>CM069131.1:94879744-96194744 GCA_035221665.1 Okamejei kenojei
ATTAATAGAGATTGGGCCTAGTTAGTCCTGATGTTCCTCAACTTAAGATAACATATATAACTAAGATACTAATTCAATTATTTAAGAGGATAGCACGCATTTGATAGTTGAAATCAGTGACTAAGTCTCATGATTTACAAGTTAAATTCATTAGACAATTAGGTAAGGTTTGTATTAAATAGTTTGTGAATATACATGAGTTTATAGGATAACTTCTATGGCTTTCGACAAGTCCAAAACATAGTGTAACAAACTTAATGCACACAGATTGTGGTTCATATTAGTGGATAAGAACTGCTGGCTAACAGAGCAAAATTAAGGAACGTCCTTTCAGATGCAGCATGACTAGTGGTGCCGGCAAGGCGCATGATGGATCCCAGCTATTTAAACTATATACATTAAGATCGAACAGGGAACTAAATGCAACACTCAATTTCATTCCCAACAACTTCGGCTGGTAGCTCTGGGAGGATGCTAGAGGCTGCAGATACTTAGATTAGACTGGGTGGAGTGGCAAAAAATGCAATGGCAGATGCATAAAATGTGGTATTAATGTGAGTTATCCACTTATGTGCAAAAACAAAGTATAATATTATATTGAAATGACCGATAAAAAGGGAGATGCTGCTAGACCTGTTGTGTCATGGTACATGCCAGTCATTGAGAGTTGCATGCAGTGCAGGCACTGTGGAAGTAAGCCTATAGGTATGTTGGCATCATAGCAAAAGGATAGAGTACATAGCAGAGTTGCACTCACACACGACACGCAAGACCTGAGTTTTTAATAGATAATAGAGAATAGACATAGAAAATATATAAGGTATTTAAATTAATCAATATAGCGAGTGTTCAGATTTTGCCTCAATAAGATAAACTTAGATAAGTGTTAATGTTTGCTCCTACCATCCGAAAAATGCGAATAAATTGTCTGAATCTTCACAAGGCCACGTGTTACAAGGTTGAACTGGAAAAGAATCATCATCAGGATGCTAAATGGACCTTCCCTTTTAGGCGACTTTAACACACAGCAGACTATCGGCGCCACATGTTCGAGGTGTTCCGGGAGTCGCCTTTCACCTGTGAGTATACCCTCATACACGAAACATCATATTGCATTCTGCGCCGCTATTTTGGTGAAAAATTGTTGAATAAACATTGAAAGAATTTAGCCACCGAAAGATTGACCCATGGAATAGCGTAAATTCCTCTTACGTTGTGGGCGCCATGGTTGTGTGCTCCAGGAAGCCGAATATCTAGTTTTGCTGTGTGTCCAGTAATTTCATTGCTCATTAGAAATAAAAAACGTAGCATCGTTTTCAGAACCAATTGACCGACGTAATTAAAGTCTGTCGAGCTTCACAACAAACAGCATTCCAACCATTATCCTGGCTTGTTAAAATTTTTGCTCTACTCTCCTTCTACCCCACCCCCTCTCCACTCTTTCCCCCCCTTCTATGCCTCCTCCTCTCCATCGTTTAAAGACGTAAGATCCTCCCGTACACTGTCTTTCACCGACTTCATACAGTGACAAACTTCCTCCCGTCGTGGTGTGTACTGTATCATAATAGGCTATGGCTCCTGGGATTCACGCAGACCGCTCCCCTCCTACTTGCCCTATCCCCCAGCGTGCATAACTACTGTGAAACACATTGATGAGTTAGATTGCCTGTGTTGCCACTCTGACATCCCCAGTCCCTGTCCGGTGTGGTTTTTCGGGACATCCAGAGAGCGGTCGCTGACAGTCCCCTCGGCATTGGATCGCAGCACACACACACACATCTACATAGAGGCGGCGATAAAACCCCAAAAAAAATACACTAGAATAGAGGGGTGATTAAAAACTAAATTTGATTATAGTCTTGATGTTGTTGGGTGCTAGGACAGTTTGGGGGGGGGTTAATTATTGGTATTGTTTGATTTTTTTGATTTAGGTGTTTTATTGTATGAGAGTGTGTATTTGTGGTGTGAGTTGGTGGTGGTTATATGGAAGTGGGAGTTGTTTTTTTTAATAGTATATATTATAGTTTTTATTTTTTTTTTTAGATTTTTGTTTGTTTAATTAGATATTGTTTATTATTAATTATTTAGATGATTAGGTTTGTGTATATGTTATTGTTTTTTTTGTATTTTTATGTTAGATGTTTTTATTTATTTTAGTTATTAGGTATGTTTTTGTTTTTGGTTTGAGGGGGGTGTATGGAGTGGTGTTTTTGTGTGGGTAAAAATATATTATTTTGGATTATAATATTGAGATACACATGATTATTAATTGTTTGTTTTGTTGTTGAAATTTAAAATTTTGAATATTTATTGGTGTTGTTTTTTTGTTTTATATTATGGAATATTATTATATGGAAATTGGTTGTTATTGTGGTTTATGTTAATTTTTATTTGTGTGTATGATTTATTTGTTAATGGGTTAGATTCATTTTTGTTTATATTTGGAGTGATATCTTGCTGTACGCAAGCGTTGAGTACACAGCTTTGACAATTGATTGTTTTGAGGACAATTATGCAACATCTCCTAGTTTTGTATAAAGAATCTGTGCAGTTTACCTTGTAAGTCTACTGCATGTATCTTGATTAATGTGATCTATATGCATCAAGACAGAATTTAGATATGGAGGTATGCCTAGGGGGTGATATTTCTGAGTAGAATATTAGTTATTTGTACCTGAGGATTGGTTGCAAGCGAGTCCTGGCATGGTACAACAGGCATTGTTTTTTTGCTGCAGTGCAGCTCTTGAAAAAGCTAATTATTCTGCTTTCATAGCTAAAGATTTAGTACATGACAGTGGTTCTACGCTGTTGTACAGTCTTGGGAGCCACACATGAGTATTGCGGAACATGTTGTTTTTTCCTCCTAATCTAGTTAAACAGTTCTTGCATTAGAGGGAGACAAGTAGGTTCAAACAGACTGAGGCGTCCTGGGGATGGCACGCCGTCCATATAAGAATGACTGATAGAATCGCTGTACTCCGGAATTTAGGAAGATTGAGGGTGATCTCATAGAACTTACATAATCTTAAAGGGTTGACAGGCTAATGAAAGAGATTGTTTCACTGAGTTTGGGAAGCGCAGACAAAGGGTCACAGTTTTAAGGATAAGGGGAAGTCTTATAGTCTGAGATGGAGATCATCGTTTTTTTTCGCACACAAGAGTGAATCTGTGAAATCTCACCACTAGAAGGATTGAGAGCCTGTTCGATGCCATATGTAGTAGGGATTGTTGTGGCCCTTGTTCTGAAAGGATCAGGGTTGGAGAAAGCAGGCACTGATATTGAGTGGGAGATCACCATGATCATTTTATGGCGGTGCAGGCTCAAGGGCCGAAATGGCCTTCCTCCTGCTGCCTAATTTCTAGTTTCTAGGTTTCTATGATTAACGAATGCACCTGCATTGAGACACAAAGCCTTCAGCTTGTTTTTTTTGTGTTGTTTAATATTTTGATTAGAAACAGTGCTTATGATCTAAGTACAACAGCAATTCAAATACAAATCAAACCTAATCACAAACGTTTACCAGATATTACGGATAATGTTAAATTGCAACTTGTTGGGATTTTTTTGGGAAGTAAGGATGAAAAAGGTGAGGTATAATCTATAATCAAATTGGTAGTAAATAATTAATGATTATATAATAAAAAATAAAAAAATAAGAAAGATAAACAAGAAAATTAAAAAAATAAAACTATTATTATATAATAAAATAATTTGCAAAAAAGAAATTTTACCATTGAATAAACATTTTCAGTTAACAATATCTACTGTTGAGACATGTTACAGAGCCCATACTTTTTTTTCAGCTAATCCTACACCAGTAATTATTGATACGGTGCTAGAGCTCAGCTCCACTTTAATAAACAATAATGGGACAATTTTTTATGGTTCAAAAATTCATAGTTGTCCATTTAGACATACCTAATTCTCGCCAAATTTATTGTCTCCAAACATTTCCACATTCCACATTTTGATAGTGGTGATTATGTTCCCTTTCAAGAATTTAAATAGATTTGATTCAAATTATCAAAACAGTACAGAAAAATTTATTTGACTTACTGTTAATATTAAGCTTGTGTCAGGACTCCTAATAGTAAAACTTTAGATCAGGGTCCAATTTTCTGTGAAGAACCGCAGAGTTGATTCCAAAAATATAAGCTCAATAACGATTAATCTTTTATGCATGTTACATAACTAATCCATTAAGTTGCCTTCTAAATTTCTGACATTTATCGCAAATAATAAATGTTAAGGAAAAATTTCTATTAATTTCTTTGTGAGTAGTGTTATCTATTAATTAGAACTTATATTGTACCAAAGTAGTCTCATTAATGAGATTTCGTGTAATACGTTGTCTAAACTTTCTTCCCAATTGTTTCATTATAGATAACCTAGTTTCATTGTCCCATTTCTGTCGTAGATTCTGTTTGTTGGACTGTCCCTAGCCAAAAGAATATAATATATTACACGCTAGTTATTTTCTGTATTTGAGTTGCGTGTTAAGCCACTCATCCAATAATCCTGGCTCTCTATGTCTTATAGGTCTTGCAGTTTGACTTGATATAGTCTCTAATTTGTAAATACCTAAACATGTTATTGGGTGTAATCCATAGATATCTTTTAATTCTTGATATATAAATTGTGCCTTCCTGTAAAGTGTTCTAATCCTTATAATTCCTAAATTTTCCAGTGTCCTAACCCCTATCCAATATAAAGGTTAATAAAGATTATTCATAATGGTAAACAGAGTGACATTAATATTATCCAATGTAAAAGGATCTTAACTATTGTTTCCAAAGACTGTATGGTTATAACGTATCGGTTTCCTCTAGTTGTTTTTGTACTCTTTGGAGCAAAAGAATCGAACGTATATCAATTGTAAACAGTCTTCATACATCTCATTTCCATCTTGCCAACTGGTTCCTGGTCCATTTTTATCAGCCAAAAATTCATATTCTTAATCTGAACTGAAACCGCCCACAAATAAAAATTTAATTAAAAAATAGAGTACTAATAATATAAAAAACTTATCCTCCATTTATCTAGGATTGATACTTAAATGGGTTTTACTGTATTCTTGATTTTTATAATCGCAAATAAACGGTTAATGATAAATTGATTTTTGAGATAATTTTTGGAATATAAAGATAGCGCGTTTAATTTGGTATTCGAGGAGCCATATATTTCTGGATCTGTCTTTATCCATTCGGCTATAGCTCTCGTGGGCGCGTGAGCATATACATAAAGTGAATCGGCACTACTTGATCACGACAACCCCTAGAAAGATTTCAAATTTAGCTGATAAACAATTTGATTTGTTAGTTTTTTGCTGAGGTGGAGTACAAAATTTTAACCCAGTTACCATATTCGATCGCCCAATTAATTGTCTGCATTACTCTGTAATGAAGCTACAGGCCATTTCACCATGTGACAATCTTTTTATGCATAGAGTGATATGACTCGCGTTAGCTCATAACTCATTAACATCTTTTGAATAATGATATCGGTTTTGTCCCTGTCCCAAGTGCTTTTCGTGCGATTCGTGTGTGGGTATAAGCTTTTGTCAGGAGAATAGGTTACTTAATCTCTTAACGTATCCTTTGGTGTAAAATTTTAGTTTTTATTTTTTCAGTCCATAAGAAGCAGCAATTGCTCAACGAGGATCCAGGAAATCTTCATATTCTATATATACTCTTGAGAAAGAGCTGTATGTAGATATCTTAGAGGTTTTCTGGTATCTATTGTTCTTAAGCATTATTTAGATATATCGCTTGATAAATAGTGGAGAATCATTCGTTGAAAGTCTTATATAATTCACTACTTCAGGACCGTCAGGCCAGCGCTGTGTACCCATCTGTTTCTACCATCTATGCTGATTGATTCCTCAATGTCTTTATACGGATATTCAGGCTCTAACAAGACTTGCTCTCGATCTAACCTCTTGATATACATTCATTATGATGCTTCAATCCATGCTGTTGGACCCCAGTGGGTGATAACGTTTTTTAGTACAGTGCAGATATCTGTCTTTAATATCTTTTTAAATTTAAGTTCACACACTGTTTGGATGCCTTTTTTTATTAATTCCATTTTTTTGCCGCATCTAGTTTCTAAGCTGCAGTTGACAAATTTTGGTTTGTCAACAATTCAAGGTAATGTACTTGTTTAATGTAGGTCTGTTGAAAAAGTTTTTACAATGAGTTGAGTATATTTATTTAGCTTATATTTTAATATTGCAATTACTTATATTATGTAGCACTTGATGGAGATATTGTTATTGTGCTCATATCTAATAGCTTATTTCAGTTGTTAATGTGTGTTGCATGCTTTCGAGTTTTCCTTAGTTATGGCATGTGCTGCCATTATTATAGCACCACGCCTTTAATAAAGGCTATAAAATGTGTCCGAAAGAAGTGACGCAAAAATCGGGTCTTATCGTGTCAAAAAACTGTTTTCTTTCATAACAGTGAGGGTTTGTAGTGCTCCATTGAATTGGTTTATTAAGTATTACCGCATTTGATCTCGTTCTATTTAAATGTTAAGAGCGGGATCCGAAAATTTTTATATATTATTTGAGATCTTTGAGTCATACTAAAGAATCTAATGGAGTTAATTAAAAATAACTTAATAGGTTCCGAATACAGTGAATTACAATTGATACTTGCCCTACCAGAAAGGGTGCATCAATTTCCCAACATCATTAACATTTGCAGATTAATAATGGTTATTTTTAATTTGCTTTGTTTAATGTAACTTTTCTTTATTGTAAAGATAGAGATCGAACTATATAATTATCTAAAAGTACAGTTTATCCCCCCCAATTATCAGATCTTATGTTTGTTGTTGTATATTACAACATAGTATTATATATTTTCTAAAAAAACAACGGATTAATTTATCGAAATTAGGTCCATATACGTTCATCATAATCCTCAACCTTCTGAATATAATTCACCCGTACATCTTTTAATATATATCTATACCTCAATGATCTCTTCTATTATTGAGTGAATGGTATGTATATGTATACCTTTACGTATAAAATTGCAACCCCTCTTTAGGTGTTAAGAGTCCATTTAATTCTCCTCCTTCGCTATGTGATATTCGATACCATCAGTAAATATTAGATACAGTTCAAATTCAGTTGTTCTTCATCCTTGTCTTACTATCGTCCATCCTCTACCTCTTCCTCCTTCTTCTCGATGTTTCCGAGCGGATTTCAACCTCTTGTAGCGTGATGAAGTGAGAATCCAAACTTAGACACAGAAAATATTGAGAAAGAAAGGAAATTAGTTAAGGAGCAGGCCATTCCGCCCTCGAGCATGTCTCCATTATATATGATCATGGCGGCTGATTCAACCATCTCCATGATCCGTACCCTGCCTTCTCTCCCGCCATTACCCCCTGATCCCTTCATCACGCAAGGGCACATCCTCGCCCCCCCTCCTAAATACCAACGAACTGCCTCACTACCTTTCTTGAGCAGTGTCCACAGACTCCGTGAATAAACGGATTCTCATCTCGGGTTCTATTTGACTTCCCCTTCTCCTTAATCATGACCCCCTTGTCCTGGATACTTCCCCATCATCGAACAAATCTTCCGCCAGCCTGTCAGCCCAGCCCCTTAAAAGAATTTTGTGGTAAGTCTCTTTTATGAATCACCCCTCATTCTCTATATTCCAGCGATACAGCCCAGTCTATAATCTCTTTGTTCATAATGGAATCGTGCCATCCCAGAATCAGTCTGGTGACCCTTATCTGACTACCCTCTCTGCAACGAATGTCTTGCCCTCAGATTAGGAAACTCAATAAACTGTTTCGCAATACTCCAGGGTTGCCGCGCTCACACCAAACTGTACAAACTTCATGTAGAACCTGCCCTGACTCTTTACACAATCCTTCTTGCAAAAATGCCAACATACCTTTCGCTTTCAGTCACAGCTGCTCAACCTCTTGACTATACTTTCAAATGACTGGTGTACCATGACACCCATCCTCCCTGCAATCTCCCTGTTCCTAGCATTCACCATTCAAATAATAGGGACCTTCCTGTTTTTGCCACCCATAGTGATAACCCTCACATTTTTCCACATTAAGTGCCAGCTCCATTGCATATGCCCCACGCACCCAAGTCTTAATCATGTCATACCTCCACAGCTACACTGACCCCCCAGCTTCGTGGCATCATCCGCAATTTGAGATGTTGCATTTAGTTCCCCTCGCCATCCATATTTAGTATAGTGTAGCTGGTCCAAGCACTGAGCCTTGCGGCGGCACCCCACCTAGTCCTCTGCCATCCGAAAAGGATCAGTGATGAGGTATTATTTGCAGCTAGCTATTATGTGTCTGACAGATATATTGGGGAGCTTGGTGATCCTAGCAAGCTGACTGAACATCCAGGATATTCAATATCAGGGAATAGACACTTTTATAAGGACATGGTGGTAGCTGCTGTTAGAGGAGATTTACGCAAAATAGCGAAAGGGACTTTCGCTTGGAGATGTTGGATATCATAATAGGAAACGAGCGCAAAACTCTAAAGGGCAGAAAAACCTAGTGGAAGATGTGTACAGGCCCACCTAACAGTTAGTAGGATTGGAATCATCAAACGAGAAATGTAAATGCGTGCAACAAAGGTAAAACAGTTATAATTTGTTTCAATCTACATATCAGAGTGTGAATCCATTGGCAGGGAGCTGCTGAGGAAGAGGATTTTTTGGAATTACGCTGGGAGATAGTTTTTCTTAAAACAGCAAAGGAACCAATGAGAGAGCAAGGCATCGAGACGTATTGTTAATGAGAAGGGTTAGTAGTATCTTGGGCTGCCCCTTGATGCAGAAGGACCATAAATGGTTTATGTTCTTCATTAGATGCAGAGATGACATAATTAAGTTCTTAAACAAGTCTGAACTTAAAGTAAAAGGAACTGATTGAGTATGAGACGTGTTGGCCAAGAAGACTGGCAATTGATTATTAAAGGTGTTGCCGTGGATGGTGGTGCATATTCTGAAAGAATTTAAAAGATCGCATGGGAGGAACTACAACAATTGCTCCCATCCCACTTTGAAAAATAATAAATCAGGGAAAGGTCGTACATCCATTATAACAGAATCAGATAGATCATAAAACAAAGTGAAGCATACAAATTAGGCAACAAAATTTCGTTCAAACTGCAAGTCTAATACAATAAAGCTTTCCCATTTATCCATTAGTTTCCATTAGCAAAAAGCAGAAACCGAAGGACTGGAAAATTCCAGTGTCAGCAGAGAGACAAAACTTAATAGCAGAAGGAAAAAAGATTATAAAGAAATGCAGGGGTACTTAAAACTGACTGCAAAAGTTTATAGATATGTGAAAGAAAAATTAGTTAAAACACAATGTAGTCCCTTCAGTCCAAAATGGTAATTGATCATGGGGGACTAGGACATGGCAAGAACCATTTAAATAACTACTTGTTCTGGTCTTCACTAAGGAAACATTAATCTGCCGAAATAGCAGGGGACCTGGGGGTTCAAATGATTGGAGGAACGAGTGAATCCACGTTAGCCGGAAGTTGTGTTAGGTAATTAAAGGGGAATTAAAAGCCGATCAATCCCCAGGGCCAGATAGGCTGCATCCCAGAGTACTTAAGGAAGTAGCCCCAGAATAGTGATGCATATGAAATTTCATAAAACTCGTTAGACATGCGTAATAGTTCCTGAGGATTGGAGGGTAGCTAATGTAACCCACTTTTAAAATGAGGGGGAGAGAAAATGAATTACAGACCATTATCTAAACGTAGTGTGCTAGTGTCAGTTATTAAAGGATGGTGATGACCCATTTGGAAAGTGTGGAAATCATTGGACAAAGACACACGATTTACGAAAGTACATTTGTCTGACAAATCTTATAGAATTTTTAGGATGGAACTAGTAAGTGGATAAGGGAGAACAAGATGGTGATTCTGACTTCAGAGGTCTTTTCAAACAAGTCCCACATAAAGAATTAGATACAAACTTAAAGCACCTACTGGCGTCTGTAGTGATGTGGATAGAGAAATGTGCTGCAAAAAGGAAGGCAAATAGTAAGTAAACGGTCCTTCAGATGGGCCGTGTACTAGGGTTACCGCAAGGAGAGAGGACTTCCACTATTAACAATATATATAATGATTTTGACGAGATATTGAATGCAACATCTCCAAATTTGGGCGCGTAGGACATCATACGAGCCTTGCAGTGTCAGCCTGAGTGTTGAAAGGAATGCTAGGACGTGCTTGCAAGTGACTTGATAAGGCGGTCTGAGTGGGCAAAATCATGGCAGGGCGATGCAGCGATTGTGAGAAATGTTGGGGTTTTCTACTTTGGCAATACAGGAAAGTAGACTATTTCTGAATGGTGGCCGATAGAAAAGGGTGATGCAACAGACCGGGGTGTGTGGTACACCCACATGAAAGTAGGCATGCAGGTGAGTGAAAGAAAGCGAATGGATGTTTGCATACATAGTCAAAAGGATTTGATAGCAGAGCAGGATTCTACTGCAGTTTGTACAGGTCTTGTGTTGACCACACCTCGAGTATTGCATACAGTTTTTTGGTCTTCCAAATCTAGGAAATACATTTTTTGCCATAAGATATACAAGATGTCACCAACTGATCCTTTGGTCAGGACTTTCATATGAAGAAAGACGGATAACTTGCTGACTCGCTAGAATTTAGATATTGAGGGGACTAATAGAATCTTTCAAAATTCTTAAGGGGACACTAGATGCAGGAAGATTGTTCCCGATGGGGAAGTCCAAACAAGGTCACAGTTTAAGATAAGGGATGTCTGTACGGGACCGAATGAGAAAATCATTTTTCACACAGAGATGGTGAACACTGGAATTCTCTGCCACAGAAGTGAGTGTACTTCAGTGCTTATATTTAACAGAGGGAGGATTGATGTGCTAAAGAATAGGTGTGGAGGAAAGTAGAATTACGTTTTGGTTGATCAGCCTGATCATATGAATGCGTGCAGGCTCGAAGGCAATGGCCCAACTCCTTGCACGTATTTCTATGTTTCTATGTTTCTTCTATACTGCCAACTATGTACCTCAAATTTTTACTATTTCTTTATATGATTGATTTCACTTCTCAATTCCCACTTTGCTCATCTTATCTGCCATTTTCATTCCAGCCTTACATTCCTTCTGCTGAGTTATATTCTCCCTGTCTCATGGAGTTATTCTCTCCCACGTGCACAAAGACAATCATTCTGTTTAATATTTTTTGTCATCTTTCAAATCCTCTTTATATCTAAGGATTAGTTTACCACCTGTTTGAATTTCCAATCTGTACCCGCTTGTTTTTGTATTGGTTTTTTATTGTCATGTCTCTGAGTACATGTGGGGAAAAGCTGTCTTTGTCACTTGCTAACGCGAACACAGCAGTAACACAATACATGATTATAATTGAGCCGTCCACAGTGCACAGATATAGGTTAACTGGAATAATGAATAGTGGCAAGATAAAATCCAGTATAGTCCGATTATAGATAGTCTGAGGGACTTCAATGAGGTAGACGTTGCTCGGGGACTGCTCACTAGTTACTAGTGGCAGGATGTTCTGTTCACGGATGACAGGGGGAATAAAAATGTGTCTGAATCTGGAGGTATTTCTTTTTCACACTTCTGTACCTCTTGCTGATGGAGCGGGAGAAGAGGGAGTGACCGGGGATACCAATGGTGGACGCCAGCCATGCTGTCACTGCAGAGGATGCCCGGCTTCTACCGGACTTGCTAAGAGTCTGGAACCTGGTTGCCTTCGACCGTGGAAGTCCAGACCCACTCGTCAGAGATGAGAAAGACGGAAAGTGCGGACAAGGCGCGATCGGTGAGAGAAGCAGTTACGGGACCTGAGGAAGATCCCCTTGTCGAAGGGCTGAATGGCTCGACCCTGCAGCATGTTTCTATGTTGGGAAGGCGCGATCTCGAACGTGTGGAATCCTCGTGGCTGAGCAAACCCCCACTCAGCCAGAAGTACTCATTGGACCCAGGAGCCGTATTCCTTCGCGAGAGATGGGTCCCCCACAACCTGAGCCACCTTCCTCGCCACCCTTCATCTCCCTCCGAGACGCAGGCAAGCGTCTCCTGTACGGGCTCCTCCTCCACTCCTGCACTTCTTCGCCCTCTGGTTTAACCATCCGGACACTAAGTAGCAGTCGGTGTTGCTTTCCGATTGTGGTGGGGGGCCCCCGGTGGCAGGTGGTCCCTCTATGCAGGGATTCTGCATCTGGGACTTGGGATAGAGGGTACTGCACTGGGGAGTCCCCTGCAACCTGTTTCTCTCATGGTTCACAGACTCGACTGCCGCCTGCCACTTTTGCAGGCTGGAAGAGTCTGCGTTCGATGTGTATATGAGTATGCAGCCCCTGTAGCAATATCTAAAGTGGCTAGCTTCTCACCCCCCTCATCTTTGGACACCCTGTGCGTAGGGGAGAGGGTAGGCTGAAGATGTCCTGGTTGGATTGCTCCTGGGCCTGGCCAAGCTGGGCATCCACAAATGCACAGTGGAAGCAGAAGAGTGCTCTGCCGAGCATGCTGCCTGCACCTTTTCTGGGGTTACGTCCGCTCCCTGATGTACGTGAGAAGTACTACACGTTGTCCACGGGCGCCCAGGGCATTTACAGGACAGTTTCAGCTCTGTGTGATGGAAGTCATCCTTAATAAGGATTGCAATTAATAGTGTGCAGTTCTAGCAAACCTCAAGCACATTCTGGTCGGTTGTAAGACCAGCCTAACACATGGCAGATACACCTGGCGACACAACCAGGTGCTGAGGTGTTTGGCAGCTGAACTCGTGCAAGAGAGTCACCACCAAAAGCCATGCCTATCAATGCCCAGATGACATTCCGGCAAATACCATCCTTCATCCAGGAAGGAGAGAAACGGAGGACTAACCCCTCGCCTCTCAACTCATGCCCACTCAAACACAGCCAGGGACTGGAAATACGTGTTGACCTAGGCCAGAGGCTTTTGTTCCCATTGAAATCGCAGTTACCAATCTGCGACCAGACCTCGTTCTCCTCGTCCAACTCCTGTCGCCGTGTTTTTCATCATTGAGCTGACGGTCCCATGGGTGGAGGCAGTGGACGAGGCTTATGAAAGGAAAAAGCTTTGTTTTTCAAACCTTGCAGCAGAGGCAGAGGAGAGAGGTTGGAGGGTAAGGGTGTGTCCAGTGGAGGTGGGGTGCAGGGGCTTTGTAGCCATTCCACCACAAGGCTCCTGAGGGAAGTAGGAGTCAAAGGGCAGGCACAAAGGAGGGCAATAAAAGAACTTGCCAATGACGCCGAACGGAGCTGTCACTGGCTGTGGCTGAAGAGGAAAGATGCTGTCTGGGCTGCCACGTGGCCATCTAGAGGCTAACAATAAGACACACACCCAGGTCTGATCAACCTGTGGTGGGCCTGCCTCGACTGAGCGTGTCTTGTGATAAAAGGCCAAAACACCCAGTGACGTTGAGGTGCACAACTGAAGATGTGTCTGATTGTTAGCAAAATTCACCTAGGGTGGTCATACCCAAGAACGTCAATTGTAGTGAAATCTTAGGGATTGTAACATCCAGTCCTACTAATCAATCATAAAATATATAGTATTTTGTTTTTTGTATTATGGTGGTAGGTTTGTTTTGTTTAATTTTGTACAGTAAATATTATTGTAAATAATTAAATCAATAATTTTGGGTTAAAAAAGAGGAAGTGACCAGGGTGAGACTGGTCATTGATTATGCCGTGGCGTTGCCAAGGCAGCAGGAAATATAGATTGAGTGCATGGAAGGGAGAGTTGCGTTGTGGTCTGGGCTGCATCTACAAATCACTGCAATTTTTTACGTTATTTGATCGAGCTTTTCCCAAACCATGTTGTGATACATACAAACATAGAAAATAGGTGCAGGAGGAGGCCATTCGGCCCTTCAAGCCAGCACCACCATTCATTGTGATCATGGCTGAATATATACATCCCAATAAAATCTGCGCAGTTTAGCCTTCTTCCCGTCCAGGTCTGGAATGGCGATCTCAGGTGCTGTCGTGGGATACGTGACCGGATTGTCAAACTCGATGTCAAATTCATACTTCAGGATTTCATGTATGTACTGACATTTTCTGAACCACCTTGTGCCACAATTGTTAGACTACAGTCTGAATCAGTCATTGTGAGTTTGTTATTTTCCACATACTTAATCAGAGCATGGTACTCCTCCTTGAGCCGCTTCCACCAGCGCTGTTGACATGGTGTTCGCTTCGTCCGCCATCTTCCTCCGTAACATAGCTCCTAAAGCCAGTCTTACATCAATCCTACCAACCAATGTTTGGCTCCACTTTATATTAACCAGGTCCTTATTAATCTAATTGAATAGGTTTGTGCTAGTGACATGAGGTGCTTTACCTCGTCAGGTTAGTAGCAACTTTTAAATGCATGTTCTCCCTACAACTTTACTTAATAAAGCTACCCTTCATAACATTCCATTACCACTTCCATAACAAGTGAACACAACCTAATTCCATTCATCCACCGAATGCAAAAATAACAGATCAAATTTTTCATCAACGGCTCCCCATGATTACCCACTCAGTCCATGTTCCAGATGGTGCATATTGATGGGTTTGCTACTCTATTTGCCAACATTATAATCTTTTAAATTAATACATGAATCATCTTCATTAGTCAAGGATATATCAGTTTTGTTGTGGGTACTTATTTATCAACAAAATATATCTTCATGGAGAATTTGGAAATATTTTCTAAATTCAAATGGGCTGCATTTCTGTTCAAGTCTCTAATTTTCAACTAATCTATTTCTCCCCTGCTACATATAGATTTCTATTATATTTTGGTAATTTTCCCTCCAAAGGTTCCTTTACATGAAATCACTAATTTCATTAGTCTGTGTCATTGCATGATAAGGTTTAATATAGCCAATTTCCTTTCTGATTTCATATGTTGTTGAAGAAAATAGTTCTGAAAGTATTCTATGAATTTATTCTCCAAAATCTTTTATCAATTGGATTTTCCTATGCGTATAAAGATTAAAGCCCCATGATTATTGCATTTTCTTTGCTACAAGCTTTTCTGATTTCTTCATTAAATAACTTTGCAATTCGGTTGCTGTAATTATGAAAGGCCCTGTTTCCACACTGGGTATCTCTAAAGTCTAAAATCTAAATAAACTGTGGACAAAAATAATGTGGTGACTTGCACTAAGTCTTTGACAAAAATAGAATTACGTGAAAGCCCACCAGCCCATATGCACATCAATCTTCTGTGCCTCAGCAAATTTTGTATGAAACCACAGACTTACAGTTTGCAGAACTAAAACTATAGAAAAGATTAACGTACATCTTAGACTTACCACAACATCTCCAGAGATGATACTTCCCAGTACACCCCCCTGTATTCATCTTGAGCCAATTGTTGATCCAGATCCAATTGCTAGAGATAATGATTTGATTGCTTTTTGGAGGCAGCGACCCCTCACCCCCATTTTCTTTAATAGATGAAGCAACAAATCCCCTGCACTTCGACAGGGAAAATCTTGGTCTCCATAAGTGTAATAAAGATCGAACTTCAAGCTTGACGTGAAGAGCCCACCAGCCCATATGTTCTCGACCTTAGACTTTTATGAAATTTAAAAGTAAAATAAATATCACTTCATGAATCTTTTTATTTTATATCAAAGTCACATGACTATGTGAAGCTTTCAAAGCTCTGTGGTTTCATGCAGTGAACCAGTCTGTATGTGGACACACCGCACCGAACAACCATACATGGTTGAAAGAAACATACTTCATGGAACATGCTGTTAGTTCACAAACATGTACCTGCTTTAATAGAAACAATCCCTTTACATTGTGGATACTCGTCTAATCAACGCAACATAAAATTCTATGAGCAAATAAACCAGGCCTGTTAATTGGTTTATTGTAATACTTCTGAAAGTTTTTGTGTGCTCATCGGCCCATCCTGCTGTCGCAAGAATATGGTCCAGCGGAACCTCCATTTTATTTGCTGCCGAGGTAGCTGCAGCCCTGGTAGATTGAGATTTGAAAATAACAGTATCCACTCCCGCATCAGCTAACATGCATCTTATCCACCTAGAAATGGTTTGCCCCATTACTCTTTTGTGTGGCTTTGCATAACTTCGCTACCTCTAAGGTTTTTTGTAACCTCGATGTATTTCTTAACATAGGTCACCACACACAATCTTTGATCTGGTGGGTACGGTAACAGCTCCGATTTGTATCCCAATGCACCTGACCTGCTCTGCTTTATTAATTCATCGATACAAAATATCACACTTTTTGTCGGATATAACCACGTTATCCAGTCGCAGTTTCTGCAAAGACTGAACTCGTTGAGCTGAGACGAGAGCCATAAGCATTACCAATTTGTGGGTGAGCTGGGCCAAAGATAATTATGCGGTTGGTACCAAATTGCGAAGCAGCCTGAACACTATCTTAACATTCTATACCTCATGATATTAAGGCCTTGGAGGGTTTTTGTTAAAAACACCTTTGATGAATTTAGATACCAGTGGGTGAGTGCCCACAGTTTGATGACCAGACCCCGAGCACTAAATATGATGATAAGGCACTACGAGCAATGTTAATAGCACTATAACTTAACTCTTTTTCAAAGTATAAAGTTGAAAGAAACTCTAACACATCGGCTATATCCGCCATAAAATAATTTATATGTGCCTTCATACAAAACTGCTCCCATTGTTTGATGTATGAGCAGTACTGCATCCTTGTGCCATCTCGCCAAGCTGCAGTTATTACGTCAACCGTCCGGTTGGATAATCCTAGCCCCACGAAAGGCTTTCTTAAATTCTGCAAATTAATAAGTCGATGCGATCATGCAAAGGATGAGGCTCCCGAGTGACAGGCTGAATTAAAATATGCTTATGCCTGTGAACAACCATGGGTGGTTCCTTTAATAATCCTTTTAATAATGGAAGCCATGGTAGCGCAGGCCAATTAAGAGTTACTAAAATACCTGATGCGTTGTCTTGCATTATTTTTTGAAAGCATCTTCCAATAAGGCAGAATGGAGGGAAAGCATAGAATAACATTGCCCCCCAATCTATAGAAAATGCATCTACCGCTTCTGCCCCCGATTCTGGTTGCCAGGCTATGTATTGTGGCAATTGATTATTAACTCTGGAAGCGAACAAATCAATGTCTGGTGTTCCATAATGAGCTATTATCTTGTTGTATACTGCCTGATTCAACATTCATTCAGTTCGATCATTGAACATCCGCAATCTAGCATCTGCTACCATATTAAATCTGCCCAGCAAATGAGCAGATGAAATCCAAATGCTCCTATCTAGACACCAAGCCCAAATATCTTTTGCCAGAGCATCTACAACCACCCATGTGATTTACATATGCCACGGCTGTCGAGTTATCTAATTGTAATCTAATATACACACCATGTACCTTTCCACAATATGCTTTCAAGGCATGAAATGCTGCCAACATTTCCAAATAATTAATGCCATATATTTGACCAAGGCGTAATCCTCCTTGTTCCATCTACCACCACAACTAGAGATGGTGTTAGTTGCACCCCATCCTAGTTCACTAGCATCACTCTGCAGTGTT
This sequence comes from Okamejei kenojei, assembly GCA_035221665.1. Lineage (NCBI taxonomy): Eukaryota > Metazoa > Chordata > Chondrichthyes > Rajiformes > Rajidae > Okamejei > Okamejei kenojei. The sequence goes on from CM069131.1 coordinate 94,897,364, forward strand.
TTTGTGGGTTTACTAGGTAGAAAGCTGCCAGAACAACGATGAATATTTGCAATCCACCATTGTAATTCAGCTTTGTGGAGTCTTAGAGCCTGATCCTTTTTCACTCTCCAGATTTCGATAATGCATAGGCTGGGAAGGCAGCTATTATCTTGCCAATTACCCTTGCCACCTGGTGGATAGATGGCTTCTCAGTAGATTTGAACAAGCCTCTATCAAATTTTGTTTTTTCTCCATGGGCAGGGTCACAGACATGTCTGCCGAATTGATGACTAACCCTAAATAAGAGATAGATCTTGTCGGTATCAGCCTGGATTTAGCTGGATGAATGAGAAATCCCAATTTCTCAAAGATAAGTTTGGCAGCTGAAACAGCTAGCTTTGCGAGACACAATGTCTTCCCGACAATAAGAATATCATCTATATAACCAATAATAATATGCCCTTCAGTTCCGAGTAGGGCAAGCACTGGTTTAAGATGTTTGGTAAATAGCCTAGGCGCTGAGTTCAAACCATTAGGTAAAACCAACCAGCTAAACTTCAGATGTTTCCTATGATTCCTATGAATAGGAACTGAATAATATGCATCCTTAAGATCTATGGATGCCATAAAACAACACTCAGTAATCAGCTTATTTCGTGGTGTGGAAATTTTCCATTTTTAAATGTTAATATTGCACATAAGTGTTGAAGCATGCCAAATGAAGAATGTTACTGCATCCTCCATTTTTCTCCTCCCTTGAGAATATGTTAGATATATTCCTCTTTCTCATGGACTGACCGCTCAATCACTCCTTTTTTATGCAATGCCTGTATCTCTGCTTGCATATCCAAAGTTTCCTTTTTAGAACGAATATACGCCATCTTGTCGAGGTGGAAACGTGTCAGTCAAGAACTCAATTTTGTAACCCATTATGATATGCAGTATAAATGGATCAGAGGTTATCTGTTGACATTCGTGTAAAAATAGCCTTAACCTGCCACCAACTTGAAATTCCTCTGCACACCCAATGTGAATGATGGATGCACATCCACCTACCTCAATGGTCATAGGCGGTTTATCACTAGGGCCAGCAGACCCTAAGTTTTGTTCGGTCTCCTTCTGATATCTTGACCCGCTGGGAACTGAGGCTGACGCATCTTCCAAGACAGATGAGATGGGCCTGGGCCCAAAAAAGAGCTCTGGCTGGGTCTAAATTGAGCAGACCTGGTATTCCCACCAGCCTCCGAGAACTGATTCCTGCTGGTTGTCACATAGGGGTGATATCGCTGGTGTAGAGGAGTCTTACCCATATAGGGTGATTTAACCATGCTAGCAGCAGCTTCAATTCATTATTTGACTTGCTTACACAAATCTTCTCCAAAGAGATATTTAACAGGCTGCACATTACTGGCCCTGCATAAGCGTGTAAACTGCCATCTTTACGGAAACAGTTTATCTCAAAATGAGTATCGCACAACAGTGCCATCGTATCATGCTGTGCTTCCGACAGCTGAGCCCCATCCACTGACCTAGAAAAGGCTGTAATCCCTCCCGACAATAGTCTCAGGATTCGCTGTAATTTCAGCTCTTTGGACCTTGTTCTGCTCCCGAGGTTTTCCCAAATGGTAATATTGACTTTTGGGACGTCCAAGGTCTTGCAATTTTCAGCCCCTCAACTTGTTGAGGGACTACGTGGAGAAAAGAACCCTGTACAGCCGTTCGTGCGTCAATCTTCAAAGCAACGGTGTGAAATCACAGATAATAATGACTGAAGTATAATGGTAAGATAACAAAGACTAGAACTACCAGATGATATCTATGAGGGCTGGGAGCGGAGGGCACGTAGTCCCTCAACTCGACTCCTCATAAAATAAAGATCAAACTTCAAACTGGTAAGTTCTCATTTAATCTTACTATTTTACTTCGGAGTCACGGGAGTGACTACGTGAAGACTTCCAAGCTCTGTGATATCATGCCGTGTGAAACGAGTGTACACAACCACACCTGCTTCATTGACAAATTAAGGGAAACATTCATAATGCATACAGTCATAACATAGATGTAAAACATGCTGACGCTGTTTAAATGAAACAATAATATTTCCATCTCTCACCCAGATGGAAAATATAACCTGAACATAAATAGAGTTAACAAATAACCCTGGTTCAGCAATGGGTCATTACAGATGTTTGGAGAGTCGTTCGTTGGACCATGCTGCAGCCGTAACAATGCGACCCAGCGGAACATAAATACCTTTGCTGCTGATGTTGTAGCAGCCCTGGTGGAATGAGATCTGCATTCAGAATCCATTAGTACATAACACAACTCAGTTTTCCTCATCTGGAATGGCCTGAACAATAAGTTGTCCCAAATTATTTATTTATGTATGTATGAATGTATGTATTTATGTTGTATGTATATTATATTATGTATGTATGTATATTATGTATGTATGTTATGTATGTATGTATGTACTAACTAATCATTGCTAGTCCAGAACTCCAAGCTCTTGATGACCTTGACATATTGTTGTATATATGTATGCTTACCTTATCAAAGGTCCCCTGGTATGCCTGTGACTATTTTGAGACCTGACCCCCTTCTGGTCTGCTCAAGTATTTATAACATAACATTATATATTATAATTCACAGACGTTATCATCCTGTACCATCACAATTATGTAGCGACTGAACCTGCTGCACTAAACCAGTGCCAGAAGGATAACTACCTAATAAACTCCAGCCAAATTTAAGGATATAGCTGCAGCCTCCTGGTGAAACAGTGTTCACAAATGTCAACATCACATATGGCATTATATTGGTCCTGGGACCTATGTTGAAGATAGCCTACCCCTTGATAACCCAATTAATGGCCGTATAACTCCATAATTAACAAACGATAATTTAGCATGAACTCGAATCTTTAGCAATCAATAACATTTTCCATGGAACATAAGCATAACAAACTCTTTCATCTCCTGGAAAAGAAAATTCCACGGTTTGGTGCTATGCAAACACTTTCAACACATAGAAGGATAGATGTAACAACCCGAACTTTGGGCAGTTTATTAAACCTGCAGAACATAATTTGAGTTTATCATGCAGCAACTGATTTCCCCAAGCCTCAGGCTAAACCAGCAAATTACGTTTAAAATAACCAAAGAAGGGTATATTATTCGCGACAAACCAGGACTCAATGTGCATAATCACTCAATAGGAAACTTAAGCGGCCTCTTAATGACTTCATTTGTAACCTCAATTGATAAACAAAATGGAGGGAGCCATAAAGTCCTTCCTACTCCTTTTAGCGAAAATGTATGTTTCGCCACTGTAATGCCACCTATTTTGCAACCAGTGAAATAAACATGAACCATGTTAGGTGTTCCATTAAGCAGAATTTCATAATATAGTGTAATTCAACACCAATTCTGTGTTGCCATTAACCTATACTTGACGATTCTCCTGTGACAACAAAATATGTAACCATTCCATGGGTCTTTAACTGATTGCACCCTCGTCACTAACATATGCCATCATCATAATGTATCAACCTGAGCATCACAATATGCACATTTGTCCAATCACTCTTTAACCCATACAATGCCCGTAGGGTCTATAAATAGTTGATACCCACAACAGACATTTTTTGCAAATCATGCAAATCTGCTCCACCTCCAGACTCGAGATGATATTCGCAACTTGGAATCTGCCGTAAACAGCAACTGTGGCCCGATTTCCGAAACGGTCTTGTAAGACAATCTTGGTCCTTCTACTGAACCTGCGCAATTCTAACCTGCTTGAAAAGCTAGAACATTTTACATGATTAGATCCCTCAAATAGCTGATAATGTCTCAATCATTTGTAATGTATAACTAAGTGTACACTTTACCAATCTGTAAGTGGTCTCTTAATTGCAGAGTAGCACAGGCACAGGGCGTGGAGCCTCTGGTCAGCTTTCATGCTGCCACCAACTTCAGTGAACCTCTTACTGCCAATGAAGACGTGGGGTGCATAATCACCAAAACTATGAAACCTTGCTCGTTCCAATAGCTTGTGCTTTGTCCTTCAGGTTTCGCCTATGGAAAGGTCTTACCTGAATGGAAGATTTCGACGGCCACCTGTAAAGCCCCCCTTAGAGCGGTATTCACTGCATATGTGTTTGGGATGGTAACTTTCTGGCCAGGCATAGACCTCTGAGCATATGCCCTGAATCCCTTGGGCATGCTCTATGACTATACCCTTAGACTCAGCATTAGACTATACCGATCCCACATGCTCTCCTCTTACGTGAGGGAGCCATTAAGCAGCCCTGATACAAGGTGCTGCTGGCGCAGCTTCAGCAATACGCCGACTTTGCCATGGTCCCAGCGTCAGAATAATACTGACGCATCATGCTTTCCTTCCACATGAGGGAGACCTTAAGCAGGCCTGCTAAAAGCGCTGCTGACACAATTTCCTATTTAGGGCCATTAGCACCATATTGTAATATAATTGAAGGTTTACTTAACATCAACTGGAGCAGTAATGAATACCGTTTGTTCATCCTTGTGACTTTATTAATTTCACCTGGAGAAACAAGGTGTGTTAACAATTACTTATAAGGCACTTAATAGTTAACCATTTAACAAGATAAGTTGTCTTACTTGCACAGCTGAATCACATCTATACTATTAACAATTAACCTAACGACTAGTAAACCTGTTACCAGAGTTTATTGACAGCCATCTGTTGCCCAGGCCGGCATCACAGCCAATTGAATACCTAAAAGTGAATCCCAACATCCTACAAGTCTATTTGATAGACTTAATCTAGCTGGAGGGAGGAGCCCAATTTCTCAAATATAGTTAAAGACTTAACAGATCCTGTTGTATTGCCTTATCCAAACAATGACCCCTCATCCCCCATGATCACTGTAAATGGGAATACCCTACTAAACAGCTATTCCCATAAAGCAGCCCTGAAGAAGGTACCGCTGGCGCCCATAAAGCAGCCCTGAACAAAGGTGCTGCTGGCACAGCCTTTCCCATAGACCAGTATTTGCCATAGATTTGGCGTTCTCATGAAGCAGCCCTGAGCAAAGGTGCTGCTGGCATAACCTCTCCAATACGCTAGCCTGCCATAGCTTGGCATCCCCATGAGCAGTCCTGAGCAAAGGTACTGCTGGCACCACCTCTCCAATAGGCTAGCCTGCCATAGCCTGGCATTCCCATGAGCAGTCCTGAGCAAAGGTACTGCTGGCACCACCTCTCCAATAGGCTGGCCTGCCATAACTTGGCATTCCAATGATGCAGCCCTTCCCAAAGGAACTGTTGGCACAACCTCTCCCATAGGTTGGCACTGCCATAACTTGACATTCCCATGATGCAGCCCTTCCCAAAGGTGCTGCTGGCTCAGCTTCTGCCATAGGCTGCCATTGCCATAACTTTACTACTGATCCACCTCCTGCCTAAAGGAGTTTCTCTAAATTCATTCCCAGAGGTAAACCTACCAAATCTTTCTTAATTACTCTGACTATTTTTTTCAACTGTCCCCATATCCTGGGGATTATTGTGGTTAGGGAACCCCATAAGTGAATTTCCCCTCCCCGGGAATCAGTCCCTGGGCACCCGGGTTTACTTGAATTAAACCCCATTTCTTGGGGACTACTGCGGTCTGGGAAGGGCAAACACTTGAGTTTCCCCACCACCGGGAACCCAGGCTGACCTTTCAGGTCCATTAAGCCCCATCCCCTAGGGACTACTGTGGTCCGGGAACCGCATACAGTTAAGTTTCCCCACCACCGGGAACTCAGGCTGACCATCGAGCTCCGTTAAGCCCCATCCCCTAGGGACTACTGCGGTCTGGAACCGCACTATTCTCGGGTATCCCCTCCCCGGGAACCCAACATGTGGAGTCACTGACCGCGTTATCAGTGATTCCGATCGCAAACCCGACATTCGCCAGCTCCCCGCTCCCGCGGTCGGGCCAGGGTTTCCCCCCAAAGCCCTAGGCTGGTTCACTCGTCGGTCTCACGACCATCCCGCAAGAACTCCGGAGGTTCCTGAAGGAAACATAGAACAGTTAAGAAATAGCGCTTACCTGAAACTTTTTTAGACTTACCGTTGGAGGAGCTGCGCTGCTCCACAGTCGTCTGCATGAAAGCATCTGAGGTAATGACGCTCGAACGGCTGTACAGGGTTCTTTTCTCCACGTAGTCACTCAAGTGACTCCGAAGTAAAATACTGAGCTTATTGTGTGAATAATGGGAGCTTGTGGAAGCGATTGCCTAACATTATCGCTGAGTCGCAGGTAGATAAGGTGGTCAAAAAGGCTTTTGGCACTTTAGCCATCAGTCAGAGTATTGAGTATAGAAGTTGGGAGGTCATGTTGCAGTTGTATAAGACGTTGGTGAGACTGCATTTAGAATAGTGTGCTCAGTTCTGGGCACCATGTTATAGGAAAGATATTGTGAAGCTTGAAAGGGTTCAGAAAATATTTACGAGGATGTTGCCAGGACTGGAAAGTGTGAGCTTTAGGGAGAGATTGAGTAGGTTGGGTCTCTTTTCCATGAGGCGTAGGAGGATGAGGGGAAATTTTATAGAGGTATACAAAATCATGAGAGGAATAAATCTGGTAGATGCATAGAGTCTTTTACCAAGAGTAGGGGAATTGAGGACCAGAGGACCTACAGTAGGTTCAAGATGAAGGTGAAATGATTTAATAGGAATCCAAGAGGTAACATTTTTCACACAGAGGATGGTGAGTGTATGGAACAAGCTACCAGAGGAGGTAGTTGAGGCTGGGACTATCTCATCGTTTAAGAAACAGTTGGACAGGTACATGGATTGGACGGGTTTGGAGGGTTATGGACCAAGCGCAGACAAGTGGGACGAGGGTAGCTGGGACAATGTGTGGGCATGTTGGGTCTAAGGTCCTGTTTCCAAATTGTATTAATCTATGACTCTGTGACTCTAACTATCTCCAAAGCTCTGATTTGTATTGGCAGACACATGTTGAGCGAGGGCCATGTTTAAAAATGCTTTCATTGATGAGGGCCAAATGATTGTTAGTAACTTGATTATTTGTTGCCAGTTGGTTGCAAAGCATTATATAGGAATCCTTAATCTCATGCAATGGAAGAACGATACTCAAGGTGCCAGCTATTTTGCTCCAGGATTAAATGCTTCACATCTGCAGAAAATAAATTATCCTCCAAGTTAATATCCACATGACGATGATGTTTTCTTCGTCTCATAGGTGTCCGGGCAGCTTCTAGTGTGACTATTGCACGTTCTCCCCAATCCTCTTGGCCAGACACAACTCTGATAGCTTGGCCGAATGGTTCCATCGTTACAGCTAGGCTGCTGCCAAAGCTAGATTGGCTGGCTGATGGAAAGGCAGTCAGCTGAGGTTCACTGTGGTAAAGTGACCCAAGATTGGTGGCCTCAAGGCACACCATGGGTGCAGGAGTAGTGGCACTGCTTTGCCTGCCCTTGCAGTCAGTACGTCTATTGTCTTCATCTTCTTCGGAATGCCGATCACGTTCATTCTCCTCCGACTCGCATTACACCGCCTCGCTCGCTGTCGCAACATCATGGCATTTCCCATCTGTTTCTGCACCATTGGCTGGGAAGTCCACACTCTATATATCCAGTTGTACATCTTTTTTTTTTTATTTTTTTTTTTTTTTTTAATTATAGAAACAAAATAATAACAGAGTACATTATTTTACTATAGTGAAAATACATAATATTAATGATAAATTCATACTATTAATATTATTTGTATTGTTCTTAATTATAACTTTCAAGGTTATATGTTTTATATAACTAAGAATACATGATACTAATAATACATTTATAGTATTAGCAATATACTCATACTGTTAATAATTTTTGTTTTGTCTCTAATTTTTAAGTATAATGCCAAATCTTATGTAATTAATAATATGAAATACTAGTAAAACTTTTATGATATTCATTATATTTTCGTAAAGTTAACAATATTTGTGTTATCACTGATTTTAAATTTAAAATTATTATATAATTGAAAATACACAATTTTATATAATAAAAAATATAAGATACTAATAATATTCTCATGAAGTTAATAATATTTATATTCGTACTTATATTAAGAGGTTAAGATAATTTGTTTCTATACTATTTTCTAATTTTTTATATAGATATGAGAAAATAGAGAAAATAATAAAGAATAAGAAAGGTTTGATGGAGAATAGAATATTCGTCATTAATTCGCCCTTAAAGATATATTCATGATTTATTATATATATTTCTTCATCCATTCAAATATCCAGGCCTCAGTCAGGTCCTCGCGCCGAACCGTTATGACCCTGTAAATATTTAATATACGGAGACCAAATCCTTCTGAAGAGGTCTAACCTATCCATAAGGACAAGCCTCAATCTCTCCAAATGGAGTGTCTCCGACATTTCTGTATTCCACATTTTGATTGTTGGGAATGCAGGGCCTTTCCAAAATTTTAATATTAATTTTTTCCCAATTATTAGACAGTAGTCAATAAAAGTTATTTAATTCATTGTTATTAGTTGGTCAGTTTCAAATATTCCAAGTATAATTAACTTTGGGTCAGGAGTCATACTTATATTGACAACATTCGAAATTATCTTAAATATTTCGTTCCAGTATTCTACAATTTTTATACAGTTAGTAAATGAATGTGACAAATTTGCTTCTGAAATTTGACATTTATCACATGTAGGAGATATCTTTGGGAAAATATAATGTAATTTTGATTTGGAATAATGTAATCTATGTAGTATTTTAAACTGTATAAGGGAATGTTTAGCATTTAACGAGCAATGATGTATATGTTGTAGACTTTCATCCCATATTTCTGGTCTTATTATTTGACCTAATTCCTTTTCCCAAGACTCTCTATATGTTTCTGTTGATGGGGTATCATTTTCCAATAAAATATTATATATATATGATATCATTTTTTTCCGTATTTGGGTGTTTATTCAAGCATTCATCTAAAATTTCTGTCTTTCTATTCTATTTCTAAATTCTTGTATATTTGCAGAAACATAATTTCTAATTTGTAAATATCTAAAATATTCTTTATTGTGTAGCCCATAAGTTTGTTGTAACTCTTGAAATGAAAGAAAAGCATTTTCCTTATAAAGATCACCCATCTTAGAAATTCCTTTATTTTTCCATTGTAAAAAAGCCTTATCCAACATTGAAGGTTTAAACACAAAATTATTGGCAATTGTAAGACCTAATGGTATAGATTTTAGTTTTAATGCTTTCTTTATTTGTTTCCAGATGCGGATTCCGTTTTCTATTATCGGATTTTCACTATAAAATTTCTTAGCTACATTAGTGTTAGCAAATATTATAGAGCTAATTTCAAATGGAGAACAATCTTCTTTTTCCATATTTAACCAATTTGGTTTATTATCTATTTCTTCTAGCCAAAAATTCATATTTTTAATATTAACTGCCCAGTAATAAAACATAAGATTTGGTAATGCTAATCCTCCGTTTATTTTAGATTTACATAAGTGTTTTTTATTTATTCGATGGCTCTTATAATCCCAGATAAAGTTAGTAATTATAGAGTCTACTTTTTTAAAAACATTTTTAGGCAGATATATCGGAATTAATTGAAATAAATATAATAATTGTGGGAGAAAGATCATTTTTATTGCATTAATTTTACCTATCATTGAAATAGGTAAGCTTTTCCAGTATAAAATATTCTTATTTAATTTATTCAGTAATGGAGGGAAATTAAATTTAAATAAAGAGTCAAATCTTTTTGTAACAAAAATCCCAAGATATTTAATATTTTCATTTGTTATCTTAAAAGGGAATTGTTGTAATATATGTAAATTATTCACCGTTATTGGCATAAGTTCACTTTTATTCCAATTGATACTGTATCCTGAGAGTGATCCAAATTCCGTTATTAGTTTTAACAAATTTTGGATACTTGTTTCTGGCTCAGTGATATAAAGTAATACATCATCCGCATATAAGGAGATTTTATTCTTAGTATCTGTAGTATCATATCCATGTATTTCCGGGTGTAATCTCACCCTCTGGGCAAGAGGTTCTATTGCTAATGCAAACAATGAAGGTGATAGAGGACAACCTTGTCTACAACCTCGAGATAAATTAAATTTAGTTGATAACATTCGATTTGTTGTTATTCTAGCTATTGGATTTGTATATAGTAATTTAATCCAAGTAATAAACTCCTCCCCCAGTTTGAAAGCTTCCATCACCGAAAATAAATAAGGCCATTCTACTTGGTCAAAAGCTTTTTCTGCATCAAGCGAAATGACTACTAAATCTTTTTTATCACCTCTTTTCGAATATATAATATCGAACAACCGTCTTAGGTTGTATGAAGAGTATCTTTTTGGTATAAATCCTGTTTGATCGGGATGGATTAGTTCGTTAACGACTGAACTCAGTCTTTTTGCTAATATTTTTGTTAATATCTTTTGATCTGTATTTAATAGATTATTTATACATCTTTCGAAAGGGAAAAATAAGTGATTACATTAGTAAAGTTAGATCAAATGTCACTTTGCAGAAGCTCAGATGTTGATGCTATTAAACCTTCTCTTCACATATTTCAGCCCATAAGTGTCCTTCCAGTGTGTTGTGTGCCACTCTCACTTCCCTCATTGGCTGACTGGGCACCGGACACCAGACTGCCATTGATTAACAGTAGCCAAGCAGTCCTTTCTTCATACTGTCAACCTGTTGGAACACACCATGGTTCCTTTATTCTTACAATGTTTATTTTGGATCAGCTTACTCTAAACACAAAAATGTCACTCTGAGAAAGAGTCCCAACTTTGGTACTTTGGCTACAAGAAAAGAATCACAAAATGTAAATTCACTCTCCCATTACTCCGTGTGGCAAATACAAACCATTACAGCCACTTAAAGGGGCTAATACCCAATACCAATTTTTTTTCCAGTTTTAATTATTTTGAATGATAATCACCTACATTATGCATGAAGATCTGCGTTGCTAATCACTGTTCCAGCAAATCTTCCAAACTTGGGGAACTGTGGACCTCTGTGCATCCCTATGCAACTGGATCTTTGATTTCATTAGCAACAGAAAACAATTAGTAAGAATTAGCAATGACACTTCCTCCTCGATAGCGTTCAGCACAGGGGCACCTCAAGGCTGTGTGCTGAGTCCTCTGCTCTACTCACTCTATACTCATGTAGCCAGACACAGTTCCAAATCCATCTTTAAATACACTGATGATCGTTTTATTTAATGGTGGCAGAACAACAACCCTGTTCTCAACATCAGTAAAACAAGGGAGCTGATTGTTGACTTTCTAAGAGGAAAATTGAGGATCCATAAACCTGTCTTCATCGATGGGACAGTGGTGGGAGAGTGTCAACAACTTCAAGTTCTTGGGACATTCAAGTTCAGGAACAACTTCTTCCCAAATCTATTGAACACTTCAAACTTCAACTAAACCAAATTATGAAATGCCTTGGTTGTACTAGGGACTTCAGGCCTTGTTTGGTACTATATTGGGTTTTATTTATTTTATGCTTTTTGCTTGTTTATCGTGTTATCCATTGCATAAAGTACAGCACAGGAACAGGCCATTCAGCCCACAATGTTTGTGCCGAACATGATGCCAATTTAGAATCATAAAAAATCATAGAAAATAGGTGCAGGAGTAGGCGATTCGGCCCTTCGAGCCTGCACCGCCATTCAATATGATCATCCAACTCAGTATACTGTACCTGCCTTCTCTCCATACCCCCGATCCCTTTAGCCACAAGGGCCACATCTAACTCCCTCTTAAATACAGGCAATGAACTGGCCTCAACTACCTTATGTGGCAGAGAATTCCACAGACTCACCACTCTCTGTGTGAAAAATGATCTTCTCATCTCGGTCCTAAAAGAGTTCCCCCCTATCCTTAAACTGTGACCCCTTGTTCTGGAGTTTCCCAACATCGGGAACAATCTTCCTGCATCTAGCCTGTCCAACCCCTTAAGAATTTTGTAAGTCTCTATAAGATCCCCCCTCAATCTCCTAAATTCAAGCGAGTACAAGCCGATTCTATCCAGTCTTTCTTCATATGGAAGTCCTGCCATCCCAGGAATCAGTCTGGTGAACCTTCTCTGTACTCCCTCTATGGCAAGAATGTCTTTCCTCAGATTAGGAGACCAAAACTGTACGCAATACTCCAGGTGTTGTCTCACCAAGACCCTGTACGACTGCAATAGAACCTCCCTGCTCTTGTACTCAAATCCTTTTGCTATGAATGCCAACATACCATTCGCTTTCTTCACAGCCTGCTGCACCTGCATGCCTACTTTCAATAACTGGTGTACCATGACACCCAGGTCTCGTTGCATCTCCCCTTTTCCTAATCGGCCACCATTCAGATAATAGTCTACCCTCCTGTTTTTGCCACCAAAGTGGATAACCTCACATTTATCCACATTATACTGCATCTGCCATGCATTTGCCCACTCACCCAACCTATCCAAGTCACCTTGCAGCCTCCTAGCATCCTCCTCACAGCTAACACTGCACCCCAGCTTTGTGTCATCCGCAAACTTGGAGATGTTGCACTCAATTCCCTCATCCAGATCATTAATATAGATTGTAAATAGCTGGGGTCCCAGCACTGAGCCTTGCGGTACCCCACTAGCCACTGCCTGCCCTTCTGAAAATGACCCGTTTACTCCTACTCTTTGAACTGGTCCTCTGTTTGCACATGATCCATATCCCACTATTCCCTGTATTTCCATGTGCTTATCCAAAGGCCTCTTCAACACCACTATCTGCCTTCATCATCACTCATGGCAATGTGTTTCAGCCCCCCACCACTGTGTAAAATGACTTGCCCTGCACATCTCCATTAAACTTTCCCTCTCTCACCTTATAACTATGCCCTCCAGTGCTGGACACTTCCAACCTTGGAAAAAGGTTTGGCCTGCCTACCCCATTCAAACCTCTCATAATTGTATATACTTTTATCAAGTCTCCCCTCAACATCCGACATTCTGGAGAAAACAATCCAAACTGTGCCTGTAACTGAAACCCTCCAATTCAGGCAGCAGTTGGGTGAAGAAAAGTGGAGTCTCATGTTTCTAAGACTGTTGTGCTGCTAGTAAAGAATTGTGTTGCTCCATTTTTGGTACATATGACAAATAAATACTCTTTAAAATGTCAAATAACATTACAAACCCAAGCAGTACGTGATAAGTCATTGAGTTTCTTGCGGCATTGATCTGCACTCCATGGCACATTGGAATTTCTGCTCACAATCTCTGCCACCTCCTTCCATGCAAACATGCTGATTCTCTGGGAGCTCTGCTCTTCCCATTCCCCAAAAGCTGATGATGCCGCAACTCCACTTTGTTAAGACGTCTGTTCAGGTCTTCATCGCTGAAGTTATGGTTCCTTCTCAAATCCTCCATCTGTGGCTGTTCCCTTTATTTTTCTGTTTTTATTAAAGCGATGTAGTTAGCTACATTTTCTTTTTTCAGCCCTCAATAGACTGTCTATTTAATTTCACAATATTAGTAAACTATTAAATAATTATTTTTAAAATGAACAGTTTGAAATATCTTTTTGATAGCGTCCTAAAATGTAAATGTTGGTAAAACAAAACATTCAAATGGCACTTGAAACCAATAACATTTTACATACTTTTGCAAAGCTTTGGTTTTTGAACCCGTCTTAGCTGATTTTTGTTTTGGGGTTTATGGGCCTGTCCCACTTAAGCGATTTTTCAGGTGATTGCAGGCGACTGTCAAGGCGTAGTAGCTCGCTGAAAAAACAACGACTGGAACAGCGACTGTCAGAGTGGAACACACACGCACATACACACATCACTTCCTTTACCAGCTAGTTATGCAGGTGGGGGATAGGGCAAGCGGGGGGAGCGCAGTCTAAGTGAAATTCACACGGTGCAAAGCCAATATGATACAGACCAACACCACGATGAGCAGGAAGGTTGCCACTGTAATGAAGACGGTGAAAGCACAGTGTACGGGAAGGATCACTTAAGTCCTTTAAAAGAGGGAGAGGAGGGAGGATTAGAAGGGGGGGAAAGGGGGAGACGGGATGGGTAGAAGGAGTAGAGACAACTTTTAACAAGCCAGAGATACACGGCCGTGAAGCTCGACGGACTTTAACATTACCGTTCGGTCAACCTTGGTTCTGAAAACGACTGCTTAAGTTTTTATTTCCTAATGAGCCAATGAAATTCACTGGTCACCAACAGCAACAACCCACGATACCCTTCGGCTTCCTGGAGACCCACTACCACTGCACCTACGTCAAGAGAATTTTCGCTACTCTCCATGGCGTCAATATTCTGGTCGCCGCTAAATTTTCAATGTTTTTCAACAATTTTTCACAAATTAGCGGCGACCAGAATGCCATTATGATGTTGCGAGTTTGAGGGTACTACTCACAGCCGTGAAAGCGACTCCCCGGCAACCACCCTCGAACATGTGGCGACCGCATAGTCTCCTGTAGTTGTCTACAATGTCGCCTAAATGGGACAGGTCCATTTAGATCTGGTGCATCTCAGATGATGATTCTTTTCGGTCTTCAACACTTGTACACACAGGGCCTCTGTGAAGATTCAGACACATTTATTGCACAAGCCATTCTAGATGGATTGTATCAAAAAAAGTTCTTCCTTTTCTGGATGGTAGGAGCAAACAATCAATACCATATCTAAGTTTATCTCTATTGAGGCAAATCCTGATCACATGCCTGTATTTGATTAATTTAAATACATGTACATCTATAATTTCTTCTATATCTATTAACTATTAAAACTCAGATCTTGGATGTGGATCTGTGTGTGTGTGTGTGTGTGTGTGTGTGTGATCACATCTTCTCGATAAAAATGACTCGCTAACTGTAAAATGTTTAGATATTCCGGTAGAGATTTTCCCCCTGGAGTCCAAAACAACCATATCTGAAAATTTCATGCTTTATTTCTCGTGTAATTCATTAAATTTTTCAAAAACTGAAAAAAAACATTGAAAAATGGCTGCCTTTCCCTGATGATGTCACAATGGGTCTGTGCCGTCTTGCTTGCGCTGCAAGTGATGTCAACCACCCCTCCCTCCTCCTTTGGTTGATGCCCACTCCCTGCTGGCTGTTCCTCGCTAGCTGCTCCCTGCTCCCCGGTTGCTCGCCTCGCTCCCCTCCACCTCCTCTCCTGCCATCCTCCTCTATCCCCATCCCTCCCCCCTCCTATCCTCACCCCCTCCTCTCCTCCTCCCCCTCCTCTCCCCCCATCCTCCCCTCTTCTCTCCCCTATCCTCACCTCCTTCTCTCCTCTCCCCTTCCTCCTCTCCCCTCCCCTCTCCCCACACACCCCCCACTCCTCTCCTCTCCCCATCCCCCCACTCCCCCACCCTCTTTTCCCCCCCTCTACCCACTGTCACCCCACCCCCCCCTGCCTCTGCTCTCTGCCTCTGCCCTCTGTCTCAGCCCTCTGTCATTGCCTGTCCCATCTGCCCTCTGCATCCTCTCTCTTTACCCCCTCCCCCCCCTCTCTAGCCGTGCCTGCGAGTTGGGGGCTATGTGTGAGTGGAATGGGTGGGGGATGGGGTAAAGGTTGCGAATGAATATTATTAATATAATATCAAAGGCGGTGGTTAATGTGTGTGTGTGTGTGTGTGGTGATGGTTAGTGTGTGTGTGGGAGGGGGTGGTTAGTGTGGCACCATAGGCCGCCACCCTCCACCCACCCCCCCCCCCCCCCCCCCACGTTGAGGGTACGGGACCCAATGGGCCCTACTTAGTCTAGTAACTATTAAAAGTCTGATCTTGGATGTGAATTTATATGTGTGTTCGTTTGTATATAATCACATCTTCACGTCTTCCAGACATTTTTCCCTGGAGTCCAAAACTACTTCTCTGAAAATGTCATGCTTTATTTCTCGAATTATTACTGAAAATGTTCAAAATTATGACAAAAATTTTAATTAAAAAATAGCTGCCTTTCACTGATAATGTCACAATGGGTCTGCTTTCCAGTTTCCTTGCACTGCGAGTGATTTCACCCCCCCCCCCCCCCCCCCCAACCCCGACACTCCCTCCTCCCCCCTCCCCCATTTATTCAAAACACGCAGCCGGAGATGATGTCGGGGCTGTGGACTGAAGACCAAAGCTCATAGCTAAAGACTGTGGTGGCCCAACTCACTGTCCTTTGGTCGACGCCTGCCCGCTCGCCCCATTGCCCTCTCACCGCTTCAGCCCCTCGCCACCTTTCCCACTCACCGCCTCGCTCGGGGTCCTAGTGTCGGCACATGGTGGGGAGGTGGCAGCATCTCTCTGCCACTGTCGCTGCCCTCTCTGCCGCAGCCCTCTGCCTCTACCTGCTGACTCTGTCCAGTGCCCTCTGCCCTCTGTCTGTGCCCTCTGCCTCAGCCCTCTGCCTCTATCTCCCACTGCCCTCGCACTCACTACACCCCTCCCTCCCCTTCTCTTGCCGTGCCTGCGAGTTAGAGGTAATGCATGAGTGGATAAGGCGTGGGATGGGGTAAAAGGAGCGAATGAATAATATTAATATAATACCAAGGGGGATGCTATATGAGCGTGTATGAGGTGGATAATGTGTGTGTGTCGGGGGTGATTAGTGTGTGTGTGACGCTGCAGGCAACCTAACCCCCCCCCCCTCCCCCGCAACTGTGCAATATGGGGACAGAACGGAATGGGACCCACTATGTCTAGTCTATATTACTAAAAGTTTGATCTTGCCCACTTTTGGCCCACTGTACTATGTTTTCCAAGAGAACGCCGCCACCTACGGTTGTCATTTTTGGCCACCTCGCTCCGAGCCCCCATCCACCTTCCTGGACCAGAGGATTTTTCCCATCGATGAACAATGAGAGATATATTAATGTTTTTTTTAAATTCCCCATTCTCTCTGTTCTCTCTGCTGCCCCCGCTGGCGGCAGGGGGAGGGGGGAGGGACTATAAAACCCGGAAGTGTCGTGCCTCATTCAGTCTCTGCCAGACCCAGGAAGTGAGAGGGTCACAGATCACTGAGCTGCGAATAACACTGAACGGACATCTACTCCATGTCGAGTCCCCTCGATGTGGCTGCTGCCAAATGGATTCCCGTTTTTTTTAAAGTTTGTGTTCACAAAATGAATTCTGGTTGTCAGATGGCTGCTTGCTGCCCAAGAGCATGCCTCACCTTTTTTTTTTAAGGTTTGTGTTCACAAAATGATTTAGGTTGCCAGGTGGCTGCTTGCTGCCCAATTGTTTCCCTCGCCTTTTTAAAAAAGAGTTTGTGTTCACAAAATATATTTTGGTTGTCAGGTGGCTGCTTGCTGCCCAATTGTTTGCCTCGCCTTTTTTTTTAAAAGTGTTTGTGTTCACAAAATGAATTTTGGTTGTCAGGTGGTTGCTTGCTGCCCAATTATTTGTCTCGCATTTTTTAAAAAGAGTTTGTGTTCACAAAATGATTTAGGTTGTAATGTAGCTGCAGCCCAATTGTTTGTCAAGACGTTTTAAAAAGTTTGTGTTCAAAAAATGGATTTTGGTTTTCAGGTGGCTGCGGCCCCATTGTTTGCCTCACCTTTTTAAAAAGTTTGTGTTCACAAAATGAATGTTGTTTGTCAGGTGGCTGCTTGCTGCCCAATTGTTTGCCTCGCTTTAAAAAAAAAATAAGATTGTGTTCACAAAATGAATTTTGGTTGTCAGGTGGCTACTTGCTGCCCAATTATGTGCCTCGCATTTTTAAAAAGAGTTTGTGCTCACAAAATGATTTAGGTTGTCAGGTGGCTGCGGCCCAATGGTTTGCCCCGCCTTTTTAAAGAATTTATGTTCACAAAATGGATTTAGGTTGTCAGGTGCCTGCGGCCCAATTGTTTGCCTCGTCTTTTACAAGAGTTTGTGTTCTCAAAATGGATTTAGGTTGTCATGTGGCTGCGGCAAATTGTTGCCTCGCCGTTTTAAAGAGTTTGTGTTCACAAAATGGATTTTGGTTGTCAGGTGGCTGTGGCCCAATTGTTTTCCTCGCCTTTTTTAAAGTTTGTGTTCACAAAATTAATTTTGGTTGTCAGGTGGCTGCGGCAAATTGTTTGCCTCGCCTTTTTGTAGAGTTTCTGTTCACAAAATGGATTTAGGTTGTCAGGTGGCTGCGGCCCAATTGTTTGTCTCGCCTTTTTCAAGAGTTTGTGTTCACAAAATGGATTTAGGTTGTCAGGTGCCTGTGGCCCAATTGTTTGCCTCGTCTTTTACAAGAGTTTGTGTTCTCAAAATGGATTTAGGTTTTCAGGTGGGTGAGGCAAATTGTTGTCTCGCCGTTTTAAAGAGTTTGTGATCACAAAATGGATTTTGGTTGCCAGGTGGCTGTGGCCCAATTGTTTTCCTCGCCTTTTTTTAAAAGTTTTTTTCACAAAATTAATTTTGGTTGTCAGGTGGCTGTGGCAAATTGTTTGCCTCGCCTTTTTGTAGAGTTTGTGTTCACAAAATAAATTTTGGTTGTCAGGTGGCTGCAGCCCAATTGTTTGCCTCGCCTTTTTGAAGAGTTTCTGTTCACAAAATGGATTTAGGTTGTCAGGTGGCTGCGGCCCAATTGTTTGCCTCGCCTTTTTCAAGAGTTTGTGTTCACAAGATGGATTTTAGGTGTCAGGTGGCTGTGGCCCTATTGTTTGCCTTGCATTTTTGAACAGTTTGTGTTCACAAAATTGATGTAGGTTGTCAGGTGACTGTATCCCAATTGTGTGCCTTGCCTTTTTGAAGAGTTTGTGTAAAATGGATTTAGGTTGTCAGGTGGCTGCAGCCCAATTGTTTGCCTCGCCTTTTTGAAGAGTTTGTGTTCACAAAATGGATATTGGTTGTCAGGTGGCTGCGGCCCAAATATCTGCCTTGCCTTTTTAAAGAGTTTGTGTTCACAAAATGATTTAGGTTGTCATGTGCCTGCGGCCCAATTGTTCGCCTCATCTTTTTCAAGAGTTTGTGTTCTCAAAATGGATTTAGGTTGTCAGGTGGCTGCGGCAAATTGTTTGCCAGCCCAATTGTTTGCCTCGCCGTTTGTGTTCACAAAATGATTTTGTTGCCTGTGTTTGCTGCCCAATTGTTTGCCAATTGTTTGCTGCCTTTTCAATTTGTGTTCAAAAATGGATTTTGGTTGTCAGGTGGCTGCAGCCCAATTGTTTCGCCTCATCTTTTTCACAAAATGGATTTTGGTTGTCAGGTGGCTGTGGCCCAATTGTTTTCCTCGACTTTTTAAAAAGTTTGTGTTCACAAAATGGATTTTGGTTGTCAGCTGGCTGCTTGCTGCCCAATTGTTTGCCTCGCATTTTTTTTTTTAAATTTGTGTTCACAAAATGAATTTTGTTTGTCAGGTGGCTGCAGCCCAATTGTTTGCCTCGCCTTTTCAAGCGTTTGTGTTCACAAAATGGATTTTGGTTGCCTGGTGGCTGCTTGCTGCCCAATTGTTTGCCAATTGTTTGCCTCGCCTTTTCAAGCGTTTGTGTTCAGAAAATGGATTTTGGTTGTCAGGTGGCTGCAGCCCAATTGTTTGCCTCGCCTTTTCAAGCGTTTGTGTTCACAAAATGGATTCTAGGTGTCAGGTGGCTGTGGCCCAGTTTTTGCCTCACGTTTTTAAAGAGTTTGTGTTCACATAATGGATTTTGGTTGTCAGGTGGCTGCTTGCTGCCCATTTGTTTGCCTAGCCTTTTTAAAAAATATATATTTGTGTTCACAAAACAAATTTTGGTTGTCAGGTGGCTGCTTGCTGCCCAATTGTTTGCCTCGCCTTTTTTTTTTAAGTTTGTTTTCACAAACTAAATCTTGATTGCCAGGTGGCTGCTTGCTGCCCAATTGTTTGCCACACCTATTTAAAATAACGTTTGTGTTCACAAAATGAATTTTGATCGTCAGTGACTGCTTGCTGCCCAATTGTTTACCTTGCATTTTTTAATAAAAGCTTGTGTTCACAAAATGGATTTTGGTTGTTCAGGTGGCTGCGGCCCAATTGTTTGCCTCACCTTTTCGAAGAGTTTGTGTTAACAAAATGGATTTTGGTTGTCAGGTGGCTGCGGCCAAATATCTGCCTCACATTTTAAAGAGTTTGTGTTCACAAAATGGATTTAGTTTGTCAGGTGGCTGTGGCCCAATTGGTGCCTTGCCTTTTTAAATAATTTATTTTCACAAAATGGATTTTGGTTGTCAGGTGGCTGTGGCCCATTTCGTTTCCTCGCCTTTTTAAAAAGTTTGTGTTCACAAAATTGATTTTGATTGTCAGGTGGCCGCTTGCTGCCCAATTGCTTGCCTCGCCTTTTTTTTTTAAAGTTTGTGTTCACAAAATGTATTTTGGTTGTCAGGTGGCTGCAGCCCAAATGTTTGCCTCGCCTTTTCGAAGAGTTTGTGTTCACAAAATGGATTTTGGTTGTCAGGTGGCTGCGGCCAAATTGTTTGCCTCGCCGTTTTATTTTATATATATATATTTTATATATATAATACAACTTAGGAGATACATCAATGATCTGGATGATGGGGTGGAAAATTGGATAAGTAAGTATGCAGATGATACTAAGATTGGTGGTGTTTTGGATAATGAAGTAGATTTTCAAAGTCTACAGAGAGATTTGGGCCATTTGGAAAAGTGGGCTGAAAGATGGCAGATGGAGTTTAATGCTGTTAAGTGTGAAGTGCTACATCTTGGCAGGACAAATCAAAATAGGACGTACATGGTAAATGGTAGGGAATTGAGGAATGCTGTGGAACAGAGGGATCAAGGAATAACTGTGCATAGTTCCCTGAAGGTGGAATCGCATGTAGATAGGGTGGTAAAGAAAGCCTTTGGTGTGCAGGCCTTTATAACTCAGAGCATTGAATATAGGAGTAGGGAAGTAATGTTAAAATTGTACAAGGCATTGGTAAGACCAATTCTGGAGTATGGTGTACAATTTTGGTCGCCTAGTTATAGGAAGGATGTCAACAAAATAGAGAGAGTACAGAGGAGATTTACTAGAATGTTGCCTGGGTTCCAGCAACTCTGTTACAGAGAAATGTTGAACAAGTTAGGTCTTTATTCTTTGGAGCGCAGAAGGTTAAGGGGGGACTTGATTGAGGTCTTTAAAATGATGAAAGGGATAGACAGAGTTGACGTGGATACGTTTTTCCCATTGAGGGTAGGGAAGATTCAAACAAGAGGGCATGACATGAGAATTAAGGGACAGAAGTTTAGGGGTAACGTGAGGGGGAACTTCTTTATTCAGAGGGTGGTGGCTGTGTGGAATGAGCTTCCAGCAGAAGTGGAGGAGGCAGGATTGATTTTAACATTTAAAGGTAAAGTGGATAGGTATATGGACGTGAAGGGAATGGAGGGGTATGGAGGGAATGGAGCAGGTAGATGGGACTAGGGGAAAACAAATGGTCGGCATGGACTGGAAGGGCCGAGAGGGCCTGTTTCCGTGCTGTAATTGTTATATGGTTATTTATATGGTTATAGGTCCGTAGGTACAGAAAACAAAACTATTCGTCTAGTCCTGGGTTCAAGCTTCCGTCGAGCCTCAGCGCTGGCCCATCCTACCCCTTCAAATAATCTATGAATGGGGACCATATTCTAATAAATAATTCAGGTTTGTCGATTAAAACAAATCAAATTTTTTCCATATTTAAGGTCTCCGACATCTCCATAATCCACATTTTAGTTGTAGGGAATGCGGGGTTTTTCCAAAATTTTAATATTTGTTTTTTCCCAGTTATTATACTACATCCAGGAAATTTCTTTGGTTTATTGTTAGTTTTAGGTATTGTTCAGATATGCCCAATATTATTAATTTAGGATCGGGATTTAGTTGAATATTAACCACTACGGAAATAATTTAAAAAATTTCCACCCAAAATGTTTTAATTTTTATGCAATTTACAAAAGTATGGGTTAAATTAGCCTCAGAGTATTGACATTTATCACAGATAGGAGAGATATTAGGAAAAATTCTGTTTAAATTTGTTTTAGAATATACAATCTGTGTAATATTTTAAATTGTATTAAAGAATGTCTGGCGTTTAACGAACATCGATGTATATGTTGTAGGCTTTCATACCAAATATCTTTCGTTATGGGTTGAACTAATTCATTTTCCCATGCTTGTCTATGTGATTCCGTCGACGGATTCTCACTATCTAACAGAATATTGTAAATATATGATATTAATTTGACTGTATTGGGATGTTTACTCTTTATCCTCGCCGTTTTGAAGAGTTTGTGTTCAGGAAATTGATTTAGGTTGTCAGGTGACTGCGGCAAATTGTTTGCCTTGCCTTTTGAAAGAGTTTGTGTTCACAAAATGGATTTAGGTTGTCAGGTGGCTGCGGCCCAATTGTTTGCCTTGCCTTTTTCAAGTGTTTGTGTTCACAAAATGGATTTTGATTGTCAGTTGGCTGTGGCCCAATTGTTTGCCTCGCCTTTTTAAAAGGTTTGTGTTCACAAAATGGATCTTGGTTGTCACATGACTGTGGCCCAATTGTATGCCTCAACTTTTTTTTAAAAGTTTATGCTCACAAAATGAATTTTGGTTGTCAGGTGGCTGCTTGCTGCCCAATTGTTTGCCTCGGCTTTTTTTTAAAGTTTGTTTTCACAAAAAAAATCTTCATTGTCAGGTGGCTACTTGCTGCCCAATAGTTTGCCTCGCCTTTTTTTAAAAAAAAGAATGTGTTCACAAAATAAATCTTGATTGACAGGTGGCTGCTTGCTGCCCAATTGTTTGCCTTCCATTTTTTTAAAAAAAGTTTGTGTTCACAAAATGTATTTTTGGTTGTCAGGTGGCTGTGGAAAATTGTTTGCCTCGCCTTTTTGTAGTGTTTGTGTTCAAAAAATAAATTTTGGTTGTCAGGTGGCTGCAGCCCAAATGTTTGCCTCGCCTTTTCGAAGAGTTTGTGTTCACAAAATGGATTTTGGTTGTCAGGTGGCTGCGGCCCAATTGCTTGCCTTGCCATTTTCAAGTGTTTGTCTTCACAAAATGGATTTTGATTGTCAGTTGGCTGTGGCCCAATTGTTTGTCTCGCCTTTTTAAAAGGTTTGTGTTCACAAAATAGACTTTGGTTGTCACGTGACTGTGGCCCAATTGTTTGCCTCAACTTTTTTAAAAAGTTTGTGTTAACAAAATGGATTTTGGTTGTCAGGTGGCTGCTTGCTGCCCAATTGTTTGCATCACATTTTTTTTTTTAAAGTTTGCGTTCACCAAATGAATTTTGGTTGTCAGGTGGCTGTTTGCTGCTCAATTGTTTGCCTTGGCTTTTTAAAATGTTTGTGTTCACAAAATGTATTTTGGTTGTCAGGTGGCTGCGGCCCAATTGTTTGCCTTGCCTTTTTGAACAGTTTGTGTTCACAAAATGGATTTTGGTTGCCAGGTGGCTGCGGTTCCATTGTTTGCCTCGTCTTTTTAAAGAGTTTGTGTTCACACAATGGATTTTAGGTGTCCAGTGGCTGTGGCCCAATTGTTTGCCTCACCTTTTTAAAGAGTTTGTTTTCACATAATGGATTTTGGTTGTCAGGTGGCTGCTTGCCGCCCAATTGTTTGCCTCAGCTTTTTTAAAAGTTCGTGCTCACAAAATGAATTTTGGTTGTCAGGTCGCTGCTTGCTGCCCAATTGTTTGCCTCGCCTTTTTTTTAAAAAGTTTGTTTTCACAAAATAAATCTTCATAAATCTGCTTGCTGCCCGATTATTTGCCTCGCCTTTTCGAAGAGTTTGTGTTCACAAAATGGATTTTGGTTGTCAGGTGGCTGCGGCCCAAATATCTGCCTCGCCTTTTTAAAGAGTTTGTTTTCACAAAATGGATTTATTTTGTCAGGTGGCTGCGGCTCAATTGTTTGCCTCATCTTTTTCAAGAGTTTGTGTTCTCAAAATGGATTTAGGTTGTCAGGTGGCAAATCATTGCAACAGTTGGCTTCCAGCCCAATAATCCATTCGGCCCACAATGTCTATACTAGCCCTCTTGAAAGCAGTACCTTCAGCCCACAACCATACTAGCGCACCAGATAGCACCCCCCCCCCCCCCCCAAAGGCGAGCAATATTGGAATTGGTGGAGAGGTGAGATATTGCGTTGGTGACCATCCCTCCCGTGTGATGCTGGGACCCAACGGGTCCTTCTTTGTCTGGTAACTATTAAAATTCTTATCTTCGATGTGTATTTATTTGTGTGTTTGTTTGTGTATAATCATGTCTTCATGAAAAAACAACGGTAATACATTTTACATATTTTAAACATTTTTCCCATGGAGTGCAAGTTCTACTCATCTGAAAACGTCATGCTTTATTACTCTACTTATTATTAATAATCTTTAAAAATATGACAACATTTTGAATTTAAAAACTGTCTTTCGCTAATGACATCACAATGGGTCTGCATGCCATCTTCCTCGCACTGCGAGAGACATCAAAGGTGTGGTGGGCAGCCATCAAGGGGAGTGGGCATCTACCAGCTTCCAGTGATGTCAGGGGAAGGCTGCATTTAAATTAACGTTCCACTTTTTCCGACCCGGGCTTCTACCCACAGCCATGAAGGAGTCATCGAGACTGCAGTGGAGAGATCTTGCTCGGGTCCTCAGGTCCACCCCTGCCCGCGGCATCGCTCGGGTCCTCGGACCCTTGGGTCCATGCCCGCCTGTGGTCTCCCTCCCTCCCACAGCATGGTGCTCCCTCCTGACAGCCCCTCCCTCCCACTGACTTTCCATCGCAGACTAAATATGATAGAGAGTTATACGGCCAACTCGCAACACCGTGGTTAAGGAATTCAATCCCAGTTACAGACCAGCTTCTAAAGTTATTTAAGGTCATTCTCCAACTTCACATTCCTGACAACAGCTCAGAAACCATAGAGACCTCAATGCACATAGTTCTGAAATTTGCTCTGAGCAAGAGAAGGACCAAAATTGGAAATCCATAAAGTTATCCCTTCCACCCCACACCTTCCACCCACCTATTGTGTTGGGGAGCAGACCCAATGGTTGCACTTAGTCTAGTACTCTATTAAAAATCAATTTAACTGCCATTAAATCCATTTTAATAAAGTACTAGACCAAGTTGATGACTATCGCCATTTTATTAAAGTACTAGGCCAAGTTGATGACTATCGCCATTTTCCAATCGGATAATCTTGTAATTGGTAAGAAGCCAGCTACACTCAACATTGATCTCAGGATATAAAATAAAGCTTCTGGTGGTGCCACAGAATTACAAGGGCTCAGCATTGAGCTCGGCTCCCACTAAATCTTGAAAAAAGCCAGTTTGGAAAAGGGACCGATTTAAAAATACTCACCGGAGCTGTTTGACGTCGCGTAACTGACGTCATCAGAAATCACTGCGAAAAAACGGAGGTTAACGGCAGTTTTAAATGAAAAAAGGGAAACCTTACCAGAAGCCTGCAAAATCTGCTGCAAGACCTGCTACAAGACTTTACCGGAAAAAAATTTGTAACACTCCTCAAACCCCTCAAACATCAGCTGAAAACTCGGAAAGAAGAAGCTGACTCTCGAAGCCCTCCTGCAGAAATGACTTCAAAGGATGAACAGATGGAACAACTGGAAAAGTCAGTAACAGCTTCAGGTACCCAAAACATTTCTAAAGTGATACTAGGGTCTGATACTAGGGTCCTTAAACAGGGTCTGATCAGGAACAGTCAACATGGATTTGTGCCTGGAAGGTCATGTTTGACAAACCTTCTTGAATTTTTTGAAGCGGTTACTAGGGAAATTGATGAGGGTAGAGCAGTGGATGTTGTCTATATGGATTTCAGTAAGGCCTTTGACAAGGTTCCCCATGGAAGGTTGGTTAAGAAGGTTCAATCTTTGGGTGTTAATGGCGGAGTAGCAAGATAGATTCAACAGTGGCTGAAGGGGAGATGTCAGAGAGTAATGGTGGATGGCTGTTTGTCAGGTTGGAAGCCGGTGACCAGTGGGGTGCCTCAGGGATCTGTTGGGTCCACTGTTGTTTGTCATGTACATCAATGATCTGGATGATGGGGTGGAAAATTGGATAAGTAAGTATGCAGATGATACTAAGATAGGTGGTGTTATAGATAATGAAGTAGATTTTCAAAGTCTACAGAGAGATTTGGCCCATATGGAAAAGTGGGCTGAAAGATGGCAGATGGAGTTTAATGCTGATAAGTGTGAAGTGCTACATCTTGGCAGTACAAATCAAAATAGGACGTACATGGTAAATGGTAGGGAATTGAGGAATGTTGTGGAACAGAGAGATCTAGGAATAACTGTGCATAGTTCCCTGAAGGTGGAATCGCATGTAGATGGGGTGGTAAAGAAAGCCTTTGGTGTGCTGGCCTTTATAAATCAGAGCATTGAATATAGGAGCAGGGAAGTCATGTTAAAATTGTACAAGGCATTGGTGAGACCAATTCTGGAGTATGGTGTACAATTTTGGTCGCCTAATTATAGGAAGGATGTCAACAAAATAGAGAGAGTACAGAGGAGATTTACTAGAATGTTGCCTGGGATCCAGCAACTATGTTACAGAGAAAGGTTGAACAAGTTAGGTCTTTATTCTTTGGAGTGCAGAAGGTTAAGGGCGGACTTGATTGAGGTCTTTAAAATGATGAAAGGGATAGACAGAGTTGACGTGGATAAGCTTTTCCCATTAAGGGTAGGGAAGATTCAAACAAGAGGGCATGACATGCGAATTAAGGGACGGAAGTTTAGGGGTAACGTGAGGGGGATCTTCTTTACTCAGAGGGTGGTGGCTGTGTGGAATGACCTTCCAGCAGAAGTGGTGGAGGCAGGATCGATTTTAACATATAAAAGTAAAGTGGATAGGTATGTGGATGGGAAGGGAATGGAGGAGTATGGTCTGAGTGCAGGTAGATGGGACTATGGGAAAAGAAATGATCAGCATGGACTGGAAGGGCCGAGAGGGCCTGTTTCCGTGCTGTAATTGTTATATGGTTATATGGTTATATAGAGGGGAACGCCGCGCTGAGCAAAAGTATCTCTGAAAAAATGAAACACGGTAATGAGAAGTTGATGGTGAAAATTGTTAACTTAAATAAACGTGTTGAAGAGATTAAACAAAAAATATGAGTTGCAAAAACTGTAATAATAAGTTGGATAAAATTCTCAAGAATATTGATTTGGCTATGGAAGAAATGGATAATATGATGACCGAGATGTCTAAGGAGATAAAGAGACTAAGAATAGAACTAGAAAGTACTGGGGGGCAACTTGCTAAAATTAAGGATAAATGTCTGGACTTGGAAGCGAGATCGAGGAGGCAGAATTTAAGAATAGTTGGAGTAAAAGAGGGAAGGGAGAGTGGACAAAACCCTTGGGAGTTTGCTGCCAACTTACTTAAAGAAGTACTCAAGCTGCCTGAAACCCCGTGAATAGATGTGGCTCACAGAGTTCGATGCAAGGCTCAAGCAAGCTTAGATGCCCCCCCCCCCCCCCCCCCCCAAGACAGATCATTGTGAAATTTTATGACATCTCTACCCTGGAAGAAATTATGAAACGGATTCCATATGGATCGAATTTGATATTTGGAGAGGATAATCTAAGATTCTTTTGTGACTATCCAGCTGAAATTGTGAAAAAGAGGGACATGTTCACAAAGACACGAATGATATTGAAATAAATTTCTAGAGTAAGGTATGGAATAGTATATCCTACAAAGATAAGGAATACTTATAACTCTGTTGAACATTCCTTCACGGACCCAGAAGAGGCATTTAAATATGCACAAGTTATCGCAAATGAGGCCGACTGATTATCAGGAGTCGGTCTCCCACAACAATACTGAGGAGACGCGGCGAAGAAAGGCCTTTTTTTAAATAAAAAAGACTGCTCTGGTTAAGATGGTGGATTTCTTCATGAGGTGCTGTCTAGACACCTTAACTTCGGAATATTAACTCAAGGTCGAACTTTATATTTCACTCTGAATAAAGGACTTGGAAAACAAGAAAAACCGTGGTGGAAAAAAACAGAATTTGGGAATACGAAAAAACATTATTAATTTGTTTATGTGTTTGTTTATTTATTTATTTGCACCATGTTTTAAAAGAAGACAAATGATCAATTTATAATACCATACAGTGCTGGGAGGGAAGGGAAGCACAGAGGGCTTATACGAAGTCCGCTCCCATCTGAAAATGAGCGTTAGTGGCAAATCGTGGGGGTAGGAGAATTATAAAAGACAATAATAAACAATAATACAGTTTAAAAATGAAAATTAAAAATATGAAATTAAAAATATGAGAATATATAAAATAATAAGGTATAGTATGAGATAAGAGTCAACAGAAGTAGCTTGAGCCCATAAATAGCATTACAAAAAGCTGGAGGTCAGAACTCAGGACATGATGATAAACTTTTTAAGCTCAATCTTAAAGGTGGCTAAGGAGGTGTGAGACTTTAATGACAGAGGCAGGGTATTCCAAAATTTAGGACCTTTAAAAGTAATGCAATGTTGGTGTTTGGATGTTCGACAAAACAGAAGATGAAGATAATTTCTTCTTCTGGTTGGGTAATGGTGAATATTAGAAGAAAGCTTGAAAAGATCATGAAAAGAAACAGGCAAATCATGTTTACATTTAAGATAGGGGCAGAAGGTTCTTGTGAATTTGAATGAGAAATTAATCTCATAAATTTCTCCTGTATGATGAGTAGCTTAGAAAGGTAGGAAGGATAGGTAGAACCCCGAACAATATTACAATAATTTAAATAAGGAAAAATCAAACTGTAATATATTGTTAGATGGGAAGACCGGTAAATAAATGCACAAACCTTTCTCAGAATACCAAGCATTTTCATTGATCTTCTACAGACAATATTGATATGTTCTTTCCAAGTTAAATTTTGATCAATGGTTACTCCTAAAAATGTTGTATATGTTACATCAGGAATTTCATGTCCATTGATAAAAATTTTAGATTTGTCCTTGGGAAAAATTGTTTTTATTGCAGAAGATCATGTAATTGCATTTTTTGATATTGGGAGAGAGCCTGTTCACTTCAAACCACTTAGAGACATGAGACATTTTTTCATTAACTAATTCAACCAATAATTTTAGATCACTATGTGAAGCTATAAGATTGGTGTCATCGGCAAACAGGATAGGAAGAAGTACTCTACAGGTATAGGACAAGTCATTTATATAGATCAATAATAGTAAAGGTCCAAGGATGGAGCCTTTTGGTACCCCATAGTGAATTATCAATTTTTTGGATAAGCTTCAATTTAGATAAACAAATTGCACTCTATTTGCTAAATAGTTGGTTTACCATAGAAGCGCTATATCCTTTACCCCATATCTATTGAATTTAGAGATTAAGATTGAATGGTTGACTGTATCAAATGCCTTGGATAGATCTAGAAAGACACCAAGAGCAAATTTATTTTCATCAAGAGCAGTAGAGATGTTATTAATAAGTTGTAATAATGCATGCTCCATGGAGTACTTCTTCCAAAGCCATATTGATGGTTATACAAAATATTATTCACAGTTAGATGGTTTAGGATTCTTGTGTACACTAGTCTTTCTATGATTTTTGAGAGACAGGGGAGAATAGATATTGGGCAGTAATTACCAAATTCTTTAGGGTCACCTGATTTATAGATAGGTATGACTTTGGCAATCTTTAAATCTTGAGGAATGACACCAGATTGGAGAGATAAAGAAAAATATGTGCTAGTGGCTCAGTAATATGATCATTAACTTTTTTTAAGACAGTGGTTCTAACTCCATCATGGCCTTCTGCAGAGTTCTTAAGACTCACAATTATGTTGTAGACTTCTTTGGGACAAGGGGGATGGAAGGTGGACAAAGTAGAGAATTGACCGTTAATCAATTTACAAGGTTCTTCATTAGAGTCCTTAATGGTTGAAGCCAAGGAGGACCCAACGTTGACAAAAAAAATCATTAAAACCATCACCTATCTCCTTTGGGTTATGAATAGTACCATCTCTTCCTAACATCTCTGTGAGCACAGTAGGTGGGGCTTTTTTGCGATTTAGCACTTGGTTGATGAGGTTCCAAGTTGATTTGATGTTATTTGCATGAATTTATCAGTAAAGAATTTATTTTTTACTTGCCTTAAATAGTAAGATTATTTTTGTAAGCTTTATGTGATTCCACATTGAATGGTGTGGGATGCAAAATAGATTTCTTGTATAGTTTATTTTTAATCAAAATGCGTTTCTTCAATTCTTTAGTGAACCAGGGTTTGTCAAATGAGGCAGTATACAGAATGGACTTGTATACAGAAATGTATGACTTAAGAAAGATACAACTATATATTAACATAAAACATATATACTAACATAAAACATTTAACTAATAGAACTAATTCAATAACAATAACCCACTGTGTAATATTAAAGCACAGCATAATAATGACTGATTTTTATCTCATGATGTTAATTAATTGCTAAGTATAAGAATAATGAGTTCAATATGATTGATAAGTATTAACAATATACTAACAAATTTTATGGATATAGTAGATCTAGTTTAAATTGTGCGTGGGGGGGGGGGAGATTCAGATACTTGGAAGTTATCCAAGGGATTGAGTGAATCTGGTTAACCCCTTGGAACCTGCTGCTGTCTAATACAAAAGAATGAGACTTAATTGGGGAGTGAAATGTAATAATTCTCGGCATATCGGCATATATGGGTATATAACCAACATAATTACTGTTATATTTAAGTATACACTTAATGTTGGAATTTTTTTTGAAGATTCTGAACATTCCAATCATTAGATTCGAAATGTGTTTTATCTTATATATAGATTTTAATTTTGAACCGGCCTCTCTTCCTTTTAATAATAATTGGTCAAGGGGGCAGAGCGAAATGTAGAATAACAGCTACGGAAGTCAACAAGAATTTTTCTACCACCTTTTGGTGTTTTTTTTAAATTATAATATCCCTATTTTTAGATATTATAATATTACTTCTTGTTTTTTAATTATCTTTTCACCACTTTACACCTTTTGGTCTTTTCTAAGGTCTATTTTGAAGGGGAGATGCCAACAAAATTTAACATCTGGGGATGAACCTAGAGTTCTGAGGTACTTGGTTGCACCATATGACTTAAAGGTATTAACATTATTTACAATGCAAGACGATAAACAAAATAAAATTGGAGGAATCACGTTCTGTAGCTGGAATAACTCCTAAATACATACATAAAAAACATAAACATAACAGATGTATGGAGAATCGCTAATCTAGTAGGTAGGGAATACTCATTTTATTCAACAGTACATATTCACGTATTGATTATTTTTTAGTGGACATGAAATGAAATTCCCTATACATATAACTCTAAATATCATAATAGTATTATTTCTCATCACTCCCCGTTAACCTTTTTTTTTAGAAGGAATGTCTGATAAAAAATCGTTCTGGCGGTTTAACCCCCAAATGTTAAACAACTCACAAGGTTGTACATATTTAAAACAGCAGATGATATTCTTATTTGAAACAAATGATACACCAGATATTTCACTCTCCTTATTAGGGGAAACTTTTAAGGCATTTATTAGAGGAACTATAATTTCATATCAAGCTTTCCAAAATAAAAAGAACAACACTGAATAATTGCAGTTGGAACATGAAATTAGACAATTAGATTTAGAAAATGCCAACGAACCAACCATAGATAAACATAATGATAACAATATTAAAATATAAATTAAATAAAATTTTATCGGCAAGAATAATAAGATTATTTCAAATTACAAAAGAAAATTTCGAATTCGATGATAAACCACATAAGCTCTCAGCACATCTACTGAAAAAACAGGAAACAGAAAATACAATTACTAAAATTAAATCAGATAAAGGTGAATTACTAACATTACCTAAAGACATTAATAAAAGATTTGCTCAATTTTACCAAAATCTATATACATCTAAAACTTCTGCAAATAATATTAAAATTACAAACTTCTTAAACAATTGTAATCTTCCAAAACTCAATACGTTGGAACACGAGGAATTAGGAGCTCAGATTACACTTAAGGAAATAGAAGAAACAATAAATTCATTGAAGAATGGTAAAACGCCAGGGCCAGATGGCTTTTGTAATGCATTCTATAAAAGATTCTACGAGATAATTTCTCCACGCTTACAAAATGTATATATACATGCTTTTAAAGAAAATATACTACCAGAAACACTAACCAAGTCAACTATTACACTTGTGCCTAAAAAGGATAAAGATCTAAAAGACACAGGCTCATATAGAGCCATAGCACTCCTAAATACAGATCAAAAAATATTGGCAAAGACCCTAGCGAGAAGATTGAGTAAATATGTGAGCAAACTAATAAACCCGGACCAAATGGGGTTTATACCCAAGAGATACTAATTCAACAATTGGAGAAATCTTTGGAACTTTTACAAAAGTATTCAACACAAAATTGAACCCGAATAGAGAACTGATTATCTTCGGATCAATGGAAGAGGGACGTAAATTAACTATGTTCCAAGAAGCTCTCGTTAATTATGGTTTAATAACAGCAAAAAAAACATACTCAAATTTTGGAAAAACGCAACCACGCCAACGTTCAAAATGTGGATTTCAAATATGTCGGAAACGCTACATCTTGAAGAAATGAGATTGCTCCTACTATGCAAAGTAGACCAATTCTTAAAGATTTGGTCTCCTTTTATCGACTTCTTACAAGCATATGGTGCAACATAACATAACCTTAAAAATTAAATGGTTCAGAACCGGGTGACGGATTGGTAAGGATACTACATAGGTATATCCCTCCCAATTTATTTTCTTTCTACTTTCTCTTTTTCTTTCAATCGCCCTAGCTTCTTATCTCTGCTCTCTGTCTCTTTTGCTATCTGTTTCTACTCACCTGTCTATCTATCAACAGTCTAAACCAACATGTAGAGGAACCAACGAGAGAGCAGGCTATTCTAGACTGGGTAATGAGTAAGGAGGAAGGGTTAGTTAGCAGTTTTGTTGTGCGTGGCCCCTTGGGCAAGAGTGACCAGAATATGGTTGAGTTCTTCATTAGGATGGAGAGTGACATTGTTAATTCAGAAACACGGGTCCTGATCTTAAAGAAAGGTAACTTTGAGGGTATGAGACGTGAATTGGCCAAGATAGACTGGCAAGTGATTCTTAAAGGGTTGAAGGTGGATATGCAATGGAAGGCATTTAAAGACTGCATGGATGAACTACATCTATTGTTCATCCCAGTATGGCAAAACAATAGATCAGGGAAGGTAGTGCATCCGTGCATAACAAGGGAAATCAGAGTATCAAAACTAAAGATGAAGCATGCAATTTAGCCAGAAAAAGCAGCCTACCAGAGGACTGGGAGAAATTCAGAGTGCAGCAGAGGAGGACAAAGGGCTTAATTAGGAAAGGAAAAATAGATTATGAAAGAAAACTGGGAGGGAAAATAAAAACGGGCTGCAAAAGTTTTTATAGATATGTGAAAAGCAAAAGGTTAGTTAAAACAACTGTAGGTCCCTTGCAGTCAGAAACAGGTGAATTGGTCATGGGGAATAAGGACATGGCAGACCAATTGAATAACTACTTTGGTTCTGTCATAACTAAGGAAGACATAAATAATCTGCCGGAAATCGCAGGGGACCAGGGGTCAAATGAGATGGAGGAACTGAGTGAAATCCACGTTAGCCGGGAAGTGGTGTTAGGTAAATTGAATCGATTAAAGGCCGATAAATCCCCAGGGCCAGACAGGCTGCATCTTAGAGTACTTAATGCACTATCCCCAGAAATAGAGGATGCATTAGTGATAATTTTTCAAAACTCTTTAGATTCTGGAGTAGTTCCTGAGGATTGGAGGGTAGCTAATGTAACCCCACATTTTAAAAAGGGAGGGAGAGAGAAAACGGGGAATTACAGACCAGTTGGTCCAACATCGGTAGTGGGGAAAATGCTAGAGTCAGTTATTAAAGATGGGATAGCAGCACATTTGGAAAGTGGTGAAATCATTGGACAAAGTCAGCATGGATTTATGAAAGGTAAATCATGTCTGACGAATCTTATAGAATTTTTCGAGGATGTTAGTAGAATGGATAAGGGAGAACCTGTGGATGTGTTATATCTGGACTTTTCAGAAGGCATTCAGCAAGGTCCCACATAAGAGATTAGCATTCAAACTTAAAGCATGCGGTATTGGGGGTTCAGTGTTGATGTGGATAGAGAACTGGCTGGCAGACAGGAAGCAAAGTGTAGGAGTAAACAGGTCATTTTCAGAATGGCAGGCAGTGACTAGTGGGGTACCGCAAGGCTCAGTGCTGGGACCCCAGCTATTTACAATATATATTAATGATCTGGATGAGGGAATTATATGCAACATCTCCAAGATTGCGGATGACACAAAGCTTTAGTGTTAGCTGTGAGGAGGATGCTAGGAGACTGCAAGGTGGCTTGGATAGTTTGGGTGAGTGGGCAAATGCACGGCAGATGCAGTATAATGTGGATAAATGTGAGGTTATCCACTTTGGTGGCAAAAACAGGAGGATAGACTAATATCTGAACGGCGGCTTATTAGGAAAAGCGGAGATGCAACGAGACCAGGGTGTCATGGTACACCAGTCATTGAAAGTAGGCATGCAGGTGCAGCAGGCTGTGAAGAAAGCGAATGGTATGTTGGCATTCATAGCAAAAGGATTTGAGTACAAGAGCAGGGAGGTTTTACTGCAGTTGTACAGGGTCTTGGTGAGGCCATACCTGGAGTATTGCGTACAGTTTTGGTCTCCTAATCTGAGGAAAGACATTCTTGCCATAGAGGGAGTACTGAGAAGGTTCACCAGACTGATTCCTGGGATGGCTGGACTTCCATATGAAGAAATACTGGATAGACTCGGCTTGTACTCACTGAAATGTAGGAGATTGAGGGGGGATCACAAAATTCTTAAGGGGTTGGATAGGCTAGATGCAGGAAGATTGTTCCCGATGTTGGGGAACTCCAGAATAAGGGGTCACAGTTTAAGGATAAGTGGGAAGTCTTTTAGGACCAAGATGAGAAGATCATTTTTCACACAGAGAGTGGTGAGTCTGTGGAATTATCTCAGATTCAGATTCAGATTCCTTTATTGTCATTCAGACCTTTCGGTCTGAACGAAATTTGTTACCTTGCAGTCATAACATGTAATAAATTAAAACAAAACACACAATAAACACATAATTTAACATCCACCACAGTGAGTTCACCAAGCACCTCCTCACTGTGGTGGAAGGCAAAAGTCTTAAAGTCTTTGTCATTTTCCCCTACTTGTTCCCCCTCTGTACTGAGGCAATCCAGGCCTTCGATGTCATCGTCCACCAGGCCCGCGGCCGAGCCTCCGAAGCCAGGCCGCCACCGCCGCCGCCGGAACGCCGGAACACCACCACAGCCCCCAGCCAGGATCGACCACGGGAACGCTGGAGCCGCCGGAGCTCTGAAGCCGGGCCACCGCTGGAGAGCCGCTGGAGAGCCGCTGGAGCGCCGAAGCCCCGAAGCCGGGCCGCTGCTGGAGCACCTGCTGGAGAGCCGCTGGAGAGCCGCCGGAGCGCCGAAGCCGGGCCGCCGCTGGAACACCCGCTGGAGAGCCGCTGGAGAGCCGCCTGAGCCGCCGGAGCGCCGAAGCCGGGCCGCTGCTGGAACACCCGCTGGAGAGCCGCCGGAGCGCCAATGCCGGGCCGCTGCTGGAACACCCGCTGGAGAGCCGCCGGAGCCCCGAAGCCGGGCCGCTGCTGGAACACCCGCTGGAGAGCCGCTGAAGCCCCGAGCCGGGCCGCTGCTGGAACACCCGCTGGAGAGCCGCCGGAGCGCCAATGCCGGGCCGCTGCTGGAACACCCGCCGGAGCCGCCGGAGCGCCAATGCCGGGCCGCTGCTGAAACACCCGCTGGAGCAACTGCTGGAGCGCCGAAGCCCCGAAGCCCCGAAGCCGGGCCGCCGCCGCCGCCGCCGCCGCTGGAACACTGGAGCTCTGAACGCTCGCCACAGCTCCGAGGCCACCAGCTCCGCCATTAGGCCTCAGCACAGACGGAGACGGTGACGGGGGACACGACAAGAAAAAGGTCGCATCCCCCCGAAGGGAGAGACTAAAACCTTGTTTCTCCCACCCTCCCCCCCCCCCCCCACAAACACAGCCTAATAAACCAAAATTCTAACTAAAAACAGACACAAAAGGACGAAAAAAAAGAAAAAAACAGACGGACTGCAGGTGAGCCGCAGCTGCCACGCAGCGCCGCCACTTCCGGATCTGCCACAGAAAGTAGTTGAGGCCAGTTCATTGGGTATATTTAAGAAGGAGTTACATGTGGCCATTGTGGCTAAAGGGATCAGGGTCTATGGAGAGAAGGCACGTACAGGATACTGAGTTGGATGATCAGTCATGATGATATTGAATGGCGGTGCAGGGTCGAACGGCCTACTCCTGCACCTATTTTCTATGATTCTATCTTGAAACCCTTTATTTCCCTTTTTCTTTCACTGCTCTTTTATTATTAAATTAAAAATAAGTTGCTCAAGAATGGTAATGTGTATGTATGTATTATGTACTTATGTACCACACCACTGTACTTCTAACAAAAAACAA
The DNA here is from genome assembly GCA_035221665.1 of Okamejei kenojei. Lineage (NCBI taxonomy): Eukaryota > Metazoa > Chordata > Chondrichthyes > Rajiformes > Rajidae > Okamejei > Okamejei kenojei. Next base: position 94,933,895 of record CM069131.1, read on the forward strand.
CAAGAAAAAGATATAAAATAAGCATCCTGTGTGATTCCAAGGCTATACCTGTTTGCAAATACAAAACAGTGTCAAAATAGAGACAAAAAATGTAATACTCCTTATAAGAGCACCTCAAGATGTGGCCCCAATGGTTATTGACTAACTCTTCCAAAATGTCAAGAACATTCATCTAATAAGATTCCAAAATACTCTGAACACAGACATGAAACCAATGAAAACATTTTAACAGACGGCATGGTGGCTCAGCGGAAGATTTTGCCTTAGAGCTTGCAGAGACCCAGGTTTGACTGCAAGTCATCTGTACATTCTCCCTTTGACCGTGTGGGTTTTCTTTGAGATCTTTGGCTTCCTCCCACACTCGAAAGATGTACAGGTTTGTAGGTTAATTGGCTTGGTATGTGTAAATTGTCCCTGTTGTGTTTCTAGGATAGTATTAAAGTGCGGGGATCGCTTGTCGGTGTGGACCCGATGGGCCGAAGGGCTTGTTTCCTCACTATATCTCTAAACTAAATTTTAACATGTTTTTAGTCCATCAATGCTTACTGGAGAGTTATTCCCATATACTGAAATGAATGTGGTAGCACTTAATGTGTCACCTACTCGTGAATCTTCCAAAATCTGTAATTTCTCATTCATACAATAAACTCTGGTGTTAGAGTACATATGGCTCTCCAGAGGCAAACTGCTTCTACCAGATTCATATGCAAGACAAAGAAGATGTAGTTACACAATTGTAAAATTCAGACCACTATATTCTCCGCAAAGTCCAAAACACACCAATTCCGAACAGCCCAAATGCAGAAAAACTAGGGAGGCGGAAACCTGGGTTTGCAGCGCCAGAAACTCAGCTTTGATCCTGACTATGTGTGTTTGTACGGAGTTTGTACGTTCTCTCCATAACTCCTGGTTTCCTCCCACACTCCAAAGATCGATATGTTTGCAGGATGATTGGCTTGGTAAAATTGTACATTGTCCCTCGTGTGTGTGGGATAGTGTTAGAGTGCGGGAATTGCTGGTTGGCGTGCGCTCGGTGGGACGTAGGGCCTGTTTGTGCGCTCTTTCACCAAACTAAACTAATCTTGGTATTGTGTCAGTACACAATAGAGCAGTTTCATCACCAGTGTTTGTTGTGACTTAACTGGCCTCATAGACTTTGCATTAATGTCAATGAGAAGCCATTTTCTCTGTGAATGTATTGTATTGTAATTAATTTATTAGCCAAGTATGTAACAACATACAACAAATGGTCTCTTAAATCCATCCAGTGATTTGGCCTCCACTGCCCTCTGTGGCAGGGAATTCCATAAATTCACAACTCTCTGCATGAAAATTGTTTTTCTCACCTCAGTCTTAATTGGCCTCCCCTTTATTCCAAGACTGTGGCCCCTGGTTCTGGACTCGCCCAACATTGGGAACATTTTTCCTGCATCTAGCCTGTCTAGTCCTTTTATAATTTTATATGTTTCTAAAAGATCACCCCTCATTCTTCTAAACTCCTATGAATACAAGCTTAGTATTTTCAATTTTTCCTCATAAGAGAGTCCCACCATCCCAGGGATTAATCTTGTGAACCTATGCTGCACTGCCTCAATCACAAGGATGTCCTTCCTCAAATTAGGAGATTAAAACTGTACACAATACTCCAGATGTGGTCTTACCAGAGCCCGATACAACTGCAGAAGAACCTCTCTACTCCTATACTGAAATACTATTGTTATGAAGGCCAACATTCCATTAGCTTTCTTCACTGCCTGCTGTACCTGCATGCCAACCTTCAGTGACTGGTGTACAAGGACATCCAGGTCTCGCTGTACCTCCCCCTTACCTAACCCAACCCCATTGAGATAATAAACTGCCCCCTTTTTTTTCCCCACCAAAGTGGATAACCTCACATTTATCTATATTATACCTCATCTGCCAAGCATCTGCCCACTCAGTCAACCTGTCCTGTTCACCCTGCAACCCCCTAACATCCTCGTCACAGTTCACATTGCCCTCCAGCTTCGTGTCATCTGCAAACCTGCTAGTGTTGCTCCTAATTCCCTCTTCCAAATCATTAATATATATGGTAAACAGTTATGGCCCCAACACGGAGCCTTGCAGCACTCCACTCGCCACTGCCTGCCATTCTGAAAAGGACCCGTTCACTCCTACTCTTTGCTTCCTGGCTGCGAACCAATTTTCTATCCATGTCAACACCCTACCCCTTAATACCATGTGCTCTAATTTTAGTCATCTGTCTCCCATGCAGGACCATAACAAAGGCTTTCTGAAAGTCTAGATACACTACATCCGCTGGCTCCCCTTCATCCATTTTACTCGTCACATCCTCAAAAAATTCCAGAAGATGTCAAGCATCTTCATAAATCCATGCTGACTTGGACTAATCCCTTTACTGCTATCCAAATGCCCCATTATTACCTCTTTAATAATTTCAGCATCTTTCCTACCACCAGTCTGTAATTCCCGGTTTTCTCTCTTGCTCCTTTCTTGAAAAGTAGGATAACATTAGGTATCCTCCAATCCACAGGAACTGATCCTGAATCTATTGATCATTGGAAAATGATCACCAATGTGTCCACTATTTCTAGAGTCACCTCCCTGAGGACCCTGGGATGCAGACCATCAGGCCCAGGGGATTTATCATCCTTCATTCCCATTAGCCTACCCAATACTATTTCTCGCCTAATGACAATTTCTTTCAGTTCCTCTACCCCCTTTGATCCTGTCCTCCAGTACTTCCGGGAGTTTGTTTGTGTCATTCTTAGTGAAGACAGATCCGAAGTACCTGTTCAACTCTTCTACCATCTACGGAGGTTAACAATAATAATTCCACCATGTGGTGGCATACACTCACAGCATGTCTATATGCTGTAATTTCTGTTGTTTTTCTTTTTCACTTTTTAGATTTTCTATTGGATTCTTTATCTATCTTCGTTAATGCACTTTTTTTCTGGGAGATACCTGCAAATTGGAGATACCTGCAGGGATTGGAATGTGCTCACCCACCCAGTAACTAAATGTTTTATTTTAAATATTGTGTTACACCATTTGAAACAAAGGAAACCATGTAAGCTTTAATCCAAGACGATCCCTCTAGGAAAATTGGAGGAATTACTTTTTGTAGTTGGAACGTCAGGGGCGTTAATGAGCCAATTAAAACGGGCAAGGTTTTAGCCCATCTAAAATCTATTAATACTGATATAATATTTTTACAGGAGATGCATCTTAAAGATGGAGCTCATAACAGGCTGAAGGTTAACTAGATTGGTCAATTATACCACTCTACTTTTCTTTCTAAAGCAAGAGGTACTGCAATTATAATTCATAAAGGTACACCATTTAAACACAAAGCTACTATAGCTGATAAGGAGGATAGTTACATTATAGTATCTGGGGAGCTACATTCAACCCCATTTGCTATGGTGAATATCTATGCTCCTAATTTTGACAACCCACAATTTTTAAATAAAATAATCAACATAATCTCAGATACCAGCCTGAAAAATCTGATAATTGGAGGAGACTTCAATTGTGTACTGGACCCGTATCTGGACAAATCTTCACAGCAAAGTACAAAATCAAAATCCAGTGAACTTTTAAATACTTACATAAAAAATACAACATAACCGGCGTATGGAGGATTGCTAATCCATCTGGAAAATAATATTATTTTTATTCAGGTGTTCACAAAACGTATAGACGAATTGATTATTTTCTGGTGGACGTAAAATTGATCCCTTTTACAATCAATCCTAAATATCATACTAACCTAATTTTTGATCACTGTCAATTAACCTTCTCCTTAAAACTAGAAGGGATGCATAATAAAAAAAAATATTCTGGAGATTTAACCCACAAATATTAAATGAGCCAGGTTGTTGTGATTATCTGAAGGAACAGATGGAACTATTTTATGAGACAAACGACACACCTGGTATTTCGGCTTCTTTTTTGTGGTAATCTTTTAAGGCCTTTATTAGAGGTTCTATTATTTCATACCAAGCTTACCAAAAAAAAATAAAAAAACAGGTCGGAACAACTGGAATTAGAAAACCACATTAAACAGCTTGATTTAGAAAATGCCATTGATCCATTTACTGTTAAACACAATAAGATAGCAGCATTAAAATTCAAGTTAAATCAAATCCTCTCTGCAAAAGTTGTTAAGTTATTTCAATACACAAAGCAAAAAAAACTTCGAATTTGGTGATAAACCGCATAAACATCTTGTACGCCAGCTAAGAAAAATGGAAAAAGATCACACTATTCAAAAATCAGATCAGAAAAAGGTGAGCTGCTTACACTCCCTAAAGATATCAACAAAAGATTCTTAAAATTCTATCAACATTTATACGCATCTAAAACTTCAGCCGAAGCCATAAAGATCAAAAACTTTCTTGACAATTGCAAACTTCCATCACTCAATGAGGTGGAACGAGAAGAATTAGGAGCTGAGATTACAGTAAAAGATATTGAACAGACTCAAATCTCTGAATAATGGCAAAACGCCAGGTCCAGATGGGTTCAGTAATGAATTCTATAAAACATTTCATGAATTAACTTCCCCACATTTACGAGCCCTTTATATACACGCATTTAATGAACAGACGCTACCACAAACCTTAGCCGAATCAACCATTACAGTGATACCTAAAAAATATAAAGATCTTGAAGAGCCAGGATCATACCGAGCAATAGCTCTTCTAAATACAGGTCAGAAAATATTAGCTAAAACTTTGGCAAGAAGACTAAGTTGGTACATTAGTAAACTAATACTCTCAGACCAAACTGGGTTTATACTTAAGCAACATTCGTTTAATAACTTGAGACATTTGTTTAATATAATGTATTCACACAGAACGATAAATGAAGATTTATCAATTATTTCTTTAGACGCAGAAAAAGCATTTGACCAAGTAGCCTGGGATATCTCTTAACAGTATTGCAAAAATTCCAACTAGGAGAACATTTTATCTCATGGATAAAGTTGTTATATAACAATCCGACTGCCGGAATACTGACTAATCAAACTCAAACTCAATTATTCAGGGGCAATAGACAAGGATGTGCTCTTTCACCAATGTTATTTGCCCTTGCCATAGAACCCTTAGCTGAAAGTATAAGAGTACATCCGGGCATTCATGGTTATAACACTAAACATTCCAATAACAAGATTTTGTTATTTGCTGACGATTTACTTTTATATTACCAACTCTCAAGTCAGTATCCCAAATATATTAAACCTCATAGAATAATTTGGTTCCTTCCCAGGGCATAGAATAAATTGGAATACAAGTGAAATTATGCCAATAAAAGCTCAAGACCCTTCACATCTCCTAAAATTTCCTTTTGGAATAGCCACTGAAAAATTTAAATACCTTGGAGTTTATGCGACTAGAAAATATACCTCTCTATTTAGTATATAGTATTTTGGAAAACACTTCCTATTTCCCTTATTGGTAGAGTAAATGCTATAAAGATGACTTTACTTCCACAACTCATTTACCTATTTCAATCAATTTATCTCCCTAAAATCTTTTTTTTTTTTTAAACTTGCCTCTGTGATTACAGACTTTATCTGGGATGATAAAACTTATAGAATTCATAAACAACATTTATGTAAACCTAAAGAAAATGGTGGACTGGTTCTCCCCAATTTTCTTTTTTATTACTGGACTACTAATATTAACAATTTAATCTACTGGATGGATGATACATGTCAACAAGTAAACTGGTTAAAAATGGAGGGGGAAGATTGTTCACCTTTCAATATAGGCGCGATTCATCTTTCTCCAATACATCTGAATAAATCAACGTATTAGAAAAATCCAATAATTCATAGCACCCTACTAATTTGGAAACAGTTGCAATCAACTCTCAAATTGAGAAATTTCTCCCTTCTTTTACCAATCGCCTACAACCCCTTGTTTAAACCATCTACTTTAGATAAGGCATTTGCACAATGGGAAAACTCAGGAATTAAAACGCTGGGAGATCTTTATGAGAAGGGGATCTTCCGCTCATTTTAAGAATTACAGGATAAATATAATTTGAAAGCTAGTAATTTTTTTTAGATATCTTCAAATCCGAGACTATGTGAAAACACACATGCAAGATTCATTCTATGGACCCAGATATATTAGACGAATGCATCAATAGAAAGGCTGATACAAGTAAGTTAATATCCCATATTTACAATACCCTTTTAACTGCACATATCCCACCTTCTGAAATGATTAGGCGAGCATGGGAAGATGAATAGGGCTTATCGATCTCAAAGGGTAGATGGGAGGAAAGCCTGTTTAATATACATTACTGCTCTCTTAATGTTTGGCATTCCCTGAATAAATATAAAATACCGCACAGACTTTATTACTCAGTCTAAATTGAACAAGATCTCCAGATGTCTCTCCTATTTGTGATACATGTCTCCTCGAAGAAGTGACTACAACCCATTCCTTTGCTTCCTGCACAAAGTTACAAAACATCTGGAGGGGAATATTTGATACCTTTTCCAAATTACTTAAAACTAAATTGGACCCAGATATAAAACTGATTATATTATGCATGTCAGAGGCCCATTCTAAGCTAACAATATTTCAAAGACGTTTCCTCAACTACGGCCTAATAATGGCAAAAAAATGAATACTTACATTTTGGAAACAGACAACAGTCCCCACAGTGAAGATGTGGATTACCGATATATTCGAGACACTACATTTGGAAAACATTATGCCTGACTTGGCGGAAAAACCAGACCAATTTCTTAAGACATGGACACCCTTTACTGAATTTTTAGAATAATAGTACGGTGAAACACAAATTTAAATTTTAATCCGATGCTACGTTGGGTGAGGTGGGGGGGGGGGGGGCTGGGGGGTGGGAGGGGCAAGGTATATCTCCATCTTCTCTTATTCTTCTTTCTCTCTGCTGCACTGCTTTGGTAGTTTAGGGGTCTTTTTGTCGTTCTTTTCTATTTTATCCCTTCATTTTTTCCTTTCTTCTTTTCGTGCTTTCCCTTTGTTTCCTTTTTATAAAATTTAGGTTATAAGGTTACAAATTAAGCTGTACAATAATTGTAGATGCCGAACATTTTATCCTTGTACAATTGCTTCTAGTAAAATAAAAATTAAAAATAAACTCTTCTGCTATTTCCTTGTTCCCCATAATGCTTTCACCCGTGTCTGCCTTCAAGGGACCCACATTTTGCTTTGCTATCCTATTTCCCTTAACATATCTAAAGAAGCTTTTTCTGTCCTTCTTTACATTCCTGGCCAGCTTCCCCTCGTACTTCATCTTTTCAGCCCGTATTGCCCCTTTTGTTTCCTTCTGTTGTCCGGTGAAAGTTTCCCAATCCTCTGGCTCCCGGCTACTCTTTGCTGTGTTATACACCTTTACTTTTAGTTTTATTCTATCCCTAACTTCTCTTGTCAGCCACGGTTGCCTCCTACTCCCCTTAGAATCTTTCTTCCTTTTTGGAATGAAATGGCCATTCGTCTTCTGGATTATGCCCAAAAATTTCTGCCATTGCTGTTCCACTGTCATTCCTGCAAGGATCCCTTTCCAGTCTACCTTGGCCAGCTCTGGAAAGCCACTTCATGCCTTCATAGTCCCCTTTGTTCAACTGCATCACTGACACTTCCAATTTAACTTCTGCTTCTCAAATTGCAGATTCAAACTAAGCATATTATGATCACTACCTCCAAGCGGTTCCTGTACCATGCATTCTCTTATCAAATCTGGTTCATTGGACAAGACTAAATCCGGAATTGCCTTTTCTCTGGTCCAGCTGCTCTAAGAATCCATCTAGGAGGCACTCTACAAACTCTCTTTCTGGGGTCCTGAATGAACCTGATTTTCCCAGTCTACCTGCATATTGAAATCCCCCATTACCACAGTGGCATTACCTTTGTTACATGCCAGTTTTATCTCCTGCTGCAACTTACACTCTACATCCGGGCTACTATTTGGGGGTCCATGGATAACACCAATTAGTGTCTTCTTGCCTTTGCAATTCCTCAACTCAATCCGCAGTGTCTCTACCTCATCAGTCCCTATGTCTTCTCTCACAAGGGACTGAATTCCATCCCTCACCAGCAGAGCTACCCCATTCCTCTGCCCATCTGCCTGTCCTTTCTATAGGATGTATAACCCCGGATATTAAGTTCCCAGGCTCGATCCTCCTGCAGCCACGTCTCGGTAATACCCACAATGTCATATCTACCAACTTATAACTGAGCCTCAAGCTCATCTACTTTACTTCTTATACTTCACGCATTCAAATACAATACTTTTAATTCCTTATGCATCTCACCTTTTACATCGATCCCTATTACACTCGGCCATACCTTCCTATCCCTTTGCGAGCTTTTCTCTTTCCCTTTAATTCCATCCTTGACTATCCTATTTGACACCCTCCCCCCCTTATTTAGTTTAAAACCACCTGTGTCACAGTGGCAAACTTGCCAGAATGTCAGTCCCACCTGGTAAGGTGCAATCCGTCCCTTTTGTACAGTTTCCCCTTCACTCCAAAACAGATCGCAGTAGTCTAAGAATCTAAATCCCTGCCCCCTGCACCAGTTCCTCAGCCACATATTCAGGTCCTGTATCTCCCTGTTCCTGCTCTCACCAGCACGAGGAACTGGAAGCAAACCGGAGATTACCGCTCAGCGTGTTAATGTCTTTTGTCCCTTCTAAGTGGGTGAACCTGTTCACAAGAGGTACAACACCCGGTGATCTTTGCATTCCATGTTTCTATCCCTTTCTCACCATCACCCACCTTCTCTCTTCCAGTATCTCAGGTGTAACAATCCTACCGTAGGACTCGTCGAGGAATGACTCGGACGAACCTGAGGTCATCCATTTGATTCTCCAGTTCCCCAACACGGTCCTTCAGGAGCTGTACCTGGATGCACTTTTCACATTTGTAGCAGCCAGAGGCACCAGCGGTGTCCTTGATCTCCCACATACTGCAAGCATCACACTGAATCAGCTTGCTTGACATTCTGTCTCCTTCTTTCATCTCTCCCTCTCCAGCATTTGGTGTGGCGTCCTCATTGTCAAAGACTCTCAAGCCAAAGACTCACACTTTACTCACAAGACTCTGGAGCCAAAGACTCACACTTTACTCACAAGACATTTTCCTCACTGCCGCTCCCCTAGAGCAGCCTTGCTTATATTGACTGATAAATTACCTAATTTACCAATTTACAAACCAAATTCCTCAGTTTTAAACTGTTTTTTCCCCTGTGACTTACTCACCTTTCCCAATCTGTTCTTCTCCCTGCTTCTCTTTGTTGCTGTTTGTTCAAGATCCACATAAGCTGTGGAATTAAGTATTTTAATTTTTTACTTTAGAAATAAAGTATGGAAACAGGCTCTTCGGGCCACGAGACCACGCTGACCACCAATCACCTGTTTTGTCTACCTCTTGGTTACCCGTTCACACTAGTTCTACGTTATCCCACTTTCACATCCACTCCCTGTATACTATGGGCAATTTACAGAGTCCAATTTGTTAAGTTGTGGGAGGACGCTAGAGCACACAAAAGAATCTGACCTAGCCACAGGGAGGTCATGCAAACTCCACACAGATAGCACTCGGGGTCAGGATTTACCTTGAGTTTTTGGCAACGTGAGGCAGCAGTATTACCCGCTGTGCCACCAAGCAATAATAAAAAGTATGCCAACAATTTAATTCATTAAACTGTGCTTAGCTCTGGGCACCAGACCACTGAGGTTACACTGGGGTAAACATTTTTGACCCTACCTGCTGTCCAAAGTTGCCACTCAACTGGTCCAGATGCAGGTCAGTTTGCTCTGGGGTATCTAGTTCCCCTGTCCCACACACCTTGTAGTTGGGCAGAGAGGTGACAGCACTGACTCTTTAGGCTTTTAGGGTTCAGAGATACAACGTGGAAACAAGCCCTTTGGCCCACCGAGTCCACACTGACCAACGATCACCCTGCACACTAACACTTTCCTATACACTAGGGACAATTTACAATTTTACCGAAGCCAATGAACATACAAACCTGCACATCTTTGGAGTGTGGGAGGAAACCGGAGCACCCAGAGAAAACTCATGCAGTCACATGGAGAACGTCCAAATTCTGTATAGACAGCACCCATAATCATGATCAAACCCGGGTCTGTAAGGCATTAGCTCAACTGCTATGTCACTATGCACTTGTCTCCTGTGGTGTCTACAGCGAGCAAAGCCAAACCTACGAACATAGTAAGATTTGTCTGAAACCAAGAAAGGAACAGATCAGGTAGATGCACAGAATCTCTAGCCCAGGGTGGAGGAATCAAGGACCAGAAGACATAGATTTAAGGTGAAGGGGAAACGATTTAATAGGAATATGAGGGGTTAATTTTTCACACAAAGGTTGATGGATATATGGAACTGTCCTTAAATGACAGAGGAGGTAATTGAGGCAGGTACGAAGAAACATTTGGTTAGGTACATGGATAGGACAGGTTTGGAGGGATATGGACCAAACGCAGGCAGGTGGGACTAGTGTAGCTGGGACATGTTGGCCGCTGTGGGCAAGTTGGACCGAAGGGTCTATTTCCACACTGTATCACACTATGACCAAGAGTTCCAGAATGTTTCACACATTCAGAACAAATAAATAAGTTGAAAATTATTACAAACCTTTTTTGATATAAATATTCTTTTTTTTTAACAACGTAAAATAACACATTATATGAACATCAAGAACGAACTGCAGGGCTCAGTTATCCCCTGACTCCGCTATTTTTAAGAGCCCTATCTAGCTATCTCTTGAAAGCAACCAGAGAACCTGCCTCCACCGCCCTCAGAGGCAGAGAATTCCACAGACTCACCGCTCTCTGTGAGAAAAAGTGTTTACTCATCTCCGTTCTAAATGGCTTATTCCTTATTCTTAAACTGTTCTGGACTCCCCAACATCGGGAACATGTTTCCTGCCTCTAGTGTGTCCAAGCCCTTAACAATCTTATATGTTTCAATGAGATCCATTCTCATCCTTCGAAACTCCAGAGTGTACAAGCCTAGCTGCTCCATTCTCTCAGCTTATGATACTCCCGCCATCCCGGGAATTAACCTTGTAAACCTATGCTGCACTCCCTGAATAGCAAGAATGTCCTTCCTCAAATTAGGGGACCAAAACTGCACACAATACTCCAGGTGTGGTCTCACTAGGGCTCTGTACAACTGCAGAAGGACCTCTTTGCTCCTATATTCGATACCTCTTGTTATAAACGCCAACATGCCATTTGCTTTCTTCATTGCCTGCTGAACCTGCATGCTTGCTTTCATAGACTGATGTACAAGGATCCCCAGATCCCGTTGTACTTCCCCTTTTCCCAACGACGCCATTTAGATAGAAATCTGCCTTCCTGTTTTTTGCTACCAAAGTGGATAACCTCACATATATCCGCACTAAACTTCATCTGCCATGCATCTGCCCACTCTCCCAGCCTGTCCAAATCACCCTGCATTCTCATAGAATCCTCATCACAGTTCACACTGCCTCCCAGCTTTGTGTCATCTGCAAATTTGCTAATGTTACTTTGAATCCCTTCTTCCAAATCATTGATGTATATTGTAAATAGTTGTGATCCCAGCACCGAGCCTTGCGGTATCCCACTAGTCACTGCCTGCCATTCGGAAAGGGACCTGTTAATCCCTACTCTTTGTTTCCTGTCTGCCAACCACTTCTCTATCTATGTAAGCACTCTACCCCCAATGCCATGTGCCCTAATTTTGCCCACTAATCTCCTATGTGGGACCTTATCAATTGCTTTCTGAAAGTCCAGGTACACATTTTTAACCAGTCCCTGCAAATATGTACTGTCCCTGTCTGCTTAAAAGTCTCCCCTATTGTCCCTGTACCCAAAAAGGCAAGGATTACTTGTCTTAATGACTACAGGCCTGTCGCACCGACCTCTGTAGTCATGAAGACACTCGAAAGGCTTGTGCTGGCCAAGCTGAAAAATATCACAAACTCCCTGCTGGACCCTCTGCAGTTTGCATATTGGGCCAATAGATCTGTGGATGGTGAAGTCAACCTGGGCCTGCACTTCATCCTACAGCACCTAGACCGCCAGGGGACCTATGCGAGGATCCTATTTGTTGATTTTAGCTCTGCATTCAACACCATTGTGCCAGAGCTCCAAACTTTCCGAGTTGACTGTGCCTGAACCCCTCTGTCAGTGGATCACCAACTTCCTGACAGACAGGAAGCACCATGTGAGGCAGGGAAAGCACATCTCGGACTCGCAAACACTCAGCATAGGAGCACCGCAAGGCTGATGGAGTTAGATGTGGCCCTTGTGGCTAGGGGGATCAGAGGGTATGGAGAGAAGGCAGGTATGGGATACTGAGTTGGATGATCAGCCATGATCATATTAAATGGCAGTGCAGGCTCGAAGGGCCAAATGACCTGCACCTAATTTCTATGTTTCTATGTTACTCTGTCCTCTCCTCTACTCTCTCTACACCAACGACTGCACCTCCATAGACACCTCTGTCAAGCTACTCAAGTTTGCCGATGACACAACCCTGATTGGACTGATCCAGGATGGGGAGGAATCTGCCTACAGACTGGAAGTGTCACAGCTGGTGTCCTGGTGCTGTAGCAACAACCTAGAGCTCAATGCTCTTAAGACAGTGGAATTGATTGCAGACTTTAGGAGAGCTTCCCCTCCCCTCCCCCACTCACCATCAACAACACCACAGTCACATCTGTGGTATCTTTTAAGTTCCTGGGAACCATCATCTCCAAGGACCTTAAGTGCGGAGCTACCATCGACTCCACAGTCAAAAATGCACAACAGAGGATGTACTTCCTGCGGTAGCTGACGAAGTACAATCTGTCACAGGTAATGATGGTCCAATTCTACACGGCCATCGTAGAGTCTGTTCTCACCTTCGCCATCATGGTCTGGTTTAGCTCAGCCACCAAGCACGACACCTGGAGGCTGCAGCGAATCGTCAGATGAGCAGAAGAGATTATTGGCTGCAACCTTCCCTCCATTGATGAACTGTACACTGCAAGGGCCAGGAAGCGAGCGGGCAAGGTCATCTCTGACCCCTCTCACCCTGGCCACAAACTCTTTGAATCACTTCCCTCTGGAAGGCGACTCCAGACTGTCAAAGCTGCCACAGCCAGACATAAAAACTGTTTTTATCCACAGGTTGTTGCTCTACTCAAAACCCAAAAATCTGTAGCCTCACTTTGATCTGGTATTTTGTTGGTTCGCATGCCTAATAAATGGTATTTTATCATTAATGTTTTATTATTATTAATGTTTAGTGTTTTCTGAGTCATTCATAACTGTCACTGTATGTCATTTTGTTACTTGTGGGCGGAGCACCAAGACAAATTCCTTGTATGTGAATACGTGGCCAATAACTTACTTACTTTCTTACTTACTTACTACATTCACTGTCTCTCCCTTGTCCACTTTCCTAGTTACATCTTCAAAAAATTCCAGAAGATTAGTCAAGCATGATTTCCCCTTCGTAAACCCATGCTGACTCGGACCGATCCTGTTACTGCTATCCAAATATGCGGCTATCTCATCTTTTATAATTAACTCCAGCATCTTCCCCACCATCAATGTCAGGCTAACTGGTCTATAATTCCCCGTTTTTTTCTCTACTGCATTTCTTAAAGTGGGATAACATTAGCTACCCTCCAATCCACAGGAACTGATCCTGAGTCTATAGAACATTGGAAAATTATCACCAATGCATCCATGTTTTCTAGAGCCACTTCCTTAAATAACCTGGGATGCAGACCATCAGACCCTGGGGATTTATCAGCCTTCAGTCCCATGTCTATCCAACACCATTTCCTGCCTAATGTGGATTTCCTTCAGTTCCTCTGTCACCCCAGATCCGCTGGCCACTACTATAATCAGGACGATTGTTTGTGTCCTCCTTAGTGAAGACAGATCCAAAGTACCTGTTCAACTCATCTGCCATTTCCATGTTCCCCATAATAAACTCACCTTTTTCAGTCTTCAAGGGTCCAACTATGGCCTTAACTCATGTTTTCCTCTTCACATACCTAAAGAAGCTATATTCTTGGCTAGCATACCTTCGTACCTCATCTTTGCTCCCCGTATTGTCCCTGGACAAATTATCAGAATTACCTTTAAATAAATTAAACTCATCAAGTTTGGAGTTAAGAAACCTGCACATGCTGTTCACAACATTAATCTTCCTCCTTATTTTTTGCCAGTTTTGTGGTTTAGCTCAGAGTATAATGAAGCTGGAGCAAAAGTAGACTCAGAGCATAACTACAGCATTCAAAGCTGATCCTATCGTGACGTCAAACTACTTTCCCAAACTCTTCCCACATTCTTCAACTCCCTTATTGCTTAAATTTTCCGCAACTTTATGCTACCATCCTTGGCTCCATGTGGAATCCAGTGCCAAATGTTGACAGCAATACAAACCTGTCTGTTGACCACAACGTTGGGATTTTGCATGGAAATGTTAAAGTCCTTTCAGTCTACAGGGAATCTTTTGTTTTCATGTGAAGTCCAGCCACATAAAATATTTCTCCCAAAATAAATTACATTCTCTGCTGAGTTGTTGGTCAATCTGTTATCAGTATAGTGAGAGCAGAGATTGATCCTGTGTAGACAGCAGATCCAAATGTTTTCAGCAGTATGTTTGCTGGAAACCATTTAATCTAGCTAAGGTATTAGCATGTACTGGATGCCATTTCAGTTCAGAATTTAAAATCAGACTGATTGATACATGAGTTGCTTTCCTTCAATAGAAAATCATAAAGAAGGCTGCAGGCATGCAAAGACAGCTTAGTAAGTTTCATATGAATATCTAGTGGAGATATTTAGGGGGGAGGGTTGTTTACATCCTTTGTCTAGTGCAAGGAACGGTGCACCTAAGAACAAAAATAAGCAGAGATGTGGTGTTCTACTCCCGGATTCAGCGCCACAAGCAGCTTAATGATCTCAAACCAAGAAAAAAACCACAGTGGAGTATTAGTTTAGAGATACAGCATGGAGACAGGCCCTTCGGTACGCCAAGTTCATGCCAACCAACAATTACCGATACACGTTCTTTTCCACACAAGTCACAATTTACAGAAGCCAATTAACCTACAAGCCTGCACATCTTTGGAATTGGGAAGAAACAGGAGCACCAGGAGAAAAACCCATGTGGTCACAGGGAGAACCTACAAACTCCGTATAAATAGCACCCGTAGTCAGGATTGAACACTGGTCTGTCGCGCTGTAAGGCAGCAACTCTGCCACTGCGCCACAGTGCCACCCCATATTCACTTACTGTTTTGTGCATGCTTTCAGTCTTTTATCACTTCCACACAACATTCATCACACCAAGTTTTAAAGAAGGAACTGCAGATGCTGGAGAATCGAGGGTACACAAAAAGCTGGAGAAACTCAGCGGGTGCAGCAGCATCTAAGGAGCGAAGGAGATAGGCGACGTTTCGGGTCGAGACCCTTCTTCAGACGCGCCAATTCATCACACCAATTCACCTTGCAATTACACTCATGCCTTTCTATCAGATGTCTTCATATCTCACCTGTCCACCAAAGGGATTCAAGTCTATTCTCCCCTCACAATTTTACACCACTATAAATCACTCCATCCATTCACCACTATAAATCAGGTTAGGGGAGCCTGGGAAACAACATGATAGAATATAAGGCCATTGCTTTGAGAAATGGGGAGTGGGGTTGCGGAAAGTGGGACATTGAGAAAGTGGGAAAGAAAGAAAGAGTTCTCTCTCGTGAGGGCGTAACACTATCAGGCATCGAGATTTATGTGTACTGATAAGGTGCATGCAACAGTAAAGCTTTCCACTGTATCTAGGACCTCATGACAATAAACTAAACTAAACTAAATAACCAACTCCAAATAAATACAAAAAGCTGGAGTAAGTCAGCGATACAGGCAGCATGTCTGTAGAGAAGAAATGTTTGATGTTTCGGGTCAAGATCCTTCTTCAGTCTTCAGACTGAAGAATCCTTTGAAAAGCTTTATAGGCTCCAAAAATATAATACGTACAAGAACTTTTCAACTGTCATAACAAGCTGCTGCATTCCTGTTGAAGCAACAGGGACAACACTTGGAAGAAAGCAGAAGAGTAAGACTTGTAGCTTTGCAAATGATGTAATGGATATTTTATAAGATTAGGATTACAAAGTTTGAATTTAATATAAACATTGCTTGTTGCACAATTATGTCTAGTGACCTTCAAGTACATTTTGTGGATAGAGAGATGCATGATGGCACTAAACAATGGAGTAGGTGCAGCATGGTCATTTGGGGGGCAAACTTGTGACTGACCAAGGAGTGTCTATGATTATTTTCAGTGAAAGTGGAATGCGTTCAATGAAAGTGGAAAGAGTAGGAATGTTTTACATTATGTCATATCGGTGGTTTGCTAGAATTTGAGAGATACTTGCATTATTTGGAAAATCATGGGTCGTAAAGTGTGCCACTCCTCTTGCATTGCTCTTACCTTCTTGGTCACCCTCTTACTCGTCCAAATGAATCTGTCCTCACTTCCCAGTTGAGATAACTTGTTGCTTTCTTGCAAAACATTGTATTGAATACATTTCCTGCAGGATTATTGGTGCTCTCAACACTGCATTTAATTTAAGTGCACACACAGATAGATTAATCACAGCTTATAAAATAAGTGCCCATGTTTCTTCTGCAGCCTTCAGACAGATTGTTATTGGATAGGTTACCTTGGTTAACCTGATACAGTTTTATAACCAGTTTTCCTTGATAAACGAACTGCAGTTACCAAACAAGTTTTCTTGATAAACAAACTACAGGGGCCACAGCAAACAGATCAAGAAAAATAAGCATCATAGTCTATCCCAATTACATTCAAGTTCATTTTGTTTGCCCATCTCAGCATTATTATGTAACACATGGATTTATTATGTGGTCCCTTTCTATTTAACCTTTATATAAACGTAAGATAATTTTCTCTCAATGTGATTGAGCAAAGGGACAGGTTCCACAGTTGGGGTCAATGCTCACGATGCTACCTCCCCACACTTACCTGGGTCAGATGTGGAGGGATCATCCCACTGAACCTTTGCACCCAGAAGTCAGCCAAGAAGGCTGCAATGCCTCAGATGGCAAGTGGGCCTCAGGTGGGATAAGATCTGGGGAAGAAGTCTGGAACATACCAGCAGTATTGACAGGAATACTTGGGAGGACGTTTACCACCTTTCAAGGCTGGAGAGACTTCTCGTTGAAAAACATATATACATTTGGTACTCAAATCTATTTCAAAACAGTTGGAGAAGTATATATATTTTTTTAAACTACCTACAAATCAATAAAAATAATGTGATTATTCAATTATAATTCTCCTGTGTTCTCCAGGCTCAGAATGGCCATACGGGTGAACCAGGCCAGCGTTCTTCGAACAGAAACAGAAATGGAGATGGGATTCTCCAACCCAGGTAACAGACACAGCAATATCCATCCCAACAAAACAAAAATTGGCCCACAAAATCAATACTTTTATTTCTACTGGGCAAGCTACATTCACCAATATTTATAGATCTAATGCAGTTATGTTTTGGAATATATTGCCTCAAGGGGTGAGGGAAATAGATTCAACAGGAAATCTCAAAGGGGAATTGAATACTTGAAGATGAAAATATATAAAGTGTTATAAGCAGCAATTGGGGAGTGGGACCTATTGCATAGCTCTGCAATGTGCTACAGTGGTGGAAAACCAATAAAAAAAGCTTGGGAACCTGAAATAAGAACAAATAATGTTCAATATACAGTACTCAGTAAGTTTGGAAGCATTTGTAAAGAGTGAAGCAGTGTTAATATTTCAGGATGAAGACCTTTCATCAGTGTTGGGGAACCTGCTCAACTTCCCATTCCCTTGCTGAACATTCAAAGCTTAGACATCAAAACAACCACAAAAGCACTCAGCAACATTGGAGATTTCCACATTTACACTGGCAAAAATTCCCAAGTTGGCTGCAACATTACATTTTGCTGCAAAATCCATTGTGCCACAAATAACAAAAAAACTGATGAAGACCGTCGCAGTATACTGACCCAGGAGATTAAGAAGCATTGGATTCACTGTGACAGTCGTTTGTATTCAGAATGGGCTTACTCATAGAACACAAAGGGTTGTGGAGGGAGGGAGGGTGTTATACTGGTTGGAGGCCTGTGACCAATGGAGTTCTGAAGGGATGCATGCTGTGACATTCGTTGTTTGTGATTATATTTACAGATGGATTGGATTCAAACACAGATGGGTTGAGTTGTAAGTTTGCTATCAATGCCAAAATTGATGGAGTTGCAGACAGCGGGGAAGGGTGTCAACGTATATGGGAGCATATAGTTCAGCAATGGAAAATATATAAAGTTATGAGAGACATAGGTAGGATAGGCAGTCAGAACCTTTTCCCAGTGTGAATATGACAAAGACTAGAGGGCATTGATTTAAGATGTTCAATATACAGCCCAGGGGAGCTTCTGTCAGCTTCATTACACAGGCTGATTAAGGACAGCACAGTGGTGCAGCTGGTAGAGCTGCACCCTAAAGCGCATCAGAGCCCCGAGTTCAATCCCAACTTCAGCTGCTACCTGTGTAGAGTTTGCATGTTCTCCCTATAACCACCCGTATTCCTTCTGGGTGCTCCGATTTCCTCCCACATCCCAAAGACGTGAAGTGTTGTTGGTTAAATTATCTCTGTAAGTTGCCCCAGGGAGTGGATGCAAGTGAGATAACATAGAACAAGTCTGAATGGGTGATCAATGGTCAGCGCGGACAGGATGGACCAGAGAAGCTGTTTCCATGCTGTATCTCCAAGTACTAAGAAAGATTAATATAATGTTACCTGCAAGGTAGAGTGTTGCTCCTCTGATAGCAATATGCAGTGAATCTTCTGCATTTCTTTCCAAGTAGTCTTCTTATAGACTGAAAGTCACAGTAAACTGAGTGAGACATTTAATTCTATATCCTGATGTCTGGTAATGCAAAAATAGGGACAAGCATCTTCTGTGATGCAGTTGCCTGAGTAAACGTCGACAATCCTTTTCAATTTCTAAATCTTCCTTTCCTTCAAAACATCAGCGAATCAGGTATTTTTTACAGAAATCCTAGTGTTCATAATGTTACACCTCAGTTTCAACGAATAGCCCCATAAATGAAATATTCACCATCAGGAATAGGACTACATTTCTGGTACACAAAGTAATGGCTGTTACTTGGCACATGCCATAAGTAAAAGAGGCTGATTAATCAACTAGGCCAGTTTACAAAGAGTTTGCCAGGCCTCCCCCTCAATGCTGACCCCGTTTGGCCCCACATGCTTCCCTGGTGCTACTGCTTTGCCAGTCTGGCGGCTCCCTCATTTCCCCTCTAATCTGGATGCTTCCTCCATGCTGATTCTCCACAGGCCCTGCTGCTCCTTTGTGGCCCAGTTGCTCTCTTAGTCTTAGTCCCTCAATGCCACGCATGCTTCCTCGGTGATGCCCCTCTGCTGGGCTGCCGCTCCCTCTGAAACATTGGTCACAACACTATACTTGTAGACAGAGGTGAATTGCATAGAAACAGGCCCTTTGGCCCACCATGTCTATGCTGACCATCATCATATCTGATAGCTAATTCCACCTGATGAATTAATTCCATATCTCTGAGCCCCTCTCATTCAAGTACCTGCTTAGAGGACACTGAAATGATATTACTGTTCCTGTCTCCACCTCCTCTGGGAATTCATTCCATATACCAATTATCATTTTAGTGAAAATTGTACCCCTCCTATCTTTCACTTAAATCTATGTGCACTAATTTTAGACAACCGTACCATGAGAAACTCTTTGCTCTCTACCCTATCAATAATTGTATATACTTCTATTTTCTAAACTCCCAGTCTCCTGTACTCCAGCAAAATCCAACCCACCCCACCCAATCTCACCTTATAAGTGAAACCCTCAAGCACCTCTGGTTTTTATTACAGTATTCCTGTAGTGTGGAAACCAGAACTACATACAATACTTCAAGTGCAATCCAACCAATATTTTGTAAAATGCCCACTAACAGAACTTTTAATGCATTAGTTATGCTGGGGGTTTGCGAGTCAGGGAGAAGTTAATTATATCCTAGTTTAGCTATCTACAACAGGCTTAAACATCATTGATGCCCACTGAGTCTCTACTCACTGGTGTTTAGAAGGATGTGGGGACACACACACACACACACACACACACACACACACACACACACACACACACACACACACACACACACACACACACACACACACACACACACACACACACACACACACACACACACACCTCATTGAACCTTACTGAATAGTGAATGGCTTGGATAGAGTGGATGTGGAGAGGATGTTTTCACTAGTGGGTGAGTCTAGGACCAGAGGTCATAGCCTCAGAATTAAAGAATGTTATTTTAGGAAATAGATGAGGAGGAATATCTTTAGTCAGAGGATGGTGAATCTGTGGAATTTGTTTCCACAGTAGACCAGGTCAATGAATATTTTAAAGGCAGAGATAGATAAATTCTTGATTAGTATGGGTGTGAGGGGTTGTGGGGAGAAGGCAGGAAAATTGAGTTAGGAGGGAGAGATGGATCAGCCATGATTCAAAGATGCCTTCCTGAGCTTGCCCCATTTGCCTGCATTAGTGCCATATCTTTGCAAACCAGTCCTATCCATGAATCTGTTACATATCACTTCATTACAGTGGACACAAAGTTCATGAAAAAATTCAAGAATAGAACCTTGTGGATATATGAAACCATCACCATCCCAATAAATAGATACAAAAAGCTGGAGTAACTCAGCCAGTCAAACAGCATCTCTGGTGAAAATGAATAGGTGATATTTTGGGTTGAGACTCCTTCTTCAGACCCTTGACATGTCACCCATTTCTTTTCTCCAGAGATGCTGTCTGACCCGCTGAGTTATTCCAGCTTTTTATGTCTATCTTCAGTTTAAACCAGTATTTGCAGTTCCTTCCTACATCATCCCAATAAAATTAGCCCTGTATAAGCTTGCCAAAAAGAACAAATCTAAACTGGTTAATTAAGATTCCTGATGATTAACAAAGCGCCAATGAATAATATGAAAGATCATCTGCTCCTCATTAAACTGCCTGGTTGTGCTCAGCCACTTGCTCTCATTAGAATCTTTCCCTTACCGCCATTGTCACCCTCTTCATCTCTGCATCTTCTTCCTACTGTTTAATCCCCCTTTTTCCTATTATGACGCCTCCCCCCCCCCCACCCTAGCTGCCTTCCACCCATCTCTCCCCCTGACAATCTAAATGACAGAAGGGAAGATCTGGGAGGTAATTTCCCAACATGGTTATTATTCAATCATAATGACGTATTAATTAAAACAGTTTCCAGTGGTTGGAGTCAAACATGTTACAAAAATACTATTGGTTGGAGGCCAAACAAGAGAGTACAGAACAATCTTAAAAAATTCAACCGTTTAGAATTTTTGATTTTCAGCCGCTCACTGATAATCATAAATTGAAGTTGGGGCTCTTCCATGACAAGTTCATAATAGAAAGTTCCTATCACCCAATAATGAAGCCACTAAGATACAAGAGCATTTTGACTAATAAGATGCCGATCACAATGAATGGCAAGAAGAATGGCACCAAAATATGGCGACTGTGCATTTGTGAGTTGTGCAAAAGAATTTCACTGTGCTGTGCATACTTGACAATAACAAACCATTGAATTGAAAGATTAAAGGGTCTGTTCTTATGTTCCTCTTGCCCCTGCAACTGCATTGGCAAGGGGAACATAGGAACAGACCCTTGTCACCAACAGACATAAATACTAACTCCTGGCTTTCAAATGACACCGACTTCCTCACAATCTGTATCTTGGAGTCAAAGCTGACCAGATGCTTAAGGGGATTAATAGAAGTAACAAGATAACTGCCAGATTAGAAGAGAAACTAGATGCTTTCTGACATGGCAAGGGATATGGGGAGAGAGCAGGAATGGGGTATGATTTTACTTTGGAGTCACGCGAGTGACTACGTGAAGAACCCCGTCCAGCCACAGGTGTGTCATTACGTCAGACGCATTGGTGCAGTTGGCCAGTTGGAGCAGCAGAGCTCCTCTAAGCGGTAAGTTTAAAACGCAAGGTAAGTTTCAAACTTTTTCTTGTGCTCACTTTCTGTTTTAGTGGTAGGGTTTAGACCGTTAAAATGATGCAGAAAGTGAAGGAGGTGTCGGCGAGGCGATCCACAGGAAAAAGGTTTGAGGACCGTGATAGTGTGGTTAGCTGATGTCCGCCTAGGTCACCAAGTCCGTCGCCGGCAATGGAGCCAGCGACACTGGACCCGCTGCCTGTGAGCAGCGTAGCCATGCCAGTGGGTGCAAGGCAACTTCAAAATCAAAGAGGCCCGTTGACCCAGAGTCGGGCCTGGAGGTTTTACCTTTACAAGGAGAGACCGTTTGTTCACGGCTCTCCCAGGTCGAGGTCTTATTACAAAAGATGCTCGACAGGGACGCACTCCATGAGGAGGAGTGGTGCCCACGCCAGGCTAGTGGAGAGCCTGTGCTAGCAGTGCCTGCAATAGGGCTGCAAGATTACCCAACTTTTGAAGAAGAGGGTATACCGGCTCAGCAATTCACTGACGCCAAATCAGTGGCTGGGGAGAGCCTCAAGGGAGTGGAACTAGAAATCATTCCAAAATGTAGCAGAGATATTTGCAGTCCCCAGAGAGGCAGGGAAGCCATTAGGGGAAGAATTGGTAGCAGCCATTCAACATATGCTCTCACATCAGCTTCAAGAATTGGCTATGGTTAAGGCGGCTAAAAAATATGAAGCCCCAATTAATTGTGGTTTGCTAAAAGTACCGATGGTGAACCATCTCATATGGATACAGTTGGGGGTTTCAGCAAGATCCCAAGAATTGAAGTTTCAAAAAGTACTTAAATTGCTTTCAGCAGGGCTTACGGCATTTACAACTACTGTAGATAAGGGGCATATGACGAAGCCCACCAGGATGCGCTGGGACTCCTGTGTAGTGTATCTTTTGAGATTAATAACATAAGAAGAAGTGCTATACGCCCAGTCATAAACCCTAAACTGGCATCATTATGTAAGCCGACCAGCGCACAACCGCCTAACCTTTTGTTCGGCGAGAATCTCGCCAAGAGAGTTAAATAACTACATGAGGATGCAAGAACTATGGGCCTCATCAAGCCAAGTGGCAAACGAGTAAAACGGCTTTTTCCTTATCGGCGGGGTACCATCACGGATGCCGGGGAAGGGACGAGCCACTCAGCTTCGCAAACTCGGAGCAGGCAGCATGCCACAGGCATGAGGGGACAGATGACTTTCCCTACAAAGGGCCGGGGGCCACAAGGGCAGCCAGGACATATGCAGGTGAGAAATGTTGCTCCTAAGGAATATAAATCAAGTGAAATAGATGTTCAAATTGGGGGTAGATTACACTTGTTTCTGGCAAGAGATAACATCAGATTAATTTATACTGAGCATTACAGAGGGGGTTAAAATTGAATTTTACCCTACTGTGTGTCCACCCAATCAGCATGTTCCAAGTCGGAAACTTATATTTTCACAAGAAGAGAATATGCACATACAAGCAGAACTTAACACATTACACAAAAAAGGGGTTATTGAGAAGTCAGTTCGTCAAAACCGTTAGTTTGTGTCAAGTATTTTTCCTAGGTCTAAAAAGACTGGGGATGTAGAATCATTCTGGACCTGACGAGATTGAACTCCTTTGTACGCTATAGGCATTTCAAAATAGAAACTTTTTCTACTGCTAAACACCTGGTTTCCAAAGGGTGTTATATGGCCAGCATTGATTTGAAGGATGCATATTACTCAGTGTCTATTCATTGTGATGATAGGAGATATTTGAAATTTACCTGGATGAGTCAGTTGTGGCAATTCAAAGCATTGCCTAATGGGTTAACTTCAGCTCCTAGATTATTTACCAAATTCTTGAAACCTTTTCCAGGACTACTCTGAGCTCAGGGGCATGTTGTAATGGCCTATTTAGACAATATTTTAATCTTCTGGAAGACTCAGACTGCAGCTGAATCATCTGTTTCAATTGTTAAACTCGCTTTTGAACATTTGGGGTTTATTATTCTCCCAGCTAAATCCAAATGATCACCAGTTCAAATTATTGATTATTTGGGCTTTTCCATTAATTCGGATCACATGTTAGTAACTTTGCCCAGGGACAAAAGGCATCAGTTAATTGAGGATTGTGTTAACCTCCTTAGTGAGCAACGACCTTCAATTAGACAAGTAGCCAGTTTAATTGGTAAATTGGTGGCTGCTTTTCCAGCTGTGCAGTTTGGACCCTGCATTATCAACAATTACAACGAGCAAAAGAACAGGCACTGATGACACATGCGGGTCATTTTGATAGGCCTATGCAATTGTCAGCAGAGGTAATTTCAGAAATTCAATGGTGGATCGTAAATGTCTCAAAAAGTTCCAAGGAAGTTTTGGTTGAACCACCTTCCATAATCTTACAGACGGATGTTAGTGCACTGGGTTGCGGTGCAACGGATATGTCTTCCAGTTGTGGAGGCAGATGGAATACTCATGAGTCATCCCTCCTCCAATTAAGAGGGATCAATTATTCACAACTTTTGGGAACCTGGTATGGGCTTAAAGCTTATTGCTCTGCCAGGAGTACTTGCATGTGCAGGTTCAGATTGAAAATACTACAGCAGTGGCATATGTCAACCATATGGGAGGAGTCAAGTCACAGTCTTGTGATAGACTGGCTAATCAGATCTGGGGTTGGTGCATTGACAAAAACATCTGGCTTTCAGCAATATATTTACCAGGTAGATTCAACACAGTAGCTGACACTAGGTCACGCCAATTCAATGATAACATAGAGTGGATGTTAAATCAGGACATATTTAATCAAGTGGTTGCTCAGTATGGAATGCCAGATATTGACTTGTTTGCATCTAGACTAAACCATCAGTTGCCCAGATATGCTTCATGGGAACCAGATCCTGGTGCAGCAGCAGTGGGTGCATTCTCGCTGCATTGGGGTGGAATGTTTGTATATGCATTTCCCCCATTCTGTCTCATCGGTCGATGCCTGCAAAAAATCAAGCAGGACTCCGCTTCAGGAGTACTGGTAGTGCCAGATTGGCCTACTCATGCATGGTTCCCTCTCGCATTGCAGATGGCTATTAAGCCTCATATGATTATTCCCAAACATAAACACTTACAGGTGAACCCGGTAACTGGCGATCAACATCCTTTACATGATCGTATTGATCTGTTAATTTGCAGATTTTAAGGAGGCCATACCTGAGGAGAGGTCTGTCTGATCATACCGTGGATATTCTCACGTCGGCCTGCAGGGATAGTATTCAGAAGCAGTACATCAACTCGATAAGGAAGTGGGAGGTATTCTGCCTACAGCAGAATATCTCATATCAGACTGCAGGCATTCCAGATGTACTGGAGTTTTTGTCCACTCTTTACTTCAATCAAAAATTAAGCTATAGTGCGATTTATACAGCCAGAAGTGCTCTGTCTTCTTATTTACCCATGAGTTCAGAGTTGCATTGAGTAGGAACACATCCGTTAGTCTCTAGATTTATGAAGGGAGTTTTTAATTCTAATCCCCCGAAACCCAGGTATTGCGGTATTTGGAATGTGAGCGAAGTCCTTATGCTCCTTCGCCAGTGGACTCCTGTTCCAAGCCTATCTCTAGCCAAACTAACCATGAAGGTGGTCATGCTTATCGCGTTGGTATCAGCCCAACGTGTGCAGACATTGCAGAAGCTACGGCTAGACAGAATGCAGGTATTGGCAGATGCCATTACTATTTATGTTTATGATCTGCTTAAACAGAGTAGAATAGGTATGACAGGATGTAAGATTGTTTTTTCAGCATATCCACCAGATGCTTGCCTGTTTGTAGTGTCATATTTGTCTCATTACATTGAGGCTACCAGAGCCCTACGAGGGACAGAGTCTGCATTATTTATTAGCTACAAAAAAACACACAATAAGGTGTCGGTGCAAACAATTTCAAGGTGGCTAAAGCAGATTCTGGGAAGTGCTGGGATTGATACTGATCAATTCAAATCTCATTCCACCAGGGCGGCATCAACTTCCGTGGCCAGGGCGATGGACGTGCCTATAGACCATATCCTCGCGGCCGCAGGGTGGTCCAGTGAGCTGACCTTCCAGAAATTCTATCATTAGCCGATTGCAAGGCTGGGGGTGTTTGCTGAATCTGTTTTGAGTTCTGTTATAGTTTCCCCCTGAGATAGAGGGGTTGCTATTGTTTCTTTTGTAAATAAACCGTTAATTCATTTAAACAATGTTATGATTGATGCATTATTGATTATTTAATGATTTGAGTCAATCAATGCAGTGTGAACGCCGGATTTGGGTCTGCGACATAAAATCACAGAGCTTTGAAATCTTGACATGACTCCAAAGTAAAATAGTTAGATTAAATGAGAACTTACCGGTTTGAAGTTTGATCTTTATTTTATGAGGAGTACGATGAGGGATTACGTGCCCTCCGCTCCCTGCCCTCATAAATATCATCTGGTAGTTCTAGTCTCTGTTATCTTACTATTATACTTCAGTCACTATTACCTGTGATTTCACTTGGCTGCTTTGAAGATTGACGCACCTGCGGCTGGACAGGGTTCTTCATGTAATCCCTCATCGTAACTCCTCATAAAAAAAGATCAAGCTTCAAACTGGTAAGTTCTCAATTAATCTTACTATTTTGTATGATTAGCCGTAATCATATTAAATAGTGGTGCTGGCTCAAATTGGCCGAATGGCCTACTCGTGCACCTATCTTCAATGTTTGTATGTCCTCACCTTCGAACACATTAAAGCCTCTATACAACCCAAGAAATAATTAATTCTCTCCAGATCTAAATTCTAAAAGTAATCTCGAATTTAACAAATTACTCAGGATGTTTATTCTTTCCTTCAGAAAAGTCGTATGGACCTGTCCCACTGACGCAACTTTTTCGGCGACTACCGGCACCCATCATAGGTCATTGCAGGTCGGCAAAAATGTTCAACATGTTAAAAATTCAGCGGTGACCAGAAAGACAGTACGACTCTTTGGGCGACTGAGGAGACTACTCACGACCATACAGGCGACACCCTGGTGACATGTCGCGGGGTGAAGCCTATATGGTTGTATGTAGTCGCCGCTGGTTTTTCAACATGTTGAAAATATTCGGTGACCTGTAACGATCTATAAGGGGTGCCGGCACTCGTAGAAAAAGTTGCTTAAGTGGGACAGGCTCATTAGGATGCAACTACATTGCCAGTCCGGTATAGTTACAGGACATAATTTATCTCTATGGAACTGGAATTGGAGTCCAATGTGATTCTGGACTGACAAAGTTAAAACTCCTATATTGACAATTGTCTCCCAATTTTTGTTTTTGTGATATTGATATTTTTAAACACCATTTTAGTGATTTCCTTTAAACTAACATTTAAACATTAGACTTATTTTAAAAGATTTTCACTTGTTCCTTGACCCATACGCTAATCGATCAGTTACCAAAATATTTCTCCATCTGTAATGCATTAAATAAAAAGACCATCAAGTGAACATAGTGTTCATTTAATGCATTGAAGAATGTTTGTTTACAGGCCAATTGAAATTTGGTTCTTTGTCACATTGGTTTCTCAACATAGAACAACAAAAGGCAGGAATTTGCCAGTGGATGCGGGTTGGGGGGATGAGGGGGTGGGGCATAGGGCGGGGTGGGGAAGAGGGGGAGGTGCAGATGGGGAAGGGGTTGGGGAATTAACTGCTCTTGCACTCGGATTGTTTTTTTTTAAATAAATCATCCTTCAGTTCAAATTAAATCTGTGGCACAAATTAATAACAGTGGACCAACCTCACCTGGGCATCTAGAATCTGAACAATAATTCACCACCTTTAATAAAATGAAGCGGTAACTTGAAAATCAGATTATTCAATAAAAGTACAGTAAAATATTCCTCAATTACGAGCAGGAATTGTATGGTTCCAAGTTGTTCTTTGCAAATGGAATGCAGCACAGAAATAGGAATAAATTAACCCCCTGTGCCATGTTGATTTTTTTTTTAATTCATAAAATTCAGGCAGCTGCTTCCTATTCACAAAATATATTTATTTTGCAGCAATTCACAAGAATCAAATATGTTGATCTACATCTCTGTGGTGTAAATATGTTTCCATTTGCCAGCTAGGCACTAACCTACAAATTTTTAGCTACATTAACAGTCATCAAAATACTTAACGGATCAATTATTTATTTGTTTCCTTTCAGTTGCATTCTTTCATGTATTGTTTCCATTGCGAAACACTTGTTTGCCTTTATAATTAAATCTATTTAATGTCCATCCTGGTTTGTGAGGATTTGTAGCACAAATATCTGTGTATTACAGTTAATGGCTAAATATTGCAGATGCTGGACATTTAAAGTAACAGAAGCAGGAATAACCCAGCCAGCCCTGGAGCACCAGCAGAGAGAGAAATTAAGTTTGGATTGTAACTTTTTGCAATAACTCGTAAATTAAACTGAAAAATGAAGGTGGGGAGCAAATAACAAAAAGAACAATCTGCGACAAGGTGAATAATAATGCAACGACAAAAATGTCAGAGCAATGGAGCAAAAAAACAAAAAAAAGTCTAAAAGTTGTAAATGGCAATAGTGGAATTATTTCCAGCCCACAAAAATAAAGTAGACCATTTTTATTCTCTCTTGGTTTACATTACACTCATATTGTTCTTTATTGTTTATTTGCTCTATTTCTGTAGCTTTATTTCCATGCATTTGGACTTCTTAAAAACCTGTAACATTTCACATTTGTCTGCAGATCTGACAAAATATTAACATTGTTTTTCTCACCAGAGATGCTCTCTGGCCTGTTGAGCATTTCTGCATTTGTGTATCAGGTGCTGCATATGGTTACAACGTGGAAGCCACTGGGAGATAAAGTACTGATAGGTCAAATCTTTGACCACACTAAATTTCAAAAGAGGATTTGGTTTCCATGTAATCAGAACAGTTTCTTGTTGCTGAAGTTTCATTTTATAATGGGTTCCATTTCTGTGAGTGCATTCAACCAGAAATTATTGTTAAACTCAACTAGCTTTATTGCCTTGCTACAATTTGATGCGGGCTTTCCCACGTAAAAATCCCAAATGCCAAGGTTTTTTTTTGTTTTTGTCCAGTATATTCCAGCAGATATATTTTCAAATCATTACTGCATTGTTAGTTCAGAGTGATTTCTGCATTTCATTTACTCAGAAACCATCAGAGATAAAAGGCAATATAAGCCATCTTAAAGCTGCCAGAATTTTAGATGTGTAAATTATTTCTCATTACCCATGTCGTGCATTTGAAAATGGGTTATTTTTACAGAGCTGAAATTGATAGTAAAGTTTCCCATTCAAATTCTGCCACAATGGAATTTTAAGTGCTCATGGTTTGTGCACCTGACTTGATGTCTACGTCAGAAATATATCAAATGTCATAAATCCCCCATGCAACTCTGTCCCTTTGCCCTGTTACTGGAGAAATCAGAACCAAGTTCTTCCAAGGAACTGCATTTGCTCGACACGGAGAACTTGCAGACTATACCAGGCTGGAAGTCCATTCAGCAAAGTCGAATAACTTACCTGTGCTCCTGCCCATCCCATTGTGGATCTCAATACTCCAATGACCCCAGTCCTTATTCTTTGTTTCCCCCTCCCAAATGAAGTTGACTTCTTTAACTGCAGCCCCTACCCTTTAAAGCAAAGTAATGACTTGAAAAGAACCACCACAATACAAACCACCTGCCCATCCCACCCTTCCTGCTATCATCTCAATTGGCCATTGGCACGGATTGCATGATTTTACTGTGCAAGTTAGGATGTACACCAATTTCTAAGCCAAAGTGATGGCCAGAGTTGCTACATCCTCAATTAAAATATGTTTAAAATAAAACCAGTAGTTTCAACAATCAGACGCATCTGAATTAAAAAAAAAAAAAAATTTCCAATTATGAGGCCTTGGAATTAAAAAAAAAATGTGAATAACCAAAACTTCACTTACATGTAATCAACTCATTTTGAAGTAATCAGTATATTGTTCTTTGATTATTTGAAAGGATTCTTCATCACAAGAGGCGGGGAGTTACTACAATTTTGCCTCTCATCAATGAATTCTGGGTGGCATGGTGGTGCAGCGATAGAGTTGCTGCCTTACAGCGCTAAGATTCATGGTTGGTGCAGACTTGGTGGGCTGAAAGGCTTGTTTCCGCACTGCATCTCTAAATTAAAATCTCAACTAAACTAAACTCCTTTATTTCAAGCATGATATTTTTTTAGCAACTTACCAGATATAGAAACATAGAAACATAGAAATTAGGTGCAGGAGCAGGCCATTCGGCCCTTCGAGCCTACACCGCCATTCAATATGATCATGGCTGATCATCCAACTCAATATCCAGTACCTGCCTTCTCTCCATACCCTCTGATCCCTTCAGCCACAAGAGCCACATCCAACTCCCTCTCAAATATGGCCAACGAACTGGCCTCAACTGCCTTCTGTGGCAGAGAATTCAATAGATTCACCACTCTCTGTGTGAAAAACGAATTTCTCATCTCGGTCCTAAAAGACTTCCCCCTTATCCTTAAACGTGACCCCTTGTCCTGGACTTCCCCAACATCGGGAACAATCTTTCTGCATCTACCCTGTCCAACCCCTTAAGAATTTTGTAAGTCTCTATGAGATCACCCCTCAATCTTCTAAATTCCAGCGAGTACAAGCCGAGTCTATCCAGTCTTTCTTCATATGGAAGTCGTGCTATCCCAGGAATCAGTCTGGTGAACCTTCTCTGTACTACCTCTATGGCAAGAATGTCTTTCCTCAGATTAGGAGACCAAAACTATACGCAATACTCCAGATGTGGCCTCACCAAGACCCTATAAAACTGCAGTAGAACCTCCCTGCTCTTGTACTCAAATCCTATTGATATGAATGCCAACATACCATTCGCTTTCTTCACAGCCTGCTGCACCTGCATGCCTACTTTCAATGACTGGTGTACCAGGACACCCAGGTCTCGCTGCATCTCCCCTTTCCCTAATCGGTCACCATTCAAATAATAGTCTACCTTCCTGTTTTTGCCACCAAAGTGGATAACCTCACATTTATCCACATTATACTGTATCTGCCATGCATTTGCCCACTCACCCAGTCCATCCAAGTCATCTTGCAGCCTCCTAGCATCCTCCTCAGAGCTAACACTGCCCCCCAGCTTCGTGTCATCCGCAAACTTCGAGATGTTGCATTTAATTCCCTCGTCCAAATCATTAATATATATAGTAAATAGCTGGGGTCCCAGCACTGAGCCTTGCGGACCCCACTAGTCACTGTCTGCCATCCTGAAAAGGACCCGTTCACTCCTACTCTTTGCTTCCTGTTTGCCAGCTAGTTCTCTATACACATCAATACTGAACCACCAATACCGTGTGCTTTAAGTTTGTATACCAATCTCTTGTGTGGGACCTTGTTGAAAGCCTTCTGAAAGTCCAGATATAACACATCCACTGCTTCTCCCTTATCCACTCTACTAGTTACATCCTCAAAAAATTCAATAAGATTCGTCAGACATGATTTACCCTTCATAAATCCATGCGACTTTATCCAATGATTCCACCACTTTCCAAATGCGCTGCTATCCATCTTTAATAATTGACTCTAGCAGTTTCCCACTACCGATGTTAGACTAACTGGTCTGTAATTTCCCGTTTTCTCTCTCCCTCCCTTTTTAAAAAGTGGGTGTTACATTAGCTACCCTCCAATCCTCAGGAACTACTCCAGAATCTAAAGAGTTTTGAAAAATTATCACTAAGGCATCTGCTATTTCTGGGGCTACTTCCTTAAGTACCCTGGAATGCAGCCTATCTGGCCCTGGGGATTTATGGGCCTTTAATCCATTCAATTTACCTAACACCACTTTCCGGCTAACCTGGATTTCACTCATTTCCTCCATCTCATTTGACCCGTGATACCCTGCTACCTCCGGCAAATTATTTATGTCTTCCTTAGTGAAGACAGAACCAAAGTAGTTTATTCAATTGGTCTGCCATGTCCTTGTTCCCATGATCAATTTCACCCGTTTCTGACTGCAAGGGACTACATTTGTTTTAACTAATCTTTTGCGCTTCACATATCGATAAAAACTTTTGCAGTCAGTTTTTATATTTCCTGCCAGTTTTCTTTCATACTCCATTTTGCCTTTCCTAATTAAGCCCTTTGTCCTCCTCTGTTGGTCTCTGAATATCTCCCAGTCCTCTGGTAGGCTGCTTTTTCTGGCTAATTTGTACGCTTCATCTTTTTCTTTGATACTATCCCTGATTTCCCTCGTTATCCACGGATGTGCCACTTCCCTATGATTTATTCTTTTGCCATACTGTGATGAACAATTGTTGTAGTTCATTCATGCAGTCTTTAAATGCCTTCCATTGCATATCCACTGTCAACCCTTTAAGAATCAATTGCCAGTCCGTCTTGGCCAATTCACGTCTCATACCCTCAAAGTTACCTTTCTTTAAAATCAGGACCCGTGTTTCTGAATTAACAATGTCACTCTCCATCCTAATGAAGAACTCAACCATATTATGGTCACACTTGCCCAAGGGGCCACGTACAACAAGGCTGCTAACTAACCCTTCATCATTACTCAATATCCAGTCTAGAATATCCTGCTCTCTCGTTGGTTCCTCCACATGTTGGTTTAGAAAACTACCCCGCATACATTCCAAGAAATCTCTTCCTCAGCACCCCTGCCAATATTGATTCACCAATCTATATGTAGATTGAAGTCACCATTATAACGGTTTTTTCCTTTCGTTGCACGCATTTCCAATTTCCTGTTTGATGGCGATCCCCAACTCCACTACTACAGTTAGATGGCCTGTACACAACACCCAGTAGCGTTTTCTGCCCCTTAGTGTTTCGCAGCTCCACCCATATCGATTCCACATCCTCCAAGCTAATGTCATTCCTTTCTATTGAGTTAATCTCCGCTCTAACCAGCAACGCTACCCCACCTCCCATTCCTCTTTGTCTGTCCTTCCTGAATATTGAATATCCCTGGATGTTCAGCTCCCAGCCTTGGTCACCCTGCAGCCATGTCTCTGTGATCCCAACTATATCATAATTATAAATAGCTATCTGCACATTCAACTCATCCACCTTATTACGAATGCTCCTCGCATTGGGACACAAAGCCTTCAGGCTTGTTTTTACAACATTCTTGGCCCTTTTACAATTATGTTGAAAAGTGGCCCTTTTAGATTTTTGCCCTGGATTTGTTTTCCTGCCACTTTTCACCTTGCTACCTATTGCTCCTATCCTCATTTTGAACCCCTCTGTCTCTCTGCTCACACATTTAAGAAACCCTCCAGTTCTTATTCTCCGTTTGTTATTTTTTTCTTCTTTCCTCCCTACGTGTTGCGTCTGAACTGCTTCTCTTCTCTGCCTCCTGCCTCACAAACGGACTACTTGCCTTCTCTATTTGAGTCCCTCCCTCCAACCGATCTAGTTTAACGTCTCCCCAGTAGCCTTTGCAAATCTCCCCGCCAGGATATTGGTTCCCCTCGGGTTCAAGTGCAACCCGTCCTTTTTATATAGGTCACACCTTCCTCAAAAGAGGTCCCAATGATCCAGAAACTTGAATCTCTGCGCATCTGCACCAGTCTTTAGCCACGCATTGATCCTCCACCTTGCTCCATTCCTACTCTCACTGTCGCGTGGTACAGGCAGTAATCCTGAGATTGTTACCTTTGCGGTCCTTCTCCTTAACACTCTTCCTAACTCCCTAAATTCTCCTTTCAGGACCTCCTCTCTTTTCCTACCTATGTCATTGGTACCTATATGTACCACAACCTCTGGCTCCTCTCCCTCCCATTTCAAGATATCTTGGACACGTTCAGTCACATCCTGGACCCTGGCACCAGGGAGGCAAACTACCATCCGGGTCTCCTGACTGCGTCCACAGAATCGCCTATCTGACCCCCTAACTATAGAGTCCCCTATTACTGCTGCCCTCCTCTTCTTTTCCTTACCCTTCTGAGCAACAGGGCCGGTCTTTGTACCAGAGGCCCGGTCGCTGTTGCTACCCCCAGGTAGGCTGTGCCCCCCAACAGTACTCAAACAGGATTACTTATTGCCAAGGTGTACAGCTTCCGGGGTACACTCTAGTCCCTGCCTCTGCCCCTTGCCTCTCCTAACCGTGACCCACTTTCTGCCTCCTGTGGTTTTGGAGTGACCATCTGTCTGTAGCTCCTCTCAATGGCTTCCTCACTCTCCCTGACCAGACGGAGGTCATCGAGCTGCTGCTCCAGGTACCGAATACGGTCCATTTGGAGCGCCATCTTGACGCACCTGGCGCAGATGTGGATGTCTGGAGAGCTATCTGACTGCATGACCTCCCACATCTGACATCCAGAACAGTAAACTGCCCTGGCACTCATCCTCCCCCTTACCCTGGATACAATACAATATACAATACAGTACAAAGCAAGGATTTTAGCTGAAAGAAATCAGCAGGGATCTGACTGCCAATCAGCTGCTCTCTCGAGTCGTCTTCCACCAATCAGCGGCTTCCTCAAGCCCACTTGTTGCGAACTGCGAACTGCAAATGGAATGTTACGGATTTGGGTTCCTCCCACTGCAACCAGTCCTGGGCCTCTGTGGAAACAAGCCCCGCGATAGAGTTTTAAACTTACAGCTCGGACATCGCTCCTCCCACTGCAACCGGTCCTGGGCCTCTGTGGAAACAAGCCCCGCGATAGAGTTTTAAACTTACAGGTCGGACGTCGCTCCTCCCACTGCAACCGCTCCTGGGCCTCTGTGGAAACAAGCCCCGCGATAGAGTTTTAAACTTACAGGTCGGACATCGCTCCTCCCACTGCAACCGCTCCTGGGCCTCTGTGGAAACAAGCCCCGTGATAGAGGTTTTAAAATTACAGGTCGGAGTCAAAGTCAATTATATCAAAGTCAATTATAGCACCAGAGACACAGGCTCAATCCTGACCTGGGTGTTGTCCGTGTTGAGTTTTAAACTTCCCTCAGCGAGCCCCATGGATTTTCTCCAGGTGAAAAATTCAATGATAAATTCTGCCAAACATAGGTGAACAGCCTCTAGGAATTTTGGGCTTTCTGCATTCTTGCACAAGGGCAAATATTGGCTGTCCCAGGTAAATACAATATCATTTATTTGTAATCCCAGAGTCATTTGTTAATAATCAACTATGGTTTACATTTTCTATGCATTTTGTAAAATAATTAATTATGGCCTATCTTTCCCATTTGATAATAATACTGAACAGCTAAACAAAACACTCAAAATTGCATGTTAAAGTGAATGAAGTGAAAAGGGTACAAAATCACCAAAAGCAGAAACATTAAAAAAGCAGTTCTGAAAGCAAAATTGAGAAAGTGACACGTCCTTTAAAAAAACATCCCAGACAAAATAAGAAATTTATATTAAGTCTACTGACCATTTCTTATCACCTTAACTATTACATTGGAATTGTTTATAGGCTGCTTAACTGTCTCCAAATAATTAATCTGTCTCACTGCTGTGCAGAAAATCTTGTTCCACTCTTAGAATAATTCTGCATTTTCTTCAGGATTATTCTTCCTACCTTGTATGAATTCTTGACTCAGGAACCCAAAATTTTATCTGCTGCAATGAGGTGTACGTTATGGCAAATTTCCATAGACTGCACGAGTGGTCTAATAACCTTGATATATGCTGAGGATGATAAATGTGAGCTGCAGTGACATTAACTCCTTATTGATTTAGTTATTATTTCGAATAATGGTGCCAAATAACTGTATAAGTGGTCTTTTTAAGTGGCACACACAATCCCAGGACATGCATGTCACAATTAATTTGTATATTAACTGTATCATTGTTCAAGCAACTTGAATACATATTAATCCAAAACACCTTCCTTCATGGCACCACTTGGTTGGTTGATTCATGTACACCAAAGTTGACAGATATCTCATACCATTAGCAAGCTCTTGCAATTAAACCACCTTGGTGAGGATTTTTTTAAACTTCTTGATTTAATTTCTCTATTTTGCCTTAATATAAAGGATTCACGTTCAATATTCAGATGTTTCGAAACAACGATCAAATAAATCGTCACATTTTTGTGACATGGTACTGGCTGCAGGTCTGCTGATAATTCATCTTCAATATTAAGAAAAATCAACGGAATAACGTTTTCCTGTGCTGTAAACTTAAAAATGTTTTTTTTTAGACTATTTTGCTTCATTATGGATTTAACTATGGTTGTAGTGCATAATAAGCACAAGGACTTTGGGGGCAAAAATCATATTACCAATTCTCTTTACTGCAGTCACATTGCACTAGATTATGATGGGAAGAAATGGCAGAACCACATGTCACAATTGGCATTTACCTTCACAACTCCCAGCAAGTTTGTATTTCTGCACATGGACAAATATAATGTGAATCTGCAGACAGCCCGACATGATAGGAGAAGAATTAGGCCATTCAGCCCAGCAGGTCTACTCCTCCATTCAATCATGGCTGATCTATTGTTTCCTCTTAACCCCATTCTCCTGTCTTCTCCCCATAACCCCTAATATCCATACTAATAGTAATATTAAACGAGAACTTACCAAGTTTGAAGGTTGATCTTTATTTTACGAGGAGTCGCGGTGAGGGATTTCGTGAAGACCCCGCCAGCACGCATGCGCGACATCCTTCAAAGCAGCGGTGTGGAATCACAGAACGCACTATGACTGAAAATAGTAAGATGAAGAACGTAGAACTTCCGAGTTGATCTTATGATAGAGGATGGGAGCGGGGGGCATGAAATCCCTCATCGCGATTCCTCGTAAAGTAAAGATCAACCTTCAAACTTGGTAAGTTCTCGTTTAATCTTACTATTTTACTTCGGACAACGCCCATGCTATCACACTGCCGCAATTCTGATGGAGGAAGGCTGTTAATGCAGTTCAGTCGAAACTGGCTGAAAAAGTAATACAATTTATTAATCAAATAATAACAAACAAATAACCCCTGATTCGGGGACAGACATTCACTGAGCGGCTCCCAGCACAGCTTCTGCGAATGTCGCGGGGGCGACCAGTGGCTTATTGTAGAACCTTTGGAAGGTTTCTTCACTGGCCCAGCCCGCGGTGTACTGCGCCAAAGTTAGTTCGCAATGTCGTTGGATCCATGCCCACTGCTCACTGCTGACCGAAATCGTCACCTCACTTACCCGGGGAGAAGCCAACTGCAGAGACATGCCCCGGAGAGTCGGTGCAATGCAGCCAATTCCGCGCAACAGAGACTTGTGCCGGACCAGGCTTTCCGCACAATGCCCAGGCTTTCAGTTGCATAACTGCTCATGTAGGGATGCAGATCCATGTGGGAGCAGTGGAGCATTGCTCCCAGGCCCAGTGATAGCATGTGGCACCTGGAGTAACACCTCCAAACTGGGAGGAGCGACGTCCGAGTTGTAAGTTAAAAACTCTATCGCGGGGCTTGTTTCCACAGAGGCCCAGGAGCGGTTGCAGTGGGAGGAGCGACGTCCGACCTGTAAGTTCAAAAACTCTAACGCGGGGCTTGTTTTCACAGAGGCCCAGGAGCGGTTGCAGTGGGAGGAGCGACGTCCGACCTGTAAGTTTAAAAACTCTATCGCGGGGCTTGTTTCCACAGAGGCCCAGGAGCGGTTGCAGTGGGAGGAGCGACGTCCGACCTGTAAGTTTAAAACTCTATCGCGGGGCTTGTTTCCACAGAGGCCCAGGACTGGTTGCAGTGGGAGGAACCCAAATCCATAACATTCCATTTGCAGTTCGCAGTTCGCAACAAGTGGGCTTGAGGAAGCCGCTGATTGGTGGAAGATGACTCAAGGGAGCAGCTGATTGGCAGTCAGATCCCTGCTGATTTCTTTCAGCTAAAATCCGTATATTGTACTGTATCCAGGGTAAGGGGGAGGATGAGTGCCAGGGCAGTTTACTGTTCTGGATGTCAGATGTGGGAGGTCATGCAGTCAGATAGCTATCCAGACATCCACATCTGCGCCAGGTGGGTCAAGATGGCGCTCCAAATGGACCCTATTCGATACCTGGAGCAGCAGCTCGATGACCTCCGTCTGGTCAGGGAGAGTGAGGAAGCCATAGAGAGGAGCTACAGACAGGTGGTCACTCCAAAACCACAGGAGGCAGAAAAGTGGGTCACGGTTAGGAGAGGCAAGGGGCAGAGGCAGGGACTAGAGAGTACCCGGTGGCTGTACACCTTGGCAATAAGTAATCCTGTTTGAGTACTGTTGGGGGGCACAGCCTACCTGGGGGTAGCAACAGCGACCGGGCCTCTGGTACAAAGACCGGCCCTGGTGCTCAGAAGGGTAAGGAAAAGAAGAGGGGGCAGCAGTAATAGGGGACTCTATAGTTAGGGGGTCAGATAGGCGATTCTGTGGACGCAGTCAGGAGACCCGGATGGTAGTTTGCCTCCCTGGTGCCAGGGTCCAGGATGTGACTGAACGTGTCCAAGATATCTTGAAATGGGAGGGAGAGGAACCAGAGGTCGTGGTACATATAGGTACCAATGACATAGGTAGAAAAAGAGAGGAGGTCCTGAAAGGAGAATTTAGGGAGTTAGGAAGAGTGTTAAGGAGATGGACCGCAAAGGTAACAATCGCAGTATTACTGCCTGTACCACGCGACAGTGAGAGTAGGAATGGAGCAAGGTGGAGGATCAATGCGTGGCTAAAGGACTGGTGCAGAGCGCAGAGATTCAAGTTTCTGGATCATTGGGACCTCTTTTGGGGAAGGTGTGACCTGTACAAAAAGGACGGGTTGCACTTGAACCTGAGGGGAACCAATATCCTGGCGGGGGGATTTGTAAAGGCTACTGGGGAGACGTTATCTAGATCGGTTGGGGGGAGGGACTCAAATAGAGAAGGCAAGTAGTCCGTTTGTGAGGCAGGAGGCAGAGAAGAGAAGCAGTCAGACGCAACACGTAGGGAGGAGAGAAGAAAAAAATAACAAACGGAGAATAAGAAGTGGAGGGTTTCTTAAATGTGTGAGCAGAGAGACAGAGGGGTGTAAAATGAGGATAGGAGCAATAGGTAGCAAGGTGAAAAGTGTCAGGAAAACAAATCCAGGGCAAAAATCTAAAAGGGCCACTTTTCAACATAATTGTAAAAGGGCCAAGAATGTTGTAAAAACAAGCCTGAAGGCTTTGTGTCCCAATGCGAGGAGCATTCGTAATAAGGTAGATGAGTTCAATGTGCAGATAGCTATTTATAATTATAATATGGTTGGGATCACGGAGACATGGCTCCAGGGTGACCAAGGCTGGGAGCTGAACATCCAGGGATATTCAATATTCGGGAAGGACAGAAAGAGAGGAAAAGGAGGTGGGGTAGTGTTGCTGGTTAGAGCGGAGATTAACGCAATAGAAAGGAATGACATTAGCTTGGAGGATGTGGAATCGATATGGGTGGATCTGCGAAACACTAAGGGGCAGAAAACGCTAGTGGGTGTTGTGTACAGGCCACCTAACTGTAGTAGTGGAGTTGGGGATGGCACCAACAGGAAATTAGAAATGCGTGCAATGAAGGTAAAACCATTATAATGGGTGACTTCAATCTACATATAGATTGGGTGAATCAAATTGGCAGGGGTGCTGAGGAAGAGGATTTCTTGGAATGTATGCGGGATAGTTTTCTAAACCAACATGTGGAGGAACCAACGAGAGAGCAGGCTATTCTAGACTGGATATTGAGTAATGAGGAAGGGTTAGTTAGCAGCCTTGTTGTACGTGGCCCCTTGGGCAAGAGTGACCATAATATGGTTGAGTTCTTCATTAGGATGGAGAGTGACATTGTTAATTCAGAAACACGGGTCCTGATCTTAAAGAAAGGTAACTTTGAGGGTACGAGACGTGAATTGGCCAAGATGGACTGGCAATTGATTCTTGAAGGGTTGACGGTGGATATGCAATGGAAGGCATTTAAAGACTGCATGAATGAACTACAACAATTGTTCATCCCAGTATGGCAAAAGAATAAATCAGGGAAGGTGGCGCATCCGTGGATAACGAGGGAAATCAGGGATAGTATCAAAGAAAAAGATGAAGCGTACAAATTAGCCAGAAAAAGCAGCCTACCAGAGGACTGGGAGAAATTCAGAGACCAACAGAGGACAAAGGGCTTAATTAGGAAAGGGAAAATGGAGTATGAAAGAAAACTGGCATAAAACATAAAAACTGACTGCAAAAGTTTTTATCGATAAGTGAAGCGCAAAAGATTAGTTAAAACAAATGTAGGTCCCTTGTAGTCAGAAACGGGTGAATTGATCATGGGGAACAAGGACATGGCAGACCAATTGAATAACTACTTTGGTCCTATCTTCACTAAGGAAGACATAAATAATTTGCCGGAAGTAGCAGGGGATAACGGGTCAAATGAGATGGAGGAAATGAGTGAAATCCAGGTTAGCCGGAAAGTGGTGTTAGGTAAATTGAATGGATTAAAGGCCAATAAATCCCCAGGGCCAGATAGGCTGCATCCCAGGGTACTTAAGGAAGTATCCCCTGAAATAGCAGATGCCTTAGTGATAATTTTTCAAAACTCTTTAGATTCTGGAGTCGTTCCTGAGGATTGGAGTGTAGCTAATGTAACACCACTTTTTAAAAAGGGAGGGAGAGAGAAAACTGGGAATTACAGACCAGGAAGTCTAACATCAGTAGTGGGGAAACTGCTAGAGTCAATTATTAAAGATGGGATAGCAGTGGAAAGTGGTGAAATCATTGGACAAAGTCAGCATGGATTTTACGAAGGGTAAATCATGTCTGACGAATTTATTTTTTTTGAGGATGTAACTAGTAGAGTGGATAAGGGAAAAAGCAGTGGATGTGTTATATCTGGACTTTCAGAAGGCTTTCGACAAGGTCCCACACAAGAGATTGGTATACAAACTTAAAGCACACGGTATTGGTGGTTCAGTATTGATGTGGATAGAGAACTGGCTGGCAGACAGGAAGCAAAGAGTAGGAGTGAACGGGTTCCTTTTCAGGATGGCAGACAGTGACTAGTGGGGTGCCGCAAGGCTCAGTGCTGGGACGCCAGCTATTTACAATATACATTAATGATTTGGACGAGGGAATTAAATGCAACATCTCGAAGTTTGCGGATGACACAAGCTGGGGGGCAGTGTTTAGCTGTGAGGAGGATGCTAGGAGGCTGCAGGATGACTTGGATAGAGTGGGTGAGTGAGCAAATGCATGGCAGATGCAGTATAATGTGCATAAATGTGAGGTTATCCACTTGGGTGGCAAAAACAGGAAGGTAGACTATTATTTGAATGGTGACCGATTAGGAAAAGGGGAGATGCAGCGAGAACTGGGTGTCATGGTACACCAGTCATTGAAAGTAGGCATGCAGGTGCAGCAGGCTGTGAAGAAAGCGAATGGTATGTTGACATTCATAGCAAAAGGATTTGAGTACAAGAGCAGGGAGGTTTACTGCAGTTGTACAGGGTCTTGGTGAGGCCACACCTGGAGTATTGCGTACAGTTTTGGTCTCCTAATGTGAGGAAAGACATTCTTGCCATAGAGGGAGTGCAGAGAAGGTTCACCAGACTGATTCCTGGGATGGCACGACTTCTATATGAAGAAAGACTGGATAGACTCGGATTGTACTCGCTGGAATTTAGAAGATTGAGGGGTGATCTCATAGAGACTTACAAAATTCTTAAGGGGTTGGACAGGCTAGATGCAGGAAGATTGTTCCCGATGTTGGGGAAGTCCAGGACAAGGGGTCACAGTTTAAGGATAAGGGGGAAGTCTTTTAGGACTAGGATGAGAAAATCGTTTTTCACACAGAGAGTGGTGAATCTATGGAATTCTCTGCCACAGAAGGTAGTTGAGGCCAGTTCGTTGGCCATATTTAAGAGGGAGTTGGATGTGGCCCATGTGGCTGAAGGGATCAGGGGGTATGGAGAGAAGGCAGGTACAGGATATTGAGTTGGATGATCAGCCATGATCATATTGAATGGCGGTGCAGGCTCGAAGGGCCGAATGGCCCGCTCCTGAACCTAATTTCTATGTTTCTCACTAAACCACCAGACTTTATCCCAAAATATAAATGTTAAATTACACATTGATAACAAAACACAACACCAGCATAAAAATGCTAGAAATTATTCAGCAGGTCTTTGGGGTTGGACACAAAATGCTGGAGTAACGGAAGTGGACAGGCAGCATCTCTGGAGCGAAGGAATGGGCAACATATTGGGTCCAGACCCTTCTTCAGACAGGTGCCTTGCACTAGTTATTGGGGTTGTTTATTTAATAGTTGTCTGTTTAATTTAGGGATACAGCACAGAAACATGATCCTTGCACACCTACATACTAGGACAATTTTACAAAGTTACTGAAACCAATTAACTTACAAAGCTGCAAGTCTTTGGAGGTGGGAGGGAGCCAGAGCACCTGGAGAATACCTACACAGGGAGAACGTACAAACTCCATACAGACAGCACCCATAGTCAGGATCAAACCTGTGTGTCTGGTGCAGTAAGGCTGCACCATTGTGCAGCCCTTGTTATATATTATCTATGTGTATTGTGATTACAGGCATATTATGCTGTAGCAAGTAAAAATGTCATTATTCCTATGTTGGTATATGACAATTAAACACACTTCAGGCTGCATATGTGGAAAGAGAAACAGAACCAACATCAAGTTACCTGAAGTTAGAGAGTTCAGTATTGAATCTAGACGACCATGACGTACCCGGATGGAAGCTGAGATGTTGTTTCTCAAGTTTGTCTTGGGTCAACAGAATCTACTGCTCCCACCAAGGGTAAATATGGTTCTAAAATTCTTGGTCAAACAGGCAGTTGTGATCCCTGCTTTCCTATATGCTTTTCAGGCAAATATGACCTACAACAGACATATCAGCACTGGAAAAACTGCCAATTTTGTTGCACCACAAAAATCTCCAACTTCACTAGAAGGATAAGAAAACCCATTCCAAGCGAACATTTGTCTGGCCAGCATTCTCAGTTAGTTGTATTCATTACATGATGTTGCACATGTCAATGCCATGCCCAATATTATGTTCCCAAATTAGATATCTAATCTGACACAGGAAGAGATTAATTGAGGCATTGACTCCGATAAATCCCTTTGATGTTGAGGGAGGTCAGACGGTGATGGACTTGGCAGCATTCAAAACTTTTTGCAGTCTTTTCTGCTTCTGGACGTTCAAGTTGCCAAACCAGGCCATGATGCAACCAGTCAAAAGGCTCTCCTATGTGCACCTGTGGTAGTTCAATTGGAAAGATAGAATGTGGCTTTTTAAATTTTTTTTTTAATTTGCACTATATTTTAAAAGAAGACAAACGATCAATTTATAATACCATACAGTGCTGGGAGGGAATGGAAGCTGGGGGGGCTTATACAAAGTCCGCTCCCACCCGAAAATGAGCGTTAATGGCAAATCAGGTGGTAGGAGAAATAAAAAAGACAATAATAAACAATAATACAGTTTAAGAATTAAAATTAAAAATATGAAATTAAAAATATGAAAATAAATAAAATAATAAGGTATAGTATGAGATAAGAGTCAACAGAAGTAGTTTGAGCTCATAAATAGCATTACAAAAAGCTGGAGGTCAGAACTCAGGACATGATGAGAAACTTTTAAAGCTCAATTTAGAAATATGATCTATGAAAATGCCATTCAATTAATCTCACAAATATTTCCCCTCTACTCATTAAAGTTTATTTTCAAAGTTGCAAGTGGATTGATTTCCACCACGCTTTCAAGCAATATATTGCACTTCTTTGAGACTTTTTCATTCCTAATGTTGTCCCTGCGTTCTTACCACAATTAAATTTATGTTTATTTTATGCTGATTCTTCTCTCACTGGAAGTTTGTCCTTCCCATATCCTTCATGATTTTCTATATTGCAATTAAGTACACTGTCAAACCTTTCTGTCCAATTTATACAACCCCAGATTTAGTTTAATTTAGTTTAGAGATACAAAATGGAAACAGGCCCTCCAGCCCGCCGAGTCAGTTTTGACCAGCGATCCCCACACACAAACACAATCCTGCATACACCTGGGACAATTTTACATGTATACCAAGCCAATTTCCCTACAAACCTGTACGTCTTTGGAGCGTGGGAGGAAACCGGAGATTCCCGGAGAAAACATATCCAGGTCATGGGGAGAACGTAC
This sequence comes from Okamejei kenojei, assembly GCA_035221665.1. NCBI lineage: Eukaryota > Metazoa > Chordata > Chondrichthyes > Rajiformes > Rajidae > Okamejei > Okamejei kenojei. The sequence goes on from CM069131.1 coordinate 94,978,232, forward strand.
ATACCCGGAGTCTGGATTGAACCCGGGTCTCTGGCACTGTTAGGCAGCAACTCTACCGCTGCGCTACAATGCTGCCCTATAAGTTTCCAGTCATTCAATACATGTTATAGATGGCACCATTCTATCCAATTCCTCTAGAGCCTAATACTTCAGCAATCTTCATAAAGTCAGCTCCCCAAAATGGTATAAATATCACTATCCAATTGACTAATCTTATCTTATCTATATAATTAAAACTCTGATCTTGACCACTTCCTGTTGCACTGCATATTGATTTTAGGAAAAAAGCTGCCACTTACGGCAGTGATTTTTGGCCATCTTACTCAGAGTCCCCCCGCTGCTGCGCAGGACAAGAGGATTTTTCCCTTCAATGAAAAATAAAAGACTTATTAATGTTTTAAAAACCTTGAGATTCCCTTTCCTGTCAATCGAGCCATGAAGGCCACACCCCTTCTGGTGGGAGTGGGGAGGGACTATAAAACCCGGAAATGTGGAGGTGCCTCAGTTCTCTGTAAGATGGGGAGGGAGCGATTGCAACTTTCAGTCTGAGTTGTGAATAATACTGAACACATGTCTACTAAACTGTGGGTACACAAAAGTCTGGAGAAACTCAGCGGGTGCAGCAGCATCTAAGGAGCGAAGGAGATAGGCGACGTTTCGGGTCGAGACCCTCCTTCAGACTGGTGACTCTCCAGCCTTTTGTGTACCCTCGATTCTCCAGCATCTGCAGTTCCTTCTTTAACACTTTGTCTACTAAACTGTGAGTGGTTTTACTGACCTGTCAGTGCCCTTAATGTGGTTTGAAAATGCATAAGGTTTGGATTGAAATGCAAAAGGTTTGGATTGAATATGCAAGAGATTTGGATTGAATATGCAAAAGCTTTGGATTGAAAATGCAAAAGGGTTGCTTTGAGAATGCGAAAGGTTTGCTTTAAAAATGCAAAATGATGGTTTGGTTTGAAAATGCAAAATGGTGGTTTGGTTTGAAAATGCAAAATGGTGGTTTGGTTTGAAAATGCAAAATGGTGGTTTCGTTTGAAAATGCAAAATGGTGGCTTGGTTTGAAAATGCAAAATGGTGGCTTGGTTTGAAAATGCAAAATGGTGGCTTGGTTTGGAAATGCAAAATGGTGGTTCTGTTTGAACATGCAAAATGGTGGCTTGGTTTGAATATGCAAAATGGTGGTTTGGTTTAAACATGCAAACTGGTGGCTTGGTTTGAATATGCAAAATAGTGGTTTGGTTTGAAAATGCAAAATAGTGGTTTGGTTTGAAAGTGCAAAATAGTGGTGTGGTTTGCTTTGAACATGCAAAATGGTGGTTTGCTTTGAACATGCAAAAAGGTGGCTTGCTTTGAACATGCAAAATGGTGGCTTGCTTTGAAAATGCAAAGGCAAGTGTGGCTTGCTTTGAAAATGCAAAGGCAAGTGTGGCTTGCTTTGAAGATGCAAAGGCGTGTGGCTTGCTTTGAAGATGCAAAGGCAAGTGTGGCTTGCTTTGAAGATGCAAAGGCAAGTGTGGCTTGCTTTGAAGATGCAAAGGCAAGTGTGGCTTGCTTTGAAGATGCAAAGACAATTGTTTAAAAGTCAAATCTTGACCACTTCCTGTTTGCACTGTATATTGATTTTAGAAAATTTGGTATCACTTACAGCTGTGATTTTTAGCCATCTAACTCAGAGTCCCCCTCCAGCTGTCATGGACAGAGGATTTTTCCCATTGATTAAAACTAAAATACTTATTAATGTTTACAAAATGTTGAAATTCTCTCTCCTGTCAATCATGCCATGGATGCCACGGCCCTTCCCGTGGGAAGGGGAGGGACTATAAAACCCGGAAATGTGGACGTGTAGCAACTGCGCTGCTAATTGAACAGTGTGCCTTTCGATTGCGCCGCTAATAGAAAAGTGTGCCTTTTGACTGCACTGCTAATAGAAAAGTGTGCCTTTCGACTTTGCCGCTAATAGAAAAGTGTGCCTTTCGACTGCGCTGCTAATAGAAAAGTGTGCCTTTCGACTGCAGTGCTAATAGAAAAAGTGTGCCTTTCGACTGCACTGCTAATAGAAAAGTGTGCCTTTCGACTTTGCCGCTAATAGAAAAGTGTGCCTTTCGACTGCGCCGCTAATTGAAAAGTGTGCCTTTCAAATGCACTGCTAAATGCAAAGTGTGCCTTTCGACTGCGCCACTCATCCAACAGTGTGCCTTTCGACTGGGCCGCTCTTTGAAAAGTGTGCCCTTTGACTGCGCCGCTCATCAAAAAGGGTGCATTTCGACTTTGCCGCTAATAGAAAAGTGTGCCTTTCGACTACGCCGCTAAATGAAAAGTGTTCCTTTTGACTGTGCTGCTCATTGAAAAGTGTGCCATTCTAGCCATTCTGCTACACTGCTCATCGAAAAGTGTGCTTGCTGTGAGTTTGGACTTGCTGCCTGCATTCTGCTTGGAGTGCTGTGAGGTTGGATTTGCTGCCTGCACTTTGCTTGCTATCAGGTTGGACTTGCTGCCTACACACTGCTGGGAGTGCTGTGAGGTTGGACTTGCTGCCTGCACTCTGCTTGGAGTACTGCGGGGTTAGACTTGCAATGTTTTAAGACTCATTCACTTTTTAAACTTTAATAATTCCTTTTTCCACTTGCCATGTGTGAGTGTTCTTCATCACAATTGGTACCTAATAGGCAGGAATGGGTGTGCTGTTAGAGAGCCGCTAATAGTGCATGGGGGTGGGGGGGGGAGGTTGAGGGGAGATGTACTGAATGTGTGGGGGGAGGGGAATGGCAAAGAGCAGAGTTGGGGGGTGAAGGGTGGAGGGGTAACTGAGTGAACTGCCATCACACCAGCTGTAAGTGACTGATGTGCCACCCCACCAGCCATTACTTAGTGAACTGCCAGCCCACCAGCCATGACTCATTGAACTGCAAAGCCAAGAATCCATTCAGTGCACAATGTCCATTCTATCCCTCTGGAAACCTGTCCCTTCAACCCACAACACCCGTACTAGCGCTCCAGAGATCCACGCAAGAATAGACTTTCCTCCTTCATTGCTGGGATCAGTAAAGTATGAAAATGTCTCCCCACAGGAGCCGTTGGAAGAGAAGGAGGGGGAGGAGCGACACCCGACCGGTAAGGTTTAAAATCAAGCGCGGGGCTTGTTTTTCTCAGAGGCCCACAGGAGCCGTTGGAAGAGAAGGAGGGGGAGGAGCGACACCCGACCGGTAAGCTTTAAAATCAAGCGCGTGGCTTACCAAAATCCATAACATTCCATTCAGTGAAGTGTTTTGTTTTTTTTTTTGTTTGTTTTTTTGAGGAAGCCGCTAATTGGTGGGAAGTGGACTAGGGTAAGCAGCTAATTGGTGGGAAGTGGACTAGGGAAAGCAGCTGATTGGCAGTCAGATCCCAGCAGTTTGTTGTGTACTTTTTATTGTGTTGCTATTGTATCCTGTGTAAGGGGGCAGTATGAAGGCCAGGGCAGTGTACTGTTCTGGATGTCAGATGTGGGAGGTCAGAGAATCTGATAGCCCTCCAGACATCCACATCTGCGCTAGGTGTGTCGAGATGGGGCTCCTAAAGGATTGTGTTAGGAACCTGGAGCAGCAGCTCGATGGCCTCCGTCTGGTCAGGGAGAGTGAGGAGGTCATAGAGAGGAGCTACAGGGAGGCAGTCACTCCCAGACCACAGGAGGCAGACAAGTGGGTCACGGTTAGGAAGGGCAAGAGGCAGGGGCTAGAGAGTACCCCTGTGACTGTACAACTGGAAAATAGGTACTCGGTTTTGAGTACAATTGGAGGGGACAGTCTAGCTGGGGGCAGCAACACCGGCCGGGTCTCCAGCACAGAGACCGGCCCTGATGCTCAGAAGGGTAGCAAAAAGAGGAGGGCAATTGTAATAGGGGACTCGGATGGGCGATTCTGTGGACGCAGTCGGGAAACCCGGATGGTAGTTTGCCTCCCTGGTGCCAGGGTCTCGCACATGTCGGAACGTGTCCAAAAGATTCTGAAAAGGGAGGGAGAGGAGCCTGATGATGTGGTACACAAAGGTACCAATGACATAGGCAGAAAAAGAGATGAGGTCCTGAAGGGAGAATTTGGGGAGGGGGGGGGGAAGTTAATGAGAAGGACCAAAAGGGTAACGATTTCAATATTACTGCCTGTGCTGCGTGACAGTGAGAGTAGGAATGGAATGAGGTGGAGGATAAATGCGTGGCTGAGGGACTGGTGCAGTGGGCAGGGATTGAAGTTTCTTGATCACTGGGACCTCTTTTGGGAAAGGCATGATCTGTACAAAAAGGACAGGTTGCACTTGAACTCGAGGGGGACCAATATCCTGGCAGGGAGATTTGCAAAGGCTACCGGGGAGACTTTAAACTAGAAAGGCTGGGGGGAGGGACTCAGGTAGAGGGGGCTAGGAGACAGGGTGTGGGGCAAGAGGCAGAGAAGGGAAGCACTCGGACCCAAAATGCAGGCGAGAAAGAGGAAAAAGATAATAGACATAGAATAAGGGATGGTGGGTTTATAAAATGTGTATATTTTAATGCTAGGAGCATTGTAAGAAAGGTGGATGAACTTAGAGCCTGGATTGACACCTGGAAATATGATGTTGTGGCAATCAGTGAAACATGGCTGCAGGACGGCTGTGATTGGATACTAAATATTCCAAGATTTTGTTGCTTCAGGTGTGATAGAATTGGAGGGACCAGAGGTGGAGGTGTTTCATTGCTTGTCAGAGAGGATATTACAGCAGTGCTTTGGCAGGATAGATTAGAGGGCTCGTCTAGGGAGGCTATTTGGGTGGAACTGAGAAGTGGGAACGGTGTAGCAACACTGTTAGGGGTGTATTATAGACCGCCAAATGGGGAGCGAGAATTGGAAGAGCAAATATGTAAGGAGATAGCAGATATTAGTAGTAAGCACAAGGTAGTGATTGTGGGAGATTTCAATTTTCCAAAAATAGACTGGGAAACACATTCTGTAAATGGGCTGGATGGTTTGGAGTTTGTAAAATGTGTGCAGGATAGTTTTTTGCAGCAGTACATAGAGGTATCGACCAGAGAAGTGCTGGACCTCCTGTTAGGAAATGAGGCAGGTCAGGTGACGGAGGTATGCGTTGGTGAGCACTTCTGGACCAGTGATCACAATACCATTAGTTTCAATATAATTATGGAGAGAGTCAGAACTGGACCTAGGGTGGAGATTTTTGATTGGAGAAAGGCTAACTTTGAAGGAATGCATAAGGATTTTAAAGGAGTGAATTGGGACACTGTTTTATGGGAAGGATGTAGAAGAGAAATGGAGGACATTTAAAGGGGAAATTGTAAGAGTACAGAATCTTTATGTCCCTGTTAGGGTGAAAGGAAATAGTAAAAATTGGAAAGAGCCATGGTTTTCAAAGGAAATTGGACACTTGTTTCGAAAAAAGAGAGATATCTACAATATTTATAGGAGGCATGGAGTAAATGACGTGCTAGAGGAGTATAAAGAATGTAAAAAGAATCTTAAGAAAGAAATTAGGAAGGCTAAAAGAAGATATGAGGTTGCTTTGGCAAGAAAGGTGAAAGTAAATCCAAAGGGTTTCTACAGTTATATTAATAACAAAAGGATAACAAGGGATAAAATTGGACCATTAGAGAGACAGAATGGACAGCTATCTGCAGAGCCAAAAGAGATGGGGGAGATATTGAACAACTTCTTTTCCTCGGTATTCACCAAGGAGAAGGATATTGAACTATGTGAAGTAAGGAAAAAAGTAGAGTAGCTATGGAAACTATGAGATTCAAAGAGGAGGAAGTACTGACACTTTTGAAAAATATAAAAGTGGATAAATCTCCAGGTCCTGATAGGATATTCCCTAGGACATTGAGGGAAGTTAGTGTAGAAATAGCAGGAGCTATGACAGAAATATTTCAAATGCCATTAGAAACGGTAATAATGCCGGAGGATTGGCGTACTGCGCATGTTGTTCCATTGTTTAAAAAGGGTTCAAAGAATAAACCTAGCAATTATAGACCTGTTTAGTTTGACGTCAGTGGTTGGGTAAATTAATGGAAAGGATACTTAGAGATAATATATATAAGCATCTGGATAAACAGGGTCTGATCAGGAACAGCCAAAATGGATTTGTGCCTGGAAGGTCATGTTTGACAAACCTTCTTGAATTTTTTTGAAGGGGTTACTAGGAAATTGATGAGGGTAAAGCAGTGGATGTTGTCTATATGGATTTCAGTAAGGCCTTTGACAAGGTTCCCCATGGAAGGTTGGTTAAGAAGGTTCAATCTTTGGGTGTTAATGGTGGAGTAGCAAGATGGATTCAACAGTGGCTGAATGGGAGACGTCAGAGAGTAATGGTGGATGGCTGTTTGTCAGGTTGGAAGCCGGTGACCAGTGGGGTGCCTCAAGGATCTGTGTAGGGTCCACTGTTGTTTGTCATGTACATCAATGATCTGGATGATGGGGTGGAAAATTGGATAAGTAAGTATGCAGATGATACTAAGATAGGTGGTGTTGTGGATAATGAAGTAGATTTTCAAAGTCTACAGAGAGATTTGGGCCATATGGAAAAGTGGGCTGAAAGATGGCAGATGGAGTTTAATGCTGATAAGTGTGAAGTGCTACATCTTGCCAGGACAAATCAAAATAGGACGTACATGGTAAATGGTAAGGAATTGAGGAATGTTGTGGAACAGAGAGATCTAGGAATAACTGTGCATAGTTCCCTGAAGGTGGAATTGCATGTAGATGGGGTTGTAAAGAAAGCCTTTGGTGTGCTGGCCTTTATAAATCAGAGCATTGAATATAGGAGTAGGGAAGTAATGTTAAAATTGTACAAGGCATTGGTGAGACCAATTCTGGAGTATGGTGTACAATTTTGGTCGCCTAATTATAGGAAGGATGTCAACAAAATAGAGAGAGTACAGAGGAGATTAACTAGAATGTTGCCTGGGATCCAGCAACTATGTTACAGAGAAAGGTTGAACAAGTTAGGTCTTTATTCTTTGGAACGCAGAAGGTTAAGGGGGGACTTGATTGAGGTCTTTAAAATGATGAAAGGGATAGACAAAGTTGACGTGGATAAGCTTTTCCCATTAAGGGTAGGGAAGATTCAAACAAGAGGGCATGACATGCGAATTAAGGGACGGATGTTTAGGGGTAACGTGACGGGGAACTTCTTTACTCAGAGGGTGGTGGCTGTGTGGAATGAGCTTCCAGCAGAAGTGGTGGAGGCAGGATCGATTTTAACATTTAAAAGTAAAGTGGAGAGGTATATGGACGGGAAGGGAATGGAGGGGTATGTGAGTGCAGGTAGATGGGACTAGGGGAAAACAAATGGTCGGCACGGACTGGATGGGCCGAGAGGGCCTGTTTCCGTGCTGTAATTGTTAAATGGTTATATGGTTAAATGAGATGGTCTCGCTGACTGATGGCGTCACAATGAATCTGTTCTGTCTTCTGTATTTCTTGGCTTCTTAACATTCACTTCTTTAAATTTGTCATTTAGCACTTTTAAACTGCTGCTCAGGTCGTGCTGTGCGCTCCTAAACTGCTGCTCAGATCATGCTGCGCGCTCCGCTGGGCTTCTTGAAGATTTACACCATGGCTACGGTGGTCGTTATCTCCGCGTTGAGAAACGCGGGTGGAAAAGTGGCCGTGGCGGCCATCACAGAGGACGACCTCCTCGCCTGATTGTATGTCAAGCGGTTGGGTGGGCTTTCCCTCATGGAAACCACGATCAGCTGGCCCTCCGCTGCTTTTGACAGTCCTCAGATCGCTCTGGGCCTCACTCGGATCCACACCGGCTGCAGCTTTGCTCAGGCCCGGCGCCTGCTGGGGATGCTGCCGCCCCCACGTGAGCTACCACCTCGTTCCCCTCTTCTCCATCCCCCCTCCTCTCTCTCCACCTCCTCTCTCTCTCTCTCTCTCTCTCTCCCCCTCCTCTCTCTCCCCCTCCTCTCTCCCCTCTCTCTCCCCCCTCTCTCTCTCTCGCTCTTCCCGTCTCTCTCTCTCCCCCCTCCTCTCTCCCACCTCTCTCCCCTCTCTCCCTGTCCCCCACCACCCTACAACACCCTCCACCTCCCTCTCCCCCCTCCCCTCCACTCTCAATTCCCCCCACCTCTCCACCTCACCCCCTCACTTCCCCCCTCCCCTTACCCCTCTTCCCCCCTCTCCCCCTCACTTCCCCTCTCTCCCCCTCACTTCCTCCCTCCCCTTACCCCTCCCCACCCCTCACTTCCCCCCTCTCCCCCTCACTTCCCCCCCTCTCCACCTCCCCCCATCTCTTGCTCCCCTCCTTCTCCCTCCCCTCCCACTCCCCCTCCATTCCCCCCTCTCTCTCCCCCCCGCTCCCTCTTCCCCTCTCTTTCTCCCCCCCTTCCCCCGCCCTCCCTTCCTCACCCACCCTCCCTCTCCTCCACCCCCCCATGCCCCTGTCCTCTCCAACCCCCTCTCTCTCGCTGTGTCTGCCCCTCTCTGTCTGTCTCTGCCCCTCTCTGTCTGTCTCTGTCCCCGCTCTCTCTGCCGTCACTCTCTACCCACTCTAGACATGTCTGCAAGTTGGGGGGTATGCGTCAGTGGATAGGGTGGGTATGGGGTAAAAGGAGCAATGGAATAATATTAATATCATATCAAGGGGGGTGGTTAGTGTGTGTATGTGTGTGTGTGGGGGGTAACATAGAATTAGTGTGACAGGTGATCGATGGTCAGCATGAATGCAGTGGGCTGAAGGGCCTGTTTCCCTGCATTCAATCAATGCAAAATTAAGCAAAACATCGAAGACATGAAACACTTCAAACTCTCAAAATCATTTAAAGATTTTTGCATTATTAAAAACTACTTATCTAATATTTAACTTGCTCCCTCACAGTTGTTCTTCTTTATTTAAATATATTACTGTAGTCTCAGTGGGCGGATTTCCTGCGTTTTGCAACAAAACCCACAAGGAAATAAATTGGCACATAGCCAGGAAATTATGGCAAGCAGCAGTCAGCAAGTTGGGACTTAAGATAACTTTTAGTTTGACTTTTTCAACTGATGGCCATCTTTATGCCCATCTAACAAGGTTGAAATTGGCCTCAACTTCTACCTGGGGTGTGACCTCAAACATCCACATTACATTATAACTGTGCTTGAGGTTTTCATTAACTATGCCCACAACCCAAATCACCCATACAACTGCAAGAGGTGTTGCTCCTTGCTGATTTGTAGACTGTCATATAGGGCAGTTGCCATGGTTGTGGAACATCATGTGTGTTTTAACACGTTCCACTTTCTGCTCATGTAATGAAAGGCCATTAAGGTGAGCTCCCTAAGTGAACTCAGAAAGAGCTGGCAGCTCGCTAGATTAGCCCATAATGTACTGACCCTGCTTAAGTACTTCATCTGCTACATTTCCAGCAATTTTTCCTGTATTACCTACAGCTAACCCTTTTCTGGTCCGAAAAGTTAAAATAGTGGTGAGGTTCCCGAACTCTGGTAAAAGCTGCTGTTCATTCCATGCCAGTTGAATTGATATGTTCCATCAAGATAGATAGCATTCTAATTAAAATTTACTATTTGCTATCTGCATGATTCATGTATAGACAAACAAAATAGCTAGCGATCTCAATAGAGGTTATAAAACATAACACAATATATATTTAACCTCATAATTACCTAAATTAACTTTCCTGACCAAGCAGAAAAAAGGAAGAGAGATACAGAACTAACATTTCAGTTTATTTTTTGATTAGCTGCACATTTTTGTGAGGATGAGGAGAAACAGTAGAAAATAAAATAACAATAAATGTTATGAAAAGAGCAACGTTGTAAGGTAGAAAGGGTTGGTAATACAATAGATAATGGCACAAAAGATCTGTGTAATCATCGTAGTGGCAACAACAGAGCCAAACCCATGTCCTGATCTTTGAAACAAAATAGGAACAATGCTATAAAATGATTAAACCTGGTGTTAATACTGAAAGGTAAAGTAAAATATGATGCCAAATAAAAGATGAGATGGTCTCCTCATTCATATTGGGCTTAATGGGAACCTGGTATGAGGTTAGAGATTCAGTAGCCAGAACGGGGTTTGATTCAGGAATGAAATATAAAGTGAACAGCAATTCACACTTGTGGACTGACAAGAGGATTTCAGCAAACAGTCTCTGTTTGGTTTCCCCAGTTTAGAGGAGTTATTCGCCAAATAACGAGCAACGCTAATTGTGTTGAGTGTCATGATTGAATATACAGCTGGAGTCAGGGACCAATGTGGTTATCTATACAGCCAGAGCAATGGTTATGGTTTCAGTTAGATGTGCAGCAGAATCAAAAACTACAAATGAATGCCAGCACTTTGTGTTTTTTGCTTAGGATTTATAATTCCTTAATTCTACTTGTCTTCAGGTTGTGAACTTTACCATCAATATTGAACTAGTCTAGCATCTCAGCAACTTACCCCGAAGAATCAGAGAATGACATGACACTGGCTCATTCTTACATGGTTGGAACCATGTTTATCGGTGTTTGCACAATGATCATTGCAGTTTTTAATGAGGCCAAAGAGGAGTTCCACCAAAATACTGAGAAAAGCAATGTTCAATGTCCCTCCTGGGAAACGTCAACACCAGAGAAGAGATGCAGCCCACTGGCAGGGCATGATTAGCAAGGAAGGAATAAGGAAGACCAAACCCAACAATATTCTTCTCTTGACAAAATATTTGGAGCAAAACCTTGTTATAACTTTGCTTGCCAATGCTCCAGTCCAAACACTGGCACCTGCTACGCTACTTCATTATCCAATAGATGGACTACCAGAATGTTCATCATGCCATGACAGATGATTGCTGCACAGACCAACAACTAATCCATTCTATTGTCTCCAACAACCTGACTCCAAAACAGCAGTGTAATGGATGCTTTGCTGCAATAAAATCAATGTTAAAGCTTCTAAGCATCTCATCTGGCCCCTCTGTAGGTGATAGCATCCGAGGTAGAGGGCACTGTCACAAGACATAAATTGCAACAGCTGTAGCTCTCTTGAAGGTTCTGATGGTGGTACAGTTGCAGTGCAGTAGAGTAGCTCCCTTGCAACACCAGAGACCCGGATTCAATCCTGACCTCAGGTGCTGTCTGTATGCAGTTAGTGCATTCTCTATGTGCCCACGTGGGCTTTCACCGGATCCTCCCATATTTGAAAGATGGGCAGGTTTGTAGGTTAATTGGCTTCTGTAAAATTGTCCCATGTGCGTAGGATGCAAAACGGGAATAACACAGAACTACATCATCGGGTGGTGCCGTGCACAGTAGCCTCTCCAGCAGTCCGTCCGTCAGTTCACGCTTTTGTTATTTTTTTTAGTGTGTCAATAGTACGTTTTTTTAAAATCAAAATCTTTTTTATTTAGTTTTCAGGACATAACAAAGTGCAAAGTTGTCCATTTGTTACAGACAGAGTGTACAAAAAGAATAAATAAAAAACAACTTATGCCAACATATAACAAGACAACACCAATAAAAGAAAAACGAGATACCAAAAATAATCCCTCCCCAGTCACTGCCAGTGAGCATATGCAAATATCAGCCTGATACAACAATAATCCATAATAAGTGAATGGGTAGACTCTTAATAGAATAGAATGCTATTTATTATCATTCAACCAGGTTTGAACAAAATTGCATTTTCTACAGTTTTTACATCACAAAAAAAACCTATGACCCACACTTAACACAGTTTACACAAACATCCATGACTGTGAGTCTCCAACACCTCCTCACTGTGATGGAAGGCAAAGTCTTATCTCTTCCCTTTGTTCTTCACCCTCGGTCCAGCAATCCAACTGCAGCATCTAGGCGAACCGGAGCTCCGATGTTAAAGCCCCAGGCAGACGATGGTAAGTCCTGTGGCCATTATGCCATGCCGGGCGATGTTAGGCCTCAGCTCCGTGTCCTATAAACCCCGCGGTTCAAGCAGTCCAACCCGCAGTCCAACTGCAGCGTCTAGGTGAACTGGGGCTCCGAAGATAGAGCCCCCAGCAGACGATGGTGAGTCCCGTGGCTGCTAACCCGCGCTGGGCGATGTTAGGCTCTGCTCCATGTCCTTTAAACCCCGCCGTTCCAGCGGGAGCAGTTGCTGTTGCGGGAGCTCCGAAAAGCCATCTCCCACCAGGGACCTGGAGCTCCCGATGTACCTGTCCACCGGGCCTGCAGCCGGAGTTTCCGAAGCTCCAAAGTCAGGTCGCAGCCGTGCGCCACCACAGCTCTCCCCGCTCCAAAGACGGCCAGCTCTGTGATGTCAGGTCCACAGGCTCCGCGACTGGAGAATTTAGGCTGGTTCCGGCCGGAGGCCGCCGCCGGCTCCACGGTGTTAGGCCCAATGACACCGGAGACCCGACAGGGAAAAAGTCATGTCCCCGTACAGGGAAGAGACTAACTGATTCCCCCACATCCCCCCCCCTCCATCCCCCACATATATACAGCTAAAATATAATAAAAACTAAGCTCACGACCTAAATTTATCAAGACAAAAATTACAAAAAAGACGGACGACTGTAGACGAGCCGCTGCCGTTAGGCGCCGCCACACCACATGAGCTGTCAATAGAAGGTTTTAAAAGATTTCTTAATCTTCTTTATGTAGGGGGTGGGGGAGGGGAAGATGGGAAACCGTTTCCCAGTTACTTCCTGATAGGAGATGTGTCTTTTCTCGTAGTCGCATCTTCGCTGTGCCCCTTGCGACCTACCATCTGGATTGGCGTGGCCTTTCCTGTCAGAGACCAGCCAGAGCTTTAGCAGTGGCGTAGCACTGAATTCCATCGCGGAGCAGGACGATGCCTTACCGGGGATCACCGTGTTGAGGCTCTGGAGTGCTGGGCCTGCTGCTTTAACATCTCGGAGTCCTGGGATCCATTGCCAAGGGTCACCAGCATTGAATCTCTGCCCAGCTCATCCTGTGGCCTTTGGGAGCTGTGGGCTCCAGTAAGAAGTGGCCAATTCGGAAACTCCAAGCTGCTGAGAGTGTTCTTAAGTTCCGATGTCGGAGTTCTGATCATCCCGGCGAGAGGGCCTGTACATCGAGCAGCCGTACCAGTGACTGTGGAGGGCTCAAAGCCCCGACCACGGGTGATCAAAGAGGAAGATAACTGACCTTTATTGCCTTCCCTCACAGTGGGAAACGTTGATTCTGCTTTGGGGGATGTTCATGTTAAATTCTATCGTGTATTGTGTTCTTTTTATTTGTATGGCTGTATGGTAATTCAAATCTCACTGTACCAAGGGTGCATGTGACAATAAATGTAACTTGAACTTGAACTAGTGTATGGGTGAATGTTAGTCGGCGCAGACTTGGCAGGTCAAAGGGCCTATATCTATGCTGCTTCTCTAAACTAAACTAGCACTTGAGAAGGGGCAGTTCTACCAAGAACAAAATGGACTAGTGTGAGGAGAATGAGCAGAAGATTAAGGGTCCAATTACCCACTAAGGTAAGGTATGGATTTGGATTTGCATCTCCATCTTTCCTGAAGGGAAAAGTAGCTCCATATGCAGAGGTCAAACAGAAACCCCAACAGAAGTTACTCAAACCTTAATAGTTGAGTTGCACTATATAAATGGTGCTTGTGTTTGCACGAGTTCCAAGCCACTGTTGAAACTTTCAATGAAGCATTTGAAAGAATGGGCCTCACACCTAACAGTTATAAGTCAAAGATACTCCACCAACTTTTCTTACATTTCATTCTGACAATAAAGGTTCAGTGCGAGACACTAAGAATAATGGATCACTTCTCATATCTCAGAAGTTACCACGTGGCAAAGGCAGACAATAATAATGAATGTCACCACCTCCTTCAATTGATCAACGAAGACTCTGGTCAATGGAAGGAAATAACAGAACTTCCGGTTTGGCACCTAGTGTCACGTCAGTTTAATGACAACATTGAATGGATGTTAAATCAGGATGTATTTAACCAAATGATTGTTCAGTATGGATTGCCAGATATTGACTTGTTTGCATCTCGATTAAATCATCAGTTACCTAGATATGTTTCATGGGAACCAGATCTTGGGGCAGTAGCAATGGATGCGTTTTCGCTGCATTGGGGAGGAATGTTTGTGTATGTATTTCCTCCATTCTGTCTCATCAGCAGATGTTTGCAAAAGATCAAGGAGGACTCCGCTTCAGGGGTATTGGTAGTGCCAGATTGGCCTACACAAGCATGGTTTCCTGTTGTATTACAAATGGCTAGGGAGCCTTACATGATTATTCCCAAGAATTAAAATTAATAACTGAAATATCACATTTACATAAGTATTCAGACCCTTTGCTATGACACTCAAAATTGATTAGAGTCCACCAGTGGTAAATTAAATTGATTGGACATGATTTGTCTTTTAGATCCCACAGTTGACAGTGCATGTCAGAGCAAACACCAAGCCATGAAGACGAAGGAAATGGCTGTAGACCTCCAAGATAGGATTGTGCTGAGACACAGATCTGGGGAAGGGTACAAAACAATGTCTGCAGCATTGCAGGTCCCGAAGTGCACAGTGGCCTCCGTCATTCTTAAATGGAAGAACTTTGGAACCACTGGGACTCTTCATAGAGCTGGTCGCCCGGCCAAACTGAGCAATCGGGGGAGGTGGGCCTTTGTCAGGGAGGTGACCAAGAACCCAATGGTCACTATGAGAGAGTTCCAGAGTTCCTCTGTGGAGATGGAAGAACCTTCCAGAAGGACAACTATATCTGCAGCACCACCAATCAGGCCTTTATGGTAAAGTGGCCAGAAGGAAGTCACTTCTCAGTAAAAGGCACATGACAGCACACTTGGAGTTTGCCAAAATGCACCTAAAGGACTCTCAGCAATGAGAAACAAGATACTCTGGTGTGATGAAACCAAGATTGAACTTGGTCAAGCGTCCGGACTTGAACCCGATCGAACATATCTGGAGGGACCTGAAAATACTGTAGCTGTGCATCTACGCTCCCCACCAACCTGACAGAGCTTAAGAGGATCTGCAGAGATAAATGGGAGAAATTACTCAAATACAGGTGTGCCAAGCTTGTAGCGTCATAACCAAGAAGACTTGAGGCTGTAATCGCTGCCAAAAATGCCTCAACAAAGTACTGAGTAAAGGGTCTGAATACTTATGTAAATGGGATATTTCAGTTATTTATTTTTAATTAATTAGCAAAAATTTCTAAACACCTGTTTTCACTTTTTTTATTATGGGGCATTGTGCGTAGATTGATGATAAAAAAAATGAATGTAATCAATTTTAGAATAAAGCTGTAACGTAACAAAATGTGGATAAAGTGAAGCGGTCTGAATACTTTCTGAATGCACTGTATATAAAAGCCTCTTGAACACCACCATTGTATCTGCCTCCACTACCATCCCTGATAGGTTTTCTTTCTCCTGTACAATTTGTATATTTATTCTCAGTAATTGTTTAAACAGAAGACACATTTATTTAATTATATATTCTATTGCTTGATGATATTGAATGTACTATTCCAATTTGCCAAAGTAAAGAGCAGATTGTCTCAGCTGTACCTAATGAGGCAAAATCAGATCTCTCAAGTACTTTGCATTCTTGCTGATAAAAATAATAGCTCTACCTACTATTTAACCCGTCCTATTCTTTTTGAATCTACTGTAGCATCAGAGTGAATTTATGCCCCATCATTTACATCCTTTGACATGCACTGAATCCTTTCTATTCCATTATTGCATAGCCTACAATTGACTCTACATCTGCTGTTAAAAGGATGCTGTGTGTCACCCTGATGCAAAAATGATATAAAAGATAGAATTTTAAATTTAACATTTATTGAAGAGCATTGTCAGATTTCTTTGTGTAACGTGCCAGAATGGTTTTAGGCGGAGAGATGTGATTAATCAAAGGGCAAAAAGGCAACATAGTCATGAAGGTAAAGGGCATGGGTTTTGTACTGAATAAGTACTTTACATCAGCCTTTTTTAAGGTAGTAGAAGCTACTGGAGTCGCAGCAAAATAATATACAATTGAGATTCAGAGTGGGTTAAAAGTTTAGATTAGAGATACTGTATGGAGACAGGCCCTTTGGCCCATTGAGTCTGTGCCTACCAGTGATCCCTGCACACTAACACCATCCTACACACACCAAGGACAATTTACAATTTCGTTCAGACTGCAAGGTCTGAATGACAATAACGTTTTCCAAGTTCCAAATTTTACCAAGCCATTTAGCCTACAAACCTGTACGTCTTTTGATTGTGGAAGGAAACCGGAGCACCTGGAGAAAGCCCATGCAGGTCACGAGAAGAACGTATGAACTCCGCACAGATAGCACTCATAGTCAGGATCGAACCTAGGTCTCTGGCATTGTAAGGTAGCAACTCTACTGCTACATCACAATTAAGAGACCATTGGCGGTCCCTTGCTTCAGATGAGATCTAAATTTCCTGAGCAAGAGAGGAAATAGTAAGATTAAACGAGAACTTACCAGTTCGAAGTTTGATCTTTATTTTATGAGGAGTCGAGTTGAGGGACTACGTGAATAGAAGCCCGTACAGCCGTTGGTGCGTCAATCTTCAAAGCAGCGGAGTGAATTCACAGCTAACAATGACTGAAGTATAATGGTAAGATGATAAAACTAGAACTACCAGATGAGATCTATGAGGGTGGGAGCGGAGGGCACGTAGTCCCTCAACCCGACTCCTCATAAAATAAAGATCAAACTTAAAACTGGTAAGTTCTCGTTTAATCTTACTATTTTACTTCGGAGTCACGTGAGTGACTACGTGAAGATTTCAAAGCACTGTGAATTCACGCCGCAGACCCAAATCCGACGTTCACACTGCCTGGATTGACTCAAAGTCGTTAGCAATCAATCATGCATCAATAATAACATTTGTTAAATGAATAACAGTTTATTTACAAACAAATCATAACAAACCCCTCTAACTCAGGGGGAAAGTGTAACAGTACTGAAAACAGAATCAGCAAACACCCCGAGCCTTGAAATCGGCTTGTGATAAAACCTCTGAAAAGTTAGCTCACTGGACCATCCTGCGGCCGCGAGGATATGGTCTATTGGCAAGTCCATCGCCCTTGCCGCGGAGGTTGATGCCGCCCTGGTGGAATGAGATTTGAATTTATCAGTATCAATTCCTGCACTTGCCAGGACCAGCTTTAGCCACCTTGAAATCGTTTGCACCGACACCTTACTGTGTGTTTTTTTGTGACTAATAAACAAAGCCAACTCTGTTCCTCTCAGAGGTTTAGTAATCTCAATGTAACGAGATAAATGTGAGACTACACACAAGCGATCATCTGCGGGGTATGCTGAAAACACAATCTTACATCCTGTCATGCCTCTTCTATTTTGTTTAAGCAAATCATAGACATAAAATATAATGGCATCTGCCGACACATGCATTCTATCTAACCGTAGCTTTTGCAACGTTTGTACACGTTGAGCTGAAACCAACGCCATAAGCATGACCACCTTAATAGTTAATTTGGCTATAGATAGGCTTGTAACCGGAGCCCACTGGCGAAGAACCATAAGAACCTCACTCACATTCCAAATACCGGCATACCTGGGTTTAGGAGGATTAGAATTGAAAACTCCCTTCATGAATCGTGAAACTAACGGATGTGTCCCTACTGTATGTAATTCTGCATTCATAGGTAAATAAGAAGACAGAGCACTTCTGGCTGAATTGATCGCACTGTAACTTAATTTTTGTTCAAAATAAAGAGTTGACAAAACTCCAATACGTCCGTGATCCCTGCAGTGTAGGCAGAATTGCTCCCACTTCCTTATATAGGTGATATATTGCTGCTGTGTACTATCCCTGCAGGCTGACGTGAGAACATCCACAGTCCGATGAGACAGTCCTCTCCCCAGGTATGGCCTCCTTAAAATCTGCAAATTAACAGATCAATACGAGCATGTAAAGGATGTTGATCCCCAGTGACTGGATTTACAACAGGAAACCATGCTTTTGTATTCTTGGGAATAATCATGTAAGGCTCCCTAGCCATTTGTAATACAACAGGAAACCATGCTTGTGTAGGCCAATCTGGCACTACCAATACCCCTGAAGCGGAGTCCTCCTTGATCTTTTGCAAACATCTGCTGATGAGACAGAATGGAGGAAATACATACACAAACATTCCTCCCCAATGCAGCGAAAACGCATCCACTGCTACTGCCCCAAGATCTGGTTCCCATGAAACATATCTAGGTAACTGATGATTTAATCGAGATGCAAACAAGTCAATATCTGGCAATCCATACTGAACAATCATTTGGTTAAATACATCCTGATTTAACATCCATTCAATGTTGTCATTAAACTGACGTGACCTAGTGTCAGCTACAGTGTTGAATCTTCCTGGCAAATAAAGTGCTGAAAGCCAGATATTTTGGTCAATACACCAGCTTCAAATCTGGTTAGCCAATCTGTCACAAGACTGTGAGTTAACTCCACCCATGTGGTTTACATATGCCACTGCTGTGGTGTTGTCAATCAGGACCTGCACATGCAAGTCCCTGCTTGTAGAACAATAAGCTTTGAGCCCATACCAGGTGCCCAACAACTCTAAATAATTAATCCCTCTTAGTTGAAGAAGCGATGTCTCATCCACATTCCATCTGCCTCCACAACTAGAAGACATATCTGTTGCACCCCAACCCAGTGCACTTACATCAGTCTGTAATATCAGTGACGGTGGTTCCACCAAAACTTCCTAAAACTTTTTAAAACATGTACTATCCACCATTGTATGTCAGCAATCGCCCCAGCTGACAACTGCATAGGCCCCTTTGTATTCTCAGTGCCTGTTCCTTTGATCGTTGTAATTGTTGATAATGCAGAGGACCATACTGCACAGCTGGAAATGCTGCAACAAACTTCCCAATTAAACTGGCTACTTGTCTAATCGAAGGCCGTTGTTCTCCAACGAGATTAACACAGTCCTCAATTAACTGATTCAATTTATCTCTGGGCAAAGTTACCAACATGTGATTGGAATTAGTGGTAAATCCCAGATAATCAATAATTTGGACTGGTGATAATTTAGATTTATCTGGGTGAATCACAAATCCCATTTGTTCAAAAGTGATTTTAACAACTGAAACTGATGATTGAGTTTCAGCATGAGTCTTTCCAACAATCAGAATATCAACTAAGTAGGCCATTACCACATGCCCCTTAGCTCTAAGTAATGCTAACACAGGTTTTACCAATTTAGTAAATAATCTAGTAGCTGAAGTTAATCCATTCGGCAATGCCCTGAATTGCCACAGCTCAGTCATCCAAATAAATTTCAAATATATTCTATCATCCTCATGAATAGACACTGAGTAATACGCATCCTTTAAATCAATAGTTGCCATATAACACCCTTTGGACACTAGATGTTTGGCCGTGATAAAGGTTTCCATTTTGAAATGCCTATAACAAACAAACTTGTTCAAACTCGATAAGTCCAATATAATTCTACACCCCCCAGTCTTTTTAGATCTGGGAAATATATTTGACACAAATTGTCGACTTTGGTAGACAGAAGGCTCAATTACCCCTTTCTTATGTAACGACTGAATCTCTGCTTGAATAAGCACATTTTCTTCATCTGAAAAAATAAGTTTACGACTAGGAAAATGTTGATTAGGTAGACTGTCCTTAGAGTAAAATTCAATTGTCACCCCTTCAATACTACTAAGTATGAACAAATCTGATGTCAACTGCTGCCATTGTTTGAGAAACAATTTTAACCTTCCCCCAATTTGAACAGGAACATCAATTAATTCATCGTCTGTTGATGTTTTCCTTACCTGCATCTTTGCTTGCGGACCTTGTTGTCCTCGACCTCTTGTGGAGAAAGGCACCTTCCCCTTCATGCTGGCAGCCTGCCAGTTCCGAAATTGAAGACCTGAACGGCTCGTTCCTTCTCCTGCATCCACATTAGTTCCTTTCCAATACGGAGAAAACCTTTTGCCCTGCTTACCAGCCGGCTTAATGAGGGCCATAGTTTTAACATCTTCATGACATTCTTTGACCCTTTTCGCAAAGTTACCTCCAAACAACAGATTATGTGGTGGTACACTGGTTGGTTTGCACAAACTTGCCAAATTCGGATTAAGCACTGGCCTAATAGCGGCCCTCCTGATGTTATTGATTTCAAAAAAACGCATTACAAAGGAATCCCAGTCCGTCCTGGTGTGCTTCAACCACATTGCTTGGATCAATCACTTTCACCACAGCTGTAATACCTGCTGACAACAGTTTAAGCACTTTTTGGAACTTCATCTCCTGGGCCCTAGCAGGCATACCCATCTGTGACCAAATTTGGTGATTAACCACCGGTACCTTCAGGCGATCACAATTAACAGGAGCTTTGTAGTTTTCTTGCTACTTCATCCATAGCTAGCTCATGTAACTGGTGGGAGAGCATATACTGAGTTGCTTCGGCCAATTCTACATCAATCGCCTCTCCTGCCTCTCTAGGCTCAGCAAACTTCCCAGCAATGTTCGGAATTACCTCCAACCGAACTCCTTTACTGCTCTCCCCCAGCATAGAATCAGTGTCAGCAAACTGCACTGATGGAACATCCTCCTCACAGGCAGGATAGTTCTGCAGCCCTGAAACAGGTGCTGCTAGCACAAGCTCTCCATCAGCCTGGCTTGGGCACCACTCCTCCTCACGGAGCTGGTCCCTGTCGAGCATTCCTTTGTAATAAAATCTCGACGTGGGAGAGCCGTGAGCAAACGGACTCTCCTATGGAGGGTATAACCTCCAGGCCCGACTCATTTACGGGCCACAGAGACTTGCCAGTGGCCTTCCGCCCTACTGGCAAGCCTCCACTGCCCCCCGGCAGTGGGTCCGCAACCACTGGCTGTGTAGCCAGCACCGGACCAGGTGTACCAGACGGGCCTCCATCCACAACACTCTCCTGGTCACTGTCCTTTCTACCCCCGGAGCGCCTCGCCGACACCTTCTTCACTTTCTGCAACATATCTACATGAACTCCAAACCGTCGCAGAAAATGACCTGTGGTAAAATTTTTTTTAAAAAAACCTTACCTC
Source organism: Okamejei kenojei (assembly GCA_035221665.1). Lineage (NCBI taxonomy): Eukaryota > Metazoa > Chordata > Chondrichthyes > Rajiformes > Rajidae > Okamejei > Okamejei kenojei. The sequence goes on from CM069131.1 coordinate 94,999,260, forward strand.
CGTTTAAACTTACTGCTTGGAGGAGCGCTGCTGCTCCAACCGGCCGACTACACCAACGTCTGACGTCATGACGCACCAACGGCTGTACGGGCTTCTATTCACGTAGTCACTCACGTGACTCCGAAGTAAAATTGTAGAATCCCTGAACATAAAACCTCGACAGATTCAGTGATGTCACAAAAGTAGCAGAAAATAGTGAATGTTTACTTCCTTGTTCAAAAAGGAGATGGAGGGTTAAACAGAGCAGCCTGTTTAACTATAATGTTGGAGCATGTTGAAGAAAGAATAAAGAAGGTTAGAAATAGCGGTAACCGACTTCCGGTGGTGCCATGTTCTAGCAAGAGACGCTACACACAGCTACGCTCCCGAAAATGTGCTATTTTTCACATTAAAATTGGCTCTAGTCGGGACCGATTTAAAAATCCTACCGGAGCCTCTGGATGTCGCTGACATCATCAGTAAGCACTGTGGGTTTAACGGTGGATTTAACACTTTAAATGCAAAATCCGTTCACTGGTCAGAGTCCTTGGAGAATAATCATGAAACATCACTGGAGAAGCCTGAAGAAAATATTTTTAAAGTGGCTCCTGAAGGAAAAGTGCTCTCCGAAATGGCTACAAGAGCTAAGGCAGATGATGACAAGGAAATTGAGGACTTAAAGCAAACGGTAAGAGAACTGAAAGATGAAAAGGTGGATGGAAAGCAGATGGAAAAGATGATGAGAGAAATGATGGAACAGCTGGTGATGAACACGAATGCGGGCAATCAGAAAGTCATTGAGTCTGTGTAGGATTCAATTGGCACCGTAAATAAACAAATTGAAAATGTGAGAGTTGAATTACTGGAGAGAATGGATAAGGGGGAAGAAGACACCACTAAGAAGTTTGATGCCATGCATGAGACTGTCTCTTCACATGTGACAACAATGCAAGAGATGGAGGAAGAGATGGGACGAATGGCTGAGGAGATGAAGAAAATTAAGATACATCATGACCTCACTGCAAAACAGCTGGCAAACGTTTAGAGCAAATGCCTGGATTTGGAAGCTTCTTCGAGATGCCATAATCTAAGATTAGTTGGAGTACCAGAGGGAGCCGAGGGAGATAACCCTTGGGAGTTCACTGCAGATTTAATTAAAGAAGCTCTCAATCTTCCTAACCTATCGAAAATTGAAGTGGCACACCGAGTTCCGAGATTTAAACAAAATTATCAAACAGGCTCAGAATATACACGTCAGATTATTGTGAAATTTCGGGACATTTCTGACTTGGAAGAGGTTATGAGTAACATTAAATATGGAGTGCCACAGAAGTACGGTTTGACATCTTTCAAAATATTCATGGAATATCCTTATGAAATTGTTCAGAAGCTAAATCAGTTCTCTAAGGTAAAGCAGGCTCTCCAAAGAATGAAAGAAGTCAGATATTGTGTCTACTACCCAGCTAAAATGAGGGTTTCTTACAAGGAACAGCAAAAATCGTTCACAAATCCAGAGAATGCATATAAATATGCTTTAACCATCGTGGAAGAGAACAAGTAATTTGAAAGGTTGAACTGTATGGATATTCTTTCTCTTTATTTTTTCACCGTGAATGCCGTGTTTACCAGAAGATGGAACTCTCCCTGCGTTTTGTTTAGACTGCTTATCGGTGGAATGCTAACTCAAGGACATACTGGGTTCCAAGTGAAGCGGAAAAAGATAAATACCGAAATGAAGAGCTCCACAACAGAATGCGCACAGAGCAATTATTGTTGTTTAAGAGATTAAATGAATAACCTAATGTTATAGAACTAACACTTTTAACACTTAAAACACAGAATACTAACACTTAAATTGTAATGAATGTTAATCAGAATGGTAGTAAGGGGATGATTTATAAACTAACATTTATAACTTAATAAGTTTCAAGTAGATTTATAATTGGTGTGTGAGGGGAAAAGGTGGACTCCTGGCTCAGAACCAGGAGCATGCCTCAGGTTAACCCCTTCAATCAACCGTTGATTATTACCGAGCTAAAACTATATGCTCAACATTTAGTAGATAAAACTGTTAGTTATATTTGGGAATATATATGAAATGGATACATATACTGTAAATGGGTAATATACATCTGATTTTGAACCAGCCCAGTTCCAATATGTTATGACTAACTAAGGGAGCGGAGCTACTTGTTTGCTTAATATCGACAACGGAAGTTGACATAAAGCTTTCTCCTACTAACAGGTGGCCCACTTGTTACAGTGCCAATAAGCTCGGACACTGTATTTTCACGTTTACTCATTTTTTAAAAATTATCACAATCAGTCACGTGTGTGTGTTTTTTATTCAAGGAGAATCGCAAAAGAAATCTACAAATTGAACTTGGTAGGGTAAATGGTCCCCCAATACTTAAAGACCTGAGGTACAGATGCACCACAAGATACACAGGTATTAAATTTATTCAAAATGCAAGACAATAAACAAAATAAACTGGGAGGAATCTCATTCTGCAGTTGGAATATTAGGGGTGTTAACAAATGCATTTAAAAGGGGTAAGATTTTAGCTCAGCTGAAAGCATACAACACAGATATTATCTTTCTTCAAGAAATGCATCTTAAACTTCAAGATCAAGCTAGATTGAGGGCAAACTGGATAGGCCAAACTTTTCACTCGTCATATACGTCAAAATCCAGAGGCGTCTATCATTATTCACAAAGGCATACCATTTAAACAGAAGAATACCTTAACAGATAAGGACGGGAGATATTTGATAGTTACCGGTAAGATCCATGCTACCCCAATTATCTTGGTAAATATATATGCGCCTAACTTTGACAATCCGCATTTTTTTCAATAACATTCTGAATATAATCGCAGAATATAATTACCAGAATGTTATAATCGGTGGAGACTTCAATTGTGTTTTAGACCCTTACTTAGATAAATCTAGACAAAAACAGAGAGGTAATACGAAATCTAAAATTGGCAAACTTTTAAACACATATATCAAAAATACAAATATAACAGATGTTTGGAGGATTGCAAATCCGACCAGGAGGGAATGCTCGTTCTATTCAATGGTACACAAGACTTATTCACGTATAGATTATTTTCTGGTAGACACAAAATTTATTCTGTATACTTAGAAACCAAAATACCATACAGATACGACTTCAGATCACTCCCCACGAACTTTCTTTTTAAAAATGGATGGAATTACTAGGAATAAACCATTTTGGAGGTACAACCCTCAAATTTTAAAAGACCCGCAAGGGAGTATATATCTAAAACAGCAAATGGATCTTTTTTTCGAAATAAATGACACGCCAGACACATCACATACATTATTATGGGAATCTTTCAAAGCATTTATTCGAGGTGTTATAATCTCATACCAAGCTTTTCAAAATAAAATAAATAAGAACGAACAAAGGCAGTTAGAAGAACAAATTAGACAATTGGACATAGATAATGCTAAAGACCCAACTACAGACAAAAATAATAAAATATTAATACTAAAATTTAAATTAAATAAATTATTATCAGAGAAAGTTATAAGATTATTCCAAATTACAAGACAGGAACATTTTGAATTTGGAGATAAGCCCCATAAACTTCTGGCACGTCAGTTAAACAAAACGAGAAAAGGAACATACGATTTCAAAGATTAAATCAGATAGAGGGGAAGTATTAACATTACCGAATGATATTAATAAAAGATTTGCACAATTTTATGAGAATTTGTATACATCTAAAACGACAACAGACACCAATAAAGTTACAGAGTTCTTGGATAATAGTAATCTTCCCAAACTAGAGTTGCAGGAACAAGAGGAATTGGGAGCACAAATCTCAAATAAGGAAGTAGAAGAAACAATAATCTCATTAAAAATGCAAAAACACCAGGTCTTGACGGATTTAGTAATTAATTCTATAAATGTTTTTATGACATATTTACGCCACGCCTACAGAAAATGTATACATATGCCTTTAAAGAACAAATACTACCTGATACACTAGCAGAATCTACGATTACATTAATACTTAAGAAAGATAAAGATGTGGAAGAACCCTGATCATATAGAGCTATTGCGTAGTTAAACACAGATAAAAAAATATTAGCTAGAAGACTAAGTAAGTATGCCAGTAAATGAATACATCCACATCAAATGGGGTTTATCCCTAAGAGACAATCATTTAATAATTTGAGACGTCTGCTCAACATAATGCATTCACATCAAATTGAAGATCAAAAACTAGCAATTATTTTGCTGGACGCAGAGAAAGCATTCGATCAGGTTGAATGGGATTATATGGTTAAGGTATTGCAAACATTTCAACTGGGAGAGAATTTCATTCTATGGATTACATTATTATATAACAAGCCAATGGCCAGAATATTAACTAATAATATTTTATCTACGAAATTTCAACTGTCAAGGGGTAATAGACAAGGATGTTCATTATCACCGTAGTTATTTGCCCTTATAATTGAACCACTTGTGGAAATAATTAGAACTCATCTGAAAACCATGGCTATAATACAAAATATTCAAACAATAAAATATCATATACGCTGATGTACTTTTGTATATCACAAAAATTCATATCACTATACCCAATATTTTAAACTTAATTGAGGATTTCGGATCATTTCAGGATATAGAATAAATTGGAATAAAAGTGAAATCATGTCAACAAAACCGAAAGATTCTACATCTCTTATAGTTTCCTTTTAAAATAGCTATAGAAAAATGTAAATACTTGGGTATTGAAATCACTAGAAGATATCAAGACATGTTTAATGCAAACTATAACCCTTTACTTAAGAAACTATATAATTTAATTAAATTTTGGAAAATGCTTCCGATGTCCTTAATAGGCCGAACAAGCGCCATAAAAATGATTTTTCTACCACAAATTCTATACCTGTTCCAATAAATCCCAATATACCTACCCAAAATGTTTTTTAAAAAACTGGACTCAGATATTACAAATTTTATTTGGGATTATAAGTCCCATAGAATACAAAGATCACACTTGAATAAACCCAAAGCAGTAGGGGGATTAGCATTCCCTAATTTCATGTATTACTATTGGTCTGTAAATATTTGAAATATGATTCAACTTCAGGATAACTCTCCCCAGCAACCGGAACAGATTATTATGGAGAAAGAGGGCTGTTTCCCTTGTAATATTGCTCCCTTTCTTTCACCAATGGCGTTGAATAATACAAAAATGCAACAAAAATCCAATTATACATAGTTCAATCAGGATTTGGAAACTAATAAAATAGTACGATTAAACAAGAACTTAACAGTTCGAAGTTTGATCATAATTTTTTTAAGAGGAGTAACAATGAGGGATTACGTGAAGAAGCCCCGCCTGGCGCATGATCGGCATACTTCAAACCAGCGGCATGAAAAACACAGAACCTAATAGCCGGAGTAAGATAGTAAGGTTCAACATAGATTTAGAACTACCAGATGATCATTTATTTTATGAGGGTCGGGAGTGGAGGGCACGTAATCCCTCATCGTTACTCCTCATAAAATAACGATCAAACTTCAAACTGGTAAGTTCTCGTTTAATCTTACTATTTTACTTCGGAGTCACATGGGTGACTACGTGAAGATTTTGTAGCTCTGTGTTTTTTTATGTCGTAGATTCATTCCATACGACAGTCCGGCTAAGTCAACACATAAGTGAATAAATAACCTTTTTCAAAATTCAGCTTCAGTTTATTTAATAAGCCTTTTAATCATAAAAGAACAAATAATAACCCCTTTTATACCAGGGGAAAATCACTACAAAGTGATAAAAGATATAAAGTGATAACATAAATCGATAATATAAATCGATAGCGAAACAAAGCAGATGATTACGGTGAACCCAACACCGCGTGTCCAAAGCCTGGCATCGTGAGAACAGATTTATCGTAGAACTTTGAAAAAGTTTATTTTTTAGACCACCCTGCGGCTTCTAAAATTTGGTCGAGCGGCACGTACTGTAACTTTGCCGCGGACATAGCTGCAGCCCTGGTGGGGTGAGATTTAAACACATCAGTGTCTACTCCCGCTAAATCTAACACCTGTTTTAACCACCTAGAAATGGTTTGTACTGATGCTTTTGTGTGTGGTTTTTAATGCATAATAAATAACGCTTTTTCATCACCTCGAAGACTCTTGGTTAATTCTATATATTGAGTCAAGTGTCTAACTACACACAATGTTTGATCAACAGGGTAAGCTTTGAACATTACCTTAGCTCCAGTTCTCCCTGGTCTGCTTTGTTTGATCAGATCATAAACGTAAAACAATGTTATCTGAAGCCACATGCATACAATCTAAATGTAGCATTTGCAATGTTTGCACTCTTTGTGCTGATACCATCGCCATTAACATTACTATTTTAAATGTTAAATTTTCCAAAGACATAACTGTGATTGGAGTCCATTGCTTAAGCAAAGTAAGTACAATGCTGACATCCCAAATTTCTGTATACCTTGGCTTGGGCGGATTCTTGTTAAAAACCCCTTTCATAAACCGGGATATTAATGGATGAGACCCAATTGATTCACGGTCAGAAATTTGTCCTGAATAGGACGATAAAGCACTACGAGCACTATCAATGGCACTATAACTTAAGTGCTGCTCAAAATGCAACTCAGCAAGGAACTCCAATATGTTTGAAATGTTCACAATACGATAAGATATTTTTGACTGTCTACAAAAGGTAGACATTTCTTTATCTGTGTCATATATTGTTTCTTAGTGCTATCTCGCCATGCTGAGGCTATAACATCCATGGTCCTATCCGACAGTCCAAGCCCTTGCAGTGGTCTGGTCAAAGCATGAAGATTAACAAATTCATATGAACATGTAATGGATGAATTTATTTTGTTACCAATTGTATTAACAAATCACTGCAGCTAGGAATCGACATAAATGGTTCCTTAATCATCTTTAACATCAACGGGAACCATGCTTGTGTGGGCCAATTTGGAACCACCAACAACCCTGTGGCAGAATCTTGTTCTATTTTCTTTGCCTAACCATGCCAAATGGAGGGAAAGCATAAAAGAACATATTTCCCCAATGTAGCGAAAAAGCATCTACAGCTACCGCACCTGGATCGGGTTCCCAAGACACGTATTTAGGCAATTGATGATTTAATCTTAATGCAAACAGATCAATGTCTGGTAACGCATACCAAATGACAATTTTACTGAAAACTTGTGGATTTAACATCCATTTTACTTCGGAGTCACGTGAGTGACTACGTGAAGACCCCGCCAGCACGCATGCGCGACATATCGTCGAACGCATTGCGGAAGCGACAGTCGGGAGGAGCGCCGCTCCTCCAGCGCAAGTTTTCAAAACTTACTGAAGGTAAGTCTTACCTTTTCTGGTGAGCGTGGCGACTCGGTGTAATTTCTTTTTCAGGAGGAAGCACCATGGAGTCACGTAAGGGAGAGCAGCAGCTGATACCGCTGCTGTGGAAGCAGCCAGCAGCGTGCCGTCTCTCCAGAGCTGCAGGTGCTGCCAGCAGCTCCTGGCTTCTCGCCGCTACAGACCGCAGGTGCGCCGCGGTCGGCGGCAAAACCACCCGGAAGTCGGACAGGACCGTTGACTCAGCTGGGTCCGGACCTGAAGACACCCCATTCCCGGATAGGGACGGCGGGCGTCTTTCCCGCAGGAGCGGATGGGGAGCAATGCTCCAGCGTGACCTGCTTATGCAGGGGCAGAGTCACAGTGGGTCTCCTCGCAGACCCACGGCAGGATCCTTTCAAGGACTGCCAAATGTCTCACCCTCTTCGCAGGGGAGCATTAGGGGTCAGAGCTGGGCTGACCCTGAAGAAGGGGCAATGGCTGAACAGTCAACTGTGAGGGGTGCCAGAAGAGAGAACAGCAGAAGAATTGTGGGAACACATGCTGTACCAACTCAGGAAGGACTGCCTATACAAAGCTGCAAGCCAGTACAAAATACATGGCTACAAACCAGCTACAGGAGCAAGCCATTAACTTTATGGCTGGGAAGTACATTGCTCCAGAGAACTCCATTCTCTTAAAGTACCAGTAGTCTATGACCCCATCTGGGGCAACAGGAACCCATCTATAAGGAGCCAGGAGGGGAAGCTCCAGAGGAAACTGCTGGCTGCTAAAATCACAGCAGTACCAGGACAACTGATGGGGTTGATTTGCCTGAAGAGTTACTAGATGCTCTAGCAGACTGTGTAATACTCAGTGGAGATTGACAGTTACAGGAAGAGCATCATCAAGAAGTGCGGAATTATGCAAGACAAGTAGCACACAGGCGCCAAAATTGCTGTTGGGGGACCTCCCGAAGCAGGTGAAAGACCTGCATGAGAAAGCCAAGGCTATAGGCCTGATCAAGGTGCCAAGCACCTCTAAAACCCACTATCAACAGCGGCAGCACCCCTACACACCCACCAGACATCGGTACTATGGAAGACCATCTGGTGGTGTAAGCTCGAAGGCCGGCCCACCTGCACAGCGGTCTTTCAGACCATGGCCCAGCCCGGCCTTCATGGAAAATGCGCCAACCCCACAACGCAGCAACACAATACCAGAAGAAACAAGTGCGGAGACAACCCACACAACACCGGTAACCATGGAGGTAGGTGGGTCTGGTTGTCTTAAAAAACATTGCATGTCCGATTCATCAAAAGTTGGGGGACAGTTGCACTTGTTTCATCATGTGTGCTGCACTTTTACCTCTGAACTTTTACACACAGAATTACAAAATTGAATTTGTATACGAACTTCCGTCCCAGTTCAGCATACGCCTAGCAGGAAGTTCATACTTCACAAAAAGAGAGAACAGCAGGCCATGCTGAACTGTAAGACTAAACACAAAAGGGAATTGAGAAAACAATCAGAGAATTTCAAGAGTTCGTATCAAATATATTTATAAAAAACTAAAAAGATGGTGGTTGCCGTATCATTACAGATTTGACCGAACTAAATACTTCCGTTCAGTATGCCCATTTCAAAATAGACACGTTTGTCACACACAGGATCATCGTAAATACCTGAAATTTATCTGGATGGGACAGCTATGGCAGTATAAGGCCTTACCCAATGGGTTGTCATCAGCACCCAGGCTATTACAAATTTATTAAAACCAGCTTTAGCATACTTAAAGAAACATAACCATATCGTCATGGCTTACCTGGATGATATTCTCATTGTAGGTGAAAATTGGAGCTGGCTACATTGGTGGTATCAGCCACAACACAGGGATTTAACGTACATCCAGATAAATCAAAATTGGAACCCTCCACTACCATGGATTATTTGGGGTTCACTATTGACTCTGTTCATATGTCTATCACCTTGCCACCAAACAAAGTGACAGACTTGATGGGAGTATGCAAAAGCCTCACTGGCATCAGGGAACCATCCATTCGGCAAGGAGCAAGAGTGATTGGGAAATTGGTGGCTGCGTTCCCAGCAGCACAATTGGACCACTCCATTATTAAAACCTGGAAGAGGGAAATTTTAGCTCTCAAAAATCATGCAGGCCATTTCAATAGGCCTATGCAACTACCAGGGAAAGCAAATCAGAATTAAACTGGTGGATAGAAATGTTCAATATTATCCTAACCCCATCACCCCATTCTATATCCCTAGGGTACATTCAAGACTGATGCCAGTGCTAAAGGTTGGGGAGCAACTAATACCACCGCAAGTTGTGGTGGCAGATGAGTGCACAAAAATTATTCTGTTTAAAGCACTAGGAATTAATTATCTAGAAATGCTGGTAGCGTTTCATGGACTCAGGGCCTACTGCTCAGATGAGCACCAGTTGCATGTACGGCACAAATTGATACCACAGTGGGGGCCTATATATAATCATATGGGTGAAATAAAGTCGATATCATGTGATGAATTGGCTAATAATATCTGGCACTGGTGTCTGGGAGAGAGATTTGGATCTCAACCACTTACCTTCCAGGTAAGCTAAATACAGTGGCAGACACCAGGTCACGTAAATTCAACGACAACATTAAATGGATGTTGGATCGGAAAGTGTTTACAGATATTATAGACCGGTATGGGACACCAGATATCGACCTTTTTCCATCCAGACTAATTCACCAACTACCAACATATGTTGCTTGGGAACCAGACCCAGGGGCAGCAGCGATGGACGATTTCTCGCTGCATTGGGGGGGGGGGGGGGGGGGGTTGTTTTGCTATGCATTTTCCCCTTCTGCCTCATCAGGCGAGTCTTACAATAATTAAACAAGACGCCGCAACGGGTACCATGGTTCCCAACAGTACAAAGATGGTCTCAGAACCCTGCATCTGGATCAACAATGGCCAAGGAGGTTGGCACACCCCGTGCGGGAAAGTATCCGTGCCATGACTGTATGAACTTGTTGATTTGCAGTTTCTGAACAGGCCATTTCTGGGATACGGACTCTCCGACAGGACGATCAATGCCATCTCAGCGTCATGCAGGGAGTCCACGAGAAGACAGTACCTGACATATGTCAGGAAATGGGAAGTGTTCTGCACCAGGACGAACACTACATATGACTCAGCCACCAACACTGAAGTGCTGGAGTTCTGGCCACCCTTCATTTCGATGAAGGATTGAGTTACAGTACCATTATTGTGCAAGGAGTGCCCTATCTAATATCTGGGCAGAGAGTGATCACCTGGCTATAGTATCACACCCACTAGTACCTAAACGAATGAGGGGTATTTGTACTCTATCCCCCCCAGGCCCAGATACACCCATATATGGGACATAGGTAGTACACCATGTTACGAGGATGGACACCAATATCGGGGCTCACTCTGGACAAACTAATATCCTAGATGGGAACGATTATGGCACTTGGATCAGCACAACGGGTCCAGTCCTTACACAAGCTAGTATAGGACGTCATGTCTGTCACAAATGGCAGATAACCTGCTACATACAGGGGTACTTAAACAAGACTGACCTGGTTCCTCTGGCCAATATTAGAGTTCTGGCCTATCCTGCAGATAGTCGGCCCTGCATAGTGACTCATATTTTCCAATATATAGTCACCAAGACACTTATGGGCACGGAGAGAGCTTTCTCATTAGCCATAAATGCCCTCACCTAAGGTCACAGTGCAAACCATATCCAGATGGTTAGGGTGGTATTACGTGCAGTGGTGGATACTAATGTTTCAAATCTCACTCCAACAGTGCTGCATCTACATCGGAAGCTAGGATGATGGGAGTTCCTATGGCCGATCCTGAGACGTTTGCAGGGAAAAATTAAGTTCTGTAAAATAAATTACCCAATGTGGGGCATATTATTTTAGGTATGAATAATACCTTTATTGTTTTTCAGCACAGTGTCGTGTGTGAAATACGTTCACCCTCCTTCCCAGAATGGCAGTGTGTGAGCATGGTCTCGTTCCAGGGCATGAAATCACAGAGCTTTGAAATCTTCACGTAGTCACTCACGTGACTCCGAAGTAAAATAGTAAGATTAAATGAGAACTTACCAGTTTGAAGTTTGATCTTTATTTTATGAGGAGTTACGATGAGGGATTACGTGCCCTCCGCTCCCAAAACCCTCTATTATAAAGTTCAACTGGTATGGAAGTTCTCTCTTATCTTACTATATTAGTCTACTCTGGTATCTGTGATTTCACACCACTGCTTTGAAGAATGTCGCGCATGCGTGCTGGCGGGGTCTTCATGTAATCCCTCATCGTAACTCCTCATAAAATAAAGATCAAACTTCAAACTGGTAAGTTCTCATTTAATCTTACTATTCTGTGTTGTCTTGAAATACCCTTGGTCTGTTGTCTGCCACCACATTGTCTTTACCTGGGAGATAACTTGCTGAAAGCCAAATTTGGTGCTCAATACACCAATGCCATATCTGAGTGACCAGACAATCACATGATACTGATCTTACTCCACCCATGTGATTAATATATGCAACAGCTGTGGTATTGTCTATTTGTACCTGGACATGCAGATCCTTTTTTGTAGGGCAATAGGCTTTTAATACGTAAAATGCCCCCAATAACTCCAAATAATTAATACCATATGTTTGGAGAAACAATTCCTCTTGGACAGTCCATCTGCCCCCACAGCTGGTGGAATTATCCGTCCTGCCCCCCCCCCCCCCCCCCCCCCCCATCTGAGAGCACTTGCATCTGTTTGTAAAACACTTCAGGCTGCTGTATTGAAATGTTTTTAGCAGCTTGTGGAACATTCTCAAATCCACCATTGTAATTCCAATAAAGCTTCCTTTGTTAATTGCATAGGCCTATCAAAATGGCCTGCTCGCTTTTTTAAAGCTTACGTTTTTTCCCTTTGAAGGTTTTGGTAACGTAATGGACCAAATTCCACTGCAGGAAATGCTGCTACTAACTTACCAATAACCTTTACTACCTCTCGGATGGAGGGACAAGGTTTGTGAATAAGGCCCCAACATACATTTGTAATATCAACAATTTTGTCCGTTGGTAAAGTTACTAACATAGTAACTGAATTAATCACAAAACCTAAATAATTAATTGTTTGTGCTGGCTGCAGCTTGGATTTAATTGGATGAATCAGGTAAACTAGCTTTTCAAACAAGCTTTTAGTTGCTGAAACTGATTTTCCAGCTGAATCCTGATTAGTTCTGACAATTAAGATGTCATCCAGATAAGCCATAACAATGTGCTTTTGTGTTCTTAATTGTGCTAAAGCTGGTTTCAACAGCTGTGTGAAGAGCCTGGGAGCTGAACTTAACCCATTAGGAAATACTTTGAATTGCCACAGCTGTCCCAACCAATTAAATTTTAAGAACCTTCGAACAAAACCGATCTATTGGTACTAAATAGTAAGCATCCTTCAAATCTATTGTAGCCATATAACAACCTGCTGATATCAAATGTCTTGCAATGTTGAATGTTTCCATCTTGAAATGTTTATACTGGACAAATGTATTAAAGTTAGTAAGGTCCAGAATGATTCTACAACCACCATCTTTTTTATCTCTTGGAAAAATGTTTGACACAAATTGGTGTAGATGCTTAACAGTTTTTTCAATAACACCTTTTTTAAACAATTTGTTAATTTCTTCATTAATTTCTGCTTTCTCAAGAGCAGAGAACATTAAACCATGATTAGGTTTATTATGTACTGGTGGATCAATACCTTCTTTAAATGTTATTGTAGCTCCTAAAACAGCTTGTTAAATAAACCGGTATGATGTGATGCAAAACCATTCATCATAAAACATTTTTAATCTCTCACCAACTGGAGATTCCTTCAAAGTTTCTTCCCCCCATATGGGTGAACATTAGGGTGTGCTGGATGGAAATACTTCCATACCATACTCCTGCCTCTGCTTGTTCCAAAATCAGATCCCCTTCTTGGCGTACTGTACCTCTTTTGGCCAGAATTGAAGGGTTTCATGTAGCTAATAGATTTAGCCTCTTCATCCATTTCTCTGATTTGTTTAGGCAGGTTTTCTCCAAATAAATAACCAGGAGTTTGAACACTACTTGCTCTGCACAGCCACAGCAAATCTAGGATGAAATATGGGCCGAATCGCAATTTTCCTCATACAATTGAACTCAAAAAAGGAATTGCACAATAAACCCAGTGTATCTTTTTGGATTTTGATCATTTCCGACCCTTCCACTTGCTTTCCAAAAGTGGTATGAAATAAGTTTGAGGACTCTTTGAAAACGTATTTCTTGTGCCCTCATGACTGATGACATAGGTGCCCATATAGTCGGATTCACCGTTGGTACCCTCAATGAGGTGCAATTTTCCGGTGTTTTATATAAATCTGCTGTTTCAGCCATAACAGCTTCTTGAAGTGGGTGAGATACCATATAATTAATGGCAGCCAGGTTTTCTTCCATAGCCTCACCACTTCCTTCAGGTATAGCAAAATCTCTTGCCACATCAGGCATACATGTCCTTCTCCTTTTACTTTGTGATGGGTACTCATAACCAACATCACCACTTTCAGGGTCTGTCTCTTGCAGCCCTGGTACTCCTGAGACTTTATCAAAGGAGACTTCCTCCAGCCCAATCACTGGGTCTGGAGTTCCATATTCCCAATTTGGCATACTGCCATATTCTGGATATTCAAACCCTTCAGGGTCTGTTTGGAAAATTCTGCATTCTTGGACCCTTGCCTCATAATACTTTGGAGAACTTTCTCCATATGTTTCCATTTTAAGTCACATGGCTTTATTATCCGGAGGGCTTTCATTATCAGAATCATCATCAGAAGCCACGGGCCTCACGGATTTCTTTTTACTTTTCTTAGGTAAATTTTCCTCCGTGGCTTCTGCTTGTGGAGCAACTACAGTCTCACTAACGGGTAATTCAACGGCCACTGGTATCGGAACTGGCTCCGCACTAATCTCTTGTCCCGATTCTTTTACCTCACCCCAGGACGATCTTTTCACCCGAGAAACCTTCCTCTGAGATTTCTCCATTTCTTTTTAGTTTCACTTTTGCTGGCTCTGTACGCCAGCATAACGGTTTTTGCAACGCCCTGAAAGTGAATTCACATGCACTTACCTGTGTGCCCGTTCCTTACCGCTTATAGGAGCTGCGCTCTGCAGCTCTTGCTCTGCCGTCAGGGTCGAAGTAATGCCGATCATGCACCAGGCAGGGCTTCTTCACGTAGTCACTCATGTGACTCCGAAGTAAAATACAACTTAAAATTAAGAAATTTATCTCTCCTATCCCCTATTGCTAAAAACCCTTTGTTTAAACCCTCAATTATAGATAAAGCACTTATACAATGGGAAAGAGCAGGAATTAAAACCTTGGGAGATTTGTATGAAACGGGAAAATTATTACCATTTAAACAATTACAACTAAAATACAATTTGGGTAAGTCACATATTTGGAAATATTTTAAATATTTCCAAATATGTGACTATCTGACAAAATATGCACGAGAGGTTCACAATATGCCTTCAGATTTACTGGATGAAGCAATGAATGCAAAGGCTGAATCAGCAAATTTAATCTCTATATATATAATATTATTCTAAATGCAGAAATACCAACAACTGAAGGTATCAGAAGAGACTGGGAAAATGAATTAAGTATAAACATTTCCAAAGAAAGATGGAAAGAACACTTATTAATTGTGCATAAATGTTCACTTAATGTAAGACACACTTTAATACAATTTAAAATTTTACACAGATCATAATATTCAAAAACTAAATTAAGTAAACTTTTTCCCAACGTCTCACCTATTTGTGATAAATGCCAGTCTCACTATGCTACTATAGCGCACTCTTTAATTTTTGTACTAAAATTCTAAAATTTTGGATTGAAATCTTTGAAATCTTCACAAAACTATTTAAAATAAAATTGACACCAAAGGCAGATTGGATTATTTTCGGAACAACGGAAGGTAGCCCTGAATTAAATGTGTTTCAAAAGAATCTATTTGAATATGGCTTAATAATAGGAAAAAAGCTAATCTTAAAATTCTGGAAAAATGCCCCTATACCAACAGTAAATATGTGGATTTCAACTATGTTTGAAACACTACATCTGGAAGATATGAGACGCCACGTGGCAGGAAAATCAGATTGTTTCTATCAGACGTGGTCTGTATTTATAGATTTGCTGAAGGATAGGGTGCAAGAGTACCTCAAAAAGGTACCAACGTCGGGTCTTAGTAAAGGGGGATGAAAAACTATCGAGTTGGTAAATTCCTTTTGTGTGATGTTTATAATATAGTAACTGACTTTTCCTTTTTTCTTCTCTCTCTTTTTTTTTCCTTTTCTAGGGTCTACCTCTTAATTTCCTTTCTCTAACTGTTTGACCAAAGGCTCTTTTTTTTCCCTTTGGCACACTTTTTCACTTTCACAACTCTTTTCACTTCCTTCACTCTTTCTGTTTCTACTCCTTTTCTTTAAAAGCCTTAAAATTAATGGGTACAATGATTGTAACAATATATATGGGATGTACACTAATGTATTTACCTCTAATAAATAAAAATATTTTAAAAAAATGTTTAAATAAATTGCGGTACCCGGACGTGGTGCTGACAGACAAGAAACTGAAGCAAAGAAGTCAAAGCCAAAGAACCGAATGGAAATGAGGCCAAAACACCAATAAACCGAAAGAGTCCGAAGACGAAACGCCTACGAACCGAAAAGATGGGACGCCGAAATGCAAACTAACCGAAAGGGTGGGACGCCTAAAAGCCAATGAACCGAAAAGCTGCATAGCCTAAAAGCAAACTTACCAAATGGCTGCTCTGTCGAAGTGCCACCTACCCGAAAGGCGGCGTCGCCTACAGGCCAACGAACCGACTGCCGCTCAACAGAAACGTCCAATAACGGACATGATGTTGCCCGGGGGCGGGACCTGTCAGCGATTGGTCCAGACCCGCACGTCCATCACATCACCTCCACTCCACCCAACCCGCAGCCCGCGGAAGGTGGCCGTAGGATAGTGCGGGCTGTCCCGAGCGATGCGCACCTTCGGCCGTTTTCAACTAGGTGCCTGGGTTCAGATTGCCCAGTCATCTATGCCTTGTGTGGGAAAATGAACCCCAAGCTCCCGTCTCCCCTTCTCTCTCCCCTCTTCTCCCCCTCCCCCTCTCTCTCTCCCTTCTCTCTCTCCATTCTCTCTTCTCCTCTCTCTCCGCTCTTCTCTCTCCTCCCCTCTCTCTGCTCTTCTCTCCCCTCCTCTCTCTCCCATCTTCTCTTTCTCCTCCTCTCTCTCCACTCATCTTTCTCTCCTCCTCTCTCTTCCCCTCCTCTCTCTTCCCCTCCTCTCTCTTCCCCTCCCCTCTCTCCCTTCTCTCTCCCTCCCTTCTCTCTCCACCTTCTCTCTCCTACCCCCCTCTCTCCCTTCACTCTCTCCCATTCTCTCCCCTTCTCTCTCTCCTCCGTCTCCACCCGCAGGAGCATCCCTCAGTCACTGCCACGATGCACCGCCATCGGACCCCAACCTCCACAACTAGGTGATTCACCCCCCCCCCCCTCCGACCCCCGGACCCCGACACCCACACTGTGAGATTCATCCCAGCCACGGGGACAGACGTTTTATTTATTACCGTCTCAGTACTTGCGGAACGCACCCAAGCTCCCACGCACAAAACAGGCAGCATCTCTGGAGAGAAAGAATGGGTGACGTTTCATGCCGAGTCAATTTTTCAGAGTGCGTCTGAAAATTCTCGACCCGAAACGCCACCGATTCCTTCTCTCCAGAAATGCTGCCTGGTGAGGCTGCTGTCACACAGCGACCCAGCTGGTAAGATTACTATCACACAGTGACCCATCTGGTCCGACTGCTGTCAAACAGTGTTCCAGCCGGTGAGACTGCTGGCCCCACACAGTGACCCAGCCAACGAGACTGCTGTCACACTTTTTTTATCAGGCTGGAAAAAATGCCGCGACCTATTCTGGCCACAAGTACGCGGAGACCACTCATGGGCATGAGGAAGAGTTACGAAGACCTCCTACGACCTCCTAAGATCTCATTGCGACCATGCTGCGAGTATGAGTCAAGGGCAAACTAGTGTTGCCAATTAGGTTGTGAAAGTGGGACAGAGGCTTGAGGTGACTGTAGATGTTGGAACCTTTGCAAACCAGTCTAATGAAGCGTCCTGACCTGAAATATTATCTGTCCATTCCCACCACAGATGCTGCTGAGTTCCTCCAGCATTTAGTGCTTTGAATAAAACGGGGCTGCAGCAGTAAGGACTGAACATTGATAGAGAGCAGTTTTCGAGGGTTATTGTTCAGATTGTTAGATGTTCAGTGTAAATCCCCAGAAGTTAGCATTAGGAACATGTGTAAGTACATTTTTAATGTTCTTAATTGACACAATATTCGGAGGTGTAGTGAACTGTGAGGAGAATATTAATAGACAATTGGTGATGGACATCTGAGAGATAGGTTGGGGAATTATAAATAGGTACCAGATGAAATATAATGCTGAGATATGCCATTTATTACTTTTTGATAGGAAGAAAGAGAAGAATCAATATAAACTAGAAGACATAATACTAAAAGGGTTAGAAGAATAGAGAAGTAAATGGCACATTTTTATTGTTCACTGAAAGTTGCAGGGAAAATTGAGAGAGATTCCAAAAGGTTTCTTGGTTTTATAAGTGAACGCACAAAGTGTTGAGCCAAAGAAACCACGGCAAATATTTTCAAAGCTTGTTCTGTGATAATTGTGTTCAATTCTGAGTGCACTGTACTTCGAAAATTGTAAAGACTTTAGGGAAAAAGTAGCAGAGATTTATCAAAATCATTCCAGTGATGAGGGATTTTAACCATTTAGATAGACTGGTGAAGCAGGAAAGATTGAAAAGGGACCTGGTGGCAATATTTGAATTGACAAGGGTTATAAATAGAGTGAATAGGGAGAACTTGCTCCTATTGACAAATGAGTGAAGAACTAGGTGATATCAAAAGAGCTTAAAACTAATTAAATATCTTAGGCTAAATTGGAAGGTGAAGAATATACCCATTGAAAGCATATCCCATGTGCAAGGGGTCATAAACATCCTTGATGACTTCAGGCAGACCTCCTGGATGTCCCTGTTAGGACAAGAATGCAGTCTATAAATGGTTACCTTTTGATGAGTATTGCAGTTCAGGAAAATGCTCATGTTTCCTCTGCCTGCTCATGTGAGCTGATAAAAAAGGAGACAAAGTTTATTTTTCTTTGAATATGGAGTTTGGGTGCCACTCCCAAATGCAACAGTGAGTCTCTGAGGAAAGACAGAGATCAGCAGCAGTAGCTGAACGTAGAATGTTGAGGGAGATCATCACCTTCATGAGCAATTAATTGAAGCGTCTTCTTGAGCTCATAGGAAGTCAAGGAATAGGCGATGTATTGGGTCGAGACCCTTCTTCAGACTAATGTTGGTGGGGGGGGGGGGGGGATAAGAAAGGAAGACGCAGAGACAGTAGGCTTGTGGGAGAGCTGGGAAGGGGAGGCGAAGGAGGGAGAAAGCAAGGACTACCTGAAATTGGAGAAGTCAATGTTCATAATGCTGGGGTGTAAACTACCCAGGCAAAATATGATGTGCTGTTCCTCCAATTTGCGCTGGGCCTCTCTCTGGCAATGGAATGTTCGGGGCGTACCATGGCCTATCCCCGAACTCTACCTCCGCTACATTGACAACTGCAATGGTGCTACCTCTTGCACCCATGCAGAACTCACTTCCAACTGGCACTCAAATTCACCGGGACCATTTCTGACATCCCCCTACCGTTTCTAGACCTCACCATCTCCATCGCAGGTAACAGACTACTGACTGACATCTATTACAAACCCAGTGACTCCCATAGCTATCTGGACTACACTTCTTCCCACCCTGCTTCCTGAAAGGACTCTATCCCCTACTCCCAATTCCTCCGTCTATGCCGCATCTGCACCCAGGATGAGGTGTTCCAGACCAGGGCATCGGAGATGTCTTCATTCTTTAGTGAATGGGGGTTCCCTTCTTCTATTATAGATGAGGCTCTCACCAGGGTCTCCACTATATCCCGCAGCTCCACTCTCACTCCCCATCCCCCAACTCGTAATGAGGACAGAGTCCCCCTTGTCCTCAACTTCCACCCTACCAGCCGTCACATACAACATATAATCCTTCGCCATTTTCGCCACCTCCAACGGGATCCCACCACTGGCCATATATTCCCATATCCTCTCTTTTCTGCTTTCCACAGAGACAGTTCCCTCCGTAACTCCCTGGTCAATTCGTCCCTTCCAACCGAAACCACCCCCTCTCCTGGTACTTTCCCTTGCAACCGCAGGAAATGCTACACTTGTCACTTTACCTCCCCCCTCGACTCCATCCAAGGTGCCAAGCAGTCTTTCCAGGTGATGCAGAGGTTCACTTGCACCTCCTCCAACCTCATCTACTGCATCCGCTGTTCCAGGTGTCAATTGCTCCACATTGGTGAGACCAAGTACAGGCTTGGGGATCGCTTCCCCCAACACTTCCGCTCAACCAACCTGATCTCCCGGTGGCTCAGCACTTCAATTTCCCCCTCCCATTCCGAATCTGACCTTTCTGTCCTGGGCCTCCTCCCTTGCTAGAGTGAGGCCCAGCGCAAATTGGAGAAACATCACCTCATATTTCGCTTGGTTAGTTTACACACCAGTGGTATGAACATTGACTTCTCCAATTTCAGCTAGTCCTTGCTTTCTCCCTCCTTCCACTCCCCTTCCCAGCTCTCCCACAAGCCTCTGTCTCCGCCTCTTCCTTTATTTTTCCCGCCCCACCCCGACATCAGTCTGAAGAAGGGTCTTGACCTAAAACATTGTCTATTCCTTCACTCCATAGATGCTGCCTCACCCGCTGTGTTTCTCCAGCATGTTTGTCTACTGAAGCACTTTGATACTTATTCTCCAGTAGATTAATCTTACACACATGTCTTTGCCCTTGAATGACAAAACACGCTTTTGATAAATCCTTCCCCTATGAACAATATTATGTCAGTGCCTTATAATAGTTTGTTGGTTCTCTCACTTAAATGTCAATGCTAACTCTTTGATCCTCAACAACCTTCACTTACCTTTTCCATTGAGCACATGAACATGGAAACTCACTAGTATCAATTTTGCAGACATCACTGACTGTGATTCAGAATTCAGAAAAATAAATTAGAAGTACAATGGCCGGATTTTATAACTCAAGTCAAGAGTGTTTTTATCATAGGAAATGGACATGAATCGGAATAATTAAAGCATTATTTGCTGCTGCCCCACTGGTAGATTAAGTGCAACAACTGCAATAAATGTATAAAAAGTTATCAGTTATGCTAAGATAATGCAAAGAACAGTAGCGTAACTACAGCAGTGCAAAATCCACACTGGTACGGTGCTAAGGTTGTGATTAAGGTTGTGCATGGTTTAGTTTAGTTTAGTTTAGAGATAGAGTGCAGAAGCAGGCTCTACGTATTGGTGGTTCAGTATCGATGTGAATAGAGAACTGGCTGGCAGACAGGAAGCAAAGAGTAGGAGTGAACGGGTCCTTTTCAGGATGGCAGACAGTGACTAGTGGGGTGCTGCAAGTCTCAGTGCTGGGACCGCAGCTATTTACAATATACATTAATGATTTGGACGAGGGAATTAAATGCAACATCTCAAAGTTTGCGGATGACACGAAGCTGGGGGGCAGTGTTAGCTGTAAGAAGGATGCTAGGAGGCTGCAAGATGACTTGGATAGATTGGGTGAGTGGGCAAATGCATGGCAGATGCAGTATAATGTGGATAAATGTGAGGTTATCCACTTTGGTGGCAGAAACAGGAAGGTAGACTATTATTTGAATGGTGACCGATTAGGAAAAGGGGAGATGCAGCGAGATCTGGGGGTCATGGCACACCAGTCATTGAAAGTAGGCATGCAGGTGCAGCAGGCTGTGAAGAAAGCGAATGGTATGTTGGCATTCATAGCAAAAGGATTTGAGTACAAGAGCAGGGAGGTTCTACTGCAGTTGTATAGGGTCTTGGTGAGGCACACCTGGAGTATTGCGTACAGTTTTGGTTTCCTAATCTGAGGAAAGACATTCTTGCCATAGAGGGAGTACAGAGAAGGTTCACCAGACTGATTCCTGGGATGGCACGACTTCAATATGAAGAAAGACTGGATAGACTTGGCTTGTACTCGCTGGAATTTAGAAGATTGAGGGGTGATCTCATAGAGACTTACAAAATTCTTAAAGGGTTGGACAGGCTAGATGCAGGAAGATTGTTCCCGATGTTGTGGAAGTCCAGGACAAGGGGTCACAATTTAAGGATAAGGGGGAAGTCTTTTAGGACCGAGATGAGAAAATTGTTTTTCACACAGAGAGTGGTGAATCTGTGAAATTCTCTGCCACAGAAGGTAGTTGAGACCAGTTCGTTGGCCATATTTAAGAGTTGGATGTGGCCCTTGTGGCTGAAGGGATCAGAGGGTATGGAGAGAAGGCAGGTACAGGATATTGAGTTGGATGATCAGCCATGATCATATTGAATGGCGGTGCAGGCTCGAAGGGCCGAATGGCCTGCTCCTGCACCTAATTTCTATGTTTCTATGTTTCTATGTCCTTGGAGTGTGGGGGAAAACCGAAGATCTTGGAGAAATCCTACGCAATCACGGGTAGAACATGTTGTACAAACTCCGTACAGACAGCACCCGTAGTCGGGATGAAACCTGCAAGTGATATAAGGCAGCAACTCTACAGCTGCACCACCATGCCGCCTTTTTCAAAAACCTGATGTTTGATGAGAAGAAGCTGTTCTTGAACCTGGAGGTAATCGTTCTTGGGTCCCTTTACCTTCTTCCCGATGTTAGCAGTAAGAAGAGAGCGTGGATAAGGTAGTGTGAGTTTTTGATGATATTAGCAACCTTCTTGAGACTGTTTCCTGCAGGCCCCTTTGATTGAAAGGTGAGTACCTGTGATGGACTGGAAAATGTCCACCATTTTTTGCAGCCCCCTCATTCCTAAACATTCAAATTACCGAACAGGCAGTGATGCAATCAGTCAGTCTGCTCCCCACTGTACATTTGTAGAAGTTCAACACAGTATTCAAAAACATGCTGAATCTCCCCAAACGTCTGAGGAGGTTAAGGCTTTGTTGAGCCTTCATTATGATTGTAACAATGAGCTGAGCCCAGAACAGATCATGAAAAACATGTACTTCCAAGAACTTGAAGCTGTTGTCTCTCTCCACCACTATCTAGCCAATGAAGACAGTTGAATGGTTCCCTCAGCTTTCCCTTCTTGAAGTCAACTATCAGCTCCTTAATCATACTAACATTGAGAACAAGGTTGTTGCATGTCTAAGGCGTGGAATTGGAACCTATAACATGACTTGGTAATAAGAAACTGCAGCTGATGCAAAGTTAAAGAAATGTGAAAAATGGCAGGCTAGGGCAAGGTAAGGTAAGGTCATAATACTTTAAACCTTGGGTACACAAAAAGCTGGAGAAACTCAGCGGGTGCAGCAGCATCTAAGGAGCAAAGGAGATAGGCGACGTTTCGGGTCGAGACCCTTCTTCAGACTGAAGAAGGGTCTCGACCCGAAACGTCGCCTATCTCCTTCGCTCCTTAGATGCTGCTGCACCCGCTGAGTTTCTCCAGCTTTTTGTGTACCCTCGATTCTCCAGCATCTGCAGTTCCTTCTTTAATACTTTAAACCTTCACTGACCCTCATCCATGATTAGGTATTAAAATTGTCCATTCATTTTTCAACCTGGTAAACATTCAGCTACAGTATTTTGAATGTTTATTTGTTTCCTTGGCTGCAAGCTATCTTTAGATTCTTTAATAACTTGTGGGGTGGCACAACGGTGCAGCAGTAGAGTTGCTGCCTTACAGTTTCAGAGACCCAGGTTCGATCCTGATTATGAGTGCTGTCTGTGGGGAGTTTGTAGATTTTCTCTGTGACCTGCATGGGTTTGCTTTGGGTGCTCCAGTTTCCTCCCACATACCAAAGACATACAGGTTTGTAGGTTAATTGGCTTGGTAAAATTGTAAATTGTCCCTAGTGTAGATAGGATAGTGTTAGTGTGCGGGGATCGCTTGTTGGCGCAAACAGTGGGCTGAAGGGCCTGTTTCCACACTGTAGCTCTAAATTAAAATCTAAACTAAGCTAACCTAAACTCCTTTATTTCAAGCATGATATATTTTTAGCAACTTGCCAGATATCAAATTACAGCACCAGAGACCCAGGTTCAATCCTGACCCTGAGTGTTGTCCGGGTGGAGTTTTCAAGTTCTTTCATTAAACTCCATGGTTTTGCTCCAGGTGCTCTGGATTCCTCTCACATGCTAGGGAGGGCTGGTTGGTAGGTTAATTGGCCACAGATGGTAGTATCTTAGGATGGTGGGGGGTGGGAAGAATGGGAAAGTGGGAAGAATAAAGGATGAGATTATTGTAAGATTTGTGTAAATGAGGTGGTTGATGGGCATTGCAGACATAATGGGCCAACGGGTCTATTTCTGCCTTTCTATGCCACTATTTGCAGTGCACTCGTGTTTTAAAAATGCTCCAAAGATTATAGTAAAAACCTATAATTCTTTACTGCAAATGACAAAAGATAGCATGAAAGATGCACAACTAAATTTAGAACAGCTTTAAACCATTCATTTTCTTTATTGTTGTAAATCCACAGTCTTATTGCACAGCTTAATGCAGATCCTCCTTAGTAACATATTTCTTGAGTAAACTTCACAATTTGAAGGTGTTCTACCATTGTTTTTATTTGTTTGCATTTGATGGAAATATTAACAATGTTTATAATTCCCACTCTTCCCATAAAGCATGTGTGGAAATGATTTAACAAAACACACATTGATATTCTCATTCTGAGCTCAGAGGATAACAACAATAAATTTAAACACACACTAGCATTTTAATATCGTTGAAAACTTAGTGTCTCAATAAAGATGCATTCTTTAGCATTAAAACGTTAACCACTTTTTATTTTGGCAAAATAGATCTTGATAATGTTGTCTCCCTATCCAACAATGTTTTCTTGTTGCTATGGCATAATGATGGTTCAGATTGCTTTTGTATTATGACTGGCAGAACATCCACCATAGCTGCATCACAAGAAGTCTCAATCCTGTTTTTTAGAACGGAGATGAGGAAAAAGTTTTTCTCACTGAGAGTGGTGAGTCTGTGGAATTCTCTGCCTCAGAGGGTGGTGGAGGCAGGTTCTCTGGATGCTTTCAATAGAGAACTAGATAGGGCTCTTAAAAATAGCAGTATGGGGATATGGGGAGAAGGCAGGAACGGGGTACTGATTGGGGATCATCAGCCATGATCACATTGAATGGCAGTGCTGGCTCGAAGGGTCAAATGGCCTACTCCTGCACCTATTGTCCATGGTCTATTGTCTATTATACTTACCAAATATCATGCATGGACATCACTTTCACAATACCACCCTATAATATTTCAGAATTATAACCATTTTTCATTTTTTCAATTAATAAAATTATGAGAGGCATGGATAAGGGAGACAGTCAGAACTGTTTTCCCAGGGTGCAAATGTCAAAGACCAGAGAACAAAGCATTAAGGGAATAGGGGACATTTAAAACATTAAATAGGCATTTAGTTTTAGAGATACAGAGCTGAAACAGGCATTTAGGTTGACCTTATCTACGCCGGCCAGCGATCCCCACACACTAATACTATCCTGTACACACTTGGAACAATTTACAATTATAAGCCAATTAATCTATAAACCTGTACGTCTTTGGAGTGTGGGAGGAAACCAGATCTCCTGGAGTAAACCTATGTAGGTCACGGGAAGAACATACAAACTCTGTACAGACAGCACCCAAAGTCAGGATCAAACCCGGGTCTCTGTCGCTGTAAGGCAGCAACTCTATCACTACACCACCGTGTTGCTCAACTACATGGGTAGAAAAAGTTTAGGACGTACGCCAAACGTAGGCAGGTGGGACTAATGTAGATGGGACATTTTGGTTGGCATGGGCAAGTTGGGCTAAAGGGTCTCTTTCCATTGTGTATGACTCTATGACTCTCAATAACTCTACGAGGGGCAAAAAGAAGTAGTGCAGGGCAATTTTTCTACATAAAGAATTGTGGGTGCCTAGAAAGTGCTGCCAGGGGTGGTGGAGGAGCAGTGATGCTTAAAAGGCTTTTAGATCAGCACGTAAATAAAGCAATAAATGGAGGGATGTGGATCATGTGCAGGCTGATGAGATTGGTTTATCTTTGCAGCATGTTCGACACAGACATTGTGTTGAAGGGCATGTTCGTGTGCTGTACTACACTGTTCTATGTTCTAGCACAGATCAGGTAGCTGATGACACATAATGGGCAGAACCTACCCATCTATTGAAAAAGGCTAACTGGGAGATAAAATATGTGAGGAACATAACCACTGGAACACCATCTAGATGCAAAGAGCATCTCCTTATCTAATGCTCATAATTTTAAGTGACACATCAGGATATGGCGAGCGGGTGGTGAAGTTGGGCAGGCACTTCCTCAGCAACAGCTGCCTGTTCTGCTTTTGGTTCAGGAATTTAAGTTAACAAATTCATGAATTATCCTTTGGGCCTCTTGTTCATGCATTTTGGTTCATCTAAGCTCCTCAACTCAAACTCCAATAAACACATAGAAATCACGGTTCAGTGATAGAATTACTGAAGGAGGAAAATAACTGTCAGTTTCCAGAAGAAGATGAAATAATATAAGAGGTCCCAAGATAAGCTGCTTACTTTCTTTATGGGTCAGGCATGGTTTGTAGAAGACACTGTTTGACGACATTTCGGGTTGGGACTCTTCTTCAGACTGCTGACCTAAAACATCATCTAGCCATATCCTCCACAGTTGCTGCCTAACCCGGCAAGTTACTACAGCACTTTGTGTTTTGCACAAGCTTCCAGCATCTGCAATTCCTAGAGCTCCTGCTTAGTTTCTTTGGTGGGTTGTGGAAGACCATGAATATTCTTCCAGGTCCCACAAGTGTAGACTTTCCCTGGCTTCTTCACATTACTCCTTCTTCCTTGCCATTCTGGAGCTCAGTGTTTTTTTAAAAACTTCACATGGTCTCCACTATCTCAAAACCTGTTTTATTTGAAAACATAGATCATAGATCAGCACAGAACAAGAACAGGCCCTTCGGTCCACAATATCTGTGCCAAACATGATATAGAGACCTATTCAAAAGCCTTTTAAATGCCACTATTGTATCTGCCTCAACCATTGACCCTAGCAGCACATTCCAGGCACTCACCACCCTGTGTGTTGCCCCACAACATCTCCTTTAAACTTTGCCGCCCTCACCTGAAAGCTATGCCCTCCAGCATTTGATTTTTTCCATCCTGGGAAAAAAGTTCTGACTGCAGCTATCGCACTCTCATAATTTGATATACTTCTATCAGGTCTCCCTGTAGCCTCTGACTCACACTTATCCTCGCTATCTTCTTTCTTTTTATTTATCATTGAAAACACTTGCAATTTATTTTGATATTACTTGCCAGTTTTCTTCCTCTTTATCAACTTCTTCATCTCTTGCTGCTGATTCTTTTAAAATTCTCCATCATCCTGACATTCACAAGCCCTGATATATTATATGCACATCTTGTTTTTACTTTGGACATACAATGCGGAAACAGGCCCTTCAGTCCACCGAGTCTGCAACGACCAATGATCCCTGCACACTTACACTGCCCTACACACACTAAGGACAATTTACATTTATACCAAGCCAATTAACCTACAAACCAGTACATCTTTGCAGTGTGGGGGGGAAACTGAAAATCTCAGAGAAAACCCATGTGGACACGGGGAGAACGTACTAACTCCATACAGACAGCAGCCGCAGTCGGGATCTAACCCAGGTCCTCAGTGCTGCAAAAGCTATAAGGCAGCAACTTTACCGTTGCGCCACCATGCCACCTCTGAAGATAAAGCTTTTTCCTTGAACTTCTTTCAGGCTGCATTTAAACTGAACTATTATGTCCTCAAGTGAGATGAACAGGCAGGTTGCATCCAATACTATCTAGTTGTGTCAGATTGTATCAGATTTTGATTCATGAATAATAAGATTTTAATATCCAGTGATCCAGGAATTTCCAAGTCACTTTTGAGTGTCAGTAAACAAATAATATATAGTACTAGACTAAGCGGGACCCGTTGGGTCCCAGCATCACACGGGAGAGTTGGTCACCCAACGCAATATTCCACCTCTCCACCAATTCCAATATTTCTGGCCAGTGGAGATGGGGGGCTTTGTTGTGCTGGTATGGGTGTTGTGGGCTGAAGGGTCTGGTTTCAAGAGGGCTAGTATGGACATTGTGGGCCGAATGGATTATTGGGCTGGCAGCTCTGTCACTGAGGCCTGGCAGTACAGTCACTCAGACGTGGCAGGCTGGCAGCTGAGGAACTGTCAGAAATTGTGCCCAAAACAGGTGACAGACTGTGAGAGAGAAGGGGGAGAGGGTGGACTGAATGGATTATTGGGCTGGCAGTTCAGTGAGTCATGGCTGGATGGCTGGCAGTTCAGTCACTTACGGTTGGTGGGCTGGCAGTTCACTTACTCACGGCTGCTGGGCTGGCAGGTTGGCAGTGCAGTCACTCAAGTCTGGTGGGATGGCAGTTCAGTCACAGCTGGTGGGCTGGCAGTTCACTTGCTCAGGGCTGGTGCGCTGGTAGTGCAGTCACGGCTGCTGAGCTGGAAGTTCAGTCACTTGGAGCTGGTGAGCTGGCAGTTGACTTCCTCATGGATGGTGGGCTGCCAGTGCAGTCACTCACGCCTGGTGGGCTGGCAGTTCAGTCACTCACACCTGTACGCTGGCAGTTCATTCAGTCACCCCTCCTCCCTTCATCCCACTACGCTGCTCCTTGCCATTCCCCTCCCCGTACGCATTCAGTCCATCTCCCCACAACCTCCCTCCACGCACTCTTAGTGGCTCTCCCACAGAGCAGCCATTCCTGCCTATTAAGTTCCCATTGTGATGAAGAACACGCAGGCATGGAAAGTTGAAAAAGGATTTATTAAAGTTTAAATTGTGAATTACTCTTAAAATATAAGAACAAATTAAATGTTAAAGATGAGAATTATTAACTTATTTCTTGTTGTGTCTCTTGTTGTGTTCTGCTGCTCACTGCCTCTTGATGGCTATTTGCTGTTGATAAAAAAAGAGACAATTTTTATATAGAGAGATTGAGCGGTTGTAATTTGTTGTAATTCTCAATGCTCTGGACTCACTGAAGAATTTGTGCAAAACATTTTTTTGAGGCGGGGGCTGTCGGGGTGGGGTGGAGGGTGGCTTCTTCTTATTTTCTGTGGCATGCACAGCCTAAAGTTGTGGGACAACTTGTTCTATTTGATCTTCTGTTTGTGCACGTCGAGTTGATTGCATTAGTCGAAACAGAGCGGACCACGTGAAGGTTGCAATCTTCCACTCTGTGGGTGGCAAACATCCTGCAGCAGAGGGAGGGGGACGGCTTCAGGTGGGGGCTCTCGTGGGCTGATGAGGGAGGGGGTGTCCTGCAGTGGGGGATGGGGGCAGCTCCAGGAGGAGGAGCTTCCTATAGCCAGTGTCTTGAGTAAGTGAACTGCCAGCACAGAGGGCAGTGTCTTGAGGTGGGAATGCCAGTGGGGGGGGGGGGGGGGCAGCGGCGGTGAGCGACCCACTCATGGCCTCTGGACTCACTGCCTTGGGACTAACTCATGGTCTCTGGACTGACTGACTCACTCATGGCCTCTGGACTGACAGACTGAATCACGGCTTGTGGACTGACTGACATGCCCGACTTCTGGAGTCATGTCAGACTTTTGTAAACTGAAAACTGTAACATCCACATTGAGGAACAGCCTCTTCCTGACAGCCATCAGGCTATTTTACTTCGGAGTCACGTGAGTGACTACGTGAAAAAGCCCCGCCTGGCACTAGAACGGCATTACGTCGACGCTGACGGCAGAAGCAAGAGCTGCAGAGCGCAGCTCCTCGCAGTGGCCGGAACGGACCCGCAGGTAAGTGCAAGGAAAATAGGGGACGTTCTAAAAAAGACGTTACGCTGGTAGAACCAGCAAAAGTGAAAGTAAAATTTAAAATCAGAGTCACGCTGGCGTACTGATTTAGCCAGATAATAAAAAAAAGAAAATGGAGAAGTCTCAAAGGAAAATTTCGCGGGTAAAAAGATCGTCCCGGGAGAAGCTAAAGAGTCGGGACAAGAGATTAGTGCGGATCCGGTTCCGATACCGGTGGCCACTGATTCACCCGTTAGTGAGACTATAATTTCTCCAGAAATGCAAACCACGGAGGAAAATGTTCCTAGAAAAAGTAAAATGAAATCCGTGAGGCCCGTGGTTTCTGATAATGACTCTGATAATGAGTCCTCCGGATAATAAAGCTATATGGCTTAAAATGGAACATATGGAGAAAGTGCTCCAAAATATTATGAGACAAGGGTCACAGTACCCAGACGTTTCCCAAAATGACCCTGAGGGGTTTGAATATCCAGAATATGGCTATGTGCCAAATTGGGAATTTGAAACTCCAGACCCAGGATTAAGGGTGGAGGAAGTCTCATTGGATATAACTCCAGGTGTATCAGGGCTGCAAAAGTCAGACCCTGCAAGTGGTGATGTGGATTATGAGTGCACACCACAAATAAAAAAGAAGAGGCCAGATGTGCCTGATAAGGCAAAAGATTTTGCTATACCTGAAGGAAGTGGTGAGGCTATGGAAGAAAACCTAGCTGCCAGTATTAATTATATGGTATCTCACCAACTTCAGGATTCTGTGATGGTTGAAACAGCAGAATTATATAAAACACCGGAAAATTGCACCTCATTGAATGTACCTACGGTTAATCCGTCTATATGGACGCCTATGACTCCAGGCATGAGAGGACAAAAAATAAGATTTCAAAGAATCCTCAAACTGATTTCAGCTGCCATTACTGCTTTTGGAAGGCAAATGGAAGGGTCAGCAATGGTTAAAATCCAAAAAGATACTTTGTGCTTATTGTGCAATTCCTTCTATTAAATTAATTGTATGAGAAAAATTGCGATTTGGCCCATATTTCATCCAAGGTTTGCAGGTCTGTGTCGATCAAGTGGTGTTCAAGCTCCTGGTTATCTATTTGGAGAGAACCTGCCTAAACAAATAAGAGAAATGGATGAAGAGGCTAAATCTATTAGCCACATGAGACTTTTCGTTTTTGGACAAAAAAGGTATTTTTCGTCAAGGAGGGTATTTGATTTTGGAAACAGAGGCAGGAATATGATAAGAAAATATTACCATCCGACACAGCCTAATGTTTATCTGTATACGGGGAGAAGGAGACCACCACGTTCATATGGAGAGGTACAAAAAATTTATTCTATTCTTAAAGAAACTGTGGACAAATCTCCAGTTGGAGGGAGATTAAAAATGTTTTATGATGAATGGTTTGCCATCACATCTGATCGGTTTATTTTACAAACAGTTTCAGGAGCTACTATAACATTTAAAGAAGGTGTTAACTCTCCGGTACAAAATAAACCTGCTTATGGTTTCATGTTTTCTGCTATTTAAGAGGCAGAAATTAATGTGGAAATTGACAAATTGTTCAAAAAAGGTGTTATTGAAAAAACTGTTGAACATAAACATCAATTTGTGTCAAATATCTTTCCAAGAAGTAAAAAAGATGGTGGTTGCAGAATTATTCTGGACCTTACAAACTTTAATACATTTGTCGAGTATAAACATTTTAAGATGGAAACGTTCAACACTACAAGACATTTGATATCAGCAGGTTGTTATATGGCTACAGTAGATTTAAAGGATGCGTACTATTCAGTACCAATACATCAATTTTTTCGAAGGTATTTAAAATTTAATTGGCTGGGACAGCTGTGGCAATTCAAAGCTTTACCAAATGGGTTAAGTTCAGCTCCCAGGCTCTTCACAAAGCTGTTGAAACCGGCTTTAGCACAATTAAGAGCACAAAAGCACATCATTATGGCTTATCTGGATGACATTTTAATTATCAGTAGTAATCAGGAATCAGCTGGAAAATCAGTTCCAGCAACTAAAACTTTATTTGAGAAGTCGGGTTTCTTGATTCGTCCAATTAAGTCCCAGCTGCAACCAGCACAGTCAATTAACTATTTGGGATTTGGGATTAACTCAGTTACTATGTTAGTAACTTTGCCAACAGATAAGATTGATGATATTTTAATGACCTGTAGGGGTCTCATTCACAAACCTTATCCCTCCATCCGAGAAGTAGCAAAGGTTATTGGTAAATTAGTAGCAGCATTTCCTGCAGTAGAATTTGGTCCATTACATTGCCAAAACCTTCAAATGGACAAAATAAGAGCTCTAAAAAAGAGAGCAGGCCATTTTGATAGGCCTATGCAATTAACAAAGGAAGCTTTATTGGAATTGCAATGGTGGATTGAAAATGTCCCACAAGCTGCTAAAAACATTTTAATATAACAGCCTGAAGTATTTTTACAAACAGATGCTAGTGTTCTCGGATGGGGGGGCGACAGATTCATTTACCAGTTGTGGGGGCAGATGGACTGTCCAAGAGGAAATGTTTCTCCAAACATATGGTATTAACTATTTAGAGTTATTGGGGGTGTTTTATGGATTAAAAGCCTATTGTTCTACAAAAAAGAATCTGCATGTACTGATACAATTAGACAATAAAACAGCTGTTGCATATATTAATCACATGGGTGGAGTCAGATCGGTATCATGTGATTGTCTGGTCAATCAGATATGGCAGTGGTGTATTAAGCACCAAATTTGGATTTCGGCAAATTATATCCCAGGTAAAGACAATGTGGTGGCAGACAATAGATCAAGGGTGTTTAAAGACAACACAGAATGGATGTTGAACCCAGTAATTTTCAGTAAAATTGTGATTCAATATGGGTTACCAGACATTGATCTGTTTGCATCAAGATTAAATCATCAATTGCCTAAATATGTGTCTTGGGAACCAGATCCAGATGCAGTAGCAGTAGATGCTTTTTCACTACATTGGGGGAATATGTTCTTTTATGCTTTTCCGCCATTTGCTCTGGTTCAGCAATGTCTGAAGAAAATAGAACAAGATTCTGCCACAGGATTATTGGTGATTCCAAATTGGCCGACACAACCATGGTTCCCATTGATGTTAAACATGATTAAAGAACTATATATGTCAATTCCTAGCAGCAGTGATTTGTTAATAAAACCGGTAACCAAAGAAATTCATCCATTACATGCTTATATGAATTTGTTAATCTGCAGGTTTTGACCAGACCACTACAAGAGCTTGGATTGTCGGATAGAACTATGGATGTTATAGTCACATCATGGCGAGATAGCACTCAGAGACAATATATGACACATATAAAGAAATGGGAAAATTTTTGTAGACAATCAAATATATCCTATCATACTGTGAACATTGCAAACATATTGGAGTTCCTTGCCGAGTTGCATTTTGAGCAGCAC
The DNA here is from genome assembly GCA_035221665.1 of Okamejei kenojei. NCBI lineage: Eukaryota > Metazoa > Chordata > Chondrichthyes > Rajiformes > Rajidae > Okamejei > Okamejei kenojei. The sequence continues at coordinate 95,032,191 of CM069131.1, forward strand.
TTAAGTTATAGTGCCATTAATAGTGCACGTAGTGCCTTATCATCTTATTTAGGACAAATCTCTGACCAGAAATCAATTGGATCACATCCATTAATATCCAGATTTATGAAAGGAATCTTTAACAAAAATCCACCCAAACCAAGATATACAGAAATTTGGGATGTCAGCATTGTACTTACTTTACTTAGGCAATGGACTCCAATCGAAGTTTTATCATTGGAAAAGTTAACATTTAAATTAGTAATGTTAATGGCATTGGTTTCAGCACAAAGGGTGCAAACATTACAAATGCTACGTTTAGACTTATGCATGTGGCTGCAGATAACATTGTGTTTTATGTTTACAATCTGATCAAACAAAGCAGACCAGGGAGAACTGGAGCAAAGGTAATGTTTCAAGCTTACCCCATTGATCCAACGTTGTGTGTAGTTAAACATTTGAATCAATATATAAAAGTTACCAAAACTCTTCGAGGTGATGAAAAAACATAAATGATTACACATAAGAAACCACACACAAAAGCTTCAGTACAAACAATTTCAAGGTAGTTAAAACAGGTGTTACTTTTAGCAGGAGTAGACACTGATGTGTTCAAATCTCACTCCACCAGGGCAGCAGGTACGTCCGCGGCGAAGTTACAGGATGTACCACTCGAACACATTTTAGAAACTGCAGGGTGGTGTAAAGAAGAAACTTTTTCAAAGTTCTACAATAAAGCTGTTCACACAATGACAGGCTTTGGACACGCGGTGTTTGGTTCACTATAATCACCTGCTTTGTTTCACTATCAATTGATATTATCGATTATGTTATCACTTATATCTTTTATCACTTTGTAATTAGTAGTAAGCACAAGGTAGTGATTGTGGGAGATTTCAATTTCCCAAAAATAGACTGGGAAACACATTCTGTAAATGGGCTGGATGGTTTGGAGTTTGTAAAATGTGTGCAGGATAGTTTTTTGCAGCAGTACATAGAGGTACCAACCAGAGAAGGGGCAGTGCTGGACCTCCTGTTAGGAAATGAGGCAGGACAGGTGACGGAGGTATGCGTTGGTGAGCACTTCGGGACCAGTGATCACAATACCATTAGTTTCAATATAATTATGGAGCGAGTCAGAACAGGACCTAGAGTAGAGATTTTTGATTGGAGAAAGGCTAACTTTGAGGGAATGCGTGAGGATTTTAAAGGAGTGAATTGGGACACTTTGTTTCATGGGAAGGATGTAGAAGAGAAATGGAGGACATTTAAAGGGGAAATTGTAAGAGTACAGAATCTTTATGTCCCTGTTAGGTTGAAAGGAAATAGTAAAAATTGGAAAGAGCCATGGTTTTCAAGGGAAATTAGACACTTGTTTCGAAAAAAGAGAGATATCTACAATAATTATAGGAGGCATGGAGTAAATGAGGTGCTAGAGGAGTATAAAGAATGTAAAAAGAATCTTAAGAAAGAAATTAGGAAGGCTAAAAGAAGATATGAGGTTGCTTTGGCAAGAAAGGTGAAAGTAAATCCAAAGGGTTTCTACAGCTTTATTAATAGCAAAAGGATAACGAGGGATAAAATTGGACCATTAGAGAACCAGAATGGACAGCTATCTGCAGAGCCAAAAGAGATGGGGGAGATATTGAACAATTTCTTTTCTTCGGTATTCACCAAGGAGAAGGATATTGAACTCTGTGAGGTAAGGGAAAAAAGTAGAGTAGCTATGGAAACTATGAGATTCAAAGAGGAGGAAGTACTGACACTTTTGAAAAATATAAAGGTGGATAAGTCTCCAGGTCCTGACAGGATATTCCCTAGGACATTGAGGGAAGTTAGTGTAGAAATAGCAGGAGCTATGACAGAAATATTTCAAATGTCATTAGAAACGGGAATAGTGCCGGAGGATTGGCGTACTGCGCATGTTGTTCCATTGTTTAAAAAGAGTTCAAAGAATAAACCTAGCAATTATAGACCTATTAGTTTGACGTCAGTGGTGGGCAAATTAATGGAAAGGATACTTAGAGATAATATATATAAGCATCTGGATAAACAGGGTCTGATCAGGAACAGTCAACATGGATTTGTGCCTGGTAGGTCATGTTTGACAAACCTTCTTGAATTTTTTGAAGCGGTAACTAGGGAAATTGATGAGGGTAAAGCAGTGGATGTTGTCTACATGGATTTCAGTAAGACCTTTGACAAGGTTCCCCATGGAAGGTTGGTTAAGAAGGTTCAATCTTTGGGTGTTAATGGCGGAGTAGCAAGATGGATTCAACAGTGGCTGAATGGGAGATGTCAGAGAGTAATGGTGGATGGCTGTTTGTCAGGTTGGAAGCCGGTGACCAGTGGGGTGCCTCAGGGATCTGTGTTGGGTCCACTGTTGTTTGTCATGTACATCAATGATCTGGATGATGGGGTGGAAAATTGGATAAGTAAGTATGCAGATGATACTAAGATAGGTGGTATTGTGGATAATGAAGTAGATTCTCAAAGTCTACAGAGAGATTTGGGCCATTTGGAAAAGTGGGCTGAAAGATGGCAGATGGAGTTTAATACTGATAAGTGTGAAGTGCTACATCTTGGCAGGACAAATCAAAATAGGACGTACATGGTAAATGGTAGGGAATTGAGGAATGCTGTGGAACAGAGGGATCTAGGAATAACTGTGCATAGTTCCCTGAAGGTGGAATCACATGTAGATAGGTTGGTAAAGAAAGCCTTTGGTGTGCTGGCCTTTATAAATCAGAGCATTGAATATAGGAGTAGGGAAGTAATGTTAAAATTGTACAAGGCATTGGTAAGACCAATTCTGGAGTATGGTGTACAATTTTGGTCGCCTAGTTATAGGAAGGATGTCAACAAAATAGAGAGAGTACAGAGGAGATTTACTAGAATGTTGCCAGGGTTCCAGCAACTATGTTACAGAGAAAGGTTGAACAAGTTAGGTCTTTATTCTTTGGAGCGCAGAAGGTTAAGGGGGGACTTGATTGAGGTCTTTAAAATGATGAAAGGGATAGACAGAGTTGACGTGGATAAGCTTTTCCCATTGAGGGTAGGGAAGATTCAAACAAGAGGACATGACATGAGAATTAAGGGACAGAAGTTTAGGGGTAACGTGAGGGGGAACTTCTTTACTCAGAGGGTGGTGGCTGTGTGGAATGAGCTTCCAGCAGAGGTGGTGGAGGCAGGATCGAATTTAACATTTAAAAGTAAAGTGGATAGGTATATGGACGTGAAGGGAATGGAGGGGTATGGTCTGAGTGCAGGTAGATGGGACTAGGGGAAAACAAATGGTCGGCACGGACTGGAAGGGCCGAGAGGGCCTGTCTCCGTGCTGTAATTGTTATATGGTTATATGGTTATATGGTAATGGTTTCCCCAGATGTAAAAAAGGGGGTTATTATATGTTCTTTTATCATTAAAAGATTTATGGAAAGAACTAAAACTGGTCTGGTAAAAGGTTTTTTATTCATGTATGTGTTGACCTAGCCGGACTGTCGTATGGAATGACTCTACGACATGGAAAACACAGAAGCTTCAAAATCTTCACGTAGTCACTCACGTGACTCCGAAGTAAAACAGTAAGATTAAACGAGAACTTACCAGTTCGAAGTTTGATCGTTATTTTATGAGGAGTAACGATGAGGGATTACGTGCCCTCCACTCCCCACCCTCATAAAATAAATGATCATCTGGTACTTCTAAATCTATGATGCCTTACTATCTACTCCGGCTATTGTGTTCTGTGTTTTTCATGCCGCTGCTTTGAAGTATGCCGTTCTAGCGCCAGGCGGGGCTTCTTCACGTAATCCCTCATCAACAACTTCTTCACTATGCCTTCTGCAGTCAGCGCCATCTTGCCACGAACTGAAAATGAGGCAGTCAGTGCCATCTTGACGCTAACTGGAAGTGACGGCATCGGAGCCATCTTGCCACTACTCGGAAGTCATGGAATGAGTGCCAATTTTGAAATTAAACACAGTCTTGATCTAATAAAATGTTTATTCGGGCTTTACCCATCCGAAAGCATGCAATGATTTTAAAAACCAAGCCAAGGCAAACAAATTGGCAGCAGCCACCTGACAAATAAAATAGTAAGATTAAACGAGAACTTACCAGTTTGAAGTTTGATCTTTATTTTATGAGGAGTCGAGTTGAGGGACTACGTGAATAGAAGCCCGTACAGCCGTTGGTGCGTCAATCTTCAAAGCAGCGGAATGAATTCACAGCTAACAATGACCGAAGTATAACGGTAAGATGATAAAACTAGAACTACCAGATGAGATATATGAGGGTGGGAGCGGAGGGCACGTAGTCCCTCAACCCGACTCCTCATAAAATAAAGATCAAACTTCAAACTGGTAAGTTCTCGTTTAATCTTACTATTTTACTTCGGAGTCACGTGAGTGACTACGTGAAGAGTTCAAAGCACTGTGAATTTACGCCGCAGACTCAAATCCGACGTTCACACTGCCTGGATTGACTCAAAAGTCGTTAACAATCAATCATGCATCAGTAATACATTTGTTAAATGAAATAACAGTTTATTTACAAACAAATCATACCAAACCCCTCTAACTCAGGGGAAAAATGTAACAGTACTGACACCAGAATCAGCAAACACCCCGAGCCTTGAAATCGGCTTGTGACAAAACCTCTGAAAAGTTAGCTCACTGGACCATCCTGTGGCCGCGAGGACCTTGAAATCGTTTGCACCGACACCTTACTGTGTGGTTTTTTGTGACTAATAAACAAAGCCAACTCTGTTCCTCTCAGAGGTTTAGTAATCTCAATGTAACGAGATAAATGTGAGACTATACAGAAGCGATCATCTGCGGGGTATGCTGAAAACACAATCTTACATCCTGTCATGCCTCTTTTATTATGTTTAAGCAAATCATAGACATAAAATATAATGGCATCAGCCGACACATGCATTCTATCTAACCGTAGCTTTTGCAATGTTTGTACACGTTGGGCTGAAACCAACACCAGAAGCATGACCACCTTCATAGTTAATTTGGCTATAGATAGGCTTGTAACCGGAGCCCACTGGCGAAGAAGCATAAAAACCTCACTCACATTCCAAATACCGGCATACCTGAGTTTAGGAGGATTAGAATTGAAAACTCCCTTCATGAATCGTGAACTAACGGAGGTGTCCCTACTGTATGCAATTCTGCATTCATAGGTAAATAAGAAGACAGAGCACTTCTGGCTGAATTAATTGCACTGTAACTTAATTTTTTGGTCAAAATAAAGAGTTGACAAACTCCAATACATCCGTGATCCCTGCCATGTGATATACAATATCCTGCTGTAGGCAGAATTGCTCCCACTTCCTTATATAGGTGATATATTGCTGCTGTGTACTATCCCTGCAGGCCGACGTGAGAACATCCACCGTTCAATGAGACAGTCCTCTCCCCAGGAATGGCCTCCTTAAAATCTGCAAATTAACAGATCAATACGATCCTATAAAGGATGTTGATCCCCAGTGACTGGATTTACCAGTAGATTTTTATTTTTGGGCATAAGCATGTAAGGCTCCCTAGCCATTTGTAATACAACGGGAAACCATGCTCGTGTAGGCCAATCTGGCACTACCAATACCCCTGAAGCGGAGTCCTCCTTGATCTTTTACAAACATCTGCTGATGAGACAGAATGAAGGAAATACATATACAAACATTCCTCCCCCAATGCAGCGAAAATGCATCCACTGCTACTGCCCCAGGATCTGGTTACCATGAAACATATCTAGGTAACTGATGATTTAATCGAGATGCAAACAAGTCAATATCTGGCAATGCATACTGATCAATCATTTGGTTAAACACATCCTGATTTAACATCCATTCAATGTTGTCATTAAACTGACGTGACCTCTTCCTGGCAAATAAAGTGCTGAAAGCCAGATATTTTGGTCAATACACCAGCTCCAAATCTGGTTAGCCAGTCTATCACAAGACTGTGACTTAACTCCACCCATGTGGTTTACATATGCCACTGCTGTGGTGTTGTGAATCTGAGCTGCACATGCAGATCCCTCCTTGTAAAACAATAAGCTTTGAGCCCTGATTGGAATTAATGGTAAATCCCAGATAATCAATAATTTGGACTGGTGATAATTTAGATTTATCTGGGTGAATAACAAATTCCATTTGTTCAAAAGTGATTTTAACAACTGAAATTGATGATTGAGTTTCAGCATGAGTCTTTCCAACAATCAGAATATCATCTAAATAGGCCATTACCACATGCCCCTGAACTCTAAGCAATGCTAACACAGGTTTTACCAATTTAGTAAATAATCTAGGAGCTGAAGTTAATCCATTCGGCAATGTCCTGAATTGCCACAGCTCAGTCATCCAAATAAATTTCAAATATCTTCTATCATCACCATGAATAGACACTGCGTAATACGCATTCTTTAAATCAATGGTTGCCATATAATACCCTTTGGACACTAGATGTTTGCCCGTGGTAAAGTTCTCCATTTTGAAATGCCTATAACAAACAAATTTGTTCAAATTCGATAAATCCAGAATAATTCTACCCCCCCCAGTCTTTTTAGATCTGGGAAATATACTTGACAGAAATTGTTGACTTTGATAGACAGAAGGCTCAATTACCCCTTCTTATGTAACGACTGAATCTCTGCTTGAATAAGCACATTTTCCTCATCTGAAAAATAAGTTTACGACTAGGAAAATGTTGATTAGGTAGACTGTCATAGTAAAATCCAATTTTTCACCCCTTCAATACACTAAGTATGAACAAATCTGATGTCAACTGCTGCCATTGTTTGAGAACAATTTTAACCTTCCCCAATTTGAACAGGAACATCAGTTAATTCATCGTCTGTCAAATGTTATATTCCTTACCAGCATCTTTCCTTGCGGCCTTGTTGTCCTCGACTTCTTGTAGAGAACCTTTTTTGCCTTGCTTCCAGCTGGCTTAATGAGGGCCATGGTTAACAACCTCATAACAGTCTTTGACCCTTTTTGCAAGGTTACCACCAAACAACAGATTTCGTGGTGGTACACTGGTCGGTTTGCACAATTCGCCAAATTCGGGTTAGCACTGGCCTAATAGCGGCCCTCCCGACATTATTAATTTCAAAATGCATTACAAAGGAGTCCTAGTTCATCCTGGTGTGCTTCAACCATATCATTTGTATCAATAACTTTCACCACAGCTGTAATACCTGCTTACAACAGTTTAAGCACTTTTTTAAAACTTCATCTCCTGGGCCCTAGCAGGCAAACCCATCTATGCAAATTTGGTGATTAACCACCGGTACCTTCAGGAGATCACAATTAACAGGAGCTTTATAGTTTTTTGCTACTTCATCCATAGCTAGCTCTTGTAACTGGTGGGAGAGCATATACTGAATGGCTTCGGCCAATTCTACATCAATCGCCTTTCCTGCCTCTCTACACTCAGCAAACTTCCCAGCAATGTTCGGAATTACCTCCAACCGAACACCTTGCTCTCCCCCAGCATAGAAACAGTGTCAGCAAACGGCCCTGATAGAACATCCTCCTCACAGGCAGGATAGTTCTGCAGCCCTGAAACAGGTGCTGCTAGCACAAGCTCTCCATCAGCCTGGCTTGGGCACCACTCCTCCTCACGGAGCTGGTCCCTGTCGAGCATTCTTTTGTAATAGAATCTCGACGTGGGAGAGCCGTAAGCAAATGGACTCTCCTATGGAGGGTATAACCTCCAGGCCCGACTCATCTACGGGCCACAGAGACTTGCCAGTGGCCTTCCGCCCTACTGTGCAAGCCTCCACTGCCCCCCGGCAGTGGGTCCGCAACCACTGGCTGTGTAGCCAGCACCGGACCGCACCGACAACCAAAATTCATTTTGTGAAAACAAACTTTTTAAAAGGCAAGCCAAACTATTGGGCAGCAGCCACCCGATAACCAAAATTCATTGTGTGAACACAAACTTTTTAAAAGGCGAGTCAAACAATTGGTCAGCAGCCACCCAACAACCAAAATTCATTTTGTGAACACAAACTTTTTAAAAGTCGAGGCAAACAATTGGGCAGCAGCCACCTGACAACCAAAATTCATTTTGTGAACACAAACTTTTTAAAAGGCATGTCAAACAATTTGGCAGCAGCCACTTGATAACCAAAATACATTTTGTGAACACAAACTTTTTAAAAGTTGAGGCAAACAATTGGGCAGCAGCCACCTGACAACCAAAATTCATTTTGTGAACACAAACTTTTTAAAAGGCGAGGCAAACAATTTGGCAGCAGCCACTTGACAACCAAAATTCATTTGCTAACACAAACTTAACAACAAAAGGCAAACAATTTGGCAGCAGCCACATCGAGGGGACTCACCGTGGAGTAGACGTGCGTTCAGTGTTATCACAGCTCAGAGTGCCATGACCCTCTCGCTTCCTGGGTCTGGCAGAGACTGAGTGAGGCACAACATTTCAGGGTTTTATAGTCCCTCCTCCTCCCTCCTGCCACCAGCGGGGGCAGCAGAGAGAATGGGGAATTTAAAAAAAAGTAATATCTCTCTGATTTTTCATCGATGGGAAAAGTCCTCTGGTCCCGAAAGGCAGAAGGGGGCTCTGAGTGAGGTGGCCAAAAATGACAGCCGTAGTTGGCGGCGTTCTCTCAAAGATTGCAGCACAGTTGGCCAAAAGCGGTCATGATCAGACTTTAAGTAATATAGATTACTTCGTAATCACTGAGTCACAAAGTCACAGTATTGTAGAACCCACAAAATCCCAATAATTTGAGGGGAAATATGTTACTAAGTTAGAATCTAAACCTTAGGATTGTTCCAGTTCCAGAACAGTCAATCCAGTGTAAAATTATCCTAACTCATTAAACCAGGAGAGTCCTGGACAGCACAAATTTTATTTTAAAAGTCTACTTACTAATGTCAGCAAAATAATACAAGGTTTTATCAAAAGCAATTTAATTACTGATAATCTGGGATCATTTAGTTTACAGTGCCATTATGGTATTTGCCTGGCCATGAGCAAAAGAGAGGATTGCAGTGATGCGTGAAAATGGTTATCCTTCAAGTCAGGGCAGGATTTAATTGAATGTGACATAGAGGAGACCAAGTGAAAATGAAGTCAATGAACATCAATGGGAAAACTCTTCACTGGTTGGAGTTACACTTAGCGCCAACCATACAGTTGTTATGATTGGATGCCAGAAATTCCCAGACCATCTTCAGCTGCACCATAAGTGACCTCCCCTCCATAACATGAGAAAGAAACAGGATGCATGCTGTTGAGTATACTGTTCACATCTAATCACAAATCCTCAGAACATAAAGCATTCTATGCCACAGAAAACAAGAGCTGAAAAGGTTCTGCCATAGGTTGATAAACAACCAGTGTTGTTTAGTGCACATAAGTACATGGCATTGCCAGTATGCCATGAGAATTTAACTAGCAACTTTTGACTAAAATCTTTGTATCTTCTGTGATTGCAGATGAGGTCACAGTGGACTGGAGAGTCGTCAATGTTGTGCCTTTGTTTAAACTGGTCATTAGGATAATCCTGGAAATCATAGGTCGGTGACCCATCATCAGTGATAGGGAAGCTATCGGAGAGGATTCTTAGAGGTAGGAATAACATGCATTTGGAAGAGAATGGGATAATTAGTTTATCGTCTAATTAAGGCCTAATTCGTCCAGGAGACGAATTAGGCCTTTTGGCCTATCAAGTCGACTCCGACATTCCATCATGGCTCATCTATATTTTCCTCTCAACGCCATTCCCAGCCTTATTTCCATTAGCCCTGACATCTGTACTAATCAAGCATCTGTCAACCTCCATCTTGGGATAGATTAGAGACTGCCAGTATGGGTAGTCCATGTTTTACAAACTTGATTGAGTGATGGATGAGGGTAGGGCAATGGACATTGTTTACATAAACCTTAGTAAGTCACTTGGATAGGTACCTCCTGGTAGGCTGATTCATAAGAATTGGGATGCATGGGATCACAGTGTCTTGGTAGTTTGGATTCAGAACCAGTTTACTCCAAGAAGACAGACAACAGTGGTGGAAGGGTACTATACTGCCTGCAAGTTTGTGACTAGTGGTGTTCCACACGAATCAGCGTGTAACGAGGTTCCAAGGATTCAGATCAATGATGGAGAAAGAACATTCAAACAATATAAAATTAATAGAATAAAAACATTGATTAAAGCAACAGTAAAACTACAATTAAACAGTAATAAAGCAGCAAATAAATATTGAGTCTCACACAGCCTTCATCTGCAAAAGCTCATCAAAATGATCAGTACAAAAGATTGTCAGGAACCTCATCTCATGACAGCTGTACCTTGAAGTCAGTGTGTCCTGGCTCCATTCTGAAATCACAGCTAGAGGTGAAGCCTATTCACAGCATGCACTTATATAATCACTAATCTACTTCTACCCTAATCTACAAACAACAGATGACTCTGTGTTTGGAACTAGCTATTCTTCTTAGTGCTGAAAACAAGAATTATTTTTTGCACCAGACTTCAAGCTAGTCTCAAATTTCTCTGTGCAAAATAAGTTTATGTTATCTTCTCACTAGGTGTCCTTGAGCAGAGACCTTATGATTTACTGGTTCTTCTCAGTGAGTCAAGTGTTTTCCCAAACACCTAATTGTTTTTCTAAACAAGCCCGCTTTCTTGACATGTCAGCAGACAACTCCATCTTAACTAAAAAGCCTGTTTAATCTTTATGTTACACAGAGCTGAAACCTCTGTTGTTTGTAATATATATAAATGGCTCGGATAAAAATGTAAATGGGTTGGTCAGTCATTTTGCAGACAGCACAAACATTGGAGATGTTGTGCAGAGTGAAGCAGGCTTTCAGAGATATGGATCAGTTACTTATATGGGTGGAGAAATGGCAAAAATTAGGTGTTGCATTTTCGGAGGGCGAATGCATGGGGAAAGTATGCTGTTAATGACAGGACCCTTAACAGCATTGATCTACAGAAGGATCTTGAGGTCAAATTCCATAACTACCTGTAAGTAGTTACACAAGTTGACAGAACAGCTGGTATGCTTGTCTTCATTGATCATGGCATTCAGTATAAGATTCAAAAAGTCATATTACATGTGAAAAAACATTGGTTAGGCTGCATTTGGGGTATTATGTACAATTCTGGTCACCGCATAAAATGGAAGAGGTAGCGACTTTGGAGAAGAAGAAGGGACAGAAAAGGGTTATCAAAATGTTGCCTGGATTAGAGGATGTTAGGTATAACTTAAACATATACTAACTTAAAGCACACGGTATTGGTGGTTCAGTATTGATGTGGATAGAAAACTGGCTGGCAGACAGGAAGCAAAGAGTAGGAGTGAACGGGTCCTTTTCAGGATGGCAGACAGTGACTAGTGGGGTGCCGCAAGGCTCAGTGCTGGGACCGCAGCTATTTACAATATACATTAATGATTTGGACAAGGGAATTAAATGCATCTCGAAGTTTGCGGATGACACAAAGCTGGGGGGCAGTGTTAGCTGTGAGGAGGATGCTAGGAGGCTGCAGGATGACTTGGATAGACTGGGTAAGTGGGCAAATGCATGGCAGATGCAGTATAATGTGGATAAATGTGAGGTTATCCACTTTGGTGGCAAAAACAGGAAGGTAGACTATTATTTGAATGGTGACCAATTAGGAAAAGGGGAGATGCAGTCAGACCTGGGTGTCATGGTACACCAGTCATTAAAAGTAGGCATGCAGGTGCAGCAGGCTGTGAAGAGAGCGAATGGTATGCTGGCATTCATAGCAAAAGGATTTGAGTACAAGAGCAGGGAGGTTCTACTGCAGTTGTACAGGGTCTTGGTGAGGCCACACCTGGAGTATTGCGTGCAGTTTTGGTCTCCTAATCTGAGGAAAGACATTCTTGCCCTAGAGGGAGTACAGAGAAGGTTCACAAGACTGATTCCTGTGATGGCACGACTTCCATATGAAGAAAGACTGGATAGACTTGGCTTGTACTCGCTGGAATTTAGAAGATTGAGGTGTGATCTCATAGAGACTTACAAAATTCTTAAGGGGTTGGACAGGCTAGATGCAGGAAGATTGTTCCCGATGTTGGGGAAGTCCAGGACAAGTGTTCACAATTTAAGGATAAGGGGGAAGTCTTTTAGGACCGAGATGAGAAAATCGTTTTTCACACAGAGTGGTGAATCTGTGGAATTCTCTGCCACAGAAGGTAGTTGAGGCCAGATAGTTGGCCATATTTAAGAGGGAGTTGGATGTGGCCCTTGTGGCTGAAGGGATCAGGGGGTATGGAGAGAAGGCAGGTACAGGATACTGAGTTGGATGATCAGCCATGATCATATTGAATGGCGGTGCAGGCTCGAAGGGCCGAATGGCCTGCTCCTGCACCTAATTTCTATGTTTCTATGTTTCTATGTTTCTATGTTTCTATAAGCAGTGTTTGGATTGTTTTCTCTGGATCATCAGAAGTTGAGGGGAAACCTGATATAAAATTAAGGTAGATATAATCATAACCTTTTGCCCCATGGTGGAAATATGAAATACTTGAGGACATACAGTAACTTTAAGGTGAGGGGCAAACATTGAAGGAGATGTCGGAGCATTTTTTTTTTCATGAGTGGCAGCTCCCTGGAACACATTGTTAGGTGTAGTGGAGGAGCCAGATATGATAGTCCTATAGTAGGCACATGACAATGCCTGAAATGGAGGGATATGGTTCATACACAGGCAGAATGGATGAGTTAAATTTAGCATTGTGTTCAACACAGACAGCTTGGGCCAAAAGGATTGTTCCTGCACTTACTGTTCTATGTTCGCAGTCTGCCCCTGTTTCCATTTTTGCAATGAAACTAGGCAGAGAATCCAGTTTTGCACAAACATATTATGTTAGAAGTCAAAATGACTCCAACAGCATGGCAAGCAGGAACAGATTATTTCCCATATGCACTACACAATATCTGAGGAAGGTCAATCAATCAATTAATCAGTTTTATTCGTCACTTGCACATAAAGTGCAAGTGAAATTACTTGCAAGTGAAGTGCAACGTTCACTTTCCCTTATTTCTTCTGTAGATTGTGTCCACATGAAAAACTGACCAGCTGATATACTTCGTCCTGAAGCTTTAATTGTGTTTTCAAGCACAAGCCCAAATAGATGCAGTAACTATTATTTTCCTTTTACTTCCTTCTCTGAAAAGTAATTAAAGAATCTTGTATTCTGATTATTTTCTTCAATTGCTTTTGACAAACAGAATCTCTCTTTTTTTTTGTTTTGGTGGACACATTGTAAAACACATTCACCCTACTGTTTTAAAAGTGTTGATGTACAGGGAAAGATATTTGTGTGAATGCAGCAATTTTGATCAAATCAATTGTGTTCTGAAAATATAAATTGAAATTGCAAATCAAATATGTCTGGCAATGCATCATCGGTGAAATGCTCTGTCAAGTGATCTTTTGCTTGAACATAAACCACTGGCTCACTTTTACCTTGTATAAATTAGTCCAAACATTTGGCACAGAACAGCCTCGGTATGATAAAGTAGCTGTGCATCCTCATTCACATAAACTTACGAAAATATTGAAAGCATTTTCAATTCTTTGCATTTTCTTTGATGTGAATAATAAACGAGAACATCTGTCCAAGTTTTACGAAGATCATTAGCTGATAAAGGTTCAGAGAGTTGGAATTCCTTTGTTCCTGAATCATTAATATGGCTTTACCTGTTGTAACACCACTTATATGGGGCAGTTCAATTCTAGCTATTCAAAGTAATTTTACTTCGGAGTCACGTGAGTGACTACGTGAAGAAGTCTGACAGTCCGCTGAGTGCGTCATTATGTTGATCCTCTCTGCGCGAACGAGCCGACGGGCGGCAACTTCGCTCTGCCCAGCGGTAAGTTCAACCCGACGGTAAGTTACCTTTTTTCCAGGTTTCTTCTTTTTTCTTTTTGGCAGGACTCTCTGTTCAGTGAGGTACCTGCACGACTGGGGCGAAGTCTGGACGGGCCGCGGAACCGGTCATGGACCACGGGGAATCCCGGTCTCGGCCACGGATTCCAGGACCGAGGAGAAACCGGCTACAGAGACCGTAGAAGTGCGGGTAGCCGGCGGCCTTTGGATGCCCCCCCAGCCCCCCAAAGCCACTGACATCGCAATCAGTGCTTTCCAGACCGGCTGTGGCACCCCGGAAGGGGGTTAAACTCCCACACGCCAGCAAGGTCTGTAGCCTGGCCAGGAGAGTTCCCACGACACACAGGGGACATCTGCTCCAGACTGGCAGTGATTCCCCGGAAGGGGGTTAAGCTAATCACACGCCAGCAAGGTCTGCAAGACAGGCCAGGAGGGTCCCATCACCTGACTACAGGGGACGTCTGCTTCCAGGCCAGCTGTGGTTCCCAGGTAGGGGGTAAAGCAAACCACAGGCCGGCAAAGTCTACGAAGTCAGGCAAGGAGGGTTTCCCCCCCCCCCCCCCCCCCACATACAGGGGCCAGCTATATCCAGACCGCTGTGGTTTCCCATGTAGGAGTTAAACCTACATCAGTGGGGCAGGCCTGTGGAAGTCTGGCTAGGAGAGACCCCACCAACAAATAGTGGTCAGCCACTTCCAGACCGCTGTGGGTTCCCAGAAAGGGGGTCAAACCTAAGGTAAGATGGTCAGACCCGTGGACTACGGGAGTCAGGTCAGGAGGTTTCCTGATGGACAGGATCTCCTCCCACATGGGTAATGTTCAAACCCACATGGAGCACCTGATGGAGACGTGCTCCACAATGATATACTCCAAAGAAGGGAGTTATCAGCCCGGGTATTATGGAAAACGCGCAGGCAGCGGCACCTGTTTTCAGGGCTGCATAATGTCTCCCTCTCTGAGGAGGGGAGCATTGAGGGTCAGTTTCAGTCTGTCCCAGAGCAAAAACCTGACATAGGGCTGCTGGAGGGGCCATGTCAGCGCAGGTTGCCTCAGGGGCCTGCGGCAGCACCTGTTTCCAGGGCTGCCTACAAATCTCACTCTCTGTGGAGGGGAGTGCGAGTGATTAGTATGGAACTTACTTCAAATTCTAAGTTTATCCATGGAACATACTGGAGCACATGCATATGGCTTCAAGAGATACTCGCAAATGCTACAAGTGCCTGCAGTGAACAGCACTACCCGGGTGACATTGGAGAGCATGAAATCCAAGAAATGAAACCAGCCGCCTAATCCTCTCTTCAGGTAAGACTTTTCCCACAGGTAAGACCAGATGTGGAAGCAAAAGCTGTCGGACTAATCAAGGTACCGACGACAAGCAAAGTTCCATCGGCAGGCGACGACAAACCCCACGCCTCCATCAGGGACAGCGGTTCCCTGAAGCCTGTGGCAGCTTGAAAGCTGGGCACGGAAATATGGCCAGCATTGTCTTTCGAGGCAGGCTCATAATTGTGGCCAGATCTGTCTTACGAAGCAGGTTCAGTATGATGAGAGTTTTCAGATCAAAGCCAAACGGCTTAACATACGACCACCGATAGCCATGGAGGTAGGTGGGTCTTGTTCTCCCAAAACATGGGTTTGTGGATCATTTACATTTTGTTAATATTAACGCTTGTGTTTTTCTACAAGTGACCATGCTTGCATGAGATTTAGATCTGGGTTTAATAAACTGATGATAACATGTGATTACTTTATACTGCACAACATACTAGGTTCCAAGCTGGCTTGAAATTGGTATGTTCCACAGATATACTAAGCATTGGTATGGTAGGTTCCAAGCAGACTAGGAACTGTCTTGAGTTGTCTTTCAAGACAGGCCCAGTATAATGGGCTGGATTGCCTTTCAGGATAGGGTGAAAGATGCAGGATGTCACTTCATCCAGATTTAACTCCTATGTGCAGCATAGACTTTCAAAATGGGATACATCGTTTCTGTTCAATTATTGATTCTATAGGAGCTATATGGCAGGCATCAATCTCAAAGATGCATGCTACTCAGTTCCCATTCACAGTGATCACCAGAGATATTTGAAATTTATCTGGATGGGTCAATGCAACAGTAAAACCGTTGCAAATGGGCTACTTCAGCTCCCAGGTTTATTTGCCAAAATAGTTAAACCAGTGCTTGGGCTGCTCAGAGCTCTAGAACATTTGTTTTTGCCTATATGGATAATGTTTTTAAATGTTGTATTTTACTAAATTAACTGTTGCAGCCCAAACTATATTTGAGGATTGGGGTCCTTTAATCCATCCAGTTAAATTTAAGTTGATACCAATCAGAACAATTGACTGTTGGGATTACATTTTACTATCAATTTAACAGGGACTCTGCCCTGGGGCAGGAGGTGGAATTATCAGAAGCCTGTAACAACCTCGTTGTTATAAGCAGCAATCTACTCATTAAGTGTAATTGGCAATATAGCAGCTGTGTTCCAGCGGTGCAAATTGGGCCTTTGCATTATCAGAACCTACCACATGCTAAGAATTAACCCATCAGTACCATGTAGGTCTTTGTTAATGGACCCAGGCCTACCCCAGCTGAAGTCACAATGGTGGCAGTATTCAGTATTGCTTCAGTAAGTTTGGTCAGTTATCTTCAGTAATTACAAACTGATGCTAGTCCTCAAAGATGATAAATTATGACTGCCATCTCCAGTTATGGAGGTGGATGCGGTTTGCATCAGTCACCAATTTTCAGTTTGGTATGAACTACCTATAACATTAGGTGCATCCTATAGGTTAAAGGTGATTGTGTGAATATGCATAATCTGCATGCTCAACTACAAGTTGATACACTATGGTGGTGGCATATGTTAGTCACATAGGTGCAGTAAAGTTAAACTATCCCATGATATTTACCTAACCTAGTTTGAGGCTATTGTATTATGAAGTGAAATCAATGACAACACAGAATGGATGTTGGATCACTAAGTGTTTAATGTCGTCATGACTCAATAGAACACTGAATATCAATATGTTTACATCCAGGCTCATTTTCCAGTTGTAAATACATGGCATACAGTGGTGAGAATACACTATCGCCACACTGGGGAGGGATGTTTTCTTGCATGTCTTTCCTCCATACTGCCACTTCAGTCGGGTCTTGCAATAAATCCAGCAAGACACCGCTTCAGGCGTTCAAACTGCCTGACTGGCATACGCAGCCATGGGTTCCCGCTAATGTTGGGAATTATATAGAACCTAATATGGTCATTCTAAACATAGCACTTGCTGGTTCTGCCTGTGACATGGGAAACCAGCCACTGCAAGAAAATCAATTAATTGGCTTGCAGACTCTGAGATGAATATGTCTACGGCTCGGGTTGTCCAACCGATCCATGTAGTGCACACTGCAGAGTGCAGGGGAGGCACCATAACGCAGTACATTCCACTTCAGCAGATGGGAACAGTTTTTTGTTTTAATATATAGGTTACGTACAACACAGCATGGATACTGATGTCTTACAGTTCATTTTCAAATGGGTCCATGACAATAATTAAGGAAAGTGCCATTCATTATGCCTACGTGCTTTTTCATCATATTTGCTGCAACAGTGGGACCCACACTGTCGGGCCTCACGCTCCATTCTCAAGAATATGAGGATATCTTTAATACAAATTCTCCCAGGCCCGGTAGCACGGAAATATGGGACATAGACGTAATGTTAACATTACTTCACCAGGGGGCACCAGCTACATCCTAAGCTTTAGCCGGCTCTCTAAGGTTCTTAACCTCATGGTACTGGCCTCAGTACAACGGGTCCAGTCACAACGTAAATTGCGACTGGACAGGGTGGTACATCTGCTAATACATAACATTTTATGTTATTGATTTAATTAACCAGAACTAACCAGGGGCTTAGGTCTCAAACAAGTTTGATGGCATACCCTATGGACCTTCGGTAATGTGTTGTCACACATTTACACAATATGTCTAGGTCACCTGGAGCCTCTAAGGCTCCTCACTAGCAATGATTATTAGTTACAAAAAAAAACTAAAAAACTTCTTAGAAGTATTAGTTCCACCATCACCAGGTGGTAAAACTGGGGTTTTGGCTAATGTATGAGTTGATACTAATATTTACCATACTCACTCCACCAGGGTTGCTACTACATCAGCTCCAAGGGTAATGTACGTTCCACAGGACCACAGCCTAGCAGCTGCAGGATTGTCAAACGAACATACGTTACCAACATTTTAAATAACCCATTGCCAAACCAGGGGTATTTGTGAACTTCATTTTAGACTTTGTTTTATAGTTTCCCCCTTGATGAAAGGGGTCACTATTATTTTCTTTTGATGATTAAAGCATCAGCATTCTAACAAATTAAGTAATGTCTGAATTAATTAATCTTTTTCACTCATCCATGGTCACTTCATGCAGTGTGTAATGCAAGGATTCGTTTCCAGCATGAAATCACAGATCTTTGAAATCTTCACGTAGTCACTCACGTGACTCCGAAGTAAAATAGTAAGATTCAAAGAGAACTTACCAGTTTGAAGTTTGATCTTGATTTTATGCGGAGTTACAATGAGCGATTACGTGCCCACCGCTCCCAACCCTTATATTATTAAGGTCATCTGGTAGTTCTACTCTTCTCTAATCTTACTATGTTCAGTTTAACTACAGTTATCTGTGATTTCACACCGCTGCTTTGAAGATTGACGCGTGCAGCGGACTGATGGCCTTCTTCACGTAATCGCTCATCGTAACTCCTCATAAAATCAAGATCAAACTTCAAACTGGTAAGTTCTCGTTTAATCTTACTATCATTCCATGCATAAATGTAGCAGTTGGGCTGTTTGATATAGATAACTCTTGACTAAAATAAGTAGCATTATTGAAAATCGCCTTCACATATATACCTTTGCACTATTGTGGGAAAGCAGCCAAGATAATCGAAGACATTTTCCAACCCGGTCATTCTCTCTTCTCCTCGCTTCTTTTTGGTTCATGATGCAAATTGTTGAAAGCACGTCCCACCAGATTCATGAACAGCTTCTTCTCCTCTCTAATCAGACTGCTGAATGGTCCTTCCTGAAGCTTGGGTAAAGTTCTGATTTTACAACCTATCTCATCATGACATTGGATGTTTCCTCTGAAAAATGTCAAAAAACTATATTTTACACATTCTTCGCTCTACCTGTTGTGGCTCGATTGTATTAATGTAAAGTGTTTTTGGATGTGATTGGATAGCAAGCAAGCAAATGCTTTTCACTGTATCTCATTACACGTGACAATAATAAACCAACACCAATAAACATTCGCAAATACCACATATGAGCCAACAAAGTAGTACTGTAGATACAGACTTATCTGCTGTAAAGTAAAACAGTTTCTCATTGAAGGATGATAGTGCAGTTCCATGAAACTCAAAACTAAGCTGCAGATGCTATACGTCTGATTTAAAACAGAAAATATTGGAAGTACTCAGCAGGTTTGGCGGAATTTGTGGACATAGAAACTGAGTTAACATTAGATAGATACAAAATGCTGGAGTAACTCAGCGGGATAGACAGCATCTCTGGAGAGAAGGTATGGATGACGTTTTGGGTCAAGATCTTTCTTCAGACGGGCAAACTGGGTTAACATTTTCAGGTTAAGCTGTGATGAAGGGATTTAGGCTTGAAAAATTAATTCTGGTTTCTTTTTCAACACATATTACCTGACTTGTTGAGTATTTCTAGAATTCAGTGTTATTGTTGTTACATATCTTCTAAGATACTGCATTTCCTCTTTCTATTTTATCATTGGAGAGAGTACATTTTTTTTAACCTGCATCTCATAGAAACATAGAAAATAGGTGCAGGAGGAGGCCGTTTGGCCCTTCGAGCTAATACCGCCATTCATTGTGATCATGGCTGATCATCCCCAATCAATAACCAATGCCTGCCTTCCCCCCATATCCCTTGATTCCACTTGCCCCTAGAGCTCTATCTAACTCTCTCTTAAATCCATCCAGTAATTTGGCCTCCACTGCCCTCTGTGGCAGGGAATTCCACAAATTCACAACTCTCTGGGTGAAAAAGTTTTTTCTCACCTCAGTCTTAAATGGCCTCCCCTTTATTCTAAGACTGTGGCCCCTGGTTCTGGACTCGCCCAACATTGAGAACGTATTTCCTGCATCTAGCTTGTCCAGTCCTTTTATAATTTTACTTCAGAGTCACGTGAGTGACTACGTGAAGAAGGCTGTCAGTCGTCATGCGCGTCATTTAGTTTGAAGCCAGTGGCAACGACTGACTGGCAGGCGCGTTTCGTCTCTCCAGCGGTAAGTTTTAAAAACCGAGATAAGTGTTTTTTAATAAGTTACTTATGGTCATTGTTTGGCAGGTTCGGTGTTAGTTTTTCTACCAACAGAAAGCACCTACCATGTTGAAGGTGCGGAGACAGTCTGCGAAGCCGGCTATGGAAGACTGCAGAGCTGCGGGTATCGGACGGCTGTCCAAGTCACCTTCCAGGCCGCCGGTGTTGGAACCAGCGGCAGCAGACTTCGTGCTACAGGAAAGCACCATGGCAGCCCTGCCAGACCCGTAGACTCCGATGAGTCCGGGCCGGAGGAATCACCATCCACACTGGGAAGCGTCTGTGGGCACCTCTCCCAGATGGAGCACCTGCTGGAGAGGTGCCTCCAGACTGATCTGCTCCAGAGGAGGGAGCAGTATCATGCCAGGTCTCCACAGGAGCCCGTGCTAGCAGCACCTTACACAGGCCGCGATGTGTCTCCCTCTCTGCAGAGGGGAGTACATGGAGTGAGCAGTATCCTGACTTAGAGCAGGGAGGTACATCAGGGGAACACCCTAGGGAGCGAGGGGCCACAGTGCTTCTATTGGCGTCTAGGTTCGCCATACCTACCCCAACCGGAGAGGCTTTGGATGAAGAACTGGCCACCACCATAAATTACCTGGCCTCGCACCAGCTAAAGGACCAGGTTATGGAGGAGACCACCGGCCGCCACAGTACACATGTCAACTGTGCCTCCCTCAGTGTGCCGGCCGTCAACCACGCCATCTGGGGCCATATTGGAGCAGGGACAAGAGCCCAGGAGGTTAAACTCCAGAAAATTATAAAATTACTGGCCTCAGGGGTAATGGCTTTTGCCAGGTCCATCAATGGCGGGCCACTGATGGAGACAAAGCAGGACACTGTGGGGCTCCTCTGTAATGCCCTGTTCGAGATAAACTGTCTGCGCAAGAGCGCAATACGGCCGGCACTCAACCTGAAATTTGCGGTGCTGTGCAAGGCCAGCAATGTACAACCGGTCAACTACCTCTTTGGGGCAGACCTCCAGAAGCAGGTCCAAGAGCTGGATGACGATGCCAAGACTCTCCAACTCATGAGCCGAGCCTCAACTCTACCCAAGGGGCTCATCGCTTTGAGGCCACTCCTATATATATTTTTGTTTTGTATTTCCACAAGTGTAGACTATACCTGCTTTAATATATGAATTGACATTACTTTTTTATGAGATATATATTTTGTTTGTATATAACCATATGCTAGAAAGAGTGAGCCAGAAGTTTGTCTTTTTTTAATTTTGGGTGTTAAAGTGAACCATGACTCCCATATGTTCTGAACAGCTCCTAAAAGAAATATGAAATGCATTAGTGCCAATTGAAAAACTGCTTTGTCAAGCTCCCTTGAGTATTAACATTATGCTTCAGGAACAGCAGGCATCACGAGGAGCTGAGTTTATTGCAACTGCCAGCACCTAAACAAACAACCGTGAGCTCCTAAGCCAACCCTTAAAGACACTCCCATTAAACGCAATCAACTCTCTACTAACTTTGGCATAGTGCTACTTCCAGCGGCTACAGTTGCAATTACTAATGGCAGTGAGTATGCTCTCAGGCTCACAGGCAGGGACCTGGTGAGACTGAATGAGCATATTATCAAATGGAAGTAAGTCTTGAAAGGAAAGAGTCCACAGATACCCTCCAGGGCAACTTGCAGGCATTTCAGGCAGAGATTGGTGGGCAGGTCTTCATGTGGAGGCAAAATTATCCACTCTGTTGGATATTGAACAAAGGGCATAGAACACTACAGCACAGACCATGTCATTCGATGCACAATGTCTGTGCTAAACATAATGGCAAAACAAACTAATCTCATCTTCCTGCACATGAACAATATCTCTCCACCCTCTGCTACTCGTGTTAAAATATATATTATGACCTGACAAGGTTAAGTTGAGTCCTCACAGATTAAAATGTCTTCATTACATTTGGTAGCTTTGGCATCTATTCACCTTAATTTTTATTGTAATTGTAATGAATTTATTAGCCAAGTATGTAAACATACAAGGAATTTGATTTGCCAACAGTCATACAAAAAAGTAACAAGATACATAACCACATAAAAATTAAACATAAACGGCCACCATAACGCATGTGAGAATACCCCAGGCACACAGCATAAGCGGAGACCCACAGCATCAGTTCAATGTCCGGCCCACAGACAAGCTCCTTCACCGTGATGTGACCAGAGTTGTACCAACAGCTGTCACTCTCTCTGGAGTCCCTGACCGCCCGAACATTCAGGAAGCCATCCACACTCGCACTAGACTCCGGGATATCCTTATGGAGCCATGTCCCTGCAAAACACTGAGATCACCGCACTCACATCAATCCCTCCGAGTCCTCACCAGTGCAACCATCTTGTTTTTCGGCGACCTCACATACTCCACTGTGATGGAAGGCAAATAACATACCTTCTTTCCTCCTTTTCTCCTGAGGTCGGGGTAATTGAAACTTCCGCAGGCGGGATGATCAAAGCTCTCGCAGTCGGCGATCGAAGCTCCCATGATCAGGGTGGTTGAAGCTCCTGCGGTTGGAGCTCCTGCAGTTGATCCCTAACAAAGGGTCCGCCAGCTCCACGGAGTTAAAGCCGCAGTGCAGACGGAGCTACGATGAAAAAGTCACATCTCTGTCAAGGAAAGAGATAAAAAAGGTTTTCCCCAACCCCATCCCCACCCTCATGTAATGCAAAAACTAAAGATGCACTAAAAACATACAAGTAAACATGGACCAAAACAGCAAAAGAAGAAAAAGACGTGACAGGCTGTTGGCGCGGTTGCCATGTATGGCGCCTGCACTGACCCAAGCTGTAACATCTTTCTATTCAATATACTTGCTCACTCAAAGGATCTTCACCTCCTTCTGCCTCCCTTTCCCTGCTGCAACTTTATAGAAGGACCACCAAATGCACATAGCTTTTTCTTACAAGTTTTCCTGAAGGAGGAAATATAGGTACCTTGAGCTTCAACCTGGAATGCAAGATGAACCACCTTGGGCTGCAGGTTGAAGCTCATGATTCCCCTACTTCATCCAACATCACCAACATATTATACCAACATCATCTGCAAAACCAGAAAGATGGTGGAACCAAATATGATAGCAACTGTTAAGAGGCATTTAGACAGGCTAATGAACAGGATGGAATAGAGGAAGACAGACACAAAATGCTAGAGTAACTCAGCGGGATAGGCAGCATCTCTGGAGAAAAGGAATAAGTAGTGTTTTGGGTCGAGACCCTTCTTCAGACTGAAAGGATATGTACTGCAGACAGGCAGATGGGATTAGTTTAAATTGGCATCATAGTTGGTGCAAACAATGCGGGCTGATGGACCTGATCTAATGCTGTACTGTTTTATGTTCTGTGTTCCAGATGGTAGCACTAATTTTGTAGTAGAATAGTACTCTGTCTGTCTGTCTGTCTGTCTGTCTGTCTGTCTGTCTGTCTGTCTGTCTGTCTGTCTGTCTGTCTGTCTGTCGGTCGGTCGGTCGGTCGGTCGGTCGGTCGGTCCGTCCGTCCGTCCGTCCGTCCGTCCGTCCGTCCGTCCGTCCGTACCTGGGCATTATGAGCAAGGCTAGAGCTTATTATCCCTCCTGAACTGGTCTTTGAGGTAGTGGTGATAAGTGAGAGACGTGCTGAAACATTTCAGAGGGTATTTTATTGGTTGACTGCATAGGTCAGTCTGAAAGAAAGAAATAGAACGAGTAACGATGAGGGATTACGTGCCCTCCACTCCCAACCCTCATAAAATAAATGATCATCTGGTAGTTCTAGTCTATGTTGAGCCTTACTATCTTACTCCGGCTATTGGTTCTGTGTTTTTCATGCCGCTGGTTTGAAGTATGCCGATCATGCGCCAGGCGGGACTTCTTCAAATAATCCCTCATCGTTACTCCTCATAAAATATCGATCAAACTTCAAACTTGGTAAGTTCTCGTTTAATCTTACTATTTTCATGTATTCCAAATTTACGTTCAACAACTGCCCTGGTGGGATTTGCACTCCGGACTCTGAACTGTTGCTCTCTTTTGAACTAATAGTCCAATAATTTAGCTGCTCGAGCAACACCATGATCTTGTCCACCCTTGAAATTATTCTTTGTTATGAAGTTTACAATTTCTGTAATCCATAAAACAGACTTTCAAAGCTGCTAACTGGAATCTGACAACTGGTTTACCAAATTAAACAGAACAGTATTTTACAAAATAAAGTTATTTCAGCGCTTTCAAAATGTATTGAACTAGATGGTTTCATTCTCAAATTGTTAAGGATAGAATGTTCTAGTCAACATAAAGGATTTTTTTGTTGAACCGTAATTAATTTTGTTCACTTAATGCATGATTAAAAAATAATTATTTACTTGTGGTCTGGCAATACTTTTAGATGCTTATGATAAGACAGGGGAGAATATTCTGATAGCGAATCCGCTAATCAGCTTAGTTTATAGACAGAAAACTAAATTATCATTAACCTTTAGCTCTATTCACAGCTGTGGATGTTACTTTTCATTTAATACAGCTCTCACCCAGATGATATTTGCTACCTTTCTGATCTCACCGTTTTCCATGGAGTCTTTAAACAAACTCAGTGTTAAAATATTTCTGGTAGGTCACCACTGCTTTAGTCAGAAAAGGGATTGCATAATTCCCTTTGCTCTCTTTCTCAGTTGTAACAGAAGACAAATCATGAACTCGTTGGCATGAAAAATTTCTCCAAAGCCACAAAACCATCATTGCATCCTCGTGGATTGTATGCTGTTATTGAATGAACTTGATTTCCAGCACAGAGAAGGATTTCATTCTATGACTGCCCAGATGTTGTTTGATTTCAATATATATTTTGTTGTCTGGAGCAAAGTGGTATAGAGTTTATCATCCATGACCTTCCAAATCATGTTAAACAACACTGTGATTTCTGGAGCTAATTCCCAACGGGTAAGTGTGAAAACGAAAATTCCTTAGTAACAAGAACTTTTATACATCACATTGATAGAATAAAGTGATCTTTCCTTCTATAGTAGTTGATTTAAAGTTTCTGGTTAAAGGCGTCAGACATTGAAACAGCTGTTGAGTCCCTCAGCATAATTTGCATTAAATGTCCTTTAAAAATCAAAACCATTGATGTTTTAGCTATTCTTTACCCACCTTAGTCCCTCAGTGCATTGTATTTGCCTCTTCGTTCCATTTGAGCTGGATATATGCTTTTACACATTTTACTCCTTTGTGTACTGGGTGAACTTTTCACTTGTCAATTTCTACACTCCACTGATGGAGGAAGTACAATCGAACCAGAGTGGCTGGTTGAAAAATATGACATGCACTTGAATCGTACATGGATACTCTGCAATGATTCTGGAGGAAGAGCGCTGGGCAGTAAATTTGAAATGGTGGGAGGAGATGGCGATCACAATGCCAGAGACCCAGATTCTATCCTGTCTACGGTGCTGTATGTGTGGAGTTTCCACGTTACCCCATGTGGGTTTCCTTCTGGTCCACCGGTTTCCTCCCACTTCCCAAAGATGTACAGGTATGTTAGTTCATTGGCATTTGTAAATTGTTCCGAGTGTATAGTGAGTGGATGTGAAAGTGTGTCTAACATGGAACTAGTGTGAACATATGGTCGATGGTCATTGTGGACTCGGTGGATTGAAGGGCCCGTTTCCATGCTGTATCTTTCAATTAATCAACGGAACGGCAGGAGCTGGAAACTTGAGTAAGGGATCAGGGCAAGTTTGGTGTGAAGACCTGTTGAGGTACCCAGTTGTTTGAGAGAGGGGGTTGGGGGTGAGGGTGCAGATGGGTCAAGGGCAAGGAAGAATATTCACGGGAGCCTGGGAAGAGAAAAATGGTTGATTTAGACAAGATTGGAGGATCTCTTTAGTCAGAGAGGTGGTGAATCAGTGGAGTTCCTTTGCACAGAATGCTGTGGAGGCCAAGTCAATGGATACGTTTAAGGCAGAGAGAGATACATTTTACTAATTAGTATGGGTATCAGGGGTTATGGGGAGAAGGCTGGAGAATGGGATTAAGAGTGAAAGATAGATTAGCCATGATTGAATAGCGTAGACTTGATGGGCCATTTCTGGAGAACAAGGATAGGTGACGTTTCAAGTTGAGACATTTCTTCAACAAGGATAGGTGACGTTTCAAGTTGAGACATTTCTTCAACATCGATAGGTGATGTTTCAGGCCGGGTACAGGGCACATGTGTTGTGTGCATGTTCTATGCATTTGTATAACATGATGCATTTATAACCTTCTCCTTAACTTTGAAAAAATTGCATTAGAATGTAAGTGTGTGAATGAAAATAACATAAATACTGAATTGTAAAAGTTGTCGCCAATCAACTTTTACAATAACAAATATTCCAGAATGTGCCAAATGCTTACCAACTGTTCCATAAAGAACAGCTGGCCAGTTGGAATATGTGTGTCATGGAATAGAAAATACAAAATAATTTTAAACACTCAGCAGGTCAGGCAGCATCCATGCAGAGAGAAATAGAGTTAACTTTGCAGGATGAATATCTCTCCACAGATACAAAATATTAACTTTGTTTCTCTCTCCACAGATGCTACCTAACTGGTAGTCAGTTTGCAGCATTTTCTTCTTCTATTTCAGATTTGCAACATTTAATTCTTTTGGCATTTTTGGTGGAAGCATGCAATGTGCAAAAGGTTAGAAAGCACCTCGTCCTATTTTGTATCTGACCCCTCCGATTTACACTTCCAGAGCCAACAACTATGTATGTCGGCTCAATTCATTTGTAGGTGGCTATTGCCATGGAGGGAAAAGATAAATCAAGTATTGTTTTCTTATTTCACAATCTTAATAAAATAAGTTGAATATGTTTCAAAAAATGTATTCACATTTTAAAAAAATGATTTAATTGGCTTCCATTGGCATGGGAATGGCAGTGAGATAGCCATTGCATTGAGCTGAACAGCTTTAAAAAGGTTTTGCAGCTGTGAGGATAATAAAGGAGGCAAAAGCAAGGCACAGCTGGATCAATGTTAAACAGCACATTATATGGAGATATAATCCTGAAACATTTTAATCAATACTTTCATGCTCAAAGATGTAACCTACTTATCTTTTTGTCCGACATACTTAGTTGCATTTCAAACATTTATTTTTAATCACAGATTAGTTTGGTTTTGGATATTTATCTTATTTCTTGTTATAACATAGCTGTCTAGCCATCGCTTGCATCTACATATCTATCACACCTGTCTCTGTGTTAAACCTCTTCATTTATAGCATGTTATTTTGCTCTTAATTATTCTTTGGTATCAGTGCAAATGCATCTTCCTGAATCATTGTACTCACCATGTTGAGGAAAACACCACACTGGAGTTGCATAGTCTTCTCGCCCACTAGAAAATCAGTCTGAAGAAAGGTCTTGAGCTGCTGCTATATTTCAATGATTTGGATGAGAACGTACAATGTTTGCAGATGACACTAAAGTGGCAGGTATTGTAGATAATGAAGATGGTTGTCAAAAATAGCAGTAGGATCTTGATCAGTTGGACAGGTGGGCTGGGAAATGGGTGATGGAGTTACGTACAGAAGAATACGACGTGTTGCATTTTGGAATGTTTAACCAGGGCAGGACCTACATGTGAATGGCAGGGGTCTGTGGAGTGTTGTAGAGCAGGGGGATTCTAGGAGTACAGATACATAGTTCTTTGAATGTGGCATCTCAGGTAGATAGGTTGGTCAAGAAGGCTTCCATCATTCAGTCAGAGTATTGAGTATAGATGTTGGAAGGTCATGTTACGGTTGTAGAAAACATGGGTGAGGCTATATTTAGAGTATTGTGTTCAATTTTGGTCACTCTGTTATAGGAAAGATGTTATTCAGCTGGAATGAGTGTAGAGAAGACTTAGAAGGATGTTGCCTGGAATCGAGGACCAGACCTATAGAGCAACATTGAACAGGCTAGGACTTTATCCATGGATCGGAGACGGATGAGGGATGATCTTATAGAGGTGTATATGATCATGAGAGGAATATATAGGGTAAATGCATAGTCTTTTACCCAGAGCAGCAGAATCAAGAACCAGAGGATATAGGTTTAAAGTGAGCAGGGAAAGATTTAACAGGAACCTGAGAAGTAAATGTTTTACACAAAGAGTGATAGGCATATGGATCGAGCTGCCTTTGAATTGAATTGAATTGAATAGAATACATTAGCCAAGTATGTATACATACAAGGAATTTGCCTTGGTGCTTTGCTCACAAGTAACAACATGATATACAGTAGACAATTAAAAATAAAACATTTAAAGAATGAAACGAAATACCAGAGCAAAATGAGTCTACATTATTTTGGCTGTTGTAGAGCTACTGCTTGTGGAAAAAAAACTGTTTTTATGTCTGGCTGTGGTGGTTTTGACAGTCCAGAGTCGCCTTCCAGAGGGAAGTGCTTCAGAGTTTGTGGTCAGGATGAGAGGGGTCAGAGATGATCTTGCCCGCTTGTATCCTGGCCCTTGCAATGTACAGTTCGTTCATGGGGGTAGGTTGCAGCCAACAACCTTCTCGGCTGATCGAATGATGTGCTGCAGCCTCCAGATGTCATGCTTGGTGGCTGAGCCAAAACAGACCATGATGAAGAAGGTGAGGTCAGATTCTATGATGGCAGTATAAAACTGGACGATCATTGCCTGTGGCAGATTGTGTTTCCTCAACTCTGCAGGCAGAGATGAAAGCTAATGGAATGTTGGCCTTCAGTAGGATTTCAGTATAGGAGTAAAGAGGTTCTTCTTCAGTTGTATAGGGCTCTGGTAAGACCACATCTGGAGTATTGTGTACAGTTTTGGTCTCCTAATTTGAGGAAGGGCATCCTTGTGATTGAGGCAGTGTAGCGTAGGTTCACGAGATTGATCCCTGGGATGGCGGGACTGTCATATCAGGAAAGATTGAAAAGACTAGGCTTGTACTCACTGGAGTTTAGAAGGATGAGGGGGGTTCTTATAGAAACATAAAATTATAAAAGGACTGGACAAGCTAGATGAGGAAATATGTTCCCAATGTTGGGTGAGTCCAGAACCAGGGGCCACAGTCTTAGAATAAAGGGGAGGCCATTTAAGACTGAGAAAAAAACATTTTCACCCAGAGAGTTGTGAATTTGTGGAATTCCCTGCCACAGAGGGCAGTGGAGGCCAAATCACTGGATGGATTTAAGAGAGGGTTAGATAGAGCTCGAGGAGCTAGTGGAATCGAGGGATATGGGGAGAAGACAGGTACGGGTATTAATTGTGGACGATCAGCCATGATCACAATGAATGGCGGAGCTGGCTCGAAGGGCCGAATGGCCTCCGCTTGCACCTATTTTCTATGTTTCTACATATTTAAGTACATCCTTTGTTGTGCCTTTTTCTCTATGTAGTCAATGGTGGCCTCCCATTTATGTTCCCTGGAGATGATGGTTCCAAGGAACTTAAATGACTCCACAGATGTGACTGTGGTGTTGTTGATGATTAGTAGGGGAGGGGAGAGAGAGCTCTTATAAAGTCTACAATCAATTCCACTGTCTTAAGAGCATTGAGCTCCAGGTTGTTGCGATCGCACCAAGACGCCGGCAGCTGGGTCACTTCCTGTCTGTAGGCAGATTCCTCCCCATCCTGGATCAGTCCAATCAGGGTTGTGTCTTCCGCAAACTTGAGAAGCTTGACAGAGGAGTCTGTGGAGGTGCAGTCTTTGGTGTAGAGAGAGTAAAGGAGAGGGAAGAGTACGCAGCCTTGTGGTGCTCCTATCCTGAGGGTCAGCGGGTCTGAGATGTGCTTTCCCAGCCTCCCATGCTGCTTCCTGTCTGTCAGGAAGTTGGTGATCCACTGACAGAGGGGTTCAGGCACAGTCAACTGGGAGAATTTGGAGTATAGTACCTCTGGCACAATGGTTTTAAATGTAGAGCTAAAATCCACAAACAAAATCCTTGTATATGTCCCCTGCGGTCTAGGTGCTGGAGGATGAAGTGCAGGCCTAGGTTGACTGCTTCATCTACTGATCTATTGGCCCAGTATGCAAATTGCAGAGGGTCCAGATATTTTTTAGGTGGGCAGCACAACTCTTTCAAGGGTCTTCATGATTACAGAGGTCAGTGCGATAGGCCTGTAGTAATTAAGACCAGTAATCCTTGGCTTTTGGGGTACGGGAACAATAGTGGAGACTTTGAAGCAGGCAGGGACAGTGCAGGTTTGGAGGGACTGATTGAAAATGTCTGTGTAACTTCCGGTGGCGCCATGGAGTAGCAAGCAGGCGCCCGCTTTAGCTCCGATCCTGAAATGCGCTAAACAGCCTGAAGGAAAAAACAGGACCGTTTGAAAAATACTCACCGGTAGATACCTGTGACGGTAGTAAGTGACGTCATCAGAAATCGCCGCACATCGACGGGATACCGGTATTTTAAAATGAATAAATTGAATTTACCGGCTGTACCACAGACAAGACCAAGAACCAGACTGCTGGTCGCTCAAGAATCAGAGAAAACAACCCCTGAAGAATCTGAGGAGAAATCTGAAGGACAACATTTTTATTGCTACTATGGAAGAAAATATAAAAGAACAAGAACAATCTTTAAGACAAGTTATGGCAAAGATTCTGACTAAGTAGCTTTCCCAGCTGTCAACTCAGCTGGGAAAGTTAGAAACAAGAATGGATGTCGGGAATAAGGAAAGTTGTGGAAAAAAATCGATATTCTACAGGATCGCATTGAAGAAGTAAATACCGATTTACAAGAAGAAATCAATCGGGTTGAAGAAGATCTCAGCAAAACGTTGGAGCCTGTTCTCCTTACTTCAAAAATAAAATAAAGCTATTAAAGATCTGGAAGCTACAACTACAGACATGTCTGATACAATGCAAAGAATGAAGGAAGACCTCAACCGTGTTTCTGGGCAACTGGCCAGCATGACCGACAAATGCATAGATCTGGAAGCCCGGTCCAGATGTCAAAACTTTAGAATTGTTGGAGTGAAAGAAGGAAAGGAAACTGGAAAAGACCCTCGGGTTTTCACTGCAAACTTACTTCAACAGGTATTTAGCCTGTTTCAGAGACCTAAAGTTGATGTAGCACATCGATTTCAGAGAGCATGGTCAGTGATTGGAGCTCCACCAAGACAGATTATCCTGAAATTTAATGACATAACAGTTCTTGAAGGCATCATGAAGAAAGTGACAATCGGAAAAAACCTGATGTTTGAAGGAGAAAGCATAAGATTCTTCAAGGATTATCCAGCAGAGGTGGTGAAGAAACGTGCCCTTTTTACGAAGACTCATCTGATTCTTAGGGACAGTCCAAATCTGAGATATGGAATAATGTATCCGGCCAAACTGAGGGTCACAGATGAAGTGTTAACGAAGAAACTGCAGATGCTGGAGAATCGAGGGTTACACAAAAAGCTGGAGAAACTCAGCGGGTGCAGCAGCATCTAAGGAGCGAAGGAGATAGGTGACGTTTCGGGTCGAGACCCTTCTTCAGACTGGTCAGGGATCAGGGAAACGAGAGATATAGACAGTGATGTGGAGAGATAAAGAACAATGAATGAAAGATATGCAAAAAAAGTATCGATGATAAAGGGAACAAGCCATTGTAAGCTGTTTGTGGTGTGAAAATGAGAAGCTAGTGCGACTAGGGTGGGGGAGGGAGATAGAGATAGAGGGAATGCCAGGGCCCGAGGGCTGAGGGAGAGGTGGGAGGGGGAGGAGACAGCAGGGGTTAACAGAATTGAGAAAATTCAATGTTCAAGCCCAAAGGATGCAGACTCCCCAAGCGGAATATGAGGTGCTGTTCCTCCAACCTGCGGTGTTGCTCACTCTGGCCATGGAGGAGGCCCAGGACCGAGAGGTCGGATACGGAATGGGAGGGGGAGTTGAAGTGCTGAGCGACTGGGAGGTCGGGTTGGTTTTTGCGGACCGAGCGGAGGTGTTCGGCGAAACGATCGCCAAGCCTCCGCTTGGTCTCACCGATATAGATCATCTGGCATCTGGAGCAGCGGATGCAGTAGATGAGGTTGGAGGAGGTGCAGGTGAACCTCTGTCGGACCTGGAAGGACTGCTTGGGTCCCCTGAAAGGAGTGGAGGGGGGAGGTGAAGGGACAAGTGTTGCATTTCTTGCGGTTGCAAGGGAAAGTGCCCGGGGAAGGAGTAGAGCGGGAGGGGAGGGAAGAATTGACAAGGGAGTCGCGGAGGGAGCAGTCTTTGCGGAAGGCAGACAGGGGGGGGGAGATGGGAAGATGTGGCGGGTGGAGGGGTCACGTTGGAGGTGGCGAAACTGGCGGAGGACTATCTGTTGTATTTGCCGGCTGCTGGGGTGAAAGGTGAGGACCAGGGGGACTCTGCCCTGTTTGCGAGTGGGGGAATGGGGAGAGAGGGCAGTGTTGCGGG
This sequence comes from Okamejei kenojei, assembly GCA_035221665.1. Lineage (NCBI taxonomy): Eukaryota > Metazoa > Chordata > Chondrichthyes > Rajiformes > Rajidae > Okamejei > Okamejei kenojei. Next base: position 95,064,819 of record CM069131.1, read on the forward strand.
TATGGAGGGGACCCTGGTGCGAGCCCATCAATAGTGGGGGAGGGAATCCCCGTTCTCTGAAGAATGAGGCCATTTGTGATGACCTGGTGTGGAACACCTCATCCTGGGAGCAGATGCGGCGTAGACGAAGGAATTGGGAATAGGGGATGGAGTCCTTACAGGAAGCAGGGTGGGAGGAAGAGTAGTCCAGGTAGCTGTGGGAGTCAGTGGGTTTGTAGTGGATGTCGGTCAGGAGTGTATCACCTGCAATAGAGATGGTGAGGTCAAGGAATGGTAGGGAAATGTCGGAAATGGTTCCAAGTGTATTTGAGTGCCGGATGGAAGTTGGTGGTGAAATGAATGAAGTCAGTCAGTTGTGTGTGGGTGCAGGAGGTGACACCAAAGCAGTCATCGATGTAACGGAGGTAGAGGTCGGGGATGGGGCCCTGGTACGCCGAGAACAAGGATTGTTCGACGTACCCAACAAAGAGGCAAGCGTAGCTGGGGCCCATGCGTGTGCCCATAGCTACGCCTTGTGTTTGGAGGAAATGGGAGGAATCAAAAGAGAAGTTATTGAGGGTGAGGACCAACTCCGCTAGGCGGAGGAGGGTGTCAGTGGACGGGTATGGGTTGCTCCTCTGGTCGAGGAAGAACCGGAGGGCTTTGAGACTGTCCTGGTGGGGGATGGAGGTGTAGAGTGACTGGACGTCCATGGTAAAGATGAGAGGATGGGGGCACAGATGAAGACTTGGAGCATTTCTTTATTGACCCAGAAGCCGCATTCAAATATGCCCAGGACTTTAAAAAAAAAAGCACTCTAAAGGACAAGTAGAATGCCATGGTTTTGTTTGATTAGCAGGGCTACTGAATGCTTACTGAACCCGTGGGCTAAACCGTGTGTTTAATGTACACCTTTTATATATAAATATAAAAGGTGTACATTATATATATATATATATATATATATATATATATATATATATATATATATATATATATATATATATATATATATATATATATATATATAAGGGGTAGTTTGAGAGAATATGTTTTTTTACATAAAAAGATATATAAATGTTGCAAATAAGATAAGATGGCCGACAAACTCGCATGTGCTTATGTCTAGACACTATTATCATTGATTGATTGGAATGTAAGCGGATAGACTGTTCAAGGCTCTCGTGTTTACTAAGAAAAGGTTCAAGATTCTTGAATTATGCAGCATAGAAAACAAATTAAACTGACGGGAACGTAAAAATCTACTAACAAATAAAAAATAATTATATCATTAACACATAAAAAACGAACAATCGTACTAAACGATTTATTTTAACCTAAAACCTAATGTTCTAACCTAATACCAATCCATTCCTCTTTAAAGCTAATACTGAATAGCTTCTAGATTTATGACCTCTAGCCAATATTCATTATATCGGTATATATCAAAAATATGTTTAATATCTACTTGTGGGGGCAGGTTGGAACTTCCAGAAACTGCCAGGCCAAAGCGAGAGAGAGGCATCGGAGCTTGGAGATGGAAGGAGCCAATGAGAAAGAGAGAGTGAGACTCGCTGGGCGGGCAGGCAAGCCGGAGATTTAATCCCTTCAAACCAGATGGTTTTCATTCAAGCATAAGTTTAAGTCTTTGACACTGTTTAACACAGGATTACTAATAAGCAATGTTAATTTAATATAGCATTTAAATAGTAAATACCTACTTAGTCCAACCTATTAGATGAAGTACTTACCATACATGTTCTGTTGTTTTTTCTGTGCATATAATATCTGGTTATTTTTACAGGAAAGACATCTGAAAGCTCAAGCTCAGACCAGGCTGAAGGCCAATTGGATCGGTCAAATGTATCACTCCTCCTATCTCTCCAAATCCAGAGGCACGGCAATTATAATCCATAAGGGCATACCATTTAAACATAAAAACACCATTGCAGATAAAGATGGGAGATATGTCATAATCTCGGGGGAGATATATTCTACCCCACTTACTATGGTAAATATTTATGCTCTTAACTTTGACAACCCACAATTTTTTATTAAAATCTTGAATATAATTTCAGATTCCACCCAGCAAAACCTGATAATTGGGGGAGATTTCAATTGCGTTTTGGATCACTACCTCGATAAATCCGCTCAACAAAAGAGATATAATTCAAAATCCAGTGAACTCTTAAATATGTATATAAAAAACACAAATATTACAGACATATGGAGGATTGCAAACCCATCTGGAAGAGAATACTCTTTTTACTCATCAGTACATAAAACCTATACACATATTGACTATTTTCTAGTGGACACCCAAATACCATAATAGTAGTATTACCGATCATTCTTCGCGAATCTTCTCCTTAAAACTAGAAGGAATGTTTAATGAAAAATTGTTCTAGAGATTTAACCCTCAAATACTAAATAATCTGGATTGTTGTAAATATTTAAAACAACAGATGGAACTCTTTTTTGAGACCAATGATACCCCAGGTATTTTGCCATCGTTATTATGAGAATCTTTTAAGGCTTTTATTAGAGGTTCTATCATTTCATATCAACCATATCAAAATAAAAAAGAATAGAACGGAACAATTGCAGTTAAAAGAACAGATCAGACAACTTGACTTAGAAAACGCAATAGATCCAACTATAGATAAACATAACAAGGCAGCAATATTAACATTTAAGCTAAATCATACTCTATCTGCAAGAGTTATCAGATTATTTCAAATTAGAAAACAGGAACATTTCGAATTCGGCGACAAACCACATATACTTTAAACTATAATACCCTTCTAAATATAGTAATCCCATCGTCCGAAGCAATTAGAAGAGATTGGGAAGAGGAACTAGGCCCAAAAGACAGATGGGAAGAAAACCTTTTACATATACACAATTGTTCGATTAACGTTAGGCATACGTTAATTAATTTAAAATAGTAAGATTAAATGAGAACTTACCAGTTCGAAGTTTGATCCTTATTTCATGAGGAGTTACGATGAGGGATTACGTGAAGAAGCCCCGCCAGGTGCATGCGCGTCATAGTTCAAAGCAGCGGCGCGAAACTGATAGCCGAAGTAACATAGTAAGGCTTTAGAAGACTCGAACTACCAGGTGATCCTTTCGATTATGAGGGCCGGGAGCGGAGGGCACGTATTCCCTCATCGTAACTCCTCATAAACTAAGGATCAAACTTTGAACTAGTAAGTTCTCATTTAATCTTACTATTTTACTTTGGAGTCTCGTGAGTGACTACGTGAAGATTTCAAAGCTCTGTGATTTCATGCTGTAGATGCACTTCATGCTCTGTGATTTCATGCTGTAGACACACTGCTTCAGTTGACACAGTAGTGAATAAATAATATATTGAACATTGTTTCGAATTATCCAATAATCATTTTTTAAATAACAATACAGTAATAACCCCTCTATCCCAGGGGCAATTACAAATAAAATTTATGAAGACAAAGCAAATCAAATCAACCAGAACCTAAAACAGCGTGCCCAAACCCTGGCAGTGTCAGGACAGGTTTATCATAATTTTAGAAAAGTTGATTCCTTAGACCATCCTGATGTTGATGCCGCCCTGGTGGAGTGAGATTTAAACACATGTGTGTCTACTCCAGCAGAATCCAAAACCTGTTTTACCATCTAGAAATAGTTTATACTGACACCTCTTATGAGGTTTTTTGTGACTGTCTCAGAGCCTCTGAGACTCTAAGTTACCTCAATATATTGACTCGGGTGCGTAACTACACATAACCTTTGGTCAACTGGGTATGCTTTAAACTTACTTTGGTTCCGGCCATTCCTGGCCTGCTTTGTTAGATTAAATCATACACATAAAACATAATTTTATCTGCAGAAGAATACATGCTATCTAGTTGTAACTTTGCAATGTTTGCACTCTTTGCGCTGATACTTGTGCCATGAGCTTAACGACTTAAAGTGTTAACTTCTGAAAAGACAACAACGTAATTGGAGCCCATTGCCAAAGCAGTGTGAGAACTATACTGACATCCTAGATTTCTGTATATCTAGGTTTAGGAGGATTTGTGTTACAAAATTCCTCTCATGAATCGGGACACTAATGGATGAGACCCAATAGGTTGTTGTTCTGAAACTGCCCTAAATAGGAGGACAAAACACTCCGAGTACTATTAATGGCACTATAAGTTAAGTGTTCATCAAAAAATGCAACATAGCAAGGAACTCCAATACATCCGGTATGCTTGCAGCATGATCAAATATATCTGACTGTAAACAAACATCTCCCATTTCTTAATATGTTCACATATAGTTTCTTAGTGCTATCTCTCCAAGTTGCAGTTATGACATCCATGGTCCTATTTGACAGTCCAAAGCCTTGGAACGGTCTGGTTAGAAACTGCAGATCAACAAATTAATATGATCATGTAATGGATGACTTTCTTATGTTACTGGTTGCACCAGCAATTACTGCAGTTGGGGACAGTCATGAATGGCTGAGTCATCATTCTGATCGCCAATGGGAACCATGGCTCTGTAGTCCAGTCTGGAACCACCAAAATGCCTGAGGAGGAGTCCTGCTCTAGTTTGGTGAGACACTGCGTAATCAGGCAAAATGGGTAAAGCATAAAAGAAGTATGTCCCCAGTATAGTGAGAATGCATCCACCTCTACTACTCCTGAACCTGGTTCCCATGAAACAAATTTAGGCAATTGGTGATTTAGCCTGGATGCAACAGATCAATATCTGCGTGCGTGGCAGCTGCGGCTCACCTGCAGTCCGTCTGTTTTTTTTTCTTTTTTTTCGTCCTTTTGTGTCTGTTTTTAGTTTGAATTTTGGTTTATTAGGTTGTGTTTGTGTGGGGGGGGGGGGGGGGGGGGGGGGGAGGGTGGGAGAAACAAGGTTTTAGTCTCTCCCTTCGGGGGGATGCGACCTTTTCTTTGTCGTGTCCCCCGTCACCGTCTCCGTCTGTGCTGAGGCCTAATGGCGGAGCTGGTGGCCTCGGAGCTGTGGCGAGCGTTCAGAGCTCCAGTGTTCCAGCGGCGGCGGCAGCCCGGCTTCGGGCTTCGGGGCTTCGGGGCTTCGGCGCTCCAGCAGTTGCTTACCAGCATTTGCTCCAGCAGCGGCCCGGCTTCGGCGCTCCGGCGGCGGCTCCGGCGGCTCTCCAGCGGCTCTCCAGCGGGTGCTCCAGCAGCGGCCCGGCATCGGCGCTCCGGCGGCTCTCCAGCGGTGCTCCAGCAGCGGCCCGGCTTCGGCGCTCCGGCGGCTCCGGCGGCTCTCCAGCGGGTGTTCCGGCGGCGGCCCGGCTTCGGCGCTCCGGCGGCTCCGGCGGCTCTCCAGCGGCTCTCCAGCGGGTGCTCCAGCGGCGGCCCGGCTTCGGCGCTCCGGCGGCTCCGGCGGCTCTCCAGCGGCTCTCCAGTAGGTGCTCCAGCGGCGGCCCGGCTTCAGAGCTCCGGCGGCTCCAGCGTTCCCGTGGTCGGTCCTGGCTGGGGGCTGTGGTGGTGTTCCGGCGTTCCGGCGGCGGCGGCGGCGGCGGTGGCGGCCTGGCTTCGGAGGCTCGGCCGCGGGCCTGGTGGACGATGACATCGAAGGCCTGGATTGCCTCAGTACAGAGGGGGAACAAGTAGGGGAAAATGACAAAGACCTTAAGACTTTTGCCTTCCACCACAGTGAGGAGGTGCTTGGTGAACTCACTGTGGTGGATGTTAAATTATGTGTTTATTGTGTGTTTTGTTTTAATTTATTACATGTTATGACTGCAAGGTAACAAATTTCGTTCAGACCGAAAGGTCAATATGACAATAAAGGAATCTGAATCTGAATCTGAATCTGAATCTGGCAACCCATAGTGGCTGACAATCATTTTAAAACTTCAGGATTTAATCATCCATTCTATGTTGTCACTGAACATGTGTGACCTGTTGTCTGCCACCACATTGTGTCTACCTGGTAGGTAGATAGCTGAGACCCAGATGTTTCTGGAAATGCACCAGTGCCACTTGAGGTTAGCCAGATTATCACATGATACTGACCTTATATACTGCCATGGGATTGATATATGACACAGCCGTGGTATTATCAATCTGGAGTTGAACGTAAATTATTCATTGTTAAACAATAAACTTTTAATCCATAGAATGCACCCAGCAATTCTAAGTAATTTATACCATGCCTGTGCAGGATCAAATCCTCTTGCACACTCCATCTACCACCACAGCTAGACTCACTGTCCGTAGCTCCCCATCCGGTAGCACTCACATATGTCTGTAAAAGCACTGAAGGTTGCTGCACCAAAATGTTTTTGGTAGTTTGTAATTGCGCTATGGCTCTGGTTGGTAACTGCATAGGTCTATCAAAATGATCTGTATGTTCTTTAAGTGCTAGTTCTCTAGCTCGTTGCAGACTTTGATAGTGCAGTGGTACAAGCTGCACTGCAGGGAAAGCTGCCACCAATTTACCAATAACGGTAGCTACTTCCCGGATGGAGGGATATTGTTTTTCAATGGGACTAGTAGACAGCTCTCTGATCTCCACAGCCTTGGCTGTAGGCAAAGGCATTGACATATCAACTGAATCATGACAAATCCCAAATGAACAATTTTTTAGGATGGCTTTAACTTGGATATCATCTAGATAAGCCGTTACCATGTGATTCTGGGCCCAAAGTAGCGCCAGCACTGGTTTCCACTATTTCTTGAATAGCCTAGGAACAGAGGTTAACTCATTGGGTAATGCTTTAAATTGCCACAGCTGTCCCATCCAACTAAATTTCAAGTATCTCCGATACTGATGATGAATTGGTAGTGAATAATATGCATCTTTCAGATCTATAGTTGCCATATAACAGCTTTGTGATAACAGCCATTTCGCAGTATTGAAGGTGTCCATTTTAAAATTGCCTATAGTGAACATAGGAACTCTGGCTTAGGTCCAGAATGCCTCTACATCCCCCATCTTTTCTCTGCCTGGGGAAAATATTAGACACAAATTGTTGAGGATGGTTTATCGTCCTCTCAATTACCCCTTTTTTTGGGTCAAACCGTAATTTCTTCTTACTCTATTAGGCATATTCTGTACGGATCAATTCCTATCATAAACTGTATTCGAGCTTGAGACAGTGTGTAGTATAAACCGATGAGATGTTATGCAGCACCATTCATCATAACTAATTGCAAACTACCCCCAACTGGAGGTCCCAGAATCTTATCCTGGACAGAATGAATCACCTGCACCTCTACAGTCGGCCTTTACTCCTTCTTCCCATATTGGGGTTGTAGCTGGGATACACAGATGAGTAATACCGTTGTCCCACTGGCCCCCCTCTGCTTGGCCCTGCCCCTGGATCCGTCACCTTTCACACTGAAACAACCTGCGAGGTGGCATCCTGGCAGAAGGGACGTATGTCTTTGTGAGATGGATTGTTTTGGCATGTTCCTCCAGGTCCTTGACTTGTTCGAGGAGGTCCACCCCAAATAAATAATCTGGGCTTGGATATTGGTGGACCTACATAGAGCTGCAACTTCGGGTTCAACGTAGGTGTTGCAGCACAGGGCCATAATATCTTGTTGAATATCAGACATCGGTGCCCCCTGGACCTTCTCCGAATGCCTGCTGCCAACAACTTGAGGACGCATTGAAATCTCACTTCTTGTCCCCGCGTCATTTGTGCCCTTTCCAAGTTCACGGTGGGCATTTTGAGTGAAGCACACTTTACAGGTGTTTTATAACGTGTGGCAGTCTTCCATGAACGTATCCTGGAGCTGGTGAGAACCCATGTAATTTACATTGGCTGCTAGAGTTTTCTCGATAGCCTCACCAGAACCTTCCGCATTTAGCGAAGTTTAATGCTACGTCCGGGACACCTGGAGCATGGCTCATGTGCGCTGGTGTGTGCACATAAGCAGTGACACCAGCTTCAGGGTCAGACTCCTTCTGCCCTGATTCTCCCGAATCATGCTTTAGGGAAGTCTCATCCAGCCCTAAACAAGGTGCTGGAGAGGATGATTCCCACTGTTATCCATAAGCGATGTTTTCTTCTTTGCTATATGGACCTCTGCGAGAGGCTGCGTGGGAAATCCTAGGGCATTCAACCCCAATTGAAATTTTCCATGGCACTTTAAATTTGGAGCTTTTTCCCCAAACATTTAATTAAAATGTGGGCGTCTTGCATATCATCAGACTCATGGGACAAATGAGCCTGAGATTAGTTTGATATTTCTGAGTGCCTTGAATCACTGGAAATTGATGGAGTTAGTTGAGAAATAAAGTTAGCATTTCATTTTATTTCATTTCATTTTTATTTTATTTCATTTCAGCTGCAGTAAAATAGTAGCGGGTATTGGAGCCGGCATTTAGCGCAGCCGTTATCTCCAAACCTGATCTAAATAGCGGTAATAGTGGGAGCCGGCTTTAGAGCAGCCGTTATCTCCTGACCCGATCTAAAAGTGGTAACCGCGGTCTCCGCGCATTCCACTCCATTACCGCAGTTTAACAATATATATTAGCAACTCTAGCTGGCTCTGCGAGCCAGACTTACAGAGTTTAAAAAACATTTGCAGGAAAGGCTTAATATTGGCTTACCTGCGGGTTACTACTTACCTGCTGATGGAGCTGCGCTCTCCAGCCATTCGGTGCGACTTAATGACGTGCATGCGGGGCTTCTTCACGTAGTCACTCACGTGACTCCAAAGTAAATTACTGCATAGACTCTACTATTCAAAGTAAACTAAATAAGATCTTTCCAAAAGTATCTCCTATTTGTGACCAATGTCTCCTTCAAGAAGCAACTATAAGACATTTCTTCGCCTCTTGCATAAAATTACATGTTTTGGAGATACATTTTTGAAATTTTCTTCCTTCTTGTTTCTTGGTTTCTTGGTCCTCCAAAATATTCCAAATGGAATTTAAACTTGAGGTGGTGGAGGGAGGACTTAAGCCAGAAAGGGTTTTTGGGAAGAAAGAGGAGGAGTCTCCGGGTGGTGAGTTTAAAAATTGAGCGCGAGCCTTTGTTTTAACAGAGGCCCAGGAGACGTTGGAGCAAGTGGAGGAGTCTCCGGGTGGAGAGTTTAAAAATCGAGCGTGGAGCTTTGTTTTAACAGAGGCCCAGAATACGTTAGAGCAAGAGGAGGAGTCTCCGGGTGGTTAGTTTAAAAATCGAGCGCTAGGCTTTGTTTTAACAGAGGCCCAGGAGACGTTGGAGCAAGTACCCAAACCTGTAACGTTCCACACAAGTGTTCTGGTGGAAGCCGCTGATTGGTGCAACCCCTGGTTTGCATTAAAGGTAAAGTGAGTTAAAGGTAAAGTGAGTTAAAGGTAAAGTGAGCTAAAGGGTTCAGTGAGTTAAAGGTAAAGTGAGTTAAAGGTATAGTGAGTTAAAGGGTTCAGTGAGCTACAGGGTTCAGTGAGCTAAAGGATACAGTGCTTTTTAGTAAAGGTTAGTTTAAAGGATTAAGATTTTATAGTGTGAGGATTTAATTTGGGGGCAAGCCATGTCGTTTGAGATCGGCCCATGGTTTGCTCATCCTGCAACATGTGGGAGATCAGGGATATTGTCGGTGTCCCTGGTGACTACAGTTGCAGGAAGTGTGTCCAGCTGCAGCTCCTGGCAGACCGCATTGAATGATTGGAGCTGTGGTTGGATTCATACTGGAGCATCCACGATGCTGAGAAGCTCGTGAATAGCACATACAGTGAGTTGGTCACACCGCACATTATGCGGCCAGAAAGGGAACTGGTGGCCATTAGCCAGCGTAGCAGTAGGCAGGTGGTGCAGGAGCCCCCTGCGGTCATCTCCCTCCTAAACAGATATACCATTTTGGAAACTGTTGGGGGAGATGGCTCATCAGGGGAAGGCAGCAGCAGCCATGTTCATGGCACCATTGGTGGCTCTGCGGCACAGGAGGGGAGAAAGAAGAGTGGAAGGGCTATTGTAATAGGGGATTCAATAGTAAGGGGAATAGATAGGCATTTCTGCAGCCACAAATGAGACTCCAGGATGGTATGTTGTCTCCCTGGTGCAAGGGTCAGGGATGTCACTGAACGGCTGCAGAACATTCTGGAGGGGGAGGGTGAACAGCCAGTTGTTGTGGTGCACATTGGCACCAACAATATAGATAAAAAATGGGATGAGGTCCTACAAGGCGAATTTAGGGAGCCAGGAGATAAACATAAAAGTAGGACCTCAAAGGTAATAATCTCTGGACTCCTACCGGTGCCACGTGCTAGTCAGAGTAGAAATAGGAGGATATTGCAGATGAATACAAAGCTTGAAAAATGGTGCAAGGGGGAGGGATTCAAATTTCTCGGGCATTGGAACCAGTTTTGGGGGAGGTGGGACCAGTACAAACAGGACGGTCTGCACCTGGGCTTGAAGGGAACCAATGTCCAGGGGGGAGTGTTTGCTAGTGCTGTCAGGGAGGATTTAAACTAATGTGGCAGGGGGATGGGAGCATGAGCAGAGAGACAGAAGGATGTAAAATGAGGGTAGACACAATAGGTAGCAAGGTGAAAAGTAAAAGCGGCAGGCAGAAAAATCCAGGGCAAAAATCAAAAAGGGCCACTTTTCAACATAATTGTATAAGGGGTGTTGTAAAAACAAGCCTGAAGGCTTTATGTCTCAATGCAAGGAGCATTCGTAATAAGGTGGATGAGTTGAATGTGCAGATAGCTATTTATAATTATAATATAGTTGGGATCACGGAGACATGGCTCCAGGGTGACCAAGGCTGGGAGCTGAACATCCAGGGATATTCAATATTCGGGAAGGACAGACAGAGAGGAAAAGGAGGTGGGGTAGCGTTGCTGGTTAGAGAGGAGATTAACGCAATAGAAAGGAAGGACATTAGCTTGGAGGATGTGGAATCGATATGGGTAGAGCTGAGAAACACTAAAGGGCAGAAAACGCTAGTGAGAGTTGTGTACAGGCCACCTAACAGTAGTAGTGGAGTTGGGGATGGCATCAAACATAAAACTAGAAATGCGTGCAACAAGGGTAAAACAGTTATAAAGGGTGACTTCAATCTACATATAGATTGGGTGAATCAAATTGGCAGGGGTGCTGAGGAAGAGGATTTCTTGTAATGTATGCGGGATAGTTTTTAAACCAACATGTAGAGGAACCAACGAGAGAGCAGGCTATTCTAGACTGGGTACTGAGTAATGAGGAAGGGTTAGTTAGCAGTCTTGTTCTGCGTGGCCCCTTGGGCAAGAGTGGCCATAATATGGTTGAGTTCTACATTAGAATGGAGAGTGACATTGTTAATTCAGAAACAAGGGTTCTGAACTTAAAGAAAGGTAAATTTCTTTAAGTTCAGAAAGGTAACTGAGGGTATGAGACATGAATTGGCCTAGATAGACTGACAAGTGATTCTTAAAGGGTTGATTGTGGATATGCAATGGAAGGCATTTAAAGACTGCATGGATGAACTACAACAATTGTTCATCCCAGTTTGGCAAAAGAATAGATCAGGGAAGGTAGTGCATCCGTGGATAACAAGGGAAATCAGGGATAGTATCAAAACTAAAGATGAAGCATACAAATTAGCCAGAAAAAGCAGCCTACCAGAGGACTGGGAGAAATTCAGAGTCCAGCAGAAGAGGACAAAATGCTTAATTAGGAAAGGGAAAATAGACTATAAAAGAAAACTGGCAGGGAACATAAAAACGGACTGCAAAAGTTTTTATAGATATGTGAAGAGAAACAGGTTAGTTAAAACAAATGTAGGTCCCTTGCAGTCAGAAACTAGTGAATTGATCATGGGGAACAAGGACATGGCAGACCAATTGAATAACTACTTTGGTTTTGTCTTCACAAAGGAAGACATAAATAATCTGCCAGAAATAGCAGGGGACCGGGGATCAAATGAGATGGAGGAACTGAGTGAAATCCAGGTTAGCTGGGAAGTGGTGTTAGGTAAATTGAATGGATTAAAGGCCAATTAATCCCCAGGGCCAGATAGGCTGCATTCCAGACTATTTAAGGAAGTAGCCCCAGAAATAGTGGATGCATTAGTGATAATCTTTCAAAACTCTTTAGATTCTGGAGTAGTTCCTGAGGATTGGAGGGTAGCTAATGTAACCCCACTTTTTAAAAAGGGAGGGAGAGAGAAAATGGGGAATTACAGACCAATTAGTCCAACATCGGAAGTGGGGAAAATGCTAGAGTCAGTTATTAAAGATGGGATAGCAGCACATTTGGAAAGTGGTGAAATTGTTGGACAAAGTCAGCAGGGATTTATGAAAGGTAAATCATGTCTGACGAATCTTATAGAATTTTTTGAGGATGTAACTAGTAGAGTGGATAAGTTAGAACCTGTGGATGTGTTATATCTGGACTTTCAGAAGGCTTTCGACAAGGTCCCACATAAGAGGTTAGCATACAAACTTAAAGCACACGGTATTAGAGGTTCAGTATTGATGTGAATAAAGATCTGGCTGGCAGACAGGAAGCAAAGAGTAGAGTAAACGGGTCATTTTCAGAGTGGCAGGCAGTGGCTAGTGGGGTACCGCAAGGCTCAGTGCTGGGTCACCAGCTATTTACAATATATATTAATGATCTGGATGAGGGAGTTGAATGCAACATCTCCAAGTTTGCGGATGACACAAAGCTGGGGGGCAGTGTTAGCTGTGAGGAGGATGCTAGGAGGCTGCAGGGTGACTTGGATAGGTTGGGTGAGTGGGCAAATGCATGGCAGATGCAGTATAATGTGGATAAATGTGAGTTTATCCACTTTGGCGGCAAAAACAGGAGGGTAGATAATTATCTGAACGGTGGCCAATTAGGAAAAGGGGAGGTGCAACTAGACCTAGGTGTCATGGTACACCAGTCATTGAAAGTAGGCATGCAGGTGCAGCAGGCTGTGAAGAAAGCGAATGGTATGTTGGCATTCATAGCAAAAGGATTTGAGTACAAGGGTAGGGAGGTTCTACTGCAGTTGTACAGGGTCTTGGTGAGGTCACACCTGGGGTATTGCGTACAGTTTTGGTCTCTTAATCTGAGGAAAGACATTCTTGCCATAGAGGGATTACAGAGAAGGTTCACCAGACTGATTCCTGGGATGGCAGGACTTCCATATGAAGAAAGACTGGGTAGTCGTCTTGTACACACTGAAAGTTAGGAGATTGAGGGGGGATCTTACAGAGGCTTACAAAATTCTTAAAGGGTTGGTCAGGCTAGATGCTGGAAGATTGTTCCCGATGTTGGGGAACTCCAGAACAAGGGGTCATAGTTTAAGGATAAGGGGGAAGTATTTTTGGACCGAAATGAGAAAATCATTTTTCACACAGAGAATGGTAAATCTGTGGAATTCTCTGCCACAGAAGGTAGTTGAGGCCAGTTCATTGGCTATATTTTAGAGGGAGTTAGATGTGGCCCTTGTGGCTAAAGGGATCAGGGGTTATGGAGAGAAGGCAGGTACAGGATACTGAGTTGGATGATCAGCCATGATCATATTGAATGGCGGTGCAGGCTCGAAGGGCCGAACGGCCTACTCCTGCACCTATTTTCTATGATTCCATGATTCTATGAAAGAGCTACCTTAAATTTAGTTGCATCTGGTTGGGTAACTATAGTAGGGTGGAGATTATTCCATGCTTTAATTGTGCGGGGGAAGAACGAATTGCTGTACACATCTGTCTTGGTAGCTGGAATCACAAATTGGATCAAGTGCCCTCGTCTGCTGCTAATTGTTTTGGGTTTGGTGTAGGTCTTTTAATCTATGTCGAGCTGGTCATTTAACATTTTGTAAAAACAGGTCAAACGGTGAGCTTCACGTCTGTCTTGGAGAGGGTTCCACCCGAGAGAATTCAGAAGCTTGGTAACACTCGCTTCTCTCTCATAGGTGTTAGTAACAAATCGAACTGCCTGTCTTTGGACACGTTCGATGGAAGAAATATTTTTATTTGTGCATGGGTCCCATGCTGCAACTGCGTAGTCCAAATGAGGTCTATTGAGGGTGAAGTATAGCTTCTCCTTGACAGAAGTTGAACAATGATGAAAGTTGCGTCTCAGAAAATTTAGGACACCTGTTGCTTTCACCGTTGCATGATGAGTCTGACCATTTCAACACAGACCATTCTGTCATTTGATGCCAAGATACGTGGTTTGTTTGGATTCTTCAAGAGTGGCACCAAGTATATTGTAAGATGTTTCGCCTGGATTCCTCTTTCGTGTGACACGCATGGTTTCACATTTGGATGGGTTGAACTGCATGCCCCATTGTTGTGACCAATCAACCATTGTATCGAGATCCTTTTGGAGAGCATCTTCATCATCAGCTGACTTAATTGGATGGTACAGCAAACAATCATTAGTGAATAGTCTGGTCATTGTAGATGATATGTGTATACACCTTTAATTGATAGTGACAATGTCCATGCTAACCACTCCCCCACCAGTTAGTATAATTGTAACCTTCACACTCCTAACTCTCTCTCTAGTGATCGTGACAGACCACGTACAGCTAGGACAATAATGTGTGTTTATTAAAGTAACAAAGACCCAATGGTGTCTGTGTACCTTCTTTACCTGGTGTCAGAAGTATTTCTTCCTGCGTCTCCAGTTCATCGGCTTTTATTTTCTTAGTCCCAGTACCCCCTCCCTGTGCCGTGATGGCTTCTGCCTGTCGTAAACCTGACATCTTAGTCTTTGTTGCAGACATCACTCATCGCTGGAGTGTGTTCTGATATGACTTTGAGCACTATGTTACAATCGCTCATCCTGCTGTGGCTCCCGCAGTCAAAGCCGCCCTTTTGTTGAACCTGGCTGGTCCCGAAGCGCTTGAGCGATCGGAGTCATACATCTATGGACCAAGCGAGAGTGTTCTGGACCTGGTATGTCTGCTTGCTAAATTTACGGCGATGTGTGACCTTCCCACTAACCATATCCTGGAGCGTTTCAAACTGTTCTCCCGATGCCAAAACTCTGGGGAATCTATTGACAATTTTGTGGCCGTGCAGCGCCAACTGGCTCGCTGATGCGACCTGCATGTCCTGACCCCTGAGACTTTGATCCGTGACATCTTGGTCTTTGGTCTACAGGATGATAAGCTGCGCTCTGAGCTGCTACGTAAGCCTGATCTGACATTTAATGAGGCGTTGCATGCCTCTCGTTTAGCTGAGGCGGTCTCCTCCGCTGTAGAGCCACCTTACCCTGTCGTCCACGCAGCCAGTTTCGCTGGTCGCCAGTACTATGCTCCTCGGCGACAGAGGGCAAGCCCCGCGCCGGGCTCCAGACCGCGTCATCGCTGTCCGAATTCTAACTTTGTTTCGCACTGTTCTAATGTCTGCCCGGCGTTGGGGAAAACCTGCAATTTCTGCAACAAGCCCAACCATTTCTCGGCGGCCTGTCGTTCCCGCGGGAACCCTGCACAGCCACAGCAGAAACCCTCTCGCTACTTGACACGTGATGATACCGCGTCTGGTTCCCATCTCCAGCATGATGAACTCCCCCTGTCTGACTCTGGCTCTTCCCAGAGTGAACTGAGTGTGGTTTCCCTGCGAGGTGCACCTGCTCTGATAACAGACCCGACCGTCCGAGTCACGGTGAATGGCATGGCCTTCTCTGCTAAGGTGGACACAGGGGCTGCTGCTAATGTTATGTCAACAAGCCTGTTCGAGAAGATAAGAAATAATGAGCTTGTTTCCACGGACAGTGCTGTTTTGTGTGCCTATGGGGGCAGCATATTTGTTCCTGTGGGGAAGGCTACTCTCCGCTGCAAGGTACTGAAGACCTCTCTGCCCCTCTCTTTCTTCCTGTAAACGGTCAATGTGCCCCCCTGCTCGGCATGGAGGCCTGCCAAGACCTCGGATTGGTGAGCTTCCACAGTGATGTCCACCTGGTGGAGGCACCCCTGCACCCGCTGGCCGAATACCCAGACCATTTTGACTCAAAGCTGGGAAAGTTGCCCTGCAGCTGCAAGATTGCCCTCAACCCCGACATCACGCCGGTTGTCTGTACTCCGCACCATGTATCCTTCACCATGAGGGGCAAGGTCGAATCTACTCTTCTCGAGATGGTGGCCACGGGCATCCTGAAGCCAGTAATGGGCCCCACCCAGTGGGTCTCTACTATGGTTGTTGCTGCGAAGAAGGATAAGAGTGAACTACGGATCTGCATCAATCCTAAGGACTTGAACTTGGCCATCAAGCGCCCTCATTATCCTATGCGGACGGTGGAGGATGTTGCTGCACAGGTCGGCCCTGCCACTGTGTTCTCGGTTCTCGATGCCAAGAGTTCGTTCTGGCAGATACCCCTGGACGAGCGATCCTCACACCTGATGACTTTCAGCACGCCTTTCGGTATCGCTTCCTCCGCATGACGTTTGGGATCAATTCTGCCAGCGAGGTGTTCCAAAGGACCATGGAACAACTGTTTGCTGGGCTCCCATGTGCCATCATTGTTGACGACATCCTGGTTTACAGGAAGAATGTTGTTGAGCACGACCGCCACATTCGCCAGGTGCTGCAGCGGGCCCGAGAAGTCAACCTGAAGCTCAACCCGAAAAAGTGCCGGTTCCGGGTCCCTGAGGTCACCTATATGGGGCATGTCTTCACAGCATCGGGGCTGAAGCCCGACCCGCAGAAGACGGCCGCAATATCCGGGATGCCTGCACCTGCTGACGTGCCTGGCCTACAGCGCTTCCTGGGCATGGTCACCTACCTGGGAAAGTTCATCCCCGACCTGAGTGAACTAAGCACCCCTCTGAGGGACCTGGTGAAAAAGGACACTGCCGTGGCCTGGTTCCCGCAACACCAGAAAGCATTCAACGCCATCAAATCCAAGCTGATCAGCATGCCAACGTTGAAGTACTTTGACCTCCAGTGCCCCATTGTTCCCACATGTGACGCATCTAAGTTTGGCCTCGGGACCACTTGCCTGCAGATCCATGACGGGATGCAACTGCCTGTGTCCTACGCATCCCGAACGATGACCACCGCTGAACAACGCTATGCCCAGATTGAAAAGGAGCTGCTGGCTGTTGTCTTTGCCTGCTCTAAATTTAAGGACTATATCCTGGGCACCTGCTTCACTATTGAAACGGACCACCAGCCTCTGGTCACCATCCTCAACAAGCTGATACACGTGGCCTCTTCCCGGCTGCAGCGCATGATGCTCCAGCTACAACGCTTCACTTTCACGGTGGTTTATCGCAAGGGCAAGGACATGTTTGTCGCTGACACGCTGTCTCGGGCGCTTCTCTCATCCACAACCCGACATCCATACAAGGTGTCCTAACTGATAGTCCTAAACGTCAATTTAACGCCCTCCAGTCAGTTGAAGTCCCTGGCCAAGCACACGGCGGCTGACGCTTCGCTACAACAGCTGGCCGCGATCACCAGGCCGCCGTTCTTCCCTCCCGGCCGCAGCGGTGCCTTACTTCCTGGTTCATGATGAGTTGGTGCTGCGTGATGGTGTGATTGTGAAGGGGCACAAGGTGGCGGTGCCCGCAGCACTCCAAGAACAATACTTTGAAAATGCTCATCGTGGCCATCCCGGGGCCGAAGCGACCCTTTCCATCGCTCAGAGTCAGTTCTTCTGGCCTGACATGCCTCGCTACTTCCGGGATAGAATCTCCACGTGCCCTACCTGCAACAGCCTCACTCCGCAGCAACAGCGGCAGCCGCTCCTGCAGCAGCCAGCTCCAAACCTGCCCTGGTCTGCGCTGGCAACCGACATCTTCAAATGGCACGGAAAGCACTTCCTGGTGCTTGTCGACTCTTACTCCAGCTGGTTTGAAGTTGACCAGCTTCACTCACTTTCTTCCTCCGCAGTCATCGAGAAGCTACGCCGCCACTTTGCCACCTTTGGGTCCCCCGGTCAGCCTGCAGTCGGACAATGGTAGCCAGTTCACCAGTGCCGAGTTCCGTGCTTTTGCAGAATGATGGAACTTTTGTCACTACACCAGCAGCCCGGAATGCAGGCAGAGCAATGGCCTGGCCGAGCGCGCGGTCCGCAGTGCTAAAGGATTGTTGGTATGCTGTTGCCTATCCCACTCTGACATCTACCTGGCCCTGCTGAACCTCCACAACATCTCCCGCGACCATGCCCTGGGCTCCCCGGCTCAGCGCCTCATGTCCCGTGTCATGCGGCCCACGGTCCCGGTGTCTCAACAGTCCCTATCTCCCTCTGTCCTTAAACCTGCCTTGGTCCAGAAACACATTGCCCATAAACACGGTATACAGAAGTGTTCCCACGACAGTGTCCTCCGCCCTCGCCTCCCCGGCCGGGTCGTCCATATGAGGTCCATTTCTGGTCGCTCCAAGCTGGCCGTGGTCGTCGGTTCTGCCGGCTCCCCTCGTTCGTACCTTGTCAACCACGATGGCAAGGTGTACCGCCGGTCCCGCCAGCATCTCCAGCTCGTGAATAAACCTCGCCCTTCCCCGGCGGCTCCGTATGCCCCCCCACTGTTACTTTCGCGGCCTAGTGCCTTGCCCATTCCTCTGGGGTTCCCCCCTCGTCCTTCTCCTGTCCGTCTTCCGGCTGCAGTCCCGCTTTCTCCGGCTTCCTCGTCCTCCTCTTCACCGTCTCCCCCGATGCCTTCATCGCCCAGGGGTTCTCCTGTTCGTAGCCCCCACCATACCCCGGCGTGATCCCTGCTTGTTCCCGTCAGGGAAGGAGGTGATGGCGAGGTTCGGACCCAGTCTGGTCGCCTGGTCAGGCCGCCGGTCCGTTACGGCGATTACGTGGAATTCTGTATTCCCATGCCTTCCTGTTTGAATTTACCCTAGCGCGTGAGACGTGGTCGCCCTGTCACTCACTGTTTGTTTTTGTAGAGGAAGGATGTAGATGATATGTGTATACACCCTTAATTGATAGTGACGATGTCCATGCTAACCACTCCCCCACCATTTAATATAATTGTAACCTTCACACCCCTAGCTCTCTCTCTCTAGTGATCATGACAGACCACGTACAGCTAGGACAATAATGTGTGTTTATTAAAGTAGTAAAGATCCAATGGTCCGTGTACGTTCTTTATAGTTGTGCTTGCGACTTTTTCATGGATGTCATTTATGTAAAGCAAAAACAGATGTGGGCCAAGTACTGTGCCCTGAGGTGTACCACTCAACACTGGATGCCAATTGGAGCTCTTTCCGTTCACACACACATGCTGAAGGTGTTTTGTCAGGAAACTGGAAATCCATAACTTCGTGTTGGAACGAATATCATAGAAGTCAAGCTTCCGAAGCAGTCTCTGGTGTGGGATGACATCGAATGCTTTAGAAAAGTCCAACACTACGAAATCCGTGATGACGTTACCATCAAAGTGCTTGGCGAGGTCATTTGTCGTCAAGATAAGCTGAGACTCACATGATCTATGCCTCCTAAATGCAAGTTGGTTGTCAGCAAGAATGTTATGTTTGCTCACGTGATGCATCAGATTACTATCAATTAAATGCTCCAGCAATTTGCAGCAAGTACTTGTTAATGAAACAGGTCAATAATTCGCTGGGTTGGTGGTCGAACCCTTCTTAAAGAGAGGAGTCATGTTAGCCTTCCTCCTAAAAACATTAAAAACAAAATTGGACCCCGACACGGAACTGATTATTCTAGGAACGTCAGACGCCTGCTCTGAGCCATCAATATTTCAAAGAAGTTTCCTCAATTATGATCTGATATCGGCGAAAAAACTAATACTCAAATTTTGGAAACATACATCTGCCCCTACCCTAAAAATGTGGATTACAAACATGTTTGAGATGCAACATCTTGAAAATATTAGAGGGTACACAAAAAGCTGGAGAAACTCAGCGGGTGCAGCAGCATCTAAGGAGCGAAGGAGATAGGCGACGTTTCGGGTCGAGACCCTTCTTCAGACTCAAAATATTAGACTTGTCTTAGCAGAAAAACCAGAGCATTTTTCGAAGACATGGACATCATCCATTGATTTATTCCAAGGAGAGTATGGTGCAACACAATTTTGGTGTTAAATCTGATTACGGGTTGGTTGATGGGTGGGGATGGATACGAGGCTGGTATATCATCACCTTTTGCTTTTCTTTCTGTTTTTGTCTTTTTATTTCTCTACATCTTTCTTATTTATTTTTCGTACTCACTCTTTGGTTACACCAATTTGGTACTCTAGGGGTTCTATCCTTGCTCATCCACTTTTTCTCTTTCTTGCTTTTTTTCTCTTCTTTTCTCTTAACTTTAGCTAAAAATTAAAATTGAAGCTGTACAATAACTGTATTATGCCATATGCCACTGGTTATATTTTTGTACACTGCTTCTAATAAATAAAAAGATAAAAAAAGAAGAAAATGTCTGTGTAGACTGGTGCCAGTTGTTCGGCACAGAGCTTGAAGGTAGAAGGGGAAACATTGTCCGGTCCTGGAGATGTCCGACTTTTCTGTCTCCTATCACGATGTTCAAGAAACATTTGAACAGCTCCATGGATAGGATAGGTTTGGAGGGATATGGACCAAACACAGGCAAGTGGGACTGGTGTAGTCAGCATGGGGAAGTTGGGTTGAAGGGCCTGTTTCAATGCTGTCAGACTCTATGACTCTAGGGTCTACTGTAATGTCAGATGTGGTTGCTGCCTGAGGCTCATTGCTTAAGTGCATCTAGTTGCAGATATGGTGTGCCAGTGTCCATGGTCATGGATGGAGTGTAAATCAAGCACGCAACTTTGTCTTGGGTTGTGCTGAGCTTCTTGAATGTCAATGGAATTACACTCATCAAGAAAAGTGGAAAGGATAACATTATTATTTTGCCTTTTATATCATAGAAATATATTAGGATGTTTGTCAATTACTACAGGATATCCAACTTCTGACTAACTATTGCAAGCACAATATTTAGCTGCTTGCCCCAGTTCAATGGTGACCTGCAGGATATTGATGGTGGGGAACTCAGCAATAGCCATGTCCTTGAATGTTAAGGATAGGTGGTTGGATTTTCTCTGTTGGAGATAGTTATTGCCAAAAGCCTTGTAAGACTGGTATGTTATTTGCCAATTATCAGCACATTTTTTAATGTTGTCTTGGTTTTGCTTCATGTAGACATGGATTATTTCAATATCTTAGGAGTTGTAAATTGAATTGAACCGTGTGTGCTCATCAGCGAGCATCCAACTTCTGACATTATGGTTGAGGGATGGTTATTGATGAAGAAGCTGGTGGTGGCTCAGTCTGTCTAGGATGCTGCCTGCTGTCAGGAACTCCTGCAGCGATGTTCTGTATTGAGGAATCTGGCCTCCAACACTGATGCAAGTGAGATATGACTTCAACCATTGGAATATTTTCCCTTGATTGCCATTGACAAGGGTTGTTAACACCCCAGTGCATCATTTATTAGCTTGATGATTGTTCAAGTTCAAATGTATTTGATTAAGACCTTCATTTCCATCTCACCACTGGAATTTAGCTCTTTGGTCCTTATTTGAATCAAGGCTATGATGAGGTCTGGAGGCAAATTTGTTTTGGCAAAAGTCAGGCTGGGTAGATTATTGATAAATGCGGCCTGATAGAACATTCAATACATCAATAGTTTCTGTCAGTATAGGTGTTGAATTTATCTATTGAATTATTTTCTCTCTGTTATCAATCTATAGGTATTAAAAGTCTGAAGAAGGGTCTCGACCTGAAACGTCACCTATTCCTTCGGTCCATAGATGCTGCCTCACCCGCTGAGTTTCTCCAGCATTTTTGTCTACCTTCGATTTTTCCAGCATCTGCAGTTCTTTCTTAAACATATAGAGGTATTCATCTATCATTGAAGAGAGTGAAAAAAAAATGAGAGAAGCAATAGTAGATGAAAAGTTAGAAAGTGAGAAGTGAAGAAGGGGATCCACAAACTCAGACAAAAGATTCAAGATTCAAGATTCAAGAGAGTTTATTGTCATGTGTCCCAGAGAGGACAATTAAATTCTTGCTTTGCTTCAGCACAACAGAATATAGTAGGCATGAATAATACAGGACAGATCAGTGTGTCCATATACCATTATATACATATATACACACTTGAATAAATAAACAGATAAAGTGCAAATAAACAGATAATGGGCTATAAATGTGCAGTTTTGTATGAGTTGAGTTTAATAGCCAGATTGCTGTGGGGAAGTAGCTATTCCTGAACCTGGATGTTGCAGTCTTCAGGCTCCTGTATCTTCTACCTGAAGGTAGTGGGGAGGTGAGTGTGTGGCCAGGATGGTGTGGGTCCTTGATGATGCTACCAGCCTTTTTGAGGCAGCAACCGCAATAGATCCCCTCGATGGTAGGGAGGTCAGAGCCGATGATGGACTGGGCAGTGTTTACTACTTTTTGTAGTCTTTTCCGCTCCTGGGCACTCAAGTTGCCGAACCAAGCCACATGATCTCTACTGTGCACCTGTAGAGGTTAGAGAGAGTCCTCCTTGACATACCGACTTTCCGTAATCTTCTCAGGAAGTAGAGGCGCTGATGTGCTTTCTTTATAATTGCGTCAGTATTCTCTGACCAGGAGAAATCTTCAGAGATGTGCATGCCCAGGAATTTGAAGCTCTTGACCCATTTCCACCATCAACCCATTGGTATAAACGGGACAGTGGGTCCCCATCCTACCCCTTCCAAAGTCCACAATCAGTTCCTTGGTTTAGCTGGTGTTGAGGGCCAGGTTATTGTGTTGGCATCATTTGGTCAGTCGGTCGATCTCTCTTCTATACTCTGACTCATCCCCATCAGTGATACGTCCCACAACAGTGGTGTTGTCAGCGAACTTGATGATGGTGTTTGCACTATGACTGGCTACGCAGTCATGAGTATAGAGTGAGTACATCAGGGGGCTGAGCACACAGCATTGAGGTGCTCCCATGCTGATTGTTATTGACGCTGACACCTTTCCATCGATTCGAACAGCCTGTGGTCTGTGAATGAGGAAGTTGAGGATCCAATTGCAGAGGGATGCGCAGAGACCCAGTTCTGCGAGTTTGGTAACCAGCTTAGAGGGGATGATTGTATTAAATGCCGAGCTGTAATCAATGAATAACAGCCTGACATATGAGTTTTCGTTGTCCAAAGATAAATAAAGTGAAGAGCTCCTGCATAATATTATACTGAAAGCTTTAGAATCTAAGAGCAAAGTGATTGCCCTCACTCCAAATAAGATTTAGAACTGCAAATATTTTGAACTAGTTCTTGATTTTTTTTTTCTCCAACATAGCTAGGTGTGTTACGCATGGCAAGAGATTTACAAAGCACATTGTAAATTAACTCACCTCTTCATTAGTTCATAAGTGGTAGGAGCAGAATTAGGCCATTTGGCCCATCAAGTCTAGTCTACCATTCATGGCTGATCTATTTCACTCTCCAAACCCCATTCTCCTGCTTTCTCCCCATAACCCCTGACATCCGTATTAATCAAGAATCTATCTATCTTTGCCTTAAAATGTCCATTGACCTGGCCTCCACAGCGTTCTGCGGCAAATAATTCCACAGATTCACTACCCTTTGACTAATGAAATTCATCATTATCTCCCTCCTAAAGGAGTGTTCTTTAATTCTGAGACTATTACCTCTAGTCCTAGAAACATCCTCTCCAATCCACTCTACCCAGGCTTCCTGCGGGTGTGCCTTTCTCCTGTCTACAATCACCCTCATATCCTCCCGTGCTTCTGTGTCTTGTTTCTATGCACTGTTCCTTACAAAGCCAATTCCAAATCCTTCTTTTGCCCTGCCCCTTCTGGACTACTTCCAGCCCATAAATCCAAATATCTTCCAAATACTATTATTCCTTTCATACTTTCAGTCCAATCACCCCAACCTTGTTTTCTAGTGAAATAAAATATTAAAGAGCATTATTGCTATGTGATTTATGTTTGTATTGATTTTTTCATTCTGTTGTGTGTGAAAATTAAGTTAGAAGAAAATATACTCACTGGAACAGTCAAATCAATTCCCTTAGTAAATAGAAAAACTGGCTGAAGTTAAGACATCATAATCTAGCATTTACTTGTTGCCTGGCAAGGTACATTAAACTGTCACTGGTTGTGGACCCCTGCTTTGAAATTCAACAGCATTTGATGCCAAAACATTGGGCTTACTGAACTGGTGTTACACAAGGTAAGGCCATTCCATTGTTTAATGATTCTTTTATTGTCACATGTACCAAAGGCACAATGAAATACATTTTTGACCATAGATCAGTGTGATTATTGCAAACATAAAGACAATCTTCAACTAAGTACCCCATACATGAAAACAACTCACTGTATCCATATGCATTAATCGCCAGATTTTGGCGCCATTTTGCACAGTCGAAGCAGCAGCTGGCCAAAAAGGCCCTTTGCAGCCATCACCTCAGTCAGTTTACCAGCAAGTCATCCATCTCCTCTCTGGGCCTCCAGCCTTTAAGTCTCGAGGGGGCACCTCCCACAGCCAACCTTGATGGTGTGGAAGATTAGGTGCATGACCTGTTTTGCTCCTATGTTTTGAGATGTTTTCTATAACTTATCCAGTTTGAGTACGATCTTTGAACACCCTCTTCCTTAGGTCTAAAGCTCTACAAATCCAGTAGAGGCTGTGATGGAAAGGAGGCTTTATTGATGGCAGTCTCATGGACATGGAATTACTCTCTTATCCAGGTTGCCATTAACAAAATCAAAAGAAAATACACTGAAATGCTGGAAATCTGGAATACAACAGAAAGTGCTTGTAACACTCAACAGGTGAGGCAGCATCTAAGGAAAGAAAAATCAAATTAAACATTTTGGAACTGGGAGTCTCTATCAGAACTTTGAAGAGAGAAACAAGTTAACATATGTAGAAGATAAGATGGGGAAGGAGAATGGATGGAACAAAAGGAATATCTCTGATCGATTAGGACAGGATGACATAACGTGGTAATTAAAAACAATTAAAATTGGATGAAGTTTCTTTGCTTTGTAATTTATTGGCAATGGTAAGGCCGTGGGACACAGGTTAGTCCAGTTAGCTTGACTATATAAAGCATGGAGAAAATGGAACATTTGGGCCAACATCCCTCCCGCTCTACCCCTTCCCCGGGCACTTTCCCTTGCAACCGCAAGAAATGCTACACTTGTCCCTTCACCTCCCCCCTCCACTCCTTTCAGGGACCCAAGCAGTCCTTCCAGGTCCGACAGAGGTTCACCTGCACCTCCTCCAACCTCATCTACTGCATCCGCTGCTCCAGATGCCAGATGATCTATATCGGTGAGACCAAGTGGAGGCTTGGCGATCATTTCGTCGAATGCCTCCCCTCGGTTGGCAATAACCAAGCCGACCTCCTGGTGGCTCAGCACTTCAACTCCCCCTCCCATTCCGTATCCGACCTCTCGGTCCTGGGCCTCCTCCACGGCCAGAGTGAGCAACACCGCAATTTGGAGGAACAGCACCTCATATTCCGCTTGGGGAGTCTGCATCCACTGGGCTTGAACATTGAATTTTCTCAATTCTGTTAACCCTTGCTGTCTCCTCCCCTTCCCACCTCTCCCTCAGCCCTAGGGCCCTGGCATTCCCTCTATCTCTATCTCCCTCCCCCACCCTAGTCGCACTAGCTTCTCATTTTCACACCACAAACAGCTTACAATGGCCAATTTGGGCCAACATCCCTCCCGCTCTACCCCTTCCCCGGGCACTTTCCCTTGCAACCGCAAGAAATGCTACACTTGTCCCTTCACCTCCCCCCTCCACTCCTTTCAGGGACCCAAGCAGTCCTTCCAGGTCCGACAGAGGTTCACCTGCACCTCCTCCAACCTCATTTACAATGGCTTGTTCCCTTTATCATCGATACTTTTTTGCATATCTTTCATTCATTGTTCTTTATCTCTCCACATCACCATCTATATCTCTCGTTTCCCTGATCCCTGACCAGTCTGAAGAAGGGTCTCGACCCGAAACGTCACCTATCTCCTTCGCTCCTTAGATGCTGCTGCACCCGCTGAGTTTCTCCAGCCTTTTGTGCACCCATGATTACAGGCAGAGGTAACTAGTTCTTTGGCATACAGAAGAATAGAGTGAGTCATCTAAAATTGGGGAATTCGATATTGTGTACTCCATGCTGCAATGAACCAAGAGGGAAGATGCAGTTTTCTTCATCAGACTTGCAATTGGCCTCCTTGTACAGTGTAGGAGGCCACAGACAGAAAGTGCAGAGGGAAGTGGGATGCAGAATTACAGTGTTAGGCAACCAAATGTTCGATGTCATTCCTGCAGTTTGAGCACAGGTGTTCCACAAAGCAATCACCCATTCTGCATCTGAAGAAGGGTCTCAACCCTATTCCTTGTCTCCAGAGATGCTGCCTGACCCGCTGACTTGCTACAGCTTTTTGTATCTATCTTCTGTGTTTGGTTTCTCCAATGCAGAAGAGATACATTGTGAACACTCAATGCAGTGTACTGGATTGGAAGAAGTCTAAGTGAATTGGAGAGTGACATGAGGTGGGGTGTAGAACAGTGGACCAGGTACTTGCAAAGGGAGCAATCTCTTTGCAATGCTGAAAGTGGAGGAGGAGGAGGGGTGTGACATATGTCTGGCGGCGGCATCTACATGGTTTCTGGTGAAAATTGCAAAGGATAATCCATTGAAAACAAAGTCTGGTAGGATTGAAGCTAAGCATCAGGGCAACTCTGTTCTATCGCTGTACAGTAGGCAGAGGGTGAGGGACATATGCGAGATTGTGGGTGACGGCTCTGTCCACTATGGGAGTGAGGAAGCCATTGTTCAGGCAGACAGAAAACATTCTAGAGCCACCTCTTTGGATTGTCTCATTATCAGAGCAAATGTGAGGGAGATGAAGAAACTGAACGAATGAAACTGAATCCTTGTAGGAAGAAAATTTGGAAGAAGTATGATCAAGGTAACATTAGAGTCTGTGGCTTGTAATGAATGTTGGTGGCCAGCCTAACTCCTGAGATGGAGACAACCCTGAAGTGCTCATACATACAAGTGTTTCGGCATGACTCAGTGGAGTTGAATGACACAGTGGTGCAGCAGTAGAGTTGCTGCCTTACAGCATTAGATATGTTTGATCTTATGGGTGCTGTCTGTACAGAGTTGTGCATTCTCTCTGTGACTGTGTGGGTTTCCTCCCACATTCCAAAGACGTGCAGGTTTGTAGGTTAATTGACTTATTTAAATTGTTCCCAGCATGTAGAATATAATGAGAATATGGGTAATCTCTGGTCAGCATGAACTCAGTTGGTTGAATGGCCTGGTTCCATGCTGAATCTCTAAACTAAACTAAACTCGGCAGAGTTCTGGAATGGAGTTTATTGCTGATCCTGTGGATTAGTAACAATTCAGCCATGAGCTTTTGAATCTTGTGTATAAGATTAAACGGGCTGCACAACCTTCTTGTATTTCTAAGTCTAGAAATTTTGGATGGTACATGGGTTGTAGAGGAACCTGAAAGTTTGTTCCTTTGTACCTGCTGCTCTTGTCCTTCTTGATGGTAAAGGTCAGAGGGTGAGGATATGTTGTAAGAATAGACCAGACAAGTAATTGTAGTGTATTTTATAGATGATGCACACTGTAATCACTAAGGCCAGTTATGGATGGAAATAATCTTTATGATAGTTGATAGGATGGCATTTAAGCAACTACTTTGTCTTGGTTGTTGAAGAGTTTCTTGGGAGTTGTAGGGGTTACATTAATATAGATGGTAGTGGGGTCTTGGGGTGTTAGGAAATGAGTGACTCTAGACTTTAGACTTCAGAGATCCAGCATGGAAACAAGTCTTGCAGCCCACCGAGTCCATTCCGATCAGTAATCTCACTGTACACCAGCACTATCCTACACACTTAGGACAATTTTACTTAACCCAATTAACTTACAAATCTGTAAGTGTTTAGACAGTGGGAGGAAACCAGAGCAGTCGGAGAAAACCCATGTGGTCACAGGGAGAACGTTCAATCCTCGTACAGGCAGCACCCGTAGTCAGGATTGAACCTGGGTCTCTGGTGCTGTAAGCCAGCAACTCCACTGCTGTGCCACAGTACCGCCCTATACATACCATAGAAAATTCTTAGCTTCTCATTTCCACATCCACGGTATTTACTTGGCTGCTCGGGTTTAGTTTCTGGTCATTAGTGACTCTTGGGATATGGATGGTGGGGAAATTTTGACGGTAATGCCATTAAATCTGAAGAGTAGGTGAACAGACTCTCACTTGTAGGGTATGGTTCATGCCTGGTACATCTGTTGCACAAATGCTACCTGCTACTAATGAGCCTATACGGATAGGGGCTGTCCCATTTGGGTGATCTAATTGGCGAGTTTAGAAGAGTTTGAAAAAATGACATGTTAAAGACCTCCTTCAACTATGTAGAAGACCTCCTTCGACTATGTGGAAGAGCAACTTTGACTAGCTATGACTAACTTCGGGAAAATTGGACACCAGATAGTGGCGAGTGAAGAGGCCCTCCTTCGATCTCCTTCAACTATGATGAAGACTATCTACAACTACCCTCGATTACCTACGACTAACATGCTGACCTACTATGACCTACTACGATCTACTACGACTAAACCTACGAGTAAAAAAAGTATCGATTTTTTCCATGGCAACCTTTTTTTTTACATGTGGGCATTTTTTAACATATTGAAAAAACACCGCGATCTACTGAGGCCTCGAGTATGCGGAGACCACTCTCGAGCATGAAGGAGAGTTATGCAGACCTCCTATGACCTCGTGTCAACCATGCTGCGAGTATGAGTCGCGGGCAAACTCGCCAGAACTCGCGCATTAGGTCGTCCAAGTGGGACAGGCCCTTAACTGTTGTCCAGGTCTTGCTGCACACATGCATGGATTAGTACAATTGCTGAAGAGTTGTAAATGAAACTGAACATTATGCATGCATCTGTGATCATGTTTCTCTATTCTCTGTAATCCATTGAAGCTAAATAATTTAGTGCTCCCCAAGATGGGCCCACTTCTCTGTGAGGGTATTGGTCTAGTGCTGCAGCACATGCATGAGAACTGAACACTTTGTGATTTGTTGGGAGGTAGGGTGGACCATGGATAGTATTGACAGCTTATAGGATGCATTGAAAGTCCCCTTTACATCTAACACGGTCAATTGATTTCAAGAATTATGATTGACCAATATTCCAATGTATGTACAAATGGACTCATTTTTCAGTCTAAAGTCATCAAGCTTTATGGACTACACATGTGCAGAGAACAATGTTTAATTGGTGCCATCCTATCAAGTTAATTTGCTGTTACTTCTGAAGCTCTGTGAACCATGTGTCCATTTGTGTGTGCACATAAACAATGTCTTACACTTTCAGTGGAAGAGGTCATTCACCATTTTGTTATTCATCAATATGGATTTGTGTATCAGTGGCGTGCAGATATATGGAGCTCTTCCCCAGTTACATTAAGTTCATAAAGAACCTTATTGGAGGCATTCTTCCATCTGGCAAAATAAAAGCAATTTGATTAATCTTGTACGTTTCAACTTTTTGCACGGTTTGATCTTGATTTACTGAATCATTACTGGGAGAGATTGGCTAATTGGTGAACATTTGTTTGAAGAGGGAGATGGTAAAGCTTTAACTAGTGAGAAAATAGGTCACCATCTAGCCAATCTCTCCCAGTAATGATTCAATTAACCAAGATCAAACCATGCAAAAAGCTGAAACTTACGAGATTCATCAAATTGATTTTATTTTGCCAGATGGAAGAGAGTTTTCTTTTAAAGCCTATTTTAAATAGCTCGTTTATTTAACAGTCACAACCAAAAAGACAATTAACTGTTACTGGCTTGTACAGATCTGTGATCGAAAGACAGACTCCAAATGTCCCCTATCCTTCCTTGTAGCAAACAAAACCATTGTTAACTGAGGAATTAAATAAATCCTTTGTTGTAGCAAAGCTCCATTGATTAAATGATTGCTAACTGGGGGAAAGTTGTATAGAATATCAATACCCTTTGTGTGCACCACAGGCTCTGCTCATTTTGTTCTGTCTACAATAATGGGTGAAATGGTAAATACAACACAATAACATTTTCTGCTCCAAATGTATTAATTATTTAACGTGCTAGATCAAAATGTTTTGTTTTAATGCTCTGCAATTAATGTCCAGCACAACAAAATGAATTACGCTGCCAATAGATTTCCGCATATTGGTACATCTAATTCCTTGCTAGAGTAGGTATTCAAAATGATGGCACATATGTGTAAGTTGCTCTTAAAAAGATTTCATTAGACAAAGCCTGAGGACAGATGTCTGAGTGCCACTAATGTGCACACAGTGATGCAGAGAATGTCACAGAGGTTAGAAAATCATTTAAAATCACTCCAATGTGCAGCAAACAAAAACTGTTCCTAAGCAACGTTGCTTTTTCTTAAATCTTCACAAAATCGCAATCCAATCAAAATCAATATGAGCAAGAAAGAAATGTGCTGTTAAACATAGTTTCCCACAATATAACGTTTTCTTTCATACCCAGTTCTGTGGGAGTTCTAATGGCTAAATAAGAAATAAAATATGTTTTCATCTTAAGGTTTCATTTTGAAAATGGGTTAGATATGGATCAAACGTAGACCATCTCCATTGTTGCATGAATCATCCATTGCATGGAAACTTAATTATCTTGTTTGGGCAGGTCACCAAGGAATTATTGCTTTATCGGTAAGACCATTCTAAATAATTGGAAAATATTGACCAGAGGATTTCAAAACTGGCAAGGAATTGGGTGTTGATAATGCCTCTCTATGAGTTGACTGTTCTGATGTTAGTCTTCTTCAGCACTGTGATGTCTATAGAACTGGTGCGTTACAATATTGAGAACTATATTCTGTACTCTGCATCTTCCCCTTTGCCTAATGTACTTGAGTTTCACTTGCTTGTATTTATGTGTAGCATTATCTGATCCGATTGGGTAGGATGCAAAACATATCATTGTGTTTCAGTGCATATGAGAATAATAAACCTAAACCTAACCCTAATCCTAAACCTAAACCATTGGTGGAATGAAAAAATCCATTAACACATCACCCCTGCAGTACTAAAAATACCTCAGATAAAAGGACGATTAGATTACAAGTAAGCTTTGTCCATGTGTCTGAAGATGGCCAAGGTGGGCAATTTATGATTTGATACTGACCTCAGGTGCTGTCTAGGTGGAGATTGCATTTTCTCCCTGCGTGGGTCTCCTCCAGATGCTCTGGTTCCCTCCCACATCCGAAAGACGTGCAGGTTTGTAGGTTAATTGGTCTCTGTAAATTGCCCCTAATCTGCAGTGAGAGGATGTGAAAGTGGCATAACGTAAAACTAGTGGAAACAGGTTTCCACTAAATGGTTGGCGTGGATTTGATTGGCTGAGGGCCTGTTTCCAAGCTGTATCATAAACTGGACTAAACTAAACTAGACATTTCTTTGCTCTGGACATGTATTTCTGAATATAATTTTCTTGCTTGAGTTATTAATTTGACCCCTAGCACAGTTTCTGCTCAACATGCATTTTCATTGCCTCGCCCACATATGCTTTCAAGATAAAAAGTGTTGCATATGCTCCATCCTGTTCCATATTCTCCCATAATGGTCAACCTATTGCACAACTTCATGTCTGCCTTGAACGATACCTTTAACTACCCTCGTTTTCAACAAGTAACAGATAAGTTCAGAGAAAAATTGCATTGAATCAATAATTATCAAGCTGGCCATATCATGTGGATGCCAGTCCCAAAAATAATCTCTCCTCAGCCACATGTATTCAACGTGTAAGGTCCATAAATTCTGTGAATGGAGAGAACATGAACAGTGAGCATAGAAACTCTGGATCCATGTCCAGGTTTAAATTAATAAAGCTGTTAATAGCAAAATGGAAAACAAAATATTCTATTGGAGTGGCACAATGGCACAGTTGGTCAGCCTGCTGCCCCATGACACCAGAGACCCTGGTTCAAATCTAACCTCGGGTGCTCTCTGTGTTGAGTTTGCACATTCTCTGTGTGACCACATGGATTTCCTTTGGGTGCTCCAGTTTCCTCCAATGTCCAGAAGATATGTGGCTTTGTAGGTTAATTGCTCTCTACAAATTGTCACTAATATGTCGGGAGAGGTTGATAAAGTGAGATAATAGTAAGATTAAATGAGAACTTACCAGTTTGAAGTTTGATCTTTATTTTATGAGGAGTTACGATGAGGGATTACGTGCCGAGCCCGCCTACCAGCTGACCTTTATGAGAGATGGTTGGGAGTGGAGGGCACGTAATCCCTCATCGTAACCCCTCATAAAATAAAGATCAAACTTCAAACTGGCAAGTTCTCATTTAATCTTACTATTTTACTTCGGAGTCACGTGACGATTTCAAAGCTCTGTGATTTCATGCCATGGAAATGAGTCCATGTGTCACACACTGCATCAATTGACCAGGGATGAGTGAAATTTAATAATGCATGACATAGATTTAAACATGCTGATGCTTTTTATTGACAAAATGATAATTATAGTAATCCCACTCATCCAGGAGGAATTAAAAAATAGAACCTGAAAATAGTGTTGGCAAATACCCCCAGTCTGGCAATGGATTGTTATAACACATTTGGAAATTCGCTTGTTTGACTATCCTGCAGACGCTAGGATGAGGTCCAGCAAAACATCCATAACCCTCGCTGCTGATGTTGTTGCAGCCCTGGTGGAGTGAGATTTGAAAACATCAGTGTTCACTCCTGCACAAGCCAAAACCCGTTAAATCACATGGGGATGGTCTATACTGATACCTACGTATGAGGTTTTTGTTACTAACAAACATTGCTAGTTCAGAGCCTCTAAGGCTTTGGGTAACATAATGACTGTATAGATGTGTGACCACACACACAACCAAAAGGTCCATGGGGTATGCCATGAAACTAGTTTGACCTGATGCCCCCAGTCTACTCTGCAAGACTAAATCATGAACATAAGTATCATATTATTTGCAGCTGTAACCATCCTGTCCAGTCGAAACTTATGCACCGACTGGACCCGTTGCACTGAACCCAGCGCCATGAAGGTAACCAATTTGTAAGTGATTTAGACTGAGGAGAGGAATGTAGCTGGAGCCCACTGGTGACGCAGCATCAGCAGGACATAACATCCCATATCTCAGAGTACCTGGGCCTGGGGGAATTTGAGTTGAAGATACCCTTCATAAATCTGGATATCAGAGGTCAAATCTCGACAGCGTGGTGTCCAGACCCCAGCAGGAAATATGATGACAAGGCACTTTTGCACAATTTATAGCACTATAACTCCATCTCTCGTGAAATATAGCTTTGAGAGGAAACCCAAGACATCTGTTATATGTACCGTGTCATACGATATATTGAACTGTAAACAGGACACTTACGTTCCTTGATATAGGAGATGTACTGTTCCTTGGTACTATCTCTTCAGGCCACAGTGATTACATCCATCGGACAACCTGACGGTCTGTACCCCAGGAAAGGTCTTCACATAGTGTGCAACCCAACAATATTATTTGCTCATGCAGAGGCTGGTACTTCCTAGTCACGGGGTAAACTAGCAGATTTCTGCATTTGGAAACAGCCATCAAAAGGCTTCGCAGTATGAGGGGACCCAATGGCTGTGTAGGCCAGTCGGGCATTATCAATGCCTGAGGCGGAGTCTTGCTGGTTTTTAAGCAAGCACCGACTGATGAGGCAAAATGGAGGAAAGACATAACGAACATTCCTCCTCAGTATAGCGAGAATGCATCCATTGCCACTGCTCCTGGGAATGGCCGCCATGCCAGATATTTTTGCAACTGGCGATTGAGACTAGATGCAAACAAATCGATATTTGGTGTTCCATCAATCCACAATGTCATTAAATACTTTGTGATCCAACATCCATCCTGTGTTGTCATTGATTTACGTGATGATACACCAGCACCAAATGAGGTTAGGTAAACTATCACAGGTTATTAAATTGATTAAACCCATGTGATTAATATATGCCACCACCGTAGTGTGTCAACCTGTAGGTGAGCATGCAGATATGCACATTCGCACAATAAGCCTTTAACCCATAGAATACAGCTAGTTATTTTAGGTAGTTGTTACCACATAACTGAGGGATTGGTAACTCATGCACATCCCATCCGCCTCTGTGACTAGAGATGAGATAGTAATTTCCCATCTTTGAGCACTAGCATCAGTTTGTAACATAACTGAAGGTTAAATGACCATAAGTTACTGGAGTAATGCTGAATACTGTTCCTCCATAAATGTGACTTTATAGCCTCAGCTGTTAATAGCATACATCTGTTAACAATGACCTACATGGTATTTGAGAGCTTGCTCCTTTGCACAATGTAAGTTCTGATAATGCAAAGGCCCCAATTACGCAGCTGAAAAACAGCCACTAAATTGCCAATTACACTAGCCACTTGATGAATAACAACAAGATAGTTACAAGATTCCATTAATTCTAATCTCTTGCCCCAGGACGGATTCACAGACAATTAATAGAGCTGAAGGTAAATCGCAATCTATAACTCTAGTTGGCATCAACTTAATTTTAACTGGATGAGATACCCCAATTTCTTAAATATTCGTTTTGCGGCTGAAACAGCTAATTTAGCAAGATTCAGCGTTTAGAATATCATCCAGATAGGCCATAAATATGTATTTTCGAGCTTTTAGCAGCCCAAGCACTGGCTTGATAATTTGGTAAACAACCTGGGAGCTGAAGTTAGCCCATTTCACAACAGCTATCGTTGCCCATACCAGCTAAATTTCAAATATCTCCAGGGAACCCTGTGAATGGGAACTGAATAGTATGCATCTTTGAGGTTGATGCATGCCATAAAGTATCCTATGGAAATCCGTTGTTAGACAGTAACAAAGTGTCCCATTAAAAAGTCTATACTGCACATGTGAATGTGAGTTAATCAAGGGTGATCCAACATCATCCATCTTTTGATTGTTTGGATATCTGCTTGAACACCCAAACCTTTTTGTTTGCAATGAATAGATGTCCAATTTGGTGTATATTGTATGTGTGGCAATAAGTTGAAGGAAATTCAATTTGATTTCCTTGTATACTGTGCAGCATAAACTGTTCTGATGTTACTCGTGGATATTCGTGCAAAAACAGTGTAATCTATTACCACACGTAACTAGACCATATACCCCGTGTTTCAGAAAGAACCAGACCCACCTACCTCCATGGTTATTGGTGGTCTTATGGTTTGCCCAAAGGCCCCTGATGCCGGTTCTGTTACCTTCCTCAGGTTCTGATTGCATCCTTGAATTTGAAGGATAGGAGGTGTGTGGATTGCTCATTTTCCCTCAGGGCTGGCTTGGGTATTGGCCTGAAAGACCTCTGCCCAGAGAATCAGCTTTCAGCTGCCACCAGCTTCAGTGAACCACTTACCGATGGAGTTGTAGGGGTATAGTCGCCGCAACGGTGAGGCTTTTGCTCGTCGTAGGTACCTTGACTGGTCCGACAGCTTTATTTCCTCATCCAGGTTTTTTGCCTGTTTGACTAGGTCTTCGCCAAGGAGAAGATTTGGCGGCTGAACTTTGCTGGCCTCGCGATCCATAGTCTCCACAGTTAGCGCTGTTCATTGCCGGCACTTTGTTGCTGTAATGCACTCCCATATGTTCACGGCCATACTTCCGAGTTGGGAGTCAGTCACACACTGACTCCTCACACTCACCTCCACAGAGAGGGAGATTTGTAAGCAACCCTGCAACAGGCGCTGCTGCAGGTCCCCGACAAGACCTGCGCTGATATGGGCCCGTCCACGGACAATATCAGGATGGAGCAGCTCCTCAGTGTGATGAACGCCCTGCGGACGCATCCATGCTCCACCTGGGAAAAATATCCGAGGACGTACCCATGGAGAGGAACCCTCCTATTTTCTTCAAGCAGCTGGCGTATCATGGAATGTTCCCACGACATACCATCAAACTGCGAGTCAGCTCCAAACTGACTGCCTACGCTCCCCTCCTCAGAGATGGAGATATAATGCAGCCCAACACCAGGCGCTGCCGTGGGCCCCCGAGACCCGCGCTGATATGACTCCTCTCCTTGGAGTATATCATGGTGGAGCATTTTTCTCATGAGATGCTAATTCCGGGAAAGACATCCGAAGACACTCCCTACTGCAGGAGGCGAAATCCTCCTGGCCATGCTCGTCCGAAGTCCACTGGCCTACCGAGCCGGGTCTCTCCACGGAGCCGGTATTCCCCGCAGCTTTTGTAGCCGGGTTTCTCCGAGCCGGGTGTCCCCTCCGAGCTGGGTCTCCCCATGGAGCCGGGATTCCCCGCGGCCTCCGTAGCCGGGTTTCCCCGAGCTGGGTTTCCCCTCGCGGATCCGGGATTCCCTGCTGTCTCCGTGGCCGGGGTTTCCCGAGCGGGGTTTGCCTGCCGAGACAGGATTAGACCCCAGACCGACATCCAGCAGGAACTCTGTAAAAGAGCTTCCTACAAGAAAGCACAACCTGAAAAATAAGTTCAAAACTTACCTTCAGGTTTTTGAAAGTTACCGCTGGAGGAGCAATGCACCTGCCAGCCAGTCGCGGTGCAATGCGATTGACGTAATGACGTGCATGCGGGCTGGCGGGTTCTTCACATAGTCACTCACATGACTCCAAAGTAAAACATGGAATTAGTATGAACAGGGATCGAATGTCAGCCTGGACTCGGTGGGCCGGAGGGGCATGCTCTCTCTAAATTAAACTGAATTTGCAATTTAAATAGAAATATCCCAAATTGTTCCTGAAAGCAAAGAAGTGGCACACTGGTACAGATAGCAGAATTGTTGCCTCACAGCTCCAATAAATCTGGGTTCAATCCTGACCTCCAGCATTGTCTGCAGGAGTTTACCTGTTCTCCCTTGTGACCATGTGCATTTCCTCAATCTGTTCCTGCTTCCTCCACTATGAGGAGGTTGGTAGGTTAATTGGACATTAAAAACAATATTCCCACTGCATAGGTAATTGGTAGAATCTAAGAGAAATGGATGGATATGTGGGCAGGTTAAAAAGTGCCAGGGGGATGATTGGAATAAAAATGGATGCTTGACAGCCGATGCAGATTTGGTGGGCCAAAGGGATGTAGGGAGAAGGCAGGAACGGGGTACTGATTGTGGATGATCAGCGATGATTATAGTGAATGGCGGTGCTGGCTCAAAGGGGCGAATGACCTATTCCTGCACCTATTGTCTATTGACTTGTTTCCATACGTCACCTCTGTATGAATTTATCACTCCACGGCTCAAAACATGAAATCCAACTGTTACATCTGAGGGATTGGATTGAAGAATAGTAGTCTTGGGAATGGATGCAATAACATCATAAAATGCTGATTCCATTCTTTCATTGAAGCCTCGAAACAATTAGTCACTTGCAAATAACCATTTCAAGGTCTCTGCCTGATCATACAAGCTATGTTGGTGCTGAGTAACAGTCTTAATATTGATTTGTAATATCAATATTTTTCATACTAAACAAATAAGAAGTACAGTGTACTGTTTCATCACATAATATATTTTATTTTAAGTGTCAATTCAAGTAACATTTAATTATTTCTAATGCTATTTAGTTGTTACTTACATTGCAAAACTTTTGACTGCTTGATTCCTTGTCACTTTAGGCACAATACTTATTGCTCAGTTATTAAAGTAAACACACTGATTGCTGATACAATCACCTTATGCTCTATTCATAGGGTAAGCCAAGTTAATATTAGGGCAAGGAGTTCAGAGTGATTCAGAGAAAGGAATCTAGACTGAATTAATTGAGCAGTTAAATTTCAGTTATCATGAGTTTGTGTTCAAATATGTATTGTAAAGTAGACAAATCCTCAATTTAAGAAATGTTGGTGAAAAATTTAGGTTAATTAATGAACATAAGTATGGTGCTGCATGGTGGCACAGCAGTGGAACTCCTGCCTTACAGTGCCAGACACCCGGTTTTGATCCTGATGAGGGGAGCTGTCTGTGCAGAGTTTGTAGATTCTCCCCCGATCTGGTGGGGTATCTGCGGGATCTCTGGTTTCCTCCCACATTCCAAAGATGTACAGGTTTGTAGGTTAATTGGCTTGGTATAATTGTAAATTGTCCCTAGTGTGTAGGATAGTGCTAGTGTGTGGGGATCGCTGATAGGCGCGGACTCGATGGGCTGAAGGACCTGTTTTCATGCTGTATCTCTGTTAGACTAAACTTAAATTCATAACCTTTGAACTGTTGCCAGATTGAGAAAAAAAATTGGATCTGTGGTTTGCAGGGCATTGAACCACTCAGGATTGGAGTTTGATTACACTTTTCTTGAAAAAATGTACATCCACACTATGTTTCACTCATCTTTTCTGGCTTTAAATCCCTCTCATTTATCCTATCCCATATTTTCCACGGTCTGCTCAGAATGCCATTGTTATTTGTTTATGTTTGATAGCTAATTCAACCTTACTATTTCTCAGACTGCAAAATTATAAATAGAAAGTTTTCTTTCCTTGATAAAGCTGAATTTGCATCCTTGTTGATAACTCCCACTGAAATTACTGCAGAAAGCAATAGATCTTTAGTGCCAGACTTCAAAAATTCTGCTAAATCAGTCAAGGGTCTTCTGTATATGTATTTGTGAAGCTTTTCCAATCTATGGCAGTTGACATTGGTAATAGTTGTATAAATGCAAATGATTCAATTGCACTGCACAATCATCCTTCATCTCAATTAGTCCAAAGAAACAAAAAAGGAATCAATGACTGTGACCATTGAAGCTTAGATCTGTTCAATGATTATAAGTTAATGGTAAGCAAAGCCAACATAATAACAGTTATTTGTCAAAGAAGAAACTGCTGCTTGACAACAAGGAACATTTCATTATCCACAGCACCATTTTTATACCATGTCAAAGAATTAAAGCAAATCCTTACTCAGCCGATTAAATGTACAGTTTGAGAAAGAACCATTCTATTTTAAGATAAGATGTAAATTGTGTTTTAATTAGATGCATAATAAGGCATCTGTGTAGAAACATGTTGTTAAAAGAGTAACATCTAGAAATGTTTTTCTTTCATTGGTTTTTAAATGAGCAGAAATTTACCAACAGTAAGTTTACAGAGAAATTGTAACAGAAGAGGAAGGTTATGCAGAGACTTTGGCTCACCGAATCTGCACTGACCAAAGATAAACTGTACACATTCTATCCTGCAAATTAGGGATCATTTTATAGAAACGAGTTAACCTACAAACCTGCACTTCTTTGGAATGTTGGGAGGAAACCAGATTGTTCAAGAACAAGCTTTTCCAGTTAGTAAAACTCCTACGCATGCCTGAAACCCCCGCGCTTGTGTGGACTTTATTAAGTCATTAAAGGCACATTACACATATCATAACATCCCCCCGTTTTCCAAAAGAGAAAAATGTACAGCTGTACAATGTATATATCTGTCCAAGTGAGAAAAGAACACTTTTTCTAAACTCAAATTTCCTTTCCTTCTCATTATATTATTTACATAAACTAGGTTATCATTCTTGCAACCCCATATAGACATGACAATTGATAAGAACTAAATCAATGGGTTCCATAGTCTCCAAAATACTTAGGCAGTCTCACAGCTCGACCTGAACGAGTTCACACTGTTTTGTTTATGTCAATGTCCTTGTTTTTGTCATTTCGCACAGTAGCTGTTTTCTTTTCAGTAGGTGTTGGCTGCTGTTTCAATGCTTGTGTTGCCCTGGTCTTTGATGGTCTGGCCAACGCTTCACGTGTTGATGTGTGACTAGCTCGTCTGGTAGATTTTCGCAGGTCTTGCGGAGATGTACGCGATTGCGACGGTATATGTTAGATGCGTATCTGGCATATACCGTTCGCACATACAGTGGCTTGCAAAAGTATTCATACACCTTGAACTTTTCCAAATTTTGTCGCGTTACAACCACAAATGTAAATGTATTTTATTGGGATTGTATGTGATAGACCAACACAGAATGGTGCATATTTATGAAGTGGAAGGAAAATGATACATGGTTTCCAAATTTTATTAAAAATAAAAAACTGAAAAGTGTGGCATGCAAAAGTATTCAGCCCCCCTGAGTCAATACTTTGTAGAACCATCTTTCGCTGGAATTACAGCTGCAAGTCTTTTGGGGTATGTCTCTACCAGCTTTGCACATCTAGAGTCTGAAATTTTTGCCCATTCTTCTATGTAAAATAGCTCAAGCTCAGTCAGATTGGATGGAGAGCGTCTCTGAACAACAATTTTCAAGTCTTGCCAGAGATTCTCAATTGGATTTAAGTCTGGACTTTGACTGGGCCATTCTAACACATGAATATGCTTTGATATAAACCATTCCATTGTAGCTCTGGCTGTATGTTTAGGTTTGCTGTCCTGCTGGAAGGTGAACCTCCACCCCAGTCTCAAGTCTTTTGCAGACTCTAACAGGTTTTCTTCCAAATTTGCCCTGTATTTGGCTCCATCCATCTTCCCATCAACACTGACCAACTTCCCTGTCCCTGCTGAAGAAAAGCATCCCCACAGCATGATGCTGCCACCACCATGTTTCACAGTGGGGATGGTGTGTTCAGGGTGATGTGCAGTGTTAGTTTTCCGCCACACATAGCGTTTTGCATTTAGGCCAAAAACTTCAATTTTGGTCTCATCAGACCAGAGCACCTTCCTCCACATGTTTGCTGTGTCCCCCACATGGCTTGTTACAACAATGGCTTTCTTCTTGCCACTCTTCCATAAAGGCCCGATTTGTGGAGTGCACGACTAATAGTTGTATTGTGGGCAGATCCTCCCACCTGAGCTGTAGATCTCTGCAGCTCCTCCAGAGTTACCATGGGCCTCTTGGCTGCTTCTCTGATCAATGCTCTCCTTGCCCGACCTGTCAGTTTAGGTGGACGGCCATGTCTTGGTAGGTTTGCAGTTGTGCCGTACTCTTTCCATTTTCGGATGATGGATTGAACAGTGCTCCGTGAGATGTTCAAAGCTTGGGATATTTTTTTATAACCTAACCCTGCTTTAAACCTCTCCACAACTTTATCCCTGACCTGTCTGGTGTGTTCCTTGGGCTTCATGATGCCCAAGGAACATTGTTTGTTCAGTAATGTTCTCTAACAAACCTCTGAGGCCTTCACAGAACAGCTGTATTTATACTGTGATTAGATTACACACAAGTGGACTCTATTTACTTATTAGGTGACTTCTGAAGGCAATTGTTTGCACGATTTTATTTAGGGGTATCAGAGTAAAGGGGGCTGAATACTTTTGCACACCACACTTTTCAGTTTTTTATTTATAAAAAAATTTGAAAACCATGTATCATTTTCCTTCCACTTCACAATTATGCACCACTTTGTGTTGGTCTATCACATAAAATCCCAATAAAATACATTTATATTTGTGGTTGTAACGTGACAAAATGTGGAAAAGTTCAAGGGGTATGAATACTTTTGCAAGCCACTGTATCAACATTCGTCAAGCTGGTGAGAAATTATGGCTTTTTCCCAACTCTTCTTTCCTTGAACGAGGGGTTGCATTCGCACTGTGTCACCCTCATGAAGTGTGGAAAGGTCTATAGCTGATTTATTGTAATTGTCAGCTTGCTGCTGAATATGCTGCTTCATGCTTTCATGCTCGTACACAACTCTGGGTTCAAGTAGTCTCACTGTCGTCGGCAGAAGTGTACACATTTGACGATTCACGAGGCGCTGAGCGGGACGTGCTAAGCCCTTGAAGATCAAACCATCTTAGACTGCGAGCTCATCCCTATAGCTGTAACTAGATTAAGTGGGGCACGTTGGGTCCCAGGTTCACATGGGAGGGCTGGTCCCCCAATGCATTATTCCACTTCTCCACCAATTATAATATTGGTGGCCAGTGGGGGGTGGGTCTGGAGTGCTAGCATGGGTGTTGTGGGTCAAGTCAAGTCAATCACAGTGAGTGCAAGGCCAACGATCCATTTCAATCCCTTTCATGTCAAGTCAATCCATTTCAAGTCAAGTCAAGTCAAGTCAAGCACAGGGCAAGCGGGGCCAGCAAACAATACAATTCATTTGCTTTCACTTCAGGTGAGCTCAAGCAAAGCAAAGGCAAAGCAAAAGCACGGGGCAGGCGGGGCCAGCCAACAATACAATCCATTTGCTTTCATTTCAGGTAAGGTCAAGCAAAGGCAAAGCAAAAACAAGGGCAGGCGGAACCAACCAACAATACAATTCTTTTGCTTTAGTTTCAGGTGAGGTCAAGCAAAGCAAAAGCAAAAGCACAGGGCAGGCAGGGCCAGCCAACAATATAATCCATTTGCTTTCATTTCAGTTGAGCTCAAGCAAATCAAAAGCAAAGCAAAAGGCAGGCAGGGCCAGCCAACAATACAATCCATTTGCTTTCATTTCAGGTGAGGTCAAGCAAAGCAAAGGCAAAGTGAAAGCACATGGCGGGTGGGGCCAGCCAACAATACAATCCATTTGCTTTCATTTCAGGTGAGCTAAAGCAAAGGCAAAGTAAAAGCAAAGGGCAGGCGGGGCCAGCCAACAATACAATCCATTTGTTTTCATTTCAGCTGAGATCAAGCAAAGCAAAGGCAAAGCAAAAGCAAAAGCACTGGGAAGGCAGGGCCAGCCAACAATACAATCAATTTGCTTTAATTTCAGGTGAGGTCAAGCAAAGCAAAGGCAAAGCAAAAGCAAAAGCACAGGGCTGGTGGGGCCAGCCAACAATACAATCCATTTGCTTTCATTTCAGGTGAACTCAAGCAAAGCAAAAGCAAAAGCACAGGACAGGACAAACAACTCATTTCATTTCATTAAGGGCTAACAAATCATTTATTGCAAGCACATTGAGGGTTAACAAATCATCATTCATTGCAAGCACATTGCTGGCTAACAAATCATTTATTGCAAGCACATTAAGGGTTCACATATCATCATTCATTGCAAGCACATTGCTGGCTAACAAATCATTTATTGCAAGCACATAAAGGGTTAACAACATAAAGTACATAACCACAGTTCAGTGTGGTGGCACCTTGTTGCAGCGGCTCGACTGCTGTCCGTCTTTTCTTTCTTTTTGTCCCGTTGGGTGTATGTTTTTGGTTTTAGTTTTTAGCTGTGTATATGTGGGGCGGGGGAACCATTTTAAACTTTTAAATCTCTTGCCTGCATGGGAACCCGACCTTTTCCCTGTTGGGTCTCCGTTGTCTTTGGGGCCTAGCACCGTGGAGCGGCCTCCAACCGGAATCGACCTGGAGCTCCAGTCGCAGAGCCTGTGGACTCACCATCGCAAAGCTGGCTGGCTTCGGAGCGTGGAGAGCTGTGGTGGCGTGCAGTTGTGACATGACTTTGGAGCTGCAGAGGCTCCAACTGCAGACCCATTGGACGGTAACATCGGGAGCTCGCGGATCCCCGGTGGGAGACCGCTTTTCGGAGCACCCGCAACGGCAACTTCTCCCGCCCGAATCGTGGGGTTACAAAATGACCTGGAGCGGGGCCTTACATCACCTGGCGCAGCCTTAAC
This sequence comes from Okamejei kenojei, assembly GCA_035221665.1. NCBI lineage: Eukaryota > Metazoa > Chordata > Chondrichthyes > Rajiformes > Rajidae > Okamejei > Okamejei kenojei. Next base: position 95,108,194 of record CM069131.1, read on the forward strand.
TGCTGCGGGACTTACCATCACCCACCGGGGGTTTTAACATCGGGAGAAGAATAAAGTACAGGGGAGAACAAGACTTTGCCTTCCATCACAGTGAGGAGGTGTTTGGAGTTTCACTGTAATGGATGTCTGTGTAAATTATGTTAATTCAGTGTCTTGTTTTTTTTCCTTGACCGTATAACAGCAGAACCAAAATTTTGTTTGAACTTGGGTTCAAATGACAATAAACGGTATTGTATTGAATTGTAAAGCACATAAAGGGTAGACTCACTGTTCAGTGGACTCACAGCAGAATCAGAGTTATTGTCTCTCCCTCGCAATCTTTCAGAGTGACTGACTCACGTCCAGGCATCCAGTGTTTTATAGCCCTGTCCTCCCCCCAGAAGGGGCATTGCTTCATCATGGTGATTGACAGGCGAGAGGACCAATCAGCTGATCTCACAATTTCTTTAAACATTCATAACTTTTTTTTATTTTTTCTCAATTGGAAAAATCCTTGGGGCTGCCTTGGGGCTGCCTCAGCAGAGGACTGTAAGATGGCCAAAACACATAGCGATAGAGGGTAGCATTTTTTCTAACATCAATATACAGCGTAGACAGGAAGAGGTCAAGATGAGACTTTTAATCATATAGATAAGGCATGAGCTGCTCTGGTAGCTTATCTTGTTCTCTAGGCCAACCACTGATGATGACACATTTCACTGATTCATCGTGAATTTGCTCGAGACGCTCATCTCAAATTGGCAAGTGTGATACCATGTTTACCTCCTCGAATGCTTGCTCTCTGCTCGGAGTACCGCTAACTGGACGCGACGGTGTATCTGCAAGGTACATGAGCTTCCCCTGACAGTAGCTGATGTCTAAATCACAGCTTTGTAGGCAGGGTAGCATTCCTTGAAGACACTTCGGCGCTTTCACTAGTGGCTTCTTCGCTATTATTTGCAGCGGCTTGCGATCGCTGATCATGCTGGTGAAACGACCAAATGTATACTGATGGAAATGCTCCCTGTCCCTTGTTGCTCGCATCACACTGAATCATTAGCTCCTCCTTGGGATTGTAGGATGCTAAGATTAGTGCTTCAGATACCATCTGTCTGATCTTGGATATAGCTTTTATCCTGCTCAGCAGGCCACGCCCATGCTATGTCTGGTCTCATCAGGTGTCTGATGGGCTCAAGGGTATCAGACTGGCTGGGTAGAAAACGGCTCAGGTAGTGGACAAATCCAACTAGCCCCTGCACACCCTGTATATCTGAAGGTGCAGGCACATCGATGACATCTGCGACCTTTTTGGGGTTGGGTTGCAATCTTGTGTCCAAGTTTGATGTGTTGTTGTACACATCACTGAAGCAACTGCACGAGATTTGAGTCGTGATCGATGACAGCGTCTTCCCAATCATCACATCTCCCTTAACGTAGATGAGGATATCATCTGCAATGCAGATCACTCCAGGTAGCCCTTTGAGCACTTGATGTAATCTTAGTTGGAAGATTTCAGGCGATACACCTAAACCGAATGGCAATCAGCGCCACCGGTAATGCCCAAAAGTTGAGTTGAACGTTGTCAGATTGTACGATTCATTGTCAAGTTTCACCTGCCAGAAAGCAGAACTCATGTCCACCTTACTGAAGATCTTTGCTTGATCGAAATCTGGCAAGCGACCAAGATCTCGCTTGCCAATAACTGGCAGCGGATAGTGTTCTTGCTTCCGCGCTTTGTTTAGCTGTCGTGTATCAATGCACACCCAGAGATCACCATTCTTTTTCTTCATGACTACGAGCTGGCTGATCCAACTTGTCGGCTCATGAACTGGTGCGATCACGTGACGCTCTACCATGCACTCTAGCTCCATCTTCACCTTCTGCTTTATCGCATGAGGTAAACATCATGGCAGTAAGATTGTGGGTTGCATCTCCTCATCAATCTGCAGGTGTGCTTCACCAGGCAGCGCTCCTAGTTTACCGTCAAACACCTCTGCATAGCGTTCTTCAGTCTTACCCGCTTTCTCTTTTACGGCCGTCGACGTGTGTACACAGTGAAAGCTGTCATCATTTATGGTGATCAAATTCATTCGCTGACTAGCTTTGCTTCCCATCACTGACCACAATGAACTCCACAGAATATTTGCGGTTTGTCTTGGGGTTGAGCATTTAACCCGGTAAACTCCTTCCACGCCGATTGTAGTCTTATTCCACATCATGAGCTTCTTTTGACATTGAGCTAGTGTGTGGTCTACGCCGTGTAAATATCGGCATGGCAAGATGTTCACGCTCGCTTCGCTGTCCACTTGAAAGTCGACCCGCTTCCCATCGACAAGCAACATTGCGTAGATATCATCTCTATGTCGCTCCGTGTTAATTGCGAGCGTGATACTATCGATATACTCAATGCTCGTGTCACTTCTGGCCTGGACGTCCACTTTGTGTACTTTCTTCTTTCTGCACACTTTGGCAAAGTGATTGCCACTGCCGCATGCCCTACACGTCAGCCCATAGGCTCGACATTGCTGTTTGTCCATTGCATGCTCTTTGCCACAATACTTGCATGCTTTCCTTCTTGATTGTGCTTGCCTTGGCTTTTCTTAGGCTTAACCCACTTGCTTTGCTTGTGTGGGTATTGCACAGCAGTGCCTCTCTTGCCGCTCTGCTGTTTGATTTTGTGCACTACAGCAGCAAACCTGCTACTTCCGGTGAAAGTTTGGAAATGGGACCCAGCAGTCTCAGCATTCTTGCAGATGTCGATACATCAGTTGAGAGTGAGCTTCCTTTCCTGCAGCAAACGTTGCCTCGTCTGCGAGTCGCTAATGCCCAACACAATCTTGTTACGGAACAAGCTGTCCGTCATGCACTGGCAGAAATTACAGGACTTTGCTAGTGTTCTCAGGCTCATGAGGAACAATTCAAAGTTCTCACCTGTTTCTTGCTGTCTCTTGTTGAAGAGGTATCGCTCATACATCTCACTCTTCTCACCAATGACGTAGCTCTCTAATGTGCGAATGATCTCGGCCATTTCTTGGTTCTCCTCGTCGTTGGCGAACACAAAACTGTCGTAAATCTCCAGTCCTGACGGGCCAATGGTATGGAGAAACAATGCCGTCTGGTATGCTGGTGTTTGTCTGTCCAGCTGTGCGACCACTCTGTAATTTGCCCATATCTGATGCCATGTTTTCCAACCCTCAATCACTCTGCGGTTCACGATTAATGGGGTCAGTGGTCGTATACCGCTCATGGGAGGCGGACCGGCAGTGTGCTGTGGAATGTTACCGGTGGCCGTCTGCGGAGGCTGCTGGTCGCCCATCTCCTCATCCGCACTCGACTCGGCTTGCTGCTGAGCGGCCGTCTGCCCCACCCTTCGGGTAGCCATGTCGGCACATTGAATCAGGATCGAAACCGGCTCTCTGGGATGTTATTTTTTATTATTACTGGTGTTTCGATCTTCTACATTGAATTGCTCAGGAGAGTGGAGAAGGGAAATCTCTTTGTTATTGAGTAAACATGGATTGTAAGTATTTAGAGGGGTATGGGTCAAACATGATAAAATGAGACTAGCTAACAAGGGCCTGTTTCCACGCTGTGTGACTGCATGACTCCATGGTTCTATTGTAAAGATATCCTGTTCCTTGGGTTCTTATAGGGAACCAGGGTTCTTATAGATCCAGGGTTCTTATAGGGAACCAAACTGCACTCGATTGTTTGGAATGAATGTCAATGAATGTTTCTGACAATTATTCTCAATTATTGCTATGTTAGTTGAAGTACATCTACTATTCGATGAAGTAACCGATAATTGAAAACAGATTTCTTAAAAAATGAAGTTGCGCATTGCAAATTATAAAATAAATGTCAGTGCTCTTGAAACCTGAGAGGAGGTGAAGGAAATTCAAAAAGAGAGTTCCGATTGCACTTGGCTACAATGATTCACAAGTTTTTAATTTTCTACATTGTGAGTACATCCCAAGATTGGCACAAGTTTGAGTATTTTATACAATAACAAATGGATAATTTGAGGTAAGAGCATGAAGAGTGCACTTTGCATCCAGTGTTCTGGAAGTGGTAATCATCCCTAGACAATGAAGATTCACCGCTTCAAAAGCAGGTGCGACATGAAAGGGACTATTTACAAATCAGCCAAGTTAACTATTTGTTTTCTGAATTCCATTTATTAAAAACACAGCTCTGTGTGCCTTCATTTCTTACATGCAAAGCTGTTGTTATGCTGATTTTGCTTGTTCTGTTGGAAAGGTGTAGGGTATTGTGGCTTCTTAGACTACCTACCATTCATATTATTGATATGTATCACATTGAATGTATTAAACAGTATTTAGATTATAATATCTGGCTCATATTTATTTGCATAACAATTGTCTCGCATTCTCTACGCATGGTTTTAATTGACTGAATATTTGCTGCATTTACCAGATCTGCCTCAAATTTAATCATGCAGTGGATCTGTAAATATTGTTAATTTTATTAATACAGATTGATCCCCTATAATATAAACAACTGTATGTAGATCTGCGGAGTCTTTGATTAAAAAGTATCCATATATTGACAAATATAATGTGAATATAAAATAAAATTATTTTCTTGATTTATGCTTTCCAAAATTTTGAGCTAAGATGACAAGGTAAATTAGATGTGATTGTTTCTTCTTTTTTCTTCATTTAATCCTTCCCTCTATTTCCCTTTCTGCACATGATTTGATTCTAAATTACCCAAACTCATTTATCCTCATTCCTCTATATTGTCTCAATCCCTCAATCTCATTGTTAAGGAGATCACTTTTAGAACCGCTGCCAACCAAATGTTAATTTGTCACTGTGAATGCAGACTTCAGGCTCATAGTGGAAAGATTTGATGCTGTAAAGAGTAAATCTAATGCTATATTCTGTAAGATACATCGAGGGCCAGCACGATGTATGCTTTGTTGCCTCCCCTCTTGCAAGAAACATACTCTCAATACCTTGTTGAAATGTCTTTAGCAATGTTGCAATTTTTTGCTCATTGTCGTGGTCGCCTATATTGGTATTAGTTTATTATTGTCACGTGTACCAAGATAGAATGAAAAACATTGTTTTTTGTGTGCAGTAACAAAAAATGCATGGGCTGCAACAAGATAGGTTGGGGATTTAGGAATACGTCTTCAGCATTCAGGAACATTGCAGGAATAAAAGCCCAAAATGTCTGGTGTACAATTAAGCAACTGATAACAAATACAATAATTTTAATATATTATGCTTGGTGGAAATTGAAATAAACACAAATAAAGAAACATTAGGTCTGTCAAATTGAGAATTAAACATAGGTTATAATTCTGGCTAATTACCTTCCATTATAACTATGTTTTCAATGATGAAGTAAGATTAAGATCTAACAACCTGGGAAAGGCTTGGGTGGGGAAGTGGGGGTAGGGTGGAAGCAGAAAATAACAAAATGGAGTGTTTGCGCCAACCAGTGATCCCACACATTAACCCTATCCTACATACACTAGGGACAATTTTTACATTTACTAAGCAAATATACCTAAAAACCTGTACATCTTTGGAGTGTGGGAGGAAACCAAAGATTTTGGAGAAAAACCCATACGATCACAGGGAGAACGTACAAACTAGAACGTACAAACTTTGTATAGACAGCACCCATAGTCACGATCGAACCCGGGTCTCCGGTGCTGCAAATGCTGTAAGGAGCCTGTCCCACTTAGGTGATTTTTAGCAGACTGCCAGCGACTGTCAAGTTGCCGGCACTCGCTTGAAAAACCGGGAACTGGAACGGCGTTTGTCAGAGTGGAACACACACAAACACATCGCAAAGGCAGGGGCCAGGGCAAGCGGGGGGAGCACTGTCTGAAATTCACACGGTGCAAAGCCAAGGTGATACAGACACACACCATGATGAACAGGAGGGTTAAGACGGCTAGCACAGTGTACGGTAAGTCCTTTAAAAGAGGAGGGGGAGGGGTTAGAAGGGGTGAGAAGGAGTGGAGAAGGAGTGGAGAAGGAGTGGAGAAGGAGTGGAGACACTTTTAAGAAGCCAGACAACTTTTAATAAGCCAGAGATACACAGCTGTGAAGTTCACGGGCATTTCACATTACCGGTCGGTTATCCTTGGTTCTGAAAACTTGTGCTTACGTTTCTTTTCCCCAATGACTCAATGAAAATGACCAGTCTGCAAAGGCGATTAATTAAAACTACCTACGACTACCTCGACTATGTATAATTACATGGCGACCCCACTACAACTGCACCTATGACTACAAGATTATCGATTTTCTCCATGGCGACCAATGTTTGGTTGCAGAAAATGTTGAAAAATTTGCGGCCAATGTTTGGTTGCAGAACATGTTGAAAAATTTGCGGCGACCATACTGAGGCCGCGACTAGTTCCCAGAATGCGGGAACTCCTTGCGACCATGAAGCAGACTCACCAGAGACCATCAGCGAACATGTGGCGAGTGCAGTCTCCTGCACTCGCCTAAAAAGTCACCTGTTATTAGGCACTCGCCTAAAAACAGGCCCTTTAGGCAGCAACTCTACCGCTGTGTCACTGTGCTGCCCCTTTAAGTCTCTTAAATGCCACTTTAATATCTGCCTCCATCACCACTCCTGGCACCACATTCTCCAAGTCAAAACTTTGCCACATACATCTCCTTTGCATTTTCCCCCAAAGAAATATGAATGACAATTCTGTAACTATGGGCCAAGACAACACAGCATTCAATTTCGAACAGGGACCCATGTGTAGACCACATATGCAATGTATAACTGCAAGTAGATAGTTCAAGTTCAAATTGAAGTTAAATTCAAGTTACATTTATTGTCACGTGCACCAATTGGTACAGTGAGATTTGAGTTACCATACAGCCATACAATAAAAAGAACACAATACACAATAGAGTTTAACATAAACATCTCCACACAGTGGAATCAACGTTCCCACTGTGAGGAAAGGCAATAAAATTCAGTCATCTTCCTCTTCGTTCACCCATGGTCGAGGCCTTTGAGCCCCCCACAGTCGCCACTACGGTCGGCCCGATGTTCATGCCCTCTCGCCGGTTGATGGAACTCCGATGTCGGAACGGAAGAACATTCTCAGTGACTTGGAGTTTCTGAATCGGCCGCTTCCTACTGGAGATCACGGCTCCCGAAGTCCACAGGCCGAGCTGGACAGAGCTCCAATACTGGCGTTACCCAGCAAAGGATCCCAGGACTCCGCGATGTTAAAGTCAGCACCACCTGCGGCTGGAAGTTCCGCAAACCACAGCTCCACGATGTTTAAGTCAGCTGGCCCAACACTCCGGAGCTCCAAACAGAGATCCCCGGTAAGGCATCGCCCGCTCCGCGATGGTAATTCAGTGCTGCGCCACCGTTGAAGCTCTGGCTGGTCTCCGGCAGGAAAGGCAGCGCCAATCCAGATGGCAGGCCGTGAGGGGGCGGGGTGTGAAGATGCAACTCGGAGAATAGACGCATCCCGACCAGGAAGCGACTGGGATCGGTTTCCCCCTTCCCCTCCCCACCTCCCCCACATAACTAAAGTCAGCAACTCCATTGAAGTTGCTGCATCCTGCAGCCAGAATTGGCTTAAGGCTGAGGGGCCAGATGTGAAGTGCTTCAGTCTCTCAGCTCAAGATGTCTATAGTCTGCCCTGGCCCACAAGTCAGGTGCATCTGGCTTCTACATAAACCATTGGCCAAAGATGAGTAAATGTTGGCCTAATGCTCATTTCCTGGTAATGGGATGATTGAACAAGATCATTTCTTAATGTCATCAGCAGCATGACCAAGGTGAAGCTGCCACAGTTTAGAAAAACAAAGATTTAATGTCTGATATCCTTCATGTGGTCCTGCCTGCACCCTCCTAATTAGTTGTTGTAGTTTCAGTGATATAAATGGAAAGAAAATAAAGCCTATACAATCACAATTAACGTTTGACTCCGATCCTGAATAAGACAGTCTGATTCATGGAGATGGGATGCTATTCTAAAACTCCACTGTGATAGAACAATAAATTATATTGTACTGAAAATGCATTCATGGCTTATTTCCTGATTTTTGTGAGTCATCGAGGAAGAACAATAAGTATGTATCACAGAAACAAAGCGCAAGGGAATGTTGAATTGCATTCAGATTTTCCTTGTGTTGTTTTATACAGTCTTTGTTCTTTTTGTAGCCAAACTGACATTTCTTTACATGGAAAAAGTGTAAATATTTTCACATGTAAAGATAAAAAAAATACAATCATTCACTGAAGATGTAAGTTCCAATATTTGGCCAACATTCAAGTTCCAATTTGTTTGCTGAACCTATGAACTCACAAACATTGCAACAAAGGAAATATACAGTTTGCAACTCTGAGATACAATTCACTGCACTTACTCAATGTCTCGTTAAATGGTACCTTGGCTTCCCTGTCATCAGCTTCCAATTTTAGACATTGTTGAACCTTTTCTGCTGAGTTCAGGCAGTTCAGTTAAATTAAAGTATGTCTCTATAATTTCACTCATGCAATATGCAGAAGAATATGCTGCATTCTCATGATAACGGGATATTTTGACATAATTTCCATAAATAAGTATCAGAAAAATTAGGACAAAATCAGTCTTTTTCATGAATACCACAGAAGAAACAAATGGTTAAAGTTTCATCAACACCTGTAAATCAAGAACAGCGGGCTAATTACCATAAATCATTACAGAGAACATTTTGCTACTGATCCACTCACTTTAAATGGATTGTTTTTTGTTGAACATGTCACCATGGGATATAAAAGGAATGAAAACTACATGACACAGCAGCTCCACATAGATCAATCTAGGTTAACTTTGTGCAAATAATTCACAGCTGACGTTTGTGATACATTGAATATAATTTTATTTACACTTCACAAGAAATGTACGGCTTGTTTTGTTGATTGCAATTTTCCTCACGTCTCTTCATTGGTGAAACACAAGCATGATTTTAAATATCAGTGTAACATCTAAAGTCACATCTTGACCACTTCCTGTCTGCGCTCTATATTGATTTTAGAAAAAACGCTACTATATATCACTATGATTTTTGGGCATATTACTCACAATCCTCATCCGCTGAGCAGCCCTGAGGATTTTTCCCATGGATGATAAATAAAAAAGTTATAAGTGTTTAAAAAACCTTGAGATACTCTCGCCTGTCAATCACCGCGATGAAGGTAACGCCCCTTCAGGTGGGGGGGTGAGGGGGGCAGAATCGTAAAACCCCGGATGCCTGGACATGACTTAATCCCTTTGCAATATCGTGAGGGAGAGCACACGACTCTCATTCCAAGCTGTGAATCAACTGAACTGTGTGTCTGCAATGTACTTGCAATAAATGATTTGTTAGCCCTTAATGACAATGCCATGAGTTGTTTGGCCTGCTGCCCTGCCTGTGCTTGAAACTGCAATGCTTTATTAGGTCTGACTGTGTTTGGAAGGAATAAATGCTTTATTAGGCCTGACTGTGGTTCAAAAGTCCCGCTCATTTTGTGACTTAGTGGACAGGTCGTGCTGATTGTGTAATTTCCGGTGAGTGCAGAGGTCCCACTGATTGCGTAATTTCCGGTAAGTGCAGAGGTCCCACTGATTGCGTAATTTCCGGTAAGTGCAGAGGTCATGCTGATTGTGAAAGTGTCGCTGATTATGGAAGCTCCAACGTGGAGAGGACGCACTCAGCCGTGTGAGTATTCAAGAAAGTTTACTGCCATATGTGTGAGCAGTGAGTGTGTGCATGTGTTTGTGAGTTTACCTCTGTGTGTGTGTGTGTGTGTGTGTGTGTGTGTGTGTGTGTGTGTGTGTGTGTGTGTGTGTGTGTGTGTGTGTGTGTGTGTGTGTGTGTGTGTGTGTGTGTGTGTGTGTGTGTGTGTGTGAGGGAATGGTCTCAGTGACTGAGCTGCCAGCCCAAGTATTTGGCAATTGTTTTAAGTGTATTGATATTCTCTTAATGCTTGAATATGGAATTCTTATGCTGATATTTTTCTGTGCCTTAGCTAATGATGGAAAGTATGCCCCATAAAGTGCTCAAAGGGTGCTCTCTTGATACACGGCTGGAAAATGCCTGAAATGTGCACAACATGGAGATTACATTAAAATAATTTTGCTTGAACTTGAGATCAGTGGTTGAACTGAATGTTGGAATAAAGCTGTTAATTAACACAAAAGAATTAAAACACCCAAGTGTTAGCCATGACACTTCTACACTAATTGAACAGGGATTTTTTAAGATTATATGCTGGCATTCTTCTCAACATCAACTTGCAGTCACCTTGGGCTTTTGATTTGGCCAATTATCCAAATATATTTTATCTATACTATTACTAAAAGTTTAATCTTGCTGTCTATATTGTAAATACATTTTAGAAAAATGCTACCATATATCACTATGATTTTTTCGCCATCTTACTCAACGTCCTCCTCTTCTCCAACCGCCCCAAGGTTTTTTCCGATCGGTGAAATAGTTAAAAAGTTATGAATGTTTACAAAAATCGTGAGATCAGGCGATTTGTCTTCTCACATGTCAGTCACCATGATGAAGGTGACGCCCCTTCCGGGGGGCCAGGAGAATAAAACCCTGGAGGCCGGACGTGAGACAGTCACCCCAGAAGTCCATGAAAAAGTCTTGAGTCCTGAATTGTGAGTCTACGCCATGAGTGAACTGAACTGGAGTCTGCACTGTGCATAAATTGAATGGTTGGTTCTGCTTGAACTGAATTGAAGGGTTGGCCTGCACTGTGCTGCTTGAACTGAATTGACGGGTTGGTCTGCATTGTGCTGCTTGAACTGAATTGAATGGTTTGTCTGCACTGTGCTGCTTGAACTGAATATCGTGCTTACTCGTGATCAGGGGAAAGGCCACGATCAACCACGTGAGTAGATTCAAAAGAGTTTTACTGTCATATATATGTTGTGTGTGAGAGTGTGTGATGGATGGTGTGTGTGTGTGTGTGTGTGTGTGAGTTGGTGTGTGACATGGAGGGTATGTGGGTGAGATGGAGGGTGTGTATGTGAGTGTGTTTGAGATGGAGGCTGTGTGTGTGAGATGGAATGTGTGTGTCTGTGAGATGGAGTGTGTGTTTGTGTGTGATGGAGGGTGTGTATGTGATGGAAGCTGTGTGTGAGGTGGAGGGTGTGTGTGTCTGTGAGCCCACCAGGTGTGAGTGAGTCAACTGCCAGCCCACCAGCCATGAGTGAGTCAACTGCCAGACCACCAGCTGTGAGTGAGTCAACTGCCAGCCCACCAGCCATGAGTGAGTCGCTGCCAGCCCACCAGCTGTGAGTGAGTCGGCTGCCAGCCCACCAGCCATGAGTGACTGAGCTGCCAGCCCACCAGCCATGAGTGACTGAGCTGCCAGCCCGTCAGGCATGAGTGACTGAGCTACCAGCCCACCAGGCGTGAGTGACTAAGCTGCCAGCCCACCAGGCCTGAGTGACTGAGCTGCCAGCCCTCCAGGCCTGAGTGACTGAGCTGCCAGGCCACCAGGCCTGAGTGACTGAGCTGCCAGCCCACCTGGCCTGAGTGATTGAGCTGCCAGCCCACCAGGCCTGAGTGACTGAGCTGCCAGCCCTCCAGGCTTGAGCTGCCTGTCCACCAGGCCCGAATTACTGAGCTGCCAGCCCACCAGGCCCGAGTGACTGAGCTGCCATCCCACCAGGCCCGAGTGACTGAGTTGCCAGCCCATGCATCCATTCAGCCCACAATGTCCATACTAGCCCTCTGGAAACCAGTCTCTTCGGCCCAAAAAACCCATACTAATGCTCCAGAACCTCCCACCCACTGGCCATCAGTATTAGAATTGGTGGAGAGATGGAATATTGCGTAGGGTGACCAGCCCTCCCATGTGAACATGGGACCCAACAGGCCCACTGTCTAGTGATTTTATAAAAACCAGTTTAGACACTGAGCCACTAAAGAGGTTTCCAGGTAGAGAGATTGGTTTTAAGGAAGCAATGAGAAAGAGACATTGAAGCAAAATGCTTGAGGGAGGGAAGTGCAGAGCCTACAGTTCAAACAACTAAAGACATAGCAGTTCATGATGGAGAGATTAAAATGAAGTATGATTTTAAAAAAAAACAGAATTGGAGTGATTTGAAGATCCCAGACTGTTACAGGGCTGGGGGAGGAATCATGTGAGAGGCTATTACCCCTCAGTCAAACCTTTATGTTTAGTTTTAAAAAGCATACAGATATCACAACTTCAAATTTGTCAGAAATAATTTCTTGAGTAGTGCAAATTTGAAGGAGGGTGGGAGTAGATGTAGGAAGCCATAGGTTACTGAAGAGGAACTGAAGTCATAAAAAAATAATCAAAAACATTGTAAAGACTGGAAACTTGAAATAAAAATGGAAATTTTGAAGAGATCCAGCAAATCAGGTGCAAGATACTTAATTGGTATTATTGGATCTGTTTTATATACTTGGATAGATTTAAGGACAGGAAGGGTTTAGAAGATTAAGGAAATACAGGAAAATGGCACAACATGCCAACTTTGTTGGTATGGGCAAGATGGGCCATAGGGCGTGGTTTTGTATTGTATAGTTTCACAACCCTTTATGATAGTAAGATTAAATGAGAACTTACCAGTTTGAAGATTGATCTTTATTTTATGAGTTGTGATGAGCAATTACGTGAAGAACCCCGCCAATCGGCATGCGCGTCAATCTTCAAAGCAGCGGTGTGAAATCACAGAAGAAAAACAAATTGAAGTATTATAGTAAGATTATAACTCTAGAACTACCAGATGAGCTTTGTGATATGAGGGTTGGGAGCGATGGGCACGTAATCACTAATCGCAACTCCTCATAAAATAAAGATCAAACCTCATATTGGTAAGTTCTCGTTTCATCTTAATATTATACTTCGGAGTCACGTGAGTGATTCCGTGAAGACTTTAATGGTCTGTGATTTCACACCGATCCAAATCCAGGCGTACCACTGCAAGCAGTGGACTCAGCAGGAGTGAATTAGTAACAACATTGATTCATGATACTGATTAACATGTTAATGCTTTAATTCACAAATAACAAAAATATATACAATAGCGACTCCTCTCTCCCTGGGGGAAGCTATGAAACAACATTTAACACAGAGTGGGCAAACACCCCAGATTCAACAAGCGGCTTGTTGTAGAACCTCTGAAATGTTGATTCATTTGACCATCCTGCGGCCGCGAGGATGTGGTCTAGAGGGACGTCCATTGCCATCACTGCTGACATTGATGCTACCCTGGTGGATTGAGATTAAAATTTTAGAGTATTAACTCCTGCACACCCCAGGACTTGCTTCAACCATCGTGAGATGGTCTGAGATGACACTTGCGTATGCATCTTTTTGTGGCTTATAAATAGTGCTACCTCGGAGACTCTAAGACTCTGTGTGACATCAATATATCGCTTCAAATGCGCCACTACACACAGCTGTGAATCTGTGGGATAAGCTGACAATGCAAGCTTGTATCCGGACACCCCTGGTCTGCTCGGTTTGAGTAAGTCATAGAGGTGAAAAGTGACATCATTTTGTGATGACACCATCCTGTCCAGACACAGTTCGTGGAGAGTCTGAACCCTTTGCGCTGATGTAAGCGCCATGAGCATAACTAATTTGAGGGTGATCTTTGGTAAAGACAATGATGTGGCTGTTCCCCATTGACGGAGCACCGTGCGTACCATGTTCACATCGCAAATTTGAGAGGACCTCGGCCTAGGAGGATTTGAATTAAACACACCCTTCATGAATCTGGATATTAACGGATGGGACCCTAACGATTGGAGTTCTGACCCGCGTACCAGGTACACAGACAGGGCACGCCTGGCACTGTTGATGGCAATATAGCTCAACCTTTCATTGGAGTGTAAGTGGGATAGGAAATCTAGCACATCTGGGATGGAAGCTGTGTGGTAAGTGATGTTACCATCTACGCAAAATTCCTCCCATTTCCTGATATGGGAGAGGTATTGCCTTTTTGTGCTATCCCTCCAGGATGACGTGATGGTATCCACAGTCTGATTGAATAGTCCCAGACCCAGGTACGGCCTTCTTAAAATCTGCAAATTAACAAATGTATACAATCATTCAATGGGTTTGGCTCCCCACTCACAGGATGCACCAATACATAAATTCTGTTATTCCAGATGCCAGCAGCTTGAGCACCCGCTGCAGTTTAATTTTCTGCGCTCGGATTCTTACCCCGAAGTGGCCCCAAATGGCATGGTTTACTGTCGGCACCTTCAGCAGAATACAGTTCTCTGTGGTCTTGTATTTTTTGGCAGTAGTGTCCATAGCCATCTCCTGGAGCTGGTGGGAGGCCAGATAATTATTGCTGGCAGCCAGCTCCTCTCCAAGCAGGTCACCAGAGTCTGTAGGGACGGCAAACCTGGGCACCAGGAATGGGACCTCTGGCGCTTGCACCTTGTCCCGTGGGGCATCCTCCATCGCTGAGCCCTCTGAATCGGCGTCAGATTCAATCCTACCCGGTATACTCTCCTCGTCCTGGAGCGAGATACTTGGCAGCCCTGTAGGTGCTGCTGGCAAGGGCTCTTGGAGAGGCCGGCGCTATTGATGGAGCATCCTCTCCAACAGGAGCTCCATCCTAGATACCCATTCCACGGTATCCATTTCTAGGGTCGAACCCTCTCAGCCGGACTCGTCTGAGTCTAACGGCTGGACAGACTTTTGGGTAGCCTTATGCCCCTCCGGCGTAGGCACAGTGTTCTCGGACACCAAGTCTGTGGTCATTGGTTTGACAACCAACGACTCCGTGGAGGAGCTAGGCGGCCTCCCGCTACCCACACCCCCATGGGCTTGAGATATCTTCGCTGCGGCTCATCTTGCTGCACCGGATTTTTTCATGTTTGTACTTGTCCTCCTGCAACAAGAATTACCAAACGCAGAGACCTCGCACAGGTTTAACACTTCCCTGAGGCTTTTTAAACTTACCGCTGGAGAAGCTCTGCTCCTCCCAGCCAGTCGCTGCACCATGCGTCGGACGTAATGACGCGCATGCCGACTGGCGGGGTTCTTCACTGAATCACTCACATGACTCCGAAGTAAAATTCTATACAACAGGCACATCGATGATGGCACCAGCAAGACATGGACGCTTGTTTGATTTGCACCCTTGTTGCAGCCCCCACTAACTTACTTAGGGCCATTTTTTTCAAGTGGTTCTGATATTCACCAGCAACTATAATAAATCTAATTTCAATATTAAAATAACAATTGAGGGTCCCTTTCAGAAGCAAGTTGAAACTTCCACTACACAAATTTTACATGATCATCAGGCTATGAGCTAACTAGTTGATGGTGATTAAAAGGGCTCTGCTGGAGGCTGCAGAATAAACCAATAGAGAGGTTTAATCCATATCCATCAATCGAGAATCAGGTGGAACAGAGGTGCAGCTTGATAAATGTATGCCTCTATGGATAAAAAGTGAAATCAGAATTTTTTAATCAAATATGCAAACTCAATATACTGGTCAATTCATGTCCTCAGTGTATTTGAACCAAAAGTCTATTATGATAGGCATAGAGCCATGAAAAGCTAATATAATTCAATTGCACGAGGTGATGAATGGGGGCAGTTGGGTTTATGGTAATTGATGTATCAAATCCATATTCACTGGTGTCATTCTATATCAGATTATAACCCTTTATACTTCTGTGTACTAATAGGTATTGAAATATCAAAGGTATTGCACCTCTTAAAATAATCAGTGGTAGATAGCTGACAATTGAAGTTGAAATATTTCTTGAGAAATAGTTTTCTTGAACAGAGAGAAAGCTATTTTACTTCGGAGTCACATGAGTGACTACGTGAAGAAGACCCCGCCTGGCGCATGTTCAGCATTACATCGACGCATGTGAAGCTCCGACAGGGTGGAGAGCGCAGCTCCCACCAGCTTAAGTTTAACCCGCAGGTAAGTCGCTGTTGAACTTTCTTGCTAGTGGGTTTAAATTCTATAAGTCTGCAGAGCCAGCTAGAGTGCTGATGTATTTTGATTTTTCTTTTAATACTCTGTAACTCTGGCTTAAAATACGGAGCCAGCTAGAGTGAATGTATTTTTAAACTGCGGTAATTGAATAGAACACGCTGGAACTGCAGTTTCCGATTTAGATCGGATCGGGAGATAAGGACTGCTTTAAAAGCCGGCTCCCACTATTTACCGCTATTTAGATCAAGTTTGGAGATAATGGCTGCGCTAAATGCCAGCTCCAAATACCCAGTAATTGTAAAATAAAGTCTGCTCTGAGTATATGTTACCAGATGCAGTTTTCTTTATGGAAATGTATATACCCTGTGTGATACTGAGGTTACTACAAATATTCTGCAAGCAGAATGTGCCTGTCAGAATTACAATTTTAAACATATATGGTTTATGCACAAATACAAAACAGTAAAGAAGTAACTCTCCTCCAAGGGAGAACAAGAATGTGGGGGAGGCTGGAAATGGAGAAAAGGCTCCACACTTGACTTAGTCAAAGGTCCTTGACCCAGGTATGTTTTCCTGTAAGGCAGGCTCCAAAGGAGTTTCCATATGCTGAGTATGGTGCCTATGAAAATGGGCTTCTGATTCTCCAGTACCTTGGTTAGGTCTGGATGAGATCCCTAAAGCAAGATAAAATGCTCCAAATTCTAATCAGTCAAGGGTTCTAAAGACCCATGAGATTCTAAGGCAGGCTCCGAAGGAGTTTCCATTCACTGAGTATGGTGCCTGTAAAGAATGAGAATCTCATTCACCAGTGCCTTACATAGGTCTGGATGAAGTATTTAGAGCAAGATAAAATGCTCAAAATTCTAAACAATTGAGGGTTTTAAGACCCATGAGATTCTAAGGCAGGCTCTGAAATGAGTTTCCATACACTGAGTATGGTGCCTATGAAAAATGAGAATCTCATTCACCAGTGCCTTGTTTACGTCTGGATGAAGTCTCCTAGAGCAAAGACTCAGGAGTACCAGGGCAGCATGAAACTGACCCTGAAGCTGGTGTCCCTACTTATGTATATACACCAGAGCACAATAGAAATGCTCCGGGTGTTCCCGACGTAGCACCAAGTTTTGCTATATCAGTATGGATTGGTGAGGCTATGGATGAACTTGGCGGCCAACATTATTTGGTTTCTCACCTACTCCAAGAAACTGTTATGACTGAAACAGTAAAAAATATATAAAACACCCGTCTATTGTGCCTCGCTCAGGGTGCCAACAGCAACTCGGTAATTGGGCACCCATGAGTGTAACAACGCGAGGACAGGAAATGTGTTCCAGCATGTCCTCTAGCTGATATTCAGTTGGCATCACTGCATATGGGGAAAACATAAATGGGTCAATAATGTCCAATACTTTTAAGACATGCTTGCGTTACTCTGCAATGCATATTCGAACCCAATTGTATGATGAAAATTGCCATTTGGCTAACATTCTACCCAAAAAATGCAGGATTATGTGGGCAAGCTATAACCAGATTTATTGTTGATGAAAAACTGCCCAAACAATTAAGGATATTTGCCTTATAAAACTTCTCATCCCTGCTTTGAGAAAACAAACAGGTTGAATACGAACCCCTATATTATGAGAAGGAGATCTTCTGGTTCATTTACAGAAACGTCATTCCATCACACATGGTATTTCTGGGAAACAACCTCTGGTTGGTTGTAAGATTACAATTGTTTTGTAATTCTGCATTAAATCTGATCGGCTTGGTGTTTGAATGTACCAGGAACTCATCAGGTAGAGATAATATATCCCAGACACAAGTATGGGGGTTGCAGAGTCATTCTGGGACTCACAAACGTAAATTTATAGTTCCGTATAGGCATTTAAAAAAAGTACACTTCAACACTGTAACAAAGTTGTTATCACAAGGCTGCTATATGGCTTATATTAGACCTAAAAAAAAAGATGCCTTATTATTCAGGTACATAAAATAATTGGATGGGTCAGCTGAAGGAATTACCTAATGGGTTAAATTCAGCCCTCAGATTGCTCACACAATTATTGAAACAAACTGGTGTTAATGAGGGCTCAGAATCACATTCTAATGACTTATTTAGAGGATGTGTTAATTGTAAATGGGAGACAGCTGAAGAACTGGGTTCAGCAACCATAAGCCTATTGAAAGGCTAAGGTTCTGTACATCCAAACAACATGTAAGTTACAGGCATCCCAAACAATTGATTATTTGGGGTTTGTCATTAATACAGTTGATATGTCAGTAACTTTACCAACAATTAAGGTTGGGGATGTTACAAATGCCTGTACTTGTCTTGGTAAAAAACATTATCCCACCATCCAAGAAGTAGCTACGGTTACTGGTAAAGTGATAGTGGTAAAGTAAAGTGATCAAAGTCTGCAAAGACAAGAGAATAAGTGTAAAAAGCGTGCAGGTCATTGATTAGGTCCATGAAGTTACCAACTAAAAAAGGTTGAGCTGAATTGCAATGATGGATTCTCAATGTTGCACAAGTTACTAGACGTAAAAATGTGCTTGTTCAGTAGTCTTCAGTGGTATTACAGACTGATGGGAGTGCTCTCGGATGGGGAGCCAAGGACATCAACACCAGTTGTGATGGTCGATGGCCTGTCCAAGACGATTTAATTCTCCAAACACATGGTATGAATTATTTGGAGTTATTGGGGGCGTTTTATGCATTGATAGCTGTTTGTTCTACAATAAAGAACTTGCATGTTCAATTACGAGTAGTCATTACCACAGCTGTGGGAGAAGACAATATTGTGGTAAGACAACAGATCACGAAAGTTCAATGACAATATAGAATGAATGTTAAAATTCAAAAAGTTTAAAGAAGATTGTCAGACAGTATGAGTACCAAATGTTGATCTGTTGTGCCTGGATTAAATCTCCAGTGGTCTAAATGTCTCATTCAAGCCAGACCCAGGAGCATTAGCAGTGGATGCATTCTCGCTACATTGGGGAAGTATAGTCTTTTATGTTTTCGCCATTTTGCCTGATTAGGCAATGTGTCCCCAAAATAGAGCAAGTCTCTGCCCAGGCGTTTGGTGGTTCCAAACTGGTATTGCTTCTCGGCCCTTTGGCTAAGATCGTGTAGTATCTGTTCTTATCAGTTTAATATCTGATACGTCTCTTATCTAGGGACCATAACTACACAATCATTGTGATCAGCATCATTCCCATTGATGCTCAGAATGATGATTCAGACATTTATGACAAATCCCAGGTTCAGTAATTGTTGGTACATCCAGTAACAGCAGAAGTCATCCATTACATGACCGTATTAATTGTTAATCTGCAGGTTCTGATGGAATGTCATATAGGACCATGGATGTCATAAGTGCAGCTTGGAGATATAGCACTAAGAAACAATATATGTTTCATATAAGGAATGGGAAATCTTTTGCATACAGTCAGATATATTTTATCATACTGCAAACATATCGGATGTATTGGAGTTCCTTGCTATGTTGCACCTGAATTATAATACCATTAATGGAGCTCAGAGTGCTTTGTCCTCCTATTTAGGACAATTTTCAGAACGACAATTTATCGGGTCTCATCCGTTAATATCCCAATTTATGAGAGGAATTTTAATAAAATCCTACCAAACCCAGATATACAGAAATCTGGGATGTCAGTATAGTTCTCACATTGCTTCGGCAATGTGAGAACTTTTCAGAAGGTAATATTTAAAGTGGTTATGCTGATGACATCAATATCAGCAGAATGAGTACAAACATTACAAATGTTGTGGTTACTTTGTATGCAGTTGTCTGTAGATAAAATGACGTTTTATGTCAATGACATAAAACGTCATTTTATGTCAATGACAGCAAAGCAAGCCAAGAAAGGCGGGAACCAATGTAATCTTTAAGACATACTCTGTCAACTAAACATTGTGTGTGGTTAAGCATCTGATTTAATATATATTGAATTAAGAGTCTCCGAGATTGTGAGACACCAATGTTCATTACAAACTATTTCTAGATGGATAAACAGGTTCTGGATTAACTGGAGTAGACACTGATGTGTTTAAATCTCACTCCACAAGGGCGGTATCAATGTCCGCGGCAAAGGTGCAGAACATGCCGCTCGACCAAATTCTGGAGACCGCAGGATGGTCTAAAGAGGAACTTTTCAAGATGTTATGATAAACCTGTTGTCACAGTGCCAGGGTTGCACATGCTGTGTTGGGTCTGTTCAAATTGTTTGCTTTGTTGCATATCATTTGTTGTAATTTCTCCAGGGATAGAGGGGTTATTACTTTTCTTTTTATTATTATTATTAAAATATTAAAATATGTATTGCATAATTTCAAGCAATATATATTATTTACTCACTACCGTGTAAACTGAAGCAGTGTGTCGAATGGAATGATCTATGGCATGAAAATCACAGAGCTTCAAAATCTTCACATAGTCACTCACGTGACTCTAAAGTAAAATAGTAAGATTAAACGAGAAATTACCAGTTTGAAGTTGGATTGTTATTTTATGAGGAGTTACGATGAGGGATTATGTGCCCTCCACTCCCAACCCTCATAATATGAATGATCATCTGGTAGTTCTAGTCTATGTAAGCCTTACTATCTTACTCCGACTATTGGTTCTGTGTTTTTCACGCCGCTGCTTTGAAGTATGCCGAGCATGCGCCAGGCGGGGTCTTCTTCACGTAATCCCTCATCGTAACACCTCATAAAATAACGATCAAACTTTAAACTGGTAAATTCTCGTTTAATCTTACTATTAATCTCTCTCCTTCATTTTACAACTAATAGTTGCTACGTCAGTTAAATTAAAGTATCTTTGGTCTGCAGAACAAATGTGTAAAGATCAGATTGACATAAAGAACTGTCTATATAGACAGAAAATGTTGGAGTAACTCAGCTGGTCAGGCAGCATCTCTAGAGAAAGGGAATAGGTGATGTATCAGGTCGAGATCCTTCAGATACAACTTATTAAGAAAGTGATCAAAATACAAATTTGTAGAAAAGTTTCTCTCAACTCAGTAAGAGTCCACAGTTTGAGAAACATTAGAAAAATTCAAATGGATCTCTGCTCACGTGTAAAGCTTGTCAACCTGCATATGGAGAATCCTAAAATAGACTGGATATTGAATATCAAATATTTGGTCATTTCCTGTGGAAGGTACAATTGCAGGTAAACAGGATTTAATCCATTGAATTAATTGCATGTGCAACCCAATTGATCTCTGTTGTTCAAAAAGCAAAATAAAACTGTGTGTGTTTCAAGTTTGAAATTTTGTTTTTAAATGCTGGAAAAGCCCAGCAAGACAGCTGGCATCTGTGGAGTTGCAAGCAGAGGAAAGGTTTCAAGTCAGACAGAATGGTATACGAACAATAGTTTCTATGCTTGGGTTCATACTCCAGACTCGAACCCGGGAAACATTTCCTTCTATTAATTTATCGCATCATTTGATTATCAGGCTACCTAAAAAATCCATTGGGAGCAATTGCTTCAAATTGACATACAAAGTAGCACATACTAACTGCCCATTGGGTAGTAACTTGAATATTACTAAAACTCTTTGTGCTGGCAATGTGTCACTCTGCTCTGCTTTTTCCTAACTTCTTCCAAACGCTAGGCCATGGCCTTCCCATTTTCACATATTCTACTCACATTTTTCCCGACAAAGGGATAAACATTTTCCCATCGCATTCCGACCTATATTTCTGATGTTATTCATGATTTAAAGTTCCAAAAAAAGCCAAAGCTGCTTTCTCGGACAGCGTCCAGTGATGATGTCACAATGTCTCTGTTAGGTACTCCCCCCCCCCCCCCCCCCGTCTGGTGAATGCTATGTACTTATCTCTTTTGTTTCTCTCCTGAGTGCAGGCCCTGTGGCTGGGAGTCAGGAATCAAGGGGTTAAGGGCTCCTGTACCCGATTGGCCAAGCTGCGTCAGATGACGGGTGACTCATCGAAAGCTTAAATACCAGGAGTCTCCAAGCACTCTCTCTCTCTTTGTCGACCCTGACTCATGAACAGACTGTGTTCTGAACTGCAGGAGGCCTGCCACATGGCATAGAGCTTTGTGTATTATTACCTACATTTGTCAATTAATATTGAATTGGGACGGATAAGTGTTGACCGGAGGGTTTTCGTGTATTTTGTTTCAGGGATATTTCCATTTAGGCAGGTTAGAGACTCTAGTTCGATGGCCCATTGCGAGGCTGGCTGGAGCACTGTTATCTTTGTTTATTAGTTTATTCTTGTCCTTGACTGGGTTGTTTGAATCAGGTTTGAGTTTTAATTAAATAAAAGACTATTTTCTTGAACTTGAGCCTGGTTTTTGACTATGTTACACGGCTCTGAAGTACCTGCATTTGGGAGTCGTAACCGTCTCTCAAGTGCATCAATCACAATGGGCTCTCAAGCTGCCTGCCGACTGCCACAATGACATCACAATGGGACATTGCCAACGGTAACAATGGGCCCTCAAGATGGCTGCCTCTCACAGTGCACCAATCACTATGGGCTCTCAAGATGTCCAACCTGGGTAGAGAGTGCTCTACAACCTGGGTAGGGAGTGAGGGGAGGAGGATGAGGGAAATGAGGAGGCAGGAAATGGGTTAGGGTCTCTACCCCCCTCACTCTCTGCTCCTCTCCCTACCCCCCTCCCTCTACCCTCCCTCTATACTACCCTCCGCCTCACCATTCCTTTCTACCCCTCCCCTCCCTCTCTACCCCTTCCCTCTCCATCCCTACCCCTCCCCTTCCTCCCTCTCTGCCACTCCTCCCTCTCTACCACCCCTCCCTCTTTACTCCCCTCCCTCTCCCTCTCTACCCCCTCCCTCTCCCTCTCTACACCACCCCCTCCCCTTCCCTCTCTACCCCCCTCCCTCTCCAGGGAGTGGTGAGTATTGGTACCTATGGCTGAGGGGTGGGATATTGCGTTCGGGGACCAGCCCTCCCTTGTGACACTGCCCCACCCTCCCCCCCACCCTCCCCCCCCCGCATTGGGAGACGGGACCCAACAGGTTCCACTTGGTCTAGTTTCCTTTAAATTCCTTATTGGTTTCTTGACAACCATCTCATTGTTGTATTTGCGGGTTTAACTCCCATGTCTATCATATCAAATTAGACATTAGATATACAAATACAGCCTGGAAACAGACCCTTCGATCCACCGAGTCTGCACATCTAGTGATCACCCCATACACCAGCACTATCCGACACACTAGGGACAACTGACAATTTTACCGAAGCCAATTAATCAACAAATCTGTACGTTTATGGGATGTGAGAGGAAACCAGAGCAAATTGAGAAAACCCACGTGGTCACAGGAAGAAACATACAAACTCCGTACAGACAGCACCCATAGTCAGGATTGAGTCTGGGTTTCTGGTATTGTAAGGCAGCAACTCTACCACTGTGCCACTGTGCTGCCCCTTACTCTGAAATCTCTTCATGGTTTTGAAAACCTCTGTTAGAAGACAGAAAGCATTCTCATTTCTAGAAAGAATGATGTCGTAATAACTGCTCTGGTTTGACTTGCACAATGTTTCTGGAGGAAGGCGATGCTACATTTAAATTCCAAAAATTGTAATCTGAGGCCAAGACTATGATTCTTATGTTGGATCAGAAGTCTTTGATAGAGTGGCATAAAATGGTTAAAACTGGGGCATTGCCTTGAACAACACCAGCAACAAACCTTCGGGACTGGGATGTTCAACTAGCAAAAGATTACAACTTTCTTCCTTTGTACATGCTAGGTCTTAAGCCACTGGAGATTTGCTACCTTGATTTCAGTTTGACCAGAACTCCACAATAATACACTCTGTCAAAGGTTGTTTAAACAATTCACTTAACCATTTGAACCAAGCACATTTGCCTCTGGTGAACATTATGAACTCAGTGAGTTCTCTTCTTCATATGAAGTCCCTTGCAAAGCATACATTTTAAAATATGAAATACATGAGGAACTCAAATAAAGTGTATCCAGTTTATTCAAATATTCCACTCAGACTGCATATATGTACTGAAACACTCAGATGACATTAGATGTCATATGCAACATAACATATATTCAAATATACTAGATCTATATTTTGACTGAAGCTTTGATAAGGCCTGAAACCAAATGATGAGTAGGTTGTTGGCAAGGAAGCGTTGCTTGACTGCACAGCTGTTGACATCTTCTGTCACTTTTCTGGTGATTGAGAGTATACTCTTTTGGCATTAATTAGCTGGACCTCACATTTTTCCACATTAATATTGGAAAACATTATTGTCATTCAAACCTTGTGGTTTGAACGAAATTTCGTTGCCTGCAGTCATACATATAGTAAATAACAAAAACACACAATAAACACATATTTAACATCCACCACAGAGAGTTCACCAGACACCTCCTCACTGTGGTGGAAGGCAAAAATCTTGTCTTTGTCTCTTCCCTTCTTCCACTTCCTCTTCCTCTGCGCTGAGGCGACCCGGGCCTCCGATGTTATGACCGCACCGGGTGATGTAAATAAGTCCCGTGGGTGAACCACGCTCCGTGAAAGGGCCGGTTCAACTCCGCGGCCCGGGGCAGTCGAAGCTGCTGAAGCTGCCGCCCTCCAGTCATCAAACGTCATCTGCCATGCATCCGCCCACTCCCCCAACCTGTCCAAGTCACCCTGCATTCTCATAGCATCCTCCTCACAGTTCACACTGCCACCCAGCTTTGTGTCATCTGTAAATTTGGTAATGTTACTATGAATCCCTTCATCCAAATCATTGATGTATATTGTAAGTAGCTGCGGTCCCAGCACCGAGCCTTGCGGTGCCCCACTAGTCACAGCCTGCCATTCTGAAAGCGACCCGTTAATCTCCACTCTCTGTTTCCAGTCTGCCAACCAATTTTCTATCCACGTCAGCACTCCACCCCCCCATACCATGTGCCCTAATTTTGCCCACTAATCTCCTATGTGGGACCTTATCAAATGTTTTCTGAAAGTCCAGGTACACTACATCCACAGGCTCTCCCTTTTCCATTTTCCTAGTTACATCTTCTAAAAATTCCAGAAGATTAGTCAAGCATGATTTCCACTTTGGAAATCCATGCTGACTCGGACCGATCCTGTTACTGCTATCCAAATGTTCGGCTATTTCATCTTTCATAATTGACTCCAGCATCTTCCCCTACACCGATGTCAGGCTAACTGGTCTATAATTCCCTGTTTTCTCTCTCCCACCTTTCTTATAAAGTGGGATAACATTAGCTACCCTCCAATCCACACGAACTGAGCCTGAGTCTATAGAACATTGGAAAATTATCACGAATGCATCCACGATCTCTAGAGCCACTTCCTTAAGTACCCTGGGATACAGACCATCAGGCCCTGGGAGTTCATCAGCCTTCCATCCCATCAGTCTACCCAACACCATTTCCTGCCGAATGTGGATTCCTTCAGTTGCTCCAACACCCCAGATCCTCTGGCCACTACTATATCAGGAAGATTGTTTGTGTCCCCCATTTGTGAAGACGGATCCAAAGTACCTGTTCAACTCATCTGCCATTTCCTTGTTCCCCATAATAAATTCACCATTTTCGGTCTTCAAGGGTCCAACTTTGGTCTTAACTAAGTTTTTTCTCTTCACATACCTAAAGAAGCTTTTTTACTATCCTGCTTTATATTGTTGGCTACCTTCGTACCTCATCTTTTCTCCCCGTATTGTCTTTTTAGTTATCTTCTGTTGCCCTTAAACATTACCCAATCCTCTTGCTTCCCGCTCGTCTTTGCTACGTTGTACTTATTCTCTTTTATTTTTATACTGTCCATGACGTCCCTTGTTAGCCACGGTCACCCCTTATTCCCCTTGGAATCTTTCTTCCACCTAGGAATAAACTGATCCTGCATCTTCTGCATTATTCCTAGAAACACCTGCCATTTTTGTTCCACTGTCATCCCTGCTAGTGTGTCTTTCCAGTCAACTTTGGCCAATTCCTCCCTCAAGGCCCCATAGTCCCCTTTATTCAAGTGTAACATGGACACCTCCGATCTACCCTTCTCCCTCTCCAATTATAGTTTAAACCTGACCATGTTATGGTCACTACTTCCTAATGGCTCATTAACCTCGAGATCCTTTATTAAATCCGGTTCATTACATAACACTAAATCCAGAATTGCCTTCCCCCTGGTAGGCACCAATACAAGCTGCTCTAAGAATCCATCACAAAGTCCCTTTCTTGGGGTCCAGTACCAACCTGATTTTCCTTGCTGTCAGCTGAGGCTCGGTACACATAAGGTGGGACTAGATTTCAACAGGTTCCAAGTTCAATATTCACATCACAAAGGAAGTCAAACTAGCATAAGGCCGTTTGACAACCAATCCATTGCAAGATCCAATTTTGTCAATAAAAATCTAAGCTGCTTGAACTGGAGAAAAAATATTGTCCTTCAAATAGTTACGGAAACATCTCCAACATTTTTTGTTCAGATTGACAGAGCTCAGGAGAAATATATTCACCTGCCATTCAAAGTCAAACACACATATGCTCATCTGGGTTTAAATAACTCCCAAAATAAAAATAAACTAGCAACGAATAAGATACCATGAGGGTGCAAGATCTTCACAAATGCATTGACATTAAGGAGCAAAGTTGAAGGTATTAGCACACAATATCACCACTTCATGAACCCACTGATGACCCTTATGTATATAACGACTCATTGTGACGTTTGTAGAATGGTTTCTGTCCCCAGTCTATCTATTCATTCCTTGTCTGCTCATAAGTGCTTGTCAGCCCTGACTTTTCATGTTTAATTTCTGGCACAGCATTTGGGAAATCTTCAATGACCTTATTAATGTGTAGATGACATTTTCACATCCAATGTCATGCTTTGTATATGGTAGTCAGAGCAGAGGCATTCTGCTTGGAATTCCTGCAATGAAATTATAATTCCACTGCTACAGACGGATTGGCCATGTTTGCATCCTCAGTGCTTCAAGCATAGATTTTGTTGTTTTGGGCCCTAATATTGCCAGTATGAAAGATGAGCATTTATGAAGATCAAGGATCTTCAACATAAAAAAATAATGAAATGCTTTTCGAAATGACTCCTTCTTAGCTGTCCATAATTGCATTCATTCTTTGTGTGCATGAAGGAAACAAAAGCAAAAGGTTCATCTTGCTTGTCATCTTGTATGCGACTAATTACTGCACCAGCAACATAACTGGATAACATGTCAACCACAACCTGCAGGTAATACAGTAAACATATGCTTTATTTACTGAGCTTTTCTTGCATCATATTCAGTTTACTGCTCCTTTCTTCATATATTTTACATCTTTTTTCAACATGAATTGCAAGGATATAAATGCAGCTTATAAAATCTGGAGGAAATTGCATGTAATACTCTATTATTCTTGGTAGCGATCCTAACTCTGCCATATTTTACTTCGGAGTCACGTGAGTGATTCCGTGAAGAAGCCCGCCAGTCCGCATGCATGTCATTACATCTGACACATGGCGACAACGACTGGCTGGCAGGCCAGCGGTAAGTTTCCAATCCTGCACGTAAGTTTTAAACTTACTTTCAGGTTGTGTTTTATCTGCAGGAAGCTCTTTTATAGAGGGCCTGCTGGATTAGAGCCGGGGAGAAATCCTGACATGCCGCGGGGAATCCCGACTATGGTCATGGGGAACCCGGCTCGGGGAATCCCGACTGTGGTCGCGGGGAAGCGCGGCTCTGGGGGGGAAAACCCGGCTATGGATCTTGGGGAACCCGGCTCAAGGAAAACCCGGCTACGGACTATGGGATAACCTCACTCGGGGTACCCGACTAAGGAGACCGCGGGGAAACTCGGCTCGGGGAACCCAGCCACGGAAACCGCGGGAGTGCAGATAGCCGGCGGCCGTCGTGTTCGCTACCCGAGTCGCTGACAGCGGTCAGTGACTTCAGACTCCGGCAGCCCCGAGAGGGTGTGCAGCCTAATGGAGTTGGAGAGGCCTGGACTGGGACAAGTCAGGCCAGGAGGGTTCCCCTCCATGGGTATGTCTTGGGACGTTTGCCCAGGTGGAGCATGAGGAGATGCTCCATCCCAATATAGGTCCGTTGAAAGGGCCATATCAGCAGCACCTGTTTCAGGGTTGCTTACTGATCGCCTCTCGATGGAGGAGAGTGCGAGGGGTCAGTGTGAGACTGACTCCAAACCCAGAAGCATGTCCATGAAACATACTGGTGAAAGGAGCTGCTGCAGGAGAGTTGACTTCCAGCCATTGGCAGAAAACTGGGGGGTGCAGAGTTCCCTCACATTACAAGCTTGGTAAGCATCAGTGACCTGACGTCACATCATTACAGGAGCATACACCTGTAAATTTGAGCACTCCTGAAAGTGCCGTCAGTGAACAACGCTATCTCGGGAGACTATGCATCGCAAGGCCAGCAATGTCCAGCCATCGAACCTTCTCCTCGGAGAAGACCTAGCCAAACAGGTAAAACCTGGATGAGGAAGCAAGGCTGTCGGACTAGTCAAGGCACCAACGATGAGCCAAAGCCTCACCGTTTTGGTGACAACGCCCCTACGCCTCCATCGGCAGTAAGCGGTTCACTGAAGCTGGTGGCAGCTTGAAAGCTGATTCCCTGGGCAGATGGCTTTCAGGCCAAGGCCAAAACCAGCCGTCAGGAAAAATGTGCAATCCACGCACCCCAGTAGTCCTATCCTCCAAATGAAGACTGGGAATAGAACCCGCATCAGTGGCCGTTGGACTTACCATAAGACCACCGGTAACCATCGAGGTAGGTTAGTCTGGTTCTTTCCGAAACATGGGTGTGTGGACCAGTTACACGTTGGTAATAGATTACACTTGTTTTTTTGTACAAATGAAGACGGATAAATCAGATTTGTTTATAACTGAAAAGATAACATCAGATCAGTTTATACTGCACAGTATACAAGGATTCCAAATTGAATTCCTTTAACTCATTGCCACCCATACCACATACACCAAGCTGGACATTTATCATTCCAACAAAAGATTTGGGTATACAAGCAGATATCCAAACAAGTGAAAGACTGGATGAGGATGCAAAGCTGTTGGGTTGATTAAAGTACCCACGACGGGCATAGCTTCACCATTTTGACGACACCCTGCTCCTTCATAAAGGAAGATGGAGGATGTTGGATCCCCCTTGATTAACTCACACCCTCTTGTGCAGTATAGACTTTTGATGTAGAATGGAAAACTTTGCTACTGTCTAAACAACTGATTTCCATAGGATGCTTTATGGCATGCATCGATCTCAAAGATGCATGTTATTCAGTTCACTATCACAGGGATCATTAGAGATATTGAAATTTAGTTGGATGGGCAACTATACAGTTAGAGCATTGCGAAATGGGCTAACCAGTTCCCAGGCTATTTACCAAATTACCAAGCCAGTGCTTGGGCTGCTCAGAGCTCAAAAACGCATTATTATGGTTTGCATGATATTCTGACAATGCTGAATCTTGCTAAATTAGCGGTTTTCAGCTGCAAAATTAATATTTGAGAAATTGGGGTTTTCTAATCCATCAAATTGAATTTAAGCTGATACCAACTAGAGTTATAGATTATTGGGATTTACCTTTAACTCTAGTAATTTATCTGTGACTCCGCCCTGGGGCTAGAGATTAGAATTAATGGAAGCTTGTATCAATCTTGTTGTTTATTCATCAAATGGCCAGTGTAATTGGCAATATAGTGGCTGATTTTCAGCTGCGCATTTGGGGCCTTTGCATTATCAGAATTTATATTGTGCAAAGAAGCAAGCTTTCAAGTACCATGTAGGTCATTGTTACCAGACCTATGCTATCACCAGCTGAGGCTATAAAGTCACATTTATGGAGGAACAGTATTCAGCATTACTCCAGTAACTTATGGTCATTAAACTTTGTTATATTACAAACTGATGCTGGTGCTCAAAGATGTAAAATTACTATACCATCTCTAGTTACAGAGGCAGATGGGATGTGCATGAGTTACCAATTCCTCAGTTATATGGTATCAAGTACCTAGAGACACTTAGGGCATTCTATGGGTTAAAGGCTTATTGTGCGACTATGCATATCTGCATGCTCAACTACTAGTTGATACACTACAGTGGTGGCATATATTAATCAAATGGGTGCAATCAAGTTAATATCTTATAATAGATTACCTAACCTCATTTGGTGCTGGTGTATCATCACGTAAATCAATGACAACACAGAATGGATGTTGGATCACAAAGTATTTAATGACATTGTGGCTGGAGGGAAAACCTAATATTGATTTGTTTCCTCCTAGGCACAATCACCAGTTGCAAAATATGTGGCATGGCAGCCATACTCAGGGGCAGTGGTGATGGATGTATTCTCGCTACACTGGGGAGGAATGGTCTTTATGTCCTTCCACCATTTTGCCTCATCAGTCGGTGCTTGCTTAAGATCCAGCAAGACTCCGCCTCAGGTTTTGGTAGTGTCTGACTGGCCTACACAGACATGGGTCTACTCATACTGGGAATGATAACAGAGTCTTTTATGGCTGTTCCCAAATGCAGAAATGTGTTGGTTTTACCCATGACTGGGGAGAATCATTCACTGCATGAGCAAATCAAGTTGTTGGTTTACAGACTCTGAGAAGACCTTCCTGGGGTTCGTGCAGTCAGGTCCTATGGTGGATGTAATTACTGCAGTTTGAAGAAGTAGTATCTAGAAACAGTACATCTCCTATATCAAGAAATGGGAAGTGTTTTGTTTACAGTCCAACATATCGTATGACACGGCACGTATAACAGATATCTTGGAATTCCTCTCAAAGCTATAATTTCACAAGAGATGCAGTTATAGTGCTATCAATTGTACCAGTAGTGCCTTATCATCATACTTTCTGCTGGGATTGGGACACCACTCTGGCGGGTCTCACCCACTGAAATCCAGATTTATGAAGTGTATTTTTAACTCAAATTCCCCCAGGCCTAGGTACTGGGAGATATGGGATGTTAACGTTGTGCTGACGCTGCCTCGCTGGTGGCTCCAGGTACATCACTGTTCTCGGTCAAAATCACTTACAGAGTGTTTATGCTCATGGCACTGGGTTTAGTGCAACAGGTCCAGTCGTTAAACTGCAACTGGACAGGATGGTTTTGTCTGCAAATAATTTAACATTTATGATCATGACTTAGTCTAGCAGAGTAGACCAGGGGCGTCAGGTCTCAAGCTAGTTTTCATCGCATACCCATGGACCTTTGGTTGTGTGTGGTCACACATCTACAACAGCATTTAGGGCACCTAGAGCCTTAAAGGCTCTGAACTAGCAATGTTTGTTAGTTACAAAAAACCTTACAAGAAGGTGTCAGTCTAGACCACCTCCAGGTGGTTAAAATGGGGTTTGCCTTGAGCAGGAGTGGACACTGATGTTTTTGAATCTCACTCCACCAGGGCTGCACAACAACTCCAGTGAGGGTTATGGATTTCTGCTGGACCACATCCTAGCGACTGCAGGATGATCTAACGAGCAAATTTCCAAATGTTTTACAACAAACCCATTGCTAGACCAAGGGTTATTTGCCAACACTATTTTAAGTTCTGTTTATAATTCTCCCGGGAGGAGAGGGGTCACTATTATGTTCCTTTAGCTCATTAAAGCATCAGCATGTTTAAATCTATGTAATGTCTGAAAGCATTATTGTTTTCACTTACCCTTGGTCAATTGATGCAGTGCCTGGACTCGTTTCCACGGCATGAAATCACAGAGCTTTGAAATCTTCACGGAATCACTCACGTGACTCCGAAGTAAAATACTAAGATTAAACGAGTACTTACCAGTTTGAAGTTTGATCTTTATTTTATGAGGAGTTACATTGAGTGATTACGTGCCCTCCGCTCCCAACCCTCGTATCATGAAGGTCATCTGGTAGTTCTAGTCTTCTCTAATCTTACTATGTCACTTCAACTGCTGTTATCTGTGATTTCACACCGTTGCTTTGAAAATTCACGTGCATGCGAACTGGCGGGCTTCTTCACGTAATCGCTCATCGTAACTCCTCATAAAAGAAAGATCAAACTTCAAACTGGTAAGCTCATTTAATCTTACTATTTTTGTGCTTTGTCGCTCTGCTGTTGGCTTCTAGTATTTCTTTCGCTGAGTGTAACGCACTACCATCAACCTCTGATCCAAAGATAAATGAGTACCCATCACATAGAAACATAGAAAAATAAGTGCAGGAGTAGGCCATTCGGCGATGCGAGCCAGTACCATCATTCAATATGATCATGGCTGATCATCTAAAATAAGTACCCTGTTCCTACTTTTTCCCCATTTCCCTCGATTCCTTTGGCCCTAAGAGCTACATCTAACTCTCTCTTGAAAACATCCAGTGACTTGGCCTCCACTGCAGAGAATTCCACTGATTCACAACTCTCTGGGTGAATATGTTATTCCTCATCTCAGTCCTAAATGGCCTACCCCTTTTTCTTAAACTGTGACCCCTGGTTCTGGACTCCCCCAACATCAAGAATATATTTCCTGCATCTAACCTGTCCAATTCTTTAAGAATTGTATATATTTCTATAAGATCCCCTTTCACCCTTCTAAATTCCAGTGAATACAAGCCCAGTCAACCCATTCTTTCATCATATGTCAGTCCCGCCATCCCGGGAATTAACCTGGTGAACCGATGCTGCAGTCCCTCAATAACAATAATGTCCCTCAAATTAGGAGACCAAAATTGCACAGAATACTCCAGGGGGCGTCTCACCAGGAGTACAACTACAACTACAACTGCAGTAGGACCTCCTTGCTCCTGAACTCAAATCCTCTTGCAATGAAGGCTAATATGCCATTAGATTTCTTCACTGCCTGCTCTACCTGCATGCTTACTTTCAGTGACTGATGTACAAGCACGCCCAGGTCACATTGCACCTTCCCATTTCCTAATCTGACACCATTCAGATAATAATCTGCCTTCCTGTTCTTGCCACCAAAGTGGATATCCTCACATTTATCCACATTATACTGCATCTGCCAAGCATCTGCCCACTTTCCCAACCTATCCAACTCACCTGAAGCCTCATAGCATTCTCATCGCTTCTCACACTGTCACCCAGCTTTGTGTCATCTGCAAAAGTGGAGATGTCACATTTAATTCCCTCATCAAAATCATTAATATATATTGTAAATAACTAGGGTACCAGCACCGAGCCTTGTGGCACCCCACTAGTCATTCCCTGCCATTCTGCAAAGGACCAGTTAATTCCTACTCTTTGCTTCCTGTCTGCCAACCAGTTCTCTATCCATGTCAATACCCCAATGCCTTATGCTCCAATTTTGCACACTAATCTCTTGTGTGGGACCTTGTCAAAGGATTTTTGAAAGTCCAGATACAAAGCATCCACAGGCTCTCCATTATCCATTCTACTTGTTACATCCTCAAAAAATTCCAGAAGATTAATCAAGCATGATTTCCCCTTCATAAATCCATGCTGACTTTGACTGATCCTGTTACTGCTTTCCAAATACGTTGCTATAACATCTTTAATAATAAACCCAAGCATCTTCCCACTGCCGATGTAAGGCTAATGTCCATAGTTCCTGTTTTCTCTTTCCCTCCTTTCTTAAAAAGTAGAATAACATTGGCTACCCTCCAGTCCACAGGAACTGATCCAGAGTCGAGAGAACATTGGAAGATTATCACCAATGCATCCATGATTTCTAGGGCCACCTCCCTGAGTACTATGGAATGCAGACCATCAGGCCCTGGGGATTTATCTGCCTTCAGTCCTACCAGTTTATCGAACACCATTTTCTGACTGATGTGATTTCCATTCAGTTCTCCCCTCCCACTAGATCCTCGGTCCCCTAGCATTTCTGGTAGATTGTTTGTGTCATCCTTAGTGAAGACAGAACCAAAGTTTTTGTTTGACTGTTCTGCGATTTTTTTGTTTCCCATTATGAATTCAACTGTCTCTGATTGTAAGTGACATGCATTTGTCTTCACTAATCTTTTCCTTTTTCCTATCTAAAGGAGCTATCCATTTTTATATCCCCCACAGGCTTTCTTTCATGCTCTCCCCCTCCCCTGCCCCCCTCTTAATGAACCCCTTTGCCCTCTTCTGTTGAGTTCTAAATTTCTCTAAGTCCTCCGGTTTACTGCTTCCTCTAGCCAATGTATATGCCTTTTCCTTGGATTTAACACTATCCTTGATTTCCCTTGTTAGGTTGAGCCGCCTTCCCCATTTTATTTTTTCGCCAGGCAGGGATGAACAATTTTTGGAGTTCATCCATGCGGTCTTTAAATCTTTGCCATCACATCTCCACCGTCAATCCTTTAAGTATAATTTGCCAGTCTATCTTAGCCAATTCCCGTCTCATACCTTCAAAGTCTCCTTTCCTTAAGTTCAGGACCCTGGTCTCTGAATTAACCGTGTCACTCTCCATCCAAATGCAGAATTTCACCATATTACGGTCACTGTTGCCCAAGGGGCTTTGCACAACAATATCGCTATCTAATCCTTCCTCATTTCACAATATCCAGTCTAGGATGGCATTTCCTCTAGTCAGTTCTTCTACATATTGGTTTAAAAAACCGTCCCATATACATTCCAGGAAATCCTCTTCCTCAGCGCTGCTACCAATTTGGTTGGCCCAATCTATATGTAGATAAAAGTCACCCATGATAACTGCTGTACCTTTGCTACGCACATCCTTAATTTCCTGCTTAATGTTATCCCCAACCTCCCTACTGCTGTCTGGTGGACCGTATGCAACTCCAACAAGCATTTTCTGCCCTTGGCTACTTTGCAGTTCTACCCATACCAATTTTACAGCACCCAAGCTAATGTCTCTCCTTGCTATTGCATTCATCTCCTCTTTCACCTACAATGCCACCCCACCTCCTCTTCCTTTCTGTCTATCCTCCCTGAATATCGTATACCCCTGCATGTTTTGCTCCCAGCCTTGGTCACCCTGGAACCATGTCTCCGCAATTCGAACTATATCATATTCCTTAACCAGTAACTGCACATTCAATTCATCCAACTTATTACAAATGCTCCTCGCATTAACAAACAAAATGTTCAGGTTTGTTTTTCTTATCTCCCTTCTACATTTTGCTTCTGCCCTCCTTTTATGTCGCTCTGTCTTATTGCATTGGTTCCCATTTCCCGGCCCTGTTAGTTTAAATGTGATCTTTCCTACAATCTCTTTCCCGTTAACTGCACGCATATGCTTCCTCGTTGTTGACTCCACCCCCCCACTGTTTAATTTAAACCCACCACGTGTAGCACTAGCAAACTTGCCTGCCAGAATGTTGGTCCCCCTCCAATTAAGGTGCAACCCGTCCCTTTTGCACTGGTCACCCCTGCCCCAGAAGAGATCCCAGTGATCTAGAAATCTAAATCCCTGCCCCCAGCACAAACTCCTCAGCCACACATTCAGATCCCCTATCTCCCCGTTCCTACCCTCACTAGCACGAGGTACTGGAAGCAACTAAGAAATAACCACCCCAGAAGTCCTGCTTTTCAGCTTCCTACCTAGTTCTCTATACTCACGTTGCAGAACCTCCTTCCTCTTCTTACCCACATCATTGGTGCCTACATCACATGCACAACGACTGCCGGCTGTTCACCTTCCCTCATGAGGATATTCTTAAGTCGGTCTG
The DNA here is from genome assembly GCA_035221665.1 of Okamejei kenojei. Taxonomy (NCBI): domain Eukaryota; kingdom Metazoa; phylum Chordata; class Chondrichthyes; order Rajiformes; family Rajidae; genus Okamejei; species Okamejei kenojei. Next base: position 95,143,802 of record CM069131.1, read on the forward strand.
AGACATCTTGAACCCTGGCACCAGGGAGGCAACACACCTTCCTTGAGTCTCACCTGTCGCTGTGTCTGGCAGATATTTTTGAGCTGTGTCTGCCAAACAACTGTGGGGGCAACACCTGGTTCAGGGTTGCATCATGATAAATTCCGCTCAGTAGAGGTGAGTGTTGGAGATTCTTTCATAAGTGACTCCCACTATGTGGATATTGACAAAGCAATCAAATCCCTGAACTAAGATATTAAGATATTAAGGATGAGGCAACATGAAATTTAATTAAGCCAAATTAGCCTACTCATTCAGAGTGTCCATGGTAAGGCGGCTGAAAGAAGCCCCTATTTCAAAGTCACAAGTGATGGCGAGCTCAGCCTATTTCTCATGCAGCTAGCTCTGCACGATTGTATGGAACTTTGTGGAGAAGACATGCGAGCTACTTTTAAACAGAAGTAGCAGAGATTTGTGTTTCTCTCAGATTGCGCTTAGATAAGTGATTATGTTATAGTACAATTGAAACTGTTTGAGCAGCTTTCATTCTCTGTCGTGCCATAAGTGGGACAATTAATGATTGGTTATTCTCCGGTTGTTGACTAACATCATGCAAGATGTCTTTTATATGACTGCTCTAAAGCCTAGACTCATAGTGATGTGGAATGTATATCAGTAAATTATTATGCAGATATTCATCTACTGTTTTTCTCATGGGAGCAGAATCCTTTAAGTTGATTATGGTTTCGCAGCTGATTCAGCTCAAAGAACATACCCTTTACTCAATCTCTGGCTCGGTCTCTGGGTCATAACTGACATGAGGGTAGCTTTTTATGAGAATGATCTCATAAGGCTAAACGGGCATGGTTGGTACAAGTTGGAGTTGACAGCATACCCACCACATCGGAGATTGGGGGTGTTATTATGTATACAGGTACACTGAGCTTGCGGGTACCTATGCAATGAAGGTTACTTTCTTCATTGTTACTTAATAGTTTCAAGAGATTGTTGGTGGCTCATTAGCAGCCAATAGAATGGATATTTCCATTTGTCCATTTTCTTGCAACAGCAGGAGGTTTCAGAAGCTATAGCATTTTAGTTGAATATGTCTGGATGATTGCAGAATGAATTCTGTACAGTGTTTCATGAGTTATTGCCTAACTCAAAACCAATTGGGACTATGGTCCGATTAGGAGAAATGGCCATGTATGCAAGTTAGCATCATAGCATCGGTAACTCAAGGCTCGTTAATCTTTCTATAGTTTAAGTTCTGTAACTGGCCTGTGGTTTCATACAGTTGCTCTGAAGATTGATGTGCATGTGGACTGGCAGGCACTTCACATATTCCCTCACCAACTTCTCATACAATAAAGATCAAACTTCAAACGGTAAGTTCTCGTTTACTCTTTCTATTTTAGATGATTAGCCATGAATGGTGGTGCTGGCGCGAAGGGCCAAATGGCCTACACCTGAACCTATTTTCTATGTTTCTATGTTTCTATGTTTTTCTGCTTCTATGTTTCTATGTGATACATCAGTCGCTTGCAATAAACCAAATTCACTTGATTCTTGATTGACATTTCCATTCAGACAGCAATTTTATATATAAATTCAAATGTCAGGTCTACATCTTTGCCAAGGGTGTTCACCTAACAGTCCACATCTATCTTGCAAGGCAGGATAAAAATGACATCAACTTTGCAAAGCAAGGAAAGCTTATCTAAGGAAACAATGCACTGTGCTATTTGTCTCATCCTGGTTCTGGCTCCTCATCCCAAATTTATAGCTTTCAGCAAAATGATTCGGATTAAAGTAATCTTCTGTTTTGTGCATAACTTCAAACCAACCATGTTTCACCTTGTGCGATGCGTAAAAATCTCAGCATGGCAACTCCGCCCTACATGTTTAGGTTTAGGTTTGTATTTGTCATGTGCACCAAAGTACAGTTAAAAGCTTTGATTTGCATGCTATCCAATCAAATCAGATAATACGATACATGAATAGAATCAGGCCAAACTCAAGTTCAATACACAGAGTAAAGGAAATGAAGCAGAGGGCAGAATAGATTTCTCATCATTGTAGCTCAACAGATCCAGATATAAACTCCTATGTCTGCAATGAGGTAGAATGTATCTGCAATCAGACAACTATTGAAGGACTGCTCAGAAGCCTTGATAGCAAAGGGAAATAAGCTGTTCCTGAGTATGGTGATGAGTGCTTTCAAGCTTCTGTATCTTCTGCCCAACAGCAGTGGGAAGAATAAGGAATGACTAGGGTGGGACAAGGTTGATGATTATGATAGCTGTGTTTTTGAGTCATCATGAAGTGTCAATGTTGAGAAGTCTAGTCTGTGTGATGGTCTGGGCTACATCCACGCTGTAATTTATTGCAGTATTGGGAAGGGTGATTTGAAGCCAAGCTGTAATGCAACCCAACAGTATGCTTTCAAAGAATCATTGGAGACATGCCTGAATTTCCTCAGTAACCTAGGAAGTAGAAGCATTGGTGTGCCTTTTTGGCTGTTGTTTCAATGTGGTTGGTCCACAACAGATCGCTAATAAGATTAATGCAAATGAAGTTGAAACTCTCAACCATTTTCACATTGGCACCATTGATGTTGATTGGAGCATGTACAACACGATGCTTCCTGAGGTCAGTAACTAGCTTGTTCATTTTGCTGACATTGCTGGAGAGATTGTTGTCCTGACACCGTTACTTTGTTCTCTATCTCCTTCCTCTAATCTGCCTCATCAATGTTTGTGATTCAGCTCACTACAATGGTATCATCTGCAGAGGCTTGCATTTTATGTTTGGATTTTGCATGTTTGGATTTTGCAAATCTCACAATATCAATATTTCCTTCAAACTTCAAGATTTTATTAACTTTAAGAAAAACAAGTCTGTTTATTCCAAACAAACTTGGGGAGTAGCTGCTGAGGATAAGAGGAGGTAGTGAAAGGACCTCCTGATGGGCATGAAGCACCAAAACAGCATATGGTTCCAGACCCTGGGCAGGTGCCAATGCCACAAAATGGGCAACAACAACAGCAGCCCAATCACCAGTCAAATGGCCAGAGAAAACATCACCCGTGAAACTGTGGGAGGGTCTGTTCATCACGGATAGCCCTAGCCAGCCACAGCAGGAAATGCATCCACAGATGAAACAGTCCACTCTCCAAGCAGGGCAATGTCAAAGCCGCACCTTCATCTCTTGCAGATAGACAGATGATAACCAACCTTATTCAATACAATTGTTCTCAATGTCGAGGCTCTCACTGTACCCATTTGGGGCAGCAATGTTGCCCAACTACAATTTTGTAATAGTGCTGAAAGTATATTACTCCAATGATAAATCAATGCTGCTGTCTCTTCCAATTGCTAGCTGTGCCATGCAATTTTCAATACATCAGGAAACCTTAGACAAACAAACATGTGGCCATGTGAGAATATTATTAAAAATGAGCTTGGAACCAGTAAGCTCACATAAAACTTGCCAAATAAGAATCAGTTATGTCTTTAGAGAAAGACATACTCCAGCACTATCCTGCACACTAGGGACAATTTTATAAGTTTACTGAGCCAAGTAACCTACAAACCCATACGTCCATGGAGTGTGGGAGGAAACCGGAGCACCTTGAGAAAACCCACACGGTCACAGAGAACATACAAACTCTGTACACACAGCACCCATAGTCAGGATTGAACCCGGGACTCTGGCACTGTTAGGCAGAAACTCTAGCGCTGTGTCACTCTGCCGCCGTTATGTCATTCAATAATGCTGAAGTAAAACTGAGGTCCCATTTATATTGCTAATTACTTGTCTTATATATTATGTACATGTTGAGTCTTGAAACCTCTGTTGCCGATTGCTCTATCAGATTTACATTTTAAAGGGCATGACATGATTCTCCAATGCAAAAGAATCGTATGCCTACATATATGTACACATATCGATATTAAACTTAATAAAGTAAGTTTATCTTAATTAGGTGATTTTAAAGTTGCATCACTACATCTCCATGTGACGTATATTGCTTCGTATTTAGAAATTGAGATCAGGCTTCAACTGTGTAAATGTCTCTTCTTGACATTCAGCTCTGTCTTACCACAAATGAAATACTCAATAAAAAGCTATATCAAACTGTGATTATTTCTAAGTGGTGAACAAAAATCTATATGCATTTTTTCAAAGCTATTTTTGAAATCAAATATAGAAATATTTAGCATACATTCTGTCTTTGACACAAGATCTTCAGAAATTGGGAGTTAAAATTGAAATGTTCATTACAGGGAGAGATTTAATTGTTGGGCTGGCTGAGGATGTCTACATCCCAAATATTGGTCCATTTTCAGGTCAAAAATTCATCCGCATGTAGGTGGAAAACAGCATCTCGACTTCTCTGTGGCAGCTTATTGTCATTAGGACCGGACAAACGTGGCTGGACTCAAGACTAACTGGGTCAACAAGGTCAAAACAGGTCCAGGTGGAGCAGCAGAGCGATGTGGGATGCTGTGGTGGCTGTAGTGTATTTGGTTGTGAAGAAATCCAGAGTTAACGCGAGGAAGTCCAGACCCTGCCTTGACCTTGTGAAACCTGAGGAATATCTTTCCTCCTTCTAATCCCAGAACTCTAATTTTAATGCTCACCTTATTTGGGCATCTTTATCTCGCTCAATAGATATTTTACTGAGTAGAGCATCTATAAGATGATGAGCTATTCACATTGCTCTAAGAGTTGTGGACAAGGGGGGAGAAGGGTAGGGAATCTGTGGAATTCATTGCCACAGCTGCTGGAGAGGTCAAATCTTCAGATATTTTTAAAGTGGAGATTGAGATGTTATTGATTAGTAACATATTAACAATTGATTGTAAAGTTATCCACTTTGGTGGCAAAAACAAGGGGACAGATTATTATCTCAATGGGGTTACGTTAGGTAAGGGGGAGGTACAGAGAGACCTGGGTGTCCTTGTACACCGGTCACTGGAGGCTGGCGTGCAGGTACAACAGACAGTGAAGAAAGCTAATGGAATGTTGGCTTCCACAAGAAGAGGATTTCAGTACAGGAGTAAAGAGGTTCATCTGCAGTTATATAGGCTCTGGTAAGACCACATCTGGAGTATAGTGTACAGTTTTGGTCTCCAAATTTGAGGAAGGACATCCTTGTGATTGAGGCAGTGCAGCGTAGGTTCGCGAGATTGATCCCTGGGATGGTGGGACTGTCATATGAGGAAAGATTGAAAAGACTAGGCTTGTATTCACTGGAGTTTAGAAGGATGAGGGGGGATCTTATGGGAACATATAAAATTATAAAAGGACTGGACAAGCTAGATGCAGGAAAAATGTTTCCAATGTTGGGCGAGTCCAAAACCAAGGGCCACAGTCTTAGAATAAAGGGGTGGCCATTTAAGGCTGAGGTGATTAAAAAATGTTTTCACGCAGAGAGTTGTGAATTTGTGGAATTCCCTGCCATAGAGTGCAGTGGAGACCAAATCATTGGATGGATTTAAGAGAGAGTTAAATAGAGCTCTTGGCGGCTAGTGGAAGCAAGGGATATGGGGAGAGGGCAGACACAGGTCATTGATTGGGGACGATCAGCCATGATCTCAATGAATGGCGTTGCTGGCTCGAAGGGCCGAATAGCCTCCTCCTGCACCTATTTTCTATATTTCTATGTTTCTAAGTAATGGTGTCAAAGGTTACAGAAAAGGCAGGTGAATGGGGTTGAGTGAGAAAGATAGATCACCCATGATTGAATGGCGGAGTAGACTTGATAGGCCAAATGGTCTAATATTGCACTTATGAACTAATTCTCTTTGATCTACTCTCGCTCTTGCTTTGAAATCCTAGTTATGAAGAGACATGTTTGAAATTGGTGCTTCAACTACTGGTAGGCAATATGGCAGTGAATCACAACCAAGAACATAAGAATATAAGGAATAAAGACAGGAGTGAGCCATTTGGCCTCCCCATTGCTGGTCCATTATTCAGTAAGATCATGGCTGTTTTTTGTTATTGCAGCACCATTTTATAATCAGCCTAATATCCCTATTCCAAAGAAGGGTCTTGACCCGAAAGGTCACCCATTCCTTCTATCCAGAGTTGCTGTCTGTCCCACTACATTATTCCAGCATTTTCCGTTTATCCCTTGATTACATACATATTTAAAAGTCTATTACATTGGAGTTTAATTCCATGATTTTAGCCATTGTTTGCTATTTCTGCCCAGCAGGGCAAGTTAAAAGAATCTCTTTTGTGGATGTGTGATACTAAATTTTCAGCTTGTTTGGAAGTGGAATGGATTGCTTGAGTTATGCCGAGGAGAGTGGGAGAGAAATATAATGGCAGAAAATGACTGGGTGGCCGAGATTGTAGTGTGAAAAATGGACGAATGATTGCACTTTAGCAAAATGACATCCGTGCTGCTGTCTGAGCGGATTTCAGAAATAAAATGGAATTATTTTTGACAAATGAACAAAAAGAGGCTTTCACTTCCATCTGTGCTAGCATTTCCTGCTTCTAACCTTCACAGCATTGCTTTTAATCTAATGTGAGTTAGCCATTTGTATGCATTTCATGATGCATGTCATCCTATTCATTCTGAATATGCTGCTGTGCCTGTTGGCATGTGTCCCTAATATGCATTGCTTTTGAGTATTATTATAATTATTATGTGTAATACTGAAAATGGTATCCCACTAAGAGTGTGATCTTTACCACTAATTATGTGTGGAGGAGTGAATTGAATGAAACGGTAAATGTTTAAGGAGGAATAAACTTCAACTTATTTATTTCTTAAGGGTTTCCTGCAATGTTGAAAATGTGTTTTTTTTCAGTGAAGCAGAAACGTATGCTCACTTTCAATGAAGTGTTTTCATTTCACAGTGAACTCACTGCAGTTGCTCATTTGGTAACCTAATGAACAACATGAATATTTGCACATGCAGTATTAAAAAATGAATGACAATTTCTTATGTATTCCAATCAAATGTTACTTATTGTGGCATAGGTTATATTTTACATTATTTTGATATTTCCTATCTTTAATTTTGTTTAGTTTAGAGATACATCGTGGAAAATTAAACAATTTGGCTAACCAACTTGCACTTCGCCAAGTTGGTAGAAGGTACTCCATTATATTCCAAGTTAACAAAGTGTATCAAATCCTTGAAATCTCAAATGTTACATGAAGGATTTTCATCATCTCCACCAATCCACCTGAAGCAGGATAGAAATAGCCAAAAGAGCGAGAAACAATAAGTCATAATTTCAGGCAGTGTGGTGTGGAGCTCCGTGGAATTATTAAGAGAACTGTTGTTTTACTTAATATTTATTATTATTATTATTATTATTATTATTATTATTATTATTATTATTATTATTATTATTATTATTATTATTATTAGTAGTATGCGTTAATGATGTCAATTTGGACTTACAGGGCATATTTTCCAAATGATGCAACAAACGATGTTCCATCTCACCCTCTCTCCTCCTCACCCTCTCATCCTCTCCCTCCCCCCTCATTTCCCACCCCCCTTCTCCCCTATTGCTCCAATTAATTTCATTTCCAAACAATGAGGCATAATTTCAGCCTCATTGCCTAAGATTGTATTTACCCACATAGCAAGCAGATTATACCAACCTAACATTCCATTAAAACGTGCCATCTAAATTGAGAAACAATAGTAGACCAAGTGGGACCCGTTGGGTCCCTGTCATACAGGATGCCAGATCCCCCAATGCAACCCTTTCCCCAAACGCAATATTCGACCACTCACCCATGGCCCCCACGGAAAGCCTGGTCCCCCAAACCAACCCGTTTCCCAATGCAATACTCCATCACTCACCCATTCCCCCATATTCCATCTCTCACCCATAGCCCCCAACTGTGCAGGGGCATATCCCCCAACACTGCCTCCCCCTCCTCTTGCTTTGAGGACTGTAAAAAATAATGCAATAGCACTTCCCCTGACACACGCAGCACTCCCACTGCTCCTTCTCTGTTTTTAAAGGTTAAAAACTTGCTGGCAGGAATAAGTGTGCCTGGATTGCAACTTTGTTGCAGGAGGATTTGTATCCCAATAGCTGCTAAATTTTTCTTAAGTTTGAATTTGTTAAGTTAAAAATGTTAATAACTTGTAAAAAATAACATCAATCTGAATGAAACTTGACACAAACCACCACATGACAATTGTGTACCATTTTGACGTAGTTCTGGATCACTTGAACAGACATGCATGCACCCACACACACACACACACGCATAGAAATGAACAAGGTGAGAGTTTTAGTAATATACAAGACCAAGTGCAGACCCGTTGGATCTGCTCCCCCAATGCACCCATTCCCAACCCATATCCCCCCGACATGAGGCATGGTCCTCCAACTCAAACTGTCCCCGAACGTAAGATTCCAGCACTCACCTTGGCTCCCTCAGCAGTGTTCTTTAAAAAAAATCCAATTGCACTTCCCCTGCGTGTTGCAATAGTATTTTGCCCTCCCCCTGCTAGTCGAGCTATTGTCACGTCATCAGTTGAAGCTGATCGGTTTGAAATTCAAGGTAATTTGATTTTTTTAAACTTTAATCAGTAATAAGTCGAGAAATAAAGCATAAAATGTTCAGTGAAAGTGATCTCTACCTAGAGGGGAAAAATGTGAATCAAAATATGTAAAAATCGTGAGAAAGTTGGCATTTGTAAAGTTTTAAACACAAATAACGTGTCAAATATAAGGTGAGTGCTGGATGAGGGAATTGAAGGCAATATCTCCAAGTTTGCGGATGACACTAAGCTGGGGGGCAGTGTTCGCTGTGAGGAGGATGCTAGGAGACTGCAAGGTGACTTGGATAGGCTGGGTGAGTGGGCAAATGTTTGGCAGATGCAGTATAATGTGGATAAATGTGAGGTTATCCACTTTGGTGGCAAAAACAGGAAAGCAGACTATTATTTAAATGGTGGCCGATTAGGAAAAGGGGAGATGCAGCGAGACCTGGGTGTCATGGTACACCAGTCATTGAAAGTAGGCATGCAGGTGCAGCAGGCAGTGAAAAAAGCGAATGGTATGTTAGCTTTCATAGCAAAAGGATTTGAGTACAGGAGCAGGGAGGTTCTACTTCAGTTGTACAGGGTCTTGGTGAGACCACACCTGGAGTATTGCGTGCAGTTTTGGTCTCCAAATCTGAGGAAGGACATTATTGCCATAGAGGGAGTGCAGAGAAGGTTCACCAGACTGATTCCTGGGATGTCAGGACTGTCTTATGAAGAAAGACTGGATAGACTCGGTTTATACTCTCTGGAATTTAGGAGATTAAGAGGGGATCTTATAGAAACTTACAAAATTCTTAAGGGGTTGGACAGGCTAGATGCAGGAAGATTGTTCCCGATGTTGGGGAAGTCCAGGACAAGGGATCACAGCTTAAGGATAAGGGGGAAATCCTTTAAGACCGAGATGAGAAAGACTTTCTTCACACAGAGAGTGGTGAGTCTCTGGAACTCTCTGCCACAGAGGGTAGTTGAGGCCAGTTCATTGGCTATATTTAAGAGTGAGTTGGATGTGGCCCTTGTGGCTAAGGGGATCAGAGGGTATGGAGAGAAGGCAGGTACGGGATACTGAGTTGGATGATCAGCCATGATCATATTGAATGGCGGTGCAGGCTCGAAGGGCTGAATGGCCTACTCCTGCACCTAATTTCTATGTTTCTATGTTTCTATGTCAAATATAGGATGAAATCTTAAGTAAAGATGATCACAGCTGGATGAGCCATGTGACATAATCAGTTGAAGCTGGTGGTTTTAATTTCAGTCTTTTGATTTTTTTTTAGACTTTTAATCAGTACTGAGTCGATAATCAGTTGAGAAATAAAGCAGAAAATGTTTAGATAAGTTGTACCCGGCCTCGAAGGGAAATATATCAATTGGAATATGTAACAATGTTATCGTTACCAAGTAGTGTTGTTGCGAAGATGTAAAGACAACCACAGGTAAACACACACACACACACACACACACACACACACACACTCTCACACACACACACACACACACACACAAAACACACACACACACACACACACACACACACACACACACACACACACACACACACACACACACACACACACACACACACACGCACACACACGCACACAAGATCAGACTGTTAAATGTACTAGCATAAGTGGGACCTCCAACAAAATATACCACCTCTCCACCAATTCCAATATTGGGGGCCAGTGTGTGTGTGTGTGTGTGGGGGGGGGGGGGGGGGGGTTCTGGAGTACATTTCAAGAAGAGTGCAAGCTACCAAATTCAGTTTCATAGCATTTCAAGCAGAGTGCAGGCCACCAAATTCAATTTCATAACATTTCAAGCAGAGTGCAAGCCACCAAATTCAATTTCATAGCATTTCAAGCAGAATGCAGGCCACCAAATTCAATTTCATAGCATTTCAAGAAGAGTGCAGGCCACCAAATTCAATTTCATAGCATTTCAAGCTGTGTGCAGGCCACCAAATTCAATTTCATAGCATTTCAAGCAGAATGCAGGCCACCAAATTCAATTTCATAGCATTTCAAGCAGAGTGCAGGCCACCAAATTCAATTTCATAGCATTTCAAGCAGAGTGCAGTTCAGCAAATTCAATTTCATAGCATTTCAAGCAGAGTGCAGGCCACCAAATTCAATTTCATAGCATTTCAAGCAGAGTGCAGGCCCTAAAATTCAATTTCATAGCATTTTAAGCAGAGTGCAGGCCACCAAATTGCAAACAATTCATTGCATTGTCATTAAGGGCTAACAAATCATTTATTGCAAGTACATTGCAGACTCACTTTTCAGTTGATTCACAACTTAGAATCACAGTTGTGGACTCACCCTCGTGATCTTCCAGAGTGACTGACTCACATCCGGGCATCAGGGGCTTTATAGGGCTGCCCTCCCCCCACCCCCCGCCCCCCCAGAAGGGGTGTTAACTTCATCGTGGCGATTGACATTGACGTGGTGATAGGTCGGTGGGGGCGCTGCAAGCCGGCAGCCCTGCCAACAGCGTGTTAGTTTTTTTCTACTTTTTAAATTTTTTTAGTGTGTCCTAATGTGTGTTTTATGTGCCTCTATGTGTGTCTTGTGTGGGGAGTGGTGTGGGGGGTTAAGGGGGAAACCAATTTGGTCGCCTCCTCCATGGAGAGGTGACTTTTTTCATGTCGCCTCCCTCGTGGCCTAACATCGAGGATCAGTGCGGCCTTTCCCGGAGATGTGCCCGGGGCTTTAGCGGCAGGCGCAGTGTGGACTCTTGTCACAGAGCGGGTGAGCCCTTACCGGGGGTCGCCGGAGGGGAGCGCTCCGTTCGCTGGCCCGCGACAGCCTGAAGCCGTCTGTGGAGCTCCAGCTAGCGCAGCATCTGCAGCCAGTGGTTCCTCATTGGGGACCCGGGAGAAGAAGAGCTCCGACTGCCGGCTCGCTGCCTACTTCTACCGCGTGCTCGGAGGGGACTTACCATCAGGAGCAGGGTCCCTCGCCAGGGACCCCTGGAGAGGAGCTCTGACCGCCGGCCCTGTGGTATGTGGTGCTTCCAGCTGCAGTGTAGCTGGCTCCTTAGATTTTAAACCGCCGGCCTGCAGCCTACACCAACCTGAAGCCACAGTCTCCAGTGGGGAGGTACCGATTCAGGATTTACTTGGACTTTATCTATATTTTGCCTTGTCTACACATCTGGACGCCCGCAGCGGCGGCTGTGGAGGGTTGAGGTCCCGGCCGGGGTGGAAAATGGAGGAGGACTGGCCAAATGTTGTGCCTTCCACCACAGTGATGAATGTTGTGGTGGATGATTGTATTAAATTTTTATTGTGTTTTTGTGTGTTCTTTGTTCATTGTACCGCTGCTGGCAAATTCATTTCACTTGCACTTTATGTGCAAGTGATGAATGAAACTGATTGATTTATTGGTTGATTGATTGACAGGCGATAGGACCAATAATCTGATATCAAGATTTTTTAAACACTCATACTTTTTTATTTTTTATCGATCAGAAAAATCCTCAAGGCTGCCTCAGCGGAGGCAGACTGTGAGTAAGATGGCCAAAAATCATAGTGATATATGGTAGCGTTTTTTTTCTAAAATCAATATACATCGCAGACAGGACTTGGTAAAGATGAGACTTTAAGTTATATAGATATGATGTTTGGCAAGAAATAAAGTTCTGCAGGAACTCAGTAGGCCAGGTAGCATCAGTGCAGGTAACGTGATATGCACCATTTGTGTTTCTGTCAGCTCTGGACCTCCTGCAACCTCAGAAATAAATCTTCATTTAATAGGAATCTGAGGGATAACCTTTTCACATGAAGGGTGGTGGGTGTAAGGAACAAGCTGCCAGAGGAGGTAGTTGAGGCAGGGACTTTCCCAACATTTGAGGAACTGTTAGGCAGGTACATAGATGGGACAGGCTTGGAAGGATATGGAACAAATGTGGGCCTGTTTACATACTGTATCACTCTATGACTATGAGGTGCTTTGCCTATGTAAGTCATGGTCAGAGTCGGTCTAAGCTTCCTGGCCTCAGCGTGGTTCCAGGCTGCTACAGCAACTGTTGGTCTCTGCCACACTTCACAGTTTGCTGCTCATTGTTCTTGAGAGAGGTCCCCTGCATTAAATGAGAGGAAACTTCATCTGCTATTCTTTCAGACCATATGAGAAGCTAGAATGGGCATAGGATCTGTCAGCATTGCATTCTCCAGAAAAGCAGACATTTATAGAGCCATTAAGGTATTATTACTCCTGACAGAAATCTATTTGATAACCTTGCCACGTTCTGAAAGAAGTAGTTACTCAGATTGTGGAGACATTCACTGGAGTCAGGAGTGGTCCCAGAGGACTGGAAAATCTCAAATGTAACTCCACTGTTTAAAGGAACAAGGCAGAGTCTAAATTCTGTATTTGTAAACTTTTAGTCCACTATTAAGGATGAGGTTTCAAAGTACCTGGACGCACATGACAAAATAGGCCAAAGTTACGTTGTATGTTAATGATCTGGATGTTGAAATTGTTGGCTTTGTGGCCATGTTTGAGGATAATACAAAGACAGGTGGTGAGGTAGGTAGTGTTGAGGAAGCAGGGAGTTTGCAGAATGACTTGGACAGGATCAGTGAATGAGCAAAGTGGCAAATGGAATACAGGTTCATTGCCTTCACATTGGTAGAAGGAATAAAGGCAGGGACTGCTTTTTAAATGTGGTGAAGATTCAGAAATCAGAGTTGCAAAGGGACTTGGGAGTGCTGGTGCATGCTTCCCAAAAGGTTCATTTGCAGGTTGACTCAGTGGTAAGGAAGGCAAATGCAATGCTAGACTGGAATATAAAATCAAGAATGTAATGCTGAGGTTTTATAAGGTGCTGGAGAGGGTCCAGAGGAGATTTATGAGAATGATCCCGGGGATGTTTCGGTTTAAGATTCAAGAGAGTTTGTTGTCATATGTCCCACATAGGACAATGAAATTCTTGTTTTGCTTCAGCACAACAGAAAAAAGTAGGCATAAATAAATACAGAACAGAACTGATCCGTGTGACCATATACCAATGAATATATATATGTATATATATATATGTGTATATATATATATATATATATATATATATATATATATATATATATATATATATATATATATATATATACACCCATAAATAAACAGATAAGTGCAATGGGCTATCAAATGATCAGAGTTTTGTTTGAGTTAAGTTTGAGCCTGATGGCTGTGAGGAAGCAGCTATTCCTGAACCTGGATGTTGCAGATTTCAGGCTCCTGTACCTTTTACCTGAAAGCAGCTGGAAGATGAGTGAGTGGTCAGGATGGTGTGGGTCCTTGATGATGCTGGCAGCCTTTTTGAGGCAGCGACTGCGACAGATCCCCTCAATGGATGGGAGGTCAGAGCCGATGATGGACCGGGCAGCGCTTACAACATTTTTCAGTCTTTTCCACTCCTGGGCGCTCAAGTTGCTGAACCATGATGCAACCGGTCAGCATGCTCTCTACTGTGCACCTGTAGAAGTTCGAGAGAGTCCTCCTTGACATACCGACTCTCTGTAATCTTCTCAGGAAGTAGAGGCGCTGATGGGCTTTCCTTATAATTGTATCCGTGTTCTCGGACCAGGAGAGATCTTCAGAGATATGCATGCCCAGGAATTTGAAGCTCTTGACCCTCTCCACCATCGACCCATTGATATAAACGGGACTATGGGTCCCCATCCTACCCTTTCCAAAGTCCACAATCAATTCCTTGGTTTTGCTGATGTTGAGAGCCAGGTTATTGTGCTGGCAGCATTTGGTCAAATGGTCAACCGCACTTCTATTCTCTGACTTATCTCCATCAGTGATACGTCCCACAACGGTGATGTTGTCAGTGAACTTGATGATGGATTTTGCACTATGACCAGCTACACAGTCATGAGTATAGAGTGAGAACAGCAGCAGACTGAGCACGCATCCTTGAGGTGCTCCCGTGCTGATTGTTATCGCGAGTGACATATTTTCACCAATAAGGACAGGCTGTGGTCTGTGAATGAGGAAGTCAAGGATCCAATTGCAGAGGGATGTGCAGAGACCCAGTTCTGAGAGTTTGGTAACCAGCTTGGAGGGGATGACTGTGTTAAATGCCGAGCTGTAGTCAATGAATAACAGCCTGACAAATTAGTTTTTGTTGTCCAAGTAGTCCAGAGCGGAGTGCAGAGCCAGCGAGATCGCATCCACCATCCATCTGTTTTAGTGGTAAGCGAACTGCAGTGGGTCCAGGTTTTTGTCGAGGTAGGAGTTGATTTGCATCATGATCAACCTCTCAAAGCACACACCAATGTTAGTGCGATTGGTCGATATTCATTGAGGCATGTCACCTAATTAACGTATGAGTGTTTGAAGGCTCTTTTTATGTACTCACTCAAGTTTAGGATGAGGGGGAATCTTATTGAAATCTGACAAATAATTAAAGGCCTGGATAGAGCAGACTTGGAAAGGATTTTGCAGTAATGGGATAATCTAGAACCAAAGGGTACAGTCTCAGAATAAAAAGAACATACCTTTAAAATGGAGATGAGGAGGAATTTCTTTAGCCAGAGAGTGGT
This sequence comes from Okamejei kenojei, assembly GCA_035221665.1. Taxonomy (NCBI): domain Eukaryota; kingdom Metazoa; phylum Chordata; class Chondrichthyes; order Rajiformes; family Rajidae; genus Okamejei; species Okamejei kenojei. The sequence continues at coordinate 95,158,884 of CM069131.1, forward strand.
GAATCTGTGGAATTCATTGTCACAGATGGCTGTGGAGTTCATGACATTTGGTGTTTTAAAAGCAGAAATTGATAGATTCTTGATTAGTAAGGATGTCAAATATTTGGGGAGGAAGGAGGAGAATGGGATTGGAAGGGAAAAATAGATCAGGCATGATTGATTGAATGGTGTAGTAGGCTTGATGGGTCAAATGAGTTAATTCTGTACCTTTGTTTTATGGATGTTTGGATTAGGTTTAGTTTAGCTTATTATGGTCACGTGTTCCTGGCCATTACCCTAGCAGATCACTCTGATCTCCTTGCAAGACAAGTGGCAGCTTGGTGCCAGTGATGCAGGAATGAATCAGTGATAATGGGTTAATTTAAATCTGACCTCAACCAGTGGGGTCAGAGTAGATAATTTTGACTGGAAATGTAATTACATAAAGCTTTAGTTTATGTTTTGTGCAATCACAAATCTTTTTGGTTTGAGGTGAAATACACTGATGGCCATTTCTGGGTCATTTTGCATCAGATATATAATAAAATTAATTAGTTGAATTCTACTCATTGCTAATCACACTTGCTATTCCAGTGCAATGCTCATTGTAGGCACATAGAGGGTGGCGTTGTCCCTTCTGTAACAGTCCTGTAGAAGCATTGTGGGGGCTTGCTTTATTGTAGGCTCTCATGTGGTCATAACCAAATGCACTGGGAGGCCTACAAGCTAATAATATTTTTACCGATATCTTTCAGTTGTTAACCTGAACTAATTTAACCTTTCAACTTTCTCCAATTGTTTGGCAGTCCCTCAACACCTTGATCTGCCTCCTGTGAGTGGCTTTGACTCCAATGGCCACTATTCCCAATTTCTCACAAGGAATCCATCTAACTTCTTCCAAACCCACTACTTCCCCACTACTTCCAAACCCATTGGCAACCTACTTGTTACATCCCATTTCCCTCAATGGCATTCATCAGTTCTTCCATCCCCACAGTTCAGAGCCTCTGAATTCCCCATATCATGCACAGTAACCCAGTCATTTTATTGGCCATAAATCAAGTCTGCAGAAATAGCCTTCCAAACCTGACTTTGGGAAAGATCAGTAGATACAAATTGCTGGAGTAACTCATTGGGACAGGCAGCATCACTGGAGAGAAAGAATGGGTGACATTTCGGGTCGAGACCCTTCTTCAGATTAGTCAGGGGAAAAGGAAACAAGAGTTATAGGCAGTGATGTAAAGATGTAGAACAAAACGATGAAAGATATGCAAACTAGTATTGATGATAAATGAATCATGCCCTTGTTAGCTGTTGCTAGGTGAGAACGGGAACCTGGTGCAACTTGGGTGGGGGAGGAATAGAGAGAGAGTGAATACAGGGATTACTTGATGTTAGAGAAATCAAAATTCATACCCCTGGGCTGTAAGCTGCCCAAGCGAAATATAAGATGCTGTTCCTCCAATTTGCAATTAGCCTCATTCTGACAATGGAGGAGGCCTGGGACAGAAAGGTCAGTGTGGAAATTGGAAGGGGAATGAAAGTGTTTGACAGCCAGGTGATCAGGTAGGTCCAGGCGGATTGAGTGAAGGTGTTCAGCGAAATAATCGCCTAGGCTACATTTGATCTCAGTGAAACAATTGCTCAGTCTATGATTGGTCTCAAGGAAAGACCAATCAGGCAACACCAACAAAATATACAATGCCTAAGGGGAGAACTGAAATTTTAAGGCTAATATTGATGACTAATGAAGTTTGCAGCACAATGAAAATTTCAGTGAGATAATGTAAAAGTGGGTAGGTTTTTCAACCAAAGGCAAATACAGCTTCATAGAAAAATTAAATCAATGTGACAGGTTTAAGGGGAGTACCATTGTGTGCTTACACCTTCTCCCATGTTTCGTTTGGGTGCCCTGGTTTCTTCCTATATCCAAATGACACGCTGCTTGGCAGGTTAAATTGGCTTCTATAACTTACTCCCAGTGTAGCAGGTGGTGACAGAATCAGAGAAGAGTTACTGAGTATCAAAGGGAGAATAGGTGATGGGGAAGTAAGTGGGAAGTAAGTTTGAGTGCGGAGACTGTTCTGAGGGCTGGCATGGATTTCATGGGCTGAATGACCTTCTATTTCGAAAGGAAATAGCAAGTTTCATGACATGACACGTAACCTTTCACTGCCGTAAATGTCTTTGATTCCAGAGCTTAACTTTTAATTATTCAAATCATAAAATATAATTCCTCGTATATTTACAGTTTATTGACGCACCAAAGCACTATTTTGCAAAAGACTCCAGCAACTGCGCAAAATGCAGACTGAAAGAAAAAAATTGTGTAATTAACCTTTGATTGATTGAGAGTCCAAATCAGACTTCTTAATTGATCTCCACCTGTTCTTTTAACTTCCACACAGTATTCCATGTCTTGCTTTGATGTCTCCACTGCGATGTTCTGAAATCTATTTCAATTTCTGATAAACCCTTTCCATTTGGAAATTGAGCAATTATTTCAATTAGATACTTGATTGAAATAAAAATCAGTACTCAAAAGTGTAAAATTAAAATAATACTTTAAAAAAGTACCATGGTTCAGGTTTGTGAAGGGTAAACTTATCATAAGAATCTAACTATTATATTAAGTTGTTGTGCTGATTTGTTAAAGGCAATGATATTTGACTAATTTGAGTGACAATCAGATTCTGTTAATAGGAAATGTTAATAGGAACGTTGCCTATTTCCTTCACTCCATAGATGCTGCTGCACGCGCTGAGTTTCTCCAGGACTTTTGTCTACCTCTGTTAATAGGAAGATGATAGATTAAGAACACTGGTATGAGGACATCAGGGTACACAATAGGCTGGAGAAACTCAGCAGGTGCAGCAGCATCTAAGGAGCAAAGGAGATAGGCAAAGTTTTGGGTCGAGACCCTTCTGCAGACTGGTCAGGGATCAGGGAAACGAGAGATATAGACGGTGATGTGGAGAAATAAAGAACATTGAATGAAAGATATGCAAAAAAGTATCGATGATAAAGGGAACAAGCCATTGTAAGCTGTTTGTAGTGTGAAAATGAGAAGCTAGTGCGACTAGGGTGGGGGAGAGAGATGGAGAGAGAGGGAATGCCAGGGCCCGAGGGCTGAGGGAGAGGTGGGAAGGGGAAGAGACAGCAAGGGTTAACAGAATTGAGAAAATTCCATGTTCAAGCCCAGAGGATGCAGACTCCCCAAGCTGAATATGAGGTGCTGTTCCTCCAACTTGCGGTGTTGCTCACTCTGGCCGTGGAGGAGGCCCAGGACCGAGAGGTCAGATACGGAATGGGAGGGGGAGTTGAAGTGCTGAGCCACTGGGAGGTCGGGTTGGTTATTGCGAACCGAGCGGAGGTGTTCGGCGAAACGATCGCCAAGCCTCCGCTTGGTCTCACCGATATAGATCATCTGGCATCTGGAGCAGCGGATGCAGTAAATGAGGTTGGAGGAGGTGCAGGTGAACCTCTGTCGGACCTGGAAGGACTGCTTGGGTCCCTGAAAGGAGTGGAGGGGGAGGTGAAGGGACAAGTGTGGCATTTCTTGCGGTTGCAAGGGAAAGTGACCGAGTAAGGGGTAGAGCGGGAGGGAAGGGAAGAATTAACAAGGGAGTTGCGGAGGGAGTGGTCTTTGTGGAAGGCATACAGGGGGGGAGATGGGAAGATGTGGCGAGTGGAGGGGTCTCGTTGGAGGACTATATGCGAAACTGGCGGAGGACTATATGTTGTATTTGCCGGCTGGTGGGGTGAAAGGTGAGGACCAGGGGGACTCTGCCCTTGTTGCGAGTGGGGGAAGTGTTGCGGGGTATGGAGGAGACCCTGGTGCGAGCCTCATCTGTAGTGGGGGAGGGGAATCCCAGTTATCTGAAGAATTAGGCCATTTTTGATGACCTGGTGTGGAACACTTCATCCTGGGAGCAGATGCGGCGTAGACGGGGGAATTGGGAATAGGGAATGGAGTCCTTACAGGAAGCAGGGTGGGAGGAAGAGTAGTCCAGGTAGCTGTGGGAGTCAGTTGGTTTGTAGTGGATGTCGGTCAGGAGTGTATCACCTGCAATAGAGATGGTGAGGTCAAGGAATGGTAGGGAAATGTCGGAAATGGTCCAAGTGTATTTGAGTGCCGGATGGAAGTTGGTGGTGAAATGGATGAAGTCAGTGAGGACATCAAATGGGTTGTGAAATCTCATTTACGCAAATCTTGATCCCGTTGAAAATTTCTTCACCATAGAGCTGAATACACAATGTAAAACGGAAACCTATAGCCCTATAAATTGTTCATTTAATATCCTAGAAACTTCAATAAAGTTCTTGCTGCAAAGGCTTAAATCTCCAATCAAACAATTTAACTATAAGTGTTACATAGTATTAAAGTCAAACTTATATTAGTGTTAAGGCACTAAATTTGATCTTTTTTTCCAAATGAATGCAATTAATGTTATTTCATAATTATATAATGGTTATCTATAATTGAATATAATACACATTTTGTAATCTTAAACTACTCAACTGAGTTTTTACTCACTGATGATATGGTGATATTGAATTAAATGGATTTTTAATGTTGTGCCAAGAAGTCCAGTTGGGATTGCATGATTAAAGAAACTGTGTGACTTGCTCCAACGCAAAAAAGTTTCAGCTTTTCAAAGTATTCCATAGAAAAAGTGGATGCAGTGATAGTCACTTTCCAACATTCTGAGATTGGAAAATTCCAATGTACTGGAGGTTGCTAATGTTTAAAATTCCTATGTTTAAAAACAGAGATCGAGAGGAACGGAGAAATATAGACTGGAGAAACAAGAAACTGCAGATGCTGGCTTACAAAAAAAAGCCACAAAGTCCTGGAGTAACTCAGCGGGTCAGGCAGTATCTCTGAAGAACAGGCTGGGACCCTCCTTTGGAGACAAAAGGTGTGACATTATGATTGAAGAATGCAGATTTTGAAACCAGAAAAAGGAATATAGATGGAAAGGGTAGGGGGAAATGGGTGTGCAGTCAGGTGGGGGCACAGGGAGGAGAAGGTGGCCGGGGCAAAAAAGGGGGAAGAGAGAAGGGGGGGGGGGGGGAGGGGGGAGAGTGGTTTGTGTTGGTTAGTTACCTAAAATTGGAGAATTCAATGTTCATACCATTAGATTGTAAGCATTCCAATCTAACTGGATAGCTTACAATCTAACAGTATGAATATAGAATTATCAAATTTTAGGTAACTAACCTACCCAAACTGCACACTTTCTCCCCTCCCCTTTTTCTGCCCACCCTCTCTTCCCTGTGCCCTGCCTGAACATGCACCCATTTCTCCCCTCCCCCTCCCCATCCCACCTATGATCCTTTCTCTGGCTTCACAATTCACATTTTTTCAATCCTTCTCACACCTTTTGTCTTGATCATCTCTTGTCTTTCTCCAATTATTTGTTTATCAACTCCCCCCTTCCCCCGCCCCAGTATCTACCCACCATACACTAAGTTTGGCTTTTCCAAATTTCTTGCCCCACCTCCATAATCAGTCTGAGAAGGTTCGCTACTTAAAAGGTCACCTATCTATGTTCTTCAGAGACACTACCTGATCCGCTGTGTTACCCCAGCACTGTGTATTTTTTTGAATTATAGAATTTTTTGAATCATGTGGATTTTCTATGGGTGTTCTGGTTTCCTCCCGCACGCCAAAGAAGTTTGGGCTTGCAGGTTAATTGGCTTTGGTAAAATTGTCCCTTGTGTGTAGGATGGTGCTAGTGTATGGAGTGATTGCTGGTCAGCGCAGACTCGGTGGGTCCAAGGGCCTGTTTCCAAGCTACATCTCTAAAGTCTAAAGTCTGAAGTAAAGTGTAGAAAGGGTCAGTGGGGTACAGGAGGGGAGGATATTTGCGTGATTGATTGGGCTTCATCCAGAACTCTACAATTTCTTGCGGTCTTGGGCAGAGCTATTGCCAAACCAATTGTGATGGATCACAAAAAGATGCTTACTACAGTGCAACTGTAGACATTGATAAGAGTCAGTGGAGACATGCTGAATATCCTTACTCTTCTGAAGAAGTTGCGGCATTGGTGTGCTGTTTTTACCATAACATCAATGTGGTTAGTCCAGGAGAACTTGTTGGTGATATTTGCTCCCAGGAATTTGGAGCTTTCAACCATCTCCACTTCGGCATCATTGATGCTGCCTGGGACACGTACAACATCTAAGTCGCTTCTTCTTCTTACTGATACTGAGGGAGGGTTGTTGTCCTGTCAACATGTTATTAAACTAGCTATCACCTTCCTGTACTCCATATCGTCATTGTTCGAAATCTGGTCTACGGCAATGGTATCATCTGTAAACTTGTAAATGTTTTGCTGGTCTTCATATCAAGAGGATTCGAGTGCAGGAGCAGTGATGTACTGTATTTTTGCAATTGTTCAGTGCAAAGATGTCCTATCCCTGCTCCTATATTTACATGCAGACAAAGGATAACCCTGTTGATTATTCTTGTACTTCAATACTCTCCTGCAATACAGATCTGCAAAATTATTTTGAATGACAATGCTTTGTGTCAATTCATCATTACATATTAATAGAATATTGACTGGCCTTGAGGGGGATACGACATATATTGCCTGAAGTAGATTCATATTGCCCGAGTCGAAGACGAGGGCAATATGGATCTAGTGAGGGCAATATATGTCGTATCCCCCGAAAGAGGACAGTCAATATTGTTATTATTACCCATTATCAGACATCTAGAGGAAAATCTCAACATCTCATATGATATGAATGTATCTATACATTTTCCAATATGCATTGCAACATTGTAAATAAGGGTACTAAAACCATTGCAACATTGTAAATAAGGGTACTAAAACAATTTAACATTTATGTTTCATTTACGTAATTTAACTCACCAAGATAAGGGCTTTGTAGATTTGACAATCTGTGACAATCTGAAGGTCGAACTTTTAAATTTTCAACACCAAAGCAAAGTTTTCAGTTCATGAAATCCAAAAGTTTCTTCATGCAACAATGAACATATCTACACTGTACAGGTTTGATTATGCTTTTAGTTATTGTTGAAGAAATTGCTGTTCGTCAAAAGTTGCAAACCTCTTCTCGCAAGAGGCTGCCATTTTGCTTGTTTTGTCGAGAACAAATTTTAAATTCCCCACGCAGCGTCACATTGCCAAGTTCCCGGATGTGAGACCAGGGGAATACAAGGCTATATTCCCCGCTGTTTTAACACGTAAAGTCCATAGGCGTTCGCAAGAAAGGGGAATACAAGAAAATATTCCCCTGTTACCCCTGCTGGCAGTAAAAACGAAGGGAATACAATTTTGTAAAAGCATACCTCAGATGTGTGATATGGGTAATAATGATATATATTTACCATATCTCTTACATAAAACATGATATTGCAGGTATTTTATATGATCTTGTAAATAGCTCGTTCTTAGCTCCCCCCAGTCTAGTTTCATGCAATAATACTGAATCAAGCACTTGAGCAACTGAACTTTATTTTGGATAACACAACAATAATTCTCCTATACGATACCTAACCATCACAGGTTCGATCTTTGCATCTGCTTGGCCAAGCCCTTCTAGCCTCGTGCAAGCAGAGACACTCCAGAAGGTCACACAGTCCCAAGCGTTCTTCCAGAAGATCGACAAAGAAGGCAACTGACTGGCTGTGCTCCTTCCTCTCCACGTGTTTCCGCTGCCTGAAGCAGCCAAAGATCTGGTGCCGTGCCAAGGTGATCGCTCTGCCTAAGTCAAACAAGCCTAGCGATGATCCCAAGGGATACCAACCCATCTCTCTGCTGTGTGTTCCATACAAGCTCCTGGAAAGTCTCCTCCACACACGTCTCAATCTAGTGATCGACCCCCAGCCGCCTAAATAACAGGATGGCTTCCAAAGCCGTAGGTCAACGGCGGACCAGGTGACCCTCCTGTGCCAAGTCATAGAGGACAGCTTCCAGGCAGGGAAGAAGGCTGGCGCTGTCTTCCTGGACCTCACAGCTGCATATGATACGGTCTGGCTGTGTGGACTACACAGGAAGCTTCTGGAAACCATCCCAGACAAGCACATGGTGAGCTTCATCATGGAGATGCTGAGCAACCGCAGCTTCAGGCTACACACCAGCAATGGACAATGCAGCAGGAAGAGAAAGTTAAGAACGGCATCCCACAGGGCTCAGTGCTGGCACCACATCTACATGCTGTTCAACATCTACATCCATGACCAGCCTGCAATCCAGTGAAAGAAGTATGGCTATGCTGATGACCTGGCCATCCTACTCAGTAAGCCATCCTGGGAAGCATCAGAAGAGGGCCTCTCTGAAGACATGAACATCCTGTCTTCATACCTGAGGAACAGGCACCTTAAGCTCAGCATGGGTAAGACAACATCTTCAATGTTCCACCTCAACAACAGGAAAGCGACCCGCGAGACGAACGTCATGGTAGATAACACCCAGTTACGGTCCCCACGTACCTCGGTGTGGAGCTCGACAGAACGTTGTCATTCAAACTACACCTGGAAGGTGCCAAGGCAAAGACAAGCGCTCGTGCCGCGCTGAAACGCCGCCTAGCCGGCACCACATGGGGAGCCACAACAAAGACACTGCCCATGTCCAGTGGCCCTGGTGTTCTCAGCCACCGAGTACTGCGCCGAGTCTGGTGCCATAGCCCTCACGCCAAGAAACTGGGTGCTGCCCTCAACAGTGCTCTGCGATCTGTCTCCGGATACCTACAAGCCACCCCAGTAAACAAACTTCCCATCCTCACTGGTATTGCGCCGGCCAACATCAGACGAGAAACAGCCACACTGGCCCTCTCTGGAGTCACAGACCAGTGAATCCCACCCCCTCCATCAGATCATCACAGAGACATCATGATGTGTGCGCCTCAAGTCACGGCGCCCCTTTGTCACACAAGCTCAAGAGCTGCTCAGCACAATACTGGCTGACGCTTCCAAGGCTGCCTGGATCAAGACGAGATGCAGAGACCAGTGGAAGTCAGCGGAACCATCTAGGCTACACAATTACATCAATGACCCCATGGATGTCCCTGGCCAGGACCTGCCCCAAAAGCAGTTGACAACCTTCAACCGCTTGAGGACAGGCGAAGGACGCTATGGAGTAGCGATGAAGAGGTGGGGCCTCGTGGGCAGCACCTCCTGTGCCTCCAACACAGACAGTGGAGAACATAGTCACCAGTTGCCCAAAATACTGGCCACCGAATGGTGAACGACGTCTGATTGACCTGGGCGATGACACAATAGACAATAGACAATAGGTGCAGGAGTAAACCATTTGGCCCTTCGAGCCAGCACGGCCATTCAATGTGATCATGGCTGATCATTCCCAATCAATACCCCGTTCCTGCCTTCTCCCCATATCCCCTAACTCCGCTATTTTTAAGAGCCCTATCTAGCTCTGAGGCAGAGAATTCCAACAGACTCACCACTCTCTGTGAGAAAAAGTGTTTCCTCGTCTCCATTCTAAATGGCTTACTCATTCTTAAACTGTGGCTGCTGGTTCTGGACTCCCCCAACATCGGGAACATGTTTCCTGCCTCTAGCGTGTCCAAACCTTTAACAATCTTATATGTTCTTTTTTTATTTTATTATTTATTTTTTTAAGTTAAATTTTATTAGAGGCATGTACATATCCTAGCCCAAACTACAACAGACTTTGTGAAACGGTTACATATTAAATATCCAGGATTCCAGGGACTCCGCTACCAATGTAGCTGGGGTCTTCATTTATCAGTTACATATTAACATTGACTCTATTATTAATATTTTTCTTAATAGATAGAAAAAATAAAGAAAAAGAAAAGAAAATTAGAAAAATAGAATAAACTATCCATAATATAACTTAGGAGATAGGTCGGTAGGTAGCAAAACATAACTATTCATCTGGTCCTGGGTTCAAACCTCCGTCAGGTATCAGTGCCGGTCCATTCTACCCCTTCAAATAATCTATGATCGGAAACCATATTCTAATAAATAATTCTGGTTTGTCAATTAAGACAAATCAATTTTTTTCCAGATTTAAGGTCTCCGACATCTCCATAATCCACATTTTAATTGTGGGGGATGCAGGGTTTTTCCAAAATTTTAAGATTAATTTTTTCCCAGTTTTTATACTATAATCAAGGGAATTTCTTTGGTTTATTGTAAGTTTTAGGTATTGCTCAGATATGCCCAATATTATTAATTTAGGATCAGGCTCCAGTTGAATATTAACCACTACGGAAATAATTAAAAAAAATATCCACCCAAAATGTTTTAATTTTTATGCAATTTACAAAGGTATGGGTTAAGTTAGCCTTGGAATATTGATATTTATCACAGATAGGAGAAATATTAGGAAAAATTATATTTAATTTTGTTTTGGAATAATGCAATCTATTTCATATTTCAAATTGTATTAAAGAATGTCTGGCATTTAACGAACATTGATGTATATGTTGTAGACTTTCATCCCAAATATCTTTCACCCCAAAGTTTTAAAGAAGGAACTGCAGATGCTGGAGAATCGAGGGTACACAAAAAGCTGGAGAAACTCAGCGGGTGCAGCAGCATCTAAGGAGCGAAGGAGATAGGCGACGTTTCGGGTCGAGACCCTTCTTCAGAAGGGTCTCGACCCGAAACGTCGCCTATCTCCTTCGCTCCTTAGATGCTGCTGCACCCGCTGAGTTTCTCCAGCTTTTTGTGTACCCTCTTTCATCCCAAATATGCTTGTCTATGTAATTCTGTCGACGGATTCTCACTATCTCAAAAAATATTATAAATGTAAGATATTAATTTGACAGTGTTGGGATGTTTATTAACAATCTTATATGTTCCAATGAGATATCCTCTCATCCTTCTAAACTCCAGAGTACAAGCCCAGCTGCTCCATTCTCTCAGCATATGACAGTCCCGCCATCCCGGGAATTAACCTTGTAAACCTACGCTGCACTCCCTCGATAGCAAGAATGTCCTTTCTCAGATTGGGGGACCAAAACTGCACACAATACTCCAGGTGTGGTCTAACTAGGGCTCTGTACAACTGCAGAATGACCTCTTTGCTCCTATATTTGATTCCTCTTGTTATAAAGGCCAACATGCCATTCACTTTCTTTACTGCCTGCTGTACCTGCATGTTACTTTCATAGACTGATGAACAAGGACCCACAGATCCCATACTTCCCCTTTTCCTAACTTGATGTCATTTAGATAGTAATCTACCTTCCTCTTGCTACCAAAGTGGATAACCTCACATTTATCTGCATTAAACTTCATCTGCCATGCATTTTCCCACTCTCCCAACCTGTCCAAGTCACCCTGCATTCTCACAGCATCCTCCTCACAGATCACACTGCCACCCAGCTTTGTGTCATCTGCAAATTTATTAGTTACTTTGAATCCCTTCATCTAAATCATTGATGCATATTGTAAATAGCTGAGGTCCCAGCACCGAGCCTTGCCGTACGCCACTAGTCATTGCCTGCCATTCTAAAAGGGACCCGTTAATCCCGACTCTTTGTTTCCTGTCTGCCAACCACTTCTCCATCCATGTCAGCACTCTACCCCCAATACCATGTGCCCTAATTATGCCCACTAATCTCCTATGTGGGGCCTTATCAAATGCTTTCTGAAAGTCCAGGTGCACTACATCCACAGGCTCTCCCTTGTCCATTTTCCTAGTTACATCTTCAAAAAATTCCAGAAGATTAGTCAAGCATGATTTCCCCTTTGCAAATGCATGCTGACTCGGACTGATCCTGTTACTGCTATCCAAATGTGCAGCTATCTCATCTTTTATAATTGACTCCAGCATCTTCCCCACCACCGATGACAGGCTAACTGGTCTATAATTCCCCATTTTCTCTCTACTGCCTTTCTTAAAAAGTGGGATAACATTAGCTACCCTCCAATCCACAGGAACTGATCCTGAGTCTATAGAACATTGGAAAATTATCACCAATGCATTCAAGATTTCAAGAGCCACTTCCTTAAGTACCCTGGGATGCAGACCATCAGGCCCTAGGGATTTATCTTCCTTCAATCCCATCAATCTATCCAACACCATTTCCTGCCTAATACGGATTTCTTCGGTTCCTCTCTCACCCCAGATCCTCTGGTCACTACTATATCAGGAAGATTGTTTGTGTCCTCCTTAGTGAAGACAGATCTAAAGTACCTGTTCAACTCATCTGCCATTTCCATGTTCCCCATAATAAACTCACCTTTTTTGGTCTTCAAGGGTCCAACTTTGGTTTTAACTAATTTTTTCCTCTTCACATACCTAAAGAAGTGTTTACTGTCCTGCTTTATATTCTTGGCTTGCTTCCCTTCGTACCTCATCTTTTCTCCCCGTATTGCCTTTTTGGTTATCTTCTGTTGTTCTTTAAACATTACCCATTCCTCTTGCTTCCCACTCATCTTTGCTACGTTGTACTTCTTTGCTTTAATTCTTATACTGTCCCTGATGTCCCTTGTCAGCCATGGTCGTCCCTTTCTCCCCTTGGAATCTTTCTTCCTCCTAGGAATGAACTGATCCTGTAACTTCTGCATTATTCCTAGAAACACCTGCCACTTTTGTTCCACTGTCGTCCCTGCTAGTTTCTCTTTCCAGTCAACTTTGGCCAGCTCCTCCCTCATGGCCCCATAGTCCCCTTTATTCAACTGCACAATGACACCTACAATCTACTCTTCTCCCTCTCCAATTGTAGATTAAACCTGACCATGTTATGGTTACTGCCTCCTGATGGCTCATTAACTTCGAGGTCCTTTATCAAATATCGGTTCATTACATAACACTAAATCCAGAATTGCCTTCTCTCTGGGAGGCTCCAATACAGGCTGTTCAAAGAATCCATCACAAAGGCACTCTACAAAGTCCCTTTCTTGGGGTCCAGTACCAACCTGATTTTCCCAGTCTACCTGCATGTTGAAATCTCCCATAACAACCACAGCAGTACTTTTACTACATGCCAATTTTAACTCCTGATTCAACCTGCGCGCTATGTCCAGGCTACTGCTTGGGGGTCTGTAGATTAGTCCCATTAGGGTCTTTTTACCCTTACAATTCCATAGTTCTATCTTAGGCCTGGCTCACCTCAATGGAGCTGCAGGTCTAAAAGACATACTACAGAAGAAGAAGAAGACAAAGAACCTCGTGGGGGCTGCCTTGAGGGCCGAACCAATTATAACAGTACATAATTGATGGTTCTCAAACTCAATAATACAATCTTAGATACATTGTATTTGAAAGAAGCTTCTACAAGGAAGCAAACATAAATGAATAGTGCAAAATGTGCATTGGGATTCAGACAACATTAACATTTCAACCAATCAACAACTACCAAAGTAAGTATTTGCAACATTATTTACAATATGGTTTGCATTGATCCAATTAGCTCTATGCATTTCACACTTCATTGTAAGAACTCTGCAGATGGCCCATTCTTTCTCTGCAACACTTACCTGGGCCACAGACAAGCTGGCACCATTCAGCAGCTTGTCTCAGTTCTGCAGAGACACATTTAACTTGACCTAAATGGCCCAGCAGCACATAAGCCCTTACTCAATTTTAATGCCATGGCTGCTCTAATTTAGCCAGGATTCCATTTTCCTCCCTTTTATCATATATGATAACCATAATCTATAATAATCAAATATACATGGGTGACTATTACATTATCAATCATATCAACAACAACGAGATGATGTCTCTTCCCAGAATCTCATCTAGCTTCCCGAGTTTTTATGGGCGTAGCTTCACGTCTGATGAGTCTTCACCCCCCGAGCTTTTGTGGGTGCGAATCTCCTCCATCCCTGTTATTGATCCTTCCATACTTAATCCATAGTTGGACCTATAATTTCTAAGAGCACTTGGGATGAAGTAAGGTACCATTCATGCACCGATGATTTCCCATACATTCATCCACTATACCATCACTATTCTGTCAGTCACAAGCTCTCTTTTTATATCTATTTTGTATCAACACTAATATATATAGCCAGTTCTCTCCATATTCACACGGTTCTTCAATGTACATCTGACGATGGCTTCTCATATAAATTTCAGCTGGGTTCAGTTCAAATTTCCCTACAGGCGTGACTCTTATTTAAGGCAAACCATGGGGACTGCTTCAATTCAACCAAATTCAGACTCAGCCTTCAATTGAATACTTTGAGTTTTCTTAGGGTCCGTCTCACCCTTTTCATTCCACAGCTTGTGGTCGATAACACATTTTCATTCAATTGCTGTGGAATTCCCAGCTGTTTACATTTAATCAATTAATTTCCATATGTTGTAGATTATTAGAAAGCCAATTAAGAATGCTGAATCTAGGGACAATTTCTTTACACCTTGATAATAGGAGCCGCTTTACTACCAAGGGTTAGACAAATTTTAATTCACCAATCAAATACATCAACTCTGATAATAAGCACCCATTCCCTTAGTACTTCTAATCCAAGGTAACTTAGTACGTTGAATAGGCTCACAATCAATAGGGGTTCTTCCTTATAACTAATTTCCTCTTACCACTGAGTAACTTTCTGGATGGTTCTGAATTGGCCTTCCGAAGGGAACTCATTATCTAAACTTTCAGTCTGCCTCATCATTCTACACCACCACCTTACCTTCCCAGGGTATTTCTTAACTTCCAATATATGCTAGGGTCTGTCCCTTTCTTGATAGCCACTATATAGTCCCGTTCCATCGTCGATTATCCTCCTAAGGGTGAGACAAGAGAAGAATGCCAAGTCAACAATCAATTCTCTAATTATTTTAGGACTATATCCCTTAAGCCCTTTTCAAATCAATTCATTTTAAATAACTAAATTTAGGCACAAAGTAAGTATCCCATTCCCGAACCACAGAGGAGTATTCATTTTCAAATTTCTAATTTCAATTCCTCAAATCGGAGCTTGCCCCAATAGTATTCAGAGGTTGCCTCTATTGTTTTTAGAGGGTTTAGACATTGTTCTTTTCTTTTCCATTCACTGGTGTCAAATGTTATGGTATGTTAAAGTTGGGCACTAGGGTAGGTGTCTTCTTTTTCCTTCGTGAAGTTTAATTCTGATGGAGTAGGAATACCAAGGAACAGTCTTCTTTGTTTGTTGGCCTCTTCCATTTGGTATATTAAAGGGACAGGACAGTACCACCTCTTCCTTGTTATTTGTACTTATCTCTGGGGAGCTACCTGGATGGAGATGACGACGACACATTCTACCTGAGCTGTGTCTTCTGCCCATTTTTGGGGGTCCATATATTCTTTACCTCACTCCCCAGATAGTGGCATGTTGTAGGTGCACCGTCCTGCAGGCACAACAACTTTGTAACAAGTTATTACAATGGCTCCTATCCCTACTCCTGTACAATAAATTCATTTCTCCTTTACCTAGTGCCAATTTTATTTCCCTTCAGTTCTTTTCCTTTTTGACACCAGCTACTGTGTTCCTTTTCTTAATTTCTTTATTGCCCCTTGATGTCTCGTCCAGTCTGCTATATTCTGTCTTCTGGATGGGCATTCTTTACTCCAATTACCTAATTGTATACAGTTATTACAAGCTCCCAAATTTACAGTGTTCTTTGCTTTAAGTGGTTTTCTTACGCAGTTTTTTCTTATTCCTGGACAAGTTGGTAAGTCAGGACTGAGAGAATGGGTTGGTTTGAGTAAATGGTGTGTGCCTTCTTGGTTCCTGACATTCTGGCCAGCTCGCTCTCTGTTTTCTCGGGTCCCAGTAGTGTCCTGAATTGAAGGACCTCCTATAGTTCCTGGGATGTTGGATGTTTCTATATCCTCTAGTATCCCTAATTTCTGCATAATCCTGGAAATTCTCTCTCACTCACTCCCTTGTCAGACAGACTCAATTCCAGTGTCCCATTCCCCCACAAGTGTAACATTGATTAGGTAAGATGGTTGGATTTCTTTTACCCCTTGGTTCCAGTGCAATGGGTTCTAAATTGGGAGTATAATTGTAATAATCCGGGTCATTTGGGACTAATTTCTCCCATTACATTCCTTGTCAACATTTGAGGACTCCATGGTCCTGAGCCAGAGCTTGGTCCCTCCTTCTTGACCATACGTCCAGTTTATCTTTTAGTTACAGGATAATCTTCTTGTTTCCTACCATCCTTCCAATAGTGCCTCACAGCTCTGGCTATTTGACTGGCATGGTTTTCAGACTAGTCCTTTTTTCAGTCTTAATTGAATCAGATAATTTAGTGGGGAGGCAATTCAATAAGATGGCACAACATTGTGGGGAACTTGCTCCATTTAGATAGTTTAAGTCACCTGATTGGTCCATGTATAATTTTGAGAATCATTCTAAAAATTAATCTGCTCCTGCCTTCTTTTCTGGTTTTATCTCCAGAATTCGTGTTGAATGACTTGGCGTTTGAAAAAGTGTTTGCAAGGGCCGTTAAAACAGCTTCTTCTCTTCCCACTATGGTGGGAGCTGTGAATTTCCACTAGCATTAACATTTGTCCATTCTTCCAAATATTCATCTCCTTCTCCCTCAAAGACAACACTAACCATCAGATCCCTAAACTTTCAATTTACAGGGACCTCTTTTACCTCTCCCCTGTTCCGTATGACTTCCTTCATCTCCACTCCTGTCTTTCCTACTGCCTGGACGTTGATCTACTTCAACCTCTTTCAGTTCTATTACGAGTTTAGAAATCGCTTTTTCCCAACTCGCCATCCTCCTAACCTCTTTATTCGCCTTTCGTTCCTCATTATATTTCTTCCATAATCCAATTAATTCCTTTACACTCTCACTATTACAATGCTGCCAAATAATTTGTGCTATGTACTTTATCCCTTTTACTGTTCTAACGCCCCCCGGCGGCCATAGCTTATTTCCTAATTTTTTATTCAGCGCTCCCGACAAATCTCTTAATTTCTCTAGCTTAAGGGAACTCAATTGCATATTATTTGCAATCGGCTCCTAGCATCTTCTGTCATATCCCTAACTGGGCTATTCCCCATGCCTCTGAACAACCGAAACAGAATTCCTAATGGCCCTGTCTCACGGTGCAAGTCCACCCACGAGTGATCTCGAGTGAAAGAAAAAAATTCACACTTGTGGTTGTCTACGAGATTACAAGTTTATGTTCATGAGTTTAAACGAATTCCCACATGTATGTCTAAGTTTGCCGTTGACTTCTAATTTCTGCGATGTACCAAGTTCCTCTCCCGAGTTACCAAGTTTCTCTCCCGAGTTACTCTTGAGCCAACTGTGAATTAAGGTGTGTTTTAAGTATCAAATAGAGGAGCTGGACAGCATCTCGTATAGTAAGCATATTCTGATTCAGTATTGAAAATTATTCAATTTCAGAACTTAAAAAAACTAGGCAGGATCTCGGTCCCGCACTCGCTGCCATTGTGCAGCAAGCAGGTGGTGGCGGCGAAGCAACAGTGTTAAAGATGACAGCTCCATTCTGCGGCTTTGAGTTAAAGATAGAATTTAGCACGGCCGCATCTATTGATATGACCTACAAAGGGAAAATGCGCACCTTCCAGAGCAGTTATACTTATGATTAATTCGAAACACACATCATGTAGTTAGAAGGCCAGCGGGCGGAGGTTTGCTATATTTTAATTGAATTTTCTGGCAGGTCTACACACTGCGGGGAGACGGGAGATGGGATGCGCAGGCGTCATTAATCTGTCTGGGGTGACAAGGCACTTGGGTTTGGCTGGGATCATTCTCTGCTCTCATCTCTCTCTTTCTGTGTGTCCATTAGCTGGGGGAAGAGCAGTCTACCTCACTAGGGCACAAGACCTCTGCCGCCTGCCCCTTGCAGCCATCAACTTGTTTGTTCCTTTGGTGCACCTCAACTGCCCTGCCCCCATCCCAGCTCTGCCCCAGCTCTCTGCCCCATTCTCTTGGAAATGTCGCATCCGCCGCTGTAACTAGGAGGGGTCCGACTGGCTGGCATGGTGGGTGGGTGGGCAGGGAGGGGCAGTGGACACAAACCACCAAATCCATTCTCAAAAGTCGGGCAGAGCCGTGTGGAACTCACATTTCTCTCTGGTTCATATTTGTGGAAATCCCTTCAGTATGGTCACTCAGCAGGACAGGCAGCATCTCTGGAGAGAAGGAATGGATGACGGGTTGACGTTTCCAAAATTCCGCTGCGTCCTTGTGTTACTCCAGCACTGTGTGTTCACTTTTTGTCAACCAGCATCTGCCCTTTCTTGTGTATGACATTATTTGTATCCGTGGCAGTTGATTGTCGCTCCCTTCAGTTTCCCAGGGGGTAGGGACGGGGCTGGAGTTGGGAGGGAATGGTGGGGGGAGGTGGGGGTTGGGGTGACAGTACAGGGCACAAGTGTAGGAGAGGTGTAAAACATAGAACATAGAAACATAGAAAATTAGGTGCAGGAGTAGGCCATTCAGCCCTTCGAGCCTGCACCGCCATTCAATATGATCATGGCTGATCATCCAACTCAGTATCCCGTACCTGCCTTCTCTCCATACCCTCTGATCCCCTTAGCCACAAGGGCCACATCCAACTCACTCTTAAATATAGCCAATGAACTGGCCTCAACTACCCTCTGTGGCAGAGAGTTCCAGAGACTCACCACTCTCTGTGTGAAGAAAGTCTTTCTCATCTCAGTCTTAAAGGATTTCCCCCTTATCCTTAAGCTGTGACCCCTTGTCCTGGACTTCCCCAACATCGGGAACAATCTTCCTGCATCTAGCCTGTCCAACCCCTTAAGAATTTTGTAAGTTTCTATAAGATCCCCTCTTAATCTCCTAAATTCCAGAGAGTATAAACCGAGTCTATCCAGTCTTTCTTCATAAGACAGTCCTGACATCCCAGGAATCAGTCTGGTGAACCTTCTCTGCACTCCCTCTATGGCAATAATGTCCTTCCTCAGATTTGGAGACCAAAACTGCACGCAATTACTCCAGGTGTGGTCTCACCAAGACCCTGTACAACTGAAGTAGAACCTCCCTGCTCCTGTACTCAAATCCTTTTGCTATGAAAGCTAACATACATTCGCTTTTTTCACTGCCTGCTGCACCTGCATGCCTACTTTCAATGACTGGTGTACCATGACACCCAGGTCTCGCTGCATCTCCCCTTTTCCTAATCGGCCACCATTTAACTGTGTGGACAGACACATTGGTAGTGATTGCCCATGGGGTTCACTGTCGAGGGCTTCATAACGCAGAGAGCTTTATAAACAGTGGCCGCAAAAAAATATTTTATGTGGATCTAGTATATCTGGGTATTGAAGGCGCTTCTGGTCTGCAAGGTGCAATAGTCACCAAAATACACTGCATCGTTAGAAAGGAAAAATACAAAACATGTCAATCCCACTTGATAGGCCTTAGTCATGATGCTGTACAACACGGAAACAGGTCGTGCCATCCAAGTTAAGTTAAGTTGGCATCTTGGGGTAGTCCTTTTTGCCTGCATGTGGCCTATAGCCCTCTAAACCCTCCCATCCATTTATCTATCATTAATAACCTCAAGAAAATATTAAGTCTACATGAGCCTGCTTCAGTTTCCTGGGTCCAACTCAAAGAGGTCTCCCCCCTTTCCAGAGTTAATCTCTCCACTGTTTATAATGCTCTCTGCATTATGAAGTCGTCAACAGTGAACCCAATGGGCAATCACTACCAAAGTGTCTGCCGACACAGTCAGTACACCTCTCGTACACTTGCCTCCCGTACTAAGTCACCCCAACCCCCCCCTCCCCTCCTCCCCCCTTCCCCGGCTTTCCCTCCCAAAAATGTTTACTTCAAGAGTAAATTTGACTCATGGAAATCTTTCATTATGTTGAAAGATTTGCACGAGTTAACAAGTTTCCCGAGTACCTGCCGTTAGTCACTAAGTTACATCCACAAGTTCCGATGATCCCGCTACATTAATTCTATGTGATTACTACGAGTTTGATTTGTTTTAAACTCAGGATCACTCGTGGGTGGACTTGCACCATGAGACAGGGGTTTAAGTCTTCAATCCTTTCCAATAATTCACTTCTCCCTTTCAATCCCTAAAGCCATTAAGCTTGCTCGTGAACAGTGGCTAATGGCTCTGAAGCATTCACAGCCTCGCAGTTCTTTACTCCTTTGCCCAACCAATCCTAATTTCTTATTCAAATTCTTCTCCTATCTCCCACAAGTCCACACACTTTCAACCTTACAGTTTCCACAATCCTCAGTCATCCACAGATCAGAGTACTCCAGGGAACAATCAAACACATTTGAGGACAAACACTTTCCCGCAGCCTGTTTAACCCTCAATCGAAACACATGAAAGTGTGCTCCAAACATGCAAGCAACACCGTACACAGACTATAAATCACACCAATGATTATTATCATGCATAACCACACTCCTACACATACCACAATCATTTGTCTAATATCACATTCAGTAACTGTACTGTTCCAAAAACAAATCAATCCCGCATCACACAGTTATCACCAGTGAACCTCTCCCTCCGATACCGAAGGCTTTTCCCATTCCTTGGGTACCCTTTGCTGAGGGGTACTATTTCTTAGTTAGCTACTTTTCCCCTTCAGATACTTTTCCTCCTCTGGGTACTTTTTCCCGTCCGGTTACATTTCACCAACAAATCAGGTTCCCTTCTCTCAGGTACTCTTTGCTATCAGGTACTAATCAACAATCGATCAGAGGGGGTATGAACCCCTGGTTGATCAGCCACGATTTGGACTCCAATTACAATAGCAGTCTTAATAGTTAGATTAAATGAGCTTACCAGTTTGAAGTTTGATCTTGATTTTATGAGGCGTTATGATGAGCGATTACATGAAGAAGGCCGTCAGCCGTCATGCGCGTCAATCTTCAAAGCAGCGGTGTGGAATCACAGATAAAATAAGTTGACCGAAAGATAGTAAGATTTGGAGAACTAGAACTATCAGGTGACCTGATAATATGAGGGTTGGGAGCGGTGGGCATGTAATCGCTCATCGTAACTCCTCATAAAATCAAGATCAAACTTCAAACTGGTAAGTTCTCATTTAATCTTACTATTTTACCTCAGAGTCACGTGAGTGACTATGTGAAGATTTCAAAGCTTTGCGATTTCACGCCGGTTCGAATCCAGGCGTTACACGCTGAATGGATTGACCATGGGTGAGGGAGAAAATATTAATGCACTCAGACATAACATAGGAAGGTAACAATACTGATGCTTTAATGTAAAAACAAAAATGATTGTGACCCCGCTCAACCTGGGGGGAAACTATAAACAGAATTCATTGGCCCATCCTGCCACCACTTGGATGCTGTCGAGGGGCACGTCCATAGCCCTTGCTGCCGATGTTGATACAGCCCTGGTGGAGTGAGATTTGTAAATGTCAGTATCCACTCCTGCAACTGCCAGTATCTCTTTTAGCCATCTGGAAATGGTTTGTGTTGACACCCTATGGTGTGGTTCTTTGTGGCTGATTAGGAGAGCTAACTTTGAGCCTCTGAGGCTCCTGGTGACTGTAATATACTGGTGCAAGTGAGCGACTACACATAGTGTGGTGGCTGGGGCCCACTGATGGATTAGCGTTAGCACCACGCTAACATCCTATGTGTTGGTATAACATGGCATGGGGGGGTGTAGTGTAATATATGCCCTTCATGAACCTGGTAATAAGGGATGCTTTCCAACCAGGAGGGCCCCCGTTCCCAGCACTAAATATGATGACAGTGCACTCCTGGCACTGTTGATGGCACTGTAGCCTAATTTCTGGTCATTATATAAGGTAGACAGAAATTTCAATATGTCCGTGAAGCACACAGTGTCATATGTAATGTTGGAAGCCCGGAAATACGTCTCCCACATCTTGATGTGAGAGACGTACTGCTTTTGTGTGCTCTCCCTCCAGGCCGCTGTAATTACATCCACCGTTCGATCAGCCAATCCGTGTCCCGGAAAAGGTCTCCTCAGAATCTGCAAACCAACAAATTGATTCGGTCATGTAGCGGATGATGACTCCCCGTAACCGAGTGTACCAGCAGCTCCCTGCTGTTGGGGAAGCCATCAAAGGCTGTGTCATAATTCCCAGAATGACTGGAAGCCAAGATTGCGTAGGCCAATCTGGCACTTCCAAAATGATTGTGGCATTGTCTTGCTTTATTTTGACCAAGCATTGGCTGATGAGGCAAAATGGAGGGAAAACATACAAGAACATTCCTCCCCAATGCAGTGTGAACGCATCGACTGCTACTGCCCCTGGGTCTGGCTCCCACGAGACATATTTGGGTAACTGGTGATTCAACTTGGAGGCAAACAAGTCAATATCCGGCTTGCCATATCGGGCAACAATGTCGGTGAAAACGACATGATTCAACATCCATCCTGTGTTATCATTGAATTTTCGTGATCTAGAGTCCACCACCATATCATACCTACCTGGCAGATAGATTGCCATGACCCAAATGTTCCTTGCAATGCATCAATGCCAAAGGAGGTTTGCCAATTTATCACTTGATTCAGATTTTATTCCTCCCATGTGATTGAGATACGCCACTGCCGTGGTGTGGTCAATCTGTAGTTGAACATGCACATGATGCATACTGCTGCAATAAGCCTTTAAGCCATTGAGTGCTCCCAACAACTCTAAGTAGTTGATGCCATATTGCTGTAGTATTAAGGATTCCTGCACATTCCATCTGCCCCCTCAGCTGGAGATGGTCTCTGTTGCCCCCCAGCCCAAGCCACTCGCATCGGTTTATATTACTACCGATGGTGTGTCAATTTGAATTTTCTTAGAGCAGTGATGTATATTGGTAGCCCACCAGTGTAATTCCACAATGGTGTCTGGTGGTAAGTGCATGTGTATCCTGAATTGGCCTGCGTGAGTTTTGAGGGCCCGTTCCTTTGCACGTTGTAAGTTTTTGTAGTGCAAAGGTCCGAAGTGCACAGCTGGAAAGGCTGCCACAAGCTTGCCAATTACACTTGCTACTTGTCTGATTGTTGACTGCTGGTTAGCAATTAGCTTATTGCCGGCTTCCATTAAGTCTGATTGCTTACTACCTGGCAGAGTCACCAACATTTGAATTGAGTTAATTGTGAACACTAGGTAACCATTACCCTAATTGGAGTCACTTTTGACTTAACTGGATGGATTAAGAATCCCAACCTCTCAAACATGAGTTTGGTAGCTGAAACAGATGCTTTTGCTGATTCCTTTGTGTCCCCAATTATTAGAATGTCATCCAAATAAGCCATCCTGATGTGATTCTGAGCTCGTAGTAGTCCCAGAATCGGTTTTAGTAATTTTGTAAAAAGTTTGGTAACTGAAGTCAGCCCATTTGTCAATGCCTTGTATTGCCACATCTGCCCCATCCAGTTAAATTTCAAATATCTCCTCTGCTCCCTGTGGATAGGTACTGAGTATTATGCATCTTTTAGATCTATGCAAGCCATATAACACCCTTTGGAAACCAGCTGGATAGCTGTACCAAAATTGTCCATTTTTAAATGTTTATACTGCACATGGGTATTGAGTTCCATCAAGTCTAGAATAATACGACTTCCTCCATCCTTCTTTTGCTTGGGGAATATGTTAGATACAAATTGGTGTGATTTCTGGTGCGACCTCTGAATCACCCCTTTTGTATGTAAAGCCTGAATTTCAGCTTGTATCTCAAATCTTTCCTGCTGTGGAAACACATATGTGCGTTTTGGTAAATTTTGTGTGGGTGGTGACGAGTCAAGAAGGAATTCAATTTTAAACCCTGCTACACTGTGTAGAATGAACGAGTCTGCTGTGATCCAATTCTTCATTCAAAAAATGTTGCAGCCTCTCCCCAACGTGTAAGTTAGAGGTGCTTAAGTTGTCCCACAAGGAACTAGAATCTCCCACCTTGGATGTTACTGCTTGTGTGGTCCTGGCCTCCGTCCTCACGCCTTGGGGTAGCTGGAGACTGCCTCCTGCCCCTGAGCCCCTAGGCTGGTTGCGCCTAGTGTGGAAGGCGGCATAGGAGTGGCCCCGTTGTGATGAGCCCCTGGGTATAGTTGGGGCTCGGCTCATGAGGCGGATTGTCTTGGCCTCGTCATCCAGCTCTCGAACCTGCTTCGGTAGGTCTGCCCCAAAGAGGTAGTTTGCTATACATTGCTGGCCTTGCACAGCACCAAAAATATGTGTTGAGTGCCGGCAGTATTGCGCTCTAGCGCAGACAGTTAATTTTAAACAGGGCATTATAGAGGAACCCCAAAGTGTCCTGCTGTGTCTCCGTCAGCAGCCTGCCATCTATGGACCCAGCAAAAGCCATTAAACCTGAGGTCAGCAGTTTAAATTTTTTACCTGGTATCTTACCCCTGCTCCAATATGACCCCAGATGGCATGATTGACGGCCGGCACACTGAGGGTAGCACAGTTGGCAGGAGTACTGTAGCGGCTGGTGGTTTCCTGCATAACCAGGTCCTTGAGCTGTTGGGAGACCAGGTAGTTAATGGTGGTGGACAGCTCTCCATCCAAGGGTGCTCCGGTTGGGGTAGGTATGGCGAATTTAGACACCAGTAGAGGCACCTCGGCCCCATGCCCCCTAGAGTGTTCCCCTGATGTGCCTCCCTGCACTGAGTCAGGATAGCACTGACTCCGTGTACACCCCTCTCCAGAGAGGGAGACACATCGCAGCCCTGTGCAAGGTGCTGCTGGTGCGGGCTACCGTGGAGACCCGGGCTGATACTGCTCCCTTCTCTGGAGCAGATCAGTCTGGAGGCACCTCTCCAACAGGTGCTTCATCTGGGAAAGGCGCCTGCAGACGCTCCCAGTGTGGGAGGTGATACCTCCGGCCCGGACTCATCTGAGTCTATGGGTTTGGCAGACTTGTTGGGTGGCTTTGCGCCCCGTCGGGACTGCCACGGTGCTCTCCTGTAGCACCAAGTCTGCTGCCACTGGTTCCTCCACCAGCGGCCTGGAAGGTGACTCGGACAGCCGTCCACTACCCGCTGCTCCGTGGTCTTCCGTAGCCGGCTTCGCAGACCGTCTCCGCACTTTCGACATTGGAGGTTCATTCTGTTGGTTGAGAACTAACAACCGAACCTGCCAAGCAACAACCGTAAAGTAACTTTTAAAAACACTTATAAACTTACTGCTGGAGAGGCGTAACTCCGAAGTAAAATCAACTATTTATTTCTTCAGCCGATTTGACCCAATATCACAAAAGTTTCTAACATTCAAAGGTTAAATCCAAAACAATACACAGTACACAGTAAATACAATACAATAACAGCAATCTTAATACACTATAACTATTACTTCAAAGATTTATTATTCCCAGGTAAATTTGGAGAGAAATATACACACTTCAAATCAAAATCGATTCACAATTTTTTAAATATACCTCTGAAACGTATTTTTTACAGATTTTCTATTCACAAGTTTTTACAAGGGATTTGTACACAAGTTAACTTGGAAGCATATTTATATACACTAGGAATTAACCAGCAGCTCAATGTGAGATACTGAATATTATTTAATTTAAATCAAATCCATGAAATTTTCAGATTGATTAAAGCACTTTTGACCAATTTATACGTTAACCACGGAATTCCCAATACCTTTCGAGATTCCTTCCTCCTTTTACAGAGATCCAGATATCTCATGCTGGCAGGGATTTTAACCCACCTAGGTACACCTTTGCAAAGGGTTTCCCTTTTTACCTGCTACGTATTGGGTGTCAGCGCGTAGTCTCTTCACGCTGGCAGTCCTGCCGATTTTCAGAACGCGCCTTCCCAATCTGCACCCACAGATTATTGTGCCGCTTAGCACTGCTTAAACCCAGTTTGCCTTTAAATATCCCACCGATCGGATATCCAACTCTGGGCTGGGCCTCTGGCCTGAGTTTTGCGAGCCTCTAACCCAAAAGAGTGGGCCTCTAACCCAACCTACTTTTAAGGGCCTCGAACCCAAAGGAGGGGGCTTCTAACCCAACCCCAAATTGGTCCAGCAGCAGCTGCAGTTACCAGCTTCAACCAAGAGTTTTGGGCATCTAACCCAGGAAATGGCCGCTAACCCAACCCCATCAGGGCCTCTAACCCCACCCTGGCTCTATGGGCCTCTAACTCGAAGGAGCGCTATCAACATCCAACACACCCCCGCCCCCCCCCCCCCCCCCGTGCCTGCTGGACCCAGTTCTACGATCTCGTTGGGACCCTTTCCCAATCCCGTGAATGATCGATCTGCTCCGACTAGCGAAGTGCCGAAAATCAATGCGAAAACCGCACCATGGCGTGATTTCTGCATTCGCGATCGGGAACAGCTCAACACCCTTAATCGCAAACGTGTGTTTGGGGGTCCGTTGAGAACTTTATTTTGGATAACACATCAATAATTCCCCTATACGATACCTAACTACTGTGGGTTTGTTCCTTGTATCTGCTTGGCCAAGCCCTTCTAGCCTTGTGCAAGCAGAGACACTCCAAAAGATCACGCAGTCCCAAGCACTCTTCCAGAAGATCGACAAAGGACCTTGTGGAGGCTGCCTTTTATAGGTCCTCGAACCTTGAGGGCCGAACCACATGGGGGTGGTCCCTTTATAAACCAGTTAAACAAATTAATTACAACAGTACATAATAGTAAGATTAAATGAGAACTTACCAGTTTGAAGTTTGATCTTGATTTTATGAGGAGTTACGTTGGTGATTACGTGAAGAACCCTGTACCGACCGCATGCGCAACAATCTTCAAAGCAGCAGTATGAAATCACAAATAACAATCACCGAAGTGACATAGTATGATGCGTGACTCGAGAACTACCAGATGATCTTTATGAGAGAGGGTTGGGCGTGGCGGGCACATACAGGGGCTTGCAAAAGTATTCATACCTCTTTAACTTTTCCACATTTTGTCACGTTACAACCACAAATGTAAATTAATTTTATTGGGATTTTATGTGATAGACCTATACAAAGTGGCACATAATTGTGAAGTGGAAGGAAAATGATACATGGTTTTCAAATTGTTTTACAAATAAAAAACTGAAAAGTGTGGCGTGCAAAAGTATTCAGCCCCCTTTACTCTGATACCCCTAAATAAAATCCAGTGCAACCAATTGCCTTCAGAAGTCACCTAATTAGTAAATAGAGTCCACTTGTGTGTAATCTAATCTCAGTATAAATACAGCTGTTCTGTGAAGGCCTCAGAGGTTTGTTAGAGAACATTACTGAATAAACAATGTTCCTTGGGCATCATGAAGCCCAAGGAACACACCAGACAGCTCAGGGATAAAGTTGTGGAGAGGTTTAAAGCAGGGTTAGGTTATAAAAAAATATCCCAAGCTTTGAACATCTCACGGAGCACTGTTCAATCCATCATCCGAAAATGGAAAGAGTATGGCACAACTGCAAACCTACCAAGACATGGCCGTCCGCCTAAACTGACAGGTTAGGCAAGGAGAGCATTGACCAGAGAAGCAGCCAAGAGGCCCATGGTAACTCTGGAGGAGCTGCAGAGATCCACAGCTCAGGTGGGAGGATCTGTCCACAGGACAACTATTAGTCGTGCACTCCACAAATCGGGCCTTTATGGAAGAGTGGCAGGAAGAACGCCGTTGTTGAAACAAAGCCATAAGATGTCCCGTTTGCAGTTTGCCACAAGCCATGTGGGGGACACAGCAAACATGTGGAGGAAGGTGCTCTGGTCTGATGAGACCAAAATTAACGTTTTTGGCCTAAATGCAAAACGCTATGTGTGGCGGAAAACTAACACTGCACATCACCCTGAACACACCATCCCCACTGTGAAACATGGTGGTGGCAGCATCATTCTGTGGGGATGCTTTTCTTCAGCAGGGACAGGGAAGTTGGTCAGAGTTGATGGGAAGATGGATGGAGCCAAATACAGGGCAAATTTGGAAGAAAACCTGTTAGAGTCTTCAAACGACTTGAGACTGGTGCGGAGGTTCACCTTCCAGCACGACAACGACCCTAAACATACAGCCAGAGCTACAATGGAATGGTTTAGATCAAAGCATATTCATGTGTTAGAATGGCCCAGTCAAAGTCCAGACCTAAATCCAATTGGGAATCTCTGGCAAGACTTGAAAATTGCTGTTCACAGACGATCTCCATCCAATCTGACTGAGCTTGAGCTATCTTTCAAAGAAGAATGGGCAAAAATGTCAGACTCTAGATGTGCAAAGCTGGTAGACACATACCCCAAAAGATTTGCAGCTGTAATTGCAGCGAAAGATGGTTCTACAAAGTATTGACTCGGGGGCTGAATACTTTTGCACGCCACACTTTTCAGTTTTTTATTTGTAATAAAATTTGGAAACCATGTATAATTTTCCTTCCACTTCATAATTATGCACCACTTTGTGTTGGTCTATCACATACAATCCCAATAAAATACATTTACGTTTGTGATTGTAACGTGACAATATGTGGAACAGTTCAAGGGGTATGAATACTTTTGCAAGCCACTGTAACCACCAACGTAACTCCTCATAAAATCAAGATCAAACTTCAAACTGGTAAGTTCTTAATTATCTGGCAGATTTTAAATGTGATGGAACCTCCGTGACCTGGTGAAACCATGTATAATTTTCCTTCCACTTCATAATTATGCACCACTTTGTGTTGGTCTATCACATACAATCCCAATAAAATACATTTACGTTTGTGATTGTAACGTGACAATATGTGGAACAGTTCAAGGGGTATGAATTCTTTTGCAAGCCACTGTAATCACCAACGTAACTCCGCATAAAATCAAGATCAAACTTCAAACTGGTCAGTTCTTAATTATCTGGCAGATTTTAAATGTGATGGAACCTCCGTGACCTGGTGTCTGGTACTGTATTGCATCTCTCTGGTAGATAAATAGCTGAGAGCCAAATGTGCTTGTCAATACACCAGGTCGAGATTTGGTTTGCCAGTTTGTCACAAGATAGCGACTTGATACCACCCATGTGATTGACATATGCTACTGCCATAGTGTTCTCAATTTGGAGCTGAACATGCAGACTACTTCTGTTAGAGCAATAAGCCTTGAGCCCATAAAACGCTCCTAAAAGCTCTAAATTGTTTATTCCCCATGTCTGCAGAAGCATAGCTTCTTCCATACTCCATCTTCCTCCACAGCTTGAGCTTGTATCAGTGGCACCCCACCCGAGTGCTCTGACATCAGTTTGTAAAACCATGGACGGTTGTTCAAGCACCACTGCGCTGAAACTACTGGAGACATGTTGGATCCACCATTGAAGATCAGTAACTGTGTCTGCTGATAATTGCATGGGCCTATCATAATGGCCCAAATGTACCCTGAGTGCCTGTTCCTTTGCTCTCCGTAAGTGCTGATAGTGCAAAGGCCCAAATTGGACTGCTGGAAATGCTGCCACTAATTTCCCGAGCAGACCGGCCACTTGTCTAATTGAATTTTGTTGTTCGTTTAAAAGTTTTATACAACCATCAATGAGCTCCACACTTTTCCCCCTGGGCAGAGTAATTACCATTTTAAGTGAGTCAATTGTGAAACCCAAATATTCAATTGTGGTAAGTGGTAGATTTTCCTAAATGAATGACAAACCCCAGTTTTTCAATTGTGAATTTGAAAAACATCTGTGTGAACTGCCACAGATGTTTCACGTAATTCCCTTGTTTTGTCCGATAATTAAGATATCATCCAGATAGTCAATAATTACATGGCCCTGACCTCTAAGTAGCCCCAAAATTGGTTTCAACAATTTAGTGAATATTCTAGGGGCTGAGGTTAAACCATTAGGCAGTGCCTTAAATTTCCATAATTGATTCATCCAAATAAATTTTAAATCCTTTCTATGCTCGCAAAGAACAGGCACTGAGTAGTAAGCATCTTTCAGATCTATGGTTGCCATACAACAACCTCTGGAAATCAGTTGTTTGGCGGTAGCCAACATTTCCATTTTGAAGTGTCCATAGAGTACAAACAGATTTAATTTTGTTAGATCCAAAATAATTCTACATCCTCCGTCCTTTTTGGGACGGGGAAAAATATTTGACACAAATTGACGGACTTGATGTATCAATTACCTCTTTGTTACACAAATTTTCAAGTTCAGCCTGAACCTCTATTACTTCTGTTTGTGAAAAATAGAGTGTTCTGCTGGGAACATGTTGGAGAGGCAAATCACTATTTGGATTGAATTCAATCCAAAACCCTTGAATCACACTCCTGATAAACAGATCTGAAGTAAGCTGCTTCCATTCTTCATAGAATAGACGTAATCTACCACCAATTTTTTCCTGTTATACTTAATATGTTTTTATGAGAACCAGGCCCACCTACCTCCCTGGTAACTGGTGTGCCCTGCTGACCCCAGCTCCTGGCAGGACCCCCCATGGTTGTTCGTGCTCCTGTCGAAGGGTACCAACCACGCCCCTGCTTGTCCCTGGTGTAACCCCAGAAGCTGAGGTGGTCCTATAAGGATACTTCCTCTTAAGCGCGCTGCTGGTCATCATTGGTCTCATCAGGCCCATCGTTTTGGCTTCTTCATTCAAATCCTTGACCTGTTTAGCAAGGTCTGAGCCAAACTGTAGGTTGGGTGGCTGGATATTTGATGGCTTGCAAAGCGTGGCAATTCTTGGATTGGTGGTGGGCCTAATAGCCCTTTCCCTGATACAGTTAATCTTGAAATGGGTGCTACATAGCGACCCCAGAGCCTCTTGATGTGTTCTAGTCACATACCCTCCATCCATTGTCCTTGCAAATGCCGTAATACCAGAGCCCAATAACTTTAGGACCCTCTGCATCTTGATTTCTTGGTTTAGCATGCCGGGTCCCATCTGACCCCATATGACCTGATTAACAGTTGGTACATTCAACAACTCACAATTTTTAGGAGGCTCATGCTTTTTGGCTGTCTCATCCATAGTGAGCTCCTGGAGCTGATGAGGAACCATATAATTTATTGTAGCGTCCAGCTCTTCTCCTAGCGGCTCCACCGCTCCTGATGGGACAGCAAATGGTGCTGCCAGGGGTGGAATATCTGGTAAATCCATTGTTCTCCTGGCTGGACCTCCCCATCAGATTCGGGGTCAGGACTAATCTGACCCATTGCACTCCCCTCATATGTGAAGGGGTTATCCAGCAGCCCTGTTACTGCTGGCGCCTCTGACTCTGAGTGGCTCTGACACTCCTTCTCCTGGAGTGTAGTTTGCTGGAGTACTGTGTGCAACAGTTCCTTCACTTGGGATAGGCGTGAACCCACTCTATCCAGCCCCGGTGAGGAATCATCCCCCGACTCCGTGGGCCTAACAGACTTTTCAGGTGCCTTACGCCCTACTGGTGCCGGCTCTGTGCTGTGCAGCACTAAGTCTTCAGTCGCTAAATCTGTTGCTGGCTACTGTACATGGATATGGGCCAGCGGTTCCAAACCCATACTTCCATGGCTGGCTGCGACTCGCCGCTTCCCTTTCCCTGTCTTGTCCATTGCTAGCGATTGGTAGATAAGCGTACCGGCAAGCACGGACTTACACTCCAGCAAAAGTTTTTCATTTAACTGGAGTCTGAATACTTACAGCTGGAGGAGCTCTGTTCCTCACAGCCTCCGTGCGTCAATGCGGCTGACGTACTAGCGCGCATGCAGCCTGAACGGGGTTCTTCACGGAATTACTCACGTGACTCCGAAGTAAAATTGACAGTTCTCCAAACCAATAATACAATCTTGAATACATTGTATTGACAGAAGCTTCTGGAAGGAAGCAAACACAAATTATAGTGCAACATGTTCCTTGAGATTCAGACAATCCAGACAAGGCTTAGCATTTCAACCAATCAACAACTAAGAAAGTAAGGCTTTGCAACATTATGTACAATATGTATACCTGATTTGTATTGATCCAATTAGCTCTATGCATTTCACACTTCATTGTAAGAACTCTGCAGATGTGCCATTCTTTCTCCGCACCACTTATCTGGGCCACAGACATGCTGGCACCATTCAGCAACTTGTCTCAGTTCTGCAGAAGCACATTTAACTTGACCTACATGGCCTAGCAGCACATAAAACCTTACTCAATTTTAATGCCATGGCTACTCCAATTTAGCCAGGAATAACAATCTTATTTAGTGTTGCATTTAATGTAAACAGACAACCCCATTTAGAAATAGGGAATACTGAATAAGATGGATCGTTGGTTATTTCAGTCACACATTTTCACCTAATTGGAAATAAAGTTAGATAGCAATAGTTACTATTTTCTGATATTATTTTATTTATGTTTCTAAATGAAATTTAATTTCCAGTACAAAATGTCAGGACTGATGCATCTACATCCTACATATACCTACTATTACCATTTGTACAATTAGTCACAATGCGCTGGATTCTAGCTTGAATTTTGCTTTCTTTTGAGTGCAGAACATTCAGGTCCTCAAATAGGAATATGAATAAGTGATCAGGGTCAACCGCTGAAGTTTTATGAAAATTGGATCTTCATGTGACATGGCATATATTAGATTAAATTATTGACTGTGGGGATATTACATTACATATTCTGGCATCAATCAAATTATCTTAATTACTTTGATAAATAATAAAGGCAATCGATTTCATCCTTAATCTTTTGCACTCGGATGTTATAGAAATCTGTTTGATTTAATTTAATATTTCCTATTTTTACTTATTGTGGAAGTGCCCTAAAGTTTTGCTAGAGGCAGCCACATGGTGACTCAGTTAAATTGGGAAATTACCCCACCCTCATGCCGATCATTGACCCCCTCCCTCATGCTTATCAAGCTTTCATTCCAAATTTATTTTTCAAATTCGGTCGCCCGTTTGTTCTGTTTTTAAGAAAGCCAATAATCAAGAATTTGTGGCCATGGTGAGAGGGGTCTGAGATGATCTTACCCACTCGCTTCCTGGCCCTTGCAGTGTACAGTTCATCAATGGGGGGGGGGGAGAAGATTGAAGCCAACAACCTTCTCGGCTGATTGAACGATACGCTGCAGCCTCCGGATGTCATGCTTGATGGCTGAGCAGAACGACACCACGATGGAGAAGGTGAGGACAGACTCTATGATGGCAGTATAAAACTGGATGATCATTGCCTGTGGCAGATTGTATTTTAACACCTGCCGCAGGAAGTACATCCTCTGTTGGGCCTTCTTGACTGTGGAGTTGATGGTGGCCTCCCATTTTAAGTCCCTGGAGATGATTGTTCCAAGGAACTTAAATGACTCCATAGATGTAACTGTGGTCTTAAGAGCAATGAGCTCCAGGCTGTTGTGATGGCACCAGGACGCAGTGTCACTTCCTGTCTGTAGGCAGATTCCTCCCCATCCTGTATCAGTCCAATCAGGGTAGTGTATCCACAAACTTGAGAAGCTCGACAGAGGTGTCTGTGGATGAGCAGTCATTGGTGTAGAGAGAATAAAGGAACAGGAAGTGTACGCAGCCCTGCGGTGCTCCTCTGCTAAGGGTCAGTGGGTCCGGGATATACTTTCCCAGCCTCACATGCTGCTTCCTGAAGTTGGTGATCGACTGGCAGAGGGGTTCAGGCACAGTCAACTGGGAGAGCTCTGGCAAAATGGTGTTGAATGCAGGGCTAAAATCCTCAATAAAAACCTTGCATAGGTTCCCTGGCGGTCTAGGTCCTGGAGGACGAAGTGCAGGCCTAGGTTGATAGCATCATCCACTGATCTATTGGCTCGATATGCAAACTGCAGGGGGTCGAGCAGGGGGTTTGTGATATTTTTCAGGTGGGCCAGCACGTCTTTCAAGGATTTTCATGATTACAGAGGTCAGTGCGACAGGCCTGTAGTCATTAATAGACAATAGAAAATAGACAATAGGTGCCGGAGTAGGCCATTCGGCCCTTCCAGCCAGCACCGCCATTCAATGTGATCATGGCTGATCAACCGAATCAGTGTCCCGTTCCTGCCTTCTCCCCATATCCCCTGACTCCACTATTTTTAAGAACACTATCTAGCTCTCTCTTGATAGCATCCAGAGAACCTGCCTCCACTGCCCTCTGAGGCAGAGAATTCCACAGACTCACCACTCTCTATGAGAAAAAGTGTTTCCTCGTCTCCGTTCTAAATGGCTTACTCATTATTCTTAAACTGTGGCCCCTGGTTCTGGGCTCCCCCAACATCGGGAAAATGTTTCCTGCCTCTAGCATGTCCAAACCCTTAACAATCTTATATGATTCAATGAGATATCCTCTCATCCTTCTAAACTGGGTGTACAAGCCCAGCTGCTCCATTCTCTCAGCATATGACAGTCCCGCCATCCCGGGAATTAACCTTGTAAACCTTGCTATTGAGGGAGTGCAGTGTAGAATGTCCTTCCTCAAATTTGGGGACCAAAACTGCACACAATACTCCAGGTGTGGGCTCACTAGGGCTCTGTACAACTGCAGAAGGACCTCTTTGCTCCTATATTCGATTCCTCTTGTTATAAAGGCCAACATGCCGTTTGCTTTCTTCACTGCCTGCTGTACCTGCATGCTTACTTTCATAGACTGATGTACAAGGACCCCCTGAACTAGTTGTACATCCCCTTTTCCCAACTTGATGCCTTTAGATAGTAATCTGCCTTCCTGTTTTTGCTACCAAAGTGGATAACCTCACATTTATCCGCATTAAACTTCATCTGCCATGCATCTGCCCACTTCCCCAACCTATCCAAGTCACCCTGCATTCTCACTGTATCCTCCTCACAGTTCACACTGCCACCCAGCTTTGTGTCATCTGCATATTTGCTAATGTTACTTTGAATCCCTTCATCCAAATCATTGATGTATATTGTAAATAGCTGCGGTCCCAGCACCGAGCCTTGCGGTACCCCACTAGTCATTGCCTGCCATTCTGAAAGGGGCCCATTAATCCCTCCTCTTTTTTTCCTGTCTGCCAACCACTTCTCTATCCATGTCAGCACTCTACCCCCAATACCATGTGCCTTAATTTTGCCCACTAATCTCCTATGTGGGACCTTATCAAATGTTTTCTGAAAGTCCAGGTACACTACATCCACTGGCTCTCCCTTGTCCATTTTCCTAGTTACTTCTTCATAAAATTCCAGAAGATTAGTCAAGTATGATTTCCCCTTCGTAAATCCATGCTGATTTGGACCGATCCTCTTACTGCTATTCAAATGTTCGGCTATCTCATCTTTTATAATTGACCAGCATCTTCCCCACCACTGATGTCAGGCTAATTGGTCTGTAAATCCCTGTTTTCTCTCTCCCGCCTTTCTTAAAAAGTGGGGTAACATTAGCTAACCTCCAATCCACAAGAACTGATCCTGAGTCTATAGAACATTGGAAAATGATCACCAATGCATCCACGATTTCTAGAGTCTCTTCCTTATGTACCCTGGGATGCAGACCATCAGGTCCTAGGGATTTATCAGCCTTCAGTCCCATCAGTCTATCGAACACCATTTCCTGCCTAATGTAGATTTCCTTCAGTTCCTCCCTCACCCCAGATCCTCTGGCCACTATTATATCAGGAAGATTGTTTGTGTTCTCCTTAGTGAAGACAGATCCAAAGTACCTGTTCAACTCATCTGCCATTACTTTGTTCCCCATAATAAATTCACTTTTTTCGGCCTTCAAGGGTCCAACTTTGTTCTTAACTAATTTATGTTCTTCAAACATTAGCCAATCCTCTTTCTTCCTGCTCCTCTTTGCTACGTTGTACTTCTTCGCTTTAATTTTTATACTGTCCCTGACATCCCTTGTCAGCCATGGTCACCCATTTCTCCCCTTGGAACCTTTCTTCCTCCTGGGAATGAACTGATTCTGCACCTTCTGTATTATACCTAGAAATACCTGCCATTTTTGTTCCACTGTCATCCCTGCTAGTGTATCTTTCCAGTCAACTTTGGCCAGCTCCTCCCTCATGGCCCCATAGTCCCCTTTATTCAACTGCAACACTGACACCTCCGATCTACTCTTCTCCCTCTCCAATTAAAGATTAAACCTGACCATGTTATGGTTACTGCCTCCTAATGGCTCATTAACCTCGAGGTCCTTTATCAAATCCGGTTCATTACAATACTAAATCCAGAATTGCCTTCTCCCTAGTAGGCTCCAATACAAGCTGTTCTCAGAAGCCATCACAAAGGCACCTACAAAATCCTTCCTCTTCTTCCCGATGTCGTTTGTGCCTATGTGCACAACTACTGCCGACTGTTCACCTTCTCCCTCAAGGATGTTCTGAATTCAGCTCGTGACCTCCTGAACCCTGGCACCAGGGAGGCAACAGACCATCTTTGCATCTCGTCTGCCACCACAGAATCTCCTGTCCGCTCCTCGGACAATAGAGTCACCCACCACTAGGGCTCTGCCCGACGTCGGTCTTGTCGGTCGGGTCCTATCTCTAGGATTTGAGCCACCGATGTGTCTGCCACTCGGACTGGAAACATCATCTACCCAGACAGTTCCCAAGAGGGTGTGCCTGTTTTCATTAGGCACAACCACCTGAGTCTTCTGCACTCCACGATTTCCACCCTTTCTCTCCGTCACCACCTTGGTTCTTCCCGTATCCTCGGCGTGACTACCTTACTGTAGGTCCTGTCCAGGAAACTCTTTTTTTCCTGGATGGCCCTGAGGTCATCCAGCTGCCTCTCCTGTGCCCCAACATGGTCCTTTAGGAGCTGAAGCTGGAAACACTCCCCACAGTTGTAGCAGCCAGTCCCTGGGCTCCCACATTCTGCAAGCCTCACACTGTCTCAACTGCCCTGACATGTGTTCACCTCATTCCGTCCTCTCGAGCTTTATGCGTGTCCTCAGCCTCCTCGCCGAAGAGTCTCGAGCCAAAGACTCGCAGTTTCCTCACTAGGCACTTTCATCACAAGGCACTTTCCTCACTGCCGCTCCCTAGGAGCCGTCTTGCTTATATTGACTGATAAATTGCCTAATTTACCAATTTACAAACCAAATTACTCAGTTTTAAACTGTTTTCTCCCTCTGATTCACTTCTAACTCTCCTCCCGCTCTGGCTAAATCCAATCACTGCTTTTTCCTGCTTCTCTTTGTTGCTGTTTCTTCAAAATCCACGGGATCTATGATTTAAGTCTGTCTGTGCTTTGCCTCTCTTTTTAATAAGTTTTCCCTCTCTGACTCACTTCTAACTCTCCTCCCACTCGGGCTAGAGCCAATCATTGCTTTTTCCTGATTCTCCTTTCTGCTGTATCTTCAAAATCCATGGGAGCTCTGAGTTAAGTCTGTCTGTGCATTGCCTCTTTTTTAAACAGTTTTCCCCCTCTGACTCTCGTCTAACTCTCCTCCCACCCGGGTTAGAGCCAATCACTGCTTTTTCCTGCTTCTCTTTGCCGCTGTTTCTTCAAAATCCACAGGAGCTCTGAGTTCTAGTGATCCAGTAATGCTAGGCTTTTTGGGTACAGGGTTTAAAAAAAACATTTGGCAGGAATAGAGGGATAGACATAAAATGCTGGAGTAACTCAGCAGGACAAGCAGCATCTCTGGAAAGAATGAATGGGTGACGTTTCGGGTCAAGATCCTTCAGTCTGAAGAAGTGTTTCAACCCGAAACATTACCCATTCGTTCTCTCCAGAGATGGTGCCTGTTCCATTGAGTTACTCCAGTATTTTGTGTCCATCTTCTATTTAAACAAACATCTGCAGTTCCTTCCTACACTGTAATAGTGGAATATCTCACATTAACTGTGATACACTCAATGCAAAAAGTACAGAGTGAACAAAATACCTAATATGCATTCATAAGAACTTTTCTAGTGGGGAAAGTGGGGAATCAATTCCAAGATTTAATTTTCGGGAATAAAATGACAAGTGGAAGTATCCCTTTGAGAACACTTGCATTTTAATGATCGCAAACTAATTGGATTTGTCATGTTAATGGAGCAGGATGAAGATAAAGTAGGAATGATGATCCTTGATTGCTGTAAGGGTAATTTTACCAGGCTTACTGGAATCAGAAACTTCAAGTCTTGAGGCAATGGTCTTGGAGCTCCTGAGGGAGATTCCAATATAAACATGTTCCCACAAAAAACAAAAGTCGATCTACAACATCTGGAGTCTTCTTGGATGGCAAGGTGCATAATGGATAAGATAAGTAAAAAAGGAAAGCTTATTGCAAACATTGAAATCTTAATAAAGTGGAAATTCTTCTTGAGTTTTGTAACTAAAAGCAACATTTTTAAAAAGTAAAGAGATGGCTGATGAAGATTTTGGCAATTAAAATGATAAACAAAAATCAATCAAGGGATGCTTTAGAAGTACGTATAGAGCAAGCATCAAGAGTCAACCCTGCCTGTGGAAGCAGAGGAGACGGGCAAGGTCTATAATGAACATTTTCCTGCTGTCCTCATGGTGAAGAGTTGCTCATGTTGCAATAAAAATAAGCTAGTGTGAAATATTACATGTTTGTTACAAAGTAAAAGATGATGCTGTAAGGACTTCGGCATATTTGAAAGTAAATTAACCACCAGGCCTGGATGGAATATATCCCAGGCTGTTTTTCAGCCAAGGAATGGGATATTAGGCAAAATTGACTATGTCCTTAGTCCCGTTCAAGAAAATGCTGGAAAACAGGATGATGCAAAATGTCTGGTCAGTTGAGCAGAAATATGGGAAAGGAAATGTAACATAACACAATGTGAGGTAATGCATTGGGGAGGTGCAAGAAGGCAAGGAAACACAAACACAACATTTAAGAAGCGTTTAAGAAGGACTTTAGAAATTGTGCCAAGATAGGTACGTGGATTGGACAGGTTTAGTGGGATATGGGCCAAACTAGTGGGACTAGTATAGATGGGACATGTTGGTTGGAGTGGGCAAGTTGGGCCGATGAGTTTCCACGCTGTGTGACTGTGATTATGATTTTATGGCTCTATGAAATATGAAATATATAGCAGGGTTATAGCAATGTCAAGGAACAAAGGACATTTGAATGTAAATCCACTGATCTTTAACAGACGACAAGTGATTTCAGGGCACAAGGGTGATTTCCGAGTTTAGCCAAACCATGGAATAATAGATAAGAGGCATGCTGGAACAGTGCACAAAACTAGCTGGGCCACAGCTTGAGTGCTTCTTAAAGTTCTGGTTATCTCATTAGAGTAAGAAAGTGATTTTAATTTAAATGGTGCAGAGGGGATTTTAGAGGATGGAAAATTGCAGCTATATGGAAAGGTTAAATAAGCTAAACCAATTTTTTTGGGAATAGAGGAGGTGGTGAGAAGATGTAATTGAGTTGCATGTAATTATGAAGTCTGTAATTAAATCAGAATAATCTTTTGTTTCCCTCAGCACAAGGGTAAAACCCTGTAAGGCGTGGTTTTAAAGTAAATAAAAGAAGAATTAGAGCTGTGAAGTGGAAAAATAATTTCACCCAATAATTGTTTTGTTTAACAGGGTAGTGGTGACAAAAAAGAACACTTATACGTTGTCGGAAGATCCATGTTGGCTACAAGGCTTGTGCTGGAAGGGGCTATATGGTTGGATGGTTATTTTTTGACTGCACAGACATGATGAAGCAAACGGCTAATGTCTGGGTCATACATTTTCTCTGATTCAACAAATGTCTGCACATTCACTTCTTGATGAAAAAAATTGGCTCCACTAAGCAAGGTGCCAGTGGACCAAGAAAAATCATGCAATTTTACTTCGGAGTCACGTGAGTGACTACGTGGAGAATAGAAGCCCGTACAGCCGTTGGTGCGTCAATCTTCAAAGCAGCGGAATTAATCCACAGCTAACAATGACTGAAGTACAATGGTAAGATGAAAAAACTAGAACTACCAGATGAGATCTATGAGGGAGGGAGCGGAGGGCACGTAGTCCCTCAACTCGACTCCTCATAAAATAAAGATCAAACTTCAAACTGGTAAGTTCTCATTTAATCTTACTATTCTAACTTACCTTCAGAAAAAGGGACAGAGTAGAGAAAATATCAGCGGTAGATAGAAAGCTGCTCTGTGTAAAATTTTCAATTTTCTTAAAGTTGTACTGAAATAGTAAGTAATAGACACTCTAACAAAATTACAGTGCTAAAACTTGGAAAGTGGATTTTGAATCCAGTCACCACTTCCCTAAAGTGCTCTGCCAATAGTTTTACTTTCACGTTTCACTTTCCCTTACTGAAGCCATTAATCCCTTTCCACTGAATAGCACCCATGTTCATTCTCTGCCTCAGCGTTCACCTTGAAAGCACTATTATCTACTTGCTATATTTTAGTTCAAATGACACTAAAGATTTGGATTACTATTACTCTCCCACCTGAAATCTACATCACTGACTGCTTTCAGGCTGAGTATTGTTTTGGATGTTAGGCAGCTTCTCTACTTGGAATTAAGACATTTTAAGGACATTTAAGAGCCTGTCCCACTTTGCGATTTTATTGGCGATGACGGCCTTCAGTGACTGACGCCCAATGTTGCCTGAAAACCGTCAAGTACTTCGACAGGATGCGACATAGATACGTCACTCCGCATCATCATGGGACAGGGCGCACGTCACCATAGGACAGCATGCGACAGCATACGGTATCATAGGACAGCGCCTGTGATGTCACAGCCATCAAGCGGTGTCAATGTACGTCCATCTGTGACACGATGCTGCAAGATACAATGGGTTGCGCCATCTGGGGCGCATGACGTCATTTGATTAACCAGCTTCCCTATAAAAGGGGATGCACTGCAACGCATCTTGATGCATCATGACGCACAACGACGTATGGGTGACGCGTGGTGATGCACGGTGATGCAAAGTAAATTAGCATAGGCAATGACCATGCATCACCATGCGTCATCACACATCACCACGCGTCACCCGTACGTCATCGTGCGAAAGGGCGCACGACATGGTGAGACACGCAGATGTGGCGCGGGGATTTTGAACATTCCAAAATCCTGGGGCAGCAGGGAGACACCGCGCATCACTACATGCCTCACCAAGCGACACGCCATGCCACGACCGCGTCACGACCCGACCACAATGCGGCAACCTGTTTTTAGGCTGTCGCCTAAAATGTCACCCAAGTGGGACATGCCCTTTACTCTAGCCAATTTCTGGTGCGTTTAGTAGTTCTTTCTATGGGACTGATAGTCCTTAAAAAAGGTATGTACATTCTTGGGCAATCCCAGGTGCATATCTTTAAATGCAGATATTATATTATCATGGACAGAAGGAAAGAGGATTATGATGGAGAGATGAAGTTTAATGGATTTTTTTCAGAAAAGTTTTGAAAGGGAGCTTAGGAGTGGTACAGTGGCATAGCGATGGAGCTGCTACCTTACAGCCCCAGAAACCACGGTTCAATCATGACTGCGGGTGCGGTCTATATGAAATTTGTACATTCTCCTTGTGACTGCGTGGGTTTTCCCCGAGTGCTCCGGGTTCCTCCCACACTCCAAAGATTGTTGGTTAATTAGCTTTTAAAAAAAGTATAAATTTTCCCTCGTGTGTAGGATAATGATAGTGTACGGGGTGATCGCTGGTCGGTGCCAACTTGGCATGCTGGAGAGCATGTTTTCACGCTGTATCTCTAAAGTCTAAAGTCTCAAGAGTGTAAAAGATGCACAAGGGAGAAATTTGGTGTTTGTCAATGTCGAAAACTCAGATACAAAATTCAGACACTCAGCCTGAAGAAGGGCCTCGACCCAAAACATCATCCATTCCTTCTCTCCAAAGATGCTGCCTGTCCCGCTGAGTTACTCAAGCATTTTGCATCTACACTGAATCAGCGATTAGTTGTGGGATCCAAACCAAGAGATTTGAAGCTCCTTCATTCAAAACTTTTTTTATTTGGCAAATTGGTTTCTAAATATATTCAAACGACTCTTGATTTAAACAAATTGCTTTAAGCAGACATTGTACTATTGCGTTTGGCTAATTGATTTCTAAAAACATTCAAACAACCCTTGATTAAAGCAAATTGCTTTAACCAGACAATGTCCTAATAATGGGTATGAACATGAAGAAGTGGGAACAACAAATAACGTGCTTTATAGACTCACAGCTAACTAAGGTATAAACAAATTTACTGACTTTGACAATATTGACAATATTGGCAGTAAAACTATAATGCCAAGAGCAAAACGCTATAAAATACTAAAGGTTTGCATCATGCTTGGAATTTGAATAAAGTCAATTAATAGCATCTTATTTGGTGCAATCCACAGTAACCAGAACTGATTGTGTAAGGGTAAAAATAATGATAGAAATCATGTATGTCTTGGCTATGGGGCTGTTCTGTGCATGAAAATAAATTTTCTATAATTTTGATTTTTTAAAAAAAACACATTTTAGCAGCTAATAGATGCATTGTCCTTTAATTGTTTGAAGATTGCTGCAATCTTTTATAAATCCCAACAAGACTGTTTGTCTGAGAGCAAAAGTTGCATTATATTGCGAGATTTCTCAGTTTCCTTATGCAGTGGAATAAATCTATGTGGAAGTATGATTGCTGTTGGTCACTATCATGGCATGGCATTCGCTTCCTCTCAGATTCAGATGGGTTATGATGGCAAGAAAATCGTCCTCTGGTGGAGGTGAAACTTTCAGGTTCAGCCTATAGTTCATGTATTGTGAATTGGTCCTGTTCTCATGCTGGCAAGAAAAGTGATGGGAAATGTAACCACGCAAAACATCAATTTGGGGAATTACTCTTGTTGATAAAGACTCTTTCCCTCACACTTTCCATTTTTTTTAATCTCTTTGTTGTGTGCTCAGGCCCTAAATTACATATGCCAAAAATTGTGAAAGCTTGGAAAATAACTTCTATAAATGTAGCAGAAGCTGATATTAGCTAATGTCAATAAATCCACCCAATAGGTGACCTCCACTTTGGTGAGGGAAGAATGTGAGTGGCAACTAAGTTCACATGTTGAGCCAAGGGCTTTTAATTAAGTGACTGAAGGGGAACTACTCCTAACTCCCACTCAGGGATAAATCACAGAACATTTGCAGAGAGCAGAGAGCAGCATGGTGGTGCAGCAGTTGAAATGCTGTCTTACAGCACCAGAACCCGGGTTTGATCCTGACTTTGGGTGCAGTCTGTACGGAGTTTGTTTCTCCGGGATCTCTGGTTTCCACCCTCACTCCAAAGACATGCAGGTTTGTAGATTAATTGGTTTGGTGTAATTGTAAATTGTAGGATATGGTTCATGTGCTGGTCTGCG
Source organism: Okamejei kenojei (assembly GCA_035221665.1). Taxonomy (NCBI): domain Eukaryota; kingdom Metazoa; phylum Chordata; class Chondrichthyes; order Rajiformes; family Rajidae; genus Okamejei; species Okamejei kenojei. The sequence continues at coordinate 95,201,925 of CM069131.1, forward strand.
CGGACATGGTGGGCTGAAGGGCTGGTTCCACGCTATATCTTTAAACTAAACTAAAATTAAGTAATGTCTTCAGCAAACTTGATGCCAGGAACTTGTACTGAAATGCAAAGTTTGAAGAAGAATAGCAACATTCAAAGATTTCAAAGATTTCTAAAGTATTTTATTGTCACGTGTACCAATTAAGGTACAGTGATATGCGAATTACCATACAGCCATACTAAAAAAAAGCAACAAGACACACAACTACATAAAGGTTAACATAACCATCCACCACAGTGGATTTCGCACATTATTCACAGTGATGGAAGGCAATAAAGTCTAATCTTCTTCCTTTTTAATCTCCCACGGTCGGGGCTGTCGAACCATCCATCGGGGCGATTTGGAGCTCCCACAGCCGGCGATCGATGCCCCCACATCAGGGCGATCAAAGCTCCTGCATCGGGGGACTTGAAGCTCCTGCAGCTTGGAGTTCCCGAAGTCGTTCTCTAACCAGAGAATGCGAGCTCCACGATGGTAAGTCCGCAGGCTCCCGAGGTGGAGCTCTTGAAGTTGGTCACCAGCAAAGACCGCCAACTCTTCGATGTTAGGCCATAGTGCGGACGGAGAAACGATATGGGAAAAAATCACATCTCCATCGAGGTAAGAGAGTAGAAAACATTTCCCACAACTCCCTCCTCCCATCACCTCAAATACAACAAGCTAAAGAACATTAAAAATGTGCATTTAACACATACAAACAAACAGCAAAGAAGGAAGGGACAGACAGACTGTTGACGAGGCAGCCATTGCTGGCACCACCTGGTTCAATATATCATTAGAATGATACAAATTCATTTGAATTCTTTGGGTCTCAAAGTAAATCAATATATTCCAGCAGAAATAAGATGAGGTATAGAGATAGGTATAGAAAAATACATTTAGATCTATGGAATAGATAATAAAGCACACAATTATCAACTCCACTATGCAAAGAAAATAAATGTTAAGGTTGGCATCATTTTGAATTCTAATCACAATACCACAAGGGCTAAATAGGATAGTGTAGGATAGTGCTAATGTATTGGGTTATTGCTGGTTGGCATGGACTGGGTGGGCCAAAGGACCTGTTTCCGCGCAGTATCTCTAAGCTAAACATCAATCTCATTGACCTTTCCTGGGACCTGCATGGCCCCTTTAAGTCTTGGTGAGAAGAACATGTGCAATAATCCTGGTGCACTGCACACTTCATCAGGCCTCTTAAGAATTGAACCATAAATGATATTGCAACACACCACAGCATCCTATTTGTTTAGTTTGCTGTATCTCAAATCTATATAAATGACAAATCTTGACCACTTCCTGTTTGCACTGTATATTGATTTTAGAAAAAAAAGGCTACCACTTACGGCTGTGATTTTTGGCCATCTTACTCAGAGGCCCCCTCTGCTGCGCAGGACAAGAGGATTTTTCCCATCAATGAAAAATAAAAGACATTAATGTTTAAAAAATGTTGAGATTATCTTTCCTGTCAATCATGCCATAAAGGCCACGCCCCTTCCCGTGGGTGGGGGAGGGACTATAGATCCTGGAAGTGTGGGTGTGCCTCAGTCTCTGCAAGATGGGGGCGAGAGGTCACGAGAGGTCAAGTGCTGTTGGTTTGAAAGTGCAAAAGTGGTGTTGCCTTTGCCTTATTAAAAAGTAGTGTTGCCTTTACCTTGTTGAAAAGTGGTGTTGCCTTTGCCTGATTGAACAGTGGTGTTGCCATTACCTGATTGAATAGTGGTGTTGCCTTTGCCTGATTGAATAGTGGTGTTGCCTTTGCCTTACTGAAAAGTGGTGTTGCCTTTGCCTTACTAAAAAGCGGTTGTTTTGCCTTTACTGAAAAGTAGTGTTGCCTTTGCCTTTACTGAAAAGTGGTGTTGCCTTTGCCTTACTGAAAAGTGGTGTTGCCTTTGCCTTATTGAAAAGTGGTGTTGCCTTACTGAAAAGTGGTGTTGCCTTCTATATAATTAAAAGTCTAATCCTGACCACTTCTGCTGTATATTGATTTTAGAAAAAAATGCTACCACGTACGGCTGTGATTTTTAGCCATCTTACTCAGAGTCCCCCTCCACTCATCAGGTGCCGAGGATTTTTCGCATCGATGAAGAATAAAAGAGTTATTAGTGTTTACAAAATGTGGAGATTCTCTCTCCTGTCAATCATGCCATGAAGGGCATGCCCCTTCTGGTGGGAGGGGGAGGGACTATAAAACCCAGAAGAGTGGGTGTGTCTCAGTCTCTGCAAGATGTGGGTGGGAGAGGTCACGACTCTCTGTCTTTGGTGGCCTTGCACCCTGCTTGAAATGGTAGGAAACTACACTTGAATTTGGTGGCCTTGCACCCTGCTTGAAATGGTAGGAAACTGCATTTAAATTTGGTGGCCTTCCACCCTGCTTGAAATGGTAGGAAACTGCATTTAAATTTGGTGGCCTTCCACCCTGCTTGAAATGGTAGTAAACTGCACTTGAATTTGGTGGCCTTCCACCCTGCATGAAATGGTAGGAAACTGCACTTGAATTTGGTGGCCTTCCACCCTGCATGAAATGGTAGGAAACTGCACTTGAATTTGGTGGCCATGCACCATGCTTGAAATGGTATAGGCTGTGGGCCAAGGAGCTTTATTCTGCTGTTTCATGACCCAACTCATGGAACTACATGAAATGTTCACATATTGTGTAAAAATATTACATAAATCACCCCTGAAACTCGTCAAAAACAAAACTTGCATATTTTTTTATTAAATTAGAGAAAAAATTGAAAATTTTGCGGTATTTTTAGTCCAATCAAAGCACGTTTAACATTGAGTTGTATGCCAGTTGGCCAATCATGCATTTTGTTTCAGGCTAGCTAGGCAGGGAGCACATAGCATGGCTGAGAGGACTTCACTGATGCCTGTTTTACTGGAGATTCTGATAAAGTTTCTTTCTAGTTCTGTGGAATACATGTCATGGAAACTTGCAGCAGGGTAATTGAATTTAGTGAGAAAAGCATTAAGAAGTCTGAAGAATGCACAGCTAAGTGGATAGAAGTGGAACAAAGCCTTGAAAGCAAAGTCCCTGCTGAGGTGCTGCAACACAATGTCGTGAAACCAGTCAAACTTTGTGAATCAACTGGAACTGAGAGTTAAGATCTAAAGTCTGAATTTATGAAAATTAATCTGTATGGACTTTAATTCATTTAATTGCACCCTTTATAATGTGAAAAAATAAGATTTGGAGGCTGTACATTCACTCATTCACTCACTCATTCATTCACTCATTCATTCACTCATTCATTCATTCATGAAGTTGAGTACCTAAACTATGCATATCCATACAAGGTAAATTAAACATGTTCACTAATGCCAGCCTGTTGTAGTCTAATAAGTCTTTAACATCTAATCTCAGAGCTGCCTGCGATCACTCACCGAGTAAAAGTGCTCTGATCGCTGGGCCTATGTACTTAATATAGTGAAGCCGCGGTCTCAATTAAGAAGCTGCCAATTCGCGAATGCGGAGCGTGTTTGGGTCATCTCCGCGGGGGGGGGGGGGGGGGGTGAAGGCTGTACATAGTGGCGGCTGTTTCCAGGCCTCGGACGAATATTCATTGCACTTTATTGGCGTCCATTGGAGTGAGAAATGGTCAGAAATGGCTGATGTTTATGTAGAAATGAATTGGTGTATGTAAACTTTAACTTGATCTAATGTATCTATGGTAGTAACAGTGTTATTCTCATTAACATTAAGAAGAGATCGAAATTTTATGAATTGAAGTCCATGCAGACTTAATGACAATGAGATTTTTTTTTTGTAGTCTCTGGCTGACCCTCCACTTGAACTTGAACTAACTTATCAATGGACTTGATGAAACTGCACTTGAATTTGGTGGCCTTGAACCCTGCTTGAAGCCGTATGAAACTGCACTTGAATTTGGTGGCCTTGCACCCTGCTTGAAGTGGTATGAAACTGCACTTGAATTTGGTGGCCTTACACCCTGCTTGAAATGGAATTTCAAGGAATAGCCGAGAGTCAACTGCCAGCACACCAGCCATGAGTGAGTGAGCTGCCAGCACACCAGGCTTGAGTGACTGAGCCAGCAGCCCAATAATCCACTTGGACCACAATGTCCACACTAGCCCGCTGGAAACCAGTCCCTTCAGCCCACAACACCCATACTAGCGCTCCAGAAAGCCCCCCCCCCCCCCACCCACCACCAATATTGAAATTGGTGGAGAGGTGGAATATTGCATTGGGGACCAGCTCTCCTGTGTGAAGCTGGGACCCAATGGTTCCCACTTAGTCTAGTACTATTTAGATGTGAGAAGGATAAAGTCAAAGTAGTCCTCCAGGCCCTTCAATTATCAACCTTTTGACTTGATGATTCTATGACAACCATTGCTTAAAGTTGTTTGTCTTTTGTTAGCTTGAGAGGATGAAAATAAAGTTATTCTATATTTTTATTTGCATGCTTAGCTGCTGTTGACTATTCCCTCTCATCGAATTTACCAGAGCAGTGTGACATCTGACCAGTCATGTATTAGGCCAATGTAACGGATCACAGCCAACTGGTACAACATTTAATTTGTGGCCCTGGATCATTTATCTGGATTCCCAGATTATTATTCTAATAATATAATCTCTGTCATCAGAAGAAACTTGTTATAACCGTATGATATACACACGCTAGTTATTTATTTTCTAAACAGTTAGAAAGAGGAGATTAACCAAATTTCCACTGCAAATCACATTTCAGTTCACTGTCCAGGCTCACGGTACTTTTTTTATTTTCATGGCTACAGTAGACTTCATGTCAAGTCAAGTTAAATCATATCAATTCAAGGCAAATTCAAGTCAAGTCATGTTGTCAAGAGAAGTAAAGTTGATTTATTGTCAAATGCACAAGTACTGTGAGGCACAGGTACAATGGAAATCATTCTTGCAGCAGCATCACAGGCACATAGACAAAATACAAACACATAATTTATACATAAATTACGCATAAATGCTGCAAGACAGTGAAGACAGTGAAAAGAAAAGGTCTGTGTAGAAAACACGACATTCGTGCAAAAATACACTTTTAGAAAACAAGTCGTTGGTAATGCAAGAGGTGATCTATAGTGTTCCATTACCGAGGTAGGATAAGAGGTGAGTAGGTTGGCTGAAGAAGGGTTTCGGCCCGAAACATTGCTTATTTCCTTCGCTCCATAGATGCTGCTGCACCCGCTGAGTTTCTCCAGCACTTTTGTCTATCTTAGATTTTCCAGCATCTGCAGTTCCTTCTTAGACACAATGGTTTAAAAACCTGATGGTTATAGGAAAGTAGCTGTTCCTGAACTTGGTGCTTTGCAACTTCAGGCTTCTGTACCACCTGCCTGATGGTATCAGATGAGAAGATGCTAGATAATGAGGATCCTAGATGATAGGTGCTGCCTTCTTGAGGCAGTGCCTTGTGTAAATATTTTCAATGGTAAGTAGGACCATGGTGGACTTGGCTGTGTGCACCACACTATGTAACATGTTATGCAGCATCCCTGCGCTTCCTGCTCTACACCAACTATGGCTTAACACTGTTCAACTTTTTTTAGACCACTAAAATAGTCCAAGAGCATACTTTTAGGCATTGATAATGTTGGTGATAACCATTTGTTGTGGTGAATTGTGTACAACACAGAAACATAGCAATCAGCCTGCTCTTTGGAAGATCTATCTAATTTGTTCTCCTTCCATGCAGGTACATCAGGCAGAGAAGATAGCTAATGGCATGTTTGCCTTCATAATAAGAGGAGTTGAGTATAGGAGCAAAGTGGTCCTTCTGCAGTTCTACAGGGCCCTAGTAAGACCACACCTGGATAATTGTGTGCAGTTTGCATTTGAAGTGTGTCCAAATGTTTGTTTTAGTGTCTCTTGGTATGTCTTGTGTGGGGGGGTTGTGGGTGGGGAAAGGGAGAAACCGTTTCTCAGTCGCTTCCTCGACGGAGAGTTGATTTTTCCATGATGCTTCTCTGCCTCCCCTCTCGCGGCCTAACAGCTTGGATTGGAGCAGCCTTTCCCGGAGTCGGGCCCAGAGCTTCAGCAGCGGGGGCAGCGTGGACTTTTACATCGGGGAGAAGGGTGAACCCTTACCGGAGGTCACCAGAAAGGAGTGCTCGATCACTGGCCTGGTGATTTTGACATCATGGGGCTGTGGACTGCGAAGCTTCTAGCCGCGGGTGTGGCGTGGATTTACCATACAGAGTCTAGGATCCCTTGCCGGGGATCACGAGAGAAGAACTCCAACCGCCAGCCTGTGGCTTATAACATCCTGGAGCCGCGGTCTCCGCGGAAACTGGGCGAATCGGGCGCTCCAAGCTGCGGAGTGTGTTTGGCCGTCCCGACGTCGGAGTTTTGATCATCCTGACAAGAGGGCCTGTACATCCGGCCGTCCGTAGCGGCGACTATGGAGGGTTTATGGCCCCGACCACAGATGAATGGGGGGGAAGACTGGCTGAACTTTGTTACCTTCCTCCTCAGTGAGGAATGCCGTGGTGGATGTTTGTGTTGAACTCTATTGTGTATTGTGTGTCCTTTTTTTAATTGTATCGCTGCTGGCAAATTACTTTCACTGTGCCTTTGTTGGTGCATGTGACAAATAAATTTGACTTTGTCTTTGACTTAGGCTCTGGCTCTGGCTCTGGCTCTGGCTCTGGCTCTGAGTTTTGGTCTCCAAATTTGAGGGAGGACAGTATTGCTATTGAGGGAGTGCAGCGTAGGTTTACGAGGTTAATTCCCGGGATGGCGGGACTGTTATATGTTGATAGAATGGAGCGACTGGGCTTGTATACACTGGAATTTAGAAGGATGAAAGGGGATCATATTGAAACATATGATTATTAAAGGATTGGACACACTGGAGGCTGTAAACCTGTTCCCAATGTTGGGAGAGTTCTGAACCAGGGGCCACAGTTTAAGAATAAGGGGTAGGCCATTTAGAATGGAGATGAGGAAAACCTTTTTCACCCAGAGAGTTGCGAATCTGTGGAATTCTCTGCCTCAGAAGGCAGTGGAAGCCAATTCTCTGGGTGCTTTCAAGGGAGAGTTAGATAGAGCCCTTAAAGATAATGGAGTCAAGGGATATAGGGAGAAGGCAGGAACTGACTGTGGATGATCAACTATGATCACATTGAATGGCGATGCTGGCTCGAAGTGCCGAATGGCCTTCTCCTGCACCTATTGTCTATTGTCTGTAGTCTATTCTTTTAAATCATTGAGTCACTCAGCACAAAAATATGCTCTTCAACCCATCTGATTTATACCAACCATCAAGCACCAGGTACTAATCCAATCCATTTTTGAAATTTGCTACCAAACCTCCGTTGCTATTCTTTCAGGCAATACATTATAGATGATAAATTGCTGGGCTTGAAAAAGATACCCTTTACCTCAATACCCTTTAGCCTGTTGCAACTTCTTGCCAGTGGAAACAATGGCCTGGAGGCTTGTTTCCCAGGTAAATATCTAAGCCAATATATTTCTTGATGTTGCACTCTATTACCCTATTTCTAAGGCCAAGGATCTTGCAGACATTTTTAACACCCAAATCGCAAGATTTGAATCTGTAAACCAACAGAGCTGTTTCTTCTAATCCCTCCAGCTAGTCAGACTATGTATGTATGCAATCCGCAAATGTGACCCTGCCATTAATATTTTACCATTTGTGACAGCCCTGCTGTGCTAGGTTCTTCAGCTATTTTGAGCCTCACCTGCACTTTGCCGTGCCTTTAATAAAATGCAAGGACCTTGGTGCCTGACTCAGTTCCTACACTGCTGGAAATTTGTGTAATTAAATCCCATGCTCTGTCTCTTTGTTTATTGATTTGGGAAGAAGTATGATATCTGTAAACGGTTAATATTGTTATCTTGAGTACACAGATATTACACCTTGAACAATACTTTAATAAAATGATGTTTTTAGTGAAAGCTCAGAACTTTCTGATTAAAAGTAATTAAATCTGTTTTATTTCCTCTTGTGGGACTCAAGTATCTTGTTTCCTGCCACTTCAAGTGCAAAACTGTGATGATTGTGGCAGTCTCATACTGCTGAATTTCATGAAGGTAAAGTGCCAGTCCCATTGTACGAGGTAATTCAAGAGTTCTCCCGAGTTTTCCCCTGATTCGAACTCGGAGAATGTCCGTAGTGGGTCTGTAGGAGTTCATGGATGTCTCGTAGCTGCTCGTACGAGTAACGGTAGGTTCTTGGGGAATCCGGTAAACTCGTGATCCGGTACACTGGGAAAAATGTCCACGAGTAAAAAAATCCTCGTGATGAAAAAAATGGTTACTTTTTACTCATATGAGCCGCTAAGAGACATCCACGAACTCCTACAGACATTCTCCGAGTTCGAATCAGGGGGAAACTCGGGAGAACTCTTGAATTACCTCGTACATTGGGACAGGCCCTTAACTGTTTAAAGGAAATTACTGCATTTCCATCTTTGTTTTGCTCAGTTTATACAACATGCTCTACATTAAACTCACCTGAAAACACAAGCTCGTCTTCCCAAAATAGACACAAAATGCTGGCGTAACCAGGAGAAAAATAATAGGTGATGTTTCAGGTTTGGAACCCTTCTCCAGACTGGAATATATAGTTCGGCATAAACCAGTATCTGCAGTTCTTTCCTGCACCTTTCTCAGTTGCTCCTTGTCTAAAAAGCTATTTCATTCCACCCCAAACTAGCTCCAAGAGCAATAACCCATGTAAACTTTGATATAATCCTGTCAGATGTGCCATTTTAACAGATCTGCACTGACAAATTCCTTTGTTGTGATGAATATGGCCTTGTTTGTGAAGCCCGCTGCTGTGTGTGTGGATTGTACTATGTGTGAGCCGCTTTTTGCAGAAGTGGCTTTCATTACATGCTTCGCATTATCATGCTAGTCCCGACACCTCCACACTCATCCAAAGCTAAGTATTGCAGATGTTAACAAACAATCTGAAATTAATTTAGTTTAGTTTAGAGATATAGCTCAGAAACAGGCCCTTCGACCCACCGAGTCCACGCCAACCAGTAATCCCCGTACACTAGCTCTATCCTACACACTATGCACATTTTTACAGTTTTTCTCAAAGCCAATTAACCTACAAACCTGTACGTCTTTGAAATGTTGGAGGAAACCAGAGACCCCAGGGGAAACCCACGTGTTCATGGGGAGAATGTACATACTCCATACATACAGCACCCGTAGCCGGGGTGCAACCGGGTCTTTGATATTTGCTGCTTCACCGCCGTGCTAAGATGTGAAAATCCTGTGAATACATAGCAGGTCAGCCAGGATATGTGGAGTGAGAAACAGTTATCCCATCAAGTAAATGGCCACATCAGATTATTCTGATCACGTTTGGGATTTGGCTTTGCATGAAATTATATTGTATAGTACAAATAAGCTTTTTGCTATGTTCCGAAATTTCTTGCCAAAGCAAACAGGAGAATATTATAACTGGTGTGTAAAGAATGAACTAGCAAGTCTGCACTCAGAAGTCGTTTTTATTATTCGGTTTGCAATTAGTTTGACATTTGCATTCAACCTAGGCTGACAAATTTGCAGAACATAAAAGTTTGCACGTGCAATGTATTGAAAATCAACATTTATATCTATATATGCACGTGCTGAATTTTTGCTAACTTTACAGATTTGTATGCCAGAGAGTCACCTTTCAGTGGCATAATTGTTACACTTTGAATTATTTTTGAAAAGATTTTGTTTTCTCGATAAAACATTTGAAAGTGCACTGGATTCAAACTCTGCCATTTGAAAGGATGTGGTTGAGCATATCGGGTTATCGGCAACTTATGCTTTCTGTTCAATCACCTTGGATAAATGCTGATCCCTACAACTTACAGTATAAACCTCTAATATTTTTACTTGCTTCAGCTGCAGGATTCATTGGAAGATAAATAATTAACTCTTATTTTTAAAACCTGATTAAATATTTATGGAATGGGTTTAGCAAATGTGTTACACAATGGAAAGGTAGGAGGCTAAAGATTGAGTCTTGCCTAAAATACAATAACGAATCTAGGCCATTGTATATATTATTGTCACTGAGTAGAATATTGATTGGTTTAATAGCATGAATACTATTAAATAAGACCACATTTTATTCATTAGCAGATAAGTATTAAAAAGCCACAATTTCTATTACAGAAAACCATTAGTTGTGAAAGGTACACTGTGCTATTATCAAAATATTTTTAATTAGTCGAATACTGAAGATACTGCTTGAACCTAAAGTGGAATGCAAGCATTGTACCAGCAATTTATTAGAAAAAAAAGTCTAATATTTGGCAAATCACTTTTGTGCTTTCACGGCAATACTACCAAAACTGAATTTCTTAACATTACAGGGTTATGCAATGTTAGTCCCATTTTTGAGGGTCACCTAAACAATAATCTATCGGTAGACAAATTAAACTGCTGCATTTTAAATATTTAAGATAACTCAGAGAGTCAATTTTCTCGAGGCATATTTTAATTGGTCCTTCACGGGCTGTATTTTACTTTGGAGTCACGTGAGTGACTACGTGAAGAAGGCCGTCAGCCCGCATGTACGTCATTACGTTGACTCGCTTTGCGCAAACAAGCTGACTGGCGGCTGCTTTGTTCTGTCCAGCGGTAAGTTAAACCTGAAGGTAAGTTTCACCTTATTCCCAGGTTTTTGTGTTTTCTTTTTCCACAGGAATCTCTGTACAGAGATATACCTGCTCGACTAATTGGGGTGAAGTCCGGACAGGTCGTGAAACCGTTCATGGACCGCGGGGAATCCCGGTCACGGACCACGGATACCGGGACCGAGGGGAAAACGGCTACAGAGACCGCGGAAGTGCGGGTTGCCGGTGGCCGTCGGGTTCGCCACCCATGACACTGACAACACATTCAGTGGCTTCCAGACCGGCTGTGGTTCCCAGGAAGGGGATAAAATGAACCACAAGCCTGCAAGGTCTGTGAAGCCAGGCCAGGAGGGTTCCCCCCCGACATTCAGGGGTCATCTGCTTCCAGACCAGCTGTGGTTCCCAGGAAGAGGGTAAAATGAACCACAAGGTGCAAGGTCAGTGAAGTGAGGCCAGGAGGGTCCCCCCCACCCCCGCGACATAGAGGGGTCAGCTGTTTCCAGACCGCTGTGGTTACCCAGGAAGGGGGTAAAACCAACAGCAAGTCAGGTAGGCCTGTGGAAGTCAGGCCAGGAGGGACCCCTCCAACATATAGTGGTCAGCCACTTCCAGACCACTGTGGATCCCCAGAAAGGGGATAAAGCCAAAAGTAAGACGGTCAGGCCTGTGGACAAGAGGAGTCAGATCAGGAGGGTTCCCCTTCTTCAATGGGTATTGTCTGCGGATGTCTAAACCCACATGGACCACCTGATGGAGAGGCTGCTCCACAATGATACTCCGAAGGAGGGAGTTATCAGCGCGGGTCTCCTCGGGAGCCCGCGTCAGCGGCACCTGTTTCAGGGCTGCACAATGTCTCCCTCTCTGAGGAGAGGAGTATTCAGGGTCAGCTCTTGTCTGTCTCAGGTCCATAGGAGGGGCCATGTCAGCGCAGGTATCCTCTGGGGCCTGCGGCAGCACCTGTTTTCAGGGCTGCTTACGGATCTCCCTCACTGTGGAGGGTAGTGCGAGTGGTCAGTGTGTAACTGACTTAAAAATTGAAAGTATATCTGTAGAACATACTGGAGCACAAGCATATGGCTTTAAGAGATACTCGCAAACGAAGGTGTTGCTGCCGGAAGAGTTGGAACCAGCTGCCGAATCCTCTCTTCACGTAAGACTTATCCCACAGGTAAGACCAGGATGAGGAAGCAAAGGTACCAACAACGAGCCTCCATGGGCGTAAGCGGTTCACTGAAGCCATTGGCAGCTTGAAAGCTGGGCACGGAAATATGGTCAGAAATGTCTTTCGAGGCAGGCTCAGAATTATGGCCAGAGTTGTCTAACGAGGCAGGTTCAGTATGATGAGGTTTTCAGACCAAGGCCCAAGCCGGTCTCAGGGAAAATATGGAATCCACGCACCCTACCAGTCCTACTCTCCAATCAAGGGGAAAAATAACCCGCATCAGCGGCCTTTGGGCTTACCATAAGACCACCGGAAGCCATGGAGGTAGGTGGGTTCTGGTTCTTCCGAAACATGGGGTTGTGGACCATTTACATGTTGGTAATATTTACACTTCTGTTTTTCTACAAGTGACAATGATAACATGAGATTCAGATCTGGTTTTTAAAAAACTGATGATAACATGTGATTACTTTATACTGCACAACATACATAGGTTCTAAGCAGGCTTGGAATTGGAGCAGTTGTCTTTCGAGGCAGGCCCAGTATTATGGCTAGTATTGCCTTTCAGGACAGGGTGAAATATGGAGGATGTCACTTCATCCAGATTTAACTCGTATGTACAGTATTGACTTTCAAAATAGGAAACTTCGTTACTGTCTAACAATTGATTTCTATAGGAGCGAGATGGCAAGCATCAATCTCAAAGATGCATGCTATTCAGTTCTCATTCAGAGGGATCACCGGAGATATTTGAAATTTATTTGGATGGGTCAATGATAACAGTTCAAGCGTTGCAAAATGGGCTAACTTCAGCTCCCAGGTTTATTTACCAAATTACTAAACCCGGTGCTTGGGCTGCTCAGAGCTCAAGAACATTTGTTATCACCTATCTGGATGATGTTTTAAATGCTGTATTTTACTAAATTTAACTGATGCCACCCCAAACTATATTTGAGAAATTGGGATCCCTCATCCATCCAGTTAAATTTAAGTTGATACCAATCAGAACTATTGAGTATTGGGATTTACATTTAACTATCAACTTAACAGGGACTCTGCCCTGGGGCAAGGGATGGAATTAACAACCTCGTTGTTATTAAGCAGCCTTCTATTCATCAAGCGTAATTGGCAATATAGCAGCTGTGTTTCGGCGGTGCAAATTGGGCCTTTGCATTATCAGAACTTACAACGTGCAAAGAATTAATCTCTCAAGTACCATATAGGTCATTATTAATAGATCTATGCTATGTCCAGCTGAAGCTACCAAAGTCACAATGGTGGCAGTATTCAGCATTGCTCCAGTAATTTTGGTCAGTAATCTTCAGTAATTACAAACTGATGCTAGTACTCAAAGATGAGAAATTACGAATGCCATCTCCAATTACGGAGGCGGATGCGGTTTGCATGATTTACCAAATTTTTAATTATTGTTATCAACTACCTAAAAAACACTAGGTGCATTCCATAGGTTAATGGTTATTGTGAGAATCTGCATAATCTGCATGCTCAACTCCAAGTTGATACACTATGGTGGTGGCATATGTTAGTCACATGGGTGCAATCAAGTTAAAGTATCTTGTGATATTTACCTGACCTCATTTGACGCTATTATATCATCATATGATATCAATGACAACACAGAATGGATGTTGGATCACAAAGTATTTAAAGCCATTATGACTCGATGGAACACCGAATATCGATATGTTTACATCCAGGCTCATTTACCAGTTGCAAAATATGTTGCATACAGTGGCGAGAGATACATTATCGCCACACTGGGGAAGAATGTTCTTGCATGTCTTTCCTCCATTCTACCACATCAGTCGGGTCTTGCAATAAATCCATCAAGATACCGCTTAAGGCTTTTCGAACTGCCTGACTGGCATACGCAGCCATGGTTTCCATTAATGTTAGGAATAATATAGAACCTTATATGGTTATTCAAAAAATAAAACTTTGCTGGTTCAGCCTGTATCTTGGGAAACCATCCTCTGCATGATAAATCAATTCATTGACTTGCAGTCTCTGAGGACTATTGCTGCAGCTGGGGTTGTCAGACTGATCCATGTAGTGCTCACTGCAGAGTGAAGGGAAAGCACCAAAAGGCAGTACATTTCCACTTGAACAGATGGGAAGCGTTACATACACATGTTACATACTATACAGCATAGATAACTGATGTCTTATAGTTCATTTTCAAATGGGTCTTTGACAATAATTAAGTTACAGTGCCATTAGCTTTGCCAACGTGCCTTCTCATCATATTTACTGCAGCAAGTGGGTCCCACACTGTCAGGTCTCACACTCTGATATCCAGAATTATATAGGATATCTTTAACACAAGTTCTCCCAGGCCTAGTTACACGGAAGTATGGAACATTGACGTTATGTTAACACAACTTCACCAGGGGGCTCCTGCTACATCTTTATCTTTAGCCGGCTCTCATAATGTAGTTATCCTCATGGCATTGGCCTCAGTGCAACGGGTCCAGTCACTACATAAATTGCGACTGGACAGGATGGTACATCTGCTAATAACATAATATTTTATGTTTTGATATAATTAACCAGAACAAACCAGGGGCGTTAGGTGTCAAACCAGTTTCATGGCACACCCCATGGACCTTATGGGGTGTGTCACACATTTACAACAATACGTCTAGGTCACCTAGGGCTTTAAAGACTCCAAGCTAGCAATGTTTGTTAGTTACAAAAAAAACTTCATAGAAGTATTAGTTCTACCATGTCCAGGTGGTTAAAACTGGGTTTTGGCTAATGCATGAGTCGATACTAATATTTTCCACACTCACTCCACCAGGGCTGCTACTACATCAGCTCCAAGGGTTATGTCCATTCCACTGGACTACATCCTAGCAGCTGTAGGATGGTCAAACGAACATACTTTCCCAATATTTTATAATAACCCAATGCCAAACTGGGCGCATTTGCCAACTCCATTTTAGATTCTGTTTTATAGTTTCCCCCTGGATGAAAGGGGTCTATTATTTTCTTTTGATGATTAAAGCATCAGCGTTTTAACAAACTGTCATGTCTGAATGCATTAATATTTTTCGCTCATCCGTGGTCACTTCATGCAGTGTGTAATGCATGGACTCGTTTCCGGCATGAAATCACAGAGCTTTGAAATCTTCAAATAGTCACTCACATGACTCCGAAGTAAAATAGTAAGATTAAATGAGAACCTACCAGTTTGAAGTTTGATCTTTATTTTATGAGGAGTTACGATGATCGATTACGTGCCCACTGCTCCCAAACATCGTATCATAAAGGTCATCTGGTAACCATATAACATATAACCATATAACAATTACAGCATGGAAACAGGCCCTCTCGGCCCTTCCAGTCCGTGCCGACCATTTGTTTTCCCCTAGTCCCATCTACCTGCACTCAGATCATACCCCTCCATTCCCTTCCCGTCCATATACCTATCCACGTAGTTCTACAATTCTCCAATCTTACTTTGCTCAGTTCAACCATTATTGTCTGTGATTTGAAGATTGACGCATGCGGGCTGATGGCCTTCTTCACGTAATTGCTCTTGGTAACTCCTCATAAAACAAAGATCAAACTTCAAACTGGTAAGTTCTAGTTTAATCTTACTATTTTGTGAGGAAATGCCCGAGGTATATGTAGATAGCGTTAGAAACTCTTTTATACTGTCTCAATGTAATCTGATATCTTACAATTTTGTACATAAGCATTATTTTACACTCATGCACTTAAATATTATTGTGCTTCTGTTTAGTTTAGTTTAGTGACACCGCGCAGAAACCGGACCTTCGGCCCAGCGAGTCCGCACCGACCAGTGATTCCCACACATTAACACTATCCAACACACACTAAGGACAATTTTACATTCATACCAAGCCAATTAACCTACAAACCTGCACATCTTTGGAATGTGGGAGGAAACCGAAGATCTCGGAGAAAACCCACGCAAGTCACGGGGAGAATGTACAAACTCCGTACAAACAGCACCTGTAGTCAGGAGTGAACCTGGGTCTCCCACGCTGCAAGCGCAGTAAGACAGCAACTCTGCCGCTGAGCCACCGTGCTGCCCCAAGCAAGATTGTTACTGAGCTGTATGCAATTAAGAATTTTATGTTAATTTCATTAAATTGTACCATTGAACCATTCGTGTTTACTACATAATTGCCAACAAGTTCAAGATTTCTATGCATGAATACTAAACTCAGAAACTTGCTGGCTGTTGTTCAGCACTGATTTTTCTAATGTGTTCTGATGCTGTATTTATCTCATGCAAGATATTTTATTTACAGACGGGAAATCACTCAAAGGACCTTCACTATCAAAACACAACAGGGATTCCCCCTCCTAAGATTTCAATGGAGGAGAACATTTACAAGGGGATTAAAATAAATATCAGTAATTTTAGATTTTATCTCATTTGAGTTCATTTGTTTTTGTGTTTTAATTATTTCAAATGTATAAATATTTGTCATTGTTTAAATGATTTCAGAAATGTTTAATATGTTTTGAAAATTCAGAATCATTTAGTATATTTTGAAAGTTTTGACACCTGCTGTCAACATTTTCTCAGCAGTTTCTTGAGGTGAATAGTTCCGTATTGATTTCCTTCAACCACCCACATCCATGCAAAGAAACAGAGAGACAGATTGGCACACAGATAGTTACACAGATAGGTAGACACAAAATACTGGAGTAACTCAGTGGGACAGGCAGCATCTCTGGAGAGAAGGAATGGGTGACGTTTCTGGTCGAGACCCTTCTTCAGACTGTTACTCCAGCATTTTGTGTCTACTTTCGATTTAAACCAGCATCTGCTGTTCTTTCGTACACAATAGGTACGCAGATGGGCACATTGATGGAATTTTTCAAACTGAAGGCCGTGTTATGCCTCGGGGGTCTCACAACTGAACTAAGAGTCAACACTTAGCTGCAAGTGTGGGTAGAGGATTTTCAGAAAGGCAAGCACTAAATTTTATAGATAAGAAGAAAACTCAATTTTGTATACAACTGGAAAATATTGTTTTTAAAAATTCATGATAAAGGATCTGGGTATAACTGGAAATTGCCCATCTTCAAGCACTATTGCTATCATTGAATGGCCTGCCTATCGTGGTTGTCATTTTTCTTAATGCAAACTTGAACTTGAATGCTTTTAATTTCTAATGAATCAAATTCATGCAAATACATAAATATAGAAATTACATGGGAATATAAACATATATTTTTACGTCTTGTTAATGACCATTGCATTACTGATTTAATATTTATGTTTTTCCATTTAGTTTAAACAGTTTGGGTCAACAATAAAAGAGTAACCAAAATTAAACTGTATGAATGCATTTTATCATATATGCACAACTTCTAAATTAGTTTTGTTTAGCCAAATTATACGCATTGGAAGACATAGCAACTAAATAATAAATACTGCATTGTGCTTATAACATTTTAATATTATTTTGAAAAAAAAACGTTCAATTAAAAAGTTTTATAGCTTGCACCTTAGTATGACTTTGCCTGAGGTATTAGTAGGACAACTTTAATTAGTTACATTAATAATGAAATCACAAGCAAGGTTCTTTTGATTTGGGTTGGTTACTGCTTTACGCACTAATATATTAAGTTCAATATTAAAATATTAATGTTAATGTCATAGCTGGGATACCTTTTCTATTGGATAATGCGTGCATAAAAGTAAGACTTCTATCATGGGATTACCTTTCAAGTAAACGTTGTACAATAAATCTAAATTGCAATCTTCAAAAAGAACCTTGCTTTCCACTCAGAAGGCTAAATATTCTGTATTCTCAGCATTCTGCAATAAATCACTGTTAAGCAGGATGTAAAGCAGCTTATGCACATCTGTAATTAACAGTTAGCTTCTGAAATTCTGATTGCTGATCCTTCTAATGATTTTAGCAGTAATCGGCAGATTAACCCTTAGCTTCCCCACTGTGAGTGATATCAATTCATCGGAAGTGATATAAATGCATCACTCATTAATATAAGATCAGGTATAATCTTACTGAAGGATGAGCAGACAATAAACCTATGCCCTCTAGTTCTTGATTCTCCTACCTTGGAAAAAATGTCTATGTGCATTCACCCTATCTGTTCCTCTCATGATTTTACACACCTCTACAAAACAACCCCTCAAGCCCCTTCACTCCAAGGAATAAAGAACTAGCCTGCACGACCTTTCCAATATAGTGCAGTCCCGGCAGTATCCTTGTAAATCTACTCCGCACTCTTTCCAGCTTACAACGTGACTTAAGTGTGTCTTATTCCAACATAAAATGACATTTCCTCAATTAATAAATTGTGAAATCAATTTTACTTTGGAGTCACATGAGAGACTACGTGAAGAAGGCCATCCCCACGTATGCGCGTCATTACGTCTGACGCATTGCGCAACGACTGACTGGCGGGTGCGTCGCTCCTTCCAGCGATAAGTTTTAAACACTCCGGTAAGTGTTCATAACTTAGCTGTGGTCGTTGTTCCCGGTTCAGGGATTTTTGCTTACCTTTAAGCATCGGATTTTGGGAGAACATGTCCAAGGTAAAGAGGCAGGCTGTCACGAAACCGGCTGCGGAAGACTGCGGGCAGCGCGAGACTGCCGAATTCGCCTTCAGGGCCGCTGGCAGAGCAGCCAGTGGCTACAGACTTGGTGCTGCCAGAAAGTGCCTTGGCTACTCCACGGGGGAGGAAAGCCACCAGAAAGTCTGAGGGCCCTGAATTCAGATGAGTCGGGCCAGAAGGTGGAAAATTCCTCTCCTTCTATGGGCAGCGTTATTGGCAGGCTGGCCGAAATGGAGAACCTAGTGGAGAGGTTTCTCCAGAGCGATATGCTCCAAAGGATGGAGCTCTAGGAGCCTGGCGATTACAGAGAACCCAAGGCAGCAGCACCTGTGTCAGTGCTGCAGAATATGTCCCTCTCTGATGAGGGGAGCGTACGAGGTCAGTGTTATACTGACCCAGAATACGGAGGCACAGCTGGGCAGCATGCTTCATGGCATGAGGGGCAAACATTGGATGTACCCCCTATGACATCCAGATTTGCTATCCCTGCCCTAACAGGGGAACCATTGGAAGAAGAGCTCGCCATGAGCATAAATTATCTGGCCTCCCATCAACTCCAAGACCAAACGATGGAGGAT
Source organism: Okamejei kenojei (assembly GCA_035221665.1). Taxonomy (NCBI): domain Eukaryota; kingdom Metazoa; phylum Chordata; class Chondrichthyes; order Rajiformes; family Rajidae; genus Okamejei; species Okamejei kenojei. Next base: position 95,220,904 of record CM069131.1, read on the forward strand.
ACAACTGCCAAATATCATACTCCACTAAACTGTGCCTCACTTAGTGTCCCGGTTGTAAACCAATCTATCTGGGGACACATCAGAGCCCAAGAGGTAAAAATTCAAAAAATCCTCTGGCTACTTGCCTCAGGCATCATGGCCTTTGCCAGTGGATGGGGCGCCCATCTCTGATACTCAGCAGGAGGCAATGGCATTAATGTGCAATGCACATTTTGAAATCAAATGCCTCAGCTAGAATGCCATCCGTCCTGCTCTAAACCCAAAATTTGTTGGGCTGTGCAAGCCGGGGAATGTGCAACCCCCAAACCTCCTGTTCGGAGAAGACCTGTCTAAACAGGTAAAAGAGCTAGATGAGGAGGCAAAAACCATTGGCCTTATGAAGGCACCTCCTAAGGTATCATCTTTCCGGCAACTGTATCCTAACCCTCCTCTCCATACCAGACGGTTCACTGGATATGGTGGACGTGGTTCCGAGCAACAGACACAGAAGCCTTTTTTGGGGTAGGGCCCAAAGTGGGCCATGTTCAAATTGCGGGGATGGCATCCTCAGCCATACCCCCCAGACCTCGGGGTCAGAAGCAGAGACCATACCAGTAAGGTAAGTGAGCCTGCGATGGATTAATTACAAGTTGGGGGGAGATTGCAATTTTTCTTACATGAATGGCATTGGATAACATCTGACCCGTTTATACTGCACAGTATACAAGGTTTCCAAATTGAGTTCATTTCTGATTCACCTCCACCCACTCAGCATACACCCAGCCGCACTTTTGTGTTTTTCTCAACAGGAGTGAGAAAAACACCAAAGTGCTTTTATGAGTGCACAAGGAGAAATTGAGTCTTTGTTCCAGAAAGGGGTAATTGAGAAGTCGAGTCGTGAGCCTCACCAGTTTGTGTCCAACATATTTACTAGGCTAAAGAAGGATGGAGGATGTCGAATTATCCTTGATTTGACCGAGCTTAACACCTTTCTGCAGTATAAACACTTCAAAATGGAAACTTTTATCACTGCCAAACAACTGTTTTCCAAGGGATGCTACATGGCGAGCATTGACCTCAAAGATGCTTACTGTTCAGTGGCAATTCATGAAGCTCACAGGAGATTTTTGAAGTTTAACTGGATGTAGCAGTTGAGGCGGTTTAAAGCATTGCCTAATGGATTAACCTCAGCCCCCAGACTATTCACTACATTGCTAAAACCAGTCCTGGGGTGACTCGGGGCACAGAATCATATAGTCATGGCATATTTGGACTACATCTTAGTCATTGGGAGGACTTTGGAATTAGCTGAATTATCTGTGTCAACTACAAACCTCGTTTTTTAGAAACTGGGGTTCTTAATCCATCAGTTAAGTCCAAATTAGTGCCATCTACGATAATTTACTATTTGGGATTCACCATTAACTCAGTACACATGTCAGTGACTCTGCCTCGAGGCAAGCAATTAGAGTTAATTGAAGCCTGCAGGAAACTCATTGTTAATAATCAACCTTCTATTAGACAAGTGGCTAGCATAATTGGAAAATTAGTGGCTGCTTTCCCAGCTGCTCAGTTCAGGCCTTTGCACTACCAAAACTTACAATGTGCAAAGGAACAGGCACTCAAGCTTCATGGAGGCCGTTTCGATAGACCCATGCAATTGCCAGCTGAGTTACAGTGGTGGGTTACCAATATTCAGTGTTGTTCAAGTACTATTTTAGTCGATACACCATCAGTTATCCTGCAGACTGATGCCAGCCCGCTAGGATGGGGTGCTACCGATACCGTCTAAAGCTGCAGTGGCAGTTGGGATCTGCAGGAATCATCGATGCTTCAGTCACACGGTTTTAACGACTTAGAGTTGTTAGGAGCACTCTATGGGTTAAAGGCTTTTTGTACCAACATGCATCATGTGCATGTCCAAATTCAGATTGACAACACTACAGCAGTTGCGTACATTAATCACATGGGTGAAAGTAAGTCTGTATTCTGTGATAAATTGTCTAATCTCTTCTGGCACTGGTGTATTGCGAGAAACATCTGGGTTTCAGCTATCTATTTACCAGGTAGATATAACACGGTGGCAGATACCAGATCACGGGAGTTCATTGACAACAAAGAATGGATGTTAAATCACAAAATATTTAATGACATTGTCCTTCGTTATGGTGTACCAGACATTGATCTGTTTGCTTCCAGGCTTAATCATCAGTTACCAATTTACATGTCATGGGAGCCAGACCCAGAGGCAGTAACAGTAGATGTATTCTCGGTACACTGGGGTGGGAAATTTGTGTATGTTTTTCCCCCATTCTGCCTCATTACTCGATGTTTGGCCAGAAATTGAGCAAGACTCCGCCTCTGGCACATTGGTAGTACCAGACTGGCCTACTCAGCATTGGTTCCCTCTGGTTCTAGCCTTAATTACACAGCTATTTATGGCAGTGTCCAAGAGCAGAAATCAGCAGGTCCACCTGGGAAAGCCATCCTCTTCATGACCGGGAGATGTACTGTTCTCGCTCTAATATTTCATATGACACAGCTTCTATTACGAACATTTTGGAATTTCTTTTGTCACATTTTCATGATAACAACCTCAATTACAGTGCCATTAACAGTGCCCGGAGTGCTTTGTCAAATAATTTATGGCTGGGGACAGCGAACCACATGGTAGGATCTCACCCTTTAATAACCAAGTTTATGAAGGGCAATTTTAACTCCACTCCCCCTAGGCCCAGGTACACACATATATGGGACGTGAGTGTGGTTCTCACGCTGCTCCGTAAGTGGGCACCAGCTTCATCTCTGTCTCTGCACCATCTTACACTCAAAGTAGTCATGCTCATGGCACTGGCCTCAGCACAACGGGTCCAGACATTACAAAAACTCAGACTGGACAGTATGGGTACATCTTGTAATAACATCACATTTTTTGTTCATGACCTCGTTAAGCAGAGCAGGCCAGGGAAACAGGGGCTCAAATTGAGTTTTATGGCATACCCCTCAGATCCACGAGTGTGTAGTGTCACACATAATTCAATACTTAAAGGTCACTAAGAGACTGAGAGGCTAGGAACTCTCCTCCTTTGTTAGTTATACCAAACCTCATAAAAAGGTTATGGTGCAGACCATCTCTAGATGGATTAAACAGGTTCTGGTGTGTGCAGGAGTGGACACTGACACTTTTAAACCTCATTCCACCAGGGCTGCATCGATATCAGCAGCAAGGGATATGGATGTCCCTCTTGACCACATTCTGGCGGCTGCAGGATGGTCGAATGAGCGGACATACCAAAGGTTTTATAATAGGCCTATCGCCAGACCGGGCATTTTTGCTGATTCTGTTTTAAGTTCTGTTTAACAGATTCCCCCAGGTGAGAGGGGTCACTGTTAATTTCTTTTTGTTATTAAAGCAACAGTATTGTTTAACCATGCCATGTTTGAATGCATTAATTTTTCTCACTCGTCCTGGTCAATTGATGCAGTTGTGACACGTGGACTCGTTCCTCGGCATGAAATCATAGAGCTTCAAAATCTTCACCTAGTCACTCACGTGACTCCGAAGTAAAATAGTAAGATCAAACGTGAACTTACCAGTTTGAAGTTTGATCGTTATTTTATGAGGAGTTACAATGAGCGATTACGTGCCCTCCGCTCCCGACCCTCGTAACATAACAATCTTTCTGTAAGTTCTAGTCAACTCTAATCGTATAATTTTAGTTCAACAACTCTTCTCTGTGATTTCACACCGCTGCTTTGAAGATTGACGAGCATGCGTGGGGACAGCCCTCTTCACGTAATCACTCATCGTAACTCCTCATAAAATAACGATCAAACTTCAAACAGGTAGGTTCTCGTTTATTCTTACTATTAATTCTGAAACCATTTTTCAATGATTCTTGGCAAAGCCAGCATTTATTTGGATTGTTCCTAAGAATGTAGTGGGTGCATCACTTTCCTGAACCATTGCAAGCGCACTGTTGGGGAAGGAATTCCAGGCTTTAGAGGAAATGATGACAAAGGATCAACATATATCTTTATGAAGAGTATGCAACTGGGAAGGGCACCTGTTGATGGCGGTGTTCCCATGAACTTGCTGTCCTTGCCCGTTTCTTGATGTAGAGCTCATTGATTTGTGAATGCCCTCAGAATAGCTATCAATGAGATAGCAGAACATAAGAAGTGGAAGCAGGACCAGACGGCTCAGCGGACACGGAACCGCCCGAAGGATCGGTGGAGGAGAGGATCGCCGGTTTGTTGGCAGAGCCCATTGAGGGCGATGGAGGAATGCCCTGCAGGAGCCTGGTGCTTACCGGGATCAGGAACTGCGCCAGTAGTACGAGCACATGGATGGAACAGACTTTGCGCTTTGGAAATGGTGCCAAAATATGGCGGCACCTGCACATGTAAATATGCAAAAATAATTTCACTGAACAGTTGCATGTGACAAATAAAACACCATTGAACATGGAATCATTGAACCATTGAGCCATTGAATCAAAAGTAGACCATTGTCCTTTGAGCTTGCTCCATTATTAATTAAGATCATGGGTGGGTTTTTATCTCAGCAACATTTTCCTGCATACCATATAGCTTGCTTCCTATCAACAAGTTATAAAATAAATAAATATTCATGTGATTGGTGGTCTGCCAATGGAGTGGGGCTGAGATTCTTGAGTGCTGTTGCCTCTGTGTTCATCCAGGCAAATGAAGAATGGTCCGTCACAGTCCTAATTTGTAACCATGTTTGGAAAGATCCTTGTAAATTGTGAAAAGACCTCAAAGTTACAGGAGGTGAGGCAGCCTTGCAGGACCCAAAGCCTCCGGCCTCCCACCATGGGTTCAAGTCGAGGTTTTATTCATTGATCACCATCAGTATATCGATGGCCAGAACGCAAAGTGCCAGAGTTACTTTGCAGGACATACAGCATCTGTGGAGAGAATGGATAGGTGAAGTTTGTTTTGGATCCTTCAGTCTGAAGAACGGTCCCAACCCAAAATGTTGCCTATCCTTTCCCTCCGCAGATACTACCTGACTCTCTGATTACTCCAGCACTTTGTGTTCCGCTCAAGATTACAGCATTAGCTGTTCCTTGCATCTTCAGGATATTGATGGTATCTGGAGAGTGCAGGATATGCCAGATATGTAATGGTGTAAATTTCTGCTAATTGCCCTCAGCACTTCATCAATGTCCATCTTGAGCTGCCTGGTCAGTTCTGAATAGTTTCCATTTTGCACAACTGCAGTAGCACATAACATTAAGGTACAATGGACCTCAGTGAAACAATCAAATAATCTGAATTGGTTAAATGTCACAGTATGCATGTGACAGTTTGAAAATGTAGATAGGGTGGCACAATGGTGCAGCTGGTAGAGCTGTTGCGTCACAGCACCAGAATTCTGGGTTAATTCTTGTTCTCTATTTCTATCTGTATGGAGTTTGCATGTTCTTCCTGTGACAGCATGGGTTTCCTCAGGTGAACTTTGGGGTGGAAGAATGCCACAGCGGTAGAGTTGCTGCCTTACAACGCCAGACAGCCGCTTTCGATCCTGACTACGGGTGCTCTCCGTAAGGAGTTTGTACATTCTCCCTGTGGCTGTGTGGATCTTTTGCATGTGCTCCGGTTTCCTCCCGCATTCCAAAGATGTGCTGGTTTGTAGGTTAAATATTTTCTATAAGTTGTCCCTAGTGGGTAGGATGGCTGTCAAGGAAAGGGCGTTCACGTCGCGGCCCTGTTTTCACCAATCTTTCCACCACCACGCACAAGAAGCGCAAGACAGACACCATTTTGCAGATGCCGTGAAGTGTGTTCAGCTCTGGCTGAACAACTTCTAAACTTGTGTGTGGACTCGATAAGAAGAAGTGGGTAAGATAGAACTATTGTACGGTTGATTGCTGCTCAGTGCAGACTTGGCGGTGCCAAAGGGCTGTTTCCTGCTGTATCTCTGAATTAAATTCTGGTATCTTCCCACACCAATGACATGTGGGTTTGGAGGTTCATTGGCCTCTGTAAAATTGCTCCTAAGGTGTAGGGGTGGATAAGAAAATGGGCTAACATAGAACTCATGAGACCTTGTGATCATTGACCAGCATGGTATTGGTGGGCTGAAGGGTCTGTTTCCATATTCTTACTCTAAAAATCATGGTGATATGATTTGTTCCTTGACAGTATATTAGAGTCGATCATTGACTATTTAAACTATAAAATTATATTACCATATTGAATAAATACTGATAGAAAATCATTTTCAGGATGGCATGACTGGCAAAGCCAGCAATAATTTGCAGCCTGAATTGTCCCTGACAATGTAGTGATGCACTGCTTTCTTGAACCATTGCTGGCTTACTATTGTGAAAGTAGTTCCATACTTCAAAGCCAGTGGTAAAGGCCAACAACATATATTGAGGGAATATATGCAATTGGTTAGGGTGAACATTCGACATTTTCTCCACAGACTTATTTCTATTTGAGCAGATGGATCTGTCGCAGATAGATTTTAATGCGGACAAGAAAAGAAAAAAATGAACAAAATGCAGAATATATTTATAGATACAGAGAAAGTGCAGATTAAAAAGGAAACCATGCTAGGACAACAACGTTAAATTGGAAGGGTGGCAAATTAATCCCTAGTTTATGGGAGGTCCATTCAAGAGTCTGATAACAGCAAAAAAAACTGTTCTTGAATCTGGAGGTATGTGCTTTCAAGCTTTTGTATATTTTGTGTGATGGAAGAGGAGGCAAGAGGGGATAGAGAGGTCAACCAAGGTATGAGTGGTCCTTGATTATGTTATCTGTTTTGCCGAGGCAACACAATGCAAAGATGGAGTCGATCACCAAAGATGGAATGCGATGGACCGCGCTGTGTTTACAACTCTCTTCAGTTTCTTGCAGTCTTGGACAAACCTTGGAGTAATGTGTGCAGTTATTGTTGCCCAGCTATAGGAAGAATGTCATTAAGTTGGGTGTGAAAATATTCGCCAGGATGTTACCAGAACTTGAACACTAAGCTATGATGCACCTTGATGAGATGCTTTCTAAGGTGCATCTGGAGAAATTGATAAGAATGATTGCAGACATGGCAAATTTCCTTAAGCTTCTGAGGAAGTAGAGGCTTCCTCTGAGTTTAATTAATTTGCTGTTATGGTAGATTTGGAACTTTGGATTGTTTGTCTAGGCCTTTGGATTATAGACAGAGTAATTTAACCTGGCAACCACTATACTCCCTCTTTTTTTCCGAATGAATAAATAAAGTGCCGTAATCCTTTCATTAATCACATACTAATGTACCAAAATTATTAGCAAAACAGATAAGTGCTCAATCCCAGTGGCTGCCCTTTGTCAGTCCCTCTGTGATGCATTATTGGGGTCTTCTTCTTCTCTCGGGTGGCATGCACAGCCTAAAGTTGTAGGACAATTGCTCTATTTGATCTTCCGTTTGTGCACTTCGAGTTGATTACATTAGTCGAAACAGTGCGGATGACGTGAAGGTTGCAATCTTCCACCCCATTATTGGGGTTATAGGGCAGAGTAATTCTGAAATGTTCCACAGGAACTCAGACCTATATCCAAAATCAACAAATGCCATAAACCATACAGAATATAAATCTTAAGAAATTTAGGTAAGATTAATTTGTCCTGAAAGTTCTGTCTGGGAGAAAATATTGCTCCTGACATCCTTCATAAATTTCTCCTTTCTCCTTAATCCTATGCCTTTTTTATTTTTAGAGTATTTGCTTTGTCCATACCACTCATGAATTTGTATACTTCAATAATGTTACCTTTCCACCTGTTACGCTTCAAAGAAAAGACCCAGCCTATCTAGCCTCTCCTTATAACCCAAAGCCCACAGGTTCCGGTAACATCCCGGTGAATCTCTTCTGCAACTCTTTCAACTTAATAACATTCTTCCTAGACTGATTGACCATAACTGCACACAGTACTCCAAGGGTGGTCTCATCAATGACTTGTACAGTTTTATCATGATGTCCTAATTTTTGTACTTGGTACCCATTCCAATGGAGGAAAGCATGCCAAATGCTTTTGTATTCACCCTGTCCATCAGATTCAATGTTTTCAGTGAACCATGCAAATGCAGGCCTAAATATCTCTCACTCGTTAGGCGTCTACCATTTACTGTGTAATTCATGTCCTGGTTTGACACACAAAAGTGCAATACCTCACACTTGTCAGAGTTAAATTCTACTTGCCATTCTTTTGTCCCCCTTCCTGACAAATCTGAGATATCTTTCTGCACTGTCCACTATACTATTAATTTTGGTGTCATCTACAAATTTACTAATGGCCCTGTCCCACGGTACGAGTTCATTCCAAGAGCTCTCCCGAGTTTAAAAAAAATCAAACTCGTGGTGAGCACGGAGAATGAACGTAGCGGGTATGTCGGAGCTCAGGGACGTCTCTTAGCGGCTAATAAAGCTCAGGGCAGGTACTCGGGAAGACTCGCTAATGGCAAGTAAGCTCGGGAAGACTCGTGAAGATTTTTCAACATGTTGAAAAACGTCCATGGGAGCCCCGACTACCGAGGAGTGTAAATCTCTGAGTTCGAATCAGGGCAAACTCGGGAGAGCTCTTGGAATGAACTCGTACTCTGGGACAGCGCCATAACAATGTTAACTATGATGTCATCCAAATTGTTAATGTAGATTTTCAAACAACAGTGAACACAGTTCCAACCCCAAGCACACCATTTATCCATTGACCTCCATCAGAACAACAAGCCTCCACAAGTCTTTATGACTATCTCAAATCATTTAATTCCCATCCAAATGTTAATAGAAACCAGCCCCTCAGATTAACCTCCAATAACTTTCCATCACTGACGTCATACTCACCGATATCTAATACATTGGCATGTCTTTACTGTCTTTCTTAATGAATGGTCCAACATTGGGTAAAATCCAACCTTCTGGAACTTCACCTGTGGCAAATATGTCTGCAAAACCTCCGCAATGTCTTTAATTGCTTCCCATAAGGTCTAAAGATGCACATGGTCAGGCATTGAGAATTTATCCATCTTTACGCAATTTAAAACTGCCATCACCTCCTCCTTTGGTAATTGTATATGCTCTAAGACATCACAACATATGCCTCAATTCCTTCCATAATCTTCTCCAGAGTAAAAACTGATAAGAAATGCTCATTTAAAATCTCTGACATCTCTTGTGGCTTGACACAAAATCATCCTCACTGATCTATTAGTAATCTATTCTCTCCCTAGCCACCCTTTTACTCTTGGAGTGCCTGCAGAATCTGTTAATAATTTCCCTTATCTTTCCTGCTAGATCCATTCCCTTTTGCCCTCCTGATTGCCAATTAGGTGCATTGTTATACTCGTCGAGCAGATCGCCTGATCCTGACTGCTTCAACCTGAAAGAGGCCTCCGTCTTTTTTCCTGAATCACAGATTTGAAATTTAAACCCATCAATAGCCAGACACTAAATCCAATCCAAGATGTTCTTTTCCAAGAAAAATGTAGTCACAGCTAAATTGCTTTCCTGGTTTTTGGAGCCGTAAGGAACAAGATTTATAGAGGCGCACTGAAAGCTATGAACCACGAGGGAAATAAAGTTCATTTCACTGGTCTTGTGCCAGTCTTTTTGAAGCTTTATTTACATCATGGTGGAGTGAACCTTTAGGAGACCGGTACCCATGAGAGTACATCATGTAAATTAGATGGAATTTATGTATCTGATAGCAGCAATTGCCGTAGGGGAGGTTTTTGCTCCATGGACATCACTTTGTTGAGAATGCAGCGTTGGGGATAGCAAACAATTATTATATTTTTTGCAGCAAATAACTTGAAGTTGGTGACCTGTGGACTCTCTAAAATAATATGGATGACCAGCAGCTGAATTTTTTTTCAAAAGCAGAATGCATCTGCTTTTTGCCTTTTGTTGTCCCAGAAGAGGGCAACCAATATAAATTGGATGAAGGCAGAGCACTGCCAGCCAGGAAAACACATGTATGACTTTAACACCTGATTAGATTCTCCTCGAAAAACTCACTCCTCCTCTGCAATTACCACAACAGTGAACAAGGATTTGATTTTTGGGCAAAAATCATGACTAAAGGAAAACCTTTAAGAAAGGTAAACAATTCCTTTGGCAGAGCTGCTTTGATTATAGGACATTCGCCAAACACTCTGTAGATGCTAGTGAGTTTTTCCAGCATTTTACATTTTATTTCATAAGGTGTAGTATTTCATTTTTTATTTCATGTTTCATGTATGTTGTGTTTTTGTGTTATGACTGTTAGCAGATCAATTTCTCTCTGGGATAAATAAAGTACTATTGTATCGTATCATATCGCAATAGCTGAAATAGGCCATTTAGTCTACTCTGATATTCAATCATGGTTGATCTATCTTTCTCTCACCCCATTCTCCTGTCTTCTCCCTATATCTCCTGACACACGTACTAATCAAGAATATATTAATCTCCACCTTAGAAATATCCATTAATGCCCCCCAACAGCATTCTATGGCAATGAATTCCACAGATTCACCACCCACTGACCAAAGAAATTCCTCCTCATCTCCTTTCTAAAGGTATGTCCTTTTATTCTAAGGCTAAGGCCTCTGTCCTCGTCTCTCCCATTAGTGGAAACATCCTCTACACATCCACTCTATCCAGGCTTTCTCTTGAATTACACTTCTGGGAAAATAAGTTAGGATCAATTTAAATTATTCAACTGCTGGCCAAGAATGATGTGTTTTTTAATGTAATTCTGCCTTTAATTTATATTGGGATTTTTTGTAACATAAAATTGTATTTCCCTTTTATTTTCCATGTCTGTTTCTGTGTCAATGTAACTAGGAAAACCAAAACAATTGCAAACAGGAACCAGAACAATGCTGGCAGCAATTAGCAAATCAGATGGGATTTATGAAGAAAGCAGATCATTGGAGACACTTTGACCAAACCTTAAGTTTCTAAGAATGGATATGCAGTCTGATCCAGCAATATATAACTTCTGGAACGTAGCAGAACATGTGCCAATAAAATTTGTTGGAAATTGCTTTCTTTAATTGCATATGGAATGGATCTCAAACAATAGACAATGTGCAGAAGTAGGCCATTTGGCCCTTCGAGCCAGCACCGCCATCCAATGTGATCATGGCTGATCATCCCCAATCAGTACCCCGTTCCTGCCTTCTCCCCATATCCCCTGACTCTGCTATTTTTAAGAACCCTATGTAGCTCTCTCTTGAAAACATCCAGAGAACCTGCCTCCACTGCCCTCTGAGGCAGAGAATTCCACAGACTCACCACTCTCTGTGAGAAAAGGTGTTTCCCCGTCTCCATTGTTGAAACTGGTTTGGTATTGTGGCTAAATCATGTTTAGTGTGGTTTATTAGATTACCTTTGACTTTGAATTAGACTCTGTTTTAAGCAACTTTAATTTGTAGTTTTTCTTACTTGATGTGTTTGTGGAGTCATAGAGTCTTATGGCATGGAAACAGGCCCTTTGGTCCAATTTGCCAACAATGGCCAACATGTCCCATCGACGCTAGTCCCACCTACGTGCGTTTTGCCCATATCCCTCTTAACCTGTTCTATCCATGTACCTGTCTAAATGTTTCCAGGCTTTTCAAAAAAGGGAGTGGTATGACAAGATTACAAAAATTTTATGTGACATAATGTGCGCACAACGCACATCACAAGTGTGAAGCCCCTCGGGGCCAGGGTCCATGGCCCGCTTAAGGATCCCTGGAAGCTCTGGAGGTTTAGATGCTCTCTGGTACATTCTGAGCCTTATTTTGGAGCATTTTTGCACCAAATGTATGTCCAATATTTCAGAAATAATTTTGGTTGAGTCAAGTATAATGAGTGGGTGGAATGGGATGATTGGGACCATTGTTGTATACATGTTTTTAAATCAAGAATGGTTGTCCTTGTTTTAATAGTCAAGTTGTACGGTTGTAAAATGTTACGTAAAATGTTATAAAGGATTCAAAAACTGCAAATAAAATACTATACGTTTTTGCAGTAATGAAAACCTTTTATTAGAAAATGTTTTGTGTGTTGATTTGATTGCCTGTTACTGTTAGACTGTGTTAGTATGTGCAGTGTACCTTTAATAGTCCTCCTGACCTAACAACTTCACATCACATCAACTTCAACATGAAATAGTGATGTGAATTTCCATCATGAAAATTGACGTCAAACTAAATGGTGCATTTAAATTACTATGACCGCTTTCAAACTAACCTATTTTACTGTCATACTATTATAACAAATTCTAGTTCCATAGTGACTCATAAACAAGATCACAAATCACATTTTGAATTCTCAAACATAATGTGATTGTGAATAATTGCAGAGCTGCCAAGTTTCACCGAGCATTTCTGTATTTTGATGGCTGTCAATCAGTGTTTTGTTGGGGATATCGGTATTTCTCACATAAATGCAATAGAACGTATTACACAGAAACTGGATTTTTAAAAATCAGTATTTTGCATGCAACCTCATGTATTTTCAAATATCAGTATGGAATACTGAAAATCAGTACTACTGAATTGTGAAACCATTTTTGAAATGTGAATTTAGAATTCTTGATTTTGGTTCCATACCATAAAAATATATAATAACATGACATAAATTTCACAATTCATCATATAGTTTACCAAACAATCAAACATGCTGGCATAATGCTGCATAATGAATCAGGTGCTCCTGGATGTATATTTCCATTACTTCTACTAATGCAAAGACATTAGTTGGCCTTATCTTATATGCCATCCCTGGTTTCACGAATATAGCACCTCAGACCAGTTTATCTAGCATGGCAGTCCACAGTTTGTTAATGCTGTCAAAGCATGTGTCGTTCTGCAGTACACCAATGTAGGTGGCCTGACTTCTATCTCTTCTTGCAGTGACCCGTTTGGTCTCTCAAAGTGTGACTTTATCTTTAATGGCAGTCCTCAGTTCGTTAATGCTGTCCAAGGCATGTGTCGTTCCGCAGCTAGTACACTGCTGTAGGTAGCCTGACTTCTACCTCCTCTTGCAGTGCCCTGTTTGGGCTCCCAAAATGAGAGGGGATTAGCAGACAGTTCAGGGTTCCTCTCACAGACTTCGACAACACTTTTGGCAGACCAGCATATATTGCCATTTAGCCATAAATCACATTTTCCAGTTCCCTTTTTTGAGAATGTAATTGTGCAAACTTAGTCCAAATTGTCCAAGTCATGGGCAAAGTCATAGTGAATGTGCATTGAGGTGAGTACAGACAGCCTGCCATTGCTCATGGAAATCCTGGTGTAGTGATGCAGGCGACGGACACTAGTGGCACACCTGCATATATTGCCATTTAGCCATAAATCCTTTTTTCCAGTTCCATTTTCCAAGAATATAACTGCGCAAACTTAGTCACGACTTTGTCCAGGTAATGGGCAAAGTCAATGTAAATGTGGATTAAGACGATGCAGACAGCCTGATATTGCACATGGAAGCCCTGGTCTTTGCTTCTTCGCGGATGTGAAAACGTGTTTGTCCTCGTTGGTTGGATCAAATTAAGATGCCGAGAGAGATCCCGCCCACTGCAAGCATGCTGCCCGAGGCGAGCGTCTCTTTGCCGCTTGGGCTCATGACCAAAGGTCCCGTCTACTTCCGCAGTTAAATGGAGGGGGACAGGCGGGGTCGGCAGAGCGCCGTGGAGAGACTGGCTACCGACAAGGCCAAGTATTGAAGAGCCAGATGGTGAGGGGGTGCAAAGTGGAGCACAATGGTTTGGCAGCACTGCCTCCAAGGAAGGCAGCGGCAGCGGGGCCAGCAGCAACACGAAGACTTACCTGGCCTCCGGCAGTACCCAGCACAGCAGGCAGCTGGGGCTCCCACCTGACATCGTGCGTCCCTCCAGCTCCAAGAGCCAGCTCAGGCCCGACTCACTAGTCATGTACCGGCAGAAGTGTGAGTTTGTGCGGGGAGCGGCGGCTATCAGCAGCGCCCATAGTTTCAAGGGCAGTGGCAGCCTGGTCCGGCACCTGCCGCCCGGCTTTAGCGGCCGTGGCAACAAGCAGCAGGGGCCAGCAACGTCGGAAGGGGGAGAATTAGCAGAGGATACAGAGGCTGCAGCACCCCAGGGAGCATAAATAACCACACCAGCGGCACTCCAGGGCTCACAAGTAACCACATCAGCAGCACTCCAGGGAGAAACAGCAGCCTTGCCAGCAACACCCCAGGGTTCACAAGTAACTACACTAGCAACACCCAAGGGTGCACAAGTAACCACTTCAGCAGCGCCCCAGGAAGCGCCAGTCACTATGCCAGCAGCATCCCAGGGTGCACAAGTAACCATGCCAGCAGTGCCACGAGAAGCAGCAGCAGGTCGCCCCAAGGAGCCGCTCAAGAGGCAGGTTGGTGAAGGCGGATTACGGTGCCCACACTCCGACCTCAGCTGCCACTTCTCCCGAGCCTGCTCGGGCTTGGACAGTTTATTCCAGCACTGCGGACTTGAGCCCGAGGTGATCGAGAACCTGGCCAGCGAGAAGTTTGCCGCCTTCAAAAGCCTTGTCCTCAAGTTTCACAGCATGAACGGCTTGTCCCACTTGAGTGACATTTTCGGCGACAGCCTGAAAAGAGGTTGTTGCGTCATGGTCAGGTCATGATGTGGCGTGATGCGTGTTGACGCATGTAGTGACGCACGGTGACTCCCTGTCCCTCCTGGATATTGAACTGTTCAAAATCCAAGGGCGACATCTGGGTGTCTCATCATGTCATGCGCCCTGTCACACGCTGACATATGCTGTCCTGCAGGTGACGACCGGTTAGGGTTAGGGTTGGGGTTAGGGACCACAGATGGGCTGTAAAATATTCTTCCCTCAATGCATGGATTTTAAACATTATATGTTAAAATTAATACAATAAAATCAATTGTGCAAATGAAAAGATGTCTGTCCAGTTTTATTTATCGATGTACTGGTCCGCTTCCAGATCCAATCACCATTTTAACTTTTCACAAGGATGGATTCAGTGAGTGTAGACTGAACTCCCCTCTCCCCTCCACCCCCCTCTTCCCTCCTCCCACCCCAATCCCTCCTTCTCCAATACCCCCCTAGCCTTCTCCCCCCCCCCCCACTTCTCCCCCCCCCCTTCTACCCCCCCTCCCCCCCGCTACACGCTTCTCCCCCTTCTCCACTCCCAGGGCTCTCACTTAACTTTTTTCCTCAGATGCCAGCCGGGAAACCTTGGCAGCTTTTTAGGTTGCCAAATGACAGTTTAGATGATCATTTAAGACAGCTTGCATGACGTGTGTGAAAATGTGCTCGGACTAAGTGCATAATTAACAGTCGGAATTATGCTCAATGAAGCATTCACATATTATTTCTACTTCAAATAAAGTCACGAACTCAACATATTCACCAATCATGATATATACCACAATGACATGCAACAAAATTATAGTACAGTATCTCAACTCTTTTTACACGTTGCAATGAATGCAATTTCTATTATTTCTTTCCACTTCCAAACAAAACTGTGGTTGGATTATTTAGCATATGATCAACCTGTGTCAATGAATCCTGGACCATGGTAACATATATGCTTTACCATGCATATTGATGCAGATTGATTCAAGCATGTTTTCTGTGAAGGGACGAAAATTATCATGACATGGCCATAGCATGGGTCGTTATTGCTATTGGTACATAAACATTCTCGCTTCCTACATAATTTATCCACAACAAAATATACAGGTTGCAAGGATTTTTTTATGATAATAGCTGTTAAAACCGACTATACCCATCTGACAGGTTAAACATTACACTAACTAATCTGAAGAAGGGTCTCGACCCGAAACGATGCCTATCTCCTTCGCTCCTTAGATGCTGCTGCACCCGCTGAGTTTCTCCAGTCTTTTGTGTACTAACTGACAAGAGATGGCCAAAGGAAATGTTCTTTTGGCAATATGTTTAGAGGTGTCAAAACACCACATTACCAGACATTCAGATTAGATGTATGTTGTGAACAGAAATGAAGATATCCAGTTTGTACGCACGAGATTTAAAAAACATTATTGATAAACGCTGTTTCCAGCATTCCCACGTCAGAATTAACGTTAAAATTTCAACTGAAATATCTCCTGACCAAATTTGTGACGTATATGACTGACTGTAGAAGTAAAACCTGGACAAATCCAACCTATAGTTGTGAATGTTGCTCAATAAATAACTACAGTACTGATACTCCATATTAAGAGCACTGATTTACCATTAAAATTAATTCTATAATAACTTGTCAATGGTAGCAGTGTCAAATGGGGGGATCAGTACAGAATGGGGAGATCAGTGCAGGATGATTGGGAGGGTTCAGTACAGGATGAATGGGGGGTACAGTGCAGGATGGGATGGAAGGAGGGTCAGTACAGGATGAATTTGGGGACCAGTGTAGGATGGATGGGGGTGGCAGGAGAATCAATGTGAGGTGGATAGGGAGATCAGTGCAGGATGAATAGATGGGGGGGAGGGGAGGGGCAGATAGGGAGGGGAGCACAGGGGATGTCAGTGAGGACTGAATAGAGGTGGGAATGGGGATCAGTGGAGAAGAGGGGTCTGAAGATAAGGGGGGGGTGAAGGGGGGCGTACAAGAGAGCGAGAGAGAGGGGAAGGGGCAGAGGAGATGGGGAGGAAGGAAAGTCAGCGCTCCTCGGTCAACACCAGCGTCATCACCCCGCTATCTTGGCCATCCCTGTCCACCTCCAAGTGTCGCCGCCAAAGGGGGAGGCAGTTGGGATCTCCTCGCCACCAGTTTTTTGTGTCTCTCTTCGGTATAAACCAGTATCTGCAGTGTCAAGCCGGGCAAAATGACAAATCTTTTAGGTTGCCCGGCAGAACTTTAGGTGGGCATTGTCAACCGGGCAACCGTTAATTACAAGCCCTGCTCCCTCCCATCCCCTCACATCCAGTTCTCCCCTCTCCCTCCCTTCTCCCATTCTCCAACTCTGCCCCCCCCCACTTTCCCTGAAGCCCCCCAATTATTGACCCACCTGTGACAGCTAGATCCCACAAATAGTACTGGACAAAGACTGCATCATCCGTTTTAGTAACATTGACTGTGGGATGAATGCAGACTTTGGGAACAACACCCCCCCACCTCTCCACCCCCATTCCACCCCCTCGCCTTGCTTCAAAATGGGTGGTGGGTATTTAAACTCAGTGGCCAGAGCAGGTGTGTGGCACTGGTACATTGACAACATTGCCTGTGCCCAGTTGAAAAGCCCGCTGCCTCTGGGGGTTTGGAGAGACCATTGGAAGAGAGATCTGCCTCTGGGACAACTCGGGGCCAACAGTTTAGCTCCCATGAGGACATTGGGGGTTTGAGACCAACCCCTGGGGCCCCTGTGTCGCATTTAGTTCAGAGATACAGTGCCCTTCGGCCCAGCGAGTCTGCACCAACCAGGGGGGGAGGGTGGCGTGGACCCGGCCGGAGCGGGGTCTGGTGTCGGGGTCACGGCCGCTGCCAGGACTGGGTTCAGAGTCAGTCGTTCCTGCTTCCGAACGGAGGCAAGGCTTCGATGCCGCGGATGGAGGCAATGGACCAGGTGGGCAGATACCGCAGCCCCCCGCCCCCCAGGCCCGGAGAAACGGGCACACCTTTTTTTCCCCAAATCATCCCGCGGGTCGGATTGGACCCTTCGCGGGTAGTTTAACACCCCCGATATAAAAAAAGCAGACTCCCCCTCCCCGCAACGCAATATTTCATGGTCCCACTCATCCAAACTAGGATCGAGGCATCAAAGCAATGCAGTGACGATCTGATCCTGCCCACTGCGCACGCGCGGGGATGAGCTGTCATTTTGCATCGTCACCGCGTCACCAGCTCCCCCCAACTTCACAGGCACAGAGGGCCGCAAATATTTTTTTCAAATCATCCCGCGGGCCAGAACCAGAATTTCTCGAATTTCGGGTAAATTCCTTCAAAGTGGAAACGCAGATTGCGCTCGGGATTTTTTCTCAGGATTTTCTTTCATAGAAACATAGAAACAGAGAAAATATGTGCAGGAGGAGGCCATTCGGCCCTTTGAGCCAGCACCGCCATTCATTGTGATCATGGCTGATTGTCCGCTATCAATTACCCGTGCCTGCTTTCTCCCCATATCCCTTGACTCCACTAGCCCCTAGAGCTCTATCCAACTCTCTCTTTAATCCATCCAGTGATTTGGCTTCCACTGCCCTCTGTGGCAGGGAATTCCATAAATTCACAACTCTCTGGGTAAAAAAGTTTTTTCTCACCTCAGTCTTAAATGACCTCCCCTTTATTCTAAGACTGTGACCCCTGGTTCTGGACTCACCAAACATTGGGAACATTTTTCCTGCATCTAGCTTGTCCAGTCCTTTTATAATTTTATATGTTTCTATAAGATTCCCCTTCATCCTTCTAAACTCCAGTGAATACAAGCCTAGTCTCTTCAATCTTTCCTCATATAACAGTCCCGCCATCCCAGGGATCAATCTCGTGAACCTACGCTGCACTGCCTCAATCACAAGGATGTCCTTCCACAAAATAGGAGACCAAAACTGTACACAATACCCCAGATGTGGCCTCACCAGAGCTCTATACAACTGCAGAAGGACCTCTTTACTCCTGTACTGAAATCCTCTTGTTATGGAGGCCAACATTCCATTAGCTTTCTTCACTGCCTGCTGTACCTGCACGCCAACTTTCAGTGAACGATGTACAAGGACACCCAGGTCTCGCTGTACCTCCCCCTTACCTAACCTAACCCCATTGAGATAATAATCTGCCCCCATGTTTTTGCCGCCAAAGTGGATAACCTCACATTTATCTATATTATACTGCATCTGCCACGCATCTGCCCACTCATTCAACCTGTCCAGGTCCCCCTGCAACCTCTTAACATCCTCTTCACAGTTCACACTGCCACACAGCTTTGTGTCATCTGCAAACTTGCTAGTGTTGCTCCTAATTCCCTCTTCCAAATCATTAATATATATGGTAAACAGTTGCGGCCCCAACACCGAGCCTTGCGGCACTCCACTCGCCACTGCCTGCCATTCTGAAAAGGACCCGTTCACTCCTACTCTTTGCTTCCGGTCTGCCAACCAATTTTCTATCCATGTCAACACCCATACCCCCAATACCATGTGCTCTAATTTTAGTCACCAGTCTCCCATGCGGGACCTTATCAAAGGCTTTCTGAAAGTCTAGATACACTACATCCACTGGCACCCCCTTCATCCATTTGACTTGTCACATCCTCAAAAAAATCCAGAAAATCCTTTTATTGTTATCCAAATGCTCCATTGTTACCTCTTTAATAATTTACTGCAGCATCTTTCCCACCACCGTAGTCAGGCTAACTGGTCTGTAATTCCCTGTTTTCTCTCTTGCTTCTTTCTTGAAAAGTGGGATAACATTAGCTATCCTCCAATCCACAGGAACTGATCCTGAATCTATTGAACATTGGAAAATGACCACCTATGCATCCACTATTTCTAGAACCACCTCCCTGAGGACCCTGGGATGCAGACCTTCAGGCCCAAGGGATTTATTATCCTTCAGTCCCATCAGCCTACCCAATACTATTTCTCGCCTAATGAAAATTTATTTTGGTTTCTCTACCCCCTTAGATCTTCTGTCCTCCAGTACATCTGGGAGATTGTTTGTGTCCTCCTTCGTGAAGACAGATCCAAAGTACCTATTCAACTCTTCTGCCATTTCCTTGTTGCCCATAATTATTTCACCCATGTCTTCCTTCAAGGGACCCACATTTCACTCTGGAAAAAAAGGGGGATGCGACCGCACACAAAGTACCCCCCCCCCCCCCCCCCCCCCCTTTCAGACGGCCATGGTTTCTGTATCAAGTAAGAATTATTTTTTTTTGCTGTTGATATTAGTTTGATTGGTTTAGTTTGGTTTATTATTATTGTCATGTGTACCGAGTAATGGTAAAACAATTGTGTTTTTGCATGCGCTCCACGTAAATTATACCATGCATGAATATATCTAGCAGTTCAAAAGAGAAAATAAACAGTGGAGGATATAGTGCTAAAACTAGAAAGTACGTATAAAGATATAGTGCAATGGCCACAGTGATGTAGATTGGAAGATCGATAATTCATCCTTAGAATATAAGTGCTCTGTTCAAGAGCCTGATAAAGGTGGGGAAGAAGCTTTCTTGAATATGATTAACGTGATTACAAGCTTTTGTATCTTCTGCTTGACAGGGATGTGAGTGGTTCTTGATTATCTAGAAACAAGGAACTGCGGGTGCTGGTTTACAAAGAAAAAAGAACACAGTGCTGGAGTAACATCCTTGGCCAGGGAACATCCTTGGAGAACATGGATAGGTGGCATTTCAGGTCTGATTGTGGGGGGGGGGGGGGAGATTAGAAGAGGAGAGGGGCAGGACAAAGTGTGGCAGGTAATTGGTGGACACAGGTGGGGGGGGGGGGGGGGGGTCATTGGCAGATGGTTGGATAAAGGCCAGAGATGAAAAAAGATGTGAAATTAAATAATTGAAGAATTGTAAGTTGTGAACCCAGCAGAAGAAATGTAGGGGTAGAGGGAGAGGAGAAATCAGTGTATAGCTAGCTGGGGAGTGGGAAGAAAATAAAGGGAAATGGGAATGTGTGAGAGAGAAAAGAGGGGAAGGGTTGTTTGTTAGAGGTTACATAAAATTCGGTCATTCAATGTTCATATTCTTGTGTTGCAAGCTATCCAAGCAAAATAGGAGGTGCTGTTCCTCCAGTTTGTGTGTGCCTTCACAGCTCTCTGCAATTTCTTGCAGTCTTGGGAAGAACAGTTGCCCAATCAAGCTGTGATATATCTTAACTGAATGCTTTTTATGGTGCATTAATAAAAATTGGTAAGATTCATTGGAGACCTGCTGAATATCCTTGGCCTTCTGTAGAAACATTGGTTTACTTTCTTAGCTTTAGCCTCAAAGTGGTTTGGACCAGAACAAATAGTTGGTGATATTTGCACCTAAAAAGGTGAAGTTGACAACAACTCCACTTTGGCACCATTGATGGTGACTGGGAAAGATACTCCACTGTGGTTCCTGAAGTGAATGACTTGCTCCTTCACTCTGCTAACATTGAGGGAAAGGTTGTTAGCATTAGTTTGATAAGTATGGGTGTACAAATAGGCTTGTCAGATATTTATCACTACTAATCGAGATGGGGGCAGTGGTATTTAGGGCAAAACTCCACATCAAAATGTCGGAGATGTCAGAGGTTATGGGGAGAAGGAAAGAGATTGGGGTTGAGAGGGAGAGATAGATCAGCCAGGATTGAATGGCGGAATGGCCTAATTCTGCTCTATCACATGAACTTATGACATGACACCACGCTACTGAGGTCTCTCTATCTCCTTCCTATATTCTGTCTTATCATTGTTTGAAATCTGGCACACCTTGGTGGTGTCACCTGCAAACTTGTAAGTGAAGTTAGAGCAGATTTTGGCCACACACTTATGAGTATTCAGGGAGTATATTATGGGGCTGATAACTTAGCCTTACAGGGCACCGAAATTGAGAATTATTGTGCAGGATGTTTTTGTTGCCTATCCTTACTGGTCGCAGCCAGTTACATTGAGGGTGCTGAATCCTAGGTCCAGAAGTCTGGATAAGAGTTTGGTTGGAATTAGATTATTGACGTCTGAGCTGTAGTTAATGAATCAGAATCGGATATAGGTTCTTATAGGTTCTTATATCCAGAAGTTCCTGGGATGAGTGTAGGTCCAGGGAGATGGAATCTGTAAAGGATCTGTTGCAGCCGTAGGTAAATTGTACTGGATCAAGGCTCTCTGCCAAGCTGGAGTTGATGTGTGTCATGACCAGTCTCTTGAAGCATTTCATGATGGTGGATGTCAGAGTTGTTTTCATGGCACTGGGATGACAATGATATTCTTAAAGTAGCAATGTTACAAAAGTTTGAGGATTTTAAAATTCAAATCTGCAATTTATCCATCAGATAAAGCATAAAAAGAAGTTTAATTTGACACCTAATTCACTTTCATATCTCCAGTATTAAAAAGGTTGTGGCCATTTTCATACTCGGAAATTAGCATCTTGTTCTCTATTGCTTTGTATTGAATTAACACAGAAGCTGTGATCGAGGACAGTCAAAAGCACATAGCTTTCTTAAAAATTAAGAGTACTGAATAAATTTTCAGTTATTATAGATTGAAGCATTCTGAAACAAAGATAAAACATCTTATTTGGATGACCTGAAATTAAAGCATATAATTAGTTAATTACCTAATTGTAGTTAATTACAAAATTGGCCATTGTGACGGAAATAGTAATAAACACGCATTGATATTCTCAAGATCAGAACTTTAATATTATTGTATTATATGCTGTAAGTCCGTAACAGATAGGTAAATAAATTACAATTTCTAGCAATAGACCAAGTCTTTATGGAGAAGATCAGTTGCTAGGCTGGTACATTGGCATATCATAATCAGTAGCATCATCATACTCATCAGATTGTAACCAATAAGCAACTCTGTACACCTTGTTTTTCCTCAACTTTTCAATATTGGCATTGTAAACTACAAGTTTTTGCTCTTCAAACCACACATGACATGCCTTTCTGCCCACTACTTTCCCATTAACAATGTCCTGTAGATTCAATTTCTTAAGAAAATAATATATTTTTTAAATACCCTAAGTATCCAAATAACAAACTAATCCCATTCACACAAGAATTCACAATATAACATGATTTTTAAATCTCACTATCATGAATTTACATGCCAGATGGAAGGAATTTAATGTTTAATTCCCATAAATTAATCTAGAAACATCCACTCAATATAATCAAAATGTTTATTTTTTTGCACAATACAAGGGACTAAAACTGATATTTAAATATAAAAATATTGACCATGGGTAGACAACAACACAAAATATAGACGATTTAGATGCTCTTATGACATGATTGTATACTCCAACTGGGCCTGTCACTTTCTGTGAGTTTGCTCTCAGGAATGCCGATCTGACATATACAATGGTAAACATAGATATATGGACATAATTCCACTGACCTGTTTGAAACAAGTATAGGCATTGAGCTTGGAGAGAGGCATATTATGAATAGCAATTCTGCCCAACTTCTCTTTGTACCCATTATCGCATGCAAACCTTGCCAGAGTTGATGGGTGTCTGGTTAGTTTGGGACTCTACGCCTGGTCTGAAATTGTCTCTTGATGTCCTCGATAATTTTGTGAAGGTTGTACATAGATTTATTTTACAGGTCTGGGTATCGATGTCTATGACAAAATAAATAATCTTGACCACTTGTGTCCAGGGCTTAATTCATATTTGATAATGAAGAACAAATGAATGTGTCGCTGAGGAGTTGGTGCAGGGAGCAGGGATTCAGATTTCTGGATCTTTGGGATCTCTTCTGGGGCAGGAGTGACCTATATAAAAGGGACGGATTACGGACTTCCGGTGGCGCTATGGAGTGAGTGGAACTCGCGCCATTCAGCTCCGCTAAAAACTGCATAAAAAACGGGGGTAAAAGGGGTAAATTGAAGCTACTCACCAGAGGAGAACGGTTGTGAACGGCTCCGGTAGCGTTGAAAAGGTGCGTGACGTCATCAGGCGCACGACTTTACTAAGATGCATCGCTCCCACCCCCCCACCAAGGGAAAAA
The DNA here is from genome assembly GCA_035221665.1 of Okamejei kenojei. Taxonomy (NCBI): domain Eukaryota; kingdom Metazoa; phylum Chordata; class Chondrichthyes; order Rajiformes; family Rajidae; genus Okamejei; species Okamejei kenojei. The sequence goes on from CM069131.1 coordinate 95,244,530, forward strand.
GCCTGTGAAAAGGGAAGTAGGCCTCACTGGAGCCTCGGGCTTGAGTTTGAGTGCCTCCCAGGAAGATATTTTAAAGATGGACGACCTCAAAAAAAAATTTATTGGTGAGCTGAAAAAAATGCTTAAGGACATGAAAAAAGAATATAAAGAGGAAATAAAGACTTTAAGAGCTGATATTTTGGTGTATCATGAGAATTTGAAAGAAGAGTCCAAAAAGGAAGTTATAGCCGTCGTAAAGACTATGATGGACGAATGGAAAGATAAAGCGGGTACTGATTTGCAACAACAGATGGATGACGTAAACCGTAAAACTGGTGAGATGGAGGTGCTGCTGAAAACCAAGTTGGGAACCTATTTATAACTTCACTTAACCAACAAAATGACGCAATAAAAGAACTGACTGAATCTGCTGAGAAGCGCCTTGCCGAGAACAAGCGTTTATCAGAATTATTACACAAAATAACTGAGAAATGCATTGACTTGGAGGGACGTCAAAGGCGTCAGAATCTGCGTATTGTTGGGTTGAGTGAAGGACAAGAAGGAAATCAAGAACCTCGAAAATTTGCTGCAAAACATTTAAAAGATATTCTGAACTTGGACCAAGAACCTCTGCTGGGCCAAGCACACAGGGCATTGAGACGTATCCTAGGAAGGATGCTCCCCCAAGACAGATGATTGTGAAGGTGGCTTACGATCATGTTTTTGAAGATATGATGAAAGATAATAATACGTAAGAAAAATCTTAAATATGAGGGAGACAACATCAGTATTTTTAGAGATTACCCTGCGGAAGTGGCCAAGAGAAGATCTTTATTTACAGAAACAAGAGGTATCCTGAGGAACATAAAGAATCTGAGATATGGCCTGATGTACCCGGCAACATTAAGGGTAACTTATGATAACAAGGAGCACCGCTTCACCAAACTACAGAAGCTCTTGAATTCGCTCGAGATATTCAGAAGAAACTGGAAGAGGAAGAAGTAGAGGAAGAAGCAGATGAAGATGAAGGACATTGAATGTTATTGATCACTTACTTGATGATACCAATGATTGATCACTTATTTGATGATACTGTCCACCCCACAGAAAAGGAGGAGGATTCAAACTGAAGGAGGTTTCGCAGGGAAGGAGGAGGAACAATGGACATGGACTCTATCTTAACCATATAACCATATAACAATTACAGCATGGACACAGGCCCTCTCGGCCCTTCCAGTCCGTGCCGACCATTTGTTTTCCCCTAGTCCCATCTACCTGCACTCAGACCATACCCCTCCAATCCCTTCACGTCCATAGCCTATCCACTTTACTCTTAAATGTTAAAATCGATCCCGCCTCCACCACTTCTGCTGGAAGCTCATTCCACACAGCCACCACCCTCTGAGTAAAGAAGTTCCCCCCTCACATTACCCCCCGAAACCCTCTGTCCCTTAATTCTCATGTCATGCCCTCTTGTTTGAATCTTCCCTACCCTCAATGGGAAAAACGTATCCACGTCAACTCTGTCTATCCTTTTCATCATTTTGAAAGACCTCAATCAAGTCCCCCCTTAACCTTCTGCGCTCCAAAGAATAAAGACCTAACTTGTTCAACCTTTCTCTGTAACATAAGTTGCTGGAACCCTGGCAACATTCTAGTAAATCTCCTCTGTACTCTCTCTATTTTGTTGACATCCTTCCTATAACTAGGCGACCAAAATTGTACACCATACTCCAGAATTGGTCTTACCAATGCCTTGTACAATTTTAACATTACTTCCCTACTCCTATATTTTGGGGTCAAGGAGGGATGGATGGATTATTAATAAATATAGTTTTGTATTAACTACCCCTCAAAAATGTATGTTAGCTCTCCTAACATAATGCTATGAAACTAATTATATTTGATATTAGTAGTATTATTAATTAGTAAGTACATAAATTTAATACTCCACCCCGATATATATAGCCCTTAAGGCAAAAACGGAGCTGGAATTATTAACGTCTTTTTTTTTTCACGGAAGTCCGTAGATTAGTAGCCACACTATTGTGGCTTACACCAATACTAACTGCACTAACTGTAGTTGTAGTCACCTTTTTTTTTCGCCTTTACACTTTATAGTAAGATTAAACAAGAACTTACCAGTTTGAAGTTTTTGATCTATTATTTTATGAGGAGTCGAGTTGAGGACTACGTGAATAGAAGCCCGTACAGCCGTTGGTGCGTCAATCTTCAAAGCAGGCGGAATGAATTCACAGCTAACAATGACCGAAGTATAACGGTAAGATGATAAAACTAGAACTACCAGATGGAGATCTATGAGGGTGGGAGCGGAGGGCACGTAGTCCCTCAACTCGACTCCTCATAAAATAAAGATCAAACTTCAAACTGGTAAGTTCTTGTTTAATCTTACTATTGTTACTTCGGAGTCACGTGAGTGACTACGTGAAGACTTCAAAGCACTGTGAATTCAACAGCCGCAGGCTCAAATCCGACGTTCACACTGCCTGGATTGACTCAAAAGTCGTTAACAAATCAATCAAGCATCAGTAGTACATTTGTTAATGAAAATAACAGTTTATTTACAAACAAATCATAACAAACCCCTCTAACTCAGGGGAAAAATGTAACAGTACTGACACCAGAATCCCAAACACCCCGAGCCTTGAAATCGCTTGTGACAAAACCTCTGAAAAGTTAGCTCACTGGACCATCCTGTGGCTGCGAGGACCTTGAAATAGTTTGCACCGACACCTTACTGTGTGGTTTTTTTTGTGACTAATAAACAAAGCCAACTCTATTCCTCTCAGAGGTTTAGTAATCTCAATGTAAAGAGATAAATGTGAGACTATACAGAAGCGATCAATCTGCGGGGTATGCTGAAAACACCATCTTACATCCTGTCATGCCTCTTTTATTATGTTTTAAGCAAATCATAGACATAAAATATAATGGCATCAGCCGACACATGCATTCTATCTAGCCGTAGCTTTTTGCAATGTTTGTACACGTTTGGGCTGAAACCAACACCAGAAGCATGAGACCTTCATAGTTAATTGGCTATAGATAGGCTTGTAACCGGAGCCCACTGGCGAAGAAGCATAAAAACCTCACTCACATTGCAAATACCGGCATACCTGAGTTTAGGAGGATTAGAATTGAAAACTCCCTTCATGAATCGTGAACTAACGGATGTGTCCCTACTGTATGCAATTCTGCATTCATAGGTAAATAAGAAGACAGAGCACTTCTGGCTGAATTAATTGCACTGTAACTTAATTTTTTTTTTTTTTTTTGGTCAAAATAAAGAGTTGACAAACTCCAATACATCCGTGATCCCTGCCGTGTGATATACAATATCCTGCTGTAGGCAGAATTGCTCCCACTTCCTTATATAGGTGATATATTGCTGCTGTGTACTATCCCTGCAGGCCGACGTGAGAACATCCACCATCCGATGAGACAGTCCTCTCCCCAGGTATGGCCTCCTTAAAATCTGCAAATTAACAGATCAATACGATCCTATAAAGGATGTTGATCCCCAGTGACTGGATTTACCAGTAGATTTTTATTCTTGGGCATAAAGCATGTAAGGCTCCCTAGCCATTTGTAATACAACGGGAAACCATGCTCGTGTAGGCCAATTTTGGCACTACCAATACCCCTGAAGCGGTGTCCTCCTTGATCTTTTGCAAACATCTGCTGATGAGACAGAATGAAGGAAATACATACACAAACATTCCTCCCCCAATGCAGCGAAAATGCAATCCACTGCTACTGCCCCAGGATCTGGTTACCATGAAACATATCTAGGTAACTGATGATTTAATCGAGATGCAAACAAGTCAATATCTGGCAATGCATACTGATCAATCATTTGGTTAAACACATCCTGATTTAACATCCATTCAATGTTGTCATTAACTGACGTGACCTCTTCCTGGCAATAAAGTGCTGAAAGCCAGATATTTTGGTCAATACACCAGCTCCAAATCTGGTTAGCCAGTTCTATCACAAGACTGTGACTTAACTCCACCATGTGGTTTACATATGCCACTGCTGTGGTGTTGTGAATCTGAGCTGCACATGCAGATCCCTCCTTGTAGAACAATAAGCTTTGAGCCCATACCAGGTGCCCAACAACTCTAAATAATCAATCCCTCTTAATTGAGGAAGCGATGTCTCATCCACATTCCATCTGCCTCCACAACTAGAAGACATATCTGTTGCAACCCCCAACCCAGTTGCACTCACATCAGTCTGTAATATCAGTGACGGTGATTCCACGAAACCTTCCTTAAATTTTTTGAAACATGTACTATCCACCATTGTATGTCAGCAATCGCCCCAGCTGACAACTGCATAGGCCTAATCAAAAATAGTCCCTTTGTATTCTCAGTGCCTGTTCCTTTGATGGTTGTAATTGTTGATAATGCAGAGGACAATACTGCACAGCTGGAAAGGCTGCAACAACTTCCCAATAAAAATGGCTACTTGTCTAATCAAAGGCCGTTGTTCTCCAACGAGATTACCACAGTCCTCAATTAACTGATTCAATTTATCCCTGGGTAAAGTTACCAACATGTGATTGGAATTAATGGTAAATCCCAGATAATCAATAATTTGGACTGGTGATAATTTAGATTTACCTGGTGTGAATAACAAATCCTCATTTGTTCAAAAGTGATTTTAACAACTGAAACTGATGATTGAGTTTCAGCATGAGTCTTTCCAACAATCAGAAATCATCTAAATAGGCCATTACCACATGCCCCTGAGCTCTAAGCAATGCTAACACAGGTTTTTACCAATTTAGTAAATAATCTAGGAGCTGAAGTTAATCCATTCGGCAATGTCCTGAATTGCCACAGCTCAGTCATCCAAATAAATTTCAAATATCTTCTATCATCACCATGAATAGACACTGCGTAATACGCATTCTTTAAATCAATGGTTGCCATATAATACCCTTTTGGACACTAGATGTTTGCCCGTGGTGAAAGTTCTCCATTTTGAAATGCCTATAACAAACAAATTTGTTCAAATTCGATAAATCCAGAATAATTCTACATCCCCCAGTCTTTTTAGATCTGGGAAATATACTTGACAGAAATTGTTGACTTTGATAGACAGAAGGCTCAATTACCCCTTCTTATGTAACGACTGAATCTCTGCTTGAATAAGCACATTTTCCTCATCTGAAAAATAAGTTTACGACTAGGAAAATGTTGATTAGGTAGACTTGCCATAGTAAAAATCCAATTTTTTCACCCCTTCAATACACTAAGTATGAACAAAATCTGATGTCAACTGCTGCCATTGTTTGAGAACATTTTTAACCTTCCCCAATTTTGAACAGGAACATCGGTTAATTCATCGTCTGTCAAATGTTATATTCCTTACCAGCATCTTCCCTTGCGGCCTTGTTGTCCTCGACTTCTTGTAGAGAACATTATTTGCCTTGCTTCCAGCTGGCTTAATGAGGGCCATGGCTATAACAACCTCATAACAGTCTTTGACCCTTTTTGCAAGGTTACCACCAAACAACAGATTTTGTGGTGGTACACTGGTCGGTTTGCACAACTCGCCAAATTCGGGTTAGCACTGGCCTAATAGCGGCCCTCCCAACATTATTAATTTCAAAATGCATTACAAAGGAGTCCCAGTTCATACCTGGTGTGCTTCAACCATATCATTTGTATCAATAACTTTCACCACAGCTGTAATACCTGCTTACAACAGTTTAAGCACTTTTTTTAAACTTCATCTCCTGGGCCTAGCAGGCAAACCCATCTATGCAAATTTGGTGATTAACCGGTACCTTCAGGAGATCACAATTAACAGGAGCTTTATAGTTTTTTGCTACTTCATCCATAGCTAGCTCCTGTAACTGGTGGGAGAGCATATACTGAATGGCTTCGGCCAATTCTACATCAATCGCCTTTCCTGCCTCTCTAACACTCAGCAAACTTCCCAGCAATGTTTCGGAATTACCTCCAACCGAACACCTTGCTCTCCCCCCAGCATAGAAACAGTGTCAGCAAACTGCCCTGATGAACATCCTCCTCACAGGCAGGATAGTTCTGTAGCCCTGAAACAGGGTGCTGCTAGCACAAGCTCTCCATCAGCCTGGCTTGGGCATCACTCCTCCTCACGGAGCTGGAACATCCTCCTCACAGGCAGGATAGTTCTGCAGCCCTGAAACAGGTGCTGCTAGCACAAGCTCTCCATCAGCCTGGCTTGGGCATCACTCCTCCTCACGGAGCTGGAACATCCTCCTCACAGGCAGGATAGTTCTGCAGCCCTGAAACAGGTGCTGCTAGCACAAGCTCTCCTGCCACTTTACCTTTCTACCCCCGGAGCGCCTCGCCGACACCTTCTTCCCTTTCTGCAACTTATCTACAAAAACTCCCAACCGTTGCAGAAAAAGACCTGTGGTAAAGTATTTCAACAAACCTTACCTCGTTTCAACTTGTTAACGAAAACTGCTGGAGAATGGAGGGTGAAGTCTGAAGAAGGGTCTCGACCCGAAACGTTGCCCATCTCCTTCGCTCCTTAGATGCCGCTGCACCCGCTGAATTCTCCAGCTTTCCATGTAACCCGCGTTTAAACTTACCGCTCGGGGAGGAGCGCTGCTGCTCCCCCCGCCCGACTGCACCAGCGGGGGGGGGGGCGTCTGACGTCATGACGCACCAACGGCTGTACGGGCTTCTATTCACGTAGTCACTCACGTGACTCCGAAGTAAAATTAACATCACTTACTTTACTTACATTTTTTATTATTATTTTTATATTATGTATCTTATTTCATATTATATACTATATGGATTTAAGTATGATTGGTATTATATAGTTAGTTCAAGGAGACGTGTGTATAAGATAATGTCACAGATATTAAATTTCATCGATCTGATGTTTGGGTATAGGATTGGGTTGGATGAGCTGAGACATCTACTCCATTATAAACCACCTTAATAATAAAATGTATGACATAAACACTAGGATTGGGGGTGATGGAATCACCTTCTGTAGTTGGAATGTCAAGGGAATTAACGAACCAATTAAAAGAGGTAAGGTTTTAGCTCAATTAAATAGATTGAAATCTGATATTATTTTTCTCCAAGAAACACACCTTAAAAAGACGCGCAGTATAGATTAACAGCAAAATGGATTTCCAAAGTATATCACTCTTCATTTACACATAAGTCTAGAGGGGTAGCAATAATTATTTGTAAAGATACCTTTTAAACAAAGCTCAATAATAGAAGATATTGAGGGTAGATATATAATAATTACAGATGAATTACATTCTAAAAAGTAGTCCTTATGAATATATATGGTCCTAATTTTGATAATCCATTATTCTTCAAGAAAATATTTAACAATATCCCTATATTCACTCAACATAATCTAATAATTGGAGGTGACTTTAATTGTACCTTAGATAATTATTTAGATAGATCATCAATGAAAAGGAAAACCACTTCTAAGTCAAGTACATTTATAAATTATTTTATTAACACAGCAAACGTTAAGGATATTTGGAGAACAGATAACCCATCTGGTCGAGAATATTCATTCTTTTCCCCTGTATTTGGAACCTACTCACGGATAGACTATTTTTTAATAGAATCAAAACTAATCCCATTTACATATGACTCAAAATATCATAATATTATTATCTCAGATCACGCTCCATTAACATTTAAGATAAAATTAAAAGACATAACTATTAAAACCTCTAACTGGAGACTCAACCCCCAAATAGTAAATGATAGGGCTTGTTATGATTACTTGGTAAAACAGATTAAATTATTTTTTGAAACTAATGACAAACCTGGAATGTCACCATCACTGCTCTGGGATACATTTAAAGCATTTATGCGAGGTGCGATAATATCAGCACTCGCATACTTTAATAAGGAAAATCGAAAGAATCAATAAAAGTTGGAAAATGAAATAAAACTATTAGATATTGAAAATGCAATATCCCCTTCTAAGGGGCTAAGTAATAAAATTGCATCATTAAAATATAAGCTAAATAAAATATACTCAAATCAGATTATTAAACTTTTTAAACAGACTAAACAAATGCACTTTGAATTTGGGGATAAACCACAAAAAATTACTGGCACGTCAGCTTAGAAAATTAGATGAGGAGAAAATGATATATAAAATTAGATCTGAACAAGGAGAAATATTGACTTTACCAAAAGATATCAATGATACATTTTTACAATATTATCAAAATCTTTACTTATCTAAATTAGCAGGACAATCATATGGAATGGAAACATTCCTACAAGAATGTCATATTAACAGTTTAGATCAGGAAGGTAGAGACTTGTTAAATGTTGATATATCAGTAAAAGATATTGAAGAATCAATTGGATCATTAAATAACGGAAAAGCCGCTGGCTTAAGTGTTGAATTTTATAAGTTTCATGATCTGATCCCTCCATGTTTACATACAATATATAAATATGCTTATGAACAAGGAAAGTTACCAGAATCATTAAATGAGTCTACAATAGAATTAATTGGAATAAAAGTGAAATTATGCCTATAACTGGAATAAAATTAAATATGTTAGAACAATTCCCACTTAAAATAGTCACGGACAAACTCAAATATCTAGGAATTAATGTACCTAAATTGTATAGCTGTCTATTTAAATATAATTACCCTCAATTATTAAATAAACTAAAAAAAATATATTTTATATTTGAAAACACTACCCATATCAATGATCGGTAGAATAAATGTTATAAAAATGATTTTTTTACCACAATTATTATATTTATTTCAAGCCATCCCTTTTTATCTCCCTGAAATGTTTAAAAAAAGATAGATATTTTGGTTAATAGTTTTATTTGGGACTATAAAAACCATCGAATAAGTAAAAAACATTTATGTAAATCTAAAATAAATGGTGGACTAGCACTACCAAATTTCTTATATTATTTCTGGGCAGTTCAGATTAAGAATATGAATTTTTGGTTGGTAAATTTAGATCATGAACCAAGCTGGCTAAAGATGGAAAAGGAAGACTGTTTGCCTTTTGATGTAGGTTCGATTCTTTTTGCACCAAGGGAAGTACAAAAAAAAATGTATGGGGACAACCCTATAATTTCATAGCAATAGACGTATTTGGAAACAAATAGTTAAGACCCTACATATGGACAATTTGTCATTTTTGTTTGCCAATTATGAATAATCCCTTGTTTAGGCCCTCTGTATTGGACAAGGGGTTTAAACACTGGAATGATTTAGGAATTAAAAGGATAGAACACCTTTACAAGAAAGGAAAATTTCTCTCATTTCAAGAGTTACAGGATATCTATGGATTGCAGTCAAATAACATATTTAGGTATTTACAAATTATAAACTATATTAAGTCAAATACGCAAGACTATAAAAATAGAAAACCAGGATTATTAGATGAATTGTTTAATAAACACCCAAATACAGAAAAATTAATAGCGTATATATATATATATATAATACTATTTTGGATATGGAAATCCCAACTTCGGAAATATATCGACAAACATGGGAAAATGAAATAGGTTTATCTATAACGAAGGAAACTTGGGAAGAAAGCCTACAATGTATACATCGCCGCTCATTAAATTCTAGACATAGATTGATACAATTTAAGGTATTACACAGATTGCATTATTCAAAAATGAAATTAAATAGAATTTATTCTAACATTTCTCCTATTTGTGATAAATGTCAGAACTTGGAAGCTAATTTAACGCATAGTTTTGTAACATGTATAAAACTTAATTATTATTGGACAGAAATCTTTAGAGTTATCTCTGAAGTTCTTAAAATTAAACTGGACCCAGATCCAAAATGAATAATATTAGGAGTTCCGGACTCAAATCTAATATTAACAGTAAACCAAAAAAAAATTATTGGATTACTGTTTGATAATAGGGAAAAAATTAATATTGAAATTTTGGAAAGGGAACATTATCCCCCACAATTAAAATGTGGACAGTTGAAATGTTGGAGACGTTGCATTTGGAAAGAATTAGATTTGTCCTAATGGACAAATACGAACTCTTTGAACAAATATGGTCTCCATATACAGAATATTTGAAGGGGTAGCTGTTCTTGGCATCACAACTCAATGGGTACCCGGCAGGATCAGATGAAAAAACTTTCTGTTTGTCTTTTTAATTTGTATACATGTCTCTATTGATATTGCTATTTGAAATTCTGTTATTCACTATTAAGATGTATACTATCTCTATTTTTTTAAATATATATATATAATACCTTGTTTTAATTAAATACATATAACAAGAATATATACATATTTTTTTTCCTTCTCTTTCTTTTCTCTTTCTATATCAAAATTATTATTTAATCACTATTCTTATTGATTAAAATCTATTCTTTTCTTTTTCTACTTTCTAAAAAAATAGAAGTTTATAACATTTCCATAACATTTGTATACTTATTGAAATAAGTTGGTTGTGTATTTGAAAAGTTGTTACACCGTTGTTATGATGGATTACTTATAATAAAAATATTATTACAAAAAAAAGGGAGGGATTACACCTTAACTCGAAGGGGACCAGCATCCTAGTAGAAAGGTTTGCTAATGCTCCATGGGAGGGTTTAAACTAGATTGGCAGGGGGTGGGATCTCGTGCAGGACAGAAGCATGTGAGAGGCTAGAAGTTGGTATGGAAGGTGGTGTGGAAAAGGATAAGGGAGAGAATAAGTAGGTTAAAGGTGGAAAGCGAGGAAGGATGCTTGGTTTAAACTGCACGTATTTTAATGCAAGAGACATGATGGGTAAGGCCGATGAGCTGAGGGCATGGATAGTTACGAGCGATTAGGACATTGTAGCCATGACTGAAATCTGGTTAAGGGAGGGGCAGGACTGGCAGCTGAATGTTCTGGGGTACAGGAGGTTCAGGAGAGACAGGGGTGAAGGAAAAAGAGGAGGGGGGTTGCATTGTTGGTTAAGGAGGATGTCACGGCTGTGTTCAGACGTGACATTACGGACGGTTCGTCTAGTGAGTCTATATGGGTGGAGCTGAGGAACAAGAAAAGGATGATCACCTTGTTAGGGGTGCACTACAGACCCCCGAACACTCAATGGGAATTAGGAGAACATATGTGCCTGGATATTGCAGACAGCTGTAGGTCAAATAAGGTTGTTGTAATAAGGAATTTTAACTTTCTCAATATTGATTAAAAAAAAATACATCTATTGATGCTCCTGAACACATCAGTGATGTAACCTGGGGTCATTGCGTGTTTCGGCTCTTTCAACATTAGACACGCTCAGCCAGGTGACCCAGCCGTGGTTGATCAGACCACGTCTTGTGTTCAGGTGGCATTCGCTCCTCCCCATGGACCTTCTCTCCTGATCCAGAGCCATCTTGAGGCCTTCTCCGCTGCCTCTGTGGTGTTCCTGATGGCTCTTCTCCTCGCCATTCCATTGATGCCCAGTGCGCTCAAGGCTTTGTAGAGCGATTGCCCTGCAAAACCTCTGCAGCCAACCTCGATGGGCATACACCTTGCCTTACAGCCCTGATTATGGCAGCGTATGACCAGCTCTTCGTACTTGGTCATCTTCCTCTCATGGGCCTCCTCCAGATGGTCCTCCAATGGCACTGTCAGTTCCAACAAGTCAATGTTTTTGGTCGCCTCTGAGAGCAGGAGGATGTCTGGACTCAGGGTGGTTGTGGCAATGTGCTGTGGTAACTTCAGTTGTTTCAGCAGGTCTACAGAAAGCTGCCAGTCCTGCGCAGTCGGCTGGATTCCTGACTGATTCCTGGCTGCTGTGGTTCTTGGCAGCTGCAGTCCAGCCTTCACAAAGGTGATCATCTGGGTGGTGGGCCGTGCTCGTCTGCAGCTGCTGATCCCCATACTGATGGCTTCTGCAAGGGGTTTAAGAACCTGGTCATGACGCCAGGTGTAGACTGGGAAAAGCATAGGGTTTAGATGGGGTGCAATTCCTCAAAAGTGTTCAGGAGAGTTTTCTTAAGCAGTATGTGGAGGCCCCCACATGTGAGAGGGCAATGCTGGATATAGTATTTGGAAATTGGGCATGGCAAGTTAATGAGGTGTGTAGAGGAGCCTTTTGGTATCAGTGACCACAATTCGATAAAGTTTAAGATAGAGATAGGGATGGAGAGGGTCCACGTGTTAAAATGCTCAACTGGGGTAAGGCCAACTTTGAGGGTGTGAGAGAAGGAGTCAAGTTGACTGGAGTAGGTTATTTGAGGGGAAAGGAACATCGGCCAAGTGGGATGTTGTTAAAAGTGTACAGAGGAAAGCTCAGGATGTGCGTATCCCTGTTAGAAGGAAGTGCAAAGCAGGCAAACATAAGGAAGCTTGGCTGATGAGGGAAATTGAGACGTTAGTCAAAAACAAGAAGGATGCATGGGACAGGTATAGGCAGCTGGGATCAAGTGCATCCCTGGAGGAGTTTAAGGAACTAAGGAGTAAACTAAGAAAGGAAATCAGAAGGGCAAGACCGGGCCAGGAGATAGCTCTGATGGGTAGCATTAAGGACAGTCCCAAAATACTTTATAAATACATAAGGGGGAAAAGGGTAACTATAGAGAGAGAGAGAGGGACCTCTCAGGAATCAAAGCAGTCACCTCTGTGTGAAGCCACAGGAGATGGGCAATGTCCTAAATTAGTATTTCTCCACTGAATTTAGTGAGGAGAAAGACAGTAGGATGAAGGAAATTGGAGCAGTCACTGGAAGTGTCATGAGAGCAGTCAGGGTTACCGTCGAAGAAATACTGAAGGTATTGTTGTGTCTGAAGGGAGTCAAATCTCCAGGGCCTGATCAGATTTATCCGAGGACATTGTGAGAAACTAGAGAGGAAATTGCGGGAGCCCTGGTTGAAATTTACGAGTCGTCCTTAAATACTGGACTGGTGCCGGAAGACTGGAAGGTGGCAAATGTTGTACCTCTATTCAAGAAGGGCTGCAGGGAAAATGCTGGGATCTATAGGACGGTGAGCTTAACATCTGTTGTTGGTAAGTTACTGGAGAGTATTCTGAGAGATAGGTTATTTGGATGGGCAAGGGCTGATTTGGGAAAGTCAGCATGGTTTTGTATGTGGGAGGTCGTGTCTCACAAATCTGATTGATTTTTTTGAAGACGTGACCGAAAAAGGTTGATGAGGGCAGAGCTGTAGATGTTGTGTACATGGGCTTCAGTAAGACATTCAACAAGGTTCCGCATGTAGGCTGGCTGCTCTGGGAGGTTGGATTGCATGGGATCCAAGGAGAGATAGCTGAATGGAGAGCAAAGTGGTTCCATGGAAGGAAGCAGAGGGTGATGTTGGAAGGTTGTTTCTCGAACTGGAGGACTGTGATTAGTGGTGTGCCTCAGGGTTCGGTGCTGGGCCCGTTACTGTTTGTCACCTTCATTAATGATTTGGATGAGAACATGCAGGGCAAGATTAGCAAGTTTGCTGATGATACAAAAGTTAGCGGTTTTGCTGATAGTGAAGATGATTGTGAAAGTTTGCAGCAGGATCTGGATCGATTGGCCAGGTGGACGAAGGAATGATTAATGGAATTTAATGCAGAAAAGTGTGAGATGCTGCATTTTGGTACATCGAACGAGGGCAGGCCCTGCACAGTAAATGGTAGGCCTCTGGGTAGTATAGTAGAGCAGAGGGATCTAGGAGTACAGGTGCATGGTTCCTTGAAAATCGAGTCGCAGATAGATCACTCTACACCTCCATCCCCCACCAGGACGGTCTCAAAGCCTTCCGGTTCTTCCTCGACCAGAGGAGCAACCCATACCCGTCCACTGACACCCTCCTCCGCCTAGCGGAGTTGGTCCTTACCCTCAATAACTTCTCTTTTGACTCCTCCCATTTCCTCCAAAGACAAGGCGTAGCTATGGGCACACACATGGGCCCCAGCTACGCTTGCCTCTTTGTCGGGTACGTCGAACAATCCTTGTTCTCAACGTACCAGGGCCCCATCCCCGACCTCTACCTCCTTTACATCGACGACTGTTTTGGTGTCACCTCCTGCACCCACACACAACTGACTGACTTCATCCATTTCACCACCAACTTCCATCCGGCACTCAAATATACTTGGACCATTTCCGACATTTCCCTACCATTCCTTGACCTCACCACCTCTATTGCAGGTGATACACTCTTGACTGACATCCGCTACAAACCAATTGACTCCCACAGCTACCTGGACTACGCTTCCTCCCACCCTGCTTCCTGTAAGTACTCCATCCCCTATTCCCAATTCCTCCGTCTACGCCGCATCTGCTCCCAGGATGAGGTGTTCCACAACAGGTCATCACAAATATCCTCATTCTTCAGAGAACGGGGATTCCCCTCCCCCACTATAGATGAGGCTCGCACCAGGGTCTCCTCCATACCCCGCAACACTGCCCTCTATCCCCATTCCCCCACTCGCAACAAGGGCAGAGTCCCCCTGGTCCTCACCTTTCACCCCACCAGCCGGCAAATACAACACATAGTCCTCCGCCAGTTTCGCCACCTCCAACGTGACCCCTCCACTCACCACATCTTCCCATCTCCCCCCCGTCTGCCTTCCGCAAAGACCGCTTCCTCCGCAACTCCCTTGTCAATTCTTCCCTTCCCTCCCGCTCTACGTCTTCCCCGGGCACTTTCCCTTGCAACTGCAAGAAATGCAACACTTGTCCCTTCACCTCTCCCCTCCACTCCTTTCAGGGACCCAAGCAGTCCTTCCAGGTCCTACAGAGGTTCACCTGCACTTCCTCCAACCTCATCTACTGCATCCGCTGCTCCAGTTGCCAGATGATCTATATCGGTGAGACCAAGCGGAGGCTTGGCGATTATTTCGCCGAACACCTCCGCTTGGCCCGCATTAACCAACCCGACCTCCCGGTGGCTCAGCACTTCAACTCCCCCTCCCATTCCGTATCCGACCTCTCGGTCCTGGGCCTCCTCCACGGCCAGAGTGAGCAACACCGCAAGTTGGCGCACCTCATATTCCGCTTGGAGAGTCTGCATCCTCTGGGCTTGAACATTGAATTTTCTCAATTCTGTTAACCCTTGCTGTCTCCTCCCCTTCCCACCTCTCCCTCAGCCCTCGGGCCCTGGCATTCCCTCTCTCTCTATCTCTCTCCCCCACCCTAGTCGCACTAGCTTCTCATTTTCACACTACAAACAGCTTACAATGGCTTGTTCCCTTTATGATCGATACTTTTTTGCATATCTTTCATTCATTGTTCTTTATCTCTCCACATCACCGTCTATATCTCTCGCTTCCCTGATCCATGACCAGTCAGAAGAAGGGTCTCGACCCGAAACGTCGCCTATCTCCTTCGCTCCTTAGATGCTGCTGCACCCGCTGAGTTTCTCCAGCCTTTTGTGTACCCTCGCAGATAGAAAGGTGGTCAAAAAGGCTTTTGCCACTTTTGCCTTCATCAGTCAGAGTATTGAGTGTAGAAGTTGGAAGATCATGTTGCTGCTATATAACATGTTGGTGAGTGCATTTAGAATATTGTGTTCAGTTCTGGGCACCATGTTATAGGAAATATATCGTCAAGCTTGAAAGGGTTTAGAAAGGATTTAAGAGGATATGGCCAGGACTAGAGGGTATGAGCTATAGGGAGAGCTTGATTAGGCTGGGTCTGAATTCCATGGAGCACAGGAGAGGGGAGATCTTATAGAGCTATACAAATCATGAGAGGAATAGTTTGGGTAGATGCACAGTCTTTTGCCCAGAGTAAGGGAATCAAGGACCAGAGGATATATGTTCAAGGTGAAGGGAAAACGATTTAATCGGAGTCCACGAGGTAACTTTTTCACACAAAGGGTGATGGGTGTATTGAACAAGCTACCAGAGGAGGTAGTTGAGGCTGGGACTATGCCATAGTTTAAGAAACAGTTAGACAGGTACATGGATAGGACTGTACATTACTGTATGTTGTGATATTACTTGCAAGCGGAGTACCAAGAAACATTCCTTGTGTATGTACATCCTTGGCAAATAAATGTATTCATTCATTCATTCATTTGGAGGGATATGGACCAAGTGCAGGCAACTGGGACTAGTGTACTCGGATATTGTTGACCAGTGTGGGTGAGTTGGGCCGGAGGGCCTGTTTCCACACTGTATCATTCTATAACTCTATGACTCTAAGAAGACAAAGAATATAAATATATTGCCTCTGATTTTGTAGAGAGGGGTGACATTGAGATCATTGAGGTACCTAAGACTTGAGGAGAATGTGAATTTGCAATTATTGGGGATGAATAGTCTGTAGTAAACTTAAAGGATACAGTAGATTTTTGATTGGAAACTGCTAGCAAAGTGTAGAACATGAAGAATTGATTCCTTCATGCCTGGATGTCGCACTGTGGTTTCTAACCATATAACACCATATAACAATTACAGCACGGAAACAGGCCCTCTCGGCCTTTCCAGTCCGTGCCGAACATTTGTTTTCCCCTAGTCCCATCTACCTGCACTCAGACCATACCCCTCCATTCCCTTCACGTCCATATACCTATCCACTTTTCTTTTAAATGTTAAAATCGATCCTGCCTCCACCACTTCTGCTGGAAGCTCATTCCACACAGCCACCACCCTCTGAGTAAAGAAGTTCCCCCTCACGTTACCCCTAAACTTCTGTCCCTTAATTCTCATGTCATGCCCTCTTGTTTGAATCTTCCCTACCCTCAATGGGAAAAATGTAATCACGTCAACTCTGTCTATCCCTTACATCATTTTAAAGACCTCAATCAAGTCCCCCCTTAACCTTCTGCGCTCCAAAGAATAAAGACCTAACTTGTTCAACCTTTCTCTGTAACATAGTTGCTGGAACCCTGGCAACATTCTAGTAAATCTCCTCTGTGCTCTCTCTATTTTGTTGACATCCTTCCTATAACTAGGCGACCAAAATTGTACACCATACTCCAGAATTGGTCTTACCAATGCCTTGTACAATTTTAACATTACTTCCCTACTCCTATATTCAATGCTCTGATTTATAAAGGCCAGCACACCAAAGGCTTTCTTTACCACCCTATCTACATGCGATTCCACCTTCAGGGAACTATGCACAGTTATTCCTAGATCCCTCTGTTCCACAGCTTTCCTCAATTCCCTACCATTTACCATGTACGTCCTATTTTGATTTGTCCTGCCAAGATGTAGCACTTCACACTTAACAGCATTAAACTCCATCTGCCATCTTTCAGCCCACTTTTCCAAATGGCCCAAATCTCTCTGTAGGCTTTGAAAATCGACTTCATTATCCACAACACCACCTATCTTAGTATCATCTGCATACTTACTTATCCAATTTTCCACCCCATCATCCAGATCATTGATGTACATGACAAACAACAGTGGACCCAACAAAGATCCCTGAGGCACCCCACTGGTCACCGGCTTCCAACCTGACAAACAGCCATCCACCATTACTCTCTGACATCTCCCATTCAGCCACTGTTGAATCCATCTTGCTACTCTGCCATTAACTCCCAAAGATTGAACCTTCTTAACCAACCTTCCATGGGGAACCTTGTCAAAGGCCTTACTGAAATCCATATAGACAACATCCACTGCTTTACCCTCATCAATTTCCCTAGTTACCGCTTCAAAAAATTCAAGAAGGTTTGTCAAACATGACCTTCCAGGCACAAATCCATGTTGACTGTTCCTGATCAGACCCTGTTTATCCAGATGCTTATATATATTATCTCTAAGTATCCTTTCCATTAATTTGCCCACCACTGACGTCAAACTAATAGGTCTATAATTGCTAGGTTTATTCTTTGAACCCTTTTTAAAACAATGGAACACAACATGCGCAGTACGCCAATCCTCCGGCACTATTCCCGTTTCTAATGACATTTGAAATATTTCTGTCATAGCTCCTGCTATTTCTACACTAACTTCCCTCAATGTCCTAGGGAATATCCTGTCAGGACCTGGAGACTTATCCACTTTTATATTTTTCAAAAGTGTCAGTACTTCCTCCTCTTTGAATCTCATGGTTTCCATAACTACTCTACTTTTTCCCCTTAACTCACAGAGTTCAATATCCTTCTCCTTGGTGAATACCGAAGAAAAGAAATTGTTCAATATCTCCCCCATCTCTTTTGGCTCTGCAGATAGCTGTCCATTCTGGTTCTCTAATGGTCCAATTTTATCCCTTGTTATCCTTTTGCTATTAATATAGCTGTAGAAACCCTTTGGGTTTACTTTCACCTTTCTTGACAAAGCAACCTCATATCTTCTTTTAGCCTTCCTAATTTCTTTCTTAAGATTCTTTTTACATTCTTTATACTCCTCTAGCACCTCGTTTACTCCATGCCTCCTCCTCAAAGTATGTGCTTAAAGAAAGTAAGCACATACTTTGAGATGGAGGAATTCCCATACAGCAGAAATTGCCGAGGGAAGCAGACTGCTATAAAATAGTTTATGGGAATTAATGCACCAACTATTCCCTGAGGAAACCTGATACAAAATTGTAATTCCCACTAAAAGGAAAAAAACATACCACAATGCATCTACTGAATATTTATGATGTAATATTCTGGCATCTTAAAATGTAACTACCACAGTATAAACGCTGCACTCTCACCTAGAACTTTCTTATCTCCATTGTCTTCTTCTTCTTATCAAGTCCACACGCAAGATTATAAGTTGTTCAGCCAGAGCTGAGCACACTTCTCGGCATCTGCATGCAATGGTGTCTGTCTTGCGCTTCTTGTGCGTGGTGGTGGAAAGATTGGTGAAAACATGTTTGCGACGTGAACACTCTTTCCTTGACCCCCTCCATTCTGGTGAAGGTGTGACAGTGAATTTATCGGCCAGGGGAGTATTTGACTTTAATTCACTTGCCAGCTATGTTTTTGTGGATTTTCAGATTATCTGTCTCCCCTGTTCTATTCCTTTTCAATCCCATGCCACTTTCTGGGTTTAGTTTAGTTGAGAGACACAGCGTGGAAACAGACACTTCGACACCGCACCGACCAGCAATCCCCACACACTAACACTGTCCTACACACAGTAGGGACAATTTACAATGTTACCAAGCCAATTAACCTTTTTGTACATCTTTGTAATGTGGTAGGAAACCAGAGCACCTGGAGAAAACGCACAAAGGTCACAGGGAGATCATACAAACTCCATACAGACAGCGCCCATAGTCAGGATCGAATCTGGTCTCTGGCACTGTAAGTAAACAACTCCACTGCTGCACAACTGTGCCGCCCTAGATCTCAATAACAATGTAAAACTTTGGGCCTTAAAATCACTGCAGCTCAGAAGGATGCCATTCATCTGTCACGTTCATCATGACTTTTCAAGAGCTTTCCAATTAGCCCCATTTCCTTGAATCTTCCTTGGTCCTAATATTTCTTTCTCCTTCAAGAATTCAACCAATTTATTTTTGAAAGTCGTGATTGAATTTACCTCTGCCACTGCCTGCCTGTCTGCTTTCAGGCAGTACATTCCAGATCATACATGCTGACTGTCAGTCACTGAGAGAACAAGAGATTTGGTCAAGCAGCACATTGTTTCATTCTCGTTTGTATGGTAATGTTCCTGCAAAAACTGGGCATAAGCTGCTGCCAATTCACAAGGCTACCCACGGCAGCCTGCATCCTATTTCAATTGCTGGAATGACATTTGAAGAGAGTAAAGAGATTAAGACTGAGATTGCACACTGCCCACTCATTCACCAGGCAGAGAAACATGGAGTCACTCTCAGAGCAGATAAATGAACTTCACTGGATTGTTTGAGAATTATTTTATTGTACAAAGTGAACATTTGGATTAAGATGAATGCAATGACAATAATGATGTCGGTGAAATTGTGACAGCCTGGTATTTGGGTGCTTGTTAAACTGGAAGGCTGCTGAGAAGATTTATGAGGATGTTGCCAGGACTCGAGGGCTTGAGCTATAGGGAGAGGTTGAGCAGGCTACACCCTGCTATACCTTGGATTGCACTTGGATTGCAACCTTGTTGTGGTCGGGAAGCTTGTGTGTCTCAGTGACCCCTGGAGCTATGCCAGCAGGAGATTCGTCTCTTGTTAGGGTCTCCCATGCTGGACAGGTTGAAGGGTAGAGGCGAGACGAAGAGCGATCCACTGGTCCTCCAGGTTGGAGGTTGAACACAGAGCCAGCAACACTGTCTCATAAAACAAATATGTTATAGAAACAGCAACTGAAGGAATCAACACTACTGAGTGGAGGACCTTTGTTGCGGCCCTACATGCCAGGAGGCATAATAGTCAGTAAGTAAGTAAGTAAGTAAGTAAGTAAGTAAGTAAGTAAGTAAGTAAGTAAGTAAGTAAGTAAGTAAGTAAGTGAGCAGGCTAGGACATTATTCCTTGGAGCACAGGAAGATGAGGGGTGATCTTATAGGGGTTTATAAGATCATGAAAGTACTAGAAAGGGTAAATGCAGAGTTGTTTTTTTTTAACCCAGAAAAGGAGAATCAAGAACCAGATGACTTAGCTTTATGGTGAGAGTGGAATGATTTAATCAGAACTTTGTAAGAGGTGGTAGTTGAGGAAGTTACTATAACAACATTTGAAATACATTTGGACAGGTACATGGATAGGAAACATTTAGTAGGATATGGGCCAAAGAAAGCCAAGCAAAGACAGGTGGTAGATGGGCTGAATTGGTCAACATTGTGAAGTTGGGCTGCAGTAAAACAAATCACTGTTATGGCAGGGGTGGGGAGTGGGAGCCACCATAGCTACAGAGCGATACCACCATCCAGAATGGGAGTGACCACTTTGACCCGTAGTCAGTCAAATGGTGGCTGGCTCAGTGATGGGCAAAACACACTGCTGAGAAGGCCAGCTTCTGACTGAAACCTGGGGTAAATTCTTGTAGTTCCTTCTCTTACAATAATCTAAACAAACCATTCTGTTGGGTTGCACCAGAGCTTGGTGTGAGAACAGCTCTGCACACAGACCAGACTTCCCACCGTTGACTTCCAAAGATGGGCTTTCTTTATAATTGCATCAATGTGCTGGGTCTATGACAGATCGTCAGAGGTAGGCACACCTAGGAATCTGAAGCTTTTGATTCTCTCCACCTCTGTCCCCAAACCTATCTTCATCACTGGGACAATAGTTCTCAAAAAGCAGGCAGCATCATCAGAGACCCACACCTCCCTGGCCAAACTCTCATTTCACTCCTGCCTTTCGGGAAGAAGTTATTGTAGCCTGAAAAGAGTAACGTCCAGATTCAGGAGCAGATTCTTCCCGACAACCATCAGGCTATTAAACACTACAACCTTCAAATAGGCTCTGAACAATATAGCTTTGGTGATTATTTTTGTCTTTGCACTACTATTGTCTATTTTTTTGCCTGTTTGCTTTTTTTGTAAATGAACTTTTTTTTGTTGTATAGTATGTTTTTTACAGAATTATATGTTCACATATCTGTTGTGATTCTGAAAATAAGAATTTCATTGTTCTGTTTTGGGACATATGACAATAAAACGCTCCTGACTTGACTCCTGATCTACACCCCATTGCCTTGGGAAAGCAGCCAACATAATGAAAACCTTAAGATTGACACAAAAAGCTGTGGTAACTCAACGAGTCTGACAGTGTCTCCGGGGAAAAGGAATAAATGATGATTTGGGTCGAGACCCCTCTTCAGACTGAGAATCAGGAGAAAGTGAAACAAGAGCTATTGACAGTGATATAGAGAGATATAGAACAAATGAATGAAGCAAAAAAGTGTCAATGATAACATAATGGACGACTTGTCCCACCATAGTCTTTCCTTCTTCTCCCCACAGTGGATACAGAAGCTTGAAAATGTGCACTACCAGACTCAGGAACAGCTCAGCTTCTTCCATTTTGTTATCAGGCTTCTGAACAGTCCTACCACAAGCCAAGGGACTCTATAATTCACCTCCACACCATTGCAGACATTGGAGTTTGCCCATGGAGCTGGTGTGCTATAATCCTGAGTACAGTATTCTGCACTCTGTACCCTTTGCTCATTGTACTTGAGTTTAACTTGATGCATAGTGATATCTGATCGATTGGTTAGCATGCCAAAGAAATCTTTTATCTGTGCCTTGGTACACGTAACAATAATAAACCTATACCCAATCCTGGAACCAAACCTAAATCCTGAATTGCATTGGTAAAATCCAGTCCTAGCTGGTACTGGGACTTGCAGGATTGCAATTGTTCCATTTGGACCACAAATTGAACAACAAGAAGCAGAAAATAAATGGCACTTAATTTATTTTAAGAAGCTTAGTTTGTTAGGTCAAATATTAAGCTGTACACAGAGATATCACCAGACAATAAATCAATGGATGTTCAATTGTCCACATCCCTGCTGAACTTTTAGTCACGGTTTCATTCAGAAACATGTCTGTTTAATGCAGGCTGACAAACAATGCTATATTTCCAATAAACTGGTCCAACTGCTTAACACAAAAGATCTCTTGACAATTTCTGGCAATCTTTCATCCTTGGGTAACAAAAGCAGAAAAACGCTGAAAAAAAGCAACAAATCAGCCAGGAGCTACGCAGAAAAGGAAGCAGTTTCACACTCATCCCTTGAGCTGAACCGTCTGTCTAGGTCAAAAGCTATTGCTTAGCTCATCAAAACAGAAAATCTGATCAGTTTGTACTTGTTGTTTGTCGAACAACAAGAAATGGTGCCCCTGGTAATATCTCAATCATTGCACTTCCTTGGGACTTCATTGGCCATGACGTGCTTGGACATCCTGTGGAGATGAAAATCACTTTATAAATCCAAATATTTTTCTTTTCAACGTTATCAGCTGTCACCACAACTTTTAATAATCTAACACTGATATAAAAGAATCAATTTGTGTACTCAGAGATAGAAACAAAGAACAATGAATACTTCCTATTTCTCGAATTGTGATTGTAATGGGGTTGATTTGATTTCACTCAAACTGGCACCAGCAAAGGAGTAACAGGCTCAAAATAAATTCGATCAGCTTATCATTCTAAAAGGATGCCTTGTAATATATTTCTCACAACAGAGAAATATGCCATTTGGCCCAGTAGGTTTATGCTGGCTTTTGGATTGATGCCATCAATCTCATTAACTCCTTATTTCCCTGTTGCCTGTTCTCTCTACATGCTCATCAAATGCACCCTGATCTCTTAACATGCACTTGTACATAGACCAATTTACCGACATCTAACAGCATGTCCTTGGGATTGAGAGGGTACTGGTTTACCTGGTGAAAAACGTGCGGTTACATGGTGAATGATAAATTCGAAAGAGGAATGCATCTGAAGTCAGGGTTGAACTCAAGATATTGGAGCTGCAAGGTGCAGCACCGTGCCTCCTGCTTAACATATCTGTGCCATAAAAGTCTGGTGGACTAGGTACAATATGAGCGAATTATACTTCAAAGAGGAGCAGGTAGATTGTGTGAGGTATGTGCTCTGAATTAGTGTACAGTGCATTTTAAAAGAAACCTGAAATATTATAGTTCACTTCAAGTCTGGGATCCTCCCCTGCAGCTGTCTTAATTCCCTCTTCATTTACAAACTTCTTTCAAGAATCATCATGGTTCCAAGTTAAGTTCCAAATGGCCTCCAATCATGTACTGTAGCCCAAGACCCTGAGACCAGTCTTTGAACCGTGTGGCAGGACGACTGCCAGGCTGCGACTACTACCCGGACGCAGGCTTGGCCGTCTGCTGTGGAACCTGAAGAGAGAGCTTGGCCCTTATTCATCTCCGAGGACCGTAGAACCATATAGAGGAAGTTGGTGATGATGGACGCAAGATCAATGGACCGGTGAGGGGATCAGGTCTTACCTTGCGTGACCTGAAGGTCGTCAGCGGGAGACGGTAAAGGGCGGAGGTGGCAGCAGTAGACAGTCGGTCAGCTCAGCTCTGGGAGCGGCCGACCATGCGCCTCCACGCCAAAAATTGGGCGATTGTGGAGGTAAGCCTGCACGGACTCCGGGGAGCCAGGTTCCGGGGGCCGGCACCGATCCAACTCACCTGCCTTCAGATCAGACAGGTGGGCCGCCACAGTCTGGAAGAAGACAGACTAGCGGAGAGTCCGTGCGGGAGTCGTATGAGCCTACTCGGGCGGTAGGTCACGACAACCTGCCATTGGACCCTAGCCAGCACCTTACGGAGGTGTGGTCCAATGGTGGAAGCCCCAGTGATTTCGCAGGGACTGGGGAAGTCGGCTTGTCCGCTACACATAGCAGGGACGGTCACATAGAGCCGTTGGAGCTCTTAGTGGAGCAACTCCTCCAGCGGGGACTCACGGGCATCGACAAGCCGTGCAAGGAGCCCGCTCAGCATCTCGTCGTCACCAGCCAGAAGTGATAACAGTTGCCCAGCTGCTGTGTTTGAAGACGGCCCGGGACAGCCAGTGACCGCTGAGCCAGAGCATGAGGAGGATATGCTGGACGTAGTGGCAAGTTTGCCGCTACTACACAAACAGGGGAACCTCTGCACCACAAACTGGCGGGCACCATTGATTACCTGACTACTCACCATTTAATCGATGCATGCCATATATAACTACTTTATGGCATGCATCGATTTAAAAGATGCATACTATACGGTGCCCATCTCTGAGGCTCACAGGAAATTCCTAAAATTTGTCTGGAAGGATCAATTATGGGAATACAAGGCATTGCCCAATGGAATCATCACAGCCCCTAGGTTATTTACAAAATTGGTAAAACCTATATTGGCTCTTCTCCGACAACATAATTACATGCAAAAGGCATATATGGATGATATCCTTATAGTGGGTCAGACCCTCCAATTGGCTACAGGGGCAGTGGCTGCAACTAAGGCTCTTTTCGAGAAGCTGGAATTTGTAATCCATCCAATCAAAATTGCACCCGGTACGGGTTATGGATTATTTGGGGTTTACCCTAGACACCAACTTAATGAAGATTACCATCCCAACCAATAGAGCTACTGCTATAAAAGAAGAGTGCCACAGTCTTACTTGCGCCAGGGTACCGACCATTCGGCAAACAGCAAAAGGTATAGCGAAATTGGTAGCTACATTCCCAGCTGCACAATTCGGACCGCTACACTACCGAAATTTACAAAGAACAAAGATCACAGCATTAAAAACAAATGCTGGGCACTTTGATCGGCCAATCCGGTTACCAGCAAAGGCTAGAAACGAGCTACAATGGTGGGTTGACAATATTAGTGAGTGTCACAGACCCATCATAGTAAGCAACTCAGACGTTGTGCTACAAACTGACGCAAGCGCACAAGGCTGGGGAGCAACTGATACGATGTCCAGTTGTGGTGGCAGATGGAACTCTCGTGAGTCTACATTCCTGGAGTCACACGGGATAAACTATACATAAATGCTGGGGGCATTTCATGGACTCGGGCTTACTGTACTAATTCACGGGATTTATAATGTCCGCCTTCAAATAGATAACACCACAGTGGTGGCTTACATCAATCATATGGGTGGTATCAGGTCGCTATCTTGTGATGAATTGGCTAACACAATTTGGCACTGGTGCATTGAAAGGAATATTTGGATTACGGCGACCCATTTGCCTGGGAAGCTTAATACAGTGGCGGACACCAGGTCACGAGTATTCAATAACAACATCGAGTGGATGTTGAACCCCCAAATTTTGGAGACATTTTATAGCTCACTATGGGACACCAGATATTGACCTATTTGCGTCCAGGTTGAACCATCAGATACCAACGTATGTGTCGTGGGAACCAGACCCTGGGGCAATAGCAATGGATGCATTTTCTATCCATTGGGGGAAATGGTTTTGCTACGCATTTCCCCCATTCTGCATCATCAGTCGGGTATTGCAGAAAATTAAACTGGATTCTGCAACTGGCATATTGATCATTCCCGACTATGGTCGTTAAAATTTTAAAACAACCATGGATGGCGATCGGGAAACACCCCAAATTGATTACTCACCCCATTACGGGGGTTAGTCATCCTTGCCATGGTCACTTAAACCTGTTGGCCTGCAGGTTCTGAAAAGACCACTCATCCAGGCAAGCATCTCATCAAGAGCCATAGAACTCATCTCCGCATCATGCCGAGAATCAACTCGGAAACAGTACCTCACCCAAATTAGAAAGTGGGAGGCATTCTGTGCTCAGACCACCAAGACTTCCAACACAGCAATGATACCTGATGTCCCGGAATTCCTAGCTGGCCTCCATTTTGATGCTGGCCTCAGCTACAGTGCCATCAACAGCGCCAGGAGTGTGCTGTCCTCATACCTGGACATAGGTATCAGGTCCAACCACCTGGTGTCTAAACTAATGAGGGGAGTGTTCAACACCAACCCTCCGCGACCCAGATATACTGTCACGTGGGATGTGGGGATCGTGCTGACCCTACTAAGGAGCTGGGCTCCAATGAATGAGCTACCACTGAAACAGCTCACCCTCAAGGTGGTGATGCTGATGGCGCTGACTACAGCCCAGCGAGTCCAGTCATTACAAAAACGGTGACTGGACAGCATGGCGGCCACCCCTGGTCAAATAATTTTTTTTTTGTCCACGATTTATTGAAGCAGCACAGACCAGGGGCGCATGGGCTGCAGTTGGAGTTTCGGGCATACCCTGTAGATGCCACTCTCTGCATAGTCACCCATCTCCACCACTACATCAGGATTACAGGAACCATTAGGATGAAGCAACAGGGGCTCCTCATCAGTCACAAACCGCCGCATCATCGGGTGACTGTACAGACTATCGCCAGGTGGCTCAGGGTGGTGCTGGATGCAGCAGGAGTTGCTCCTAACATTTTTAAGTCTCATTCCACTTGGGCTGCATCCACATCAGCGGCGATGGCCATGGAGGTGCCCATGGACCACATCCTCGCCACCGCAGGCTGGGCCAATGAAGAAACCTTTCAATGGTTCTACAATAAGCCACTGGTCGCCCCTGCGACATTCGCAGAAGCTGTGCTGGGAACCGCTCAGTGAATTTCTGTCCCCGAATTAGGAGTTATTGTTTGTTTATTTGATTAATAAATTGTGTTGATTTTTCAGCCAGTTTTGACTGAACTGCATTAACAGCCTTCCTCCATCAGACTTGTGGCAGTGTGATAAGCATGGACGTTGTCCAGGGCGTGAAATCACAGAGCTTTGAAATATTCACGAAGTCACTCACGTGACTCCGAAGTAAAATAGTAAGATTAAACGAGAACTTACCAAGTTTGAAGGTTAATCTGTATTTTACGAGGAGTCGCGGTGAGGGATTTTGTGCCCCCCGCTCCCACCCTCTATCATAGGATCAACTGGGAAGTTCTGCGGTTTTCATCTTACTATTTTTAGTCATGGTGCGTTCTGTGATTCCACACCGCTGCTTTGAAGGATGCTGCGCATGCGTGCTGGCGGGGTCTTCACGAAATCCCTCACCGCGACTCCTCGTAAAATACAGATGAACCTTCAAACTTGGCAAGTTCTCGTTTAATCTTACTATTTCAATCTAACCTCATAGCTCGCTGTTAATAGATTCATAGCTATTAATTTTCATTCCGCGTCCATATCGAACTTCTCCAAATGCAAACGCTTCAAGTTATGACTCTTGCATTTATATAGCGATCCTGCTGTGAAATTTTTAAGTCGAAAATTGTATTTTATTTCAAAGTGGGAATTGGAAGATAGGGACAGATGCTACACAGAGATTTTGATAGGAAGGAAACGTTACAGCAGCTGAGTAAAAGATTGGTCAAATGGTAGGTTCAATGAAGATCGAGCGAGGGGGATTTGAGGTAGGGGAAAAGTATCTATAGCTTGAGACTTGCCTAAATGAGTACTGAGGGATTATCATTCCACACCAAACGTTTTTCACACAGAGGGTGGTGAATCTGTGGAATTCTCTGCCACAGAAGGTAGTTGAGGCCAGTTTGTTGGCCATATTTAAGAGGGAGTTGGATGTGGCCCTTGTGGCTGAAGGGATCAGCGGGTATGGAGAGAAGGCAGGTACAGGATACTGAGTTGGATGATCAGCCATGATCATATTGAATGGCGGTGCAGGCTCGAAGGACCTAATGGCCTGCTCCTGCACCTAATTTCTATGTTTCTATGGTTCTTAGACAATTACCTTTTATGCAATTATCACATTAACAAAGTGGATATGATCAACGGACTGCTCTATGGTGCATGCTCGTAAATTAGTAAAACAAATGTTCTTCTTTAAGTACTGTTGTTACTGGGGTTACTGATAACAAATAACCTACATTCTATATTTTGTCATAATGTGGCTGAAACAATGGCATATTTTGTGATATTTATTGAGATAGAAAGATACAACTGAGTTTGGGCAAGATATTACCTTGCAACATTCTGTAAGGGGATGTCTGGGATACTGAGTTGGATATTGATCAATGAATGGAACTCAGTTTCTAAATTATGGGAGGATTACATAAAACTACAATTCAAAGGTAATGAATATACAGAGTATTCTATTTCCATCATGAACATACAATAGTGGTATAGGACACCAGGTCCTACTACGGTAAACTCACCAGCTACTACGGTATGACTACATGTTAAAAAGTATCACATTTTTACATCCTGCGTATATTTTACTCGTGGACATTTTTCAACATGTTGAAAAATCTTCACGAGTTACCACGTTTCCCGAGTACCTGCCATTAGCGCTAAGAAATGGCACGTTGGCCTTTATAACAAGAGGAATCGAATATAGGAGCAAGGAGCTCCTTCTGCAGTTGTACAGTTCTAGCAAGACTGCACCTGGCGTATTGTGTGCAGTTTTGGTCCCCTGATTTGAGGAAAGACATTCTTGCTATTGAGGGAGTGCAGCGTAAGTTCACAAGGTTAATTCCCGGGGTGGCGGGACTGTCAAATGCTGAGAGAATGGAGCAGCTGGGCTTGTACACTCTGGAGTTTAGAAGGATGAGAGGATATCTCATGGAAACATATAAGATTGTTAAGGGCTTGGACATGCTAGAGGCATGTTCCCAATGTTGGGGGAGTCCAGAACCAGGGGCCACAGTTTAAGAATAAGGAGTAAACCATTTAGAATGGAGACGAGGAAACACTTTTTCTCACAGAGAGTGGTGACTCTGTGGAATTCTCTGCGTCAGAGGGCGGTGGAGGCAGGTTCTCCAGATGCTTTCAAGAGAGAGCTAGACTGGACTCTTAAAAATAGCGGTCAGGGTTGATTGTGGATGATCAGCCATGATCACATTGAATGGTGGTGCTGGCTCGAGGGGCCAAATGGCCTGCTCCTGAACCTTTTGTCTATTGTCTATTGAAACATCCAGAGCTCTGACGTACTATGCTCGTTCTACATTAAATTCTACGCGCTTACCATGAGTTTTGATTTTTTTTAAACTCGGGAGAGCTCTTGGGTGAACTCGCACAGTGGGACAGGGCTTCACACACGCTGAGTTTCTCCAGCATTTTTGTCTACCTTTGATTTTCCAGTATCTACAGTTCCTTCTTAAACGTTTTGGGCTGATGGCTGCATCTGCCATTTCTTTCTGTTGGGGGGGGGGAGAAGAGTCTTGGCCCGTGGCGGCTCCTGATTAGTGATATTATCCCTCCACGTTGCCTTGCCCGCTGAGTTCCTCCAGCATTCTGTGTTTTTTGTTTGGCTCTGAAGTTGAAGGTGGACCCCCCTTTGTCTACCATCAACTCCCTGTCTGTGGTGGCTCAGCGGGAATGGGCAGGGGCTCTGGGGAGAGAGTTGCAGTTCTGGTCGAGACCCTTCTTCAGACAATCACAAGTACTCTCACCGACGAGAGTTCAGTTCAGTCTGAAGAAGGGTCTTCTCTCCAGAGTCGCTGCGCTGCTGTCCTGCTGAGCTACTCCAGCTTTTGTCTACCTTCAATTTCAGAGTTAGATAAAATTTCTCATGGGGGGCTTATAGAGTCTACCCCCACCCATTTCCATCACTGATTGCAATATATATGTAACACCACATTGCAAGTTCTACAGAGATTTTCATGGTTTCTGTAAACATGAGTAAAAGACTAAGGGATATCGGCAGAACATATTTTATTGGCAATAAGAAGAGAGGTATAGCCAAGGCAAAGAAGGCTGAAGCAGAAAAGGAGAATGACGCATTAGATAAGTATTTTAGCAAAACTCTCTCAGAAAATGCAGAAGAGCAAGTGGAGCCACAACCCAGTGAAGATGATGACACTGATGGAAGCCAGTCTGAAGAAGTTATGCAAGACGATCAAAGTGGGAATTTATTTACTGTATGTGAGATCGCCCATTTTGAAAGTGTTGAATTTGACAAACAAGGAAACTTGCCTGTTGACATAACTTCTGGTGCCTCTGAGGCAAGGGAGAACGGGAATTCAAAATCTGCCAGTTTTGTAGAATTAACCGATGATCCTGCAACATGGCTAGAAATGATCAATCAGAGTGTCAGAGAATATTTAGTGAAAAAAGGACCACCTACAATTATAGCAGAATTTTTCCCCAAGAATGACAGTGGATCACGTTTTTCAAAATTTCACTGCAAAAGAAAACTGCCAAATGGTGAAATTGTAGATCGTCCCTGGCTAATATACGCTGCACCAACTGATAAAATCTTCTGTTATTACTGCAAGCTTTTTGATAATAACGCAGCAATTGCACTTGCAAGTTGTGGTTTTAATAACTGGCCGAACATTCATACAAGACTAGCTGAGCATGAGTACTCCAAAAACATTTGCAAGCTATGCTCAGTTGCTGTGAACTACAGCAAAGATTATCTACTGAAAAAACAATTGATGAAGTGGTAGAAAACTAATCGGACAAGAAACAAAATGCTGGCATCAAGTTTTTGAGCGACTGGTAGCCACTGTACAGTTCCTGGCAGAAAGAAACTTGCCATTCTGGGGATCTGAGGAACACATAGGAACACCACAAATATGGAAATTTCCGTGGTGTTATTGACTGGCTAGGAAAATTTGATCCAGTAATGCAAGACCATCTGCGAAAAATCCAGAATAAGGAAATACATGATCATTATATAGGAAAAATAATCCAGAATGAGGTTATTAATATAATGGGTCACGCTGTTCTCCAGGAAATCATTTTGCAAATCAAGGCTGCTAAGTATTTTGCAATAATTCTTGACTGTACTCCTGACATCAGTCATCAGGAGCATATGTCGATGGTAATTAGATATGTAGCTGATGGTGTACAATCAAATGCTCCAGCAGGAGTATATGAACATTTCATCAAGTTTTTAGTGGTGGAAAGTAGCACAGGCGAAAATCTGTACAACACTCTTCTACATGAACTTGAAACATTAGGGCTGGATGTTGAAAATATCCATGGACAAGAGTATGGTAATGGTGCCAATATGAAGGGACACACCTCAGGTGTGCAGGCACAACTTCAACAGAAGAATTCAAGAGCTTTCTTTACACCATGTGCATGTCACAACTACAACCTAGTTTTGGGAGACATGGCCAAGACATGTCCAGATGCAATGACTTTCGTTGGAACTCTGCAGTGTATTTACACCATTTTTGCATCATCTACTAAAAGATGAACTGTTTTTAGAAAACATGTGACAGGTCTGTCTATAAAACCTCTCTCGGAAACACGATGGGAATGTAGAATGGAAAGTGTCAAAGTTGTACAGTACAAAGCTGCTGA
Source organism: Okamejei kenojei (assembly GCA_035221665.1). Taxonomy (NCBI): domain Eukaryota; kingdom Metazoa; phylum Chordata; class Chondrichthyes; order Rajiformes; family Rajidae; genus Okamejei; species Okamejei kenojei. Next base: position 95,276,124 of record CM069131.1, read on the forward strand.
AGTTTGTAATGACTAGAAGAGTTCGCAGAAAACACTGATGATGCTCAAGCAAAAAGCGATGCTGAATCGTTAGTCAGTCAAAAGAGAGATTACAAGTTTCTGGTCTCACTAGTTTCCTTGCACTCCTTACTCTTTCAAGTAAATTTTGTGAGTAAGGAACTTCAGAGGATGTTGCTACAGGGCTTTCTTCATTTCAAAAGGTTTGCAACTGGTTAAAGACATACAGCGGGTAAATCATTTGATTATGAATCTGCAGATGAACCTTTGCCAGATCCAAAAACAGCCTTCAGAGTGCAATGTTTTAATCAAGTGGTAGATAAAGAACTGCAAACACTTGAGCCACGGTTTGAACAACTGAAAAAGTATCTAAATTTATTTGGATTCTTGTGCAATTTCAAGACTTGTCCAAGGACATCATAAGAAAATGTGCAGCAGATCTGGAAATGGCATTGACAGAGGTCAAGCTGGGACAGGAAAAAGATCAAGTTAAAACCACAAAACTGGCTGATGTGGATGGATACATGCTTTGTGAGGAAATGGTGGTACTAAAGCCAATTCTGCCACCAGAGATTCCAAACCTCATGAAAATGCTTGAATTCCTTGCTTGCAACAACAGGTCTACCGCATTTCCAAAGTATTTATTGCTCTTCGGATTTTCTTGACAATCTCAGTGACTGTGGCATCTGGAGAAAGGAGTTTTTCCAAGCTGAAACTGATCAAAACTTACTTGAGGTCATTAATTCAGCAAGAACGTTTTAACAGTTTGGCAATTATGTCCATCGAATCTGAAATTAGCAGGAGTTTACACTTTCACAAAATTCTAAAAGACTTTGCAGAGAAAAATGCAAGAAAGATAACTTTCTCATCAAAGGCAATAATAATATGACACGTCACGTGTCGTCAAGGTAGGCAAGGAAGGCACTGCCTACCCTGACTAAAATTATATAATGATAATTATTAAATATAAATAATAAAGCCACGGGAGAATTATGCCTACCTAAGAGATTGATTTCTTACGTAGGTATAATTCTCTGTGCCTTTCATGCGCAGAAATTCTGCCTTTGCAGCGTGGACTGTGTACTGTGCATGGAAGTAGATTTATTTGAGCTAAATGTTTTTAAATACCGTATTTCCCAGCAATGAAGACGCTAATTTTTACCCAAACATAAGACACGAAAATGTAGCGATGTTACAAAACCTACCTTCAGCGGCGCTGCAGTTCTGCCACTCGGGCTGCAAGCTGATGAAGAAAAATCGATCGGACTTCCGTTCCTAGCTTTTTTTTTAAATCGCTAGACAATTTAATAATTGGATTCAAATAAAATGCAACTTTGAACGCCCTCAACGCCTACAATGTGACGGATCATAATAACAGGACAAAACAAAGGGTGTCATTTATTTTACATATAATCTTGCTTCTTGGGATGGCTTTAATCTAATTTTACATTGCGAAAATGTTATTTGGACGCCATAGGAACCGGCACTGCCGATATGGGGTTAAAGCTCACTGCAGCGGTAATGTTCCAATCGATCGCATTCCAGAAACATACACTCACAAGATGATTTAAATGCTCATTTTTGTTGGACAATTATGTTATAAGAGCATCCAAATTGTCTATATTTTGTGTTATTGTCTATCCATAGTGAATATTTTTATACTAACTATACACAACAGTTTTAGCCACATGTATTGTGCAAAATATAATTTTGATTATCTTGAGTGGATGTGTCTAGATTAATTTATGGGAATTAAACATTAAATTCCTTCCATCTGGCATATAAATTCATGACAGTGAGATTTAAAAATCATGTTATATTGTGAATTCTTGTGTGAATGGGATTAGTTTGTTATTTGGATACATGCTATTTTTTTAAATTATCTTTTTCTTGAGAAATTGAATCTACAGCACATTCTTAATGGGAAAGTAGTGGGCAGAAAGGCATGTCATGCGTGGTTTGAAGAGCAAAAACTTGTGGTTTACAATGCCAAAATTGAAAAGTTGTGGAAAAACAAGGTGTACAGAGTTGCTTGTTGGTTACAATCTGAGGAGTATGATGATGCTACTGCTTATGGTATGCCAATGTACCAACTAGCAACTGATCTTTTCCATAAAGACCTGGTCTATTGCTAGAATTGTAATTTATTTACCTGTCTGTTACGGAGTTACAGCATATAATAGTAGGATTAAACGTGAACTTACCAGTTTGATCTTTATTTTATGAGGAGTTGCTATGAGGGATTTCGTGAAGACCCCGCCAGCACGCATGCGCGAGATTCTTCAAAGCAGCGGTGTGGAATCACAGGACTATCCAGAAATGACTAGCATAGTAAGATTGAAGAGACCCTATATACCAGTTGACCTTATAGTAGAGGGTTGGGAGCGGAGGGCACAAAATCCCTCATCACAACTCCTCATAAAATAAAGATCAAACTTCAAACTGGTAAGTTCTCGTTTAATCTTATTATTTCATTTCGGAATCACAAGAGTGACTTTGTGAACATTTCAAAGCTCTGTTATTACATGCCCTGGATCACGTCCATGCTCACACATGGCCACAATATTGATGGAAGGAGTATGTTAACATATTTCAGACTTGACGAGCTGAAAAATAATAATGTTTATTAATCATGAACAAAAACCCCTCATACGGGGATAAACGTATGTTGCTGACCAGCACTCAGCACGGTCTCTCCAAACATAGCAGGAGCGGTCACAGGTTTGTTGTAAAACCTCTGGAATGTAGCTTCGCTAGCCCAGCCCGCTGTGGCGAGGATGTGGTCCATGGGCACCTCCATGGTCCTCGCCGCTGATGTGGATGCAGCCCTGGTAGATGGGATTTAAAGATATTAATATCAATACCTGTTGCATCCAGTATCACCCTGAGCCACCTGGAGATCGTCTGCACCGTCACCCTGTGATGGGGCTTCTTATGGCTAATCAGCAGGTACCTCTCCATTCCCCTGAGGGTATGCGTCATTTTGATGTAGTGACGGATATACGTGGCTATGCAGAGCTTCTCATCAGTGGGGTATGCCGGAAATATCAGCTGCTTCCCTGTGAACCCAGGTCCATGTTGCTTGAGTAATTCATCAATATAGAATATTATTCTATCAGGGGTAGAGTCCATATTATCCATTTTGATCTTATGTAAGGTCTGAACCCGCTGAGCTGATGTTAGGGCCATCAACATCACCATTTTCAGGGTTAGTTTGTCCAGCGGTAGTCCAATCATCGGCGACCAATTCCTGAGGAGGGTCAGCACCACTCCAGTGTCCCAGGTAACGTTGTAACGCGGTCGGTGAGGGTTTGAATTGAAGAGACCCCTCATTAATTTCGACACCAGCTGGTGTGATCCTACCCCTATGCAGAGGTAGGAGGACAGTGCGCTCCTGGCACTGTTGATGGTGCTGTAGCTGAGATGTTCATCATGGCGCAGTCCCGCGAGAAATTCCAGCACATATGGTATCGTGGCAGAGTCATACGTGATGTTGATCCTTGTGCAGTAGGCCTCCCATTTTCTGATTTGTGTCAGGTACTGCCGTCTGGTAGACTCTCTGCACGATGCTCCGATGGTGTCGATTGTCCTTGGTGTGAGTCCGTATTGTAGCAGAGGTCTCTTCAAAACCTGCAGGCCAAGAGATTCAAATGACCGTGGCACAGATGGTATTCCCCTGTAGTCGGGTTAGTCACCATATCTGGGCTCTTGTTTAGAAGTGCCCAACATTCTATAATTATCCCAAGGACCACCGGATACCATGGTTATGTAGGCCAGTCGGGTATAATTAAAATACCTGTTGCAGAATCTGATTTTATTTTCCACAATACCCGACTGATGAGGCAAAATGGAGGAAATGCATAGAAAAACCTTTTCCCCCAGTGCAGCGAGAAAGTGTCCATCGCTATTGCCCCAGAATCTGGTCCCCAAGATACATATGTTGGTATCTGATGGTTCAACCTGGACGCAGAAAGGTTGATATCTGGTGTACCAAATTTGACTGTGATTTTTGCAAATATTTGGGGATCAACATCCATTCAATATTATCGTTGAATACTCGTGACCTGGTGTCCGCCACTGTATTGAGCTTACCTGGAAGATAGGTAGCTGATATCCAAATATTTCATTCTATGCACCAGAGCCAAATTGAGTTAGCCAATTCATCACAAGATATTGACTTGATACCACCCATATGATTTAAATATGCCACCACAGTGGTATTCTCTATTTTGAGACGGACATGCGTATCACAGAGGCTTGTACACTAAGCTGGTAGTGTACAACCTGGACGCAAAAAGGTTGATATCTGGTGTACCAAATTTGACTGTGATTTTTGCAAATATTTGGGGATCAACATCCATTCAATATTATCGTTGAATACTCGTGACCTGGTGTCCGCCACTGTATTGAGCTTACCTGGAAGATAGGTAGCTATTATCCAAATATTTCATTCTATGCACCAGAGCCAAATTGAATTAGCCAATTCATCACAAGATATTGACTTGATACCACCCATATGAATTAAATATGCCACCATAGTGGTATTGTCTATTTGGAGACGGACATGCGTATCACAGAGGCTTGTACACTAAGCTCGTAGTCCGTGAAATGCCCCCAGCATCTCCAAATAATTTATCCCTTGTGATAAAAGAAGGGTAGATTCATGTGAATCCCATCTGCTGCCACAACTGGGCGCTTGCGACAGTTTGTAAAACCACCGACGGATTAGGCACAATGATGGACTTGAATGAATTACGAATGTTATCAATCCACCATTGTAACTCAAATTTTGCCTTGATTGGCAGCTGCATAGGTCTATCAAAATGTCCAGCATTCATTTTTAATGCTGAAATTTTTGTTCTTTGTAAACTTTGATAATGTAACGGTCCAAATTGAGCAGCTGGAAATGTAGCTACCAATTTCCCAATTACCTTAGCAGCATGTCTGATTGTCGGTGCCCTGGCGCAAACAAGTTAATTACATGCTCCAATGATATCCATAGCTTTGTTAGCTGGGATGGTAACAATCATTTGATTGGTGTCAATCGTGAATCCCAGGTAGTCCATATCCTGTGATGGGTAGAACTGAGATTTGTCTGGATGGATTACAAACCCCGTTTTTTGAACCAATGATGTAGTAGCTGTTACTGCTAAATTAGTTGATTCCATGGTATCTCCTACTATTAGGATGTCATCCAAATAGGCCATGACAATATGGTTTTGCCTCCTCAGTGTTGCCAACACTAGTTTCAATAATTTGCTAAATAATCTGTAGTAAGCCCATTAGGTAGGGTTCTATATTGCCACAACTGATCCATCCAAGCAAACTTCAAGAAATTCCGGTGATGTTCCCGTATGGATACTGAATAGTATGCATCTTTTAAATTGATGCATGCCATGAAGCAAATTCTGGAAAACAGTAATTTGGCTGTTTCAAATGTGTCCATTTTTAAATGGGTATATTGTACAAAGGTATTCAGATGGGTTAGATCAATAATGATACGACATCCACCATCTTTCTTGGTTTTGGTAAAGATGTTAGATACGAACTCAAGATGTTCGTGAATCGTTTTTTTCTATCACCCCTTTTTGTTGTAGCCTCAAAATTTCAACATGCCCTTCTGCTATTTCCTTATGAGAAAGTGCAAATTTACGGTCTGGTACATGTTGAGGCGGGGGAAGTTGTTCATTTATGAACTCAATTTCGTATCCCTGAATACTTTGTAAAATAAACAAGTCTGAGGTGATAGAACTCCATGGATCCCCCAAAACTGCAATCTCCCACCAATTTGTGAGGTTTCACATGCAAATCGTGCATGAGAACCAGACCGCCTTACCTCCATGGTTACTAGCGGGCCTTTACATTTTTGGTGTTCCGTGGAGGTGCTGGATTTTGGGTTTGCCGCATCTTCCACGCCGGTCACTGAGGGCCTAGTCCTAAAAAAGGCTTCTGTTGTTATTGTTGTTGATGTGGCGCTGCCGGCATGTAGGTCTTTCCTAGCCTGTCAGACGGCCCCCGAGGTCTTGAATATGGCATCCTCCGAAATGTCTGCCTGCTGGAAGGAGGAGGTCTCATCAACCCAACTGTCTTTGCTTAGTCATCCAGGTCCTTGACCTGTTTGGGCAGGTCTTCCCCAAACAAACTGTCTCGGCAATGGCGTCGGGGATGCTTTGCATAACCCTGCAAACTTCGGGTTGAGGGTCGGCTTTATGGTGATCTTCCGGAATGCATTGATCTTGTATTGAGTGTTGCATAATAGAATTGTCTACAAGAGCATCTTCTTGCTCTGTAGACAATTCCGTCCCATCTATCGACCTGGCAAAAGCGGTGATCCCCGACGTGAGCAGCTTCAGGATTTTTTGCAATTTAAGCTCCTGCGCTCTGATCCCCGAGCTGATGTTGCCCCAAATGGGAGTGTTTACTGTGGGCACATTCAATGAATTGCAGTTGTTTGGTGCTTTGTACTTGTTCATTGCTTCATTAAGGATCTGTTCTTGCAGCTGGTAGGTGGTGAGGAAGTCAATACTAGCCGCCAATTTGGGTTGAAGAGGTTGACCCGAGGGCTTAGGCTGGGCGAACTTGGAGACAACTCCTAGAAGTTCTTCCTGGGCCTGTTCAAGCACCTCAGGTTCCTGCTGTAAGCCTTCTTCCTCTTCACCCAGCTGCTGACTCCTGGCACTCCCCACCAATGATGGGGATATGCTAGGGACCCCAGCCATACGGTACTGCTGCTGGAGATTGTGTTCCAGGAGACGCTCCATCATGCGCTCCATGCGTTCCATGCGACTGCCGCCACCATCTGCTGACGACAAGTCGACTTCCTCAGGTGCTGGGGAATTCCTGAGGTTTCTGTCATCAGCCCACACCTCGTCGAGTTGATAACATGGGTGTCATGACAGGATGTCACTCCCCGCGGTGCTCCGCGATTCACGCGTGGACCTGCCGCTGGTCCTCCATCTTCCGGACGGAGCCGGCCCGCTTGTCTGATAAGACATAAGCGGTGACGAGTTGGACCCGGCCGCCGAAGCGTGGTGCCCCTTGTTCTCCTTGGGGACAAAGGCGACGCTCGGTCACGTCCTGCTGCTAAAGGGGGTGCAGTGACCGAGATGAGACTGCACCGGCCCATGATCTAGCGGGCTCCCCCGGTGGTGAGTCTATGCCAGCCCCACCTGCGGAGCTAGCAGGTTCTGGTCTCGATCCTTCTCCCGTCCGTACTCTGGCGATCTGCTTGGGAGGAACGTCGACCCCGGCTCCTACAGCTAGGCTCACCGACTGGCGTGCGGCTCTTCCCCTGGGTTGCCCTCTGGTGACCTGTGTGGCTGGGGAGAAAGAACGTGCCGTCGAATGGGTAACATGAGTACACACCTTGGCCACACTCCCCTATGTGTAGGGGATAGTGGTAAGGAGTCAGGGTCTTGCTTACCCTGCTCCTGCGCGGTGCTCCTTCCACTCTGCTGCTCTGTAGACAGCTGTGGTGGAGAGTCGGGTCCCATTGGTGTAGGACTCCCCGTCTTCTGCGTTCTTTTCCCAGCCCGACGAGCGGGTGCTGCCGTCGTAGCGGGCAGCTCCGGGGTATGCTGCCGCTGACTCATATCGGAAGTCCTGCTGCTGGAAATCCTACTACTCCTGTCCATCGTTCCTGTAAAACAAGTTTTACACAGAAACTAACCAGCTCAAGATTAGTTCCCCTCACCTGAGCGGTCCTTATGAAGGGCTGGTGGTGGAACGCGCTCCTCCTCCAGCCGTCGACAGCAACTGCGAGCTACGATATGTCGCGCATGCGTGCTGGCGGGGTCTTCACAAAGTCACTCATGTGACTCCGAAATGAAATACAATAATATTAAAGTTCTGATCTTGAAAATATCACATTTTGAATTTTCAAGGCAGTCTGGGTGTTTATTACTATTTCCGTCACAACGGTCAATTTTGTGATTTGCTACAATTAGGTAATTATATGCTTTAATTTCAGGTCATCCAAGTAAGATGTTTTATATTTGTTTCAGAATGCTTCAATCTATAATAACTGAAAATGTCATTCAGTTCTCTTAATTTTTAAGAAAGTAATGGGCTTTTGACTGTCCTCGATCACAGCTTTTGTGTTGTCAATGGAAAAGCAATAGGGAACACGAGGCTAATTTCCGAGTATGAAAATGGCCATAACTTTTTTTAATACTGAAGATATGAAAGTGAATTAGGTATCAAATTAAACTTCTTTTTATGCTTTATCTGATGGGATAAATTGCAGACTTGGTTTTTATAATCTCAACATTTTGTAAAATTGCTAGAAAATGTACCTGCATCTTGCAGGCCGTAGGTTAGGTTGTTAGCCAAGAAAGGTAGACTTTGTTATCTCCTCAGTACAGCAACATCAAGAACGATGTTGCTGTACTGAGGGATAGCCAAGTCTCTCCCTCATTGCTAGCAGCTGATGGGAAGCTGCTGTAAAGTGGGAAGCGTCTGTAAAAGGACAGCGCTGATGGGGGCGGAGTTCCTTTCAGAGCATGTGGTAGTCTGTCCAGGGGTAAAGTTGCGGGGAGGGCAGGAGCGTTGAGAAGGAGGGGGTCAGCCGGGGATCATCCAGCTCAAGAGCGGGTCAGCGTGCGATGGATAACAGGACAGCGGACGGTGGAGCTTACTCCATATGTCAGTGCAATTAACCTCAATTGATCCCTTGTTCGTGCTGACACAGGAGTAAGCTCCATCACCTTCTGTGATGTTATCCATCATGCGCTGACCCGCTCTGCTCTACGATCTGTGAAGTGCAAGGCAATAGGAAATGCCCTGCAGATCAAGCAGTGTTAATTGAGAGAGAAAAATAGAGTTATTGTTACATGGAGATTCAAGGAAGTGCAGATGCTAGTGTAACGTAAAAACACAATAGTGCTGGAGTATCTCAGTGGTCAGGCAGCATCCCTGGAAGACATCGATTGGTGGACAGATTATAGAAGGGAGGGAAAACTGGATAAGAGGGGTGGCACAGTGGCGCAGCGGTAGAGTTGCTGCTTTTTTGGTGCCAGAGATCTGGATTTGACCTTGATTACGGGTGCTGTCTGTACGGAGTTTGCATGTTCTCCCAGTGACTGTGTGGGGTTTTTTTTTATGCGTGATCCGGTACAGGTTTATACGTTAATTGGCTTAGGTAAAATTGTAAATTGTCCCTAGTGTGTAGTATAGTGCTAGTGTACGGAGGGATCGAACACTGGTCGGCATGGAGTCAGTGGGCTGAAGGGCTTGTTTCCGTGCTGTAACTCTGAAGTCTAAAGTGGATTTAACTGGCAGATGGGTAGACAAATGCCAGATGTGAAGAAAAGACAAAAGGGAATCAGATAAGGAGAGGAGAGGCGTGAAATGTGAAGCTAGAAGAAGGGGATATAGATGGAAGGAGATGGGGGAGGGAGGGGGGGCAGTATAGTGAGAGAAATAAATCTATGCCTTGTGGGACACAGGAAAGAAAGGAGGAATGAAGGGGGGTGGTGGTACCTAAAATAGGAGCATTCAATGTTCAATGTTCATACCATCATTCAATGTTCATATCATTGGGTTGCGAGCTACCCAGGTAAGGGATTGGGCAGGCTAAATGCAAGAAAAAAGTTCTCATTGTTGGGGGAGTCCAGAACCAGGGGTCGCAGTTTAAGAATAAGGGGAAGGCCATGTAGGACTGAGATGAAGAAAAATTCCTTCACCCAGAGAGTTGTGAATCTGTAGAATTTTCTGCCACAGAAGGCAGTGGATGTCAATTCACTGGATGTTTTCATGAGTGAGTTAGATTTAGTTCTTGGGGCTAATGGAATCAAGGGATATGGGAAGAAAGCAGGAACAGGGTACTGATTTTGGATGATCTGCCATGATCATATTGAAAGACGGTGCCGACTCAAACGGCTGAATGGCCTACTCCTGCACCTATTGTCTACATTTCTATGTTTTTATTTCCTCCAGTTTGCATGTGGCCTTACTCTGGCAATAGATAATATCGAGGACAGAAAGATAGGTTTGGGATTAGAAGTTCACCAAGATCTGTTTGTCTAAGTTTGTCACTCTCAATGCACAGAATGCTCAGTGCAGACAACCTCTCTTGAGACATTGTGGACCTTAATTCATTTTAAATTCTTTTGAGTCTTGAAAAATACCTCTCTCCCGAGCAGTTGGTGACCATTAAGCTAAGAAACAGCCGCAAGATTGCTTCCACATTAGGGAAGGCCATCTGAATTGTTTCCTTGTATATTATTTGATAAAGGTCTGTATGAGACAGAGAGTGCTCTTCTGTATGCCTATGGCTTTGTCTCACATACGAGTGAAAGTGCACAAGTTCATGAGTACGTTTCAGGTCAACATTTTCTGGGTATGCTTCCATCAACAGTTCAACACCTTGCTGAATTTCTTGCTTAGATGTGGTCAGATTAGCAAGAAAGGAAAACTGTTGTGCAACTTCACTGTACACAGTACCTATTCTTTTTAAATTGGTTTCAAGTGCATCTTAGATGTGGGAATAAAGGATTTTATCCTAAACTTATCTCTTGAAGAGAGTTTATCTAAAGCATCAGGACCAGGTGCACTTCCATCATGGAAAGTTAAAAATCTCTCACTTAGTAAACCGTCTTCAGGTGATACATATCTGATAATTAAAGTCAGTAATAATATTTTTATTAGAAGTAATCCATCATAACAACGGTATAACAACTTTTCAAATACACAACCAATTTATTTCAATAAGTATACGAATGCTACGAATAATTCTTATAAACTTCTATTTTTTAGAAAGTAGAAAAAGAAAAGAAGAGATTTTAATCAATAAGAATGATTGATTAAAGATACCAGACTGATTCATGGGATGGCACGACTTCCATATGAAGAAAGACTCGGCTTGTACTCGCTGGAATTTAGAAGATTGAGGGGTGATCTCATAGAGACTTACAAAATTCTTAAGGGGTTGGACAGGATATATGCAGGAAGATTGTTCCCGATGTTGGAGAAGTCCAGGACAAGGGGTCACAGTTTAAGGTTAAGGGGTAAGTCTTTTAGGACCGAGATGAGAAAATCGTTTTTCACACAGAGAGTGGTGAATCTGTGGAATTCTCTGCCACAGAAGGTAGTTGGGGCCAGTTCGTTGGCCATATTTAAGAGGGAGTTGGATGTGGCCCTCGTGGCTGATGGGATCAGAGGATATGGAGAGAAGGCAGGTACAGGATACTGAGTTGGATGATCAGCCATGATCATATTGAATGGCGGTGCAGGCGCGAAGGGCCGAATGGCCTGCTCCCGCACCTAATTTCTATGGTTCTATGTTTCTATGTTTCTAAGAATAGTGATTAAATAATAATTTTGATTATATAGAGAGAGAAAGAGAAGAGAGAAAAAATATATATGTATATATTCTTGTTATATATATTTAATTAAAACAAAGTATATATATATTTAAAAAAGAGATTATAGTACACATCTTAATAGTGAATAATACAATTTCAAATAGCAATATCAATAGAGGCATGTATACAAATAAAAAAAAAACAAAAACAGAGAGTTATTTTCATCTAATCCTGCCGGGTACCCATTGAGTTGTGATGCCAAGAACAGCTACCCGTTCAAATATTCTGTATATGGAGACCATATCTGTTAAAAGAGTTTGTATTTGTCCATTAGGACAAATCTGATTCTTTCCAGATGCAACGTCTCCAACATTTCCACTGTCCACATTTTAATTGTGGGGGATAATGTTCCCTTCCAAAATTTCAATATTAATTTTTTCTCTATAGTAATCCAATAAATTTCTTTGGTTTACTGTTAACAACCATATAACCATATAACAATTACAGCACAGAAACAGGCCCTCTCGGCCCTTCCAGTCCGTGCCGACCATTTGTTTTCCCCTAGTCCCATCTACCTGCACTCAGACCATACCCCTCCATTCCCTTCCCGTCCATATACAGTGGCTTGCAAAAGTTTTCATTCCCCTTGAACTTTTCCACATTTTGACACGTTACAACCACAAACATAAATGTATTTTATTGGGATTTTATGTGATAGACCAACACAAAGTGGCGCATAATTGTGAAGTGGAAGGAAAATGATACATGGTTTTCAAATTTGTTTACAATTAAAAAACTGAAAAGTGTGGCGTGCAAATGTATTCAACCCCCTTTACTCTGATACCCCTAAATAAAATCCAGTGCAACCAATTGCCTTCAGAAGTCACCTAATTAGTAAATAAAGTCACTTGTGTATAATCTAATCTCAGTATAAATACAGCTGTTCTGTGAAGGCCTCAGAGGTTTGTTAGAGAACATTAGTAAACAAATGTTAGAAATATCCTTCTCCTTGGTGAATACCGAAGAAAATAAATTGTTCAATATCTCCCCCATCTCTTTTGGCTCTGCAGATAGCTGTCCATCCTGGCTCTCTAATGGTCCAATGGATGGCTGTTTGTCAGGTTGGAAGCCGGTGTCCAGTGGGGTGCCTCAGGGATCTGTGTTGGGTCCACTGTTGTTTGTCATGTACATCAATGATCTGGATGATGGGGTGGAAAATTGGGTAAGTAAGTATGCAGATGATACTAAGATAGGTGGTGTTGTGGATAATGAAGTAGATTTTCAAAGTCTACAGAGAGATTTGGGCCATTTGGAAAAGTGGGCTGAAAGATGGCAGATGGAGTTTAATGCTGTTAAGTGTGAAGCAATGAACTCTGACCATGAGGGAGATTTCCTGATCCAGTTTCCTTACCGATTGATATGAGCCAGTTGCAAAATTTGATCAATTTTTACTGGCACATATCAATCGGTAAGACAATGTGTCTGCTTCACCACTGGCACTTGCTGCCTCTGTCTGTGGCTGACCCAAGAAAGCAGTGACTGGTCTTAACTTCTTTACCGTATCATTTTCAAGTCTCTTTCTTTTGCGCTTGCTAGCACCACTTTCAATTTTTTTACTCATGTTCAGATTAGAATCTGAAAAGAAAAAGAAAAATGAATCTTCAACAGTTATTAGAAAGGAAAACATGAAGACTCAAAATGCAGTCCACTTGAGTGAAGAAAAAAAATCTGTGTAATAGTTGGGAAATATTTCTTAAAGAATTGTTCCTTATTGACAATTATATTGCAAAACCTGAATCAAATCTGAATCAAATCTGCTAGAAAAAGGCTAACTTATAACTAATCAAACAGGTTCATTTCTTAATAAGCAGACAACTCATAAAGCGGTTTGGTAGACCAACTCAAAACATTACTAATTATCGGTCGTTGGAAGTGGCAAGGAAAACAAACCCCAGCCAAGTGAGCAACACAGACACTTGGCTATCCTCTCTCCACAGTATATAATACCATGTAACACATAATTACATGGTATTATATACTGTTGAGGCAGTTGATGTCCCGCCGGCAGTTTAAAATAAAATGGTCTAAAACAGGACGATGGCCATGAGGGGGAGTCCAAGAGGAGGGGATCAGTTGGAGACAGGAAACGGGATCATCAATGGGGGCGAGGACTCCTTCCCATGGAAGAATGGTGTGAGGCGTAGGCGACGGAATAAGATCTCCAAATCACGGCGGGCGCAGAACTCCTTGAGATGGGGACGGATGGGACAAAGGTGATGCCTCTACTGAGGACAGACCATTCAGTATCTGAGAGGGGAAGGTCAGGGGGGATGGTGAACACATGGCAGGGATGGGGGTTGGGGCCGGAGGAAGGCAGGTTAGCGGACTGAGACTGAGGCGATTTCTGGTGGGGGTGGTGGTGGTGGGTGGTCAGGGGGTAAGGGGGTACGAGGAATGTAGTGTTGGTGGGGAAGAGCTGGGGTCACATGGTTTGAGGGGAATGGGGATGACCCAGAGGAATAGCTACTGATGTTACCGGGGTTGGGGGTGGGCAGCACTAGGACCTAGCACAGTCAAACCCAGGGGAGTTGGAGTCTGCAGCGTGGAAACTTCAGGCCCAGTGCTGAGTCCAGGCTGCAGGTAAGGCAACGGCTGCGGCCTGCTGGAGGGCGGTGGAGTGGCGAGGGTCAGCAGGCAAAGCGTGGGAGGTCCCAGTGGGCGGATGGTCAGTGGGGCGGCGAGGTTCGACGGGTCCGGTGAGGCAGCGAGGTGAGTAGGCTCCAGTGTGGTGGGGAGGTAGGTAGGTCCCAGTGCGGCGGGAAGATGGGTAGGACCCTGTGCGGTAGGGAGGTGGGTAGGCCCCAGTCCAGCAGGGAAGTGGGTAGGCCCCAGTGTGGTGTGGAGGTGGGTAGGCCTCAGTGCAGCGAGACGGTGGGTAGGCCCCGGTGCAGTGGGGAGGTGGGTAGGCCCCAGTGCGGCGGGGAGGTGGGTAGGCCCCAGTGCGGCGGGGAGATGGGTAGGCACCAGTGCGGCGGGGAGGTGGGTAGGCCCCTGTGTGGCTGGGAGGTGGGTAGGCCCCAGTGCAGCGGGGAGGTGGGTAGGTCCTTGTAGGGCGGGGACGTTCGGCGAGGAAAAGGGTTAAAAAAACTACATACCTTTGTCCTGCACTTGCGATCTGTGATGGTGAAGGCGTTGAAGGCGTTTTTATTCATGTAGAACGGATTTTCAGCATCAGGTCTGAGTAGCAGTCCGAGCAAATCAAAGATCCAAGGATCTTTGGAGCAAATTCCTCTCCACAATTAATATAAACCTCACCTGCATTTTAACGCAACTATCGCACAGCGCCACTGATGGTAGCTTTTGTAACAACGCCACTATGTGAAAAGTTTTATACACCTTGGTGGAGCGTGCCAAGGCCCCCCTAGTTCTCGAGGCCCCAAGCTTAAGCTTGTCTAGCTTATACATAAATCCAGCCCTGCATGTTGAGTGGCTTATATGGGAGAGGGCAAAGCTTAACCTACTCCAAGGATATAAGGGGTAGGGTAAGAGACAGAATGCACAGAGCCTTTTATCCCAAATGTGGAAATCAAGAGCCAGAGGACATGGATTTAAGGTGAGTGTAGATAAATTTAAGGAACCTAAGGAGCAACATTTTCACACAGAGCGTGGTGGGAATATGGAATGATCTATCAGTGGGGTTGTTGGAGTATTCACAATATTTAAAAGCTATTTGGTACAAGTGGAGTACAAGTACAGTGCATTCAGAAAGTATCCAGACCACTCCTCTTTTTCCACATTTTGTTACGTTACAGCCTTATTCTAAAATGGGTTAAATTCTTTTTTTTTTTATCATCAATCTACACGCAATACCTCATAATATAAAAGCTAAAACAGGTGTTTAGAAATGTTTGCAAAGTAATCAAAAAGAAATAACTGAAATATCATATTTACATAAGTATTCAGACCCTTTGCTATGACACTCAAAATTAAGCATTGGTGCATCCTGTTTCCATTGATTATCCTTCAGATGTTTCTACAACTTGATTGGAGTCCACCAGTGGTAAAATTAAATTCATTGCACATGATTTCGAAAGGCACACACCTGTCTATATACGGTCCCAGATTTGACAGTGCATGTCAGAGCAAAAACCAAGCCATGAAGACAAATGAATTGTCCGTAGACCTCCGAGACAGGATTGTGTTGAGACACAGATCTGGGGAAGGATATAAAACAATTTCCGTAGCATTACAGGTCCCGAAGAGCACAGAGGCCATCGTCATTCTTAAATGGAAGAACTTTGAAACCACCAGGACTCTTCATAGAGCTGGCCACCTGGCCAACTGAGCAATCGGGGGAGAAGGGCCTTGGTCAGGGAGGTGACCAAGAACCCAATGGTCACTCTGACAGAGCTTCACATTTTGTCTGTGGAGATGGGAGAAACCTCCAGAAGGACAACTATATCTGCAGCACTCCACCAATCAGGCCTTCATGGTAGAATGGCCAGATGGAAGCCACTCCTCAGTAAAAGGCACATGACAGCCCGCTTGGAGTTTGCCAAAAGGCACCTAAACACGATTCTCTGATCTGATGAAACAAAGATTGAACTCTTTGGCCTGAATGCCAAGTGTCACATCTGGAGGAAACCAGGCACCACTCATCACCTGGCCAATACCATACCTGCAGTGAAGCATGGTGGTTGCAGCATCATGCTGTGGGGATGTTTTTCAGCAGCAGGAAACATAGAAACATAGAAAATAGGTGCAGGAGTAGGCCATTTTGCCCTTCGAGCCTGCACCGCCATTCAATATGATCATGGCTGATCATCCAACTCAGTATCCTGTACCTGCCTTCTCTCCATATCCCCTGGTCCCTTTAGCCACAAGGGCCACATCTAACTCCCTCTTAAATATAGCCAATGAACTGGACTCAACTACCTTCTGTGGCAGAGAATGATGGTAAATAATGAATTTAATCCATTTTAGAATAAGGCTGTAACATAACAAAATGTGGAAAAAGTGAAGGGGTCTGAATATATTCTGAATGCACTGCACATGGATAGGGAAGGTTTAGAGGAATATGGGCTAAATGTAAACAGGTGGGACAAGTGTAGGTGGGGTATCTTAGTTGGTATGGGCAAGTTGGGCTGAAAAGCCTGTTTCTGTGCTGTATGACTATGGTTCTATATATGGTGTGCCACAAGGATCGGTGCTGGGCCCATTACTGTGTGTCATCTATGTCAATGATTGAGATAGAAATGTACAGGACATGATTAGTAAGTTTACAGACATTGCAAAAATAGTTGGTTACATAAAGAGTGAATAGGATAATGAGGAATTAAAGCAGGATTTTGACAAGCTGGGCAGGTGGGCCGCGGATTGGTTAACCGAGTTCAATTCAGATTAGTGTAAGGTGTTGCAATTTTTTAAATCAAACTAGGGTAGTACTTTCACAGTGAATGGTAGGCTCTGGGGCGTATTATAGAACAGAGTACATAATTTTCCTGTAAATTGCATCTCAGGTAGATAGGATGGTGAATAATGCTTTTGGCATGACAGCCTTCTTCAGGCAAAAAATTGAATACAGAAGCTGGGACGTTTTGTTACAGATACAAGACATTGATGAGGCTGCACTTGGAGCATGGCTTGATTTTACTTCGGAGTCACGTGAGTGACTACGTGAAGACCCCGTCCAGCACGCATGCGCGACATTAGCGTTCATGCAGTGCACCGCGACGAACGGGAGTTCAAGGCGCTCCCGCTACAAATTGAAAGTCGGGCCGACAGGTAAGTTTACCGTGGCCGTGTGTCTTTCTCTCTGTGGTCTTGTGTTCCAGGAGAATGAGCAAGGCCCGAGGAAAGAAGTCTGCAGCTCGCCCCCGTTCGTCCTCCGTTGAGGAATGCTCTTTGGAGGGGGGGCAAGAGGCGGCGGTTATAACTACCGAGCCGAGCCCAGCACCGCTAGTGCTGCCTGAGCAGCGGGCTGGAGGTACCTACAGCCGGAACCGGGCGGTAGTGTCCGACGTTTCGGATGAAGATGCCTTACCGCTCGAGAGCACAGGCAGCCGCCTAAGCCGCATGGAACGGCTTATGGAGCAATTGCTCCAGCGAGATCTGCTGAGAGAGCAGCAGCAGCCTCGCCAAGGGAGTTCAGGCACTCCCGCAGTGCCTTTTACGGCACTGGCCATTGCTTCACCTTCTTTTGAAGGCATGCATTGGCGACCAGGTCTGGGCTGGTCAAGAAGAGGGGTCACTGGCTGAAGATTTCGGGAGTACGCAGGGTGTACAGGAACAGGAAGAGCTGCTGGGTGTGGTCAACCGCTACGTGGCCATTCCACAAGCGGGTCGGCCATTAGAGCCGAAACTTGCAGCCAGCATTAACCACCTGTCCTCTAAACCCCTACAAGAACAAGTGGTCAATGAGGCTCTTCAACTATATACAGCCCCAGGAAAATTGTACATCTTTGAATGTACCTGCTGTCAATAGCCAAATTTGGGGACATTTGGGGCAGAACATCAGAAACCTGGAGTTGAAGCTCCAGAAGATCCTTAAATTCCTGACTGCAGGAATAACATCTTATGCTCGGTCCCATTGATGGTGCGGACATCTCCACAAATCAGCAAGACACATTAGCTCTGCTGTGCACCACTCAATATGAGATAAAATAATTTGCGAAAGGAGATTATCAAGCCTGCCCTCAACCCTAAATTTGCGGGACTCTGCAAAACACCGGGTCAGAACCTCCTATTCTGCTCTTTGGGAAAGACCTTCCAAAAAAGGTGAAAGACCTGGAAGAAGAATCCAAGACCTTTGGTCTCGTGAGGGCAGGTTTGGGACCGAGCAGACCCAACAAACCCAGGCGGCAGTACCCCATGGCGTCCACCAGTCGTCGACCACACTATGGGACTGGTGAAAGCTCGGGGTCCGCAACCATTCCCCGTAAGCCTTTTTTAGGCCAGGGCCCAGAGCGGACCCCATGGAAAATGCGCCACCCCCAACAACATCGAGATCAACATCAACCCTCTACAGCCCAGCAGACGCCTCATCACCCAGCGAAGAGGCAGAAGAAGCACCAATAACCATGGAGGTAGGTGGGTCTGGTTCCTCTCAGCATATGTGCAGTAGGGGCTCTGTGCTAACAGGGGGGAGATTGCACTTGTTTTTGGATGCATGGGAATCCATCACTAATGACAAGTATATACTCAGCAGCGTTCATGGCTACAAAATTGACTTTGTCCATAAAGATTTTTCCACCAGTTCAGCATATACCCAAAAGGGTATTCACCCTCTCAGTCAAGGAAAAACAAGAGGGTCAAGCTGAACTGATGAGATTACAAGCTAAAGGTGTCATTGAAAGAACAAAACATGAACCTTTGGAATTTGTGTCTAATATTTTCACTAAAATCAAAAAAGATGGTGGACGACGCATCATCATTGACTTAACTACTTTGAACAAGTCTGTCAGGTATATACATTTCAAGATGGATACTTTTGAAACAGCCAGACTATTGGTTTCTAGGGGGTACTTTCTAGCAAGCATTGATTTAAAAAGATGCCTACTACTCAGTACCCATACACAAGGACCATCGAAAATATTTAAAATTTATCTGGATGAAACAGCTATGGCAATATAAAGCCTTACCAAATGGGCTAACCTCTGCTCCAAGGTTGTTCACTAAAATCTTAAAACCTGCCTTGGCATTATTGAGGAAACAAAAGCATATAGTCATGGCGTATTTAGACGACATTTTAATAGTAGGAAAACCTTGGAGACAGCTATTTTGGCAGTCGCAGCCACCAAACGTTTGTTTGAAACTTTGGGGTTTGTCATACATCCAGAAAAATCCAATCTTACACCGTCCACTGCCATGGACTATCTTGGATTTACGATAGATACTGTTCGCATGATTGTAACTCTGCCGAAGGGGAAAGCATCAGAATTGACGCTATCATGCAACAAACTCATGAATAAACATCAGCCAACCATACGGGAAGTAGCTAGAGTTATTGGCAAAATGGTAGCAGCTTTCCCAGCTGTACAATTTGGGCCTTTGCACTATCAAAATTTGCAAAGAGCTAAAGTGCATGCACTAAAGCAAAACTCAGGTCACTTTGACCGAGCTATGAGTTTAAACTGCTGAATCCATTCCAGAGTTACAATGGTGGGCGAGGAATGTAAGACTCAGCTCCAGTCCCATTATGATCACCAACCCAGTATTAACCATTCAAACGGATGCCAGTGCTTTGGGCTGGGGAGCAACTAACATGCAATCCAGCACAGGGGCAGATGGAGTAAATTTGAATCATCTTGCCTACAGACACGAGGTATCAACTATTTAGAAATGTTGGGTGCGTTTTATGGGTTAAAAGCATATTCATGTAATACGCATCATGCACATGTCCGGTTGCAACTAGATAATACCACGGTGGTGGCTTATATCAATCACATGGGTGGTGTAAAGTCGATATCGTGTGACAATTTGGCCAACCTAATCTGGCAATGGTGAGTTGAAAGGCATATTTGGTTATCAGCAACTTACCTTCCAGGTAAGCAAAATACAGTGGCAGACACCAGGTCACGTAGATTTAATGATAACATCGAATGGATGTTAAATCCCAAAGTGTTTGCTGAAATTACAAAGCAATATGGCACACCAGATATCGATCTATTTGCATCCAGGCTGAATCACCAGGTACCAACGTATGTCGCTTGGGAACCAGACCCTGAGGCAGCAGCAGTTGATGCATTCTCGCTGCATTGGGGGAAAATGTTCTTTTATGCTTTTCCTCCCTTCTGCCTCATCAGTCGGGTATTACGCAAGATTCAATTGGATTCCGCTTTCAGGAATCTTGATAATACCTGACTGGCCTACACAGCCATGGTTCCCAGTGGCTTTCGACATGGCTGTTGAAACACCGTTGGAATTCCCCAGCAGTCGACAGTTATTAATCCACCCAGTGTCAGGCATTAGTCACCCGTGCCATGACAGAGTCAATCTCCTGGCTTGCAGATTCTAAAAAGACCTCTACTGGGCCTGGGACTGTCTGAGGACGCCATCAACATGATGACCGCATCTCACCGGGAGTCCACCAGGAGACAATACCTGACCAATATAAGAAAATGGGAACGGTATTGCTCCAAAACAGGAACTACCTACACCACAGCTACAGCCACCAGTGTTGTGGAGTTTCTGCTTGGATTACATCGGGAAGGACTCAGCTACAGCGCCATTAATACAGCCAGGAGTGCGTTGTCAGCTTATTTGGTTCCAGCAGCAGGACAACTGACTTTGGGGTCCCATCCACTAGTGGTCAAAATCATGAGGGGCATATTTAACACCAATCCCCCTAGGCCTAGGTACACTCAGATCTGGGATGTCAGCATAGTACTGACGTACCTTAGGGGATGGCCACCACCCAGGTCACTTACTCTGGAACAACTTACACTGAAATCAGTCATGCTCATGGCTCTAGTGTCAGCTCAAAGGGTACAGTCCCTCCACCTTCTGAGGCTGGACAGCATGACAGAGTCATTGGACTGTATCACATTTCACATTCAGGGGCTGGTCAAACAATCTAGACCAGGTACCACGCCTCCAGTTATGGAGTTCCGGGCATATTCACCTGACCCACGGTTGTGTGCCAAGACCCATCTCGCCAACTACATAGACACTACATATAACTTAAGAGGGAGAGAAAAAGCCTTATGGATAAGCCACAAGAAGCCTCATGGTCAGGTGACGAGCCAAACCATTTCAAGGTGGCTCAAGCAGGTGCTTAAGTCCGCGGGAATCGATACTAATGTGTACAAATCTCATTCCACCAGGGCTGCAATCTACGTCGGCGGCTAGGCAAATGGATGTGCCTATGGACCATATTCTGGCCAGAGCAGGATGGTCCTCGGAAAGAACTTTCCAAAGGTTTTATAATAAGCCGCTGGCGGAGCCTGCTACATTTGCAGACAGAATTTTAGAGTCTGCAGATAATATTTAATTTAAGCCCGGGGGAGCTCTCTGTTTTTTGTTGTTATTAATAAACCTTTTTTGTTCACAAACAGGTTATTGTTGATTGTATAACATGCTTCCTCCCTCTAAGGTCTTCAGGCAGTGAGTGAAGCATGAGCTGGTACACGGTTCGGATTCACAGAGCTTTGAAGTCTTCACGTAGTCACTCACGTGACTCCGAAGTAAAATAGTAAGATTAAATGAGAACTTACCAGTTCGAAGTTTGATCTGTATTTTATGAGGAGTTACGATGAGGGATTACGTGCCCTCCGCTCCCACCCTCTATTATACAGATCAACTGGTAATTAAGTTCTTATTTTTTCTTTACTATAATTTATTTCAATTGTTGTGTTTTTCTGTGAATCCACACCGCTGCTTTGAAGAATGTCGCGCATGCGTGCTGGACGGGGTCTTCACGTAATCCCTCATCGTAACTCCTCATAAAATACAGATCAAACTTCGAACTGGTAAGTTCTCATTTAATCTTACTAGTTTCGCCTACAATGCTATAGGAAAGATGTTAAGTGTCACACAGGATCAACTTTAATGGTATGTCAATGAACAGGTTACATGACCATATCCAAACCTACAAAATAGCGCAGACCCAATCTGACATTTAACCAATTCATGCTGTTTCGTGGTTTCACGTAGGGCCATCTTATCCAATTTCTTGTTGCCAAGGATGAAAAAAATAGATATAAATTAAAACCAGTTCACTGAAACATGAAAGCTGTTATCATTCAAACGCACCCTCCGTCTGACTCTCTCTGTATCTCACACTCATATCTCTGATCTATCTCATGACCTCTCTCTCATGATTGCATTCTCTTTCATGTTCTCTGAGCCATTAATGCAGTTAAATAGCATCACTTGAATGGAAATGTTATTCATTTTCTGAATGAGTGTCACCGGTAGAACTAGCATTAAATGCATATCCCTTGCTGCCCTTGAACTGAATGACTGGTTGAGTTGCACTGGGAAAGGTTTGTACAAAAATCTAGTGGTTATGCAACCACCAGATCAGCCTTTTTCATAGGCATAGAGTCATATAGTGTGGAAACAAGTCCTTCAGCTCAACCTGCCCACGCGACCAACACTACTCCGCCAGCCCACACTTGGCCCATCACAGTTAGCTTTTTAATGGAACCAAAGCAAGCTACAATTAATGCAATACAAAACTGAAATAAAAACAGAACATCAGCAGGTCAGGCAAAACATTTTTAGAAAGAAAATAGTAAGATTAAATGAGAACCTACCAGTTTGAAGTTCGATCTTTATTTTATGAGGAGTTACGATGAGCGATTATGTGAAGAAGCCCGCCAGCCCGCATGTGCGTC
This sequence comes from Okamejei kenojei, assembly GCA_035221665.1. Lineage (NCBI taxonomy): Eukaryota > Metazoa > Chordata > Chondrichthyes > Rajiformes > Rajidae > Okamejei > Okamejei kenojei. Next base: position 95,298,763 of record CM069131.1, read on the forward strand.
AATCTTAAAGCAACGGTGTGAAATCACAGATAACAATAGTTGAACTGAAGATAGTAAGATTGGGGAGAACTAGAACTACCTGGTGATCCTTATGATAAGAGGGTTGGGAGCGGAGGGCACGTAATCGCTCATCGTAACTCCTCATAAAACAAAGATCAAACTTCAAACTCGTAAGTTCTCATTTAATCTTACTATTTTACTTTGGAGTCACGTGAGTGATTCCGTGAAGATTTCAAAGCTCTGTGATCTCATGCCGTGGATACGAATCCATGCGTCACACACTGCACCAGTTGACCAAGGATGAGTGAAAATAAATAATGCATTCAGACATGACATAGATTTAAATCATGATGATGCTTTTTAATTAACAATTGATCACAATAGTGACCCCTCTCATCCAGGAGGAAACTATAAAACAGAACTTAACATAGGGTTGGCAAATACCCCCGGTCTGGCAATGGGTTTGTTATAAAATGTTTGGGAGTTCGCTCATTCGACCATCCTGCAGCCGCTAGGATATGGTCCAGCTGAACGTTCATAACCCTTGCTGCTGATGTAGTAGCAGCCCTGGTGGAGTGAGAGTTGAAAATATTAGTATCTTCTCCTTCATAAGCCAAAACCCCATTTTAACCACCTGGACATGGTCTGTACTAATACCTTCTTATGAGGTTTTTTTGTAACTGACAAACATGGCTAGTTTTGAGCCTCTAAGGCTCTTGGTGACCTTGACATATTGTTGTAAATGTGTGACCACACATAACTGAAGGTCCATGGGGTATGCCATGAAAATTCGTTTAAGACCTGACGCCCCTGGTTTGCTCTGCTAAACTAAATATAAACATAAAATATTATATTATTTGCAGATGTAACCATCCTATCCAGTCGCAATTTATGTAGTGACTGGACCCGTTGCCCTGAGACCGGTGCCATGAGGATGACTACCTTATGACAGCCAGGCAAAAGATAAGGATGTACCTTGTATACTGTGAAGTATAAACCAATCTCATGTTTATCATTTAGTGTCATTTGTACAAAAACAAATGTAAATATTACCAACTTATAAATGGTCCACATACCCCGTGTTATGGAAAGAACCAGACCCACCTACCTCCATGTTTACCGGTGGTCTTACGGTAAGCCCAAAGGCCCCTGATTCGGGTTCTATTTCCGTCCTTGATTTGGAGAGTAGTACTGGTGGGGTGCATGTCTTCCATATTTTTCCTGATACAACTTGGGCCTTGGCCTGAAAGACCTCTGCCTAGCATTCAAGCTGCCACCAGATTCAGTGAACCACTTACTGCCAATGGAAGCGTCGGATGCGTTTTCGCCAAAAAGATGAAGCTTTGCTCGTTGTTGGTACCTTGATTAGTCCGACTGCTTTTGCTTCCTCATCCGGGCCTTACCTGTTGGCTAGGTCTTCCCTGAAGAGAAGATTCGGCAGCTGGTTTCATTTCCTGGGTTTTAATGCCCTCTCCAATGTCACCCCAGATAGCGCTGTTCACTGCCGGCACTTTCAGGAACAATTTACAGGTGCATGGTATCTTACAGCCATCACCTGTTCCTGTAACGATGTAGCTGATGCTTGCAAAGCTTATAACGTGAGGTGAACTCTGGCCCATTCCGGGTTTTCTGCCAATGGCTGGAAGCCAACTCTTCCTGAAGCAACTCCTTCATTTACGAGGATATCGCAACCCTTGAGCCATGTGCATGTACACCAGTATGTTCCACGGACATACTTCCGAGTTTGGAATCAGTTACACACCGACCCCTCACACTTCCCTCCACAGAGAGGGAGGTTTGTTAGCAGCCCTGAAACAGGTGCTGCCGCAGGCCCATGAGGACACCTGCGCTGATATGGCCCCTTCTATGGACCTATATCAGGATGGAGCATCATATTTGTGGGATAAACGCCCAAGGGCGCTATCCATGCTCCATCTGGGTTAAACGTCTAAGGATGTACCCATGAATGTTGGAGGGGAGCCCTCCTGGCCTGACCTGTCCCAGTCCAGGCCTCTCAGAACTCTGTTTGGCTGCACACCCTCTCGGGCTGCCGGAGTCTGAAGTCGCTGACCGCACTGTCAGCGACTCGGGTAGCGAACCCGCTGGCTACCCACACTCCCACGGTCCACAGCCGGGTTTTCCCACGGTCTCCATAGCCGGGTTTCCCCGCCCGGTTTCCCCGCGGTCTCCATAGCCGGGTTTCCCCATGCGGGGATTCCCCACGGTCTCCATAGCTGGGTTTCCTCGTCAGGATTTCGCCCCGGATTGTCATCCAGCAGGAACTCTGTAGGAGCTTCCTGCAAGCAAAATCGCAACCTGAGAGCAAGTTCGAAAACTGACCTGCAGGATTTTCTTACTGCTGGAGAAGCGACATGCCTGCCAGCCAGTCGTTGCACCATGCATGACGTAATTGACGCGCATGCGGGCTGGCGAGTTTCTTTACGGAATCACTCACGTGAGTCCGAAGTAAAATTTCAGGATTCAGTGAATGATTTTCATTCGAACTGGAACAATTCAGAAGGAAGTCCATAGAAAGAAATGACTGCTTTTGGATATGATGATTCGATTTTCCATACATATGTTATCACACCTTGCAGTGCTTTATTTCCCCTCTGATTACGTTGGAAGTTTGACCTTAAACTGTTCGTTACATGACATTTTAATTCCACACAAATGGAAGAACTGCAACAAATTGGTATTGAAACAAGAGTGTACTTAATACAAATTTCAATGGCAATGTACTATAAGCTATAAGGAAGATGTAGAAGTTCTTCTCGTGTATGGCGTGCACAGCCTAAAGTTGTAGGACTTGTTCTATTTGATCTTATTTGATTGTGCATGCCGGGTTGATTGCATTTGTCGAAACAGGGCAGACCACGTGAAGGTTGCAATCTTCCACCCCATGTAGAAATTAAATATAAGTTAATTCCCCACCCCAACTGCACAGTGACATCTCATACATTACCATAAGCGGCAATCCAATGCAAATACTAGTAAGCTCAAACACAAGCATCTCACAGAACATAGAACACATAGGACCAGGATTCAATCCTGACTAAGGATGCTCTCTGTACGTAAGTGAGTATGTTCTCCCCATGACTGGGTGGGGTTTCTCCGGGGGCTTTGGTTTCCTTATTGTCCCTAGTGTGTGTTTTGTGATAGTATATGGGGATCATTGGTCGGTAAAGACTCAGTGAGGTGAATGGCCTGTTTCTGGGCTCTATCTCTGCCCCTGCCCTGCCCCTGCCCCGGCCCCTGCCCCTGCCCCTGCCCATGCCCCTGTCCCTGTCTCTGCCCCTGTCCCTGTGCCTGTCCCTGCCTCTCTCTGTACCTGTTTATGTCTCTATCTCTATCTTTATTTCTGACTCCAGGAAAATATCTTGGTTCTTGCGCTCAACTTAAAAAAATTACGTTTAAATCCACTTGACTTCCTAATTACCTGCAGTCCATGAATGTTAATTATCAGCAATTTATGTACAGAGACTACCATATCCCTTTAAATATTAACTTGGTCCCTTTTAATCGTTTGCTATGGGATATTGTTTCTATCAAACAGGATGTTCTCACATTTTGTCACACTATATTTAATCTATCATGTCCTTGTCCATTCCTCAGCATATCTATATCTTCCTGAAGTGTTTCTACATCTTCCTTATAGTTTACAGTACATTGCATTGAAGTTTAAATTAATTAAACTCTTGTTCCAATGCTAATTTGTTGCAGCTCATTCATTTGTGTAGATTTGAAGCTTTGTTTCAGAAGGATTGTGTATAATCAATACTTCAAAAGTTGAAATGAGAAGCACTTATTGGCAACTAACTTATAATGATACAGAAGAAAGCTGTTCAACCCATCAGAATAATGCTGCTTTAGTTTTAGGTTAGTGATAAAGCGCAGAAACTGGCCCTTCCGTCCCCCGAGTCCATGCCGCACAGTGATCCCCACCCACTAACACTATCCTACACACATTTGGAACAATGTACAATGATAAGAAGGCAACTAACTAACAAAGCTGTATGTATTTGGAGTGTGGGAGGAAACTGGAGATCCGGGAGAAAACCCATGCTGGTCAGGGGAAGCCTTTACTTCTTGAGGAAGCTGAAGTGTGCTGGCCTCAGCACCCCATTCCTGACATCATTTTACAGGTGCGTGGTGGAGAGCGTCCTCACATCGTGTATCACAGTGTGGTTCGGAAACTGCTCTGATACTGACAGGAAGGCGTGGCAGAGGGTGGTCAAATCTGCCCAAAACAAAATCACAGTTACTGCCTCCCTGCCATTGAGGACATTTACATCAGCAGATGCAAGAGCAGAGCCTCAAACATCATGAAGGACCCCACCCACCCGGCAAATGGACTCTTTGCCCCCTCTCCACTCAGGGAGAAGATGGTGCAGCATAAAGGCCAGGACAACAAGGCTTAAAGCCAACTTCTTTCCTGAGGTAGTGAGACTTTTAAACTCCTTAAACCCCTGTCTTACGGTGCGAGTTGACCGACAAGTGACCCTGAGTTTTCACTCGTGGTAATTACGTACAATTAACGTAGCGGAAATGTCGGAACACGCGCGCGCAACTTAGCGACTCGTGGCGTGAACAGCAGGTACCTGTGACACTTGTTAACTCTTGAAAAAGTTCAAACATGTTTGAGGTTTTCCACGAGTCAAATTTACTGTTCAAGTTAAAAATTGAAACATTTAAACTCGTTGTAATAACATAGTAGCCCGTGAGTTTACCCTAGTGACTCGCGAGTCTACCGTGGGCACTCTTTAACTCAGCGGGAAGACAGCATCTCTGGAGAGAAGGAATGGGTGACGGGATGACGTTTCCATATTTCTCCAGCACCATGTGTTCACTTCTTGTCAACCAGCATCTGCCCTTTCTTGTGTATGACATTATTTGTATCCGTGGCAGTTGAATGTCACTCCCTCCAGTTTCACAGGGGGTCGGGATGGGACTGGAGTTGGGAGGGAAAGTTGGGGGGGGGGGGGGGAGGGGGGTGGGGGGAGGAGGGAAGTGGGGGGAGGAGGGAGGGGAGTGGGTGGTTGGGGTGACTTAGTATGGGAGACAAGTATACTGATTGTGTGAGCAGACACTTTGGTAGTGATTGCCCATGGTGTTCACTGTCGAGGACTTCATAATGCAGAGAGCATTATAAACAGTGGAGCGATTAACCCTGGAAAGGGGGGAGACTTCTCTCTGAGTTGGACCCAGGAAACAAAAGCAGGAATTTTCTTGATGTTATTAACAACAGATAAATGGATGGGAAGGGTTTAGAGGGCTATGGGCCACATGCAGGCAAAGAGGAATACCCCAAGACACCAAATTGGGCGGCAACGCCAAGCTGGGCCGAAGGACCTGTTTCCGTGTTGTACAACACCATGACTATGACCTATCCAGTGGGATTGACATATTTTGTATTTTTCCTTTCTAAAGATGCAGTGTATTGTGGTGATTATTGCACACTGCAGACCAGAAGCTTTATGGCGGGTGATTGTCGCCTGCCCGCTGTTTCTGACGCTAAAGCCTTGGGATCATTGCCCTTCATGTTGGCATGGTGGGGAAGGGGGTATTGTGCTAATTAATCACCCCCTGCTATCCCAGGGACAGGGAGACACAGGGGCTTTTGAGACTGGTGGGCAATCACTACCAAAGTGTCTGCCCACACAGTCAGTACACCTCTCCTACACTTGTCTCCCACCCTAAGATCATCCTGCAGTGAATGATCCCAACCTAACCCAAGAGCCTTGTCACCCAGACAGATCAATGACACCCCCGCACCCCCCAACCTCCCTCCACCTCAACTCACGCCTGGGCACCAAAGCGAACCCTGAGCTCCGTCTCCCAACAATCTGATGTGCAACTGATGTGAAAGAACAGCGGCTGCGGCCGGCCGGCACCTGGCATGGACTTCTCACACCCTCACACACGAAAAGTGTGTGCGAATAAACAAAAACAAAGAATAAAACCAAAGCCCGGCTTGAAAGGCAACTAAAAATATATTCCGCTTAGAACGAGCAGGCGCGGAGACATCCATCCACATTCAAAGATTTCATCTCCCGTCTCCCCGCAGTGTGTAGACCTGGCAGTAAATTCAATTAAAATATAACAAACCTCCACCCGCTGGTCTTCTGACTACGTGATGTGTGTTTCAAACAAATCATAAGTATAACTGCTCTGGTACTGGACGGTGCACATTTTCCCTTTGGAGGTCCTATCAATAGATGCGGCCGCGCTAAATTCTATCTTTAACTCAAAGCCGCAGGATGGAGATGTCTTCTTTAACACTGTTGCTTATTAAAACAGACCTTCATTCACGGTTGGCTCAAGAGTAACGGGAGAGGAACTTGTTAATTCGGGGGAGGAAATTGGAACATAGCAGAACATAGCAGAAATGACATACCCGTGGGAAATCGGTTACACACTTGAACATAAACATGGGGTCACTCGTGGGTGGACTCGCACTGTGAGACAGGGCTATTAGCTCACTGACTGAACCCTCACTACCTCAGTGAACTGTCTGCTCGTACTGCTGCTGCTATGAACATTATTATGCTGCTGTCTTTAACCATGTTGCTTTTTTTACTTTTTACTACTTATTCATAGGCTCATTATTATTTAAATATTATCGTGGAAGGTTTTTATATGTTAGAATTTATTGATGTCTTTACTGCACTTTATTGATGTCTTACTGCACGATTACACTGCTCGGACCTGAGTACAAATTTTGTTCCTGATTCATGTGGAAGCATGTTTTTATCGGATGACAATAAATACAATAAAATAAAATAAAAATAAATGAAGATACAAACTCCATGCAGTCAGCACCCATAGTCTGGATGGAACCTGGATCACAGGCAATGACACTACCACTGCACCACCATGCCGCCCAATGCTAACTCACAGCAGATTAATGCTTTCAATCCCTTTACCCATCCTCCCCCTTTATTTCCCTGTGGCCCTGCATCTGATTCTGTCTTGCGTGTGCCCATTATCTCCTCAATTATTTTTCCTACTCACCATCACTCACAAGTTATTTACAGGAGCCAACAAATACCAGCAAATACCAGCAAGTCTTTGGCATGGGTGGGACACACTGTATTGGGTGGAAACATGGTTGTGGGGAGAAGGATCAAAACTTACACTGTCTACAATCAAGGTCAGGACCAAACCCGGAGCTATGAATTCTCAAGATACAAATGGAAATATTCAGCGGGAAAAAAAAGTAATAAAGAGAACATTTATACATTACATCGATGGCTATTTTACAAACTGATTAACTACTGGGAAAGACAGAACCATCAGTGACAAGCATATTCCTGTACAGCTAGTCATGCTTGTAGGCATGTATGGTTTAAATATCTTGCCAAGAAATTGAATTTCATCATTATTTAGTGCATGAAATGAGTATAGTTTACTTTAGGGATGCAGCTTGGAAACACCAAATCTATGCTGGCCATCAATCACCCGTTTATAAGAATTGAATTGAATTGAATACTTCATGGTCACATGTGACAAGTCACAGTGTAATTCTTTGCTTGTAACGTATGCAAATAGTCGCCCATAAACGGCATTTACAAAGTTACATAGTTGCTCCGTGCCAGGCCCTCCTTTGTTCTTCCCCTCTTCCTCTCCTCATGGTGGTCCCCCCACGCCGTGTCTTCCATTGTTCCTTCCCCAGCAGCGGTGTCCTCACTTCCACGTGGTCCATTCTCGGCATCATTGACTGCCGCACTGACCTCTCCACTATCGCCGTTGGGTCTTCTCCAGATGCCTCCATGGCACCGAACCAGGCCTCAGGTGGATGCTTCACAGACCCAGGGACCGTTGGCCATGGGTTTCATTGACTCATGAGGCTCCACCTCTAACCCACGAGGCTGCAGCCCGCGAGGCTCAGGGCTCGGCTTCTCAGTGGTGCATCCCGAAGGCGTCTGCCGCAGTGGAAACTTCGGAACGTGAAGAGTTCAATGTTATCCTATTTTCACATCCACTCCGTACACACTGCACAATTCACAGAAGCCAATTAAGCTAAAAACCTGGACGTCTTTGGGATGTGGGAGAAAACCCACGCAGTCACAAGGAGAACGTGCAAACTTCACACAAACAGTACCCGAGGTCAGGATTGAACTCTATCACTATATTGCTGCGCCACTATGCAATGATTTTGTCCATCTTCTCAAGCTTTCCCTGTGCTCATCCTCACAGATAGAGAATCATACAATGAGGGGCCCCGGGCCACAATGAGTCATGGCAGACAAATGTCACGGAAAGGCTGTGCTATGTATTGCTTTGAAAGCCTTACACGAACCAATCAGTCTGAAAATGGATCCTAAATCAAAACGTCACCTATCCATGTTCTCCAGAGATGCTGCCTGACCCACTGAGTTACTCCAGAACTTTGTCCCTTTTTTTGTAAAACAGCATCTGCAGTTCATTGTTTCTACACAACCATTGGTGTAACAAATACATGTGCATTGAAATCTGAACAGGTATATGTGGAAAACAACAATTTGCCAGTTCTCCCCACCACCTACCCTTTCCACCTACATTCCTTCCTCCAGCATCATAATTCATAATTTTTCAATCCTTCTGTCTCAAACCTTCTGCCTTTTCATCTCTGGACTTTGTTCAAACATCTGCCTATCACCACCCCTCCACCTGTATCCACCTATTACTTGCCAGGCCAGCTTTCTCCACCTCACCACCAAATCAATCTGCATGAGAGTCCTGACCTGAAATGTCACCTACCCATGTTCTCCAGAGTTACTGCGAGACTCTCTGAGTTATTACAGCACTTTGTCTCTTTTTTTGTAAAAAATAAATCCGCAGTTCCTTGTTTCTACAATTTATTATCCCAGTCAGAACCCTTAAATTCATTTGCAGAGCAGTTTGTTTGTTGCTTCATTAGGAGTGATAATCAAAGAATGTAGTTGAGCATGTTGCACCAATTTCTGCTCATAAAGCAGAGATAAATATTCATAGGGTCACGTGAAAGGAGCAGAATTAGTTCATTCGGCCCATCGTCTACTCCACCATTCAATCATGGCTGATCTATCTTTCCCCCTTAATCCCATTCACCTGCCTTCTACCCTAGCCCCTGACACCTGCATTCTGCCTGTTGTACATATATTGTGCATATTGATGATGACACCATGAGCATGATTGATGTTGAGTAAACTCCTTTGAATGTTTGGAAGTGACTGATCAATTTTCCATTGAATAGAACTTCCACCAGACTTCCCCTGCAACATGGGCAAAATGATTTATGCCTGCAAAAATGGGAACAGATGCTATGTGCTACAATGTGCAGCATGCATTCCTCCAAACTTAACTTAAGAATCACCAAATAATCTCTTCATTATTTTATTCCACAAAGACCTATCTACATTAGATGGAAATTAATTAGTTGATTGTGCAGGGAATTCTCATTAGGTTCCCCACCAGAGGTTTCTTCTGCTGGCATTAAGTAAACAATACAGGTGATGTTTCATGAACATCGCATTCAAAATGTTAGAGGGTTAAATGTAAAAATCCCCTAAAATTGGCACAGGTATCATTGTGGTTCATTAACCCATGCCTGACCAACACAGAATGTATGCCAAATTCATGCAGCCTGCCTCATTGCTGTGCCATCCAGCACTAGTCAACTGTTCATTGCTGGATTCATATAAGGGACACTGATATTGAGTGATAGTGCTGTTAGTGCCAGCACCATTTACAGTAGCTTGAACTACTGGAAAGTAGATGTGTTTTTTCAGGGAACTTGCTGGAAAGTAACATTGAAAGTCATAAAAAATCTGGAGCTGCATCAAGGAAGAGTCGCCTCTTATCTTTGCACACTTCACACTGTTAATGCTCTCAAATCCACATCCACAGAAAGCAAGCACTATTCAAGCATAAAGTCACATTGCATTATGTTCAGTGACATCATTCTGTTGTTTTCTCATCCATCTTTTCATAATTAGTAAATTGTCGATGGAGTAAACATTCATCTCTAACTACACCACCTTTGCACCTTATTTTGATTTCATTTCAGGAAGACAGGGGCGGCATGGTGGCAGAGCGGTAAAGTTGCTTCCTTACAGCGGCAGAGACCTGGGTTCGATCCTGACCATGAGTGCCATCTGTGCTAAGTTTGTCCACTTGTTAATCTTGGCCAGATAGGAGAGGCTAGGACTCTAAAATTGCATAAAGGCTTCAGGGTTGCTGGGATATTTGGTTAATTTGAAAGTGCTCTCTGTGGAACTGGGACAAGCTGCAGAATGGTACCAGTTTGTCTAGATCCTAGATCCAAGCTGCAGGAAGGGATGGGAACCTCGGCAGACCCTGTCAATTAGGTGCAAAATGCATAGAATGGATTGGATGACTAAACCAGAATGTTGATTATATGAGGTATTGAGCCTTGTCTGGTTTCCTGTATATCAGGGTAAATGTTGCGATCTTTGCTTCCTCCGAGAAACACTCTTTGAATACAATGTATTAGCCACTGTATTATTGGGTTAGGTAAATGTTTGTTATGTATGGGGTTAATCGATATCTGTAATTGGATTGTAAAGAGACCACCCCCATGTGGTTCGGCTCCTCGAGGTCCGGGGACCTATAAAAGTCTGCTGCCACGAGGTCCTGCATCGATCGTCTGGGAGAATGCTTGGGACTGCGTGACGTTCTGGAGTGTTTCTGTTTGAGCGGGCTTAGAGGGCTTGATCAGGCAGTTACAAGGATCGAACCCGCGGTGGTTAGATACAGTAATTGTAATTGCATTTTGTCAAAATAAAGATTAGTTGCGCAAGTGCTTGATTCAGTGGTTTTTTGACACTAGGCTGGGGAAGCTGAGAACAAGCAATTTACACACTCTCCTAGAGTTTTTACGGGTGCTCTGGTTTCCTTCAACACTCCAAAGATGCACATGTCAGTTGGCTTTGTAAGATTGTAACTTGTCCCTGGTGTGTCAGATTGTGTTAGTGTGCCTAGAGTATGCCACTGTGTCCATCCCAAACGGGGGATCGCTGGGTTGGCACGGACACAGTGAGCGAAGGGCCTGTTTTTACACTGTATCTCTGAAGTCAACCAAACTAAAATTATATGAAATCAGTGCATGTAATGTAAGAACAACAAGAAGGCAGGATTGAAGACAGACCATTTCTCAGTTTCACTCTTGCAGTCAAAAGGTGCAAATGGTCTCATGCCACTGTGAGCTGTTATCTCTGTTTTAGAGGGTAGCACTATGGTGGGATCTACACACGCCACAATTTTACAAAGATGGTGCTATGCTGGAAAATGTTAGCAACATGGAAAGACTGGAAAGACTGGGACAATAGATTTTACTTCGGAGTCACGTGTGACTTTGTGAAGACCCCACCAGCACGCATGCGCGGCATATCGTTGTGCGCATTTGCTCGACAAGCTGGGGGGGGGGGATAGTGCGCTCTCTCTCCACCAGCTCCTTCATAAGGACCGTCAGGTAATTACTTACCTTACTCCCACAGGATGGACAAAGGGAAACGGAAGGCGACGCTCTCCAGGAGCCGTGGTGCATCGATCAGCCAGCGGTCTTTGTCACCGGAGCTGCAAGCACCACCAGCAGCTTCGGGACGTGTGGGGGTAAGAATGCGGAAGTCGGGCGCTCCCATTACACCAGCGCTCAACTTATCACCTGAATGGTTCACCGCACTGGAGACTGCTGATCCAGACTTCGAGCCCCCATCCCCCCGAAAAAGGGGGGGGGGGGGGGGGAAACAGGTACGTGGGAAGGAGCCTCGCTCATCACCAGCGACCTCACCCCGAGTTCCAGCAGACCCACGGGGACTGGGCCGGGGGACAGCTGCACTGCAGGGGAGCCCTGCAGCTGCACACCACCACGTACAACTGCCAGGGATATCTGCCGTAGGGCAGTCTGGCAGATCTACTGCTGCGTCGAGCAGGCCTGCAGGAGCAGGTGCTGCCAGCAAAACACCTCGTCAGGCTGTGGTCAAGGGCGGTGGTGGAAAGCAGTAGACGGTCAGTCAGCGTAGCTCTGGGAGCGGCCGACCATGCGCCTCCATGCCGAATATTGGGCAACAGTGGAGGTAAGCCTGCACGGACTCCGGGGAGCCAGGTTCCGGGGGCCGGCGCCGATGCAACTCACCTGCCTTCGTACCAGACAGGTGGGCCGCCACAGTCTGCAAGAAGACAGACTAGCAGAGAGTCCGTGCGGGAGTCGTATGAGCCTACTCGGGCGGTAGGCCACGATGACCTGCCATTGGACCCTAGACAGCACCTTATGGAGGTGTGGTCCGATGGTGGAAGCCCCAGTGATATCGCATGGCCTAGGGAAGTCGGCTTGTCCGCTGCAGATAGCATGGACGGTCGCATTGAGCGGTTGGAGCTCTTCGAACTCCTCCAGCGGGACCGGGACCGGGAAGAACGGGACTCGCGGGCCTCTACAAGCCGCGCCAGGAGTCCACTCAGTCTCTCGTCTTCACCAGCCAGAAGTGCCAGCAGTTGCCCGGCCGCTGTATTTGAAGACGACCCGAGACTGCCAGAGACCGCTGAGCCAGAGCACGAGGAGGATATGCTGGACGTGGTGGGCAAGTTTGCCACGACCACACAAACAGGGCAACCCCTGCACCACAAACTGGCAGGCACCATTGATTACCTGACCACTCACCAACTCCAGGGTCAGGTATTCAATGACCCAATGGAGAAAATAAAACCAACCGAGAACTGCATCAACCTCAGTGTTCCCCTGGTCAATGCTCAGATCTGGGGACATTTGAGCACGGCCACCAGGTCAGTGCTTAGCTCTGATGTCTGCCTCCAGCGTATCTTGAAGGTCCTCTCCATGGGTATAACGGCGTTTACTAGGACCCTTGATGGCGACAATGTGTCCAGTGAGCAACAAGATGCCCTGGCACTCTTATGCAACGCCCAGTATGAAATCAACTGCCTGCGTAAGAGCTCCATAAAGCCCACACTCAACCCCAAATTTGCGGGGTTGTGCCATCCATCTACCGCTACATCGCCTCATCAACTGTTTGGAGATCTGTCCAAACAAGTGAAGGAACTAGACAAGGAGGCCAAAACAGCGGGGTTATTGAAACCTCCTTCGACTAGACCTCACCCATACCACCGGCAACAACCATACACCAACTGGAAACCGCGGCAGCCGGATAGGACGCCAAGGACCTATCCCCCTCCACTTCCCCAACCACAGTGGCCTTTTTTAGGGCAAGGCCAACAGCGGCCTGCATGGAAGATGCGGCCGCCATCCCGACAACCTCCACAACGTCCACCCAAAACGACATACGCCGGAACCCGCCGTTAACCATGGAGGTAAGGGGGCCTGGTTCCTCTCAGACAGTAGGATCCCTTCCTGCACAAAATGGTGGGCGATTGCGGGCCTTTTGGGGAATTTGGGACACTATCACCACTGACGAGTTTATTTTACAAAGTGTTCAAGGTTATGTCATAGAATTAATCGATTGTAAAAATCCTCCTACCCAGCATTCGCCTCATCGGAAATTTACACTCTCCCAAAAAGAGTTGAAGCAGGACATGCCAAAATTTTACGGCTAGCAGCAAAAGGGGTGATTGGGAAAACAAGGCACGAATCCCTTGAGTTTGTGTCCAACATCTTCACCAAAATCAAAAAAGATGGGGGGTGTCGAATTATAATAGACCTAACTGAGCTGAACTCTTTTGTACAATATACCCACTTTAAAATGGATACCTTTGAAACAGCCAAGCAGATGCTTTACCCGGGGTATTTATGGCCTGCATTGATTTAAAAGATGCATACTATACAGTGCCCATCACTGAATCTCACAGAAAGTTTCTGAAGTTTGTCTGGAAGGAACAGTTGTGGGAATACAAAGCATTGCCCAATGGTCTCACCACAGCCTCCAGAATATTTACAAAATTAGTGAAACCTATATTGGCTCTCCTTCGACAACAAAATTACATAGTTATGGAATAGTTAGATGATATCATAATAGTGAGTCAGACCCTCCAATTGGCTACACGGGCAGTTGCAGCAACTAAGTATTTATTTGAGAAGCTAGGATTTGTAATCCATCCAGACAAGTCAAAACTGCACCCATCACGGGTAATGGATTATTTGGGGTTCACCCTAGACACCACCTTAATGATGATCACCATCCCAACCAACAAAGCTACCGCTATAAAAGAAGCGTGGCACAGTCTTGCTTGTGCCAGGGAACCGACCATCCGGCAAACGGCAAAAGTAATAGGGAAACTGGTAACTACATTCTCAGCTGCACAATTCGGGCCGTTACATTACCAAAATTTACAAAGAACAAAGAGCGCAGCATTAAAAGCGAATAGTGGGCACTTTGATCGACCAATCGGATTACCACCAAAGGCTAGAACTGAGCTACAATGGTGGATTGACAATATTAGCGAGTGTCGCAGACCCATCATAGTAAGCAACCCATCCGTCGTTCTACAGACTGACGCAAGCGCACAAGGCTGGGTGCAACTGACACCATGTCCAGTTGTGGTGTCAGATGGGACTCTCATAGAAACATAGAAAACATAGAAATTAGGTGCTAGGCCATTCAGCCTCCTACTCTGTGGCAGTTCCAGAGACACCACTCTCTGGTGATAAAGTCTTTCTCATCTCGGTCTTATTTCCCCCTTAGACCCCTTGTCCTGGACTTCCCCAACATCGGGAACAATTTCCTGCATCTAGCCTGTTTAAGAATTTTGTAAGTGAGAGTATTAACGAGGTCTATAAGACGTATATCCAGGAATCAACTTCCCTCTATGGCAATAATGTCGGCACGACAAGACCCTGTTACAACTGAAGGTAGAACCGCCTCCAAATATGAAAGCTAACACCAACAGTGGGTGGCTTATATTTAAATCAATATCTGCTTTCCTGGTGGATATCACATTTATCCACATTATACTGGTTTGCGCTATCCTTGCAGTCTCCTAGATCCTCCTCACAGCGAATGGCAAAGACAATTTGGCACTGGTGAATCGAGAGAAACTCTTAGCCAGTACTTGTATGCTTTACTAGCGACCTATTATGCCAGGGAAGCTTAATACAGTGGCGGACACCAGGGGATCACGAGTATTCAATGACAAACATCGAGTGGATGTTGAAACCCCAAATTTTGGAGACATTATAGCTCACTATGGGACACCAGATATTGACCTTTTTGCGTCCAGGTTGAACCATCAGATACCAACGTATATGTGTCTTGGGAACCAGACCCTGGAGCAATAGCAATGGATGCGTTTTCTATCCATTGGGGGAAATGGTTTTGCTATGCATTTCCCCCATTTTGCCTCATCAGTCGGGTATTGCAGAAAATTAAACTGAACTCTGCAACTGGCATATTGATCATTCCCGACTGGCCTACACAGCCATGGTACCCGATGGTCCTTAAAATTTTGAAACGACAATGGCTTTCGATTGGGAAACACCCCAAATTAATTACACACCCCATAAACGGGGGACAGTCACCCATGCCATGTTCACCTAAAACTTGTTGGCCTGCAGGCTCTAAAAAGACCACTCATCAAGGCGGGCATCTGGCCACGAGCCATGGAACTCATCTCAACATCATGCCGAGAATCAACCCGGAGGCAGTACCTCACACAGATCAGAAAGTGGGAGGCATTCCGCTCTCGTACCAACATGACTTCCAACACGGCAACAATCCCTGATGTCCTGGAATTCCTAGCTGGCCTTCATTTCGATGCTGGCCTTAGCTACAGTGCCATCAACAGCGCCAGGAGTGCACTATCCACGTACCTGGACATAGGTATAGGCTCAAACCACCTGGTGTCTAAATTCATGAGGGGAGTGTTTAACACCAACCCTCCACGGCCCAGGTAACATTCACCTGGGATGTAGGGATCGTTCTGACCCTACTGAGGAGCTGGTCTCCAATGAACGAGTTACCACTTAAACAGCTCACCCTCAAAGTGGTGATGCTGATGGCACTGACTGCAGCCCAACTACTCCAGGCATTACCAAAGCTGCGGCTGGATAGCATGGTCTCCACCCCTACACAGATGAATTTCTTTGTCCAGGACTTATTGAAGCAGCACAGGCCAGGGGCTCATGGGCTGCAGTTGGAGTTTCGGGCATACCCTACTGAATGCCACCCTCTGCATAGTCACCCATCTCCACCACTACATCCGAATTACAAGAACCATCAGGAAGAAGGAGCACATCAGCCTCATCAGCCATAAACCTCCGCATCACCGGGTGACTGTACAGACTATCGCCAGGTGGCTCAGGGCGGTGTTGGGTGCAACAGGTGTCACTACTATCATTTTTAAATCTCATTCCACTAGGGCTGCATCCACATCAGCGGCGAGGGCCAATGGAGGTGCCCATGGACCACATGCTTGCCACCGCGGTCTGGGCCAGTGAAGCAACCTTCCAAAGGTTCTACAATAAGCCACTGGTCACCCCCCGCGACATTCGCAGAAGCTGCGCTGGGAGCCGCTCAGTGAATGATTGTCCCCGAATTAAGGGTTATTTGTTTGTTATTATTTGGTTAATAAATTGCATTATTTTTCAGCCAGTTTCGACTGAACTGCATTAACAGCCTTCCTCCATCAGAATTGCGGCAGTGTGATAGCATGGACGTTGTCCAGGGCGCGAAATCACAGAGCTTTTAAATCTTCATGAAGTCACTCACGTGACTCCGAAGTAAAATAGTAAGATTAAAGGAGAAACTTACCAAGTTCGAAAGGTTGATCTTTAATTTTACGAGGAGTTGCGGTGAGGGATTTCGTGCTCCCCGCTCCCACCCTCTATCAAAGGTCAACTCGGAAGTTCTATGTTCTTCATCTTACTATTTTCAGTCATTGTGCGTTCTGTGATTCCACACCACTGCTTTGAAGGATGTCGAGCATGCGTGTTGGCGGGGTCTTCACGAAATCCCTCACCGCAACTCCTCGTAAAATAAAGATCAACCTTCAAACTTGGTAAGTTCTCATTTAATATCACTATTTTATTTGCAACAACTTGATTTCAGTTAAAAGCTTTGTTTGGAATGTTTATTTCATTCTGTACAATGCTGTGATAGCATTTCTCCACATGATGGGTGATGGGGGATTCAATTTGTGGTTCCTGGAGTTGCACTTGAGTTCAAGCAATTCTTCATGGATATCTAGAGCTATAAGGGAATATGTAGATTGTCTCCTTTCCTTTTTCTCTGTTTCCTCCATAGAGTCATATAGCATGGAACAGCCTTTTGCATTGGGCCCACAATCCATCTACACCTTTTCTATCCATGTATCTGGACCATGTACCAAATGTCTTTTAAGAGCTATAATATCTGCCTCTGGCAGCTCGTTCCCTACACCCACCAGCCTCTGTGTGAAAACGTTGCCTCTCATATCTATCTATCTATCTATCTATCTATCTATCTATCTATCTATCTATCTATCTATCTATCTATCTATCTATCTATCTATCTATCTATCTATCTATCTATCTATCTATCTATCTATCTATCTATCTATCTATCTATCTATCTATCTATCTATCTATCTATCTATCTATCTATCTATCTATCTATCTATCTATCTTTCTTCCCTTTGTTCTTGTGCCCGTGTGGGCCAGGGTTGTGTCAGCTTTCTGTCAATCTCCTTAATTCCTATCTTCTTCCAAACACTAGGCCACAGCCTTCCCATTTTCACACATGCTACTGACATTTTCCCACCGAAGCGATAAATATCTTCCTGTTGCATTTCAACCTATATTTACCAAGTTACTAATCTTTTAAAAACAGTTTAAAAAAATTAAAGTTCTTCAAGCTCATCCATTTTTAAGAAGAAATTCTGACCGACATCACAACCCACTCGCACACTCCGGACATGAGGGCCACTCCAGCACTCCAGCCCACTCGGCCCCACTGGGATCCCTCGCCCACTCCCTCTACCCCCCTCCCCGACTACCACCCTCTCTCTAACCCCCTCTGAGACAAGGAAACAAGTTTTCACACAGAGAGTTGTGAGTCTGTGGAATTCTCTGCCTCAGAGGGCAGTGGAGGTCAGTTCTCTGGAAACTTTCAAGATAGCAGAGTCAGGGGATATGCGGAGGAGCAGGAACGGGGTACTGATTGTGGATGATCACATTAAATGGCGGTGCTGGCTTGATGGACCCTATGGCCAACTCCTGCACCTATTGTCTATTGTCTCCCTCTCTGCCCCCCTCACTTCCCTCTCCACTCCATCCCCCTCCCTCTCTAACCCCTACAGGGGCACTCCAGAACTCCAGCCCGCTCGGCCCCGCTGGGACTCGTTCGGCCTCGCTCGGCTCCGCTGGGATCCGTTTGGCCCCGCATGCTCGGCTCCGCTCGACCCTGCTCGGCTCGCTAAGCCCGGCTCCATTGGCTCCATCCGAAGAGGTGAGGGAGTGATAGGGTAAGTGGAGGAGAGGAAAAAATCCTGGGGAATTGAGGAGGGAGAATTGGGGGATTGAGGGAGAGGAGGGTGTAGGGAGAGTTGTTCAAATGTCTATACTCCCCTCCCTCTCTACCCTTTCTTCCCATCACTACCCCTTCCCTATCTAGCCCCCTCATTCTCTACCCCCTCCCTCTCTACCCTCACTGCCCCCACTCTAGCCCCCTGCCCAACTCCTTCCCTCTCTCTAGCCTCCTCCCACTCCCTCTCTACTACTTCCCCCTCCCTCTACCCCCTCCCTCTCCCTCTCTACTCCCCCTCACCCTCCTTCTCTACCCCCACCCTCTTAACCTCCCCTCCCTCACTACCACCACTCCCTCTCTGCCACCTCTCCCTCTTTCCGTCTATATCACCCCTCCCTCTTTCCATCTCTATCACACCTCCCTCTCTTCCACCCCTCCCTCACTACCCCCTCCCTCTCCTTCTCTACCCCTCCCTCTCCCTCTCTACCCCATTCACCCTCCCTCTCAACATTCACCCCCTTCCTTCTCTGCCCCTCCAACTTTACCCCCACCCCCTCTCCACCACCCCGCCCTCTCCAGGGAGTGGTGCATATTGGGACCTATGGGTGAGTGGTGGAGTATTGCGTTTGGGAATCAGCCCTCACCTGTGACTTCGCGCAAACCCCCCCCCACCCCTCCCTTTCTACCCCCTCCCTAACCATCCTCCCCTCTCTATACTCTTACTCTATACCCCCTCACTCTCCCTCTCTATCCCCCTCCCCCCCTCTACCCTCCCCCCCTCTCTGCCCCCTTACTCTTTACACCCCATCCCTCTCTGCCCTCCCTCTCAACCCCCTCCCTCTAAACCCCCCCTTCCCTCCCTCTACCTTCCCTCTCTACCCCCCCCCCCCCCCCCCATCCTCTCATGCTCTACCCCATCCAACTCCTTATCTATCTCCCTCCCTCTCCCTCTCTAGCTGTAGCTGCACAGTTGGGGGCTATGAGTGAGTGGATTGGGTGGATGGGGAAAAAGGAGCAAATTAATAATCTTAATATAATATCAATAGGGAGGGGGTTAGTGGTAGTGTGTGGGGCGTGGTTAGTGTGTGTGTGTGATGCCACAGGCTGCCCCCGCCCCCCCTCCCCCCCCACCCCCACCACCCCCACCCCACCCCTGCCCCCCCCCCACCCCCACCCCACCCCCTGCCCCCCCCCCCCCACAACCACGTGTTGAGGGGATGGGACCCACCGGGTCCCACTTGGTTTAGTTAATTAGATTCTTAATATAATGTCAAGGGGGGGTTAGTATGTGTGTGTGGGGGTAGTTAGTATGTGTGTGCGTGTGTGTGTCACCATAGAACTCCCCCCACACACACAACCGCGCGTGGAGGAGAAGGGACCCAATGGGTCCCACTTGGTCTAGTTCCTATTAAATCTTTCCCCTCTCACCTTGAACTTGTGCCCCCAGGATATTGATTTCCCTCCTCTAGAGTCCATCCCCAACTTTTAATCATGATTTTGCCTCTCAGTCGATTATGATGTCTTCATGTTTTCTGGCTTCCTGGCAAGATTGATCAGTAGCCAGGAACTCCAGACTGCATTGATTGATCAATAACCAATGCAGTCTGGAGTTCCATTCTGCTGAGCATTTCTTGATTATTATGGGTGTCAGGAGTTATGGGGAGAAGGCAGAAGAATGGGGTTAGGAGAGAGCTATATATCAGCCACGATTGAAAGGCAGAGTAGACCTGATGGGCCGAATGGCCTAATTCTGCTACTATCACTTATGACCTTATGACCTTATAAGCATTGCAGGGTTTCTTCAAAGGTGTCCCAGTAGTAAAAATGATATTTCTGCATACCAATGATCTATACAATTAGATTAGAAACTGCAGAGTTCATTGTATGCATGTTGCATAACATCAGTGATGGACTTTGTCACCCCTTATCACCAGTTTGGGTGGCTCAAATGCATCTACTGATTGAAATTCATAGCATCTATTGAAAACTAATTTGCTTTCTCTCTCTCACTGTTCCGATGAAAGGTTTTAAACTCTTTCGAAAGATGCTGAGTGTTTGCAGCCTTTTCCATTTTTTTTTTCCAGAATTCCCACAATGGTAATTCTGGGGTTTCTAATATAGGGTGAAGTTGATCTTCAGCATCCGAAAGCTACCTTGCACCAAAGGAAGCCATGCAAAGGCATGCGCTCTCTCCACCTACCATGAGAGTTAAACATAGTCAGCTTTCTTTTATTAGAGATCATCAACAACTTCATTCATGCACCAGTCAATGACAAATACAGAAATTTGATTAAAAAAACTAGCTGCAGAGTGGAAGGTTAATGATGCATAAAAGCCCATTGCAACTGTCACCTTGGCAACAATTGATAAAGCAGTTTCCCATTGTCTGATACAGCTGCAGTGGCAAAATTATGGAAGACATATTTCTTGCATATTATTCCTTACAAGGAGCAAATAAAAGTATTGTGGCAGCTGCAGTAACAATATTTTGTTAGATATTTTTCTTACATATTATTCTTTGGAAGATCAAGCATAAGCAATGTTCCTTGTAAACAATAGTGGACATGGCCTTCTCCCTTCTCTTCTTCCCTTTACCAGTAGTTTCTGCCATGTTCCTTCTCCCAGTTGTTCTGTTTTGGAAGAGATGTGATTCATAATGAAGCATATATGAATTTAGAAGGCTAAAGGCAGTGAAGGTCCAATCATTAGCCCTCGTTGGATACTTCTGCAATTTAAGCTAAATGTAATAAGCAACAATCCTTTGCAGCATTATAAGAAGAAGAACAAAAAACAAACCAACAATCTCAAGTAATTGATACTCCAACTAGCATCGCCGAAGGATCTCTCCTGTCACTGTGAACTGTAAGAATAATGGAACATGTTGTGAGTTGCAAAATGGCAGCATTAATGTCACATAATGGTTGCACACTGAATGCTATCACGATCCACCCGCACTATATGTTTCTGACAGACTGACACTGCAAGTGCACCAATAGGACATCAGAATAACTCCTGCCACCTATGTGCAATTATGTTGCAGACTATTTTGTGCTTTTAAGGCAGCAGATCCCTCTCTTGGGTTTGCAATCCATTTAAACTGCTCACAAATTTAAAAAAATGACAGTGCACTGACACTTGTCAGGCATAGTAATGTATATTTGTGATATATTGCTTGCACATTGACTGCTTGATTTTGGATGACAGAAAATTTCAGTGTTCAATTGGGATCGTGCTCAGGAAATGCAGTGTGCAAAGTGCTTTCAGAGGATTCCGAAATCTCAGTACTCAGTCCAATTTTACCCTTGTTGGTTTCTGTTTAGAGTTTTACCTTTGTACAATTTACTATACAATGTGAATAGTATAACCAGGTTTAAAGGTTGCTTTCAAGCTGTGTATAAAAATTACTTTTCAGCTTCACTTTGAATATTTAAAAGATCTTAATGTTAAATTATTCTGCAATATTCAGGTACAAGCTTCAAAATCAATATTTGCATACACATTGTCAATCCAAACACGTTATTCTGCACATGATCTGAGAACTAAAGAGTTATCTTACCAATATTCCCAACAGCACTCCATGTTTATGATTATCCATGCATCATAACATCTGTACCAAAGGATAGATTAAACTGTCTTCATCTAATATTCCTCCCTACGTTTAGAATTTGGATCTGATTCCCCGGCTTAGATGTGTGTGGCCATCTGAGGTTTGCAATTCAAACTAGAATTTTTTCAGCTTTTGTGATTTCATATTCGTGTGCATATTGCAACATCTTAAAAGATTCCCCTCATTCAAACATCAGCTTTGCAATTGGGTTGGAAGGCTTCCTTAGGAGCTAAGTTTAATCAATCCTTTGCTAACATAATTATTAATATTTAACATTCCTTTGAATTTTACATTATCAATAGCCCTTCTCCTTTGGTGCTTTCAATTCTTTAGGTCACTTTTGAACACAAGAGCCTGGCTATACAGCTCATTATCTTCAGTGCTGTAATTGCTCTGCGTCACACTTCAGCACATAAGAGGGTTGCTAATTCAGTTTTTCAGTGAATGAGCCAGAGTAACTTCAGAATCTGAAAGCTGAGAATTATTTTTGTCCTTCAGAAAACTATTTTACATCTGAGTCATGTGAGTGACTACGTGAAGAAGGCCATCAGCCCGCATGCGCGTCATTACATCTTGCGCGTTGCGCACCGGCTGAGTGGCAGGCGCGCTGTTCCTGCCAGCGGTAAGTTTAAACTTGGAAGGTAAGTTTAAACTTATTTCTAGGGTTGTTTTTTGTAGTGCAGGAAGCTCCTCACAGAGTTTGCCAGCTGGATTCGGGGCGAATTTGGACGGGCCGCGGTTATCGACCATGGGACCGTCAGCGACACCCAGGAGGGGAGTGCGATTGGGGGTTTCTCCCAGTATGGGCTCCCAGACCGCAATGGTCCCCCCAGAAAAAGGAGTTAGACTGGCAGTTAGCCGGTCTTGCTACCCCAGTCACTCACTATGGGGTCCGCAGCTCCCACACCGCAATGGTCCCCCAGAAATAGGGGCTAGACTGGCAATAAGCTGGTCTTGCTACCCCAGTCACGGACAATGGGGTCAGTAGCCCCCAGACCACTTAGGTCTTCCCAGATAGAGCAGTTAGACTGGCAGTAAGCCAGTCTCGCTACCCCAGTCGCTGACAATGGGGTCAGCAGCTCCCAGACCACTTATGTCTTCCCAGATAAAGGGGTTAGACTGGCAGTAAGCCGGTCTCACTACCCCAGTCATTGACAATGGGGTCAGCAGCTTCCAGACCGCTAAAGTCACCCCAAATAAGGGGAAAACTGGCAGTAATCTGGTCTCGATACCCAGTCACTCACTATGGGGTCAGCAACTCACAGACCGCTATGGTTCCCCCAGGAAAGGGGTTAAACCACAAGGAAGCCAGTCAGGTCTTGGGACTCAGTCGAGTCGGGCCGGGAGGTTTCCCCCTCCTTGTATGGGTAGCATCTGCGAACACCTAAAACCCACCTGGAGCACCTGATGGAGAGGTTGCTCCAAAGATATATGCTCCAGAAGAGAACAATCTGAGCCCGGGTATTATGGAGAACCCACTGGCAGTGGCACCTGTCTCAGGGCTGCACAATATCTCCCTCTCTGAGGAGGGGAGCATCCGGGGTCAGTTTCAGTCTGGCCCAGAGACATATCCTGATATAGGTCAGAAGGGTCATGTCAGTGCAGGCATCCTCAGGGGCCTGCGGCAGCACCTGTCTCAGGGCTGAGTACAAGTCTCCCTCTCGGTGGAGGGGATTGCGAGGATACACTCGCAAGGGAAGAGGCAGAAAACCCAGAAGGGGCCAGATTTCCCTCACACTACATGTGCCGGCAATGAACAGAGCTATCAAATGAAACCATTGTATCGGCGATGACACCCCCATGCCTCATCGGCAGTAAGCAGTTCACTGAAGTTGATGGCCACTTGTAAGCTGGGCACAGATCTTTCAGGCTAAAGGCCAAGCCGGTCTCAGGAATATGGAATTCACATACACTACCATTCCTACACTCCAAATCAAGGATGGGAATAGAACCCACATCAGGGGCCTTTGGGCTTACCATAAGACCACCGGTAACCATGGAGGTAGGTGGGTCGTGTTCTCCCAAAACATGGGGTAAGTGGGCCATTTACAAGTTGGTAATATCTACACTTGTTTTTGTACAAATGAAAATGATAACATGTGATGGGTTATTATTACACAGTATACAAGGGTGCCAAGCATGGCTTGGAATTGGGGCCAGAGTTGTCTTTCGAGGCAGGCTCGGTATTACAGCCAAGGTTGCCTTCGAGATAGTTTGGAAATATGGCCAGAATTGTCTTTCGTGGCATGCTCAGGATTACAGCCAGGATTGCCTTCCGCGACAAGCTCGGTAATATGGCCAGAGTTGTCTTTCGAGGCAGGCTCAGAATTACGGCCAGAGCAGTTTTTAAGGCAGGCCCAGTAGTATGGCCAGAGTTGTTTTTCGAGGCAGGCACGGAATTATGGCAGGCGTGGCCTGTTCATTGTGAAAGATGGAGGATGTTGGTTCATAATTGATTTAACTCCCATGTGCAACATAACTTTCAGGGTATGGAATTTCTCTACTGTCTAACTGTTTCAGCTGCAACTATATTTGCGGAATTGAGGTTCCTCAGCCATCCAGTTAAATTTGATACCAACTGGAAGTTATTGTTTATTGGATTTACCTTTAAATATTAATTTATCTGTGACTCCGCCCTGGTGCAACAGATTGCAATCAATAGAAGCCTGTAACAACCTTGTTATCAAGCAGTCTTCTAATCATCAAGTGTAATTGGCAATATAGCAGCTGTGTTTCAGCAGGGGTGTTGTTCACAGGACGCCCATGATGCTCGAGAGAGAGTGTCGGCGATGAGCATATCTTTGCCCTTTTTGTAGACAATCTGGAAATCAAAACGCTGGAGCTGCATCACCATGCGCTGCAATCGTGCAGGAGCTGCGTGAATAGGCTTTTTCAGGATGGTGACCAGGGGTTGGTAGTCGGTTTCAATTGTGAAAGTTTTTCCGAAGATAAAGTCTCTGAACTTGGAACATGCAAAAACGACCACTCACAGCTCCTTTTCGATCTGAGCTTATCGCTGCTTGGTTTTTCTCATGGTTCGAGAGGCGTAAGATACGGGTAGCACGATACCGTCGGTTGTTGTTTGCAGGCAGGCTGTGCCTAGACTGTATTGCGAGAAATCTCAGGTGATGGTGACCGGCCGCAAGAGGTCAAAATACATCAGGGTGGGGGCGCTAACTGGTATTGCTGATACCAGGCCCAGGCAGTGTCCTTGTGAGTGAGTTGACTTGGTGGCGAGACTAGTTTGCTGAGGTTGGGTATGAACTTCCCCAGATAGTTGACCATATCCAGAAAACGCTGAAGGCTGTTCACGTCAATGGGAGCAGGCAGTTCGTTGATGGCTGCAGTCTTTTTGGGGTATGGTTTTAACCCTTCGCTGGTGAACATATGTCCAACATAGGTAACCTCTGAGACACAGAACTTGCACTTCTTTGGGTTGAACTTTAGGTTGAATCATTTTTAAATTTGAGTCGTGCGCCGCGAGGCACGACCATACACCAGAATGTCGTCAACGATGATGGCACATGGGTAACCTGTGAACAGCTGTTCCATAGCTCTCTGGAAAACTTCGCTGGCTGAGTTAATTCCAAACGGCATCACTGAGGAACCTGAATCTGTCGAATGGTGTAGCAAATGTGGTCAGTTTTGAGGATGCATCGTCAAAAGGAATCTGCCAAAATGAGCTATTACAGAGAACACTGTTGAGCGACCGATTTGGGCTGCAACGTCTTCGACGCTCCTCGTCGGGTAGTGTGGTCTCTTAATAGCTGTGTTTAGGTCCCTTGGGTTGATGCAAACACAGAGCTTGTCTTTGTCCTTTTTTGTAACAACCATGGTAGAGACCCAGTCTGTGGGTTCACTTACTGTATTTCAGCCAGTACCCCCATGGACACCATGTGTCGAAGTTCGGCTTGTATTCTGTCACGCATAACATGGGGTACGCGGTGAGGGGCACGAGTAGCTGGGATAATATTGTGGTCAATAGTAATCTTTTAGTTTGTTGGCAGTTTGCCCAGTTTGTCATCAAACGAACCCTGATATATTTGTGTCAGTTCGTCAGATAGGCGCAGATTGTGAACAGCACGTCCAAAGGAAACCAGTCTCAGGTCTTGGCATGCATGGATGCCTAACAAAGTCTCAGAGTTTGATTTCACAACATAACAAATCAGATTTTTAGCGATTTTGTCCACTACACATTTGAAATCAGCATTTCCGAGAGGGTGCAGAATCTCCCCCTCCCCCCCAGAGGAATCCTTAGCCAAGGTCTCATTATTCCTTAACTTGCTGTATACTCTCGGGGACATTACATTTCATTTAGCTTGTAGAGACTTGTTATTAATGTGGACAGTAAGAGAGGGGTCCAGAAGCTTACCAGATGTGCGTAGCAGAGTGTGGACGGTAGATTAATCTTGCGAGCTAATTGTCTCTGTGGCGTGGGCGGCTTCAAACTGTTCAAGGGAGTCAAAGAATGTTGGGTCTTGTTGCAGCAGGTGGAGATTAGACTCGGACTTCGCATTACGGTTCCCACGGGTACGGCATCAGGCAGTGAAGTGGTTAAGTTTCTTGCAGTAATTGCAAGGTTTTCCATTTGCTGGACAGAACTGTCGACCTTTATTATGGAAATAATTGCAGTTTGTGCAAATCTGTGGTGGCTCGCTCATGGATCTTTTAGAAGCGGTCAACGCGGTGTGATTACTGAAACTGGTCAGATTGACATTGAGTTTCTGAGTAACAGGCTGAGTGTCAAGCAGATCACTAAGAGGGGCCACGACCTCTGACATGCGGCAGGCATGCACAGCCCGTTCAAGAGTGAGGTCTGAATTTCGTAGTAGCTCTGTTTTTAACTTACGATCAGACATGCCGCTAATGATCTTATCTCGTATTGACTCATTGGTTATCTCACTAAAGCGACATTGTGGGGCCATATACTTTAAATCACAAATGAAACGTTCCACTGGCTCATCTAGAAGCTGGTGTCGTGCAAAAAACTTAGCTCTTTCTAGAATGTGGTTTGATGGTATGTCACATAACTCACGGAATTTTCGTAGCAGCGCATTTGGGATCAGCACCTGGCCATTCATATCTAGTACAGGTGCCGCAAACTCGAAGGTCTGCGTGCGAATCATAGCCTCTGGTCCAGCCAAGTTGAGCAAGAGAGATGCCTTGACCTCATCTGGGTCGTTGCAATTGGCCTATTTCTGTATCAAAAACTAGTTGAGCTGGCTTTCGGCACGAGTGAGCCATCGGGGCAAAAGATCAAATCAATAAAACACAAATAAAACCTGATAAACGGATGCAGTGGGTAATTTCCAGCTTTCTGACACCACGTAACAAGTGTACAGACACTGTCTGGTGTTTATCAGCTTTAATCATCAGTCATAATGGCACGGTACAATACATGTTAGTTCCACTCTACCACTAGTGCGACTACGTAATATAGGAAATGAGTGTTAATATGAAGTGTTCAATAGGGTGAAGTCAGTGGTAGTACATTACTCTGATTGGGCACATGCAATAACCAATCTACAATTGGAAATAGAACTCAGGGAAGATACAAAACTGATACCCAAATCTGCATCAACCATTGTACAATGGCCTGAATTCAACATTACCTTCCACAAGTAAAAGCCTAGAATAATTGAGCAAATCACAAAATGCCGGAGGAACTCAACGGGTTAGGTTGCATCTGTGGAGGAAATGGATGGATGCCACAGAAGGCTGTGGAGGCCAAGACAATTGATATTTTTCAAGGCCGAAATAGATAGATTCTTGATTTGTATGGATGTCAGGGATATGGAAAGGCAGGAGAATAGGATTAAGAGGGAAAGATAGATCGCCACGATTGAATGGCGGAGTAGGCTTAATGGGTCAAATGTCCTAATTGTGCTCCTATCACTTATGAACTTATGAACTCAAGACATTTCAGGTTAGGACACTTGTTCAGACTGACTCTGGTCCTGTCACGTTGCCTGTCCATACCTATCACGCATGCTGTCTGTTCCACTGAGTTCCTCCTTTGTGTTTTGCGCAAGATTTCAGTATTGATAATTTCTGTCTCAACCTTGAAGACTTCCTATTTCATCTTTCTAACCCAAGTAAATCTATACTATTACTATCATCTTGCTCTTCTGGTTTGCGTTATTATTTAATTTGCTCAAAAACGGTATCCTATATCGCAAGGATTTGTTCGCCACATTACTCATTGTTCCCCTCTGCTCCAAGCGTACCAAGTTTACTTCCAACCGGTTGAATATTACAAAAGTTATGAAGGTTTCAAAAATCGTGAAATCAGCAGATTGGTCTTCTCGCCTGTTAGTCGCCATGAGGTAATGCCCCTTCCGGCACCTGCTGTCAATCACCGGGGCAAGGAGAATAAAGCCCCGGTGGTGGGTGCGTCCAGAAGTCAGCCCGGAAGCCCAGACGCCTGTAAGCCCTGAAGCCCGGAAGCCGTGAATGGGAGTCCAGAACTGTGAGTCCAGAAGCCGTGAGTCAGTGAACTGTGAGCCCAAAAGCCATGAGTCAGTGAACTGTGAGTCCAGAAGCCACCCAGAGTTCGGAGCCTGCCTGATTGCTGCAAAGTCGAGATCCTGTGGAAGTGAGAGTGGGGGCATTGAGGGAGCCGAGCGCTGGAGGGGCCGGGCACTGGTGGGGCACACCAATACCGCCCACACACCCCATCCCCCTCCCCTCGAACACCCCACCCCCCAGCGGCAGGCCACGGCAGCAGTAGCCCATGGCAGCGCTCTTCCCCCCCCCCACCAGCCCCTGGCTGAAGCCCCCCTCACACAGCTACGGAATGCTCCCGTCAGCCCCCACCTGAAGCCTCCCTGTCCCCAGCTGCAGGATTAGCCCAAGAATCCATTTGGCCCACAATGTCCATACTGGCCCTCTGGAAATCAGTTCGTTCGGCCCACAACACCGTACTTTCTCTCCAGAAAGCCCCCCCTCCCCCACTGGCCTCCGCCTGAAGCCACCCCCCTCCCCCGGCTGCAGGACACTCCACCCTCCCCACCGGTCCCCGACAGCCCCCACGTGATGATGACCCCCTCCCCCAGCTGCAGAATGCAACAAGAGATGCAACAAGAAAGAATGGAGCAAATAAATCTCCTCTTTAATGTTTAAATTGTAATATTTTAAGCATATTCACATTTTAAGCTTTAATATATCCCCTTTCCACTTGCCATGCCCGTCAGCTGCATCTGCGCAGTAATACCTATGTGTTCTACGTTACAATGGGAACCCAATGGGAGGGAATGGCTGCACCGTCGGAGTGCCGCTAAGAGTGGGTGGGGGAGGGGTGCTTGAGGGAGGATGGAGTGAGTGCTTGGGGGGGGGAGGAGGGCAAGGGACAGAGTGGGGGGTTGAGGGGAGGAGGGGAGGAGGGGAGGAGGGGAATCAGGGACATCACAACGGGACACCATCAGCAGCGTCTGCGCAGTTGGGGGCTATGCGTGGGTGGTGGAATATTGGAATTGGTGAAGAGGTGGAATGTTGCATTGAGGGACCAGGCCTCCCATGTGAGACTGGCCCCAATGGGTCCCACTTAGCCTGGTGTATAATAATTTTAACCCTTTGATCCACTAACCCTGTCATTGCCAGTCCACATTATATGTCAAGTTAAAACTTCAAACCTTTATACCGACTTCTCTACTCAGTATAAATTAATTGCACTGAGGGGATGCTGACTGGTGGAGAATATATGACCAACGTTCTGAGCTTGTAAGAAATATCTTGAATGAAGATACATAATGCTTAATTCCTTTTTCAAATTATTTCCCACTCAGTCTTGCAGATGGCCCAGCATCTCATTTATTGTATGTCTTAATTTTGCTATGCAGAAAAGCTTTCTTTTTAAACAATAGACTGACTATTATTTTACTTACATTTTCTACTAATGTATTCAATGATAGACTTTAATAGACAATAGACAATAGTTGCAGGAGTAGGCCGTTCGGACCTTTGAGGACATAGCATCTTCCTCACAGTTCACACTCTCACCCAGCTTTGTGATATCTGCAAATTTGCTAATGTTACTTTTAATACCTTCTTCTAAATAGAGCTGAGGGAATGCTCTGTGTTCTGCTTTACAGAAACATGGCTCACCCCCAGCTCGCCAGCCTCAGCAGTCCAACCTGAAGGGTTCTCCATCCACCGTATGGACCGTACACTGGTATCTCGGAAAGGGAGAGGAGGGGGCGTCTGCCTCATGGTCAACTCTGCGTGGTGCTCAGACATGGCAGTCCTGTCCAATTCCTGCTCTCCACACCTCGAACATCTGGCGGTGAAGTGCCGTCCCTTCTACCTTCCGAGGGAATTCATCCTGACCGCGGTCTACATCCCACCCCAGGGAGACGTCCGTCTGGCACTGGAGGAGCTGCACGCTCGAATGTCGGCGAAACATCACTCCCTGATGAGCTCAATGCTTTTTAAGCATGCTTTGATAGGAAGAATTCTGATGTGCCTTCCCGAGCGCCCATTCGCTGTGATGGTATTTCAGTCACAGTCAAAGAGGCCGACGTCAGGAAATCCTTCAGAGGGGGAACCCTCGAAAAGTGCCTCGACCTAATGGTATACCCGGTCACGTTCTAAAAACCTGTGTGGACCAACTGACTGGAGTTTTTACGGACATTTTCAACCTCTCACTTCTGAGGTCTGAGGTCCCCACTTGTTTTAAAAGGGCATTAATTATACCAGTGCCCAAGAAGAGTAAGGTGATGTGCCTCAATGACTATCGACCAGTGGCACTAACGCCTGTGGTGATGAAGTGCTTTGAGAGGTAGATCATAGAGCAAATCAACTCTTTCCTCGACAAAAACCTGGACCCACTGCAGTTCACTTACCGCCACAACAGATCAACGGTGGATGCGATCTCGCTGGATCTCCACTCCGCTCTAGACCACTTGGATAACAAAAACGCATATGTCAGGCTGTTATTCATCGATTGCAGCTCGGCATTTAACACAATCATTCCCTCCAAGCTGTTTACCAAACTCGCAGAACTGGGTCTCTGTGCATCCCTCTGCAATTGGATCCTCAACTTCCTCATTCACAGACCACAGTGTTCGTATTGGTGGAAATGTGTCAGCCTCGATAACAATCAGCATGGGAGCACCTCAAGGCTGCATGCTCAGCCCCCAGCTGTACTCACTCTATACTCATGACTGCGTAGCCAGTCACAGTGCGATCTCCGTCATCAAGTTCGCTGACGACACCACTATTGTGGGACGTATCACTGATGGGGTTGAGTCAGAGTATAGAAGAGAGTTCGAGAAACTGTCCATATGGTGCCTGCACAATAACCTGGCCTCAACACCAGCAAAACCAAGGTACTGATTGTGGATTTTGCAAGGAGTAGGATGGGGATCCACAGGACTGTTAATTAGTAAGATGTCCAAAAATCAAAATAGGGTAGTGTTTTTTCTAAAATTAATATAAAGCTCAGACTAGAAGTTGTCAAGATGAGGCTTTCAATTATACATATAGTATTGCCTGATCTGATTGGGTAGCAGGCACAGCCAATCTTTTCACATGTGACAATAATAAAAACCTAAAAGTGCTTCTCCATCACTTTCAACCATTTTTCAAAATCTTCTACAGGTGGTTCTTCACCAACAGCCTCCTATCAGTTTTCCCAATTCGATTCCCTCAATGGAAATTAAGTTATTACCTGCCAGACACATAATATGCTTAGGAAGAAGGGTCTCGACCCAAAACATCACCTATTCCTTCTCTTCAGAGACGCTGCCTTTCCCGTTAAGTTACTCGAGCACTTTGTGCCTATCTTCACAATGTGCTTCAAATCTTCTCCAAGTGAAAAAATAAACAGTATTATCCTTGCCAACTCCCTTTCACAAGTTTCACTAACATGTGTTTACTGATTGTGACTTGGATCATGGATCCATAGATTTTTTAAATATTTGCCATGAAGTCAGTGACGTGTTTATTCCAGCATTGAATAACACTGAGATACTGATCAACATTTGATGATGATACATTGTCCAATATTATGCATAATTTTGATAATGAAGTATGCCTGATAGTATGGGATCTTTATCACATACTAATCAAGATGGGCAGTGGTGTTTAGGGGAAAACTCCACATCAAAAGGATAAGGTCCCACATAGGAGATTAGTGGGCAAAGTTAGGCCACATGGTATTGGGATAGAGTGCTGACATGGATAGAGAAGTGGTTGGCAGACAGGAAACAAAAATAAGGGATTAACAGGTCCCTTGCAGAATGCCAGGAAGTGACTTGTGGGGTACCGCAAAATACGGTGCTGGGACCGCAGTTATTTACAATATACATCAATGATTTGGATGAAGGGATTCAAAGTAACATTAGCAAATTTGCAAATGACACAAAGCTGTGTGGCAGTGTGAACTGTGAGGAGGATTCTATGAGAATGCAGAGTGATTTGGACAGGTTGGGGGAGTGGGCAGATGCATGGCAGATGAAGTTTAATGCGGATAAATGTGAGGTTATCAACTTTGGTAGCAAAAACAGGAAAGCAGATTACTATCTAAATAACGTCAAGTTGGGAAAAGGGGAAGTACAACGGGATCTGAGGGTCCTTGTTCATCAGTCTATGAAAGTAAGCATGCAGGTACAGCAGGCAGTGAAGAAAGCGAATGTCATGTTGGCCTTTATAACAAGAGGAGTCAAATATAGGAGCAAAGAGGTCCTTCTGCAGTTGTACAGAGCCCTAGTGAGACCACACCTGGAGTATTGTGTGCAGTTTTGGTCCCCTAATTTGAGGAAGGACATTCTTGCTATTGAGGGAGTGCAGCGTAGGTTTACAAGGTTGATTCCCGGGATGGTGGGGCTGTCATATGCTGAGAGAATGGAGCAGCTGGGCTTGTACATTCTGGAGTTTAGAAGGATGAGAGGGGATCTCATTGAAACATATAAGATTGTTAAGGGTTTGGACACGCTAGTGCAGGAAACATATTCCCGATGTTGGGGAGTCCAGAACCAGGGGCCACAGTTTAAGAATAAGGAGTAAGCCATTTAGAACGGAGACGAGGAAACATTTTTTCTCATAGAGTGTGGTGAGTCTGTGGAATTCTCTGCCTCAGAGGGTGGTGGAGGCAGGTTCTCTGGACGCTTTCAAGAGAGAGCTGGGTAGGGCTCTTAAAAATAGCGGAGTCAGGGGATATGGGGAGAAGGCAGGAACAGGGTACTGATTGGGGATGATCAGCCATGATCACATTGAATGGCGGTGCGGCCACGAAGGACCGAATGGCCTACTCCTGCACTTATTGTCTATTGTCTATTGTCTAAAATGTCAGATATGAGAGGTTGTGGGGAGAAAGCAGGAGAATGGGTTATTAGGGAGATATAGATCAGCCAATAGCAGAGCAGACTTGATGGACCAAATGGCCTAATTCTTCTCCTATCTCTTATGAAAATGAGCAAGCTGCCAAATTTGTGGGTAGTCTATGATTGCCCATGATCCGTAGAACCTTGAATTCTAGTATTTTTTCTTGACAGGTTTTTTTCAGTGAAGAAATTGATTATTGAACTTATCCACAACTAATAGATTGGTGTCCCAGTCTTATTTATTTCATTTCCAATAAACAGGCAGAACATGTTAAAACCAGTCAGGTCCGTTGATCAACAGTAAACATGGCTTCAGCATGCAGGTAATTTGGGTAATTTCTCCCATTCTTCTCTGCAGATCCTCTCATGCTCTGTCAGGTTGAATGGGGAGCATTGATGCACAACTATTTTCAGATCCCTCCAGATACCATTAGTTTCAATATAATTATGGAGAGAGTCAGAACTGGACCTAGGGTAGAGATTTTTGATTGGAGAAAGGCTAACTTTGAGGGAATGCGTAAGGATTTTAAAGGAGTGAATTGGGACACTTTGTTTCATGGGAAGGATGTAGAAGAGAAATGGAGGACATTTAAAGGGGAAATTGTAAGAGTACAGAATCTTTATGTCCCTGTTAGGTTGAAAGGAAATAGTAAAAATTGGAAAGAGCCATGGTTTTCAAGGGAAATTGGACACTTGTTTCAAAAAAAGAGGGATATCTACAATAATTATAGGAGGCATGGAGTAAATGAGGTGCTAGAGGAGTATAAAGAATATAAAAAGAATCTTAAGAAAGAAATTAGGAAGGCTAAAAGAAGATATGAGGTTGCTTTGGCAAGAAAGGTGAAAGTAAACCCAAAGGGTTTCTACAGCTATATTAATAGCAAAAGGATAACGAGGGATAAAATTGGACCATTAGAGAACCAGAATGGACAGCTATCTGCAGAGCCAAAAGAGATGGGGGAGATATTGAACAATTTCTTTTCTTCGGTATTCACCAAGGAGAAGGATATTGAACTCGGTGAGTTAAGGGGAAAGAGTAGAGTAGCTATGGAAACTATGAGATTCAAAGAGGAGGAAGTACTGACACTTTTGAAAAAATATAAAAGTTGATAAGTCTCCAGGTCCTGACAGGATATTCCCTAGGACATTGAGGGAAGTTAGTGTAGAAATAGCAGGAGCTATGACAGAAATATTTCAAATGTCATTAGAAACGGGAATAGTGCCGGAGGATTGGCGTACTGCGCATGTTGTTCCATTGTTTAAAAAGGGTTCAAAGAATAAACCTAGCAATTATAGACCTATTAGTTTGACGTCAGTGGTGGGCAAATTAATGGAAATGATACTTAGAGATAATATATATAAGCATCTGGATAAACAGGGTCTGATCAGGAAAGTCAACATGGATTTGTGCCTGGAAGGTCATGTTTGACAAACCTTCTTGAATTTTTTGAAGCGGTAACTAGGGAAATTGATGAGGGTAAAGCAGTGGATGTTGTCTATATGGATTTCAGTAAGGCCTTTGACAAGGTTCCCCATGGAAGGTTGGTTAAGCGGTTCAATCTTTGGGTGTTAACGGCGAAGTAGCAAGATGGATTCAACAGTGGCTGAATGGGAGATGTCAGAGAGTAATGGTGGATGGCTG
This sequence comes from Okamejei kenojei, assembly GCA_035221665.1. Classification (NCBI taxonomy): domain Eukaryota; kingdom Metazoa; phylum Chordata; class Chondrichthyes; order Rajiformes; family Rajidae; genus Okamejei; species Okamejei kenojei. The sequence continues at coordinate 95,333,722 of CM069131.1, forward strand.
TTTGTCAGGTTGGAAGCCGGTGACCAGTGGGGTGCCTCAGGGATCTGTGTTGGGTCCACTGTTGTTTGTCATGTACATCAATGATATGGATGATGGGGTGGAAAATTGGATAAGTAAGTATGCAGATGATACTAAGATAGGTGGTGTTGTGGATAATGAAGTCGATTTTCAAAGTCTACAGAGAGATTTGGGCCATTTGGAAAAGTGGGCTGAAAGATGGCAGATGGAGTTTAATGCTGTTAAGTGTGAAGTACTACATCTTGGCAGGACAAATCAAAATAGGAAGTACATGGTAAATGGTAGGGAATTGAGGAATGCTGTGGACAGAGGGATCTAGGAATAACTGTGCATAGTTCCCTGAAGGTGGAATCGCATGTTGATAGGGTGTTAAAGAAAGCCTTTGGTGTGCTGGCCATTATAAATCAGAGCATTGAATATAGGAGTAGGGAAGTAATGTTAAAATTGTACAAGGCATTGGTAAGACCAATTCTGGAGTATGGTGTACAATTTTGGTCGCCTAGTTATAGGAAGGATGTCAACAAAATAGAGAGAGTACAGAGGAGATTTACTAGAATGTTGCCAGGGTTCCAGCAACTATGTTACAGAGAAAGGTTGAACAAGTTAGGTCTTTATTCTTTGGAGCGCAGAAGGTTAAGGGGGGACTTGATTGAGGTCTTTAAAATGGTGAAAGGGATAGACAGAGTTGACGTGGATACGTTTTTCCATTGAGGGTAGGGAAGATTCAAACAAGAGGGCATGACATGAGAATTAAGGGACAGAGGTTTCGGGGTAACGTGAGGGGGAAATTCTTTACTCAGAGGGTGGTGGCTGTGTGGAATGAGCTTCCAGCAGAAGTGGTGGAGGCAGGATCGATTTTAACATTTAAGAGTAAAGTGGATAGGTATATGGACGTGAAGGGAATGGAGGGGTATGGTCTGAGTGCAGGTAGATGGGTCTAGGGGAAAACAAATGGTCGGCACAGACTGGAAGGGCCAAGAAGGCCTGTTTCCGTGCTGTAATTGTTATATGGTTATATGGTTATATGTTCAATCGAGTTTAAGTCCGGGCTCAGCCTGGGCCACTCAGGGACATTCACAGACTTGTCACAAAGCCACTCCAGCATATGCTTAGGGTTGTTGTCCTGTTGGAAGGTGAACCTTCTCCACAGTCTGACGTCCAGAATGCCCTGGAGCAGGTTTTCATCAAGGATCTCTCTGTACATTGCTCCATTCATCTTTCCCTGACTAGTCTCCCAGTTCCTGCTGCTGAAAAACATCCCACAGCATGATGCAGCCACCACCATGCTTCACCGTAGGTATGGTATTGGCCAGGTGATGAACGGTGCCTGGTTTCCTCCAGACATGGTGCTTGGCATTCAGGCCAAAGACTTTAATCTTGGTTTCATCAAACCAGAGAATTGTGTTTCTCATGGTCTGAGAGTCCTTTAGGTGCCTTTAGGCAAACTCCAAGCGGGCTGTCATGTGCCTTTTAATTAGGAGTGGCTTCGATCTGGCCACTCTACCATAAAGGCCTGAATGGTAGAGTGCTGCAGATATAGTTGTCCCATCTCCACAGAGGAACTCTGGAGCCTCTGTCAGAGTGACCATCGTGTTCTTGGTCACCTCCCTGACCAACGCCCTTCTCCCCGATTGCTCAATTTGTCCGGGCGGCTGCAGGCAATGTTTTATACCCTTCCCCAGATCTGTGTCTTGACACAATCCTGTCTCAGAGGTCTACGGACAATTCCTTTGTCTTTATGGCTTGGTATTTGCTCTGACAACTGTGGGACCTGATATTGGCAGGTGTGTGCCTTTCCAAATCATGTACAATCAATTTAATTTACCACTGGTGGACTCCAATCAAGTTGTAGAAACATCTCAATGATAATCAATGGAAACAGGATGAACCTAAGCTTAATTTTGAGTGACATAGCAAAGGGTCTGAATACTTATGTAAATATAATATTTCAGTTATTTCTTTTTAATTACTTTGCAAAAATTTCTAAACACTGGTTTTCGCTTCTTCATTCTGGGGTATTGTGTGTAGATTGATGATTTACAAAAAAATCTATTTTTAAATAAGGCTGCAACGTAACAAAATGTGGAAAAAGTGAAGGCGTCTGAATACTTTCTGAATTCACTGTACATTTCACTCCCCATCTTCCATTCTAATGAAATTCCACTATTTTTACCCTTGCAATCTTGCTAGTTATGCCCTGTCCCACTTAGGAAACCTGAACGGAAAGCTCGGGAGACTTTGCACCCCACCCTTGGTTTCCGTGCGGTTCCCGGAGGTTCACAGGTGTTTTTGTCAGTCTCCCTAATGAAAGGTAAGACCTCCCTGGTGGAATAAAATTGGATGGAAAATTCAGGTACCTCCCACTACCTGAAACCTCCACAAACCACCTTTAACTTGCATCGCAACTGGCTTTGACTAAAAAATTAAAGATTTTTAAAACGGCAACCTATTTTCAGTCACAGCCGGTTTTGAATTTTTTAAAATAATCGCCGGAACATAGAAGAAGCGGAAACCACTTTCGACCATTAGGGAGACTGACAAAAACTTCCGGGAGCCAGAAGGAAATCTTAGGTGGGGCGCAAAGTCTCCAGAGGTTTCCGTTCAGGTTTCCTAACTGGGACAGGGGCATTTGTTTCATGTTACAAAGAAAGAACCTCTTCTTTTGTCCTCCCCACCATCACTTCCAACTTTGGTTACTACTCCAGCCTTCCCTCACCCACTAGCCTCAACTGCCAATGAACTCATCCTTACCTGTATCCACCTATCACTTGCTAGTTCTTGTCCCATCTCTTCTACTCATCTATCTCTACTATCCCGCAGTCATCCCGCTGCACAAAGTCAGTCTGAGAAAGGATCCCAAACTGAAACAATGGTCTGTCCATTTCTCTCCACTAATGCTGCTTGACTCGCAAAGTTCATCCAGCAGTTTGTTTTTGGCCAAGAGTCCAGCATTTATAGTCACTTGGGTTTCAGAGGTATATTCTTGTTGAAATCCTTTCCCACCTTAATTTGCATTGACATGCACTAAATATTCTCTTTCCTCAATTAAAATTAGAAGCTCACTGGGATGTCCTTGTGGTGCATTATCATCCACCATGTTCTTTAATGTTGTAAGGAAATATCCTCTTTGTTTACCTCTTCTTTAAGTTCTGAAACCATTCTTCGCCACCTGGTGCTTCTCAAAAATGTTCCTATAAAGCTCTTGATATTCTTGCTGACAATCATTCTGCCCATTGGCACATCTCCAAAGTGTGGCTTCAATCCAGAGATCCAACGATTCTTCCGTTTTCACTGACTTTTGTTTCTCGCAAATTTGATATAATACTTTGGCACTGACAGGGGCACTTGATGCTTGAGTATCTCCGTTTGTTTGTCATAACTCATTGTGAATCATTCACCTTGATGGAAAATGGCCATGGCAGCACTCACTCTCTTTAATTTGTCTAAAGGGTCTGTCCCATTTGCATGTGATTGCATGCGTTTGGCACAACCAAACGGAAGCGGAGTTCGCGCTAAGTTCGCGGTAAGTACGAGCTAAGTATGCGCTAAATTCGCACGTGACGTAATTCATGTCATACTCACCAATCAGCTGGGCAGGAAGCGGGCCGACTCAATTTGGGCGATGCACGGCGTCGGGTGGTGACGTCATCGTGCAAAGCCTCGCTGCGCGGTGTCATCATCGTGCAACACCACGCGCAAGGCGTACGCCATCAAGACGCTGCTTACGATGTCAGGACGCTGCGTACGCCGTCAAGATGCTGCGTCAGCTCTCAATGCGCCTGCGAGCCAACAACCCGTTGGCGCGCTAAATCTTCGGACAGTGCGGGATTTTCGGAGCCCCGCGTGATGTCGAGACCAGCCCCACACAACTCCATGCGTCTCCGCGCTTGGAAGTGGGACCGGCCCCGCGCGGCCCGTACGCCTCAAGCGACCGTGTTTGGTCGCGCCAGACGCATGCAATCACATGCAGGTGGGGCAGGCCCTTAGGAACTCGATTCTCTGTTAAATTTGTCACTTTGTTGTCTTGTTGCTCTTGATGCACAGCACCGATTCTCACCTTCTTCGAGGGGCCACATTAGGGGAAACAGACAATGGGACCGTGGTGATGGATGTGGGAATCAGAGGGTGTTGTGTACACAGGTCCTCTGTTTTGCAGCAGCCACACAGCTGGTACACATTGTATACCAAACCGATGGGTTTCATCCAGGAACTCCAGAAACCACAATAGTTAAATAAAAGTAAAGCTTAATGGTTTACTGCACCATTCATTGAAAACATAAATATATTGGGAAATGTTGGGAAATTAACCAAAACATTCAACTACCCTTCCTGTATGAATAAATGTTGATGCCCCCATTTAGATCACTGGGGCTCTGGCTTGAGTGCCAGCAAGGTACGTGTAAAGCTGATGAATAAGGTGCAAAGTGCATCTGAGTTTCCACCTCACTAGGTTTCTGATCTGTGTTGGAATGAATCCAGTGGTGGAAAAGGTGTCAGGTGAAGCAGTGTCTGAGCTCCACTGAACTTCCAGGTACTCACTGTGCTGTGCAGACATGACCATCAGAGGCACACTGAACTGTGCAGAGTAGATCCTTGTGGAACCTCAGTCCACCCCCAATGCACAATCCAGCTCAGTGAACTATTTTACTTCGGAGTCATGTGAGTGACTACGTGAAGAAGCCCCGCCAGGCACATGCTCATCATTACATCTGACGCATGGCGCACCGACGGGCTGAAGAGCTCAGCTCCACCAGCGGTAAGTAGTAAACCGCAGGTAAGTCAATGTTAAACCTTATCTGTGAGTATTTAAAACTCTGTAAGTCTCACCAGACTGGCCTACATAGCTATGGTTCCCATTGGTGCGCAGAATGATGACTCAGCCATTTATGACTGTCCCCAACTGCAGTAATTTGTTGGTGCATCCAGTAACAGAGAAAGTCATCCGTTACATGATCGTATTAATTTGTTAATCTGCAGGTTCTGACCAGACTGTTCCAAGGCCTTGAACTGTTGAATAGGACCATGGATGTGATAACTGCAGCTTGGAGAGATAGCACTAAGAAACAATATGTGTCTCATATTAAGAAATGGGAGATGTTGTTTACAGTCAGAGATATCTTATCATACTGCAAGCATACCGGATGTATTGGAGCTCCTTGCTACATTGCATTTTGATGAACACTTCAGTTATAATGTCATTAATAGTGTTAGGAGTGCTTTGTCCTCCTATTAGGGCAGTTTCAGAACAACAATCTATCGGGTCTCATCCATTTGTGTCCCATTTCATGAGAGAAATCTTTAACAAAAATCCTCTTAAACCTAGATATACAGAAATCTGGGATGTCAGTATAGTTCTCACACTGCTTCGGCAATGGGCTCCAATTACGTCATTGTCTTTTTAGAAGTTAACATTTAAAGTGGTTAAACTCTAGTATCAGCGCAACGAGTGCAAATATTGCAAAAGGTACGACAAGATAGCACGTATTCTTCTGCAGATAACATTATGTTTTATGTGTATGATTTACTCAAACAAAGCAGACCAGGAATGGCCGGAACCAAAGTAAGTTTTAAAAGCATACCCTGTTGACCAAACCTTATGTGTAGTTAAGCACTTGAGTCAATATATCGAGGTAACTAAGAGTCTCAGAGGCTCTGATACAGCAATGCTCATCAGTCACAAAAAAACTCATAAAATGGTGTCAGTATAAACCATTTCTAGATGATTAAAACAGTTTTTGGATTCTGCTGGAGTAGACACTCATGTGTTTAAATCTCACTCCACCAGGGCGGCATCAACATCCACAGCAAGGCCGCAGGATGGTCTAAGGAATCAACTTTTTCTAAAAGTGATGAACCTGTCCTGACAGTGCCAGGGTTTGGGCATGTTGTTTTGGGTTCCGTTTGATTTGATTTGCTTTGTCTTTATAATTTTCATTTGTAATTTCCCCTGGATAGAGGGGTTAATTCTGTATTGTTATTTAAGAAATGATTATTGGATAATTCGAAGCAATGTTCAATACATTATTTATTCACTACTGTGTCAACTGAGGCAGTGTGTCGTATGGAATGGATCTACGGCATGAAATCACAGAGCTTTGAAATCTTCACGAAGTCACTCACGTGACTCCGAAGTAAAATAGTAAGATTAAACGAAAACTTACCAGTTTGAAGTTTGATCATTATTTTATGAGGCGTTATGATGAGGGATTATGTGCCCTCCGCTCCCGGCCCTCATAATCGCAAAGATCATCTGGTAGTTCTAGTCTTCTGAGGCTTACTATATCACTTCAGCTATAGTTTCTGTGTTTTCACACCGCTGCTTTGAAGTATGACATGCATGCGCCTGGTGGGGCTTCTTCACGTAATCCCTCATCGTAACTCCTCATAAAATAAAGATCAAACTTCAAACTGGTAAGTTCTCATTTAATCTTACTATTCTATGCCACACTTTGATAAGGGCGTCATAGCCTTGAAATTAGTAGAGAGGCGCATTATTGGAATGGCATGGAGAATAAAGGATTTCAGTTGTGGGAGAGTGGGAGAAGCAAGTGTTCTCAGAGCCAAGAAGATTGAGTAAATAATTTTTAGAAGTAGGTGCAGCAGTAACCAAAAATCATGGAACAAGAATAAATGGAAAAATAACTGAATAGTTAATAGTTTTTACGCTGTGGGCTTTTAAGTCTGGAATGTATTAACTGAAAGGATAGTAAAATTATAAGGCAACTTGAAGTTGACTCATTTTCAGGATTACAGGGAATGGAGTAGGGTGTGGAACTAAGTTGGACTGCTACTTCAAAGAGGCAATATGGGCATGATGAGCTCAGAGACCACTTTCAGTGCTGTACTATAATTCTGTCAGGTATTTTTTGCTGAGTGGCATGATTATGAATGAGGATTATTTCTATAATGTATACTCACTTACAACATGACACATTTATTTTTATATCTGATTTAGCTTGCCTCGTGCAGATTGTGTAGTCTTGTGGTGATGAGAGCAGATAAATTAATCTACTCATTATAATGGAGCCTTTTCCAAAATATCACCATCAATTTACCTGGTCCCATTTCAAACAAGAATATTGTCAAACAACAGCAGCAGTTGATGATGAGGTTTTTCAGTGTCACTGTCTAAGGTAGGGGGGATAGACAAGATAGAGGGAGGGAGAGAGACAGAGAGAGAGAGGGAGAGGGACATAAAGAGAGAGAGAAAGAGAGAGAGATAGAGAGAGAGAGATAGAGAGAGTCGGACAGAAAGTTACAAACAGAAAGAGAGAAAAATAGTGAGTGAAAGAATGAGAGGACAAAAGAGAAAGAATGTAAATGAAACAAATAGAGAGATATAGATACTGAAATGTGGAGAGAAAGGAAGGAATAGACAGGGAGGGAATGCCTCTTACCAGGCAGCTTTCTTTTTTTTAATAACAGAAAACACAAGGTAACATTTTCTGTTCTTGATGTAAAGCTGTTTAGATAATGGAGGTTAATGAATTCTCCTTACTGATCTGATTTAAGCTCATTGCATTTCCTGCAGGATATGTTACTGGGCCGTGATGTGCTTGCTCTACAGATTGCTGAAGCATCCTCAGATACTTCCACGTCTGCTTCCGTCAAGTGAGCGTCTCCAGTGATTTTCCTGAGGTGACACTTTCCTCCAGGATGGGTGCTTCTCTCCATCATGACTGCAATGTGATTGGGTGAGCAATCAATTGGCTTATCATTGGTTGACTTATCATGTCTGGTGACTGTCAAATATTGACTTCTTCTCACTATGTCACCAAATGTTAGAGATGGCAGTTCTTCAGCACCTCAGTTATAACAGTGTATATGCTTCTTTTGGCCATCTTGAACTTCTAGTGGTATGTGATTTGCACTCCCATGTCATTGCCACACAGACTTGTCTGCCCTTAGCCTTCTCCACTGCCACCATGATGCCAAATCCAAAAGGAGATCTGAAGGGTAGGTTTTTCACACAGTGCATTGAAGGACAATGTTGAAGGACAATGACATGACCATTAAATTTGCCAATTTCTGGTAATACATTCTCTCTTTGTTTGTTTCCTTCTGCCACAGTTTACCCAAGTTCTCTCTTCACCCTTTCCATCAGTTCCTCCCCCATTATCCTCCCTCACCTAGGTTGATCTGCCAATTACCCAGACACCTATCCACCTGAGATTCTTCTCCCTTGTTTCATTATTCCTACCCATTCATTGTGGTCATGGCAGATCGTCCCCAATCAATAACCCGTGCCTGCCTTCTCCCCATATCCCTTGATTCCACTAGCCCCTAGAGCTCGATCTAACTCTCTCTTAAATCCATCCAGTGATTTGGCCTCCACTGCCCTCTGTGGCAGGGTTTTCCACAAATTCACAACTCTCCGGGTGAAAATGTTATTTGTTTCTCTCTGTATCTGCTCATTACCAAATTAATTTCCAACCATTCTTTTACCCAACCTTGTTCACCATTATCCCTTCGCCAAAGAACAATATGTAGCCCTCTATGGTCCCCCACATTACAGAGGCCATCAAGAGCCGTATTCATCCTTCTCTGCAAATTGTTCTAGGGCAGTGTTGACTCTAAATTCTTCTCCAAAGGTGTCAACTGAACGGCAAGTTGAAACTGATATGATTTCTATCAGTCTGAAGAAAGGTCCTGAACCGGGACCTCACCGTGTTCCCCAGGGATGCAGCCTGACTCGCTGAATTACTCCAGGACTTTGGGTCCTCTTTTTATAAACCAACATCTGAAGTTCCATGATTTGATATGATATGATCTCACCTGAATACATTCTAGATGCTGATCCATTCTTTGCATCCAGCATGATGCAAGTTGTACCTAACCCAGGCAAGATATATTATACCATCTTCATAGGATGGTCATTTTTATCCAGCGTTTTATCAAGATCCCTTAGGTCAAAACAAATTCTCAAGCTTGAGCTTCCTTCCTCAACATGCACCAAATTAGTTTCTGAGAGGGTAGGATGTCTTCTGGTAAACTATCTCTGCTTTAGTCAACCTCTCCAACTGAACTTTAAATTTGTCCTTGATAGCCACTAAAATCTGCCTTTGTGAAACTCCTTCTCAGGATGGAGTCCTGGATGAGATGATATTCGATTTCTTGTTGCCATGTTCCATGGAAAATATTTGCATTTTCATCTGAATGCAATGCAGCTTAATTGACTGCTTGCTTTGAAAAAAAAACAAATCACTGCATTTCTGCCATGGTGTACTTTTATCATTGCTTTATTTTACAATCGCTGTACTTTGCTTTACCAATTTTTGTGATGTGGCTATTCTTACCCCAGCATCATGGTATTGTTCTTGTAGAGGATCCTGCCACAGAATGTACCTTTTTTAGCACCATGTACATTGTATTAAACTGGCATCTGAATCTGACCCTGTCTCGGGCTCCATATAGCTCATTTTACTTCACTTTATGGACTGCTTATGTCTTACCTTAATTGTGCATTGTTTGGAGAAGTAATTTTCCACACACTTTCTTCACCAGCAATAATACGTGCAACATGTGAGGCACCCTTATGTTGCTCTTTCCATTCACAGTCCAATATATTATTGATTTTGGTTAGCTTCACAGTTTTCTATAGAGCTCGTGAATTAACTCTGCCTCATGTTGCTACCACTTCCTTTGCTTTACTTCTGATTCCACAAATAATCAAATCTGTTATGAATTCATTTTTCAAATTCTAAGGTCAGATTCTAAGTTCTATTAAGAATATATTCACAAATTATCTTGAAAGAGTTTGAGTAGAAAGGTCCTGGCTGCTTCACCCTGTTACTAAGATATTGGAAATCCCAAGGTGCAGCACAGGTAGACAAAACCATTAAGTGAAGAAAATTTGTGTCAAATGATGTATGGCTTAATTTTTTTTAATACATTTCTCCACTTGGGATGTAGAACTTGCAAAATTGCTCCTGCAGAGCAATCTTATCTTCTTCTCCTTAATGATAATTAACCTTATCAAAAATGTTGAGGTCTCCAAAGTCAACTAGCTGAACAACGGAATATCGTGAACTCAAGGTTGTTATTAAAATTGGAACTCTCTATATTTTTCCAGTGAAGACAGAAACTAATCAAGAGTAGCTGTGCATTATAGGACTATTTAATCTCATCCCACGATGATTGATGTCAGCAATACAGAGTTAGATACTAATGGCTTGGCACTCTGCTGCTTCTGTGAAAGCTTATTCAATCCTTGTGAAAGTGATTGTATTTAGAAATAATTACACATACAGTAATTTGCTTACATTTTACCTGTATATTGAAAATACCAAATTGTGATATAGAAGCATCAGTATAATCAAATGGTAAGAATAATGTGCATTCCAACACAGATTTTTTTTTTAATGTCCTCATTCATTTCTGTGGATATGAGCAATGCTAGCAAGGTCAATATACATTGACCATTCTCAATTGCTCTTGCATACTTGGTGGTGAGCCAAAATTTTGAACTCATATTATTCTGCTAGCAAAGATACTCAATGATGCTGTTGGATGGAAAGTTCCCATATTTTCAGAGCTCAATTCTTCAGTCTGCCATTCAGTCACAGAAGGCTGTGGAGGCCGTCAATTGATACTTTTAAAGCAGAGATTGATAGATTCTTGATTAGTATGGGTGTCAGGAGTAATGGGGTTGAGAGGGAAAGATAGATCAGCCATGATTGACTGACGGAGAAGACTTGATGGGCCAAATGGCTTAATTCTGCTCCTAGAACTTATGAACTTATGCTCATTATTTCCCAATACTAAATTTAGGAAGCAAGTGCTTTAACATTGGCAATTGATTTTGATTCCAGGGTTTCATCTGCGTGAATCTGGTCAGCTACTCACTAAAACAGAAAAGGGACCAAAAGATAGCCAGTGAGCCAGAATTTTATGTGTCGGAAGGAACTACAGATGCTGGTTTAAACCAAAGATAGACACAAAAAGCTGGAGTAAATCAGCAGGACACGCAGCATCTCTGTAGAGAAGGAATGGGTGACATTTTGGGTTGAGACCAGACTTTTATTTCAGCTGTCAGGAAACCATTGTTCAACAGTGAATGAATGTTATCACAAAACCCAGATATTGTGGGATTGAATGTGGTCAGGTTTCAAATTATGGAAGGAATTTAGACCAAGGAAGGAAGCTTCAAGCTGCCTTTGACCCCACAGAAAATATCAAACAAGGAAATAGTCGAGAAGAATCTAATTATTTTTCCCTAACTTCAGCTGCCAGGAAAGTCACTACATCTGACCTCGTTGAGTCACCAGTTCAAACTGAAATTAGATCTTTATCTGCCAACTTAAAGGAGGACCTAGCTGATTTCAAACAAATGTTGGCCAGATGAGAGGTTAAATTAAAGGACGTCAGGAATGGAACAGAATACGGGGCAATAATTTTAACTGTCTACCTACCGGGTGCGACTGGGTAGAATTTAAGTTGGTCTTTCAATTTATTATCTGTTCTTTCTGTGTGTGGAAACAGGAACAGAAAATTATAATATTATTGTCCAAGTAAAGTTTATGTAAAATTATTTACCAGTATGTTAAATTTGTTCTGATATACTTAGACGAAGATCGGCACTTTCCAGTTTATTTTGTCGTTGATTGATTTTTATTGTGGCGGTGATAAAGGACCGGTGATAAACTGTGACAAAACAGTTCATGTGCATTTAATGGTCAAATACAGTTTTAAATATGTCCAGTCTTATTTGGGGAACATTGTGTTAAAGCTCCATAGCCAATTTGGAGCCTCAGCCAAGTACTTGAAAAATATAAGATTGGCAGTTGGACAGCTCTTGCAGCCCACACAGACGAGGAGGGTCATAAACAGAATGTCTATGCGACCAAATTGATTATTGTGGCTCAGCGTCAGCTGTTGTGGAAACTGCCAGAAGCTGTGGAAATGTTGTGATGGAGAAAGGTGAATCATTAAGTCCACAGATGGACTTATCATTAGTGCTATCTGGCTTCCTGTAATTGGAATTACCTGGGCAATGGCTCTCAGCTTTTTGCTAACTTGTAATTCATTACTTGTTGTTTGGCTTCCCTGCATTTGCTTTAACAAATTAGTGATTTAGTTGGGTCAGAAGACTACAGAAGTGTAGAATCATAGTTTATTCAGCCCTTCCAACCTGACAAAAATAGAACATTCTGATTTAAACTTTCACTGGCACCAACTCTTTCTCCATTACATCCACTACTGCATTGAGGCTGCCTCCTGCACCCGTGCAGAACTGGTTGATTTCATTAACTTTACCACTGACTAATACTCTGCCCACACATTCATTTAGATTATCTCTGACACCTCTCTTTTCTTGATTCTGTCTCCACCACAGATAGACAGACTGGTGTCTACTACAAAGCTACCAACTCGCAGTTATGTCGACTACACTTCCCCCACTTTGCTACTTGCAAAGATGCTATCCCCCTGTACTCAATTTCTCCTTCTCCACTGCATCTGCTCACAAAATGAGCCTTTCCATTCTAGAGCATTCGTAGATGTCCTCTTGCTTAAATATACATGATTTATTCCCTGCTGTCATAGATGGATCCCTCAACCAGGTCTCCTCTGTGTCCTGTAGGTATGCTCTTGCTCCCCCTCCCTGCAGATAGAACAAGGGTAGAGTGCTCCTGGTCCTGACCTTTCACTCCATCAGCCTTGGCATTATTCTCCCACATTTCCTTCACCTCCAATATGATCCCATCATCAATCACAACTCCCCATCCCCACTACTTTCCACCTTCTCCAGAGACCACACCCTCTGTATCTGTGTGTATTTGTGTGTGTGTGTGTGTGTGTGTGTGTGTGTGTGTGTGTGTGTGTGTGTGTGTGTGTGTGTGTGTGTGTCTGTCTGTCTGTTTGTCTGTGTGTATCTGTGTCTGCTGTCGGGTCCCGGCGGCCGCTCAAAGTCAGTCACCCGAGCTGCTTCCTTCATCGGAAGTGGCGGCCAGTTCTGCTGTCTGTGTGTATCTGTGTGTATTTGTGTGTGTGTGTGCGTCTCTCTGTCTGTCTGTGTGTATTTCTGTGTGTGTGTCTGCTGTCGGGTCCCGACGGCCGCTCAAAGTCAGTCACCCGAGCTGCTTCCTTCCTCGGAAGTGGCGGCCAGTTCTGCTGTCCGTGCCCGGAGCGCTGCGGTAGCCACCTAAGCTAATTCACTCCCTGGCCACAACAAAAACCATATAGCAATGACAGCACGGAAACAGGCCATCTCTGCCCTTTTACTCCGTGCTGTTTACTGTCACCTAGTCCCAACTACCTGCACTCAGACTGGAGCGTGGCAAGTGGGTTAGTGACCCCAATCCCCTCCTTCACAACGCCAGACTCCCAAAATACAATGAACTGGGCTCTCCACCCACCCCGGGAAATACAGTATTTAAAAACATAAAGCACCAAGAAATGCACTTACCACGTTATTGGTTGCTGGAGGGTACGCATTTTCCCTTTGTAGGTCGTATCAATAGATGCGGCCGCGCTGAAATAACTCAAAGCCACAGGATGGAGATGTCTTTTAACATTGTTGCTTTATTAAAACATACCTTAATTCACGGTTGGCTCAAGAGTAACGGGAGAGGAACTTGGTAACTCGGAGGAGGAACTTGGAACATCGCAGAAATGACATACCCGTGGGAACTCGGTTAAACACTTGAACATAAACTTGTAGTCTCGTACACAACCACGAGTCTTTCACTCGGGGTACCTCGTGGGTCAACTCGCACAGTGAGACAGGGCCTTAACTGTCTCATAAATCAATTATGAACACCCTTGAGTGCAATTGCATCCTTTCTGTAATGTGTTGACCAAAACTCCAGCTCACATATTCTCTTTCTCTGCCAATAAAGGCAACAATTTCACATGAATATTTTACCAGCTCTACATGGTGAGCAATACTATGCATAATGAGGCAATAATGTGTTTTTTTTGTGATGTATCCAGTTTTGTCTCTCAAACGTATTCTGTAACCATCTGCATACAATCTATTTCCAATATATTTCTTTACCAAATATTTTCCTGCTTGAACATCTTTAAGGATTAGTGGTCACTGAGTTATTTTTAATCCCCACACCACAGATGTGGAACTTATAACCAGTTAATTAAATAAACCTGGAATTTTAAAATAAAACACTAAATGTCAGTAATGTGACCATAAAACTATTAGTTTTTTTTAAAAGCTCATGTGGTTCACCAATGTCATTCAGGGATGAGTCTGTCATTGCTACTTATTCTGATGTACTCATGATTACAGATTTGATTGCTCTCTAAAATAAACCGCAGCAGGAGGTGATGCAGCAGTAGAGTTGCTGCCTTACAGAGCTAAAGACCAAAGTTCAATCCTGACTATAGGTGCTGTCTGCATGGAGCTTCTATGTTATCCCCGTGACCTGCGTTGGTTTTCTCTGGGAGCACTGGTTTCCTCCCACACTCCAAACACATACAGGGTTGTAGGTTAATTGGATTGGTAAAATTGTAAATTGTCCCAAGTTTTGTAGGATAGTGTTAGTGTGCAGTGATCGCTGGGCGGTGCAGATTCTGTGTGCCAAAGGTCCTGTTCCCACATTATACCTCTAAACTGAACTAAAGTAAATTAATCTAAACTAAACTAAAGTAAACCAGCAAGCAATTCACTTCAAGAAAAAAATGGGCTTGGCAATAAATGCTGGCTTTGCTAGCAACTATCATGTCCCATAAAACCACATGACATAGATCCCTCCCGCATTAAATATTAGACTCTCATTACAAGGAATTTATCCACTTGGCTGCAATTTCAACAGAAATACTCAGATCTGCTGCTGTTACTTTCATGTTAATATTGTTTCCACATGTACAATATTGTAAAAGTGGCATTGGTTTAAATCTACCCTTATTTCAATTGGGTCACCCTTCTTTGGAATACTTGTTCTGAGCTCTGGAAAAGTTTCCACTTCCTGGCTTTTTTCAAAATAAATTTGGTATTCACGACAAATACGTAAGCCTTGCTTTGTTTTGTTCAATTCCAACCAGATAAGTTTGGAAGAAAGCTTGTTAATTTTTCCAGTTCAGAATCTACAAGTTCGAAGTATTTCTCAATTGTTTAAAGAATGACCCTAAAAATTAGTGTAGGTCTAGAATTATCAATTATTACATATATACTGCCTGATTGAAAGTTCACACTCCACTGGCTAGTCAGTTCAACTCTTGCTCATCCTTGATAGTCACAGATGTAATATCACACGAAGGAAGGAGTTGTGAAGACGTGGGGTAGATAACATGGGATAGAGACAAAATGGGCACATTCCTCTGCTGATTAGTCCTGATTTAAGTGAAGTGGGTTGTGGTTGGCCCAGGAAGCTACTCTGCAAGGGAAATCAGTAATTGTAGTGTGTTAATTAAGCTGCATGACTCACATTTCAGACTGAAAAACAGACAGAAAAACATATTTTCCAAAAGTTAAGGAAAACTATCAGATAAAGGAACATTAGTGGATTTGGATCTAATGCCTTTCCAACACGTCGGCATGGACTGGAAGGGCCGAGAGGGCCTGTTTCCGTGCTGTAATTGTTATATGGTTATAACATGGCATGGTGTAGGCGCGGCACGGTGGCGCAGCAGTAGAGTTGCTGCCTTACAGTGGCAGAGACCCAGGTTTGACCCTGACTACGGGTGCTGTCTGTACGGAGTTCGTATGTTCTCCCCATGATCTGTGTGGGTTTTCTCCGAGATCTTCAGTTTTCTCCCACAGTCCACAGACGTACAGGCTTGTAGGTTAATTGGCTTGGTGTATGTGTAAATTATCCCCAGTGTGTGTAGGATAGTGTTAATGTGCGGGGTGATCGCTAGTCAGCGTGGACTCAGTGGGCCAAAAGCCTGTTTCCTCGCTGTATCTCTAAAAAAAACATTCTTCATGGACCAGGGGAAGCCCTTTTTGCAAATAGTGCATTTCATACCTTGTGATGCCTTGAAGCTCTGCATATGAACACATCCATCTTTTTTCCTCTGGTCTCTGCTGAAAAAGAACCCATGACAACATTGCGAGAATACTGTTGGAGGGGAGGCATTCAACTCAAGAACATGAACCACTAATTAGGTATCTGAATATGAAACTCTTTGGCAAAAAACCCCCAGGATATATTAGTAATATTCAGCAACTCAAGCTGCATGTGTGGAGAGAGTAAAAGAGCCAACGTTTCAGGGTGGGAACCCTTCATCAGAACCAAAGAGAAAACAAAAGGAGCTCGTAAAGCTTCAGGATGATGAGGGAGGGTGGATGTCTCTAGGGTAAAACCAGGGTGACTATAGGGATAAGCTATAAACGAAGTCATCTGGTCAATAATAGAAGTACATCAAATACTCTGCAATTTCTGCCACGTTCAAAAAGATTCCACCACCACACACATCTTTCCCTCTCCTCCCTTTCAATGTTTCACAGAGACTGTTCCCCTTCAGGTTCACTCTTCTGTTCCTACAAACTGTCCCCTACAAACAACATTTTTTCCCACTATTCAGAGACCCAAACTGTCTTTCCAAGGGAACCAGCAATTCACTTCTTCCAATTTAGTGATTGAGTGTACACAATTCACATCATCTATGCTGTAGAAACCAAAGGCAGAATGGCATATCTTGCAGGACATCTGCATTCAATTTGAGGAATGACCCGGGACTTTCCTTTGCCTGCTACTTTAATTCTTCATCCCATTCCCACTCTGACCTATCAGTCTGTGGCTTCCCACACTTACAATGAGGCCCGTCACAAGCATGAGGAACAGCAACTAATTTTCCATCTGGGCATGCGGCAGCCTTCTGGACTCAAAATTGAATTCTACAACTTCAGGCAACTAGATTACTTGGTCTGCTCCAGTCACCCATCTGTGATATTAGCTCAATTTGTTTTGTATTCCCCTTTCTTTCCTTCGTTTCACTCTGGGACTGGAAGGTGTGATCAACCAATGTTGCTGCTCTGCATTTCACAACTCACACACTGTTTAGTTTTCGCTCTCACTCTGTAGCTGCTCCCTTTCCTTCTTGGCCAGATAACAACTTATCCCCACAGTCTCCCTTGTTTTACCCTGTCCACCCCTACTCTCCATGCAGTATTACAAGCCTCCTTTGTCTCTTTTTCGGTTCTGACAAAGCATCTCCGATCTGAAATATTAACTCTTGTTTCCCTTCCCACAGATGTGCCCTGACCTGCTGAGTATTTCCACCATTTTCAGTTTTTATTTTAGATTTCCAGTACCCACAGTTAGCTTGATTTTCTCATTGAAATCCTTTGGATTTAGATTGAATGGTTGGACTTTTAACGGGATACTTTTGTTGAATCAAGTGTTGGCCCAAGCAGAGGCAGTTAATTATAGTTATGAATCTAGTTTCTGCAAACCCAGCATTCAGAAGTGACTCCATAAACATATGAGTGGATTGTCTTCGCATTCAAGATCTGCAAGACTAGGGGTCTGTCTAAAGTCTAAGGGCAAGACTAAGGTATATCAACCAACACTCAGAAAAGATAGATACTGATGATTCTCCTTACCTACCTGTGGAAAGCATACCCTTAAACTGAAAAGGGTGCAGGAAAGATTCACAAGGTTGTTCAGGACTGGAAGGCTTGTGTCATAAAGAGAGGCTAGGACTTTTTTTCCCTGGAGCATAGGAGTTTGTGGGGTGACCGTAAAGAGATGTATAAAATCATGAGGGGTATAGATAAGGCATTTGGTCACAGTCATTTTCCCAGGGCAAGGGTATCTAAATCTAGAGGGCATGGGTTTAAGCTGAGAGGTGTAAGATTTAAAAGGGACCTGAGGAACCAGGTGGTGGGTTTGTGGAATGAACAGTCAGAGGAAGCTATAGGGAAGGTCCAATTATAATATTTAAAAGACGTTTCAGCAGGTAATAGATCAGAAACGTTCAGAGGGATATGGGCCAAATGCAGGCAAATGAGATTAGCTCAGAAAGGTAAACTGGTTGGCATGGACAAGTTGGGCTGAAGGGCCTAATTCTATCCAGCTTTTTAGAGAGACATGATGGGCCCTTTTTGGATAATTAAGGACAATGCATGAGGCTCTGAAAAAAATGTTGTTGCTAAGAGAGGGAGGGGAGATCTGTTTACACGTTGATACGATTGAATACGGAATACTAAGGATGAGAGAATGACTGAGAAGTAACCAGAACAATTGGATGAATGTTTGAGGAAAGGATGACAGTGTAAAATAACAAGGCATGTAAGATTAGCTTTGAGTTCAAGAAGCAGGAATGTAAAGAGTTGATCAAATCTTTGAACACTCAATTAAAATCAGGGTGTGGCCCCAAGCCCAAAAGTAGTCACACCGGCACTGCAATAAATGGATTGTGAAGTCTCTGAGTGACAATGTGTCCAGAAATTACTTTGCTCTCAAATATTATTTTTAAGTGTTGCCTGAAGATTTCAATCCTGATTTGGGGGGGGGGGGGGGGGGGGAGAGAGAGAGAGAGAGAGAGAGAGAGAGAATATCTTATTGTAAATAAAAGACACCAGAATCAGTTCTGGCAACATAGAGAGAGATTATAAGGCATGGTGCTGAGCTATTAAATGTCAGAAGGTATCCCAGACTTGAAGATTATTCTCTAGCCAATGCTTCCGTAATGTCTATTAATGGGAAGGGCACTGTTATCATCTATTGTTTGAGGGTGCAGATGGTCAAGTACATTCACAGGAGGTGAAGGGAGGCACAGTGGTGCTGCCAATAGATTCACTGCCTCGCAGCTCCGGTGACTCAGGTTTGAATTTGATCTCCATTGTTGCTTGTATGTATTCTGCTAATCTCCGAGTGGCCCAGTTTACTCCCACAGCATAAAGACATTGTGTGTGGAAAAGTAGTGCAGACGCTGGTTTACATCAAAGATGGACACAAAATGCTGAAGTAACTCAATGGGTCAGGTCGCAGCATCTCTGATGAAAAGGAATAGGTGACATTTCGGGTCAAGACATTTCTTTAAATGCCAAAATGGCACATTACTTTTCTCCAAAGATGCTGCCTGACTCGTAAAGATATTGGCCAGTTAATTGGCCACTCTAAATTGCCCTTGGTGTGTGCTTGAGTAATAGAATTTTGGAGGGTGAAGCTAGTGTGAATGTGGGGTAAATAAAGTGAGCTAGAATAGAATTAGCACGGCTCTTGATGCTCTGTGCAAACTCAGTAGCCTGTGGAGCCTGTTTCCGTGCTGTATTTTTCTATAACTTTAAGTACGTCCACATACACTGACCTTGACTGATGGACTTAATCCCAATACACAAGAGGCTTCCATCAAAGATTCTGCATCAGCAGGAGAGATCTAGTTCATGCATTTTTCAATCCCACAGGATAATTATTTATTGCCACAGTCATGTGCAGTAATTTGAATGCATTTGGTAGGGCACATTAAACCGATATTATACACAAAGGCACATAAACACAGATTGATATTCATATCATTAATGGACAATGATTATAGAGGGGGAGCTGGACTATTATGTCCCTATTGTCCAGCCTGGCCTTCCTATCTCCACTGCACAAAGCCCTGCTTATTGATGTAACCGCTGCATGATTAGGGATCACAAGTTATAAAAAATCATAAATAAAAAACAGTTTTGGTGATCTCGCCTCCACTTATGAATGTGCAGTCAGTGTGTCCTGTTCTTTGAATAAATCTTGTAAACCCACTTTATTCTTCTTTTTCTTCTCCTTTCAAAAGCATGTCAAAACCCCATGTCTAACACTGTGCTTTTGTCCTCCCCACCTTAATTACCTGCTTCCTGCTCGTCTCCTCTCCTATCAACCATTCTCAGACATAAATACATCAAACCTACTTGTTATTGTTGTGTTGAAAACATCACAATGTGCATGGCCCTGGGAGAATACAATTTAACTGGGTCACTAGGGTCAAAAGCAGCATTAACAATTATTCCGAAACAATAAAGAACTGTAAAAAGGCAAATTAATAACTAGAAAATAATTATACGGTCAAATCTTAGCTGGTATAAGTTAGAAATCAATTGTTTAGGACAACATGGCACGTTGAATATAACCAAAGCTCCATGAAAGTAGCTCAACATCAGAATTCATTGCAGGAACTAACCAGTTATTACAACTTACTGATGAGCTTGTGAGATGGGAATAACTCTGCGCTGGAGCTTTCCGACCACTGCAAGCAGCCTTAATTATTGGTTCAGTAATTAAAGCTGAATTTGTAGATTGTGATAGGAAATCTTTTAAACTTATATCCTTCTCACGGAAATTAAAAGTGGATGGTCTTTGTAATGGGAGGCGAACACTAATTCATTAGCCTTACATCCAGCGGGAAAGTTCAAAATCTTTTGCAATTATCATCGGCTCTTAGTTTTCCCATTTTCATTTAATTGACATCAGTCTTTTTACATGATTAAATTCCTCTTGGAATATGTCACCTCCTGGCATACTCAACTCATACCTCCACTCCTTGAGGACTTCTTCAAACCGTTAACAGAATGGGGTTAAAAGATCTGTTTACACTAAAATATATTCCTCTTTTATACACGCCAAGGATAACATAATTATTGAAAGTTAAATTAATTTGTGAGATAACATTTTTTGAATCCAAAATTAATTTCTTCAACTTAAAGTGACTATTAGCTCATGTATGGTTGTAAAGTTCAGCAATTCTCACTCTATCTAATTATAGTTCCAATCTCTATTAAATAGAATGGAATAAAAAATACATTGGAATGGAATATGCATATAAAAAATGCGATACGTATCCTCACAAAATAGATTTACTTTATTAATTCTAGGTGTGTGTTTTCTTTTCCAGAGTCCATCAGAAGAATTTCAAGAGAAAATTGATTGCTGATGCAGTTTTACTTATATTGCCTTCACTTATAAAGAGACTCAACATGCTTCTTTGTGTCCATTTACCAGTAACATTTTCTTCTTCACACATCAGCCTATCATTTTGTATTCTCTGAGCAGATATATAACAGTTATTATGGAGTGAATAGAAAAACATAGGTTTAACTAAAACCCCCTAGGAGCTTCATTTCCATATTTTTCTACATATAGAAAATGGCAATGGTATGATTTGTCCATACAATTTAAAAATGTTCCATATAATGAATGTTCCATCTCCATGTGAAGCTGACAGATCAGGTTGAACTCTTCTTACAAATAACATGGAATTTAACTTCACAATCCTGAAGCTAATATCTGACTAGCACTCATTCCATAAGAAAAACATTTATTGAACAGATGAAACAGATTAACATTGTGTAAACCTAAATGAGAAATATCAGCAGTCAACAGGAAATATGAAAGAAGAACAGAAGAAAGAATAAGGCATGAGTCTTATGTAGGATATCGTGTTAGCTTTCAGAGACTAGAACAGGTTATCCACAGAAAACTCTGAATGCAATCCATGAAATGATCAAAAGATGGAAAGGTTCTGTGTGAACAGACCTGTAAAGTAAGACTCAAATGAATAATTTATACAGCGCTTCATGGAGGTTGAGCATGAGATTTTCATAATGGTTCACAGAGAATGTGCTTGAGCTAACCTAACCCTAAGTTTCTATTGCCTTGAAACTGAATCATCTGGCTCTTTTTTTTTACACCACATAATCCATTTTCAAATTTACCCAAAAGTTGGAAGTCATTTCCAGACAAAAGCACACAGAGCACACTATTGGATTCTCGACCCGAAACGTCGCCTATCTCCTTCGCTCCTTAGATGGTGCTGCACCCGCTGAGTTTCTCCAGCCTTTTGTGTACCCTCGGTTCGCCAGCATATGCAGTTCCTTCTTTAACACCATTGGATTTGTTGCTTTCAAAGGCACTGCTGGTGACACTGATGTTTTCCCTGTATTAGGCATCCACCACATTATATCCTTTGTCACGTAATTCAAGTTTCTACTTATGCAACAGAATTCTTCACACTGCACCCAACACGGAGCAATTTCAGTAACACTAGAAACACATTGTGCTAGTTCTTGCTTTTCTGACTGGGTTATAAACAATCCAGGAAAACTGATGTGGCTCTTTCAGGAAATGATTGTAAGTTGTTCACAACTTGTGTGTTAAGTATTACAGAGGGTGTTACATTTCAACATCGGATGTTGAGATACTCATTGAATGGGTGTGTCAGTGAGTGCTCCAAAATATTGGAGACATATGTAGAGCAATAATAAGTAACTCCGGGTGGAATCTTGGGCAGGAAGAAAATATCTGTCCAACAATGAAGAGCGTGCTTCAACATAGTCATAGAGTCTTTCAAGATTTTGTGCCTACTGCCCAAGCAGGAGCCTCCAATCTAACTTATCTTGTACTTTTTTAATCTCCACTTTCTCTGATGCTGTTAACACTACAATGCTGTAACAGTGGGGCTGAAACAATTGCAATTGATGGTATCTTTGTACATAATCATCCTCTCCATTTACCACCTGCTCATCGTTACTCACTCTCTGCTGTCATTTTATTTTGAGATGTTATAAAATGTGATCTTCTCCTCAACAAGAACACCCGCTTGGCTGGTTTGCCACAGAACAGAGGGGACCAGGGGTGATGCAAGCTGACAGTCATCATATATTGAAGATAGACACAAAATGCTGGGCAACTCAGCGGGACAGGCAGCATCTCTGGATAGAAGGGGTGACGTTTTGGGTTGAGACCCTTCTTCAGACTGACTGACATCATCATTCCTTGCATGAGTACAAAAGATTGAGAAAATGATTTTAAGATGGACTGGAGATATCAAATCAGGATTATGCTGTTATTGGCAAATGATGCTGGAACAGTTTAGTCAGCATTAAGCAAGGAGTTATATAAATTAGCTTGTTCTGCCAATGAAAGGCTAAAGCAATGGTTTGGCATTCATTCAATGAAGGAAAGTGACGGTAATAACTAATCCATGGGTAGAATCCACTAGGTCAGTCATGGGAGGGATGAAATGAACTGGAAGGAGGTAGATAAAGTTATCCCCCACCAGCTGCATAAGATCAATAAGTCACCAAGGAAAGTAAAATCGGGTCACGGGCAACTTCTGCTTGTGAAGAAGCATTGGTGAATGCCTCCAAACAAAATCTAATTAAAGAGTGTAACAGTGTGTAAAATGTGCAAATGAATGTACACAGGCTATTGTTGTGGTGGTGAGAGAATATGACTGGGACCACACTAAACCTAAAACACAAAATCCATTGCATAAGCACTGCATACTTTTATGGCTCATGTGGGAAAACATGTTTGGTAAATTTAAATGGAAATTCTATTTTAAAAGATTTTTGACATTTTAATAACAAAAAAACCTTTGAAACATAATAAGAGCTATATTGGATTTTTTTAAATTGTTATCTTTATGGACTGTCTCATAACTGTAAAAATAAGTTATGCACAAAGAGCTTTATCTAATGGGAATGCAATTCAGAGATTCTTTATAAAAAGCCGCACAGAATCTTTCTCATTTTATTGTTTTTGATGGTTTTCCTCAGGGTACATGGGCTGACTGGCACAAGCTCGGATTACTAAAATATATCCTGCTGGATTCGAAAGAAAACTCCCACTGCCAAAATCCAGCATCAGGTTGGGGATCTCTGAAGCTTCAATTCATAAGCCGTTCAGGCTTTGTCTGGGACAAGACTTATTCTGCTACAATACTATCACATTCATTTATTCTGCTCATGACCAAAAAAAACCCATCAAGAACTCGTCACTGATTTTATTTTTCAAAGCTACAATTACTAAAATTGAATGGATATTTTCTGAAACCTTGTTCTACAGCATTAATGCAGTTGAACACAACCACAGTTCTATGATTTGGGTTCTTCAGTTCAGTTTAGTTTATTGTCACGTGCGCCTATTTGTTGCATGCTAACCAGTCAGCAGAAAGACAATACATGATTACAATCAATCAATTTACAGTGTATAGATATATGATAAGGGAATAAAGTGTAGTGCAATGTAAAGCCAGCAATGTTGGAAAAGGTGCAGAGACAATTTATTGAAATGTTGCCAGGACTAGAGGGTCTGAACTATAGACAGAGATTGAGTAGGTCATAAGGAAAAGGGTAGAATTAGGCCATTCAGCCCATCAAGTCTACTTTGCCATTCAATCATGGCTGATCTATCTCTCCCTCCTAACTCCGTTCTCCTGCCTTCTCCCCATAACCTCTGACACATGTAGGCTGGGATTCTATTCCTTGGAGTGTAGGAGGCTGAGGGGTGATCTTATAGATGTGTATAAAACCATGAGATGAAACATGGATGCACAGAATCTCTTGCCTAGGTAGGTGAATCGAGGACAAGAGGACATAGGTTGACGGTGAAGGGGAACAGACTTAAGATGAATCTGAGGGGTATATTTTTCATAGAAAGGGTAGTGGGTGTATAGAGCAAGCTGCCAGAGGAGATAGTTGAGGCTGGGACTGTCCCAACATTTAAGAAGCAGGTACATGGATAGGACTGCTTTGGAGGGAAATGGAGCAAATGCAGGCAGGTGGGACTAGAGTAGCTGGGACATGTTGGCCGGTGCAGGCAAGTTGGAACTAAGGTCCTGATTCCATGCTGTATCACTCTATGACTCTATGGCTGTAGTCCTGTTCTTCCCTTAGCCATGTTTCCATAATGGTTATAATATTGGGTGGCACGGTGGCGCAGTGGAGGAGTTGCTACCATGCCGCGCCAGAAACCCGGGTTCGATCCTGACTACCAGTGCTGTCTGTGCAGAGTTTGTACATTCACCCCATGACCTCATTGGTGCGAGAGGGTGGAGCTACCTGCGCTGTGAGACTGAAATCTGCAACGTTCCATTTTTGGTTCCATCTTCCAGAGAGGGAATCTGGTGGAAGCCTCTGATTGGTTGAAGAGGACCAGAGGAAGCAGCAGATTGGGTGCAACCCGGGGTTTACATTTTTACATTTCATTAATACATTAACTGGGAGTTAAGGATTCTGGGAGTTAAGGGTTCAGTATTTAGTAATAAAGTTTAAAGGATAACGTTTTGTGTTTAATAAAAATAAAAAATAAATATATATATATATATAATAGAGATTATATATAGACAGAGGCCCAGGAGCGGTTGCAGTGGGAGGAGCCAAATCCGTAACATTCCATTCGCAGCTCGCAGTTGAGGAAGCCGCTGATTAGTGGAGGACGACTCGAGGGAGCAGCTGATTGGCAGTCAGATCCCTGCTGATTTCTTTCAGCTAAAATCCTTGCTTTGCATTGTATTGTATATTGTACTGTATCCAAGGTAAGGGGGAGTATGAGTGCCAGGGCAGTTTACTGTTCTGGATGTCAGATGTGGGAGGTCATGCAGTCAGATAGCTCTCCAGACGTCCACATCTGCGCCAGGTGCGTCAAGATGGCGCTCCAAATGGACCGTATTCGGTACCTGGAGCAGCAGCTCGATGACCTCCGTCTGGTCAGGGAGAGTGAGGAAGCCATAGAGAGGAGCTACAGACAGGTGGTCACTCCAAAACCACAGGAGGCAGAAAAGTGGGTCACGGTTAGGAGAGGCAAGGGGCAGAGGCAGGGACTAGAGAGTACCCCGGTGGCTGTACACCTTGGCAATAAGTACTCCTGTTTGAGTACTGTTGGGGGGCACAGCCTACCTGGGGGTAGCAACAGCAACCGGGCCTCCGGTACAAAGACCGGCCCTGTTGCTCAGAAGGGTAAGGAAAAGAAGAGGAGGGCAGCAGTAATAGGGGACTCTATAGTTAGGGGGTCAGATAGGCGATTCTGTGGACGCAGTCAGGAGACCCGGATGGTAGTTTGCCTCCCTGGTGCCAGGGTCCAGGATGTGACTGAACAGGTCCAAGATCTTGAAATGGGAGGGAGAGGAGCCAGAGGTTGTGGTACGTATAGGTACCAATGACATAGGTAGAAAAAGAGAGGAGGTCCTGAAAGGAGAATTTAGGGAGTTAGGAAGAGTGTTAAGGAGAAGGACTGCAAACGTAACAATCTCAGGATTACTGCCTGTGCCACGCGACAGTGAGAGTAGGAATGGAGCAAGGTGGAGGATCAATGCGTGGCTAAAGGACTGGTGCAGAGCGCAGATATTCAAGTTTCTGGATCAATGGGACCTCTTTTGGGGAAGGT
This sequence comes from Okamejei kenojei, assembly GCA_035221665.1. Lineage (NCBI taxonomy): Eukaryota > Metazoa > Chordata > Chondrichthyes > Rajiformes > Rajidae > Okamejei > Okamejei kenojei. The sequence goes on from CM069131.1 coordinate 95,359,785, forward strand.
GTGACCTGTACAAAAAGGACGGGTTGCACTTGAAACCGAGGGGAACCAATATCCTGGCGGGGAGATTTGCAAAGGCTACTGGAGAGACTTTAAACTAGATCGGTTGGGGGGAGGGACTCAAATAGAGAAGGCAAGTAGTCCGTTTGTGAGGCAGGCAGAGAAGAGAAGCAGTCAGACGCAACACGTTGGGAGGAAAGAATATAAAAATAACAAACAGAGAATAAGAAGTGGAGGGTTTCTTAAATGTGTGAGCAGAGAGACAGAGGGGTTGTAAAATGAGGATAGGAGCAATAGGTAGCGAGGTGAAAAGTGGCAGGAAAACAAATCCAGGGCAAAAATCTAAAAGGGCCACTTTTCAACATAATTGTAAAAGGGCCAAGAGTGTTGTAAAAACAAGCCTGAAGGCTTTGTGTCTCAATGCGAGGAGCATTTGTAATAAGAAGGATGAGTTGAATGTGCAGATAGCTATTAATAATTATGATATAGTTGGGATCACGGAGACATAGCACCAGGGTGACCAAGGCTGGGAGCTGAACATCCAGGGATATTCAATATTCAGGAAGGATAGACAGAGAGGAAAAGGAGGTGGGGTAGCGATGCTGGTTAGAGAGGAGATTAACGCAATAGAAAGGAATGACATTAGCTTGGAGGATGTGGAATTGATATGGGTGGAGCTGCGAAACAACAAGGGGCAGAAAACGCTACTGGGTATTGTGTACAGGCCACCTAACAGTAGTAGTGGAGTTGGGGATGACATCAAACAGGAAATTAGAAATGCATGCAACGAAGGTAAAACCGTTATAATGGGTGACTTCAATCTACATATAGATTGGGTGAATCAAATTGGCAGGGGTGCTGAGGAAGAGGATTTCTTGGAATGTATGCGGGATAGTTTTCTAAATCAACATGTGGAGGAACCAACGAGAGAGCAGGCTATTCTAGACTGGATATTGAGTAATGAGGAAGGGTTAGTTAGCAGCCTTGTTGTATGTGGCCCCTTGGGCAAGAGTGACCATAATATGGTTGAGTTCTTCATTACGATGGAGAGTGACATTGTTAATTCAAAAACACGGGTCCTGAACTTAAAGAAAGGTAACTTTGAGGGTATGAGACGTGAATTGGCCAAGATCGACTGGCAATTGATTCTTGAAGGGGTGACGGTGGATATACAATGGAAGGCATTTAAAGCCTGCATGGATGAACTACAACAATTGTTCATCCCAGTATGGCAAAAGAATAAATCAGGGAAGGGTGCGCATCCGTGGATAACGAGGGAAATCAGGGATAGTATCAAAGAAAAAGATGAAGCGTACAAATTAGCCAGAAAAAGCAGCCTACCAGAGGACTGGGTGAAATTCAGAGACCAACAGAGGAGGACAAAGTGCTTAATTAGAAAAGGGAAAATGAAGTATGAAAGAAAAGTGGCAGGACACATAAAAACTGACTGCAAAAGTTTTTATTGATATGTGAAGCGCAAAAAATTAGTTAAAACAAATGTAGGTCCCTTGCAGTCAGAAACAGGTGAATTGATCATGGGGAACAAGGACATGGCAGACCAATTGAATAACTACTTTAGTTCTGTCTTCACTAAGGAAGACATAAATAATTTGCCGGAAATAGCAGGGGATCGCGGGTCAAATGAGATGGAGGAAATGAGTGAAATCCAGGTTAGCCGGAAAGTGGTGTTGGGTAAATTGAATGGATTAAAGGCCGATAAATCCCCAGGGCCAGATAGGCTGCATCCCAGGGTACTTAAGGAAGTAGCCCCAGAAATAGCAGATGCCTTAGTGATAATTTTTCAAAACTCTTTAGATTCTGGAGTAGTTCCTGAGGATTGGAGGGTAGGTAATGTAACCCCACTTTTTAAAAATGGAGAGAGAGATAAAACGTGGAATTACAGACCAGTTAGTCTAACATCGGTAGTGGGGAAACTGCTAGAGTCAATTATTAAAGATGGGATAGCAGCGCATTTGGAAAGTGGTGAAATCATTGGACAAAGTCAGCATGGATTTACGAAGGGTAAATCATGTCTGACGAATCTTATTGAATTTTTTGAGGATGTAACTAGTAGAATGGATAAAGGAGAAGCAGTGGATGTGTTGTATCTGGACTTTCAGAAGGCTTTCGACAAGGTCCCACACAAGAGATTGGTATACAAACCTAAAGCACATGGTATTGGTGGTTCAGTATTGATGTGGATAGAGAACTGGCTGGCAGACAGGAAGCAAAGAGTAGGAGTGAACGTGTCCTTTTCAGGATGGCAGACAGTGACTAGTGGGGTGCCGCAAGGCTCAGTGCTGGGATCCCAGCTATTTACAATTTACATTAATGATTTGGACGTGGGAATTAAATGCAACATCTCGAAGTTTGCGGATGACACGAAGCTGGGAGGCAGTGTTAGCTGTGAGGAGGATGCTAGGAGGCTGCAGGATGACTTGGATAGACTGGGTGAGTGGGCAAATGCATGGCAGATGCAGTATAATGTGGATAAATGTGAGGTTATCCAATTTGGTGGCAAAAACAGGAAGGTAGACTATTATTTGAATGGTGACCGATTAGGAAAAGGGGAGATGCAGCGAGACCTGGGTGTCATGGTACACCAGTCATTGAAAGTAGGCATGCAGGTGCAGCAGGCTGTGAAGAATGGGAATGGTATGTTGGCATTCATAGCAAAAGGATTTGAGTACAAGAGCAGGGAGGTTCTACTGCAGTTGTACAGGGTCTTGGTGAGGCCACACCTGGAGTATTGCGTACAGTTTTGGTCTCCTAATCTGAGGAAAGACATTCTTGCCATAGAGGGAGTACGGAGAAGGTTCACCAGACTGATTCCTGGGATGGCACGACTTCCATATGAAGAAAGACTGGATAGACTTGGCTTGTACTCGCTGGAATTTAGAAGATTGAGGGGTGATCTCATAGAGACTTACAAAATTCTTAAAGGTTTGGACAGGCTAGATGCAGGAAGATTATTCCCGATGTTGGGGAAATCCAGGACAAGGGGTCACAGTTTAAGGATAAGGTGGAGGTCTTTTAGGTCCGAAATGAGAAAATCGTATTTCACACAGAGAGTGGTGAATCTGTGGCATTCTCTGCCACAGAAGGTAGTTGAGGCCAGGTCGTTGGCCATATTTAAGAGGGAGTTGGATGTGGCCCTTGTGGCTGAAGGGATCAGGGGGTATGGAGAGAAGGCAGGTACGGGATACTGAGTTGGATGATCAGCCATGATCATATTGAATGGCGGTGCAGGCTCGAAGGGCCGAATGGCCTGCTCCTGCACCTAATTTCTATGTTTCTATGTTTCTATGACCTGCGTTGCTTTTTTCTGGGAGCTCCGGTTTATTCCCACACTCCAAAGACATACAGGTTTGTAGAATATTTGGCCGAGGTATAATTGTAAATTGTTCCTAGTGTGTGTAGGATAGCCAAAGGGCCTGTTTCCACACTGTATCTCTAAACTAATTATCTTGGTCGCACATGCATATCCATGGCCTGAGTTCATCCACATTATCAGTCAGGCCTCTATCATTGAAATAAATGCAATTTAATCCAACCACTGTCATGCTTCTGCATATCCTGGCTATGAATTTGCTATCATTGACTTCTATGTTGACTTCCAACCTTCGACCTGCCTCATTATTGCAGTGGATCCGATCACCCCTGGTAAGATAGTTTAAACTCTCCTGAGTAGCATTTGCAAATCTGCCTGACTTCTTTTACAGATCATCTCTTCCGCAGAAGATATTCAAATGGTCCAAAAATCTGAATTCCTGCCAGCTGCACAAACTTCTCAACCTCACATTCATCTGTCCTATCTTTCTATTCCTAAACTCACCAGCACAAGGCACCGGGTGTACTCCGTGGATTATTATCCTTCAAGGTCCCTCTTTTTAACCTTTTACAATCTCTCTATATTCACACTACTGGATCTCACCTTTTTTCCTACCAATTTCATTTTTGCCATTGTGTATAATGACTTCTGGTTGGTGCCCCTTCGTTTGGGAATGTTGTGCTCTGAGACATATTGAACCCTGGCATCAGAAAAGCAACACACCATCCTGAAGTCCCATTTGCTTCCACATAATCTAGAATCTGGGTCATGAGATGCAGGAAAGTAAATGTATAAGGAGGTAACATGGTTGGTAAGAGTACCAGCAATGGCAACTAATCCTTGGGACCAAGCTATTTAACATATTCATAATTGTAAGTATGATCCTAAAGCTCACCTCACTGTGGTTCTATTCGCTTTATGAAGTGCTTCATAGGCCTGGGACCAGCAGATGTTGGCAGACTCAGGATAAACCAAAGATAGACACAAAAAGCTAGAGGAACTCAGCGGGTCAGATAGCATCTATGAAGAAAGAAGACCCTTCTTCAGAAGAAGAACCTTGACCCGAAACATCACCTATTCCTTTCACTTTCTGATCTGCTGAGTTACTCCAGCTTTTTGTGTCTATCTTCGGTTTAAACCAGCATCTGCAGTTCCTTCCTACACATCAGAATAAACAAAACTGGCTGATGAGGCCTTAAAAAATCCTAACCTGTGTTGTGGGTTAAATATAGGTTGCTTTGGCTTTGAGGAAATAATAATTTATTGGCTTCTGCTCTTCCTCTGTTGGAAAACTCTTCATATCTAATGGTCTTTCGTCATTTGTGTATGAATATATTTTTTAATGTGTTTTCATTCTGGAGATTCAATTTATTTTAATTCCCTCAGCTTAAACTTATGATATATTCATATATATATATATATATATATATATATATATATATATATATATATATATATGAATATATATATATATGAATATATATATATATGAATATATATATATATATATATATATATATATATTACTGTATATATCACAGTCTCTATTTCCCATCTCTATCAAGGTTTGATGAAGTCTTTATTTGTTTCTTTATTTTACTTTTTAATTTGCTTGTTAATCCATTTAGGAGCTTGCTGACTTGGTTATACATTTGTACTACATGCTCAGCACTATTTCTTGAAAGGCCTTCCAAACCACATGCTGTAATTTCCCCATGATTTATTTTAACGGAGCACTTTATAAAATTCAATAGTTTGATATTGATATCCCATCAATAGGATATCTAAATTCCCAGTCACTTTAATTTGATTATAATTGCTGTCCACTATAAGCATCATGGTTTCCATTTTGTTTATGTTTTCAAGCAATTGAGGTTAGTTTTTTAGTATTAGAATCAAGATAGTCAAGAGTCAAGAGTATTATATTGTCATATGTCCCAGATAGAACAATGACATTCTTACCTGCAGCAGCACAACAGAATATGTTAACATAATGCACTGTAAACAATTTAATAAATGAGAAAACAAAAATCAATAAAAAATAATAGCATTTGATTATTTACCCTTTTTCCCATGGTAAATACTGAGTAATATTTATAAAGAAAAAAGTCTCGATATTTGCTCAACAATAATCTATATTATTAAAAGTGTGATCTTGAGAACTTCCTGTTGTTCTGTATATTGATTTTAGAAAAAACGCTGCCACTTACGGTTGTGATTTTTGGCCCTCTTACTCAGAGTCCCCTTCTCGCAGAATGAGGATTTTTCCCATCGATGAAAAATAAAAGAGTTATTAGTGTTTAAAAAATGTTGAGATTCTCTCTCCTGTCAATCACGCCATGAAGGCCACGCCTCTTCTGGTGAGAGGGGGGAGGGACTATAAAACCCGGAAGTCTATGCGTGGCTCAGTCTCTGCAAGGTGGAGGAGGGAAAGGTCACGACTCGCTGTCTTTAGTGGCCTTGCACCCTGCTTGAAATAGTGTGAAACTGCACTTGAATTTTGTGCCCTTGCACCCTGCTTGAAATGGAATTTAAAGGAATAGCCATGCGTCAACTGCAAGCCCACCAGCTGTGAGTGAGTGAGCTGCCAGCACAACAGGTTTGAGTGACTGAGCCGGCAGCCCAAGATTCAATTCGGCTCACAACTAGCCCATACTAGCCCTCTGCAAATCCGTCCCTTCAGCACACAACACCTTTTCTAGCACTCGAGAAAGCCCTATCCCCCCCCCCACTGGCTACCAATATTGTAATTGGTGGAGAGGTGGAATATTGCGTTGGGGAACCAGCCCTCCCGTGTGAAGCTGGGACCCAACAAGTCCCACTTAGTCTAGTAACAAATAAAAGTAAAGAATGGAAATTGGAGTTCACAGGAATTATTTCATGGATGATTTGTGCATAATATCTGTTTTGCAGTTTAATGTGACAGTAACAATTTCTGCCAATGGTTCAGTCATTGGAGGGAGGATGTCAGGGCTTCATTTACTTTAGTATCCCTGACATTTTTCCAATGACATTCATGGATGTGAGAGTACCATCAACATGAGCAACCCGCATCTCTGTATTACCAACTGATAATGGATTGATAATATGCAATCTACATTCTTTGTTTTTGAATCCCACTAAAACTGAGAGCAAACCTATAACAGAATGGCTCACAGTCAACAATTAAAGAGTCCCAATTGGAACTCTGAAGTATTGCTCCCTGCAACTACTTGTCAGAGTTTTCAATGTTGCTCTTTCTCTTTACATTATTCCTGGCTTTCATAGCTTTTATTATAGGCTTTCAAAATCATGCACTGCACAGAACCTGCTGCAATCTCTATCTGAAGATAGAGCCAAAGGCTCACAGTGCTTTGAAAATCTCGTGACAAGGTATATAAGCTGTGAAGATGACTGCAGAGAGAGAAAATGTAGTCATATACAGTCAATATACAGTATATATACTCTCTCCTGTGTATTTCCTCATAAGACCATAAGAAATAGGAGCAGAATTCTAGGCCAATCAGCCCATCATATCTACTCTGCCATTCAATCATGGCTGACCTATTTTTACTTTTCAACCTCATTCTCCTGCCTTCTCCCCAAAACCTTTGACACCTCATCTCCATGACAGTGTTTTAATGCTGCTGCGCTGTTACTGTACGTTACTCTAATAAAATTTTAAATATTCCCAATATTGGGATGTTTTGCAATGTCCTTAACTGGGCATTAACTCTAAATGAAGTATCCATTTAGAATATAATCTGGTGGTGAAATATAACTTTCACCATTTGCTCTGCATTCGGACTTAAAATTATCTTGAATCAATTTTCGGAAATTCTTCTTTGTGTCTTGCATTATGCAAGAGTGTGCTAAGAAACATAATTATAGTATTTCCTTATATCAGAAAGTGTGACAACACATGGACTAATAAACCTACCAATAATGGCCCAGTCCAAACATTAGCTAAGGCAATCCTTAGCTAATCAACTGTAAAATAAACTGAACAGCATCCTTAAAATGAAAAATAAATAAAAGACTATTGCTTGAGGGCTTTTTGGCTGAGATGAGGCAGAATAAATAGTCAGACACAACCATATTTACAGAGTCAATTATATTAACCAATTTTCAAGGCTTCTCCAATCTAGAGAAGATATAATCTTACAGAGCTGTACAAAATCATGAGAGGAATAGATCAGGTAGATGCACAGAGTCCCTTGCCCAGAGTAGGCGAATCAAGAACCAGAGGACATAGGTTTAAGGTGAGGGGGGAAAGATTTAATAGGAACCTGAGGGGTAACATTTTCACACAATGGGTGGTGGGTATATGAAATGAGCTGCTGGAGTGGTGCAGGGTGTATTGCAACATTTAAGAAACATTTGGACGTCTCCCTGGAGCTCAGTCCAGGCAACATCCTTGTAAATCTTCTCAGCACCCTTTCCAGCTTGACAACGTCAAGTAGCAAAATACTGTAAAAAAAACCTTTCCTGCATGCTATCCTGGCAAATCATACTGTACATGAGTATATTAGGTTGTGCAAAAGAGGAAATAAACAGGGAGGCAGAATATAGTGTTATGGCAACAGACAAATTGCAAAATTTAAAAAATTGCAAGGGCTGCAACAACGTAGATACAAAAGAGTGCATATGCTGGAATTTTGAGTAAAAACAAAATGTTGAGGCACTGCCTGACCCACTGTTATCCTCTAGCACTTTATTTTTTTCTGCAACAATGCAGATTGGAATTTTCTTACCTCCAGTTCCCTCCCCTCTACTTTCAGTGTGAAGAATAGTCCTGACCTGAAACGGCACCCATCTTTTTTCTCCAGGTATGCTACCTGACCTGCTGAGTTACTCCAGCACTTTGTGTCTATCTCATGCTAGATTGGATGTTTGGGATTTCATCTGAGGAATATAGGAGATCTGTTCAAGAAACTGATAATAGTGGGGCAGAAGCTGTTCTTGACTACTCTGGGATGTGGGAGAACAGTAGCATTTAGGGGAAACCTACTGTACCTGATAACATGGAGAATGTGCAAATTTCACACAGTAAACACTGGAGGTTGGGATTGAATCAGGCATGCTGGAGCAATGAGGCGGCACTACTATATGTTGTGCCACTGTGTCACAGTGTCAGTGTATGGTTTATACACCATTACCTATATATCTGCAATCAGAATTCTTCATCGAATCTTCCATCTTCACTTTCCTTCTAGAAGCAAGCATAACTTGGTTAATAATCTTATTAAAACAATGGTTTTAGTTCAAAGTCATATCGTGCATACAAAACCCTTAAAATCAAGCATGATTCCCAGTATATAGTCCAAAACATAATAGTCCAAAGCTTTGATAGCATGAGACGTCTTCTTCCATGTCCGATCAACTCATGGATGTATTGTAACTGTAATGTTGAAATGTGAAAATCCTTCAAAAGAATAACAGGATCTTTAACAATAAAGTTCACCGTTAGATTTGATTTAATGTCCGGATCACTAGCAGAGATTTCAAATCCCAGCTCAAGCTTTGGCCATTTTCTGTCTGGCTTGCAGAGAGAATTTAGTTCATTGATCCATCTCTTTTCACTTAAGAAGCGGTTCACTGTCCGTTCTCTGAAAACTTCATTTGCAGGTTTTTCTTCTGTGTCAACATATTTCAGTTGTACAACATTAGTAACTCCCAATGCTCCTTCCATTGGCAGATTGTCTCTGTCCAAATCCAACTCTCTGGTTTCTTTGGTTCTATCATAATGGAATGCTTTCACAATTGTCGCTGTTCCACTTAGAAAGTATAAATCCTCCCTTATTGCAAAGAGGTCAGATGTTCTATCGTTAGAATTGTTTCCTTCTCAGTAGACATGGATTTTAAGCAATCATCCTTGTAGAAATTATTCTTCAAAGAGATTCTTATTTCATGAAATTTACTATTCTCGCCAAACTTGCGTTTCAAATTCTGGGTGCATTGTTCTGCCATACGACGATTATTCGGCAGATTAACACTTTCTTGTTTGAAAGGTAAGTTCACACAATAATGTCCGTCAGTTTTCACTGAGTAGTTCATAATAGCCACAAACTTCAACTCTTCATTCAACATCTCTTCAGGTGGCTTGCTGGTACTTTCATTAAAGTCATAATTATATGGCTTCATCACCAGCTTTTCTAATTTATCAGTAGATATTTGATTAACAGCAATGGCAGGACAGTTCCTCTGATTTTCGTTTTCATCGTTCCTTCTCAAGGAACCATAGATAACCCATCCAAGTCGCGTTTTCATAGCATACGGTCCATCACCTCGGCTCCTAGCAATCTGTATAGGTTCCAAAGCCTTCAAAACATTCATTCTGATAAGTAGATCAACACTAGAATTTATTTCAGATATCTTGACATCCTTCAGGTAAGGCCATTGCTTCAAGTCTTCATGTCTTGGTACATTTTGATGACCAAGAGGCATAGTTCCATGCGTAAACACTTCAGATATCGGTATAAAATTATCTTCATCCAAACTGGATATCTCCATACTCGTAATGACTCCTGCTCTCTTTATCTTTAGTCATGGTAAGTCCCTTAGTCTCTTCTCCTGTGATATTCAGTCTTCTCGTCATGCTTTCTGTACAAAAGTTAATTGAACTTCCATGATCCATAAAAGCATATGTTTGCAACTCTGTATTGGTCTCACTATTCCTTACCTGTACTGGTAAGTTAAAAAAATTACAAGCTTCTATCCCGGCCCCAATATGAGCAGTTACTGGAGGTGAGGTGATAGCATTTCCAGTAGTTGGCTTCTCGCCCTGTTCTGTTTGTTCCGGCTCATCTTCTTCTATTTGCTCTGGTAGTTCATCATCCTGTTGTTCCAGTTCTTCCTCTTCCCAGTGCTCTGGTAGCTCTTCTTCAATGTGAAGTGCTTCAGGATGATATTGCTTGCACTTATAACAAGTCAAAGGACTCTTACAGTCTCTCACCATATGTCCTTTTTTCAAACATCCAAAACAAATTCCCTTCTCCTTCAAGAAATCCATCTTGTCTTCATATTCTTTCATCTTGAATCTTCGACGCCATCTTATGGTGTGACCAACTTCATCACATAACAAACAAAATACTATTTGCTTGCTAGTAGTCACATTCCCTTTCTTTCTATCTGTCTTTCCACAGGTACGGTCATGATAGCAAAACTATTTCTCATAGGTTCAGATATTTCTTCGATTTTGGTAAAGGTAGAACCTTTAATAGTTGCAAGTGGTTTGTGCTCTTCAATAGTCCAGTGCGGTTCTAACATGTTCCGTACTTCCCTTTCTAAGAATTCCACCAGGTCTGGTAGCCTGGCTATTTGCTTCCTTTCATCTCTAATTTTGCCTGTTTCATCTCTCCACGTTTCCTCATTCTTCTGGGCAACTTGCTCATGATGATTCTAGTATTACTTGGAAGATTCATTTCCTCCATGTGGCCAAAATTTCTCATCGAGCTGCAGCAGTCTCTCAGAAATATTGCATAATCACTCAATGCTTCCCTATCTTCCGGCTTGCTTCCTTTCCAAGCATGGGACTTCTCCGTGAATGCGTTACCAATCCGTTCATCACCATCTTTAAGTAATCTTCTTGCCTTTTTATACGCATGGTTGTCTTGCTCTTTCTGACAACTTTCTACAAGCTCTTTCACACTTCCACTTGTGTACTTCACCAGAAATCGTAAGCGCTCTTTTTCATCCATAACTTTCGTTTCTAATATTTCTTCTAATGCCTTTATGAAAGCTTCATACTACAAAGGATCTCCACCATACGTAGGAATTTCTACTGGTGGTAGAATGAGAGAGGTATTTTGTCGAGCTATGATCTCGTTGAATTCTGTTTGCCTATTCAACAGTGCCAATAATCCATCCTGATAACTCTGGCTTGACTCCACCTGTTGATAAACAGGTCTTTGTGATTCAAATTGGCTTGCTATCTTGCGAACCCTGGGATGGGAGAGAGATTTGAAGATTGAAAAACTGGAACGGAGAATGAACGAAAATACTCGAGCACTTCAGCAATACAAGACTAAAAATATGGACCTAGAAAACAGAAGCCGTCGTTTGAATTTACGAATTCAAAGTTGGTTTGCCGGATGGTCAAGAAGGAGATAACATTATAAAATATGCTTCTAAAATGATAAAGGAAACTTTTAACATTTAGCACAATGAAAACCTTCCGTTTCTGGAGAACGCTCACAGGATTGGGAAGAAATCCGATCATAAACCGAGACATTTGATTATTCGGTTTCATTTTTGGCAAATGAAGGAGAATATTCTCCAGGCAGCAAAAAAGTTGGGTGTGGTTGAATATATAGGAGGCAAGTTTCGGTGTGTCCCTGATTATAGCTACGAGCTTTTGGAAATAAGAAAGTCCTTTTATAATGTAATGTCTGATCTGTATAAGAAAATGATACGGCCAGTTTTATTATACTCAGCTAGATTGCGTATCCTCAAGACGCCTCTAGCTTTCTGGAGAGCTACGAGGAGGAAGGGGACCAATCAATAGTTGATTAAGATATAACTGGAGATTTACTGTTCCTATTTTGACAATATTTTGTATGGTAATGATTAAGAATTTAATTGGACAAGTTGTTTTTCTTTATTATATACTCTTTTAGGAATTTATTTTGTTAATTTCTTGTTCCCCTGTTATTAGACAAACTAAGAGAATGCAGTTCTTGTTTTTCATATCCTGACCTTGCATAATAATATGTAGCTTTCGCTCGTTAACTTCATGTCAGTCTGTATTTTTTTTTTCTTCTCTCTCAAAGAGATAATAGGAATGTGTTTTGACTAGGAGTGGATAAAAATTATTATCTCTATGCCGAACACTGTTACTGGAGAGATGGGTTCGGGGAAGGGATTAGGTAGCTTGCTGACTGTCTATTGGCAGTTTGTGGCATTATAGGGGTGGGAGGGGGAGAGGGATCTTTGGTTCCCTATTTAGTGTTTTTCGTTTGTGCAAAGTTTGAACAAAAATGTCTGAAATGTCATCATTTCTGGCTCCACCCTAGACTTTTCTTCTTCCAGTATCATGAACTTTTAGGCTTCAAGAAATTAACCCATTACATCCCACATGATTTTTACAAGCAATATGGATAAAGTTATTAATTTTCTTTCATGGAATGTGAATGGCTTGAACCATCCCATTAAGAGGACATTTTTTTTTAAAGTTCTTCACAGACTAATTGCTCAGATTATCTTTGCTCAGGAAACTCATGTAAGGCAAGATGCCAATTTACGATTTTTTAAGTTTTGGAGAGGACAGCAGTTTCATTCAAATTCACAGGCTAAGGTGAAAGGAGTCTCTACTTTTATTGACCCCTCAATTCCGTTTGTTCACAATGAAACAATTTCTGATACATATGGCAGATTTTTGGTGATTACTGGTGTTCTTTACATGCAGAAAGTTGCTATGGTGAATGTCTACGCATCAAATATTAATCACCCTGAGTTTTTTAAACAGTTAATTACATCCTTTCCTAATTTAAATGAACACTTTTTAATAATGGGTGGAGATTTCAACTGTTGTTTGAACCCCGCGATTGACAGGTCTACATCTGATCATGTACTTCCAAATAAATCAGCTAATTTGATTCATTCTTTTTTACTTGACTGGAATGTTAGAAGTTTGGAGATTTTTGCACCTATATTTTCATTTTTCCCTCATGTATATCACAATTATTCTAGGCTTGATTATTTTGCACTAGATTCTTGGCTAGTTCCATCGGTCATTGCATGTGAGTATGACACAATCGCTATTTCTGATCACGCACCTTTGAAACTATCAATCAATCTACCTGATTCCAAGTTTAGTGCTAAACAATGGCGATTTAATGCTACTTTGCTTCAAGACTTAAATTTTATTAATTTTATGAAAGATCAGATTGCTTTTTACTTTTTGACAAACTCTACTGAAGAAATATCCAATGGTGTAGTCTGGGATGCTTTTAAGGCATATATTCATGGACAAATTATTTCATACTCCGCGGGATTAAAAAAACAAAATCAAAAAGAAATAGGTACATTGGCTGACGAAATTAAAGAAATTGATAAAAAATATTCAAAAGCTCCTAGTTTAGAGCTCTACAAGAATAGAGTTGAACTTCAATTGAGAGATGATTTGTTATTAGTATCACCGATTGAGAACCAGTTACTTAAAACCAAAAGTCAATTTTATATACATGGCGAAAAATCTGGTAACTTATTCGCTAATCAGTTGAAAGCAATGTCGGCCAAGCATCAGATTACTAAAGTGAGAAAACGGGATGATTTAGTAACTGTAGACCATGACGAAATTAATAAATCCTTTCAAGAATTTTATACCTCCCTACACCAATCAGATTCTCCTACTGATTCTAATATAATGCATGAGTTTTTAAAGAAACTGAACTTACCAAATTTACCATATAATGAGTCTCTGTTGTTAGATGAACCCATCAAGGAAGAAGAAATAGTGAAAGCAATCTTTTCAATGAATTCTGGTAAAGCTCCCGGTTTAGATGGGTTTACAGTAGAATTTTTAAAAATATTTTTCAAATTTATTGTCTCCATGGCTATGTAAGGTATTTAAAGAAGCCCTGTTAAGGAATAGATTACCACAATCTTTTTATGAAGCTTCTATTTCTGTAATTCTTATAAAAGATAAAGAACCTACTGAAGTGTCATCATATAGACCTACATCAATGTTAAATGTAGATTTCAAAATTCTTTCCAAAATATTTGCTATGAGATTGGAAAAGATTTTACCGCAAATTATCTCTGAATATCAGACCAGATATTAAAAATCGTTACTCATACTTTAACATTAGATTAATGAATATTATATATACAGCGTCTAATAAAACCTCAGAATGTGTCATCTCACTTGATGCCGAGAAAGCGTTTGATAGAGTATAATGGGATTATTTATTCAATACACTTGAAAAATTTAAGATTGGTCCAAAAAGTATTTATTGGATCAAGCTGATGTATCATATACCTCAGGCTTCTGTATTTACTAATAATCAGAGTACCCCTTTTTTTCAGGCTCTTTCGAGGTACTAGACAGGGCTGTCCCTTAAGTCCTTTACTATTTGATATTGCTTTGGAACCTTTAGCCACCGCTCTTAGGGAATCCCCTAATATTTTTGGTATTGTCCGCGGCAATAAAATTGTTATATGGTTAATAAGACACATAAGCTATCTCTTAGATGATCTCTTAGATTATCTGTTATTATTTATTTCTAACCCTGAGAAATCTATTCCGGCAATAGTAGCATTACTTAATCAATTTAGTCATTTTCTGGTTATAAACCAAATCTTAGTAAGAGTGAGCTTTGTCCATTAAATAATCTTGTTTTGAATTATGGTCAGTTTCCATTTAGATTGACTACTGAAAGATTTACTTATTTAGGTATTATGATCACCAAGAAACACAAGGATTTATTTAAAAGCCAATTTTATGCCTTTAATTGACCATATTAAACATCAGTTTACTAATGGTCACCAATGTCCTTATCCTCAATGCTCTTAAAATGTTCATTTTACCTAAATTTCTGTATTTATTTCAGACGATACCAATTTGAATTGCCAAATCTTTCTTTGACATTATAGACTCCAAAATGTCTTCATATATATGGCAGAATAAAAATCCCTGACTAAGTAAAAAACATTTACAGAGATAAAATAAAAATGGCGGTTTGGCATTGCCGAACCTTAGATTCTACTATTGGGCAGTCAATGTGCGTTATTTAACATGTTGGACAAAAGATTTAGAAGATACCCAATGCCCAGGATGGATAAACGTTGAACATGATTCCTTACAAGGGCTATCATTGGCCTCTATTCTAGGAGCCTCGTGACCTTTCACAATTACGAAATTGAATAAATATATGACTATCCCAATAATAAGACAATGAATATGGTTTCAATTTTGTACGTTTTTTGGACTAAATGATTTTATCTTATCGAGTCCTATTTTATCCAATTTTCTCTTCCAACCATCTAGTTCTGATCAAGTCTTTTTGTTATGGAAGAGGAAGGGTTTAGTAGCTTTTTGTGATTTGTTTTTGCAGGGTAGTATTATGTCTTTCGAACAACTCGCCAATAAATATAACTTACCTAATTCACACTTTTTTAGATATTTACAAATTAGACACTTTTTGAAGGCTACTCTACCCCTTTTTCCGCTACCACATCAAACCAAAATTTTGGACATTTTATTTCAGCTGAACCCGTATCAGAAAGGATTAATAATGACTATTTATGAGTTGATTTTGAAATTACAAATAGATACATTTGATAAAATTAAGAATGACTGGGAAAGAGAACTCCAAACTTCTTTATCTACAGAGAAATGGGAGAGGATTCTTCAATTAGTCAATACCTCTTCAATGTGTGCAAGACATGCTTTGATACAATTCAAGATGGTTCACAGAGCTCATATGTCAAAAGATAAGTTGGCTCGATTTTATGGTCATATAAACACGACCTGTGACAGATGTAACTTTGAAGTGGCCTCTCTGACCCATATGTTTTGGTCCTGCCCACTTTCGGAAAAATATTGGAAAGACATTTTTGATACTATTTCTGTAGTCTTAGGTATTGATTTACAACCTCATCCTACTACTGCAATTTTTGGGCTAACAATGTTAGATTCTATTCATTTGTTCCGCTCCGCCCATCGGTTGATTGCTTTCACCACATTAATTGCCAGAAGATCTATTTTATTTAAATGGAAAGACGCCAACACTCCGACCACACTCCAGTGGTATTCTGAAACTATATCATGTTTAAATTTAGAAAAAATTAGGAGTGACATTGTTGAACCCTTGGTTAAATTTGATAAGACTTGGGGAAAATTTATTGAACACTTTCATACAATATAAATTGCTCCCTCTTTAACCGTTATAAAAACTATTTTACTTCTATATGGTGGAACGGACTTGACGTCATACAGAATAAAATTGTTGAAACCTTTAGTTCAGATTTTGTTTTGCTTTGTTTAGTTTTTTTTTTAAATTTTATTTTTAGTTTTATTTTATTATTATTCATTTACTTTATTTTATTTTTATTTATTTTTTAGTTTAGAGGGGTTTGGCTTTTTCCTTTTTCTTTTTCTTTTCGTCTTTTTCTTTTTGTGTTTTTTTCTACAGTTATAAGTTTTCTTTTAAAGATTTAATTATATTCACATAGAGACCGGGGGGTCTATACTCAATGTGTATTTTGACATTGGTCTCATATCATGTTATTAATGTAATCCTGATCCCTATGTATCAATATCATTGTTATGTTTATCACTATTTATTTTTGCTCTGTTTTTTTAAAATGTTTTATTTTTGTTTTCTTTGGAAAAAAAACACAATAAAAAGATTTTAAAAGAAACAAGTTGGCTTGCTCGAGCCTGTGCACCAGGCCTAGAAAAAACCGTGGTCCGCTATTGGTTTGTCTCGAGCATCCACAGAGATGCTCGAATGGTAGTTTGTTTCAATCTAGCACTCATTTGCTGAGATGCAGTTTTACCCATCTTCCTCTGTTCCAATGGGTTTTCAAAGCCTAGAAATCCGGTCAACCTCGATTGTGGAATTGATCTAGCTTCCAATTCACTTAGAGCAGTTTTTCTTCTTGGTCCAGAGCTCATTATCCTTGACGACCTAGAGCTGCATCTTGACCCCTCACTTTCCAGTAGCCCCTTCTTTGCTTTGGCCACCGCCATTTTTGTGTCTAATTCCAGTTGTTCCTTACGTCTCCTCACCTCTTCTTCTTGTCGCGTCATCTCTTCTTGCTTTTGCGTCATCTCTTCTTGATGTCGCGCCAACTCTTCTTGCTTATGTCGTCTCATCTCTTCTCCTTGTCACGTCATCTCTTCTTGCTTTCGCGTCATCTCTTCTTGTTTATGTCATCTCATCGCTTCTTGAGCCCGCTCGATCTCATATTTCTTCTTCATAGCATCCGCTTCTATTGAGAGAGCAGCTAGCTCAGCTTTAACTCCCAATCGAGCAGAAGCCCTCAATACCAAACTGGCTGAAGAACTGTCTTGATCCTCGTGAAGATATATTAGAGGTATTATCTTGTCATGTAAATTCATCTTCCATTCTGGCACCTTGTTGCTTTGCACTTCCAGCCACTAAGCTCGTAAGTTGTGGTGTAATTTCAGATAACCACTTCTCTGCCTTTTTCATTAAACCATTGAATATCTTCCTCTTGTCTTCCTCCCACTGGGTGTATCTCCTGCGTTCTTTCCGAGACGGCTCTGAACACAGCAGTACATCTTGTTCCTTGCCAACCTCCTGGCAGAGGTTCCATAGTTGGTTCATGTTAGATTTCACCTTGATCACATTCCATAAGTTTCTTCAGTTTCTCAATTAATCTGGTAACCTGGTTCCATAATTAGTTTCTCTCTTTCTCGGTTTCTCTCAAGCTGGCAGTATGTGTGTTATCTGTTTCTTATTGATGCATGAGTTCTCTGTAGTTATCTATGGATTCGTTAACTTGTTCCAAAATCGAGTTTTCCTCTTTCTGGGTTTCTTTAAGTTGTGGGCTGGTGTTTCTTCACCACCACGTGGTCCATCTGGCCTAGCACTTTCTTCCTCTACTGGATCCATGATTTTAAAGAAGTCTTGGCAGATTGCCAAGTCATTAAATTAACCGAACAAATCCGCTGCTAGTAGCTCTGGCTTTGTTTTGTCAACATTTCCTTCAAAACCATAACATACTGATAATGTAGAGAACATCCATGGACGAAAAGATGATGATAATTCAAATGGAATGCGCTTATCAAAAGATTCAAAACAATCCAAGGTTCATCTGGCTGGAATCTCCTTACAGACTGGAAAAACACTTTCTGAGTCTCTGTTACATTTGCAGTTTAAAATTAAAGATTGCAGCTTCAAATGCAAAGAAATATAATCAATTTCAACTCACAAGCCCTGTAATATTGTCTTCTCGATGCTGTTGATAGACCTCAAGTCCTCCTCTGGCCAAGATCTATTATCTTCATTTCCTCTTGGATCCAGTCTTCTGGCTAAAACCTCTCTGAGAATCTTAGTCAAATCCTGTGACGGAGGTCTCTTTTCGACTTAAGGGCCTGTCCCACTTACGTGTCCTTGGCACACAAATTACGCGACCTCGTGGTCGTGTTGAGCCGAGACAGTCGAGCGGATCCGGACCGCAATGGCAGTGAGCCCCAGGCCGAGTTCGGCGATCGTTTGCCTGCTTCTGCTGCTGTTGAAGGCGAGACATTGCGTCATGCCAGGGTCTTGGGCCTGTCCCCCTTTGGCCGTCAGTTCTGCGACAGGCCGTTGGCACGCAAAGATTTTGCTCTCTGCAAGAATTTCGGAGCCTCGCGCGATGTCAGGACTGGCCCTGCACAACTCCATACCCCTTCGCGCTTCTAAGTGGTACCGGCCCCGCGTGGCTATACGGTGCCCGTACGCCTCAAGTGACCACGAGGTCGCGTAATTTGCGAGCCTAGGACACGTAAGTGGGACAGGCCCTTTAATCTTCTGTCCCACTCTCTGGGACTGTGATTTAACCCCCCCTGCCGGAGGTTCCCTTCAACTTATGTGACAGCAAATTTTCATATCTTTCGAGAAATTAACTCCCTAGCATCCTTTTGGATGAGCATGGATAAGGGGAATATATTTGATACGCATGCGAGCTGGCTCACAGAGACCTTCAGAGCTTCTTATCGGATAAGTCTTCAAAAACACAGTCCTTTGATTAATAAATGCTTTATTGTTGATAGAAAACAGTAAGATACATCCAAATTTCTTCTGACGTTACTGCAATCTTCATCGAACTCCAGCTTATTATTTTAAACATTAGAAAACTTGTGTCTCCGTAATACTGGCATAGTCCTTCTCCATCGTCTCTCCAAACGAATCTAAAAACTAAACTTCTGCGCAAGCATCTTAGCTCCAAACATGCTCAAAAACACGTCATAAATCTCACCCACAATATAACGGGCAGTCTAAAATTTAAAAGCACATGCCATCATCAATGACATGCAAACTGTCCAAATGGCCACTACATAGTGCTAGTGTATAGGGTGATCGCTGGTTGGCATAGATTTGGCAGTCTGAAGGTCCTGTTTCCATGCTGTATCTCTAAAGTCTAAAGATCAGGTAACCTCTTTGTCCTTGGTGTAAATGTTTATATCATGGGGGTACATATTCTTTCAGATGGTTCATCTTCAGCCTGACAATATTATGTCAAATGTGATTTGTTAATTTAATCTTTGTATTGGCCTACTGGAAATACCCAATGGCCTGTTGCCATCGCCCATGGGAAGCTATTGAAGTCAACATGGCTCAACTATAAACAAGAATCAGAGAATGACCTTAACAGCTAAAGGTAGGATTTCCCCAAAGGTTTATGTCACACGGAGTTTTACTATAAATATTATTGGAGTGCCGTATTCTCCATGAAGAACTATAATGTTTCAATTCTATGCACTAGAGCACTACTGAAAATTATGGATTGCTTTACTTTTACTCTCACCTGATTATTTAACAATCTCCATTAACTACAACAACCTTTTGTGCTCTGAAATCATCACTTTTCTTTAAGAAGTCTGACTGGTGCCTTATCTCACGCCTTGGTTCCAACATCTGCCTAACAAAAACACACCTCGCCTAAGTTGTCCTATTAACTGCCAAGCTTCGTCCTGCCTCTCCCCATTCCAGCATTCTTCTCCCCCTATAATCAGTCTGATGAAGGGTAACAATGCGAAGCATCAGCTATCCATTTTCTCCAGAGACCTGCTGAGTTAGTCCAGCACTTTATGCCCTTTAGTGTATTCACAAGCATATGTAGTTCCTTGTTTCTACATTTTGACTGGTTTATTAACCAAACACTGACAAAAGCTGCAGGTAACAGTATTTTAAAATGCTTGTTGGAAGACAGATCCCAACCTGAAACTGCACCTATCCATTTTTTCCAGAGATGCTGCCTGACCATGGGTTATTCCAGCATTATTTTTCTATCTTAAGCATTTTTGAATGACTGCAGCACGCTGCTGCAGCTTGCTTTTGAACGGGTGTAGTGAGGGCTCCCAACTGTGTCCCCTTATCTTATTCAAGGCTACATCAGCTACACATTATGTGAAGTTGGTTCTTTGCAAGATTTATTTCTGTTCCTCATCTGGCACTGTCAAGTCATTTGTGATGTTTCTCTTTTTTTTTACCCATTGCACTTTTCCTCACCTTGTTTTCCTTGTGAAACTTACAGGATGAATGTACCTGACCTGTTATTTTGGATGGTTAGAGTACAGGTTGCTATATGCTGTGAACTGCTTTCTCGCTGCGCTTCACTGCCTTCCAACTCAGCTTCCTGTGGCTTCTTGAGAACAACTCAAATGTAACTTGAAGCACAGTGATTGACATCAGATTGTGTTTTCAACTATGCTTTGGTATTCGTGACTGAGTAAAAGGAAGAGCAAAAAATAGAGTGGTACAAGGATGGTAAAAGCTTGAGTCAGGGTTAGTGTCACAGAGTCGTACGGCATGGAAACAGTCCCATCTGGCATCCAGATCAGCATTAAGCCTTGTTTTACACAAATCCTGCACTAATCATATTTTGTTCCTCAACACCCCCCTATATTAACCACTTACTGATTTACCACTTACCTATATGCCAGAGGTAATTTACAGTGAATATCAAATGACCAAACATCAGATCTTTGCTCTGTGGAGAGAAATCATTAGAGTGCCTGGATGAAACCCACACAGACAGGATAGAACCTTGGTCACTGGAGCTGTCAGACATCAGCTCTACCAAATAGGCTACAGTGCAGTCCTTCACATGCTTCTCTTACCTCAGTTTACTGTTCTACCATCTCCTCAAATAAAGAAAGCTTGTGTACAAATGGTTCTTCTCTCATTAAAAGAAAAGTGAGAAAAACTAGAGAAATTGGAAACCTAAATTTTCAAAAGCTTGTGGAGAGGCAATCTTTGGTGTTCGTCAAGGGAATAAAAGTGAGGTACAACTTGACACCTTCACAATCGTGAGCTTTGGTTAAAAAAAAAGATGTATGATCCAAGGCAAGGGCTTTCTAGTTTTTGAACTGTACACCAACATATGGAATCATCTATTGTGGATAATTATCTTGCAAATAAAATGATCTAACTTTGAGCATATGTTTGACTCTTTGTCTGACTCAAAGTGGAGACAAAACATGCTTAAAAGAAAAGTAATTTAGTGCAAAGTCCAGAAAAAGTCTGATGTAAGCAAATTGCATTCTCCTAAAGCTGGGGCCAAGCTGATGAAAATGTAACAAGAAAATCAGCCAGAAATAGCTGCAATAGCAAATTTGTAGGTGAATGATGTTAATCGGAGTTTCATGTGCATCGTTGATAACTACTATATTTAGTTTGAAAGAAAAATATTTGCTCTCAGCCACAGAGGACACTTAGATTACATTTCTTATCCAATGTTATTTGTAGAATTAGTATCATTTTCTTGACATTCTGGTGAAGATGCACACCAGTGTTAAGAGTCAAGGGAGTCAAAAGTCTCTTATTGTCATATGTCCGGAAACGGAACAATAAAATTCTTACATGCAGCAGCCTGGTATGGAGCAAATTAAGGCATTTAAACATTTATAAATCAGATAAAAAATATTCAATTTACCTGAAAACAATGGGAAGAAAACCATAGTTTGAGCAACAGCAATATGTGAACCTTTCATTGACTGAGAACAAGCCCGAATAATAAAAGTTAAAATGCTCTTGCATCTAATGGGCAAACTAAAAATATTATTAAAAATTTTATTACATTATGTATGTTATTATTTAAAGGGGCAGTGAGTTGCATAAATCTTGCACAAGAAAAGGGATTGTGTGTTGACTTAAAAACTCGTCTTTAAAGAAAAATGATTTAGGATAGCAAATGTGCAAGGGGTAGTGGTTCAGGCATGGCAGGGAAGCATTTGAGACTGCAAACTGAGAAGATGAGACTATGCAGCTAGACTAATTAGCATCAACCATTGCCAGCACCAGTCCTTAGTGTGAGCAGTGCAGGCAGTAGCAGGAACAACAGAAAGAAAAATTGTCTTTATTTTAGCCTGAAGGGCCTGTCCCACTTGGGTGTCCTTTGCGTGTCACGCAGGTGGCGCGCAAAGATTTTGTGAATTCCAAAATCCTGAGGCACCGCGCATGACCGCGCGTCACTGTCTACGCCACCACGCCACACCACGCGTCATGCACGTGTATTAACCATATAACCATATAACCATATAACAATTACAGCACGGAGACAGGCCCTCTCGGCCCTTCCAGTCCGTGCCGACCATTTGTTTTCCCCTAGTCCCATCTACCTGCACTCAGACCATACCCCTCCATTCCCTTCACGTCCATATACCTATCCACTTTACTTTTAAATGTTAAAATCGATCCTGCCTTCACCACCTCTGCTGGAAGCTCATTCCACACAGCCACCACCCTCTGAGTAAAGAAGTTCCCCCTCACGTTACCCCTAAACTTCTGTCCCTTAATTCTCATGTCGAATTTGTGTTGGCAAACCCTAATTAGAATATGTAAATAGTTCCATGAAAAGGGCATCGTGGGTATATAGAATGTTGAAGGAGTTTTTTGGCGTACTGGCCTTTAACAGTCAAGGAATTCAGTATTAAAGTTGACACAGAAACAGCACCTTTGGAGGACGCGGACAGGCAATGTTTTGTGTTGGGACCCTTCTTTATTGAGTGCAGACATTAACACGTTAAGTTACAGTTGTACAATATGTTAAGGCCACACTTAAGTATCGTGTTCAATTTTGGTCACTCTACCTTGAAAAAGATTCCATTAAGATTAAAAGAGCGCATAAAAAATTTACGAAGATGTACCAGGAGTCAAGAGCCTAAGCTATTGGTGAAGGAGCACAGGAGGCTGAGGGATGATGTTTGAGAGGTGTATAAAATCATGAGCAGTATAGATAGGATGAATGCATAGTCTTTTTCTCAGGGTAGGGAAATCAAGAACAAGAGGGCATAGGTTAAGGTGAGAGTGAAAAGAATAAAAAGGAGCGTGAGGAGCAACACTTCCCACACAGGGTGGTGGGTACATGAAATGAGATAACGGAGGAAGTATTTGAGCCAGATAGAGTAAGAACGTTTAAAATATTTCCATTCATGTACACAGTTAGGAAAACTTTAGAGGGATATTGGCCAAATGGAGACAAATAGAACTGGCTCAGACAGGTTATATTAGTCTGCATGGACAATTTCAGATAAAGGGCCTATTTATGTGCTGTGTGATTATGAATATAAAGATATTGTAAGATCTCACTGGGAAATTAATTGGAAGTTGTTTTGTGACCATTGTTGTAATTTACAGCCAGATGGAATAGGAATGCTCTTCCTGACTCCATATTAATATTGTGGAATCATTCCCAACCAAGGCCATCTCTCCTGAGTGTCTTTGCAGGTCCGCATGTGGATATTTATTTTATGGCACCTTTTATTTTTGCATTGTAGTTAATGTGCTGCTGTCTTGGTTATTGTTTATGGTAGTGTTGGTCAGGAACAGCTTGGTAGGTTAGAGGTTACTGAGATTGCATCCTATCTGTTCCTCCCTCCTTCTCTATTTCCACATCTCATTCTCCCTCATTCTGTCTCCTCTGCAGCAAGGACTGAGTTTTTATGAGAGTGTGGTTATTACAGTTGACTCTAAAAAATCTTGAGTCATCTGCTAAGTACTGCAGTTATCCTCTGTTGTTTGCCAGTGTGTAAACAGGTTTGTTTCGACCAACGATCATCCATACACTAGGTCAATGTTATTCCAGTTTTGCATCCTACACATTCGGAGCAATTTTACAGAAACCAATTAAACGACCAACCTGCATATCTCTGGAATGTGGGAGGAAACAGAAGCACCTGGAGAAAACCCAAGCCCTCACAGGGAGAACGCACAAACTCTGTACAGACAGCACCTGTGGTCAGGATTGAATCCAAGTCTCTAGCACTGTAAGGCAGGATCTCTTGTGCTGTGCCACTGTGCCACCGTGCCGCCCTCTACCACTGCACCACTGTGATATCTACACTAACTGATTTCAAGTCTGCACTGCAATCAATTTATGCAGTGTCCATGGGTCAGGCATAGGATTTAGTCCAATTCATCAGTGGATGGGCATTGTCATTACTGTCATTTATTGTCTTGTCATCTGCTTCAGTGGAAATGACCCAGTGGATAGCTGCGGATTGAAGGCATCACTACTGCTGCCAGAATATTGAGCTGTGCGTGGTCTCAGACCAGATGGCCGTTGCTGGAGTGGAATCTTCATGATTGGGGATGATCAGCCATGATCACATTGAATGGTGGTGCAGGCTCAAAGGGCCGAATGGCCTACTCCTGCAGCTATTGTCTGTTCTCTATTGTTCTTGGCTACAGCACATCTCCAAGTTGTCAGGTGCAGCATACAAGATGACATGCCTACAGTCAAAGGCTCGGGTACCAAGAAGAAACATGCAGACATTCTGCAACCCAAATGTCTCTCCTCCTATCTCTCTGTGGCAGAGAGAATGATGAATCCAACTCTGTTGAAATAATGTATTTTTTTCTCTTCCCCCGTTATGTACTATGTTTACATATTCACATATTCTGTTGTGCCACAGCAAGTTCGAATTTCATTATCCCATCCAGGACATATGACAATAAAACACTCTTGACTCTTGACTATTCTCCGTGAATTGTCACCCTGTCATGGTGGAGTAGCTTGTGAGGACTTGAGATCCTGAGAACGATGCCGTGTGGGGCTCTGCTCCTGGTAGGGCCAGCCATGGTGGTAAGGTCGAGGGGGAGGTCTCTGACAAAGAGCAGTCCAACCAAGACCTCAACGGTGGAACGGTGGAGGATGATGGATGAACTTAATGGAGCGTCACAACGGCTAGGAAGGTGGATGACGGCTGCAGCAGAAAAGGGTCTCAGGTCATCTTGAACTCCATGCCACTGGATCTTGACCCAGATCTGTCAAGGACCGCGTGGTGGCTGTCTATGCAGCAGTCGCCCCACATTAAACAAAGTCAAGCACAGGCGTCCTCCAACCCTGGAGACACCCATGGTTACCCATGACCGAGGGGGGCCTAAGATTTGCATACCATGAGTTTGCAAGCAAAGAATTTCACTGTGCCTTGCAATGTGACTGTAAAGTATTCCATTCCATCCATTCCCTCCAAACCTGTCCTATCCATGTACCTGTCTGTATCTGTCGGGGTAGCCCCTGCCTCCTCTGGCAGCTTGTTCCATACACCCATCACCCTTTTGTGTGAAAAGTTACCCCTCAGCTTCTTATTAAATCTTTTCCCCTTCATCTTAAACCTATGTTCTCTGGTCCTCAATTCACCCACTCTGGGCAACAAACTCTGTGCATCTACCCTTTTTATTCCTCTCATGATTTTATATACTGCTAAATCTCCTGCGTTCAAGCAACAGTCCCAGCCTACTTATCCTCTCCCTATAGCTCACACCCTCCAGGCCTGGCAACATCCTTGTAAATCTTACCTGTACCCTTTCCAGCTTGACATCATCTTTCCTATAACATGGTGCCCACAACTGAACACAATACCCTAAACGCGGCCTCACCAGCTGCAACATGACCTCCCAACGTCTGTCCTCAATACTCTAACTGATGAAGGTCAATGTGCCAAAAGCCTTTTTGACCACCCTATCTACCTGTGACCCTAACTTCAAGGAACCATGCACCTGCACTCCTAGATCCCTCTGCTCTACAACACTCCCCAAATCCCTACCATTCACTGTGTATGTCTTGCCCACATTAGACTTCCCAAAATACAACACCTCACACTTCTCTGTATTAAATTTTTCCAACCATTCCTCAGCCCACCTGGCCAATAGATCCAGATCCTGCTGCAATTTGTCACAACCATCTCCACTATCTGCAAAACCACCATCTTTTGCATCATCAAACTTTCTAATCTTGCCATGTATGTTCTCATCCAAATCATTGACTTAGATGACAACAGTAACGGGCCCAGCACCGAAACCTGAGGCACACCACTAGTCACAGGCCTCCAATCCAAGAAGCAACCTTGCACCATCAACCTCTGCTTCCTTCCATTAAGCTAATTTTCGATTCATTAAGCTATCTCTCTTTGGACATGGACATTGGACATATGCAATCTAACCTTCTAGAGCAGTTTACCATGCGGGACTTTGTTGAATCCTTTGCTGAAGTACATGCATACAACATCTGCCCTCATCAATCATTTGGTCACGTCTTCAAAAAACTCAATCAGATTTATAAGACACGACCTCCCAAGAACAAAAACATGTTGACTATCCCTAATCAGACCTTGTCCATCTAAATGCCAGAATATCCTACGCCTCAGTAAACTCTCTAGTAACTTTCCAACTACAGATGTTAAGCTGGCCTATTTTTCCTCTCCAGCCCTTTTTGAATAAAGGCACTTCCAGCACTTCTCCTGTATTTAAAGACAACATAAATTTCAAACAGGGTCCCGCAATTTCCTCTCAAGTTTCCAACTGTCCTCAGATATCTGATCAGGCCCTGGCGATTTGTCTACCTTCATACACGATAGTACCTTCAGCATCTCTTAAACCGTAACACTGACTGCTCTCCCCTTTAAAACATATAAATGAATAGCAAGTTCACTCCTTGTTCCAAATAACTAAAGGCTTCTCAATCCACTGAGCCTTGTAATTCTGACAACCAAATCAGCTGGAATTGTGCTGGGTCATCCTTATTTTGGAATAGAGATTGTGATAAATGAAACCTACCCAATGAAACGCATAGAAAATAGGATAATTGTGAATATTTTAATATTCCTGAGTGGAATCATGTAATGTAATGTGAAGGGTGTGAAATCAGTTGTGCCTTAAATGTAAGAAACTGCAGATGCCTGAATCTTGAGCAAAAAAACAAAATGCAGGTGGAGCTCAGCGGGTCAGGCAGCGTCTACAGAGGGAATGGACAGGCAAAGTTTTGAGTCAGGACCCTTCTGTTGATTTGTTACGAAAATATATGAAGCCATATTTTTCCTTTAATGCATAATAATAAATCAATTGCTCAGAGCATTGGGGGGAAAATGTGAAGGGAAGTCATGTTCTCATTGTAATGAGTCGAGTGGTGCACACGTCAAGGTACAACACGTCAGGTTTATTAAAGTTCTCTTACAGCATTCTTCTGCAAGGTGTTTGCATAACTAGCAGCTTCTCGAACTAAATTACTTAAGCAAACTTCTGATAATATAAACTGTGAGATATGCAATGTGCTCACAATCACTACTCAACGAAGAAATCGTGGAAGCAAGAGATTCTTTATTTTTGAGTCTGCAGAGCCGGGTGCCTCTCCAAGTTGAGACACACCGAAGTCAGAAGGGTAAACCCCCTTTATACACACAATTCTACATCCAACCTCTCCTCCTTTGACCCGCTCCAATCAGACACTGAGGTGGACAACCTGTAGGTACGTCCCCCCAGTACCTCCCACATCATACATCGCATGTCCATGGTAATGAGCAGTTTCTTGACCAGGGGTGTGTTGTAATGTTCATTTATTTTATTAAGCATGCTCAGTTGTTCATGAGTTTTACTCACCTCCTAGTTTTACTCACCTCCAAGTGAACTCTCTCAGTTCTCCTATATCAGCACTAAAGCTAAGCTGTAGTGACAAGGGTCCCATCTATCACTCCATTCTACTGATAGGGATCTATCTACATCACTCCCTTCTATCGCTATACAATGCTATCACTTCTTACTCAAGGATGGGTCTGGTAACCTTTATACACAGCTGTGTCAGAACCCTCCCCCTGGCCCCTATCGGTTTGAATCCTCTTTAAAGCCCCTTACAATAGTGGGGATTAATCACTTTATCCCTCACAATCCTCCCTTTATCTTTTGCTACGCATCCACTGATTAAACCTCAATTTCAAGCTCCTTCAGTTCGAATTGACGTAACATTGTCCTAATCTCCTTTTCCTGTGGATCCTGGACCTTCCCTGGTCGCATTATCATTATTTTCTGTATTACCCCTTTCTCTCCCATAGGCATGACTACAGCCTGCATCTGACTTATACTCCTTGTAATGTTCCCTAAAACAAGGGATGCAACAGGGGATAAAGATTAGTCCAGCCATGGCACATAGAAACACAAGTCCCACCGTTCTCCACCATGTTTCTCCGCGGATGGAATCCCACCATCGGGTTCCCATAATCGAATTCCACCTCTGTATTGGAACATGTGCCAATTTACGGATTCCTTCTGATATGTCCATCATTGCCTGTCCATTGTCATTGATGTTTAGGCAGCAATTAGAGAGGTTGAATTTCCCTCATTCCCCTCCTTCTTCTGCCAGGAGGTAATCTAGGGCCAACCGGTTCTGGTATATTGCTGCTCTCATCTGTGTCTGCTGCTTTGCCAGCATCTCCAGTGCCCCCACAGTTTGGTTGGTAATTACCTCCAGTACTGCCTGAAGTCTTATGATCCGGTTTAACATGTATACTGGGGTTCAATAGCCCCAGGATCCATCCTGTGCCCAAGTGGCTGGTCCATAGTATGAGCTGATTCTTGCGGATGGCCATTCATCATCTTCCCATTCTCCAATGTCTATTTTCCTCTTCTTCCAATATAGGTCGTCAAATACAGGTGTTCCTAGCGACCGCCCTTCTTCGGTGTTTAACAGGAAAAATCCCGGTTGTACCAGTCCAATAAAGCAAGTCCCGCTCCAATTTGTCGGTAACACCGAGTATGCCTTGTGTCCGCATATCCATAACAGTCCTTCAGGGGCCGGTCCACTAGAGGTATCCTTGTTCCATATGTCTCGCAACACCGGGATTCCTTGATAAGGGTTGTTCCCGGTGCAGTAACATAGTCCAGTCAATTCCATTCCATTGGTCTTCATCCAGATAGTGCAGTTTCTCCCGTCTTTCTTAGTTGGATACCATTTAGGCTCCTCTGGCCACCACACTCGGGACTGATTTGGCCACTGGGTGACGATGCACTGGCAGGGGCTGCTGCCTACTAGGACGGCATCCTTTGCCCAGGGCCTAGCGATACACTCAGTCCCAACCGGAGCGTCTGTCAGGACCCATGCCTGGGGATCTCGGTCTTGTCCCACTGTCAGGTTCCACTCCATCAGGTCCCATACTTCAACGTGAGCTCACCAGTGGTCCGCCACAGACCCAACAGTTAGTTACATTCAGGATTCCAGCTATCCGGAGGGCCAAGTCCACAAACAGGTTTTTTCCTCCTTCAGGGATCTCAATCTGCTTCTTTATTTCTTCGTACAGTGTCTGGTGCAATTGAGGCTGAGTGGGTGGGGAAGTGGAAGGCTTGGTAACCACTACTTTCGTTAACCTTGTTATTACTTCCTCCTTCATTTTGTCTAATGTCCATCTTAAGGTATGGAAAGGGAGACCTAACTGCCCTGTCCTAGTCATACAAACCCATCTCTCCTCCTTTGGGCAGGTAACGTACCCAAACCTCCCTACATATCCTCCATTCTCTGCCTATAATACTTCTTTCCCCCATCCTCACAAATAGTTCTAGTCCTCAGGTTATAGCAAGCATCGTTCACATGGGAATGATAGGTAAATGATCTGGTTGTCCGCCCACCGTATCTGATAGGATGATAACATTTATCACAGTTATTAATACCTTTTACCATAATTACATGCAGAGCAAACAATACCACGACTGCTCCTTTCATGCTGCTAGTTATACATTTAATTTTTTTTTCTAAAAGTTAATGTTAGGGGCTTATTTCCTGGCTTCACCGTCCACTGTTCTTCTTTATCAGGAGCGGGTGAATCAACAGGTCCTTTAACCCGGATTGCGTAGGTCCACCCTTTTTCTTATGTTCGTACTGCTGTCTCGGTTGTCAGTAATACTAGGTATGGGCCGGTCCACCTGGGCTGGAGTTTCTCCTCCTACCAATTCTTGACCAGTACCCAGTCGCCGGCCTTTACAGCATGTATTTGAAAGTCGAGTGGTGGGCTTTGAGCCAATAGTCCTTTAGCTTTTAATTCTGTAAGGGAACGCGGTACTGCCAGTAAATAGTTCCTTAAGACTACATCACTGCCCTCTATGGTGCGTATTCCTTCTATCTTTCCCAAATAAGGTAACCCAAACAACATTTCATAGGGGGACACTGCTAACTTTGCATGGGGTCTCCGTTGCTTTTCTCAAAGCTTTTCTGTTTCCCTACTGCTCTGAATATGTGCCAGACTCCATGTACATATGCTGCTCTTAAAGCCTTAATTTCTGCCAATTGAGCTAAGCAAGATTGCAGGCAAGCTTCCAATTTGATTACCTTAAAGTCTAATTCATTCTGATGCATCACTTCAAACCCTGCATACTTGCTATTATGATCCCTTTAACAAGAAACATCCACAAGCAAAACCTTTTTGTCCTTCATTCAAAGGCTCTGACTGTAAAACATTTCTCAGACTTGTGTGTCCTTCTTCTTTCATTATTTTTCTTAATGGCATCACAATTTCAACATACTTCTCAATCTAGTCTGAACTATATCCTGCCATTCCCAAGATCATCATCATCTGTTCTACTGTCTGAGGTTTGGGAACTTCAATCATCGCTTCAATTTGATCCTGCGCTATAGCTTTTACTTCTTTAGATATTACTCATCCAAAATATTCTACCTGCTGCTGACAAAACAACAACTTCTTCCTTTATACATTATGACCTCCTGTGCCCTTTTCCAAGATAATTACAATGTCTCTCACATTGCTTCTCACTTGTGGAACAAACCAACAAATCATCCACATACTAAATCAACACCTTCCAAATCTGCCTACAACATCTGATTAAAAACACGGCGCTAGTATTCAAAACCCTGCCGCATCCTAGCCTAGGTGTATTTAATACCTCTTCTTAATATTCTTAGCTATGTTCACCATTTTCTTAATATTATTATTATTATTATTATTATTATTATTATTATTATTATTTCCTAATTATCGTACCTGTTCACATCCCCAACACACCTTATCCATTACCTATCTCCTTACTAGCCTTCCTTGACCTCTTCCTTGAGACCCCTCCCTCCCTTGGGGACCCCAGTCCTGTCTGGGCTTATATCCAGATTTATTTCACTCCTGATAGTGCTTTTGAGGAAACACTCTCCCAAATACATTTATTATTGGCATGGAATCTCTGGCCCCTGTTTGGCTCTGTCATAGGACTCACTGTGTGTCGGTGCATCACTTATTTCAGACTTTTCAACCAGGTCTGTTGTTACTGACAACATTGTCTTTCCTTTTTCACACTCTTCTTTTTGAGCTCTCCAAGTTACATTTGCATCATTTTTCTCTGCACCTCTTCCTGCTGGTCTGCAAGTCTTTTTCCTATCTTTGCGATATTTCTCAACCTCATTGACCAAATGATCACCGAATCAGCGGTGGGAAATAGATTACAATCCCACCACCTCCTCCAATCTAGACTTGACTTTAGGAGGAATGACATCCACCACAGTGGTTCAAAATATAGTGTTCATTAACTGGTTGCCTTCTATTTTTGTTCAGTTTCCAGTCTCCACCTTTTCAGCTTGTTCTCCAGATAGGCTGCTGGATTTTTGTCTGAGGGCCTGCCATACCCCTGCCTGACTGTCAAACAGCATGCCATTGTTTATTGCATTGTTCACAGCATTTTTATACCAGCCATCTTCAGGAGTTCTGTCAGTTTAGTGGTTCCTATCACTTTCACCAACAGCGCCTTCAAATCTCCCATAGCCAATAATCGTCCTCCAAAGCCATAATCCATTTCCTGCCCCATCAGGAATATTGGGTAAGCCCTCTCAGTTTGTGGGTGCCCCAAAGGATAATCTGTGTCTGGCCTGCTCTTATCTTTTTAAAGCAGTCTCATCAATTTATCCCTCTGCTTCCCACTTTAATCCTTTCTGATCTGCCTTCTTTCTCATTCTAAACTCAATTTCTTCTTAGATAGTTTATTCTCCTTCCTTTTAAAATCTTCCACTGACTTCTCGATTCTCATATTTTACCACCACCCCTACCTCGGGGGCAGTCATCACTTTCCCCCCTACCCCCGAGATTCTGACTTGTTTTTCACCTAATCCAATTTCTTCTGGTACCTTAGTTCCACTTGATTTCTCCGCTCCTGAATTACCATAAATACCATATCCTCTCCCTGGGGTCCTAATTTCAAGTTTACTAGAGGTTCCCGTGTGTATCCCATACACCCCAGGGAGCAGGACCCCCAACTTCCCTATTCTTCCTCCATGAGTGTGTACGACTGCACATCCCGTCGTAGCCTGGGACATTCCCTCTTGAAATGACCCTCCTCATTACAATAGTAACACCGGGATGGCCCCGTGTACCACCCTCCTGATCCTTGTTCCTTGTTTCCCGGGGACCCCAACTTCAGTCCCTCCATTCACCTCTTCCTCGTCCTCTGTCTCTGCCGCTTCCCCTTCCCCTGTCTCCATGAGCACCCGGCCTTCTATCACCTTTGTCTCCCTTCTTCTTTACCCCTTGCTGTACTGCCTGCAACATAATTTTTGCCTTTCCCTTCTGTTTTTCCTCATCCCGTCATACACATACTTTCTGAGCCTCTGTTGTGGCTTGTCACTTGTGGAACAAACCAACAAATCATCCACATACTAAATCAACACCTTCCAAATCTGCCTACAACATCTGATTAAAAAACACGGCGCTAGTATCCAAAACCCTGCCGCATCCTAGCCTAGGTGTATTTAACACCTCTTCTTAATATTCTTAGCTATGTTCACCATTTTCTTAATATTATTATTATTATTATTATTATTATTATTATTATTATTATTATTATTTCCTAATTATCGTACCTGTTCACATCCCCAACACACCTTATCCATTACCTATCTCCTTACTAGCCTTCCTTGACCTCTTCCTTGAGACCCCTCCCTCCCTTGGGGACCCCAGTCCTGTCTGGGCTTATATCCAGATTTATTTCACTCCTGATAGTGCTTTTGAGGAAACACTCTCCCAAATACATTTATTATTGGCATGGAATCTCTGGCCCCTGTTTGGCTCTGTCATAGGACTCACTGTGTGTCGGTGCATCACTTATTTCAGACTTTTCAACCAGGTCTGTTGTTACTGACAACATTGTCTTTCCTTTTTCACACTCTTTCTTTTTGAGCTCTCCAAGTTACATTTGCATCATTTTTCTCTGCACCTCTTCCTGCTGGTCTGCAAGTCTTTTTCCTATCTTTGCGATATTTCTCAACCTCATTGACCAAATGATCACCGAATCAGCGGTGGGAAATAGATTACAATCCCACCACCTCCTCCAATCTAGACTTGACTTTAGGAGGAATGACATCCACCACAGTGGTTCAAAATATAGTGTTCATTAACTGGTTGCCTTCTATTTTTGTTCAGTTTCCAGTCTCCACCTTTTCAGCTTGTTCTCCAGATAGGCTGCTGGATTTTTGTCTGAGGGCCTGCCATACCCCCTGCCTGACTGTCAAACAGCATGCCATTGTTTATTGCATTGTTCACAGCATTTTTATACCAGCCATCTTCAGGAGTTCTGTCAGTTTAGTGGTTCCTATCACTTTCACCAACAGCGCCTTCAAATCTCCCATAGCCAATAATCGTCCTCCAAAGCCATAATCCATTTCCTGCCCCATCAGGAATATTGGGTAAGCCCTCTCAGTTTGTGGGTGCCCCAAAGGATAATCTGTGTCTGGCCTGCTCTTATCTTTTTAAAGCAGTCTCATCAATTTATCCCTCTGCTTCCCACTTTAATCCTTTCTGATCTGCCTTCTTTCTCATTCTAAACTCAATTTCTTCTTAGATAGTTTATTCTCCTTCCTTTTAAAATCTTCCACTGACTTCTCGATTCTCATATTTTACCACCACCCCTACCTCGGGGGCAGTCATCACTTTCCCCCTACCCCCGAGACTCTGACTTGTTTTTTCACCTAATCCAATTTCTTCTGGTACCTTAGTTCCACTTGATTTCTCCGCTCCTGAATTACCATAAATACCATATCCTCTCCCTGGGGTCCTAATTTCAAGTTTACTAGAGGTTCCCGTGTGTATCCCATACACCCCAGGGAGCAGGACCCCCAACTTCCCTATTCTTCCTCCATGAGTGTGTACGACTGCACATCCCGTCGTAGCCTGGGACATTCCCTCTTGAAATGACCCTCCTCATTACAATAGTAACACCGGGATGGCCCCGTGTACCACCCTCCTGATCCTTGTTCCTTGTTTCCCGGGGACCCCAACTTCAGTCCCTCCATTCACCTCTTCCTCGTCCTCTGTCTCTGCCGCTTCCCCTTCCCCTGTCTCCATGAGCACCCGGCCTTCTATCACCTTTGTCTCCCTTCTTCTTTACCCCTTGCTGTACTGCCTGCAACATAATTTTTGCCTTTCCCTTCTGTTTTTCCTCATCCCGTCATACACATACTTTCTGAGCCTCTGTTAACAATTGATTTAATGGTTTGTCATTCCAATCCTCCAATTTTTCCAGTTTCTTTCTAATATCTGGCCATGACTTGGTTACAAAATTAACCTTTAGTAACTGCTGACCTGCGTCTGCTGCTACCCCCCGGAGCCTGCAACCCCTTTTCCCAGATCTTTATTCCTGCTTGTCTGACCATCTGTCTTTCTTCTGAAGTAAATAAACTTCCCATTATTGACATCATTGTCTGCCAACTCCTTTTATTTTTTTTCCCCCTGAGCCCCATTAATTTATTACCCTTCTCCAACCAGAATGTTTATCTAAACAAACCATAAAAGCTGCTTGTTGTTCAGCAATTAACTTATTTCTAATTTTGTTCAAACCATTTTCCCTACAATTCCCAAATTCCTATTCCTAGTTTAAATACATACGACTAACAATTTTCCAAATTAACTTTACTGAAAAGAAATCTATAGAAGCCAAGCAACCTACATTTTCCAACTTTCCCCTTTTAAGTTGCGATGATACAAAGCGTTGTCCGTTACCTTACAGCTGTTTGTAACCTCCCCATTGCTTACAATTTCTTAAAGAAACACACACACCTACCCTTACAGCATGTGGCCTACAGCAAACAAACCTATCACATATACAAACTTCCTCATTCATACAAAACCGGTTTTTACACACACACATCACATTAGTTCCATTCTTACTTCAATGAGATTGTGTGAAACAACTCAATATTTCTTTCATAGAAACATAGAAACATAGAAATTAGGTGCAGGAGCAGGCCATTCGGCCTTTCGAGCCTGCACCGCCATTCAATATGATCATGGCTGATCATCCAACTCAGTAACCTGTACCTGCCTTCTCTCCATACCCCCTGATCCCTTCAGCCACAAGGGCCACATCCAACTCTCTCTTAAATATGGCCAAAGAACTGGCCTCAAATACTTACTGTGACAGAGAATTCCACAGATTCACCACTGTGTGAATTTTTCCTCATCTCTGTCCTAAAAGCCTTCCCCTTTATCCTTAAACTGTGACCCCCTTGTTCTGGATTTGCCCAACATCGGGAACAATATTCCTGCATTTAGCCTGTCCAACCCCTTAAGAATTTTGTAAGTCTCGATGAGATCACCCCTCAATCTTCTAAATTCCAGCGAGTACAAGCCGAGTCTATCCAGTCTTTCTTTATATGGAAGTCGTGCCATCCCAGGAATCAGTCTGGTGAACCTTCTCTGTACTCCCTCTATGGCAAGAATGTCTTTCCTCAGATTAGCAGAACTTTACGCAATACTCCAGGTGTGGCCTCACCAAGACCCTGTACAATTGCAGTAGAACCTCCCTGCTCTTGTACTCAAATACTTTTGCTATGAATGCCAACATACCATTCACTTTATTCACAGCCTGCTGCACCTGCATGCCTACTTTCTATGACTGGTGTACCATGACACCCAGGTTTTTCATGTGCTTCTCCTTTCTTTTTAACTTTTTGTACTCAAAACATTTGGCACTGTGATTTTCCTTAGATTTTTCTTAGATACTCTGAATATTCTGTACAGTCCAGTGCCACCAGACTGAACTCCCCCTTATTGGTTCCTTTGGTTAATCAAAATAACAGAACTTAATCATAGCCTCCTTATCTTTACCCCCGGTGCTTCCTTCTCCCCAAGATTGCCACATTCGCCCCAATGGACTATCAGGCGGAATGTGCGGCTCTTCACCAGTGTGAGCCTTGTCCTGTTTCCCCCTGGACTCTTACTTTTCCCGTTCCGGTTATCTTTATCTTATCGGACTATTCCCGTCCGACAGACCCCCGGTCGCCCAGGCAATACTTAATAGTCAGTTTTCTTACCCGGGACTTGTGCACAAGAATCGCTCGACCGTCCCTTGTTTATTATCTGACACTCCCTCTTGCTTCCTGAGTCTTTTGCCCGAATTTCACTCGCTCAAACCGCTGATGGCAAGCTAGGAGATCAGAGACTGCTGAAATCAGCAGGGTGCACCTTCCCTTCCTTCTTTGCCTCCACCGAGCAGCCGGAGTGGCGATCGCGGATGAGCCCCCAGTTTGTGAGATATGCAATGTGCTCACAATCACTACTCAAAGACTAAATCGTGGAAGCAAGAGATTCTTTATTTTTGAGTCTGCAGAGTCGGGTGCCTCTCCAAGTTGAGACACACCGAAGTCAGAAGGGTAAACCCCCTTTATACACACAATTCTACATCCAACCTCTCCTCCTTTGACCCGCTCCAATCAGATACTGAGGTGGACAACCTGTAGGTACGTCCCCCCAGTACCTCCCACATCATACATCGCATGTCCATGGTAATGAGCAGTTTCTTGACCAGGGGTGTGTTGTAATATTCATTTATTTTATTAAGCATGCTCAGTTGTTCATGACCTACGCTAGTTTTACTCACCTCCAAGTGAATTCTCTCAGTTCTCCTATATCAGCACTAAAGCTAAGCTGTAGTGACAAGGGTCCCATCTATCACTCCATTCTACTGATAAGGATCTATCTACATCACTCCCTTCTACCGCTATACAATGCTATCACTTCTTACTCAAGGATGGATCTGGTAACTTTTATACACAGCTGTGACAGAACCCTCTCCCTGGCCCCTATCGGTTTGAATCCTCTTTAAAGCCCCTTACAATAGTGGGGTTTAATCACTTTATCCCTCACATAAACCACGTAGTAGGTGGAGCTTCTACTAACAAGCAATTGGCTAGTAAGAAGTAACCAATCTACATCTTTCCTTGTAGAAACAAAATAATGCATTGATACAAGGTGGCAAAATAATACAGTAGCCAAAACCACAAACGATGCATATGGGGAAGTATAGATGATTGCACAAAATCACCGTATCTGAGGGGTGGCCTGCTGACCCGTCCGGCGTGTGTGCGGTATAAACCTGCGTCTCCTCCTTTCATCGGTGAAGTGACTGGGGATGGCACCGGAGACCCGCCGAGTGGAGGTGGTGAAATAGGCAAGATAGGCGCTGAACGGCGTGGAGAGGCTGTGGGGGACACATTCTCTGGTTGTTGAGCAGTCGGCCCGGTAGTGGGAGGGTATACAAAACATGAGACCTCAGGATACGGAGCCGCAGGACGTGGTTCCTGCACAGGAAGGAGATGTTGACGGTTGCATCTGTAGATGCCCCTGTTCGCGCTTACCATGTAAGAGCTTAGTTCTTTAGCAGGGTTGTGGATGTGACCCAGATGGCCTTAGACCTTGTTGGTCTGGAGGTGAGCAACCTGTCTACTGGAGAAAGGATTACGGGACTTGTAAAAAATCGTTTCTGCAAGCACCAGGACCAGATTGATGTGGTCTAAAACAGCAGTTGCACATGTAAAACTATCCGCTCACTTTATTGGCTCAGGGCCAGCCAGATTTAATAGTAGGGAAGCACGTACCACTGGCGGATCATTGCGATGAACAATACAAATGTAGTAAGGGTAGTCTCGCTCAGAAAAGGGCCAGCGTTAAGCAATATTAGAGTCAAAGGTCAGAGGACTAGGACGGCGAGACGAGTTTGCCATGATGGAGATAACAGGCACATAAAACAAATGGGAAATAAATAAAACCCGATAAACTTAAACGGGGTGGGTCAGAAATCCCACTTCTGACACCATGTAATGAGTCGAGTCATGCACAAGTCATGGTACAACACATGTTTATTAAAGTTCTCTTACAGCATTCATCTACAAGGTGTTTCAGTAACTAGCAGCTACCTGGACTAAATTACTTAAGGAAATGTCTGATAATATAAACCGCATAGTTGGCAGAGATTCTATTAACAAGCACTACAATTGGTTAGTAAGAAGTAACCAATCTACACTCATGACCATGCCCTTAATATTTTCCTATTCTGAACATACAACTTCCCCTGGGACAGGCAGCATCTCTGGGGAAAAGAGATAGGTGGCGTTTCGGATCAGAACTCTTCTTCAGACTTCATCCCTTTTCTCCAGAGATGTTGACTGATCCAGCACTCCAATTACTCCAGCACCTTGTAATTATCTTTGTTGTAAACAAGCATCTGCAGTTCCTTCCCACATAGAACTTTCCCTGGCTGCTTTACTTCTGCTTGTTGCATTGAAGCAGTAATTAAATTTAAATATATGTATTTATGTTCTTATTTATGTATGTATTTATTTATTTATTTATTTATTTATCTATCATCTATTTATTTATTTATTTGTTTAAATGATTTATGATTAATTATTTAAAATAAACCTTAAGAAGGGTCCCAGCCCGAAACATTGCCTATCCAAGTTGTTTTGGGACGTGGCTTCACCAACAAAGTTATTCCAATTTTAGGTATTTATTTGCCATAAACCAGCCTCCGCA
This sequence comes from Okamejei kenojei, assembly GCA_035221665.1. Lineage (NCBI taxonomy): Eukaryota > Metazoa > Chordata > Chondrichthyes > Rajiformes > Rajidae > Okamejei > Okamejei kenojei. The sequence goes on from CM069131.1 coordinate 95,398,832, forward strand.
GTTCCTTGTTATTACGTTAGATTTTTTTTTGATATATTCTGAAGAAGAGCTACTTTGGAATGTTGGGAAAATGGTGAGTCACAGATTGCAATCTTGCTTGAACAAATAGGTTAACTTCTCAGTGGCCCAAAAAAAGCAGGGATGTGAAGTATTGGAGCAAACATTAGATTATTTCCTTTCTTGAGACTGAATGGCTTACTCTTATGTTGACTGATTTAGTGCATTTATTTTTATGATATTTAGCAGTACTTAAGTTTGTCAGACTAAGTGCACTGACATTATTGAGTTGTTGTTCCATTCCAATGACATTTCAGGAAATGTCCTGCCCGAATGTTAAATAACAGAACAGATGGATCTTGTCAAGAGCTTCCATTATCTGTGCCGCATATTGGTTCTTTTTCAAACTCTGTTAAATCCATTTTATTTCTGTTAGCTTTCTCGTTTTTTTTTTACTTTCCAGACATATACAAAATATAATAATCTTCTCATTTACTGTAAAAGCATCATGGACGATCCTGCCATTATTTCTCAATAAGCTTCCGTGCACTGATCAGTCAGCAATATAATCACATCCAATACCTGAAGTACTATTGTGGTTACATGATTGAATTATAGCGCCAAAAGCTGGACAAATGACCTGAATTCAAGTCAAGAGTATTTAATTGTCATATGCACCAGCAACAAAATAATGCCATTCTTACATGCTGTAGCTTTACAGGCCCATTAATGCAAAACACAGTCTGAAGAAGCGTTTTGGCCCGAAGCGTTGCCTATTTCTGTCGCTCCATAGATGCTGCCTCACCCGCTGAGTTTTTTCCAGCATTTTTGTCTACCATCGATTTTCCAGCAGCTGCAGTTCCTTCTTAAAAACAAATACATTATATATGTATATTATAAATTAATAGGTACAATGCTGTGGTGTTTAATTTGATATTTTTGTGCAGTGAAATAAATAAATCTGGAATCTACTGATTAAAAATTAAATTGGTTTGCCAATGTCTCACTCAGATATAAGATCAGCTTACAACTCCAGACCCATTACACTGTGTTAATTCTGCAGTGCTCGGTGAAATAACTGCTCAAGCTATTCAGCGAACATTGGTTCAAGAAGGCAAGTTGAACCATTAAAATGGTAAATAAATACCCTCCCATTAGCAACACCCACATATCTTCAAGGATTTAAACAAGATTAAATGCATTTTTGTGTTTAAGAGGATATTGAAAGGCACCCCAAATTCTTAATGGTGTTGAGTGGTATAGGTTTCGTTTAGAATTTTTAGTACATATGAAAATGAGGCAATATCTAAAATAGAAAGTAATTGAAGACAGTATACTATTGCAACTGTCTGATGAAGTGTCCCGAGCTGAAACACCACCTATTCCTTTTCTTTCAGAGATACCGCCAGATCTGCTGAGTTACTCTTGCATTTTGTGTACTATCACAACATATTGGCTGAGCTTGAAGTTAATGATTCTGAATGATTCTAAACAATCTCATATTTGATTCTAAACTATCTCATATTCCTCCTGTTCCTTTGCATTTAGTACAAAACAAAATTGGACATACTTATTTATTTAGGGCACACCTCTTTCCTACTAATAATTCCCACCATAACAATTTGTGGCAAAGTCATCTGCTGGTTTAATGGTGGGAATTATTGGTAGGAAAGAGCTGTGCCCTAAATAAATAAGTATGTTCAATTTGGTTTTGTAACAAATGCAAAGGAACAGGAGTAATCAGCAATGACTCAGCAGGTATCATGCTCACAGATGAGAGTCATTGTTATGGGTTCAAATCCCAAACCAGAACGATCTGGCATTTGGACCCATTCGATCTGTGCTCAATCTAACCTACCATCCCAGAGTATTACTTTTGGATTAGGCAGTGAATCTTTTTTCAAACATTTGCTTTCTGTCCCTGATAGACATAAAAATATTACAAAGAGTTTGATCTTGACCACTTCCTGTTGTACTGTATATTGATTTTAGAAAACTCGCTGCCACTTACATTTGTGATTTTTGGCCATCTTACTCAGAGTCCCCCTCCGCTGCACAGGACAAGAGGATTTTTCCCATCAATAAAAAATAAGAGTTATTAGTGTTTAAAAAATGTTGAGATTCTCTCACCTGAAGGCCACGCCCCTTCCGGAGGGACTATAAAACCCAGAAGTGTTGAGTGCCTCAGTCAATCTCTGTAAGATGGACAATAGACAATAGACAATAGGTGCAAGAGTAGGCCATTTGGCCCTTCGAGCCAGCACCGCCATTCAATGTGATCATAGCTGATCAATCCCAATCAGTACCCCGTTCCTGCCTTCTCCCCATATGCTCTGCTATTTTTAAGAGCCCAATCAAGCTCTCTCTTGAAAGCATCCAAAGAACCTGCCTCCACCGCCCTCCGAGGCAAACAATTCCACAGACTCATCACTCTCTGTGAGAAAAAGTGTTTCCTCATCTCTGTTCTAAATGGCTTAATCATAATTCTTAAATAAAGCTTACTCCTTATTCTTAAATGCTTACTCCTTATACTTAATGGGGGAGCGAGAGGGTCACATCTCTCAGTCTGAGCAGTGAATAACATTGAACATATATCTACTAAACTGTGAGTGGTTTTACTGACTTGTGCCCTTAATGTGGTTGGAAAATATAATTTGGAAATGCTAAAGCTGTGTTGCCTTCGGTATGGAAATGCTAAAGCTGTTGCCTAATTAAAGTTGCCTTGCCTAATTAAAGTTGCCTTGCCTAATTAAAGTTACCTTGCCTTCTATATAATTACAAGTCTAATCTTGACCACTTCCTGTTTGCGCTGTATATTGATTTTAGGAAAAAGTGCTACCACGTATGGCTGTGATTTTTGGCCATCATACTCAGCATCCCCCTTTGCTTATCAGGTGCCGAGAATTTTTCCCATCAATGAAACATAAAATAATTATTAGCGTTTGAAACATTTTGAGATTCTCTCTCCTGTCAATCACACCATGAAGGTGGGGGGGAGGACTATAAAACCCAGAAGTGTGGGCGTGGTTCAGTCTCTGCAAAATGGAGGAGGGAGACATCACGATTCGCTGTCTTTAGTTGCCTTGCACCATACTTGAAATGGTATGAAACTGCACTTGAATGTGGTGGCCTTGCACCCTGCTTGAAGCAGTAAGAAATTGCACTTGAATTTGGTGGCCTTGCACCCTGCTTGAAATGGAATTTCAAGGAATAGCCTTGAGTCAACTGCCTGCCCACCAGCCGTGAGTGAGCAAGCTGCCAGCAAAACAGGCTTGAGTGACTGAGCCGCCAGCCCAAGAACCCATTCGGCCCACAATGTCCATACTAGCCCTCTGGAAACCAGTCCCTTCAGCCCTCAACACCCATACTAGCGCTCCAGAAAGCCCCCCCCCCCCCCCCCCCCCCCCACTGGCCACCAATATTGGAATTGGTGGAGAGCTGGAATATTGTGTTGGAGGACCAGCCCTCCCTGGTGATGCTGGGATCCAACAGGTCCCACTTAGTCTAGTTTCAAATAAATACAGGAAAGTTTGCCTGTGTGCTGGCTGTTAATTCTTCTCTCAATCTAGATTAGAATAAACCGATTATCTAGTCATTATGACATCTGTGATATCATGTCTGTGTGAGTTTGCTGAATATATATTTGTTGCTATAATTTTCAGGGTTCAAGGGTACCCGGACATGGTGCCGACAGACAAGAAGCCGAAGCAAAGAAGTTGGGGAGAGTGAAGGGGGAGACGGGAGCATGGGGTTCATTTTCCCACACAAGCAATAGGTGACTGGGCAATCTGAACCCAAGCACCAAGTTGAAAGTGGTCGAAGGTGTGCATCGCTAGGGACAGCCCCCACTCTCCCACAGCCACCCTCCGTGGGCTGCGAGTCGGGTGGAGCGGAGGTTTGGAACAATGTTCATGCCTTCACAGTGATGTGATGGACGCGGGGGTCTGGACCAATCGCTGAAAAGTCCGCCCCCCGGCAACGTCATGTCCGTTATTGCACTTTTCTGTGAGCGGCAGTCTGTCCTTTGGCCTGCAGGTGATGCCTTTCGTATAGGTGGTGTTTCGACAGAGCCGCCATTCGGTAAGTTTGCTTTTAGGCAATGCAGTTTTTCGGTTCCTTGGGTTTTAGGCATCCCGCCCATTACTTTGCAATTAGACGTCCCATCCTTTCGGTTGGTGGGCGTTTCGTCTTCGGACTCTTTCAATTTATTGGCGTTTCGGTCTCGTTTCCATTCCGTTCTTTGGCTTCGACTTCGGCCTCTCGTCCGTCGGCGCCACATCCGCACACAGGGTCAAGAGTCTTTTATTATCATATGTCCTGAAATGAAACAACAAAATTCTTACTGCAGCAGCACAACAGATATATAAACATAGTACCATGATAAATAACAAAAATTAAGTTCAGTACTTAAAAAAACATACAATTATTTCCCTGTGACAATAGCAATATTATTGTAAAAGTAGATCGTTAGTTGTAAAGCACGTTGGATATTAAGAATTTGCAGAAATTCTGTACTGTAAATACAAATCTTCATTTTCTTTTAGAACAAAGATGAGGGGAAATTCAACATTTGTCATGTTACAGCATTCTCAGTTTAAATATTGACCTTTAATTTGTAACGTGATGGTTTGAGCATAGGTACGAATCAAAATAGTATCTTCCAGATTTTTGGTGTGGTTTTAAATTTGTAGTCCAGCCATTGATTCAAGTAAGCCTTGGAGTGTGGCATTAGATGTCAATGATGCTATCATTCACTTCAATTAAATATTATTCTGTCTGAAGTGTAGATTGTCTTTGTCCTCGGTAAATTCCAAGATGGCGGCACTGGCTTAACAGTTGCGACCCGCCTGCAGTCCGTCTGTTATTTTATTTTTTTGTCCTGTTTTTAGTTGGTTTTGTTTTATTAGATTGTGTGTGTATGTGGGTGGGGGGGAGTAACATGTCTAGGTCTCATCCTTCGGGGGGGAGGGGTGCAACTTTTCTGTCGTATTCCCCGTCTTTGTCTCAGTCTGCGCCGAGGCCTAATGGCGGAGCTGGCGGCCTCAGTCCCCGGGGCTGTTCCAGCGGCGGCGGCGGCGACCCGACTCGGTCCCGGAGCGGTTCCAGCAGTGGCAGCAGCAGCAGCGACCCGACTCGGTCCCGGAGCGGGTCCAGCAATGGCAGCAGCAACGGCAGCATCAGCGGCAGCAACGGCAGCATCAGCGGCAGCAACAGCAGCAGCGGCAGCGACCCGACTCGGTCCCGTAGCGGTTCTGGCAGCAGCGGCGGCGGCGTTACGATTCGGTCCCAGAGCGGTTCCAGCAGCAGCAGCGGCGGCGGCGGTCCGGCTCTGTCCAGGGGCGGTCCCAGCAGCGGCGGCAGCAGCAGCAGCAGCAGCGGCCCGACTCGGTCCTGGAGCGGTTCCAGCAGTGGCACGGCAGCAGCAGCAGTGGTGACCCGACTCCATCCCGGAGTCGCGAGTCGGTGGAATCGGCCGCGGGCCCAGTGGACGACATCGTCGGGTGCGCGCAGCTCACAGGTTTTTATGAGCTCCCGCAACAACAGCTTCGTCCACTGGTCTGGAGGGCGGCAACCGGCCCGTTCGCGGAGCTCAGATGAACCGCGGGACTGACTTACTTACCATCACCCAGTGGGGTCACAAAATCTGAAGCCTGGTCACCTCGGCGCAAAGGGAACAAAGAGGGAAGAGACAGAGACTTTAAGACTTTGCCTTCCATCACAGTGAGGTGGTGTTTGGTGAACTCACTGTGGTGGATCTTAAATTTGTGTTTATTGTGTGTTCTGTCATTTAAAAAAAATATATATGTATGACTGCAGGGGAATGAAATTTCGTTCAGACCGAAAGATCTGAATGACAAATAAAGAATCTAATCTAATCTAATCTAATCTAAGATTGGTTACTTCTTACTAACCAATTGTAGTGCTTGTTAGTAGAATCTCCGCCTACTATGCGGTTTATATTATCAGAAGTCTGCTTAAGTAATTAGTCTGAGTAGCTGCTAGTTTACTGTAACACCACGCAGAAGAATGTGTGAGTGGACTTTAATAAACATGTGTTGTACCTTGACATGCATATGACTCGCTTCATTACATGGTGTCAGCGAGATGCCGGTTCCTACTGACGTTACGAGTTTACAAAGATTCCTTGGAATGGTCAACTATCTGGGAAAATTAATTCCCATCCTCAGCGATATATCTGCCCCCCTGCAGGAACTGACACACAAAGGCACTGAATGGTTCTGGTATTCACAGCACCAAAGAGCTTTTGATATCCTCAAGTTGCATCTGGCCAGCGCACCCACCCTCGCCTATTTCGCTTTAGAGTTGCCCGTGACACTCACTTTTAATGCGTCCCAGTACAGACTTGGCGCTGCTTGCCTACAAACCTCCAACAATGACGACGGCAAGCCTGTTGGTTATGCCTCCCGCACCCTTACTGATACTGAACAACGTTACGCCCAAATTGAAAAATAGTTACTTGCAGTGGTTTTCGCCTGCACAAAATTCAAGGACTTGGAAAATCTGTGACTGTAGAAACAGACCACCAGCTGCTGGTCACTATCTTGAACAAACCAGTCCACGCCGCTCCGGCTCGCCTACAATGGATGATGATGCAGCTACAACATTTCGATTTCAACATAGTCTACAAAAAGGGCAAGGACATGCACACAGCTGACACGCTATCAAGAGCCCCACGCAAAACCAGTGAACAACAGCCCTCTGAACAGGATCAGTTCACAGTAATGAAGGTATCGTATGTTCCTACTGAATGCCTAAGCAGCTGGCAGAGCACACGGCTGCTGACAAGATTTTACAATTGCTGTCTGCAGTCATCCGGCATGGCTGGCCAGATAAACAACACAGCATCCCACTCACGATTCACTCATACTACCTGGTTCGTGACGAACTCATGCTATAGGATGGGATTATAGTTAAGGGTCACAAAGCAGTCATCCCAGCTGTTCTTCAGGTACTACAATGCCATCCACAGGGGCCACCCCAGTGTAGAGGCAACCTTACAACAGGCGCAGAGCATGTTTTACTGGCCTAGTATGACCAAAAAAAACCTGACGTCCGCACCATCTGCAAAAGCCTATTGCCACCCCAACAGAAACAACCCTTACTATCGCACCTAGTTCCTCCCCTGTCATGGCCCACAGTAGCCACTGACATATTTGAATGGCATGGAAAACACTACCCGGTTCTCATCCACTCATATTCTGGCTGGTTCGAAATCGACCTACTCCAAACATTCACTTCAGAAGCAGTCATCCAGAAGTTGTCACACCATTTCTCTGTGCACGGTTCCCCTATCCGACAATGGCAGTCAGTTCACCAGTAAGCTCTTCAGAAACTTCGCTCAACGATGGGACTTTCGACATATCACCTGCAGCCCTGAGTTTCCGCAGTCCAATGGACTCGCCGAACAGGCTTTCCAAAGTGCAAAACGTTTAATGGAGCTTTCTTACCTTGCCAAGTCCGATGCCCTCCTGGACCTGCTCAACTTTAGGAACATTGACCACGATCCAATACTGGGTTCTCCAGCCCAACGACTGATGTCTCGCCAAACCCATGCTGCCCTGCCCGTACAACAGCAGCTGTTGCAGCCACAGGTCCGTTCACCTCCCGTGGTCCAGAAACAACTCCAAATGAAGTGTGATGCACAAGATCAATATTTTGACAAGTCCAGCAAGCCACTTATACCTCTCTCCACTGGACAGGTGGTTCGCCTTCAGACCGACAAGGGCTATGGCCATCTGGGTCACATCCACAGCCCTGCTAAAGAACCGCGCTCTTACCTGGTAAGCGCGGACGGAGGCCTTTACAGACGCAGCTGTCAACATCTCCTTCCTTTGAAGGAACCACGTCCTGCGACTCCATATCCAGAGGTCACACGTTTTATATACCCTCCCACTGACGAGCCGACTGCTCAACACCATAGACTGTGTCCCTCGCAGCCTCTCCACGGCGTTCAGCACCCTGCTCACCTACCTCGCCACCTCCACTCAGTGGGTCTCCGGTGCCATCCCAGGTCACTTCCCCAGTCACTTCCTGATGAACGGAGGAGGTGTGGATTTATACCGCATGCGCACCGGATGGGTCAATAGGCCACCCCTTATATACGGAGATTTTGTGTAATCATCTATACTTCCCCATATGCGTTATTAGCATTTTGGTTACTGTATTATTTAGCCACAAGTTATCAATGCTTTATTTTGTTTCTACAAGGAAAGATATAGATTGGTTACTTCTTACTAACCAATTGTAGTGCTTGTTAGTAGAAGCTCTGCCTACTATGCGGTTTATATTATCAGAAGCCTGCTTAAGTAATTAGTCTGAGTAGCTGCTGGCCTACTGTAACACCTACTGTAGCCTACTGTCCACTGCCTCGAGAATATAAAGTGTTGGATGGCCCAGAACTTCCTCCAACTAAACTAGAATAAGTCTGAGGTCATCCTTCTCGGCCCCTCGGACTCAATCAAAACGATAGCAGACATCCTTGGAAGCCTTACCCCATTACTCAAACCTCACGTCAAAAACTTTGGCATGATATTTGAGTCAGCATTGAAATTTGACAAACAAGTCAATGCCGTGGTAAAAGCTAGCTTCTTCCAGCTTCGGACAACAGCTAAAATAAAAAAATTCCTCCAGTTTGATGACCACGAAAAGATCATCCACATATTTATCTCCTCCCGCCTCGATTACTGCAACTCCCTTTACACTGGCATCAGCCAATCTTCCCTGTCCTGCCTGCAACTGGTCCAAATGCCGCAGCGAGACTCCTGACAGCGAGACTCCTGACCTGAAAAAGGGACCACATCACCCCGATTCTGGCCTCTCTCCACTGGCTCCCTGTGCGGTTCCGAATAAATTTCAAAATTCTTCTTTATGTTTACAAAGCCCTTAACCGGCTTGCCCCCACATACATCAAAAGTCTGCTTACCCACCACACGACCTCCAGGGGTTACTGAACATCCCGCGGTCCAGGCATAAGCTCAGGGGCGACCGCGCCTTTGCGGTTGCAGCTTCTGGACTGTGGAACAGCATTCCTCTTCCCATCAGAACTGCCCCCTCCATCGACTCAAAAGAGTCGAGACTTAAAACACATCTTTACTCTCAAGCCTTTCTAGACAACCACTGAGGGAGGGCTATATGTATTTATTTATGTATGTACTTAATCTATGAACCACTGTTGTATAACGTTAGTACCTCCACCAATGTAAAGCACTTTGGTCAACGAGAGTTGTTTTTTAAATGTGCTATAGAAATAAGAGTGACTTGACTGACTTGACTTGACCATGCAGAAGAATACTGTGAGTAGACTTTAATAAACATGTGTTGTACCTTGACATGCATATGACTCGCTTCATTACACAAAGTGAAAATCTAGCTCTCTAATCTTGATATACTGCACAGTCATAGAGGCATACAGCTTGGAAACAGACCCCTCTGCCAACTTGTCCATGCCGACATATATGCCCCATCTATACTAGTCCCATCAGCCTGCGTTTGGCCCATATCTCTCTAAACATTTCCTATCCACCTACCTGTACAAATACCTTTTAAATGTTTGTATAGTACCTGCCTCTATTACCTCCTCTGGCAGTTTGTTCCACATACCTGCCACCTTCTGTATGAAAATGTTGCCCCTCATTTTAATATTAAATGTTTCCCCTCTCACGTTAAACACGTGTCCTCTGGTTTTTGATTCTCTACTCCTGGTAAGATATACTGCAGCTCCATGTCTGGAGGGATATCACATTACATTTGATTGAGAATCAAAACCAATCAAAATAAAATCTTACATCCGACAAAATGCATCTTTAGAATTCTCCTATTACCCACAAGACTATTTATCACACATCATTTACAAAACCCTCTTGACTGACATTCAGAATAGAGACACAAAGGACAGCAAATATGTATCCAGGAAACCACAAGAGATGGTATACAATGAAAACCTGAACAAAAAAGCAAGTTGCCGGAGGTCCTCAGTTGGCAGTCAGAATGTATGGAGGAAAATGAACAGACATTTTGGGTTAGGAGTAAAGGGGTGATTGGCAGATTAAACAGGATGGGGACAAAGAAGGTATAGATAGTAACCAAGGCTGGAGGTAATAAGTGAAGAAGACAAGAAGTGGAAAAGACAAGAAATCCACACATAGAAGCCAGTCTGCCTGGATTCATGAGCAAAAAAACCCAACAAACTGAAGGAACTCAGTGAGTCAGATGCATCCGTAAATTAAAATGGGCAAATAACTCTTCACCCTGCTCTGGAAGGGCATTGGTGAGCTGGGAAGAGTACAGAGAAGATTTATGAGGTAATTGCCTGGACTTGAGGGCTTGAGCTCACACCATCGCAGGCCAAGAATGGACATCAGGTAGAGCCCTGCCTGAGGTCATTTGTGTCTGGCCTGATTGTCCCTGTTCTTTTCTCACCTCTGGCTCATCACCCTCCCCCCCCCCCCCCCCCCCCCCCCCCCCCCCCCCCCCCCCCCCACCCAGACATGGCAAAGAATCATTTGGGTTCCTTTATAAATGTGCAAAATAGCCATCCACATTTTCCACAATATGTTGTGCTCAGGCAATTTGGTATTCCTCAGCCCAAATCCAAGGAAATGTTTTATTATATCTCTCAGCAGAAATATGTCCTGCGATCTTCTTTTACTTTGAAAACATCGCTTCGAGCAGTAATCTAATAATCCTGCCTCGGTCAGGGTCATTTTCTAATGCATACTGAAATTTCATAATTTTCAACAGGAAAGGAGTACATTGTTTATCGTCATTTCTCCAGTTTGTTTTGGTGCACTTATTTCTGATAAAATGAAATCATACTGCAGTTGAATACTTTGGCTTTACAAAAAAGTCTTCTTCACTCTCTAATAATTTCAAACTTAATTAGCTTCATCAAAAGCTCTAAATTCAGTTCTAAATGTCTGAGTATGTAATGCAGGATCTTCTGACTCTATTTCTGAGCCTATGTATGCAAATCATATGATAACTCTGGCGTTGTGACTCCTAGGAAGATGTTAGAATAATTAACAGCAAATTGTTAACATATTGCAACATTGTGTTTTAAGTATGCGTTGGTCAATTAATTGCATTTGATTTTAACACCCACAGTCTACCAGTTTCATACCTCCCAACTTTGTTTCTACCCATTTGACAATTGTTTTATTCCCTATATTGATGACATTTCAGGTTGGGACCCTTCATCAGACCGATTGTTATAGGGGGTAGAAAACTGGAAAGAGGTGGGAATGGGACCATGCCAGGCAAGTGATAAGAGAGCCACCTATCACATTCCAAGGCTTATTCCCCCACCCACTACAATTAGTCTGAGGAAGGACCCTGACCCAAAATATCGCATATTCATGTCCACCAAAGATGCTGTCTGACCCTCTAACTTACTCCAGCACATTTTTGTTTGGCAAACCAGCGTCTACAGTTCCTTGTGTCACTCTTTTTTAATTCCATTACTTCTCTGGAGATACCCAAAAAAAGGAAACATGGTGTAGATTTAGACGTTTCGCCCAATCTTAAGGATTTGTTCACAGCCACAGCACTTTAGCAGCATGGTGGCACCGCAGTAAATTTGCTGCCTTACAGCGCCAGAGACTCGTATTTGATCCTGACTATGGGTGCTGTCTGTACAGAGTTTATACCTTCTCCCCGTGACTGCGTGGGTTTTCCCAGGTGCTCCATTTTCCTCCCACATTCCAAAGAGGTATAGGTTTATACGTTAATTGACTTCAGTAACAATTGTAAATTGCCCCTAGTGTGTAAGATAGTGCTATCCTGCGGTTTATTGGTTAATTGACCAGTAAAGATTGTAAATTGCTCCTAGTGTGTAGGATAGTGCTATCCTATCCTCCTTATGCCATTACATGCAGATCACTGGACATGGTGGGTCGAAGGGCCTGTTTCGATGTACTATCTCTAAACTAAACTAAACTAAACTAATCACAAGCAGATTAGATGCTCTCATAGTTTAGTTTCTGGTTGGAGAAACAAAGAAAAGTTACATTGCTAGAATAATTAATTTTCAGCTGTTTTATAGCTGTTTTAAAAGTTCATTTCTCTGTTTTAATAGTTCAGATGGATGTAGAAGATTTCATATCCCAATTTACCATATGGACCTCATCAAGCAGTGGCTAGCAATTCTTCGAATGAATACGACTAAAAACAGAGCATAACAGAGCTATTTATATATGTTGTTTGCTGCTTGTGGGATCTCAGAGTCTCATCGAAACACACCTTAGAAAATGTTAGAATAATTAAAAGCAAATTGTTACCATATTCTACATTTTGCAACATTGTGTTTCAAATATGCATTGGCCAACAAATTGCATTTGATTTTCACACCCACAGTCTACCAGTTTCATACCTCCCAACTTTGTTTCTACCCATTTCACAATTGTTTTATTTATGTGAAGAGCTTTGTGATGTTCCAAAGATGGGATAAAGTATTCTAAAATATAAAAAAATTAATTCCTCAATCAATATGGCCATATATCGAAAAAAACTGGTGATATATTTCTGCGGTGTATACGCGTTATTTTCCCCTTTTGCTTATATTACAATGGCTCTCTTTCAAAATCATTTAATTCACTGGAAAAATGCTTTGGGAGATCGTGAGGACATGAAAGGAATCGTATAAATGCATATTCTTTATTTCTGAGTTCAGGCAATTCTACTTGCACAGTAACAGCACTATCCAAATAAAGCTAGTTAATGCATTCACACTGGGAAGCATTCGTTTTATTTCAAAAAAATTGACGACGTCTTCATAGAAATTAACTTGCACATATGCTAATAGTCAGTCATGCTACAGGAAATACCCTTAAGGAAAAATAATGGGAAAAAAAACTGCACTTTAACAGCTGGTTTGTCATATATTATTTCTTTCTGAACGAATATGAATTAAACATAACTGTAACTTGCAGAAATCACCAGTTAACCCTAAAACCTTTTTTGATCAGAAGTCTCTGCAGCTGACAATGAGAGAAAGTAACTTATGAATGTTCGGTAATCTCTAACACTGCCTTCCAAACTGATAGCCCCAAATCTCATGCAAAATAGTTATTACTTTTGCAGCTGCATGTTATATTTTTTAAATTGCTAATTATCAGGTGGAAAAAAGCCAATAGTTCCCAAAGATATGTTCATGTTTATGGAAGTTTTCTGATATGTTTCACAAAAGTTATTCTTTCCACTACCCAAGATTTTTTAAATAGAAGAACTGAATCATTCTTTATAGGTTCAGGCCTTTAAAGAATCAAATCTGAATCTTAGCAGCTTCTTTATGACACATACCTCTTCATGAACGTTCGTAAAACAAACATTCACAGACCATCAAATTATTCTTAAAGCTTTTCAGATTAAATTTGTGTCCAACTATGACTAAATACAATAGTCATAGAGTCATAGTCATAGATTAATACAGTGTGGAAAAAGGCCCTGAGGCCCAACTTGCCCACACCGGCCAACAATGTCCCAGCTACCATAGTCACACTTGCCTGCGCTTGGTTCATAACCCTCCAAACCTGTCCTATCCATGTATTTGTCCAACTGTTTCTTAAACAATGGGATAGTTCCAGCCTCAACTACCTCCTCTGCAGCTTGTTCCAGACACCCACACCCTCTGTGTGAAAAAGTTACCTCTCATATTCCGATTAAATCTTTTCCACTTCACCTTGAACCTATGGTCCTCTGGTCCTCAATTCCCCTACTCTGAACAAAAGATGATGTGCATCAACCCGATCTATTCCTCTCATGATTTTGTACACCGCCATAAGATCTCCCCTCATCCTCCTGCGCTCCATGGAATAGAGACCCAGCCTACTCAACCTCTCCCTATAGCTCACACCCTCTAGTCCTGGCAAAATCCTCGTAAATCTTTTCTGAACCCTTTCAAGCTTGACAATATCTTTCCTATAACATGGTGCCTAGAACTGAACACAATATTCTAAATGCGGTCTCACCAAGTCAATGGTCAATGGTTCTTTATTGTCATATGTACATAGGTACAGTTAAATTATTTTTTTGCATACAGTTCAGTAAAGTTTTGCCATACCTAAGCACAACACCTGATTAATACAAAGTGTTTAGAAATAGTTTACTGAGACCGCTTGCAAGAGTCACTAAGTTTTGCTGCTATTTTCAGTCCGGTCCATGTGATAAGTCTCCTGGAGAGAACCTAATCCAGGCAAGCCCCAGGCTGCTGCAGGGCTTTCAGTGATTGCCTCCATTCAGATCATCCAGTGAACCATTGTCCCACTCCTCGCCTGATCATCTTTGGCCTTTGTGTCCCGGAGGTGCCTTGAGTCACGGGAGGTAAGACCCCGGTTCACTCTCTTATGTTCGCCGTCAACGGCTCCCTCCACCTCTCCTGTTCTCCCTGCGGCTTCCCTCTGCACGAATGACTGAAAAGTCGGTGAAGATAGAGCTTTCAAAAGTAGATGGAATCTCCAGAGGACTGGGTAACGGCATGAGATCATTTGGACAGCTCTTTCAGAGATCTTGTATGGTCAGAAGAGGCAAATAGTCTTCATCTTTGATGTGAATACCCTTTAACTTAGTGTGGAAAGGAAAGTTTCCTGTTAACAAAACTGGTGTTTTTCAAACTTTTGCAAAGATATTTGAATAAATCTCAACAGAGTTTCATGATTTTACACCTCAATGAGCAGACACTGAATCTCTTAAATCCCCGTGTCCTGCTCCACATTACTGATGTGCCAAGCCAAAACTTAGAAGTTGGGATGCACAAATCGATAAAGACTGCAAAATCTATAAAAGGACTGAAGAGTTTGAAGGAGAAGATAACAATCGTTAACTTTGTTCTCAGATCACATATTACAAAGTAAACTTAACAAACGATCAATGTCCTGGTCAAATCCATTATGTTTATTGTGTACATGAAAGAATTGAGTCCAAATTAAGTTAGAATTAGTTCAGAAATAAACTACTGGCTGTCAGCAGCTTGTATTTCTTTGCATTCCGCCCTCAGCTTTAAGCCATGGACAGCTAGCGATTGAATAGCTTCCCGAATACATGGGAGAAGTTACGGCAGGCAAGAGATTAATTTACTTTACTTTAGGTTACTTGTTCATGTTTTCGTGTATTGGGATGGGTTGCTGATTAGCCGCAAACTCCACAGGGAACTGGTGCAGAGGGGCAACAGTGCATGTTGGAATTTTGTTCCTGTAAATTGGAGGGCGTGGGGGGCACCGTCCTGTACGGGTATGGCTGCCCAGCCTGCAGCTGTCCATCTTTTCTCTCTTTTTTAAAATTTTTAGTTAGTT
This sequence comes from Okamejei kenojei, assembly GCA_035221665.1. Taxonomy (NCBI): domain Eukaryota; kingdom Metazoa; phylum Chordata; class Chondrichthyes; order Rajiformes; family Rajidae; genus Okamejei; species Okamejei kenojei. The sequence goes on from CM069131.1 coordinate 95,414,134, forward strand.
GAGCTTTTCTGTTTTTTGGAGTCCTAGCATTTTTTATGTGGGGGTGGGGGAGGGGAAGGGGGAAATTGCTTTCTAGAGTCCCTACCTGGTCGGAAAGGCAGCTTTCTCCGGGCTGCACCGTCGACCCGTCCTCACGGCCTACCAGCGTGCCTGGAGCAGCGTATCCTGGGGGGGACCGCCCAGAGCCACGGCTTCGGCAGCAGCGCAGCGCTGGAGCACCATCGTAGAGCGGAGCGGGCGATACCTTGCCTGGGTCACTGCGCTAGAGCGCCGGTGAGCTGAAGACCGCAGGTGAAAATCACGGAGTTGTGAGGCGGCCGGCCGCGGGCGGCGGCGCTGAAATTTAAATCGGGAGCCTGGGATCTCTCGGCGAGATCGCCAGTTGTGGAGCTCCATCCAGTGCGGCCTGTAGGCATCGGAAGCCGCGGTCTCCAGCAAGGAAGCGGCCGTTACAGGCACCCCGAGCTGCTGAGAGAGTTCTCCCACTGCCAGAGCACCATCACCCGGCGAAGAAGGACCTGGAACATCGGCCCCCGTAGCGGCGACTTTGGGGGTCTCAATATTACCTTCGTAATAAGGTGGATGAGTTGAATGTGCAGATAGCTATTAATAATTATGATATAGTTGGGATCACGGAGACATGGCTCCAGAGTGACCAAGGCTGGAAGCTGAACATCCAGGGATATTCAATATTCAGGAAGAATAGACAGAGAGGAAAAGGTGGGGTAGCGTTGCTGGTTAGAGAGGAGATTAACGCAATAGAAAGGAATGCATTAGCTTGGAGGATGTGGAATCGATATGGGTGGAGCTGCGAAACACTAAGGGGCAGAAAACGCTAGTGGGTGTTGTGTACAGGCCACCTAATAGTAGTAGTGGAGTTGGGGATGGCATCAAACAGGAAATTAGAAATGTGTGCAACGAAGGTAAAACCATTATAATGGGTGACTTCAATCTACATATAGATTGGGTGAATCAAATTGGCAGGGGTGCTGAGGAAGAGGATTTATTGGAATGTATGCGGGATAGTTTTCTAGACCAACATGTGGAGGAACCAACGAGAGAGCAGGCTGTTCTAGACTGGATATGTGTAATGAGGAAGGGTTAGTTAGCAGCCTTGTTGTATGTGGCCCCTTGGGCAAGAGTGACCATAATATGGCTGAGTTCTTCATTATGATGGAGAGTGACATTGTTAATTCAGAAACACGGGTCCTGAACTTCAAGAAAGGTAACTTTGAGGGTATGAGACGTGAATTGGCCAAGATCGACTGGCAATTGATTCTTGAAGGGTTGACGGTGGATATGCAATGGAAGGCATTTAAAGACTGCATGGATGAACTACAACAATTGTTCATCCCAGTATGGCAAAAGAATAAATCAGGGAAGGTGGTGCATCCGTGGATAACAAGGGAAATCAGGGCTAGTATCAAAGAAAAAGATGAAGCGTACACATTAGCTAGAAAAAGCAGCCTACCAGGGGACTGGGAGAAATTCAGAGACCAACAGAGGAGGACAAAGGGCTTAATTAGGAAATAGAAAATGGAGTATGAAAGAAAACTGGCAGGAAACATAAAAACTGACTGCAAAAGTTTTTATAGATATGTGAAGCGCAAAACATTAGTTAAAACAAATGTAGGTCCCTTGCATTCAGACATGGGTGAATTGATCATGGGGAACAAGGACATGGCAGACCAATTGAATAACTACTTTGGTTCTGTCTTCACTAAGGAAGGCATAAATAATTTGCCGGAAATAGCAGGGGATCGCGGGTCAAATGAGGTGGAGGAAATGAGTGAAATCCAGGTTAGCCTAGAAAGTGGTGTTGGGTAAATTGAATGGATTAAAGGCCAATAAATCCCCAGTGCCAGATAGGCTGCATCCCAGACTACTTAAGGAAGTAGCCCCAGAAATGGCAGATGCCTTACTGATAATTTTTCAAAGCTCTTTAGATTCTGGAGTAGTTCCTGAGGATTGGAGGGTAGCTAATGTAACCCCACTTTTTAAAAAGGGAGGGAGAGAGAAAACAGGGAATTACAGACCAGTTAGTCTAACATCAGTAGTGGGGAAACTGCTAGAGGCAATTATTAAAGATGGGATAGCAGCGCATTTGGAAAGTGGTGAAATCATTGGACAAAGTCAGCATGGATTTACGAAGGGTAAATCTTGTCTGACGAATCTTATTGAATTTTTTGAGGATGTAACTAGTAGAGTGGTTAAGGAAGAATCAGTGGATGTGTTGTATCTGGACTTTCAGAAGGCTTTCGACAAGGTCCCACACAAGAGATTGGTATACAAACTTAAAGCACATGGTATTGGAGGTTCAGTATTGATGTGGATAGAGAACTTGCTGGCAGACAGGAAGCAAAGAGTAGGAGTGAACGGGTCCTTTTCAGGATGGCAGACAGTGACTAATGGGGTGCCGCAAGGCTCAGTACTGGGACCTCAGCTATTTACAATATATATTAATGATTTGGACGAGGGAATTAAATGCAACATCTTGAAGTTTGCGGATGACACGAAGCTGGGGGGCAGTGTTAGCTGTGAGGAGGATGCTAGGAGGCTGCAGGATGACTTGGATAGACTGGGTGAGTGGGAAAATGCATGGCAGATGCAGTATAATGTGGATAAATGTGAGGTTATCCACTTTGGTGGCAAAAACAGGAAGGTAGACTATTATTTGAATGGTGACCGATTAGGAAAAGGGGAGATGCAGCGAGACCTGGGTGTCATGGTACATCAGTCATTAAAAGTAGGCATGCAGGTGCAGCAGGCTGTGAAGAAAGCGAATGGTTTGTTGGCATTCATGGCAAAAGGATTTGAGTACAAGAGCAGGGAGGTTTTACTGCAGTTGTACAGGGTCTTGGTGAGGCCACACCTGGAGTATTGCGTACAGTTTTGGTCTCCTAATCTGAGGAAAGCCATTCTTGCCATAGAGGGAGCACAGAGAAGGTTCACCAGACTGATTCCTGGGATGGCACGACTTCCATATGAAGAAAGACTGGATAGACTTGGCTTGTACTCGCTGGAATTTAGAAAATTGAGGGGTGATCTCATAGAGACGTGCAAAATTCTTAAGGGGTTGGACAGGCTAGATGCAGGAAGATTGTTCCCGATGTTGGGGAAGTCCAGGACAAGGGGTCACAGTTTAAGTGTAAGGGGGAAGTCTTTTAGGACGGAGATGAGAAAATCGTTTTTCACACAGAGAGTGGTGAATCTGTGGAATTCTCTGCCACAGAAGGTAGTTGAGGCCAGTTTGTTGGCCATATTTAAGAGGGAGTTGGATGTGGCCCTTGTGGCTGAAGGAATCAGGGGATATGGAGAGAAGGCAGGTACAGGATACTGAGTTGGATGATCAGCCATGATCATATTGAATGGCGGTGCAGGCTCGAAGGGCCGAATGGCCTGCTCCTGCACCTAATTTCTATGTTTCTATGTTTCTATGTTTAATAGGCCTGACTATGGGTGAACTGGGGATGGGGTCTGGACTTTGTGCCTTCCCTCATAATGGGATGCATTGTGGGGGGGATGTTTTTTATGTTTTATGTTAAATTCTTTAATGTTATGTCTTATCTTTATCTATGTGCTGCATGGCAAGACAAATTTCACTGCACCAATTGGTGTATGTGACAATAAATGTCCTTTGTCCTTTGTCCTTGGAGCAAGAAAATGCTGGAGATCATATGGCACGGAACACTTACTCAGCTCTGAGCCCAAGGGAATTCCTTAAGTTGAAACAAGGAACACCTGAACCTACTGGTTATGCACCAACATCCATAGTGCACCCATTCATTTGAATGAGGTCACTTACGTTTTCATTCAGGTACATTTTATGTTTAATTTCTTTAATTTTGTGTATATTTGAGGTTATAATTCATGAACAGCAATTTAATATGTCTTTAACTATAGTAAGTTTCTGTTTATTGATTGATTTGAACGTTTCCGGATATTTATGAAAAGACTATAGCCAGTTCCTCATTTTCAGCCACCTGCGGCATCACACACAGCAGGCCACCTCACACACATTAATCACACCTCTTGGTATTAGATTAATATTATTAATTCACTCGTTTTACTTCATCCCCGCCATACCCACTCATGCATACCCCCTGCCTCGCAGGTGCGAACAGAGAGCGAGAGGGAGGGGGTTAGAGAGAGAGGGCAGAGAGAGGAGGGGCAGAGACTGAGAGGGGGCAGAGACAGAGGCAGAGAGAGAGAGAGAGATAGAGAGAGAGACAGGGAGAGAGATTGGGGGAGAGGAGAGGGGGGAGAGAGAAGGAAGAGAGAGAGGTGAAAGAGAGAGGGGAGGGGGAGAGAGCGGGAAGGTGGAGAGAGGGGGAAGGGGGAGAGAGAGGGGGGAGGGAGAGGGGCAGGGAGAGGGGAGAGAGAGGGGAGAGAGAGGGGAGAGAGAGAGGGGAGAGAGAGGGAGAGAGAGAGAGAGAGAGGTAAGGGGAGAGGTAGGGGAGAGGAGGAGAGGAGGGGGAGAAGAGGGGGAGAGGGGGGGAGAGGAGGGGGGTGAAAGGGGGGAGAGACGGGAGGAGAGATGGGAGGAGAGATGGGAGGAGAGGCGGGGGAGGAGGGTGGAAGGGGAGGGCAGAGGGTGGGAGAGGGGTGGAGAGAGAGGGGAGTGAGATGGGAGAGAGGGCGGAGAGAGAGGGGGGAGAGACGGGAGAGAGACGGGGGAGAGACGGTGGAGGAGGGGGGAAGGGAGAGCAGAGCGTGGGAGGGGGAGAAAGGGGGAGAGAGGAGGGAGAGAGGTGTGTAGAGAGGAGGGGAGGGGAGAGAGAGTGGGGGGGAGGGAGGGGAGAGAGGGGGAGGAGAGGGGGAGAGAGGGAGAGGGAGAGCGAGATGTGGGAGAGGAAGGAGGAAGGGGGAGAGAGGGAGGGGGGACAGAGGGAGAGGCGTACAGATGGAGTGAGGGGGAGAGAGAAGGGGAGAGGGGGAGAGAGGGGGGAGAGAGAGAGAGGGGAGCTCGGGATCTCTCGGGTAGAGGGCCTGACTTGCTTGTTCTTTCTGCATCTTCTGCTTCCGCGAGTGTACGTTGACAAAAGCTCTTGGGCGCTCTCGGGAAACCCGAGCTGAGGCGCGAGCGTGCGTCGACCAAAGCTCTCAGGAGCTCTCGGGTACAGGGCCCAAGCCAGTCGACAGGGCGACTTTTGAGCAACGGGGGGAGGAGGGAGGAGCGGTAGTCGCAGCGCAGACGGAAGGCAGATCCATTGTCACATCATCAGCGAAAAAAAACAGGCGTTTTGATTTCATAGTTGGATCGGTCATGTGAAGATTTTTATTAATAACTCAAGAAATAAAGCGCAACATTTTCAGGTAAGCCGATTTCGGACTAGGGGGTAACTCTCTACCAGAATAAGTAAAAATGTTCCCGTTCGCACGTCGTTTTTTCGAGAAGATGTGAAAACACATTATAAATTAAATACACACTCACACACACACATATCCACATCCACATCCAAGATCGGAGTTTTATAGTTATAGGACGTTACGTACGTTACGATACAATATGATAGAACTATTTATCCTCGAGGGAAATTGGTCTGCTAACAGTCATAAAACACAGCAAACACATGAAATATGAAATTAAAGAGACGAGTACATCCAGGATTGGAGATGTGCAAAGATTGGAGAGGTAGTGGGGGAAGGGGGGGGGGGGAAGGGGAATCATCTACCCCATGACAGAAGGGCTGAGAAGTTGTACGGTGTGATAGCCACAAGGAAAAAGGATCTCATGTGGTGTTATGTCCTGTGGCGATCTCTGCTAGCTGGCATTCTGTATGTTTAGGTTTATTATAATCAAATGACAATAGACAATAGGCAATGGGTGCAGGAGTAGGCCATTTGGCCCTTCGAGCCAGCACCGCCATTCAATGTGATCATGGCTGATCATCCACAATCAATACCCCGTTCCTGCCTTTTCACCATATCTCTTGACTCCGCTATCTTTAAGAGCCCTATCTAACTCTAAATACACGGAGGAGCAATGAAAAGCTTTGTTTTGCCAAATCAAATCAGATAATACTAGACATAAATACAATCAAGCTGAGCTCAAGCACTATAGGCAGAGCAGAGGAGAAGATACAGAATGCAGATTATTGTTCTCACCATTGTAGCATACAGATCCCAAGACTTTCACTATTCTGTATGTTTCAATGTGGACCCCCTCATTCTTCTAAACTCCTGCGAGTTCAGGCCCAATGCCGACAAATGCTCATCATAGGTTAATAGATTTCCACCTGCGGTACTAACTTTCTCCGAATGCTCAGAGCTGGGCAAAATGCCCCACACGTCCGGCAAGTATGTTGTGAGGTGGAGGATCTCCCAGGTACAAACATTCCCCAGGCAGTATATATTGGGCCTCATCTCACCACCTTGGGGGCTAGAGCCTGTTAAAGGGTTTTTAACAGTTTTTACATGTCTATGTTCTTGAGGCATGTAAAACTATTAAAATAGAATTGAGTAATCAAGAACAAATTACATTCGGATCTGAGTCCAACAGTTGAGGAGGTTCAAATAACAGTGATGAGGGAAAGTAAATGCAGAGGTTGATAAGGCTGAAGAAGTGTCCTGACCTGAAACCTTACCTATCCATGTTCTCCAGGAATGCTGCCTGACCCACTGAGTTACTGCAGCATTTTGTGTCCCTTTTCTTGTTGGCCGGCATCCACAGTTCCTTGTTTCCACAAATGCAGAATATGCTGCATAAGTAGAATATTTGGGATCTCATAAATAGTATTTAAATTGGTCAAATGGTATATTAACGAAAGCAAAGTGAGAAATCAAAAGAGAAAAGGTAAAATCAATGGCAGTAAACCTTAGGACAATAAATACAGAGTGGCAAGTGGTATTTAATCAACTGAAGTCAATTACATTCTCCAGGGACAGAAATCCTTGGGATGGGTCAAGCATCCATTTCTGCAATCTTCTGTTGAAATTACACTGATTGGAAAAAATCAAGGCCATGATATTCATAGGAGAGCATTTCTCAGCATGCTACTCCTGCCAGGTTCTCTGATCTGTTTTATTTTTTGAATAAAGCCCACCTTAAATCATAGCTTTTTTATAAATAGTATGCATTTTATTTCATGCTGTTTATGCTTTTAGATTATACTAGACTATGTGGGACCCATTGGGTCCCATGTTCACATAGGAGGGCTGGTTCCCCAACACAATTTTCCACCTCTCCACCAATTCAATTTCATAGCGTTTCAATCCGTGTGCAGACCACCAAATTCAATTTCATAGCATTTCAAGCACAGTGCAGGCCACCTCATTCAATTTCACAGCATTTCAAGCTGAGTGTAGGTCACCACGTTCAATTTTACTTCGGAGTCACGTGAGTGACTACGTGAAGACCCTGCCAGCACGCATGCGCGACATATCGTCGAATGCATTGCGGAAGCGACAGTCGGGAGGAGCTTTTCTGGTGAGCGTGGCGACTCGGTGTAATTTCTTTTTCAGGAGGAAGCACCATGGAGTCGCGTAAGGGAGAGCAGCAGCTGATACCGCTGCTGTGGAAGCAGCCAGCAGCGTGCCGTCTCTCCAGAGCTGCAGGTGCTGCCAGCAGCTCCCGGCTTCTCGCCGCTACAGACCGCAGGTGCGCCGCGGTCGGCGGCAAAACCACCCGGAAGTCGGACAGGACCGTTGACTCAGCTGGGTCCGGACCTGAAGACACCCCATTCCCGGATAGGGACAGCGGGCGTCTTTCCCGCAGGAGCGGATGGGGAGCAGTGCTCCAGCATGACCTGCTTATGCAGGGGCAGAGTCATAGTGGGTCTCCTCGCAGACCCACGGCAGGATCCTTTCAAGGACTGCCAAATGTCTCACCCTCTTCACAGGGGAGCATTAGGGGTCAGAGCTGGGCTGACCCTGAAGAAGGGGCAATGGCTGAACAGTCAACTGTGAGGGGTGCCAGAAGAGAGAGCAGCAGAAGAATTGTGGGAACACATGCTGTACCAACTCAGGAAGGACTGCCTATACAAAGCTGCAAGCCAGTACAAAATACATGGCTACAAACCAGCTACAGGAGCAAGCCATTAACTTTATGGCTGGGAAGTACATTGCTCCAGAGAACTCCATTCTCTTAAAGTACCAGCAGTCTATGACCCCATCTGGGGCAACAGGAGCCCATCTATAAGGAGCCAGGAGGGGAAGCTCCAGAGGAAACTGCTGGCTGCTAAAATCACAGCAGTAACCAGGACAACTGATGGGGTTGATTTGCCTGAAGAGTTACTAGATGCTCTAGCAGACTGTGTAATACTCAGTGGAGATTAACAGTTACAGGAAGAGCATCATCAAGACGTGCGGAATTATGCAAGACAAGTAGCACACAGGCGCCAAAATTGCTGTTGGGGGACCTCCCGAAGCAGGTGAAAGACCTGCATGAGGAAGCCAAGGCTATAGGCCTGATCAAGGTGCCAAGCACCTCTAAAACCCACTATCAACAGCGGCAGCACCCCTACACACCCACCAGACATCGGTACTATGGAAGACCATCTGGTGGTGAAAGCTCGAAGGCCGGCCCACCTGCACAGCGGTCTTTCAGACCATGGCCCAGCCCGGCCTTCATGGAAAATGCTTCCAACCCCACAATGCGCAGCAACACAATACCAGAAGAAACAAGTGCGGAGACAACCCACACAACACCGGTAACCATGGAGGTAGGTGGGTCTGGTTGTCTTAAAAAACATTGCATGTCCGATTCATCAAAAAGTTGGGGGACAGTTGCACTTGTTTCATCATGTGTGCTGCACTTTTACCTCTGAACTTTTACATACTCGGAAGTATTCAGAACTACAAAATTGAATTTGTATACGAACTACCGTCCCAGTTCAGCATACGCCTAGCAGGAAGTTCATACTTCACAAAAAGAGAGAACAGCAGGCCATGCTGAACTGTTAAGACTAAACACAAAAGGGAATTGAGAAAACAATCAGAGAATTTCAAGAGTTCGTATCAAATATATTTATAAAAAACTAAAAATATGGTGGTTGCCGTATCATTACAGATTTGACCGAACTAAATACTTCCGTTCAGTATGCCCATTTCAAAATAGACACGTTTGTCACACACAGGATCATCGTAAATACCTGAAATTTATCTGGATGGGACAGCTATGGCAGTATAAGGCCTTACCCAATCGGTTGTCATCAGCACCCAGGCTATTACAAATTTATTAAAACCAGCTTTAGCATACTTAAAGAAACATAACCATATCGTCATGGCTTACCTGGATGATATTCTCATTGTGGGTGAAAATTGGAGCTGGCTACATTGGTGGTATCAGCCACAACACAGGGATTTAACGTACATCCAGATTGGAACCCTCCACTACCATGGATTATTTGGGGTTCACTATTGACTCTGTTCATATGTCTATCACCTTGCCACCAAACAAAGTGACAGACTTGATGGGAGTATGCAAAAGCCTCACTGGCATCAGGGAACCATCCATTCGGCAAGGAGCAAGAGTGATTGGGAAATTGGTGGCTGCGTTCCCAGCAGCACAATTGGACCACTCCATTATTAAAACCTGGAAGAGGGAAATTTTAGCTCTCAAAAATCATGCAGGCCATTTCAATAGGCCTATGCAACTACCAGGGAAAGCAAATCAGAATTAAAACTGGTGGATAGAAATGCTCAGCATTATTCTAACCCCATCACCCCATTCTATATCCCTAGGGTACATTACAGACTGATGCCAGTGCTAAAGGTTGGGGAGCAACTAATACCACCGCAAGTTGTGGTGGCAGATGAGTGCACAAAAATTATTCTGTTTAAAGCACTAGGAATTAATTATCTAGAAATGCTGGTAGCGTTTCATGGACTCAGGGCCTACTGCTCAGATGAGCACCAGTTGCATGTACGGTACAAATTGATACCACAGTGGGGGCCTATATATAATCATATGGGTGAAATAAAGTCGATATCATGTGATGAATTGGCTAATAATATCTGGCACTGGTGTCTGGGAGAGAGATTTGGATCTCAACCACTTACCTTCCAGGTAAGCTAAATACAGTGGCAGACACCAGGTCACGTAATTCAACGACAACATTAAATGGATGTTGGATCGGAAAGTGTTTACAGATATTATAGACCGGTATGGGACACCAGATATCGACCTTTTTTCCATCCAGGGACTAATTCACCAACTACCAACATATGTTGCTTGGGAACCAGACCCAGGGGCAGCAGCGATGGACAATTTCTCGCTGCATTGGGGGGGGGGGGATTTGTTTTGCTATGCATTTTCCCCTTCTGCCTCATCAGGCGAGTCTTACAATAATTAAACAAGACGCCGCAACGGGTACCATGGTTCCCAACAGTACAAAGATGGTCTCAGAACCTGCATCTGGAGCAACAACGGCCGATGAGGTTGGCACACCCGTGCGGGAAAGTATCCGTGCCATGACTGTATGAACTTGTTGATTTGCAGTTTCTGAACAGGCCATTTCTGGGATACGGACTCTCCGACAGGACGATCAATGCCATCTCAGCGTCGTGCAGGGAGTCCACGAGAAGACAGTACCTGACATATGTCAGGAAATGGGAAGTGTTCTGCACCAGGACGAACACTACATATGACTCAGCCACCAACACTGAAGTGCTGGAGTTCTGGCCACCCTTCATTTCGATGAAGGATTGAGTTACAGTGCCACTATTGTGCAAGGAGTGCCCTATCTAATATTTGGGCAGAGGGAGTGATCACCTGGCTATAGGATCACACCCACTAGTACCTAAACGAATGAGGGGTTTTTGTACTCTATTCCCCCCAGCCCCAGATACACCCATATATGGGACATAGGTAGTACACCATGTTACGAGGATGGACACCAATATCGGGGCTCACTCTGGACAAACTAATATCCTAGATGGGAATGATTATGGCACTTGGATCAGCACAACGGGTCCAGTCCTTTACACAAGCTAGTATAGGACGTCATGTCTGTCACAAATGGCAGATAACCTGCTACATACAGGGGTACTTAAACAAGACTGACCCGGTTCCTCTGGCCAATATTAGAGTTCTGGCCTATCCTGCAGATAGTCGGCCCTGCATAGTGACACATATTTTCCAATATATAGTCACCAAGACACTTATGGGCACGGAGAGAGCTTTCTCATTAGCCATAAATGCCCTCACCTAAGGTCACAGTGCAAACCATATCCAAATGGTTAGGGTGGTATTAAGTGCAGTGGTGGATACTAATGTTTCAAATCTCACTCCAACAGGGCTGCATCTACATCGGACGCTAGGATGATGGGAGTTCCTATGGACCACATCCTTGCCACAGCGGGGTGGAGCAATGAACGCATTCAATGCTTTATAATAAACCCGTGGCCGATCCTGAGACGTTTGCAGGGAAAAATTAAGTTCTGTAAAATAAATTACCCAATGTGGGGCATATTATTTTAGGTATGGATAATACCTTTATTGTTTTTCAGCACTGTCGTGTGTGAAATACGTTCATCCTCCTTCCCAGAATGGCAGTGTGTGAGCATGGTCTCGTTCCAGGGCATGAAATCACGGAGCTTTGAAATCTTCACGTAGTCACTCACGTGACTCCGAAGTAAAATAGTAAGATTAAATGAGAACTTACCAGTTTGAAGTTTGATCTTTATTTTATGAGGAGTTACGATGAGGGATTACGTGCCCTCCGCTCCCAAAACCCTCTATTATAAAGTTCAACTGGTATGGAAGTTCTCTCTTATCTTACTATATTAGTCTACTCTGGTATCTGTGATTTCACACCACTGCTTTGAAGAATGTCGCGCATGCGTGCTGGCGGGGTCTTCACGTAATCCCTCATCGTAACTCCTCATAAAATAAAGATCAAACTTCAAACTGGTAAGTTCTCATTTAATCTTACTATTTTATAGCATTTCAAGCAGAGTGCAGGCCACTAATTTGCCAAACAACTCATTGCATTATCATTAAGGGCTAACAAATCATTTATTGCAAGTACTTTGCAGACTCAATCAGGGCTGATGGGCTGGCAGTTCACTCATGGCTATTCCGTAAAAAAGCATTTCAAGCAAAGTGCAGGCCATCACATTCCATTTCATAGCATTTCAAGCAGAGTGCAGGCCACCACATACAATTGCATAGCATTTCAAGCAGAGTGCAGGCCACCACATTCAATTTCATAGCATTTCATGCAGTGCAGGCCACCACATTCAATTTCATAGCATTTCAAGCAGAGTGCATGCCATCACACTCAATTTGATAGCATTTCAAGCAGAGTGCAGGCCACCACATTCAATTTCATAGCATTTCAAGCAGAGTGCAGGCTACCACATTCAATTTCATAGCATTTCAAGCAGAGTACAGGCCACCACATTCAATTTCATAGCATTTCAAATGGCGTGCAGGCCACCACATTCAATTTCATAGCATTTCAAGCAGAGTGTAGGGCACCACACTCAATTTTATAGCACTTCAAGCAGAGTGCAGGTCACCAAATAGCCAAACAATTCATTGCATTATCATTAAGGGCTAACAAATCATTTACTGCAAGTACATTGCAGACTCACAGTTCAGTTGATTCACAGCTTAAAATCCCAGTTGTGGATTTTCCCTCGTGATCTTCCAGAATGACTGACTCATGTCCAGGCATCCGGGGTTTTGTAGTCCTGCCCCCCCCCCCCCCCCCCCGCCCCCGGAAGGGGCGTTACATTCATTGTGGTGATTGACAGGCGAGAGGACAAATCAGCTGATCTGAAAATTTTTTAAACACTCATAACTTTTTTATTTTTCATCGATCGAAAAAATCCTCAGGGCTGCCTCAGCGGAGGAAGACTATGAGTAAGATGGCCAAAAATCATAGCGATATATGGTAGCGTTTTTTCTAAAACCAATATACAGCGCAGACAGGAAGTGGTCAAGACGAGACTTTTAGTTTTATAGATTTTTCCTTGTACTCCCATGAACATGCATTGCTTTGTCAAAATCAGTTTACCTAATGTGGTACTTGAAGTAAAAAATTGTCAGCATTTTATTTCACAAATCTGATTCACATCACTTCTCTTGTTGCAGGGGGTTTTATGCATCAACACATGAATGGTTATTGTTCCTCATTTGTAATAAAACTGCACGCCACAATAAGATCAAGGTTAAAGTTTTCGGATGCATTACCACATGATTCTAAATTAGGTTCATATTTCTGCACCAATATTTCCATATTAAGCTTACATTTTGCAGTATTATCAGTCCCTTTCCATGAATTCATGTGAGCATTGATATTTCTGTCAATATTTACTGGGAGATTATGGGTTGACCACTATATTAAATCTGAAGAATTACTCTGTTCTCCAGAACTCCTTGTGATTAAAAACTAATTTTTATTAAATTAGCAAAGTAAATCCCAGATGTTTCACTGGGCTTAGTGCTCTCTTTGCAGAATTGCTATGGAGGCCAGATGCTGATCATTCACATCGGTGATAACTATTACATTGTGAACTGTTGCACGCAATGATAATGCAGACTTTAGAGTTGCACTGTCTCACACTCACGACATCGAGCTGCTGACACCAGGAATTTCTGATGCTGGTTTACAAAATAAAAACACAAAGTGTTTGAGTTTAATTCATAGTCACATGTACCAAGATACCATTCACAGTGTACAGATACATGATAAAGGGAATAAAATGAATAACGTTTAGCGCAAAATGAAGCCAGTAAGATCCAGTCAAAGATAGTCCAAAGGTCTCCAATGAGGTAGATAGTAGTTCAGGATTGCTCTCTAGTTCCAGGGTGCCGCGTGCGTGTGTGGAGTGTCACCGGAGCCGCGCCGCCCCGATTCATCCGCGAGACCTGTCTGGGCCAAAGGAGCGACGACGGGATGGTGTGCCTCAGCGGTGGCAATGGGAGTCTCGGCAGCGGCGATGGAGTCTCGGCGGATGGCTTGGCGGCAGCATGAGCCTCAATGGTGGTGAGGCCTCGGCGGCAGGAGAGTCTCGGTGGCAGGGGGAGGACTCACGATCGACCAGCGATCAATGGTCGATGAGTGTGAGGGAGGAGGGGAAGACAATGGGGACCCGGAGTAGGGGGACCTCCATGAAGGACAGTGGGAGAACAAAGGGTGACTCGGTGTGGGGGAGAGGAGGCACTCTAGTTTAGAATCCTCTGCCTAGGGGATAAGTCTGTGTTTGTTTGTTTGTTCGTTCCGGTGAAGACGCTGTGCACATGGCAGACAGACAACAGTCACTTGTCCTTTCCTTTTTGTTTTCACTTTTAATTTCAAGTTTTCATGTACCTTGCTGAGTGGTGTGACTTGGCAGACCAATTTCCCTCCGGGGATGAATAAAGTTTTATTGTATCATATCGTATCGTAATAGCGGTAGGATGCTTCAGTTGCCTGATAACAGCTGGTAAGAAACTGTCCCTGAATCTGGAGGTGTGCGTTTTCACACTTTTATACCTTTTGCCTGATGGGGGAGGGGAGAAGAGGGAGTGGCCAGGGTGCTGGGGTGACTCATCGGGTCAGGCAGTAGTTCTGCATTCAAGGATATCTGACATTTTGGGTCGGGAACCTTTTTATAGTAGCAGATATAAAGCTGTAAAAGAGGTGGAGTGGGACAATCTGACAAGTGAAAGGTCAATAGAGAAGTGAATTTTGATTGCCAGATAGGTGGACAAAGGCTAGAGATAAAAAGGAGACAAAAGGATGTCCCTTAGGTGAGAAGTGGAGTGAGATGTGAAGCCAGAGGAAGGGATAGAGGTGGAAGAGGACTGGTCACTGGTTAATAACTCCTTATATTTTCTCTTTTCACTATAAAATAATAGAGTGCAGTCGTACAGTAGAGAGCATATGCCTGGTTGCATCACGGCCTGGTTTGACAACTCAAACGCCCAGGAATGAAGATGATTGGAAAAAACCGTGAACACTATCAATCCATCAGGGTTTAAGAAGGAACTGCAGATGCTGGAAAATCGAAGGTAGACAAAAGTGCTGGAGAAACTCAGCGGGTGTGGCAACATCTATGGAGTGAAGGAAATAGGCAATGTTTTGGCTCGAAACCCTTCTTCAGACTGATGTAGGGTGGGGGGGGGCGGGAAGAAGAAAGGAAGAGGAGGAGCCAGAGGGCTGAGGAAGAGCTGAGAAGGGGAGGAGACAGCAAGGGCTACTGGAAATTGGAGAAGTCAATGTTCATGCCACTGGGGTATAAACTGTCCAAGCGAAATATGAGATGCTGCTCCTCCAGTTTCTGGTGATGCTCACTTTGGCCATGGAGGAGGCCAAGGACAGAAAGGTCGGATTCAGAATGGGAGGGAGAGTTGAAGTTGTGAGCCACCGGGAGATTAGGTAGGTTATTGCAGACCGAGTGGAGGTGTTCGGCGAAACGATCGCCAAGACTACGCTTAGTCTCACCGATGTAGATCTGCTGACATCTAGAGCAGCGGATGCAATAAATGAGGTTGGAGGATGTGCAGGTGAACCTCTGTCGCATCTGGACCGACTTCTTGGGTCCTTGAATGGAGTCGAGGGGGGCAGCAGACCGGGGGGGGGGGGGGGGGGGGGGGGGGGGGGGGGGGGGGGGGGGGGATGGGAAGATGTGGCGAGTGGTGGGATCACGTTGGAGGTGGCGAAAATGACGGAGAATTATTTGCTGTATGTGGCGGCTACTAGGGTGGAAGGTGAGGACTAGGGGGACTCTGCCCTTGTTACGAGAGGGGGGATGGAGAGAGAGAGAGCAGTGTTACAGGGTATTAAAGAAATCCTGGTGAGAGCCTCATCTGTAGTGGGGGAGGGGAACGCCCATTCGCTGAAGAATGAGTAATCCATCAGGGTTACTGACTTCCCCACCATCAAATTAATCTACAAGAGTTGCTGCCTCAAAAAGGCAGCCATTGTCAGAGTCCCACATAATGCTAGCCATGCTCACATTTCACTCATGCCATTGGGAAGAAGGAATAGAAGCCTGAAACCTGAAACGTCCTGACCAACTGCAGCTTCTTCCCTACAAACTATAAGGCTATTAAACACTATAACCTCCAAATAGGCTCTGTATTATATGCCTGGTGTCACTCTCTTTGCACTATTATTGTCTATTTATTTGTCTGTTTATATTCATGGTACACACACACACACACACACACACACACACACACACACACACACACACACACATATGTTTTTTTTTTGTTTTGTTTATTGTGGGTTTTACAGAGTACCATGTATACATATATGGCGTACTGCGCATGTTGTTCCATTGTTTAAAAAGGGTTCAAAGAATAAACCTAGCAATTATAGACCTATTAGTTTGACATCAGTGGTGGGCAAATTAATGGAAAGGATACTTAGAGATAATATATATAAGCATCTGGATAAACAGGGTCTGATCAGGAACAGTCAACATGGATTTGTGCCTGGAAGGTCATGTTTGACAAACCTTCTTGAAATTTTTGAAGCGGTAACTAGGGAAAATTGATGAGGGTAAAGCAGTGGATGTTGTTCTATATGGATTTCAGTAAGGCCGTTTAGACAAGGTTCCCCATGGAAGGTTGGTTAAGAAGGTTCAATCTTTGGGTGTTAATGGGCGGAGTAGCAAGATGGATTCAACAGTTGGCTTGAATGGGAGACGTCAGAGAGTAATGGTGGATGGCTGTTTGTCAGGTTGGGAAGCCGGTGACCAGTGGGGTCTCAGGGATATGTGTTGGGTCCACTGTTGTTTGTCATGTACATCAATGAATCTGGATGATGGGGGTGGAAAATTGGATAAGTAAGTATGCAGATGATACTAAGATAGGTGGTGTTGTGGATAATGAAGTAGATTTTCAAAGTCTACAGAAAGATTTGGGCCATATGGAAAAGTGGGCTGAAAGATGGCAGATGGAGTTTAATGTTGTTAAGTGTGAAGTGCTACATCTTGGCAGGACAAATCAAAATAGGAAGTACATGGTAAATGGTAGGGAATTGAGATGCTGTGTGAACAGATGGATTAGGAATAACTGTGCATAGTTCCCTGAAGGTGGAATCGCATGTAGATAGGGTGGTAAAGAAAGCCTTTGGTGTGCTGGCCTTTATAAATCAGAGCATTGAAATAGGATAGGAAGTAATGTTAAAATTGTACAAGGCATTGGGTAAGACCAATTCTGGAGTAAATGGTGTGTACAATTTGGTCGCCTAGTTATAGGAAGGATGTCAACAAAATAGAGAGAGTACAGAGGAGATTTTACTAGAATGTTGAGCCAGGGTTCCAGCAACTACATTACAGAGAAAGGTTGAACAAGTTAGGTCTTTATTCTTTGGAGCGCAGAAGGTTAAGGGGGGACTTGATTGAGTCCTTTTAAAATATGAAAGGGATAGACAAGTTGACGAGGATACGTTTTTCCCATTGAGGGTAGGGAAGATTCAAACAGAGGGCATGACATAGAATTAAGGGACAGAAGTTTCGGGGTAACGTGAGGGGGAACCTTCTTTACTCAGAGGGGTGGTGGCTGTGTGGAATCATTCCAGCAGAAGTGGTGGAGGCAGGATCGATTTTAAAATTTAAAAGTTAAGTGGATAGGTATATGGACGGAAGGGAATGGAGGGGTATTGTCTGAGTGCAGGTAGATGGGACTAGGGGAAAACAAATGATCGGCACGGACTGGAAGGGCCAAGAGGGCCTGTTTCCGTGCTGTAATTGTTATATGTTTATATGGTTATGTGGTTAAATAGGCTGTGGAATAACTAACGAAATTTAATTCAGGTAAATGTGAGGTGATGCATTTTGCGATGGTGAGTACCTGCAGATCCTCGATCTGAGATGAGTGAGCCAGGCCTTCCAGGCACTGTCCAGTCTGCAGGTCCTCTGTCAGCGGTGGGCAGGTTGGACAGGTTTGGCCAACCGGGTGGAATAGTATAGTTTCAGGCACAGAATGTCTGTGATGAACATGATGCCAAGGTAAAATCTTGTCTGCCTGCACATGATCCATGTAGATGGTTTATATATGCAACCAATAATATAGTTACCTCACTACCATTAACCCCGCCTAGTTAACATCAATCATAATGCCTTCTCCTCCCTGGGTACAGTTCAGTAGAAGAATGTAGCCATTGCTTGATGATGTATGTAATACCCTGTGCTATCATTAAAAGATGTTGCACACTTTAAGAGTTTGTGAATTGCTTATTTACATGGTGTCGAAGCTGGAAGATACTTACGTCTCCTGTCTATCGGGTTTTATTTATTTTTTTTTATTTGTGCCCTTTTGTGCTCAATCTCTCTGACCATGGCATCCTCTTGCAGAAAGCCCGCGCAGCTTGTCTTTGATGCTGCCATCTCTGAGCGCTGGGCCACGTTTGAATTTGATTTCACCCACTTGTCAATGTCGCACCACCCGCGCTGACCAGATTCCTTTAAAAGCCTCCCTCCTACTCAACCTTGTCGGACCTGATGTCATGAAGAGAGCCAGAACTTTCACCCTACGCTCTAGCGGTCCTGGGACGACAACAACGTGGTGACTACTCTGCAGAATCTGCCAGTGACCCCGCTTGCATGCTACGTAAGTTCAGGGAGATTTGTACCTGCCGCTCGAACCGCATTCTAGAGAGGGCACGGTTCTTTACAAGGAAACAGTTACCGGATGAACCTGTTGAATGTTTTATTGCTGATTTGCGTTATCTCACCCAGTGGTGCCGTTTTGGTGACATGACAGACCAGCTCACTAGAGACATTTTAGTAACTGGCATGCGTGACCAGAAGCTGCGATGTGAGCTTCTAAGGGATCCGAATCTAAGGTTGGGAAAAGCCATGCGTGCCTGCAGATTGTCTGAGGTTGTTGTATTGCCAGATGACCACCGGGACTCGGGCAATAAATCTGTCAACCTGGCTGGGTTTAGGAGACCACAGCCTTGGATGGAAAACAATGCTTTTCTGCCGCGTGCCAACCCAGGTCCTGGTGAAGTGCCCCCAAAAAGGTGCCCAAACTGTAACTACATGCACCACAGAATGTCGACGTGCCCCACCTATGGCAAGGCCTGTAACTTTTGTAAAAACCTGAATCACTTCTCTGCCGCCTGTCGTTCCTTTCATTCCCGTGGTACAGATTTCCAGACCTAGTCTAAACATGCTGAGACAATCTGATGTCTGTTACGACTCACAGCCCAACACAGAAGTCACGTATGTTGGGCACGTTTTCACCTCTAAATGGACTAAAACCCGACCCCTTGAAGGCAGCTGCCATCTCCGAGATGGCAGCCCCCACCGACGTGCCAGGTCTACAATGATTCTTGGGCATGGTGAACTACCTTGGGAAGTTTGTACCAAACCTCAGTGAGCTGAGTGCTCCCTGCGGCAGCTGACAAAAAGGATATCGCCGGGTCTGGCTCCCACACATCACCAGCAGGCCTTTTGACTGCCCTCAAGTCAAAACTGATTAACACTCCGACGTTGCGGTTCTTCGACAGGAGTCGCCCCATCACCGTCACCTGTGACGCTTCCAAGTTCGGTCTGGGTGCGGCTTGCCTTCAGTCTGTTGATGGATCGTTACATCCTGTCTCCTATGCTTCCCGCACCATGACGGACACCAAACAGCGGTACGCTCAGATCGAGAAGGAGCTGCTCGCGGTGGGGTTCGCCTGCTCCAAGTTCAGAGACTTCCTGTTTGGCAGCAGATTTACGGTCGAAACCGACCACCAGTCACCGGTGACAATCCTGAACAAGCCGATTCACGCTGCCCCTGCCAGGCTGCAGTGTATGATGCTGCAGCTCCAGCGTTTTGATTTCGACATCATCTACAAGAAGCGCACCGAGATGCACATTGTGGAAACCCTATCACGCGCCCCGCTGACCTCCTGTGCTCGCCACCCCTATGAAACAGAGGACTTGCTCGTACTGGGCGTTAACTTATTCCCACCAAGCAGCTACAGATTTTGGCCGAGCACACTGTTGCCGATCCAGTTTTGCAGCGGCTTGCCTCTGTGATTAAATCAGGGTGGACAACAAAGCGCTCCGCTGCGCCGTTTGAAACACAGCCTTTCTTCCTTGTCCGCGACGAACTGGTGCTCCAGAATGACGTCATCGTCAAGGGACATAAAGTTGTAGTCCCGTCCTCCCTGTTCGATTTTTACTATTGCGTAGCCCATAGCGGACACCCTGGGGTCGACGTGACACTCGCCCACGCTCAGTGCCAATTCTACTGGCCTGGAATGGCCAAATATATCTGAGACTGAGTTTCTGCCTGCTCCACGTGCAACAGTCTCCCACACCAGCAGCGACAGCCCCTGCTGCAACAGCCCGCCCCTGCCTTGGCCTGGTCCTCGTTGGCTGCCGACATCTTCGAGTGGCGTGGTAACCGCTACCTTGTCCTGGTGGACTCATACTCAAACTGGTTCGAAGTGGATTTACTGACATCCCTCACGTCGGAGATGGTGATCCAAAAGCTGCGGAAACACTTCTCCACTTTTGGGTCCCCTGTCAGGCTGCAGACTGACAATGGCAGGCAGTTTACCAGCCGAGAATTCAAAAGTTTTGCCGATAAGTGGAATTTCGTGCATTTCACCACCAGCCCAGAGTACCCACAGAGCAATGGCCTTGCTGAATGGGCCGTCCGCAGCGCCAAGCTTCTGATGGAACAGGCAAGACTGTCCAACTCTGATTTGTATTTGGATCTCCTGAACCTCAGGAATGTTTCCAGGGATCCGGTCATGGGGTCCCCTGCTCAGCGTCTGATGTCCAGAACAACCAGATCTACCATCCCGATTGCCTAGCGCCAGCTGTAACCTCGGATGCTGGAGCCTGCCTCCGTGCAGAGGCACATTCAAGAGAAACATGACAGCCAGCGGCGTTCCCACGAACGGTCGTGCAGACCACTCGATACTCTGTTGCCTGGACAGGTTGTTCGGTTGCAGACCACCAGTGGTCACTCCCGTCTGGCTACCGTGGTTGGGGGGCCGACTCACCTCGTTCGTATCTGGTCAACTATGAGGGAACCATCTACCGAAGAAGCCGACAACACCTGCTTGCGGTTAATGAGCCGAAGCCGCAGCCCTCGGGGCCCTATACCCCGCCACTCTCATACCAGCAGCCGGCTGCCGTCCCAGCCAGTGTTCCCTGCATGCCTCGATCCCCATATCAGGCGCCCGGTTCCCCTCTGCGCGGGTCACCTGTTGCCGGTCGCGGTTCTCACTCTCCTGTTTCTCCCACCCCACCACCCTTCCCTGGTTCCCCAGCTGCCTCGTGTCCTCCTGTTTCTTCTGCTCTTTCGGGGGAAGGGAGAGGCATCCGTATGCGCTCAGGCCGGATCAGCAAGCCACCTGTTCGTTATGGCGATTTTGTTTAATTCTGCTGTTTAATTCTGTTGTTGTGACAACAATCTGTTTTGATTTTCTAAGGGGAAGGATGTCGATGGTTTATATATGCAACCAATAATAATACCTCAGTACCATTAACCCCGCCTAGTTAACATCAATCATAACACCTTCCCCTCCCTGGGTACAGTTCAGTAGAAGAATGTAGCCAGTGCTTGATGATGTATCTAATACCCTGTGCTATCATTAAAAGATGTGGCACACTTTAAGAGTTTGTGAATTTCTTATTTACAATCCATACCTCTCCATTCCCTGCATATCAATGTGCCTGTCCAAAAGCATCTTAAAAACCAAAATTATATCTTCCTTGACCACCATCACTAGCAATGTATTCCAAGCATCCACCACCCTCTGCCACATACATCTGTTTTGAACTTTGGCCATTTCACCTTAACTACATGCACTTTAGTATTTGACTAGACTAAGTGGGACCCGTTGGGTCCCAGCTTCACACGGGAGGGCTGGTCCCACAACGCAATATTCCACCTCTCCACCAATTCCAATATTGCTGGCCAGTGTGGGGGGGGGGGGTTCTGGAGCACTAGCATGGTGTTGTGGGCCGAAGGAACTGGTTTCCAGAGGGCTAATATGGACATTGTGGTCCAAATGGATTCTTGGGCTGGCAGCTCAGTCACTGAGACCACACACACACACACACACACACACACACACAACAAACACACACACACACACACACACACACACATTCACAAACACATACTCACTGACTCACACATCATATATATGGCAGTAACCTTTCTTGAATACTCACACGGCTGAGAGCGGCCTCTCCATTTTGGGGCTTCCGCAGTCAGTGGCACTTCCACAATCAGCGTGACCTCTGCACTTACTGGAAATTATCCAATCAGCGCGACCTGTCCACGAAGCGGGAGTCATGAAATGAGTGGGACTTTTGAACCAACACAGTCGGACCTAATAAAGCATTTATTCCTTCCAAACACAGTCGGACCTAATAAAGCATTGCAGTTACAAGCACAGGCAGGGCAGCTGGCCAAACAACTCATGGCATTGTCATTAAGGGCTAACAAATCATTTATTGCAAGTACATTGCAGACTCACAGTTCAGTTGATTCACAGCTTAGAATGAGAGTCGTGGCCTCTCCCTCGCGATCTTGCAGAGTGACTGAGTCACGTCCAGGCATCCTGGGTTTTATAGTCCTGCCCCCCCCCCCTCCCACCTCGGAAGGGGTGTCACCTTCATTGTGGTGATTGACATGCGAGAGGATCTCAAGTTTTTTTTAAAACACTCATAACTTTTTTCTTTTTTATTGATGGGTAAAATCCTCGGGGCCTGCTCAGCGGAGAAGAACTTTGATGAAGATGGCCAAAAATCATAGCGATATATGGTAGTGTTTTTTTCTAAAATCAATATAAAGTGCAGACGGGAAGTGGTCAAGATGAGACTTTTAATTATGTAGATATTTCCATTCTGGGAAAATGTTTCTGAGTGTCTAAACCTCTCATAATTTTATATACTTCCATCAGTTCTCCACTTAAACTATGACATTCTAAAGAAAACGATGCAAGTCTGTTCAAATTGTCCTTGTAATTGATACTCTCTAATTCAGGCATCATTCTGGCAAACCTCCTCTACATCCATTCCAAAGTCTTCGCAGCCTTTCTACATCAGGATGACAGAAATGCACATAATACTCCAAATGCCACCTAACCAAATGCCAACACAAATGCAACATGACTTTGTAATTCTTATACTCAATGCCCCGGCTGATGAAGGCAAACATTCTATATGCCTTATTTACTACTCTATTTACTTGTGTTGCCACTAGCCTTGGACCAAGGTTGTGATGAGGTCTGGAGAAGAAAGATCTAATCATTTTGCTTCGATGGCAGCCTCGCCTATAGTCTGTCTGTCCTTTTCGTCTTTTTTATTGTAATTTCTAGTGTTTAAAAAGTATGCATTAATGTTCTCTGGTTTGTTTTCTGTGGGGGGTGGGAGAGGTAAGAGATTGAAAACTTTGGTTGCTCCTCGGCCTCTTGATGGAGATGGAAGCCTTGTTCGGGACTGACTTTAAGCCCACCGCGGGGCGTGGACTTGCCATCGGAGCCAATTCCTTGCCTGTGGTCGATACTCCAACCACGGGCTGCGGACTTTAGCATCAAGGAGCTCACAGTTTTGGGTTGAGACTGACATCAGAAAGCTTCAAAAGCCGCACGACTAGCCCCGAGCCGGCACGGGAGAGCTGAGATTCCCCCCCATTGCAGGAGCTTGATCGTCCCAACAAGGAGGCCCGCTGCCGACTACTGGAGTAAGATCATCCCATCAATGGAAGGTCAGAGGCTCCTGACTGCTAGAGGACAAAGAAGGGAGAGGATGAACTTTATTTCGCCTTCCATCACAGTGCGGAATGCGGAGGAGTTACTGTGGTAGATGTTTATGTTAAAATGTATTTTCTGTGTTCTGTTGCTTTTTATTGGTATGACTGTATGGCAAATCAAATTCCTCGTATGTTGCAAAACATACTTGGCTAATAATGTATGAATATGAGAGTAGATTGGGGGAAGTCTTATAAAACCGAGATGAGAAAAACATTTTTCACACAGAGAGTGGTGAATCTGTGGAATTATCTACCACAGAAGGTAGTTGAGGCCAGTTCATTGGCTATATTTAAGAGGGAGTTAGATGTGGCCCTTAAATAAACACTTTACAAACCTAAAGTGGCAACATAATGAGCACAGGGTATTAACATACACTTCAAGCACTAGCTATTTATGCAGGGGGGTATGGGAGTGAGGTTAACTAATTATGGTTGTGCGTATATACCATCTACATCCTTCCCCTTAGAAAATCAAAAACAATGGCACACAACAGGTACAGGATACTGCAGTTGGATGATCAGCAGCATCTTAATGGTTGGTGCAGTTTCTCTTGCTCGAAGGGGGGCCGAATTCAGCCTAAGGTTCTCCTGCACAGCTATTTGGCCGCTCGGGTATGTTTCTGGCAAGGTTTATGTTACTGATGCCAATGAACTAGGCATTCAGGAAGACAATGTTTGGAGGGTCATTCAAAACTGCTACATATCCACAGGGTGCAGCCTAACCAAGGCGTCCTATAAATAGAATAACTGGGGATTCATGGAATTAGTGATAACATGGACCAGGTAACATAGAGAGGCTAAACCAGATACTTAGGGGCAGAAGCTAATGGTTGAGCTTTGCGAGTGTGAATCAATGTTTTCTAATTGACAGGTTGATTTTGGCAACTTAATCTCTATTTGGTGAAAGTTCTGCTTACCTGAGCTGGCCCACCCAAATCTTTGTTTCAATTTGTATGTGATATGCAGATGCGTTTGAGTCTACAATTAATAAAATTTGTTGGAATCAGGGACTTCAACCTAAACATTGATAGGAGGAAGTGAGGTTTCCACACTCTCCCTAACCAAATGTCAGATAGTGCAGTCTGGACCTAAAGACTATTTGCAATATCTTCTGTTTCTATTTGTTACATTGAAATTAAGTTTGTTATAGAGTCGTAGAGTCGTAGAGTGATACAGTGTGATGGGGATCATGCCAGAAGCCTCCTCATGGCGATCCCTGGAAGCGACGACCCGATGCACTCTGTGACGCGTCGGGTGACAATTCTGTCACCATGTTGGACGACGACAGAAGCCAACTGTGAGCTACATCGTCTGACACATAAGCGAACGATACAGTGTGGAAACAGGCATTTCAGCCCAATTTGCCCACACCAGCCAAAAGTTCCACCTGCCCGCATTTAGTCCATATCCATCCAAATCTGTCGTATCCATGTACCTGTCTAACTATTTAATAAATGAGGGATAGTTTCTGCCTCAACTACCTCCTCTGGTGGCTTGTTCTATACACCCAAAATCCTTTGAGTGAAAAAGCTACCCTTTAGATCCCTATTAAATCTTTTCCCCTCCACCTTAAACATATGTCATCCGGTCCCCAATGCACCTGCTCTGGGCAAGAGGCTAGACGCAACTCCACAATCTATTCCTCTCATGATTTTATACACCTGAATATGATTACCTCTCAACATGCTGCACTCCAAGAAATATAGTTCCAGTCTACTCAACCTCTCCCAACAGCTAGATCTTCTAGTTAAAATTGTTAACATAACCATATCGGGGAATATTCCAAATTGTTAGGCAAATTGTAGAAAATTCAAGAGGCATTATTAGGATAGTAGGGCAAAGTTAAGTGGGCCATTGCATAAAGAGGAAAAATAATTATACCATAAATTGGGTATATTTATAACATTGAACAGGAACAGATGCCTAGAGATGAATGTATAAAATCCTTAAAAGTCACAGTGCAGGAATAAAAGCCATGAACATGTCAAATAAAATAGTGAGATTAAATGAGAACTTACCCGTTCGAAGTTTAATCTGTATTTTATGAGGAGTTACGATGAGGGATTACGTGAAGACCCCGTCCAGCACGCATGCGCGACATTCTTCAAAGCAGCGGTGTGGATTCACAGAAAAAACACAACAATTGAAATAAATATATTAAAGTAAAATAAGAACTTATTTACCAGTTGATCTGTATAATAGAGGGTGGGAGCGGAGGGCATGTAATCCCTCATCGTAACTCCTCATAAAACTTCGAACTGGTAAGTTCTCATTTAATCTCGCTATTTTATTTCGGAGTCACGTGAGTGTCCACGTGAAGACTTCAAAGCTCTGTGATTCCGAACCGTGTACCAGCTCATGCTCCACTCACTGTCTGAAGACCTTAGAGGGAGGAAGTATGTTATCACAATCAACAATAACCTGTTTGTGAACAAAAAAGGTTTATTAATGACAACAAAAAACAGAGAGCTCCCCCGGACTTAAATTAAATATTATCTGCAGACTCCAAAATTCTGTCTACAAATGTAGCAGGTTCCACCAGCGGCTTATTATAAAACCTTTGGAAAGTTCTTTCCGAGGACCATCCTGCTCTGGCCAGAATATGGTCCATAGGCACGTCCATTCGCCTAGTCGCCGATGTAGATGCAGCCCTGGTGGAGTGAGATTTGTAAACATTAGTATTGACTCCTGCAGACTGAAGCACCTGCTTGAGCCACCTTGAAATGGTTTGGCTCGTCACCTGACCATGAGTCTTCTTGTGGCTTATCCATAAGGCTTTTTCTCTCCCTCTTAAGGTGTATGCTCTGTCTATGTAATTTGCGAGATGGGTCTTGGCACACAGCCGTGGGTCAGATGAATATGCCCGGAACTCCATGACTGGAGGCATGGTACCTGGTCTAGTTTGTTTGACCAGTCCCTGAATATGGAATGTGAAACAGTCCAATGACTCTGTCATGCTGTCCAGCCTCAGAAGGTGGAGGGACTGTACCCCTTGAGCTAACACTAGTGCCATGAGCATGACTGATTTCAGAGTAAGTTGTTCCAGCGTGAGTGACCTGGGTGGTGGCCATCCCCTAAGGTACGTCAGCACAATGCTGACATCCCAGATCTGAGTGTACCTTGATCTGGGGGAATTAGTGTTTAAAATGCCCCTCATGATTTTGATCACTAGTGGATGGGACCCCAAAGCCTGTTGTCCCGCTGCTTGAATCAAATAAGCTGACAACGCACTCCTGGCTGTATTGATGGCGCTGTAGCTGAGTCCTTCCCGATGTAATCCAACCAGGAACTCCACAACACTGGTGGCTGTAGCTGTTGAGTAGGTAGTTCCTGTTTTGGAGCAATACCGTTCCCATTTTCTTATGTTGGTCAGGTATTGTCTCCTGGTGGACTCCAGGTGGGATGCGATCATCATGTTGATGGCATCCTCAGACAGTCCCAGGCCCAGTAGAGGTCTTTTTAGAATCTGCAAGCCAGGAGATTGACTCTGTCATGGCACGGGTGACTAATGCCTGACACTAGGTGGATTCATAATTCTGGACTGCTGGGGAATTCCAACGGTGTTTCGACAGCCATGTTGAGGGCCACTGGGAACCATGGCTGTGTGAAGCGGAATCCAATTGAATCTTGCATAATACCCGACTGATGAGGCAGAAGGGAGGAAAAGCATAAAAGAACATTTTCCCCCAATGCAGCGTGAATGCATCAACTGCTGCTGCCTCATGGTCTGGTTCCTAAGCGACATACGTTGGTACCTGGTGATTCAGCCTGGATGCAAATAGATCGATATCTGGTGTGCCATATTGCTTTGTAATTTCAGCAAATACTTTGGGATTGCATGTTAGTTGCTCCCCAGCCAAAGCACTGGCATCCGTTTGAATGGTTAATACTGGGTTGGTGATTATTATGGGACTGGAACTGAGCCTAACGTTCCTTGTCCACTATTGTAACTCTGGAATGGATTCAGCAGTTAAATTCATAACTCAGTCAAAGTGACCTGAGTTTTGCTTTAGTGCATGCACTTTTGCTCTTTGCAAATTTTGATAGTGCAAAGGCCCAAATTGTACAGCTGGAAAAGCTGCTACCATTTTATCAATAACTCTGGCTACCTGCCGTATGGTTGACTGATGTTTATCCATTAGTTCACTGCAAGATAGTGCCAATTCTGATGCTTTCCCCTTCGGCAGAATTACAATTATGCGAACAGTATCAATCGTAAATCCAAGATAGTTCATGGTAGTGGACGGTGTAAAATTGGATTTATCTGGATGTATGACAAACCCCAAAGTTTCAAACAAACGTTTGGTGGCTGCTACTGCCAAAATAGCTGTCTCCAAGGTTTTCCCTACTATTAAAATGTCGTCTAAGTACGCCATGACTATATGCTTTTGTTTCCTCAATAATGCCAAAGCACGTTTTAAGATTTTAGTAAACAACCTTGGAGCGGAGGTTAGTCCATTTGGTAAAGCTTTAAATTGCCATAGCTGTTTCATCCAGATAAACTTTAAGTATTTACGATGTTCTTTGTGTATGGGTACTGAGTAGTAGGCATCTCTTAAATCAATGCTTGCTAGAAAGTAACCTCTAGAACTCAATAGTCTGGCTGTTTCAAAAGTTTCCATCTTGAAATGTATATACTTAACAGACTTGTTTAAAGTAGTTAAGTCAATGATGATGCGACATCCACCATCTTTTTTAGTTTTAGTGAAAATATTAGACACAAATTCCAAAGGTTCATGTTTGTTCTTTCAATGACACCTTTTGCTAGTAGCCTCAGCAGTTCAGCTTGACCCTCTTGTTTCTCTTTGACTGAGAGGGTGAATACCCTTTGGGGTATATGCTGAACTGGTGGAATGTTTTCATGAACAAAGTCAATTTTATAGCCATGAATGCTGCTGAGTATATATTTGTCATTGGTGGTGGATTCCCATGCATCCAAAAACAAGTGCAATCTTCCCTCTGTTAGTATAGAGCCCCTACTGCTCATATGCCGAGAGGAACCAGACCCACCTACTTCCATGATTACTGGTGCTTCTTCTGCCTCTTCGCTGGATGATGAGGTCTCTGCTGGACTGAAGATGGCTACTGTTGATGTTGATGTTGATGTTGTTGGGGGTGGCGCATGTTCCATGGGGTCCGCTCTGGGCCCTGGCCTAAAAAAGGCTTACGGGGAATGGTTGCGGACCCCGAGCTTTCACCAGTCGCATATGGTGGTCAACAACTGGTGGACGCGTTGGGGTACTGCTGCCTCGGTTTGTTAGGTCTGCTCGGTCCCAAACCTGCTCTCACGAGACCAAAGGTTTTGGATTCTTCCTCTAGGTCTTTCACCTTTTTCGGAAGGTCCTTTCCAAAGAGCAGAATTGAAGGTTCTGAACCCGGTGTTTTGCAAAGTCCCGCAAATTTAGGGTTGAGGGCTGTAGATGACATGTGTATACACCTTTAATTGATATTGACGATGTCCATGCTAACCACCCCCCCACCGGTTAGTATAATTGTAACCCACACGCCCCTAGCTCTCTCTCTAGTGATCGTGACAGACCACGTACAGCTAGGGCTATATATGATGTATGATTTATAAAGTAGTGAAGACCTTAAGGTGTCTGTGTACCTTCTCTACATGGCGTCAGAAGAGCTTCTTTCTGCATCTCCAGTCTATCGCGTTTTATTTTCTTAGTCCCAGTACCCCCTCCCTGTGCCGTGATGGCTTCTGCCTGTCGTAAACCTGACATCCTAGTCTTTGATGCAGACATCACTCATCGCTGGAATGTGTTCCGACGTGACTTTGAGCATTATGTTACCATCGCCTACCCTGCTGTGGCTCCCGCTGTCAAGGCTTCCCTGTTGCTTAATCTAGCTGGTCCCGAAGCGCTCGAGCGTTCGGAGTCGTTCATCTATGGACAGGGTGAGAGTATCCAGGACCCGGTATGACTGCTTGCTAAATTTATGGCGATGTGAGACCTTCCCACTAACCACATCTTAGAGAGTTTCAAACTGTTCTCCAGACGCCAAAACCCTGGGGAATCTATTGACAATTTTGTGGCCGCGCTGCGCCAACTGGCTCGCCGATGTGACCTGAATGTTCTGACCCCTGATAATTTGACCCATGACATCTTGGTCTTTGGTCTACGGGATGATAAGCTGTGCTCTGAGCTGCTGTGTAAGCCTGATCTGACATTCGATGAGGCGTTGCATGCCTCTCGTTTAGCTGAGGCTGTCTCCTCCGCTGTACCTGACCCTGTGATCCACGCAGCCAGTCTCACTGGTCACCAGTACAATGCTCCCCGGCAACAGAGGGTAAGACCACTGCAGGGCTTCAGACCGCCTCACCGATGTCCAAATTGTAACTTTTTTTCACACCGTTCTAATGTGTGCTCGGCGTTGGGGAAAACCTGTAATTTCTGCAACAAGCCCAACCACTTCTCGACAGCATGCCATCCCCGTGGGAAGCCTGTACAGCCACAGCAGAATCCGTCTCGCTACCTGACACGTAATGATACAGCGTCTGGTTCCCATCTCCAGCACGATGATCTCCCCCCGTCTGACCCTGACTATTCTCAGAGCGAGCTGAGTGTGTTTTCCTTGCGAGGTGCAACTGCTCTGATAATGGACCCAACCGTCCGAGTCACGGTGAATGGCATGCTAAGGTGGATACGGGGACTTCTGCTAATGTTATGTCAACAAGTCTGTTCAGGAAGATAAGAAATAATTAACCCCATTTCCACAGACAGTGCTGTTTTGCGTGCCTATGGGGGTGGCGTACTTGTTTCTGTGGGGAGAGCCACTCTCTACTGCAAGGTGCTGAAGACCTCTCGGCCCCTCTCTTTCTTCCTGCTAGACGGTAAATGTGACCCCCTGTTCGGCGTGGATGCCGGCCAGGACCTCGGATTGGTGAGCTTCCACAGTGATGTCCACCTGGTAGAGGCACCCCTGAACCCGCTGGCCAAATTCCCAGACTGGTTTGACTCGAAGCTGGGGCAGTTGCCCTGCAGCTACAGAATTGCCCTCAATCCCGACATCACACCGGTCATCTGTCCCCTGCACCGTGTGTCCTTTGCCATGAGGGGCAAGGTCGAGTCTGCTCTTCGCGAGATGGTGGCCAGGGGCATCCTAAAGCCAGTAACAGACTCCACCCGGTGGGTTTCTACTATGGTTGTCGCTGCGAAGAAAGACAAGAGCGAAATATGGATCTGCATCAACCCTAAGGACTTGAACTTGGCCATCAAGCGCCCGCACTATACCATCCCGGACAGTGGAGGATGTTGCTGCACAGGTCGGCCCTGCCACCATGTTCTCGGTTCTTGATGCCAAGAGTTCGTTCTGGCAGATACCTCTAGACGAGCGATCCTCGCACCTGACGACCTTCAGCACGCCCTTCGGCAGGTATCGCTTCCTCCACATGCCGTTTCGGATCAACTCTGCCAGCGAGGTGTTCCAAAGGACCATGGAACAACTGTTTGCTGGACTTCCGTGTGCCATCATTGTCGTCGACATCCTGGTTTATGGGAAGAATGTCGCTGAGCACGACCACCACCTTCGCCAGGTGCTGCAGCGTGCACGGGAGGTCAACCTGAAGCTCAACCCGAAGAAGTGCCGATTCCGGGTCCCTGTCACCTACGTGGGGCATGTCTTCACTGCATCGGGGCAGAAGCCCGACCCGCAGAAGACGACCGCAATGTCCGAGATGCCTGCACCTGCTGACGTGCCTGGCCTACAGTGCTTCTTGGGCATGGTCAACTACCTGGGAAAGTTCATCCCCGACCTGAGTGAACTGAGTGCCCCACTGCGGGGATCTGGTGAAAAAGGACACTGCCTGGGCCTGGTTCCCGCAACACCAGCAAGCATTTGACACCCTCAAATCTAAGCTGAATAGCATGCCAACGCTGAAGTACTTTGACCTCCAGCGCCCCATTGTCCTCACATGTGATGCATCTAAGTTTGGCATCGGGGCCGCCTGCCTGCATGACAGGGTCCAACTGCCTGTGTCCTACGCATCCCGCACAATGACGACCGGTGAACGACACTATGCCCAGATTGAGAAAGAGCTGCTGGCTGTTGTCTTTGCCTGCTCCAAATTCAAAGACTATATCCTGGGCAACTGCTTCACTGTCGAGATGGACCACCAGCCTCTGGTCACCATCCTCAACAAGCTGATACACATGGCTCCTCCCGGCTCCAGTGCATGATGCTCCAGCTACAATGCTTCACTTTCACAGTGGTTTATCGCAAGAGCAAGGACATGTTTGTTGCTGACACGCTGTGTCGGGTGTCTCTCTCATCCACAACCCGACATCCATACGAGACGTCCGATTTGATAGTCCTAAACGTTAACTTCGTACCCTCCAGTCAGTTGAAGTCCCTGGCCAAGCACACGCCGGCTGACGCATCGCTGCAGCAGCTGGCCGCGATCGTCAAGCAGGGCTGGCCAGACCGCCGTTCCTCCCTGCCGGCCGCAGCGGTGCCTTACTTCTTGGTTCATGACGAGTTGGTGCTGCGTGATGGTGTGATTGTGAAGGGGCACAAGGTGGTGGTGCCCGCAGCACTATGAGAACAATACTTCGAAACTGCTCATCGTGGCCATCCCGGGGCCGAAGCGACCCTTTCCATCGCTCAGAGCCAGTTTTTCTGGCCCGACATGCCGCGCTACTTCCGGGATAGGGTGTCCGCGTGCCCTACCTGCAACAGCCTCGCTCCACAGCAACAGCGGCAGCCGCTCCTGCAGCAGCTAGCTGCTAACCTGCCATGGTCTGCGCTAGCAACCGACATCTTCGAGTGGCACGGAAAGCACTTCCTGGTGCTTGTCGACTCCTACTCCAGCTGGTTTGAAGTTGACCAGCTCCACTCCCTCTCTTCCTCCGCGGTCATTGAGAAGTTGCGCCGCCACTTTGCCACCTTCGGGTCACCGGCCAGCCTGCAGTCGGACAACGGCAGCCAGTTCACCAGTGCCGAATTCCGCGCTTTTGCCGAACGATGGAACTTTCATCATTACACCAGCAGCCCGGAATACCCGCAGAGCAACGGACTGGCCGAACGCGCGGTCCGCAGTGCTAAAGGATTCTTGGAATGTTGCCGCCTATCCCGCTCCGACATCTACCTGGCCCTGCTGAACCTCCGCAACATCTCCCGCGACCATGCCCTGAGCTCCCCGGCTCAGCGACTCATGTCCCGAGTCACGAGGCCCAGGGTCCCGGTATCTCAGCAGTCCCTGTCCCCCTCCGTCTTTAAACCTGCCTTGGTCCGGAAACGCATTGCCCAAAAACACACTGTACAGTAACGTTCCCACGACAGGTCCTGCCATGTCCTCCGCCCTCTTCTTCCCAGCCAGGTCGTCCGTATGAGGTCCACTTCTGGCCGTTCCAAGCTGGCCGTGGTCGTCGGTTATGCCGGTTCCCCTCGTTCGTACCTTCTCAACCACGATGGAAGGGTGTCCCGCTGATCCCGCCTGCATCTCCAGCTCGTGAACGAGCCTCTCCCTCCCCCGGCGGCTTTGTATGCCCCCCGCTGCCACTGTCGCGGCCCAGTGCTTTGCCCACTCCTCTGGGGCCAACCCCCCCTCGTCCTCCTCCTGTCCGCCTCCCGGCTGCGGTCCCGCTTTCTCCGGCTTCCTCGCCCTTCTCTTCGCCATCCCCCCCCGATGCCTTAGTCGCCAAGGGGTTCTCCTGTCTGTAGCCCCCACCATGCCCCAGCGTCCCCGCTTGTTCCGTCAACTCCAGGTTCCTGATGTTCTGCCCCAAATGTCCCCAAATTTGGCTGTTTACAGCTGGTACATTCAATGATGTACAATTTTCTGGGGATGTATATTGTTCAAGAGCCTCATTGACCACCTGTTCTTTAGGGGTTTTGAGGACAGGTGGTCAATGCTGGCTGCAGGTTTCGGCTCTAAAGGCCAACCCGCTCGTGGAATGACCACGTAGCGGTTGACCACACCCAGCAGCTCTTCCTGATCCTGTACACCCTGCGTACTCCGGACATCTTCAGCCAGCAACCCCTCTTCTTGACCAGCACAGACCTGGTCGCCAATGCTGCCTTCAAAAGAAGGTGAAGCAATAGTCAGTGCCGTAATGGGCACTGCAGGAGTGCCTGAGCTCCCTTGGCGAGTCTGCTGCTGCTCTCTCAGCAGATCTCGCTGGAGCAATTGCTCCATAAGCCGCTCCATTCGGCTTGGGCGGCTGCCTGTGCCACTCTCGAGCGGTGAGGCATCTTCATCCGAATCGTCGGATACTACCGCCCGGTTCTGGCTGTAGGTACCACCAGCCCGCTGCTCAGGCAGCACGTGCGGTGCTGGGCTCGGCTCGGTAGTTATACCTGCCGCCTCTTGCCCCCCCCTCCAAAGAACATTCATCAATGGAAGACGAACGGGGGCGAGCTGCAGATTTCTTCCCTCTGGTCTTGCTCATTCTCCTGGAACATAAAGCAGACCACAGAGAAAATACACATGGCCATGGTAAAACTTACCTGTCGGCCCGACTTTTCAATTTGTAGCGGGAGCGCCTTGAACTCCGTTCGTCGCGAGTGCACTGCATGAGCGCTAATGTCGCGCATGCGTGCTGGATGGGGTCTTCACATAGTCACTCACGTGACTCCGAAATAAAATCCTGTTTTTTATAATCCATCGGTCTGGATTTTGCATCAATAATGATGGCAAAACTCATGGTATTGTTGTCTTACTCTGCTCATGTGTTCTACCACAAAAACTGAAAAATTGATGTCAATAGTTTATGGAAATTTTGCAGACTCCATTCCTACTTAGGAATCAACGCAAAGTTCAACGAGACAGTGAACACTTGTGATAATTGCCTTCTCAAAATTTGTGCACCAGAACTAAAGCGGTATGATGAATGTCTTCCCACGGCAAGTGCAGAATTTAATGGAAGAGAGCAATTATGAGAGACCTAGATAACCAATCTTAAATAACTTGTTAATTTAAAAAGCTTCTCCCATGGCCTATTAAGTTAAAATCTCTCTTGATAAATATGTAAAAATATTGTGATATTTTAAAAGTTTTTAAAGCTTCCTGAATGTTTTCAAAGGTTAATCTCTGTGCCTCACAGATATGTCTGAGTTGGCATTTAGTTTGAAATTATGGGTGCTTTGCCTTGACAATCCCATAAAAGGCCACTTACATGCTTGCACAATGCAATAATGTTAAAGGGACAAAACGGTTGGAGTAACTCAGCAGGTCAGACAGCATCCCTGGAGAACTTGTGAAGGTGAGGTTTTGGGTCGAGACTCTTCTTCAGACTGATTATAGGAGAGATAAAAGAAAGCTGGAAAAGGGAAGGGGTAATACCTGCATGGCAGGTAATAGGACAAGACAAGTGAGGGAAGCGGGCTCTGATAGGCAGCTGGTTGGAACAAAGGCCAAAGATAAGAAAAGAATGAAGTTGTGAGATGGGTTTGAATAGTGACAGATTGTAAAGCCAGAGGGAGGAAATTGGCCAGAGGGGGGAGCAGATGAGTGGAAGGGAGAAATTGGTGGGAGTCAAGGTGGGAAAAGAGGGGGGGAGCTTGGGGGAGAAAGGAATGGGGGGAATTTTGACAGGTCTGGATAGAAAGGTTCACAGGGATATAGTTCCAACACAGGCAAATGGGACTAGTTTAGTTGGGCATCTAGAGGGGCATGAATGAGTTGGACTGTGGGCCTGTTTCCGTGCTGTATGACCTGTGACTCTGTTACTCCTCGTGGACCAAAAATACCAGGTGGCACCAACAATGGCTGCCTTGCCAACAATTGTCTCGTCCATTCCTTCCTTGTTGTCTTATAGTATGTGTTAAATGTATGTTTTAGCGTTCTTTAGCTTGTTTTATGTGGGGGTGGGGGTGGGGAGGTGTGAGGTTGGCGGAAACTTTTTTTTAATCTCTTACCTCGACCGGGAGGCAACTTTTTTTTCCGTATCCTATCTTCACTGTGGCTTAACATCGTGGAGTTGGTGACCTCTGCTGGAAACCGACTGCAGGAGCTCCAATTGCAGGAGTCTGCAGACCTACCATTGTGGAGCTCGCGGTCCCTGTCGGGATCGACCTCTGAGCTCCAACTGCGAGAGCCAGTAGGAATTAACATCACGGAGCTTGCGGTCCCTGTTTAGAGACCGACTTTGGAAGCTCCAAGCCGCAGGAGCTTCGACCACACCAACACGGGAGCTTCGACCACTCCAACACGGGAGCTTCGATCATCCCGACGCGGGAGCTTCGATCGGCAGCTGCAGGACCTTTGATGGTCCGATGAACCATGCAGATGGTTCGACTGCCCTGACCATGGGAAATAAAGAGGGAAGAATATTAGACTTTCTTGCCTTTTATCACAGTGAGGAATATGGGGAATCTGCTGTGGTAGATGTTTATGTTAACTTTTACGTAGTTTGTCTTGTTGCTTTTTTTTGGTATGGCTGTATGGAAATTTGAATATTACTGTACCTTAATGGGCACACATGACAAAAGACCTTTGAACCGTTGAAATAAAACAAATTTTATTGAACCATCAGATCAGGAGCTGAGGGAGATAACCCTCGGGAGTTCACTGGGGACCTAATTAAAGAAGCTCTCAATCTCCCTAACCTACCAAAAATTGAAGTGGCACACCGAGTTCCGAGATTTAAACAAAAATCTCAAACAGGTTCAGAATATACACGTCAGATTATTGTGAAATTTCGGGACATTTCTGACTTGGAAGATGTTATAAGTAACATTAAATATGGATTGCCAATGAAGTACGGTGTGACATCTTTCAAAATATTCAGAAACATTGAAACATAGAAACATAGAAAATAGATGCATTAGTAGGCCATTTGGCCCTGTGAGTCTGCACCACCATTCAATATGATCATGGCTGATCATCCAACTCAGTATCCTGTACCTGCCATCTCTCCATACCCCTTATAAGGACTATCCTTATGAAATTGTTCAGAAGTGAAATCAGTTCTCTAAGGCAAAGCAGGCTCTCCAAGGAATGAAAGAAATCAGATATGGTGTCTACTACCAAGCTAAAATGAGGATTTCTTACAAGGAACAGCAAAAATCATTCACAAATCCGGAGAATGCATATAAATATGCGTTAACCATCGTGGAAGAGAACAAGTAATTTGAAAGGTTGAACTGTATGGATATTCTTTCTCTTTATTTTTTCACCGTGAATGGTAATGTGTTTACCAGCAGATGGAACTCTCCCTGAGTTTTGTTCAGGCTGCTTTTCGGTGGAATGCTAACTCAAGGAAATACTGGGTTCCAAGTGAAGCGGAAAAAGATAAACACCGAAATGAAGAACTCCACAACAGAATGCGCACAGAACAATCATTGTTGTTTAAGAGATTAAATGAATAACCTAATGCTATAGAACTAACACTTTTAACACTTAAAACATAGAATACTAACACAGAAATTGTAATGAATGTTAAGCAGAATGGTAGTAAGGGGATGATTTATAAACTAACATTTATAACTTAATAAGTTTCAAGTAGATTTATAATTGGGGTATGAGGGGGAAAGGCGGGCTCCTGGCTCAGAACCAGGAGCCTGCCTCAGGTTAACCCCTTCAACCAACAGTCGATTATTACGGAGGTAAAATTATACGCTTAACATTTAGTAGATAAAACTGTTAGTTATATTTGGGAATATATATGAAATGGATACATATACTGTAAATGGGTACTATACATTTGATTTTGAACCGGCCCCGTTCCAGTATGTTATGACTAACTGAGGGAGCGGAACTACTTGTTTGCTTAATATCGACAACGGAAGTCGACCAACAGGTGAGCCACTTGTTACAATGCCGATAAGTTTGGACGCTGTATTTTCACTTTTACTAGTTTTTTTTAATTATCACAATCAGTCACATGTGTGCGTTTTTTATTCAAGGAGAATTGCAAAAGGAATCTACAAATTGAACTTGGTTGAATAAATGCTTCCCCAATACTTAAAGACCTGAGGTACGGATGCACCGCAAGATACACAGGTATTAAATCTAGTCAAAATGCGACAATGAACAAAATAAACTGGGAGGCATCTCATTCTGCAGTTGGAACATTAGGGGTGTTAATGAACGCATTAAAAGGGGTAAGATTTTTTCTCAGCTGAAAGCATACAACACAGATATTATCTTTCTTCAAGAAACGCACCTTAAACTTCAAGATCAAGCTAAATTGAGGGCGAACTGAATAGGCCAAACTTTTCACTCGTCATATACGTGGAAATCCAGAGGCACGTCTATCATTATTCGTAAAGGCATACCATTTAAACAGAAAAATATCTTAACAGATAAGGACGGGAGATATTTGATAGTTACCGGTGAGATCCATGGTGCCCCAATTACCTTGGTAAATATATATGCACCCAACTTTGACAATCCGCATTTTTTCAATAACAATTTGAATATAATCGCCAGAATGTTATAATCGGTGGAGACTTCAATTGTGTTTTAGACACTTACTTAGATAAATCTAGTCAAAAACAGAGACGTAATACAAAATCTAAAACTAGCGAACTTTTAAACACATATATAAAAAATACAAATATAACAGATGTTTGGAGGATTGCAAATCCGACCGGCAGGGAATACTTGTTCTATTCAATGGTACACAAGACATATTCATGTATAGATTATTTCCTGGTAGATACAAAATTAATTCTGTTTACTTTGAAACCAAAATACCATACAAATACGATTTTTGATCACTCCCCACTAACTTTCTTTTTAAAAATGGAAGGAATGTCTAAGAAAAAAACCTTTTTGGAGGTACAACCCTCAAATTTTAAAAGACCCGCAAGGGAGTATATATCTAAAACAGCAAATGGATAATTTTTTTCGAAATAAATGACACGCCAGACACATCACCAACATTATTATGGGAATCTTTCAAAGCATTTATTCGAGGTGTTATAATCTCATGCCAAGCTTTTCAAAATAAAATAAATAACAATGAACAAAGGCAGTTAGAAGAACAAATTAGACAATTGGACATAGATAATGCTAAAGACCCAACTACGGATAAACATAATAAAATATTAATACTAACATTTAAATTAAATAAATTATTATCAGAGAAAGTTATAAGATTATTCCAAATTACAAGGCAGGAACATTTTGTGTTTGGGGATAAGCTCCATAAACTTCTGGCACGTCAGTTAAAACAATGAGAAAAGGAACATACGATTTCAAAGATTAAATCAGATAGAGGGACAGTATTAACATTACCAAATTATATTAAAAAAAGATTTGCGCAATTTAATGAGAATTTGTTTACATCTAAAATGACAACGGACACCAATAAAGTTACAGAGTTTTTGGATAATTGTAATCTTCCCAAACTAGAGTTGCAGGACCAAGAGGAATTGGGAGCACAGATCTCAAATAAGGAAATAGAAGAAACACTATTCTCATTAAAAAATGGAAAAACACCAGGTCCTGACAGATTTAGTAATGAATTCTATAAAAGTTTTTATGACATATTTACATCACGCCTACAGAAAATGTATACATATGCCTTTAAAGAAAAAATACTACCTTAAACACTAGCGGAATCAACGATTACATTAATACTTACGAAAGATAAAGATGTGGAAGAACTCGGATCATATAGAGCTATTACATTGTTAAACATAGATCAAAAAATATTAGCGAAAATATTAGCTAGAAGATTAAGTAAGTATGCCAGTAAATTAATACATCCGGATCAAACGGGGTTTATCCCTAAGAGACAATCATTTAATAATTTGAGGCATCTGCTCCACATAATGATTCACACCAAATTGAAGATCAAACACTATCAATTATTTCGCTGGACGCAGAGAAAGCATTCGATCAGGTTGGATGGGATTATATGGTTAAGGCATTGCAAAAATTTCAACTGGGAGAGAATTTCATTCTATGGATTAAATTATTATATAATAAGCCAATGGCCTGAATATTAACTAATAATATTTTATCTATAAAATGTCAATTGTCAAGGGGTAATAGACAAGGATGTTCATTATCACCACTGTTATTTGCCCTTATAATTGAAACCCTAGCGGAAAGAATTAGAATCATCCAAATATAATACAAAATATTCAAACAATAAAATATCATTATACACTGATGATGTACTATTGTACATCACAAAACCTCATATCACTATACCCCAATATTTTAAACTAAATCGAGGATTTCGGATCATTTTCAGGATATAGAATAAATTGGAATAAAAGTGAAATCATTTCAATAAAACTGAAAGATTCTACACATCTCTTACAGTTTCCTTTTAAAATAGCTATGGAAGACTTCCGGTGGCGCCATGGAGGGCTAGAGAGTAACGCCAGCCACCTCAGTGAAAAAAACAAGGAAAAAACCTTGGAGAAAAGACCTGCTGTTTCTGCACCAGCTGCCGTGAGTGACGTCATCAGGAGTGCGACTCGTAATGGCAACACACCACAGCCCACCCATGGATAAATCATAACTTCGATATGCAAGGCAAAAAATGGCAGAACAAGAACAAGGCCCGACTGAAGCCTCGGGCTCAGGCAGGACACTATCCCAAGAAGATGTCGAAAATATCAAAGAAAAAATCGGAAATTGAAGAACTTAAAGGTTTTTTTGTACAAGAAATGGCAGAGTTAAATAAAGTTGGAATTAAAGACTGAACTGGCAAAAATGAATTTTAAGGAAGAAATAGAAAAAATCAAAGATGAAAGTTAAAGTCTGAAATCAATATCTCGGCCACGGAATTATCTGACACATTGCAAAAGGAAATCGCAGAAATATTAATGGATCAAGCTGCAAATATAGTAGTAGAGATGAATGATAAAATCCAAAATAAGATGGAAATAGGGCTGGAACCTGTGGAAGAAGAACTCAAGGAGCAGTCGACAGCCATAAAGAACCTTGAAGATTTAGCCAAAACAAGAGCTCAGACTATGAAAACACTCCTCAAAGAAAATCAACGTCTATCTGATTTACTGGGCAAAATAACTGATAAATATACCGAGTTGGAAGGACGCCAGAGAAGACAGAACCTAAGGATCGTGGGTATTCGAGAAAGGAGAGAAAAGAATCAAGATACGCGAGAGTTTACTGCAAACCTATTGCAAAAGGTTTTATCTCTGGAACAAAAGCCTTTACTAGCCCGAGCACACAGAGTAATGAGACGTTATACAAAGCAAGACGCCCCTCCAAGACAAATTATAGTAAAAATCCAGTATGATCATGTCCTGGAGGAGATGATGAACAAAATTGTAAAAAGTAGAAATCTTACATACGAAGAAGATTCGATCAGCATTTATCGAGACTACCCAGCAGAGGTCTCCAAGAAACGAAATGCGTTCAAGGAGGCCAAAAGAATTTTGAAGGAAGTGAAGAATTTGAAGTACAGTCTGAGGTACCCAGCCAGCCTGAGAGTCACTTACAACAAGGAAGAACATTATTTCAAAAACCCAACGGATGCAATGAACTTTGCCCAGGGGATTAAGGAACGAGAGGAAGACTGAATTAAATCTTCAAAGATGAACTATACCAACAAATAAATTGTATTTTCAGGATTGGAGTGGACTATGGACTTGTTGCACCGAAAGAAGATGGAAAAGGTTGTGGATTGGAGACTAGGATTGGAGATACGGATTGGGGACTCCTATGGATACTAACAATTAGAATAATAACACTACTAATATTAATAACTAACAAATACTAAAATTTATACCAGCACGGGAGAAGGCCCTCTCGCCTTCCAGTCCGTGCCCGACCATTAATTACCTGCACTCACCATTAAAGCTGATAACTACCAATTATGATTAACAACTAATTATAGCTGATTTACTTAGAAATAGGTAAACAGTAAATATAATCACACAGAATACAAAGTTTGACTTCATTTACCCCCCCCCCCCCCCCCCCCCCCCCCCCCCCCCCCCCCCCCCCCCCCCCCCCCCCCTCTCCCCCCTCTCCCCCGGCACATTTTTTATTTTTTTATTTTTTTATTTTTTTATTTTTTTATTTTTTTCTTATTATATTTTTTAATATGTATTAAGTATAGATATTATCATATACTTGACTGATGGATCCTGTATACATCAGTTTAATATTCCCAGTTAAATATTTTCATGGAATAACAATTTTAAGGAATCATGCAGATGGATAAGTTTGTAACATCGACTACGGAAGTCGGTAGATTGCTAGCCATGGTAGTATGGCTAACACTAACTACACCAATATTAGATGAAGTTTTTTCTTTCTTTGTGCACCCTATTAATCTCTTAATCTATCCTTTTTTTAATCTTATTCTTTGTTATTATTATTTTATATTTGAATGGAGTTATAAATTAATGCAAAGGAGATATATTCATGAGATACCCAAGGGTATTGAAATTCATCTATTCGTAGTTCGGGTGTAAAGTCGGGTATGCCGAGCTGAACCATTTGATCTATTACATACCTCCTTAGATAAAAATGCAAGACTTAAAAATGAATACGGGGAATGGAGGAATAACGTTTTGCAGCTGGAATGTTAAAGGTATTAACGAACCAATTAAGAGAGGTAAAGTATTAGCACATTTAAAAGCACTTAAAGTAGATGTGGCATTTATCCAAGAGACACATCTAAAAAAAGATTCAGAGCATAGATTAAAGGCTAAATGAATTGACAAAGCGTATCATTCTTCTTTTACACACAAATCTAGAGGTGTAGCAATATTAATTCATAAAGACACTTCATTTAAACACACTTCAACTATAACTGATAGTGATGGTAGATATATTATTGTAATAGGAGAATTATACACACAAAAAAATATTTTTGTCAATGTATATGGCCCAAATTTTGACAGCCCACTGTTTTTAAGGAAATATTTAATACCATCCCAGAATTACCACAAAACAACCTAATGATTGGAGGAGATTTAAATTGTGCACTAGATCCTTATTTAGACAGATCATCAAGACTACGGAAAGTTAAATCACATTCCAGTGATCTAATAAATGCATATACAGATACTAGTAATATTAAAGATGCTTGGAGAATGCAAAACGCAGCTGGAAGAGAATATTCATTTTATTCACCTGTGCATAAAACTTATTCAAGAATAGATTATTTTTTGGTATATTTAAAACTTATCCCATTCACTTATAATTCAAAATATCATAATATTATAATCTCAGATCACGCACCTTTAACTTTTATGATTAAAATAACTGGTAAAACGGAAAAACAGGGACAATGGAGATTTAACCCACAAATTTTAAAAGACAAAGTAACTCAAGAATACATCAAAAAACAGATTAAGATTTCCTTTGAAATAAATGATAAGCCAGAAATACCTTTGTCCCTACTATGGGAAACTCTTAAAGCGTATGTTCGGAGGAATTATGATATCCTCTCAAGCATTTTATAATAAAGAGAATCGGAGGGAACTGCAGGCATTGGAAAAGGAGTTCAAACAATTAGACACAGAAAACGCTGCTAACGCAACCATGATAAAACATAATAAAATCTCTGCATTGAAATATAAATTAAATAAAATACAGTCAGATCAAGTTATAAAACTCTACCAATATACTAAACAAATACAATTTGAATTCGGAGATAAACCACAAAAATTATTTGGCTCATCAATTACGAAAATTGGAGGGAGAAAAATTAATCCATGGGATTAAATCAGACAAAGGTGAATTACTAGTACAAACTAAAGATAAAAATGAGAGATTTTTGCAATATTATAAAAATTTATATTCAGCCAAAATGACAGATAATCGGACAGGAATAGAAACATTTTTTTAAAAATTGTAATCTAAAAGGACTGGATTTAGAAAATAGAGAATCACTAAACGCTGAAATAACTACTAAAGAAATCGAAGAATCTATTAGGTCATTAAAAAATGGTAAAACTCCAGGTCCGGATGGTATTGTTTCGGAATTTTATAAAACATTTTATGATCTGATAGCACCACTTTTGAAGACACTTTATGAATATATTTATGCACAACAGAAACTACCAGAAACATTAAATGAATCTATTATAACACTTATACCT
Organism: Okamejei kenojei; assembly: GCA_035221665.1. Lineage (NCBI taxonomy): Eukaryota > Metazoa > Chordata > Chondrichthyes > Rajiformes > Rajidae > Okamejei > Okamejei kenojei. Next base: position 95,457,782 of record CM069131.1, read on the forward strand.
AAATTAGATAAATATCTGGATGATCCAGGATCGTATAGAGCTATAGTTCTATTAAATACTGATCAAAAAATATTAACCAAAATACCAGCACAAAGATTAAATACAGTGATTGATAAAGTAATTCATTCAGATCAAACTGGATTTATACCAAAACGATATTCCTCATATAACCTGAGACGATTATTCAATATTATATACTCAAAAAGGAATATTAATAAAGATCTAGTAATTATCTCATTCGACGCAGAGAAAGCTTTTGATCAGGTTGAATGGTCTTATTTATTTTCGGTTATGGAAACTTTTCAGTTGGGAGAGAAGTTTATAACATGGGTTAAACTACTATATACCAATCCAACAGCTAGAATATTAACAAATCAAATGTTATCAACTAAATTTAATTTATCCAGAGGCTGTAAACAAGGTTGTTCTCTATCCCCACTACTGTTCGCACTGGCAATTGAACCATTAGCACAACGCGTGAGATTACATCCTGAAATATACGGGTATGAAACCAAAGAAACTGAAAATAAAATCTCTTTATACGCAGATGATGTATTACTTTATATTACAAAGCCTGAAATTAGTATTCCTAACATTAGATTTAATAACTCAATTTGGCTTGTTTTCAGGATATAGAATTATTGGAATAAAAGTGAACATGCCAATAATGGGAAATAACCCACATATACTACAACCATTTCCTTTTAAGATAGGAAATTAAAAAATCAAATATCTTGGAATTTATGTAACAAAAAGATATGATTCTTTATTTAAATCTAATTTTCCACCCCTACTGAATAAACTACTTAAGAATATCCTATATTGGAAAACATTACCCATTTCAATGCTAGGTAGAATTAATGCGATAAAAATGATTTTTCTTCCGCAATTATTATACCTGTTTCAACTGATCCCAATATATCTTCCTAAAAATATTTTTAAGATAGTGGACTCTATAGTTACCAATTTTATTTGGGATTATAAGAGCCATAGTATAAATAAAACACATTTATGTAAATCAAAAATAAATGGAGGTTTTGCACTGCCTAATTTTATGTTTTACTACTGGGCAGTTAATATTAAAAATATGAATTTTTGGTTGGAAGAATTAGATAAACAGCCAAACTGGTTAAAAATGGAAAAGGAAGATTGTTCACCTTTCGAAATTAGCTCGATTTTATTTGCCAATACAAAAATACGTAACAAAATTTATAGAGGAAATCCAATAATAGAAAGTGGGATACGTATCTGGAAACAATGAAAGAAAACATTAAAATTGGAAAGTATGCCACTGGCTCTTCCAATTGTAAATAACATTGCTTTTAAACCCTCAACGATGGATAAAGGTTTACTACAATGGAAGAACTATGGAATTAATAAGATGGGTGATCTCTACAGGGAAAGTCTCTTTCTTTCATTTCGGGAATTACAACAAAATTACGGATTATACTCAAAAGAGTATTTTAGATATTTACAAATTAGAGACTATGTTAAATCAAACACACAGGATTTTAGAAATAGAAAGACAGAAATTTTAGATGAATGTCTAAATAAATATCCTAATACAGAAAAATTAATATCATATATTTATAATATTTTATTGGAAAATGATGTACCAATGTTCGAAATATATAGGCGGGCATGGGAAAACAAATTAGGTCAAACAATTAGTCCAGAAGTATGGAATGAAAGTTTACAACATATACACCACTGTTCATTAAATGCCAGACACTCTTTGATACAATTTAAAGTTTTACATAGATTACACTTTTCAAAATCAAAATTAAAAAAACATTTTTCAAATGTTTCTGCTATATGTGATAAATGTCAGCATTTAGAAGCTAATCTAACGCACTCATTCACAAAATGTATAAAAATTACTAACTTTTGGACAGAAATTTTTAAGATAATTTCGAATATAGTTAATACAAATCTGACTCCAGACTCAAAATTAATCATATTAGGAATATTAGAAACGGATCAATTACTAACAACACAGCAAAGAATTTTTACCGTTTAATAATTGGTAAAAAAATAATATTAAGATTTTGGAAAGGTCCTACATCCCCCACAATCAAAATGTGGATTACAGAAATGTCGGAGACACTTCATCTGGAAAGATTAAGACTTGTCCTTTTGGACAGGCTAGATCAGTTCAGAGGAATATGGTCTCCATTTATTGAATATTTAAAGGGTCAAGGTGGTCCGGTTCGAGGGCCTGACTGAAATCTGAATGAAGGAATAGATGAAGAACTATATATAATAGACCACTGATATACAGTGGCTTGCAAAAGTATTCATACCCCTTGAACTTTTCCGCATTTTGTCACGTTACAACCACAAACGTAAATGTATTTTAGTAGGATTTTATGTGATAGACCAGCACAAAGTGGCGCATAATTGTGAAGTGGAAGGAAAATGATACATGGTTTTCAAATCTTTTTACAAATAAAAAACTGAAAGGTGTGGCGTGCAAAGGTATTCAGCCCCCTTTACTCTGATACCCCTAAATAAAATCCAGTGCAACCAATTGCCTTCAGAAGTCACCTAATTAGTAAATAGAGTCCACTTGTGTGTAATCTAATCTCAGTATAAATACAGCTGTTCTGTGAAGGCCTCAGAGGTTTGTTAGAGAACATTAGTGAACAGACAATGTTCCTTGGGCATCATGAAGCCCAAGGAACACTCCTGACTGGTCAGGGATAAAGCTGTGGAGAGGTTTAAAGCAGGGTTAGGTTATAAAAAAATATCCCAAGCTTTGAACATCTCATGGAGCACTGTTCAATCCATCATCCGAAAATGGAAAGAATATGGCACAACTGCAAACCTACCAAGACATGGCCGTCCACATAAACTGACAGGCCGGCAAGGAAAGCATTGATCAGAGAAGCAGCCAAGAGGCCCATGGTAACTCTGGAGGACCTGCAGAGATCCACAGCTCTGATGGGAGAATCTGTCCACAGGACAACTATCAGTCGTGCACTCCACAAATCGGGTCTTTATGGAAGAGTGGCAAGAAGAAAGCCATTGTTGAAACAAAGCCATAAGAAGTCCAGTTTGCAGTTTGCCACAAGCCATGTGGAGGACACAGCAAACATGTGCAGGAAGGTGCTCTGGTCTGATGAGACCAAAATTGAAGTTTTTGGCATAAATGCAAAACGCTATGTGTGGCGGAAAACTAACACTGCACATCACCCTGAACACACCATCCCCACTGTGAAACATGGTGGTGGCAGCATCATGCTGTGGGGATGCTTCTCTTCAGCAGGGACAGGGAAGCTGCTCAGAGTTGATGGGAAGATGGATGGAGCTAAATACAGGGCAATCTTGGAAGAAAACCTGTTAGAGTCTGCAAAAGACTTGCGACTGGGGCGGAGGTTCACCTTCCAGCAGGGCAACAACCCTAAACATACAGCCAGAGCTACAATGGAATGGTTTAGATCAAAGCATATTCGTGTGTTAGAATGGCCCAAAGTCCACACCTAAATCCAATTGAGAATCTCTGGCAAGACTTGACAATTGCTGTTCACAGATGCTCTCCATCTAATCCGACTGAGCTTGAGCTATTTTGCAAAGAAGAATGGGCAAAAATGTCAGTCTCTAGATGTGCAAAGCTGGTGGCGACATACCCCAAAAGACTTGCAGCTGTAATTGCAGCGAAAGGATATTCTACAAAGTATCGACTCAGGGCGGCTGAATACTTTTGCACGCCACACTTTTCAGTTTTTTATTTGTAATAAAATTTGGAAAACCATATATAATTTTTCTTCCACTTCACAATTATGCACCACTTTGTGTTGGTCTATCACGTAAAATCCCAATAAAATACATTTACGTTTGTGGTTGTAACGTGACAAAATGTGGAAAAGTTCAAGGGGTTATGAATACTTTTGCAAGCCACTGTATCTCCAATGAAGTATAGCATGCTTAATACTCCACTCATATTATTGATTTTCTACTTTTATTTTATTTCTCTTTATTAATTCGCTTTACTATCTTCTTTCTGTTATAAAATAATAAAAAGTATAGAAGTATAAATAAGAATGATTGTAAACTTTAAAAATATTAAGAATGTATGTGACGAATAATATGTCTCTCTTTATTTTATGTTATTCCTTCTTAATATGTATTTACTTCTAATAAAAATATTTTATAAAAAAAAAGCTATGGAAAAATTTAAATACTTGGGTATTGTAATCACTAGAAGATATCAAGACATGTTTAATGCAAATTATAACCCTTTACTTAAAAAACTATATATTTTAATTAAATTTTGGAAAACGCTTCTGATGTCCTTAATAGGCTGAATAAACGCCATAAAAATGATTTTTCTACCACAAATTCTACACCTGTTCCAATCAATCCCAATATACCTACCCAAAAAGTTTTTTTTTTAAACTGGACTCAGACATTACAAATTTTTATTTGGGATTATAAATCCCTTAGAATACAAAGATCACGGGGATTAGCACTCCCTAATTTTGTGTATTATTATTGGTCAGTAAATATTAGAAATATGATTCAATTGTTGGATAATGCTCTTCATCAACCAGACTGGATCATTATGGAGAAAGAGGACTGCTCCCACTTTAATATTGGTGCGATCCTTTTTTCACCAATGACGGTGAATAATACAAACTACAACAAAACCCTACAAAAATTATACATAGTACAATCATAATTTGGAAACAAATAAAATACAATTTAAAATTAAGAAACTTATCTCTCCTATCTCCTATTGCTAAAAACCCTCTGTTTAAATCCTTGAATATAGACAAAGCATTCACACAATGGGAAAGAGCAGGATTTAAAACTTTGGGAGATTTGTATGATACGGGAAAACTATTATCATTTAAACATTTACAACTAAAATACAATCTGGGTAACAATCAGTATTTTAAATATTTCCAAACATGTGATTATTTGAAAAAACATGCACATGAATTTCACAAAATGCCATTCGACTTACTAGATGAAGTAATGAATACAAAGGCGGAATCACTAAATTTAATTTCACATATATATATTATAATACTAAATGCAGTAATACCAACAATGGAAGGAATTAGAGGTGAATGGGAAAACAAACTAAGCATATAAATTTCCAATGAAAGGTGGAAAGAATACTTATTAAATGTGCACAAATGCTCAATTAACGCAAGACACATTTTAATACAATTTAAAATTATACATAAATTATACTACTCAAAAACTAAATTAAATACATTTTTCTCTAACGTTTCACCAATTTGAGATAAATGCCACTGTCAAGAAGCTACTTTAGCGCACTCATTCATCTTTTGTACAAAAATTCAAAGGTTTTGGATTGAAATCTTTGACATTTTCACAAAAGTGTTTAAAATAAAAACGACACCAAAGTCAGAATGGATTATTTTCGGAATGACAGAAGGTAGTTCAGAATTAAATGCGTATCAAAAGAATTTATTTGATTACGGCTTAACAATAGGAAAAAAGAAATCTTAAAATTCTGGAAAAATGCTCCTATACCAACATTAAATATGTGGATTTCAACTATGTTTGCAACACTGCATCTGGAAGATATGAGACTCCGCCTGGAAGGAAAATCAGAATGCTTCTTTCAGACGTGGTCTGCATTTATAGGATTACTACAAAGATAGGGTGCAGGAGTACCTTGGGCCTTGGTAGGGGGGGATGAAAAACTATTGAGTTGGTGGATTCCTTTTGCGTGATATATATAACATAGTAACTGGCCTTTTTTTTCCTTTTCTTTAAAAGCATTTTTTTTTAGGGTCTGTCTCTTAACCGCTTTTCTCTAATTCTTTGACCAAGGGTTTCTTCTCCCACTTTGGCTTGTTCTTTCACGATCACAACTCTTTTCACCTATTTCACTCTCTTTCTTTCTATTCTTTTTCTTTAAAAGCCATAAAATTATGGGGTACAATGATTGTAACAATATATATGTGAAGTACATTGATGTATTTACCTCTAATAAATAAAATTTTAAAAAAATAATTAAAAAAAAAGAATACAAAGATCACACTTGAATAAACCCAAAGCAGTAGGGGGATTAGCATTTCCTAATTTCATGTAATACTATTGGTCTATAAATATTAGAAATATGATTCAACGGTTGGATAACTCTCCCCAGCAACCGGGGTGGATTGTTATGGAGAAAGAGGACTGCTCCCCTTGTAATATTGGAGTGATCCTTCTTTCACCAATGACATTGGAAAATACAAATTACAACAAAAATCCAATTATACATAGTACAATTAGAATTTGGAAACAAATAAAATACAACTTAAAATTAAGAAATGTATCTCTCCTATCCCCTATCGTTAAAGACCCTTTGTTTAAATCCTCAATTATAGATAAAGCATTTATACAATGGGAAAGAGCAGGAATTAAAACGTTGGGAGATTTGTATGAAACGGGAAACTTATTACCATTTAAACAATTACAACTAAAATACAATTTGGGAAACAATCAGTATTTTTAATATTTCCAAATATGTGACTATCTGAAAAAATATGCACAAGAATTCCACAATATGCCGTCAGATTTACTAGATGAAGCAATGGATACAAAGGCTGAATCAGCAAATCTAATCTAAATGCAGAAATACCAACAACTGTAGGATCAGAAGAGACTGGGAAAATGAATTAAGTATTAAAATTCCCAAAGAAAGGTGGAAAGAACACTTATCAAATGTGCATAAATGTTCAATTAACGTAAGAAACACTTTAATACAATTTAAAATCTTACACAGATTATACTATTCAAAAACTAAATTAAGTAAACTTTTTCTCAATGTCTCACCTATTTGCGATAAATGCCAGTCTCAAGATGCTACACTCATTTGTCTTTTGTACAAAAATTCAAAAGTTTGGATTGAAATGGGAAAGAGCATGCATTTGTCTTTTGTACAAAAATTCAAAAATTTTGGATTGAAATCTTTAAAATCTTCACAAAATTATTTAACATAAATCTGAACACCAAAGGCAGATTGGATTATTTTGGGAATAACAGACGGTAGCCCTGAAATTGACTTCGGAGTTACGATGAGGGATTACATGAAGAAGCCCCACCAGAGTGCATGCTTGTCATTACGTCAGAAGCATTGGCAAGCACCAGACGGGTGGGGCAATGCTCCCGCCAGCGGTAAGTTTCAACCTAGAAGGTAAGTGTTTTTACTTACCAGCATTGTGTGTTCGAGCAGGAGCCTCTCTTTACAGAGGTTTCCTGCCGGATTTATCAGAGGTCCGATGCCTAAGCCGGCTATGGGCTGCGGGGGAACCCTGGTCCGACCGCTGAAGTGGATAGCCGGCAAAAGATCGAGTTTCCTGATAACAGCCACTGACAAAGCAGTCAGTGGCTTCCAGCCTGCGGGGTTGCCATTTAAATAATGCTAGAGTCGCTGACAGTCGGTCAGCGATTCACAGACACTTTGCCCCACGCATGGAGTAAACCCTGGAGGGAGAGATTGTAACTAATCTCCAAACTAAAATTGGAGGAAGTGATTGTATGGCCAAAATTGTAACTAATGTCTCGCGATGTACTAGCGACATTCTGACTCAATAACCTTTAGTTTACAAACTGATGTGAGCTTCAGGATGAGTAGCCACTGATATCAAGTCTGGCTGGGGTGGCTGATAAAATGTGAAAGAAGTATTAACCCTGCCGAGGGTGGGGTAAACTGCATAGAATTGCTGGGTGCATTCTATGGCCTAAATAATTCTTTTCAACAATGCATGATTGCATGTGCAGCTTGATTCATAATACCACAGCTGGTACATATATCAATCACATGGGTAGAATGAGGTCATTATTCTGTAACAGTCTGCCTGGCCTCATCTGGCACTGGTGCATTACAAGGAACATCTGTGTCTCCGATATCTACCTATCAGGTAGAGATAACGCGAAAGTTGCAGGCACCAGGTCATGTAAATTCCATGACAAACAAAAAATGAATTAAGAATCCAAAAGTTTCAAAATCATTGTTAACCGGTATGGATTGCCAGACATAGATCTGTTGTATCTGGGTTAAATTACCAGTACCTGTATTCTGCATGGGAACCAAAACTAGGGACAGTAGCAGAGGATACATTCTCGCTACATTGGGGATGTACGTTCTTATGCTTTCCTCATTTTTTCCTCATTCAATCAAGGTCTCACCAAAATAGAGTATGACTACACTTAGGTGTTTAGTGGGTTCTAAACTGGTCCACACAGCATGGTCCCATTGGGTTGAGACAGATGACACAGCATTCATGATCATCCCAATTACAGTAACTTGTTGGTTCACACTGGGACAGGAGGAAAGTTCCCCTTTACATGAGCATATTAATTTATTGATTTGTATCTTCTGACGATATTTTCCAGGGACTCAGACTATTGAGTAGAACCGACGATGTGGTTACGATTACGATAAAAATTAAAATATGTATCTCATATTAAGAAATGGGAGATGTCCTGTTTACAGTTAAATATACCTTATCATAAGTTGCAGGCATACCGGATGTATTGGAGTTCCTGGCTACATTGCATTTTGACGAGCAGTTAAGCTATGGTGCCATTTATAGTACTAGAAGTACTTTGTCCTCCTACTTAAGGCAAGGGTCCAGACAACACTCTGTCGGGTCTCATCTATTGTTGGCCGATTCATAGGAGGTATTTTAAAAAAACCCTCCCAGACGTGCATATTCAGAAATCATGATTACATGCCCTCCGCTCTCACCCTCATAATCTAAAGGAACATCTGGTAGTCGTAGTCTTCTAAAAGCCTTACTATGTTACTTTGGCTATTGGGTTTCTGTGTTTTCACGCCACGGCTTTGAAGTATGACAAGCATGCGCTCTGGCGGGGCTTCTTCACGTAATCCCTCATCGTAACTCCTCATAAAATAAGGATCAAACTGAACTGGTAAGTTATCGTTTAACCTTACAATTAAATGTGTTTCAAAAGAATCTATTTGAATACGGCTTAATAATAGGAAAAAGGCTCAACTTAAAATTGTGGAAAAATACCCTATACCAACAGTAAATATGTGGATTTCAACTATGTTTGAAACACTACATCTGGAAGATATGAGACTCCGCCTGGCAGGAAAATCAGATTGTTTCTATCAGACGTGGTCTGCATTTATTGATTTGCTACAAGGAGAGGGTGCAAGAGTACCTCAAAAAGGTACTGGCGTCGGGTCTTAGTAAAGGGGGATGAAAAATTATTGAGTTGGCAAATTCCTTTTGCGTGATGTTTATTATATAGTAACTGGCATTTTCTTTTTTCTTCTCTGTCTTTTTTTTTTAATCTTTTCCAGGGTCTATCTCTTAATCTCCTTTCTCTAACTCTTTGACCAAGGGCTCTTTTTTTTCCCTTTGGCACGCTTTTTCACTTTCACAACTCTTCACTTTCTTCACTTTCTCTGTTCCTTTTCTCTAAAAGCCTTAAAATTAAGGGGTACAATGATTGTAACAATATATACGGGATGTACACTGATGTATTTACCTCTAATAAATAAAAAAATAAAAATATAAAAAAGAAATAAAACAAATTGCTGGAGAAGTTGAATGGGTCAAGGAGCATCTGTGGAGTCAAATGGATGGGCAATATTTTAGAACAAGATCCTGCATCAGGACTTTTTGTTATCATCGTAACCAGCAAGCTGCACAAAGTTAATGTGCAGTTGGCATTCCTTTCAATGGGCACTTGTGAATCATGCATCACAATTCCTCCACTTGTTTTCATGCACTAACCTATGTATAGCCTTAGGTCTAGAAGATAATTTAAAAGGAAATTAAAAGGGAATATAATGGACAGGTCAGGTCATGAGTAGGCAATACCACAAACTAAATGGTTTCCTTCTGTGTTGTAATTAACACTGCTGAATAACTGCCGTACATTTTCTTTTCTTAAATTACTCGGAAAAGTAACAAATTCTGTTTTGTTAAGCAAATTGCCTTTAATTTTCTTATCAAGATACTGCTAAAATGTGCAACCTGGTCCGATGAGGATAATCACTAACACCTTCTTTCAATTCAACTGCAAAAATCTATCAGGATTAACCAGACCTCTTTCATCTTCATTCTCTTACTGAACAAAAATTATGTTTTCAATTCTTGACTCTGCTTAACCGCTTGGGATTATGTGTTGATTATCTGTGAACTGGAATTAAAAGCGGGCTGAGAAAGTTTCACACCATTTCAAACGTGCTAAAGTTGTTAAGGTAAATTTTGCCTTAATGTAATCATGTTAAATTTATGACAGCGGTCTACTTTATGTTACTCTCAAAATCTTTGATCATTGAAGACAAAGGGGAATGGGAACTGGGAGAGATTTTAAATGTGCTCAGTTTATAAGATTATTAAGGAAACATGTTCCCGATGTTGGGGAGTCCAGCACCAGGGACCACAGTTTAAGAATAAGGGGCAAGCCATATAGAACGGAAACGAGGAAACACTTTTTCTCACCAAAAGTTGTGAGTCTGTGGAATTCTCTGCCTCAGAGGGCGGTGGAGGCCGGTTCTCTGGATACTTTCAAGAGAGAGCAAGATAAAAGATAGCGGAATCAGGGGATATGGGGAGAAGGCAGGAACGGGGTACTGATTGGGGATGATCAGCCATGATCCCATTGAATGGCAGTGCTGGCTCGAAGGGCCGAATGACCTACTCCTGCACCTATTGTTTATTGTCTATTTGCTATCACCAGTTTAACTTTAGTTAACAGAATCAATATTTGAGTTTTAGAATAGGTATACCAAATTGATTAATTAGGCCCAGAACTGAGAAAAGCTGAGAGCCAAGAGTGTTTTATTGTCATATGTACAGAAATGGAACAATTATGTTTTTACTTGCAGCAGCACAACAGGTTTGCAAGCAAAGTTAGTCATAATGTCATAGTTTCACAGCATAGAAACAGACCCAACCTGCCTACACTGGCCAACATGTCCCATCTCAATTAGTCCCACCTGCCTGTGTTTGGCCCATATCCCTCTAAACCTGTTCTCAATAGAAAATACAATAAACCACCATAAAAAAACAAATTAAATTAAAAAAAAATACAATACAGTGCAAAACAAAACAAAGCCAGGAGTCCCCAATGCAAGCAAGGCAGCTTGTAGTTCAGAGTTTAGTTGGAGTTCATAGTTTTCAATATCCTGATGGTTGCTGGGTATTGGTTGTCTTGATATTAGTGCCAGTTTCAATGCAATTTGATTTTTGCCTGATATTATATTGTCCTCTCTTTATTCAAATGTATTGTGCGGCTGTCAAAGCCTTTACATCAGGAGACCCAGGGAACTGCAGAAAACTATCTCTTTCACCCATTGTTTTTCTGTCCTGGTGACCTCTTTAAAGGTCCTGTCAATTTGTACCTCATTATACTGTTGTTAAAGATCTTGGTACAGTTCACTATAATTGCCTAGAAATTGAACCAATTTGCCCCCAATTTTAAGCACAAATGTTTGCCCAGCATCAGATGCGCATCTCGCAATGCCACCATGTACAGGGCTGCCATGTATCAGATTCTAATGCAAGTTGGTGCATTGAGGTGCCTTGTTTTTTTCAGCACATAAACACAAGGGATATATCACATGGCAGATACAAGAAAGGGAAATCACAAAAGACGTTCCCGCTGTGACCTCGTTGTTTCAATGTTTAAATTCTGTACGGAAAAAGCAAACAAGATTTTGATTTGTCTGCCACGCTGATCATGACGAAGTTCAGCAAATCACGATCTGACCCCTACCTAGCGATTTTGGATCATCGTAATATGCCTTTGCAAGGGCTAAGCACAAGCCCCACAGAGCGCCTCATGAATCGTCGCACGCTGAAACAGCAAGACTACTTGAACCCAGAGTTGTGTACGAGCATGAACGCATGAAGCAGCGCGTACAGCAGCAAGCTGACAATCACAATGTCAGCTAAAGGCCTTTCCACACTTCATAAGGGTGACACAGTGTGAATGCAACCCCTCGTACAAGGAAAGAAGAGTTGGGAGAAAGCCATAGTTTCTTGCCAGCTTGACAAGCATTCATATGTGGTTCAGAGCCCATCTGGCATATATCGTCGCAATCGCGTACATCTCCGCAAGATCTGCGAACATCCACCAGACGAGCTAGTCGCACGTCAACACGGCCAGACCATCAAAGACAAGGGCGAATCTACAACAATGAGAAGGAAAGGAAATTTTACTTTAGAAAAAGTGTTCTTTTCTCAAAGATATATACATTGTACAGGTGTATGTTTTTCTCTTTTGGAAAAAGAGGGGATGTTATATGTGTAATGTATCTTTAACGACTTAATAAAGTCCATGCATGCGTGGGGGTTCCAGACAAACATAGGAGTTTTACTTACTGGAAAAGCTTGTCCTTGAACAGCTGGGAAGGTCATAAGGTCATAACTAATAGGAGCAGAATTAGGCCACACGTCCCATCAAGTCCACTCAGCCATTCAATCATGTCTAATCTATCTCTCCCTCCAAATCCCATTCTTCTACCTTCTCCCCATAACCCCTGATGCCTGTACTAATCAAGAATCTATCTATCTCTGCTTTAAAAATATCCATTGACCTCCACAGCCTTCTGTGGCAAATAATTCCACAGATTCACCTTCCTAGTTGGTAGACTGGACGATGTCCAAGGTCCTAGCAAGGGACCTGAATGAATATGCCAATGTTAATGCCGACTTCATAAGGGAATTTGCCCGTTCCAAGTAGAAGGACCCTTGGTCTATTCAACTTTCCTGGTTAATAGTAAGATTAAATGAGAACTTACCAGTTTGAAGTTTGATCTTTATTTTATGAGGAGTTACGATGAGGGACTACGTGAAGAACCCTGACCGCCCGCAGTGCGCGTCAATCTTCAATGCACCAGTGTGAAATCACAGGTAATAGTGATTGAAGTATAATAGTAAGATAACAGAAGACTAGAACTACCAGATGACATTTATAAGGGATGGGAGCAGAGGGCACGTAGTCCCTCATCGTAACTCCTCATAAAATAAAGATCAAACTTCAAACTGGTATGTTCTCATTTAATCTTACTATTTTACTTCGGAGTCACGTGAGTGACTTCGTGAAGACTTCAAAGCTCTGTGATTTCATGCCATGAGAAACGAGTTTACGCAACCACAACTGCTTCATTGACAAATGAAGGAGAACATACATAATGCATACAGTCATGATATAGATTTAAAATATCCTGATGCTGTTTAAATGAAGTAATAATATTCACATCTCTCCCCAGATGGAAAATATAACTAGAACATAAAATAGAGTTAACAAATACCCTTGGTCTAGCAATAGGTTATTATAAATGTTTGGATATCCGTTCATTGGACCATGCTGCAGCCATAAGGATGTGGTCCCGCGGAACTTAAATACCCTTGCTGCTGATGTTGTAGCAGCCCTGGTGGAATGAGATCTGGATTAGAATCCATTCATACATAACGCAAACTCCGTTTTATCATCTGGAGTGGCCTGAACAGATACGTTCTTCTAAGGTTTTTGTGACTAACAACATTGCTAGTTCAGAATCTCGAAGGCTCTTGGTGACCTTGACGTATTGTTGTATATAAGTGTGCTTACGTTACCAAAGGTCCCCTGGCGTGCCTGTACTATTTTGAGACCTGATATCCCTTCTGCTCTGCTCAAGTATTTATAAACATAAAATATTATATATTATTATTTACAGATGTAATCATCCTGTACCGTCGCAATTATGTAGCGACTGAACCTGCTGTCCTAACCAGTGCCAGAAGGATAACTACCTAATTAGCTCCAATCAAAGTCAAGGATGTAGCTGGAGCCCCCTGGTGAAATAGTTTTCACAAATGTCAATATACCATACGGCATTGTACTGGTCCTGGAAGACCTGGTGTTAAGATATCCTTATAAACTTGATATCCGGGATGTACCCGACAGAGAGGGTCTTGTTTGCTACAGCCAATTCAATGAGAAGGCATGTTGGCACAGCTAATGGCCGTACAACTTAATTATTGACAAAGATAATTTAAAATGAACTCCAACATCAGTAATTTGCACCACCTTCAATGCAACATGACCATTCAACAAACGCTTTCCATCTCCTGGAAAAGAAAGTCCTGCTTTTTTGGTGCTATCGCAGCACACTGAACTCATACAAGGACTGATGTAACAACCCAAGCTGTAGAGCAGTCTTTTGAATCTGCAGAACATAATTAGATTTTAACATGCAACGACTGATTTCTCAAGCCACAGACTGAACCAGCAAGTTACATTAAAAATAACCATATAAGGTTATATTATTATTCCCGACAACAGGGAATCAAAGTTGCATAGGCCAATCACACAATAGGAACCTAAACGGCTCTTATTGACTTCATTTGAAGCCCCGATTTAATGAAGCAAAATGGAGGAAGACACAAAAGATCTTCCTTCTCCTTGTAGCGAGAATTTATCTTTCACCACTGTTATGCCACATATTTTGCAACCTGTGAATAAGCATGAAACAAATATATGTATATTCGGTGTTCCATTGAACCAGAATTTCATAAATATGGTGTGATTCAACACCCATTCTGTGTTGTCATTGACCTATACCTGATGTTAATCCAGTGGCAAACGAGATTATGTAACCATAACAGGATTCTTTACTTGATTGCACCCACGTGTACCAACATATGCCACCATCATAACATGTCAACATGAAGTTGAGCATGCAGATATGCATATCCGCTCAATTATTCTTAACCCACAAATGCCCGTAGGGTCTATAGATATTTGACAGCAATAAATGAAGCATTGGCAACTCATGCAAATCTCTTCCAGCTCCAAAGCAGAGATGATATTCGCAATTTCCCATTCTTAGGCCATTAGCATGATTTTGCAATATAATCAAATATTTACTGATTAACCTACTGGAACAATGCTGAACAATGTCTAACCATCATTGCGACGTTGGCAGCTTCAGCTGATAATAGCAAAATGTGTCGGCCATGACCTACATGGCACTTTAGAGCTCTCCATTAGGATGATTTCAATTCTCCCACTTGCACAGCTGAACCACATTTATTATATTGTCAATTAGTCTTAATGAATAGACAGCTGCTTTATAACAACAAAGTTGTAACAGGCTTCTATTGACTCCAATCTGTTGCCTAGGACGGTGTCATAAGCCAATTGATAACTCAATGTAAATCGTAATGACATGGTAGAGTGCGTGGAACCTTTGGCCAGCTTTCATGCTGCTATCAGCTTCAGTGAACTGCTTACCTTCATCCTGCAGGATTTGCCTGTTGAATAGGGCTTACCTGATGAACAGATTCGGCGGCTGGGTCTAATGTCCCCTTGATAGCGGTGTTCACTGCATATGTGTTGTGATGGCAAATCTTGCTGTCAGTAATGATCTCCAACATGTGAACTGTCATCCCTTTGGGTATGTTAATGGCTATACCATCAGACTTGGTATGCTCTCCTCCTTCATGAGGAAGACATTAAACAGCCCTACTACAAGGCGCTGCTGGTGCGGCCTCTCAAATTGGCCGACACTGCCATGGACCTGGCGTCAGATTAATACTGACCCGTTGGCTTTCATGTGTTGGGGTATGCTGCTCTGCAACACCTCCAATAAGTCTATTTGATAACAACTTAATTTTAATTGAATAGAGGAGCCCAATTTCTCAAACATTGTTTGAGACTGAAACAGTGGATTTTATCAAAATACAGCGCTAAAATTATCATCCAGGCTTTAATGTCATTATACTATTATATTGCCTCATCAAAGCAATGCCTCCAAATATCTCGAATGATACTGTAAATGGGCTGACCCTATGAATCCAGTTGTTAATCAGCCATATTTCATAATGAACAGGCCACGCCTGTCATCCTTAGCGTCTGCCTTGAACGGCAACTCTGGCCCGATTCCTGAGCCTGTCTTGTAAGACAACCTGACCATAATAATGAACCTTGTCCATAATTTTGAAACTATCTTGAAGGCAACCCTGGTCAAAGTACTGCGCCTACCTCAACACAATTCTGGCACAATTTCAGCCTGATTAGAAATGCTAGTATTGTCCAATTTTGCATGGTTAGATGCCTCTAAATCAATGAAGATGTCTTGAACATTTGTATTATTCAACCAAGTGTAAATGTTATCCACTTGTAAATGGTCCCTTGCTGTAGAACTTCAGGGTAAGAACAAACTGCCCCAGGAAGCTCACCTCTCCCATGAGGGAAATATTATGCAGCCCTTCTACAGATGTTGCTGCCTACATTAAGCAGCCCTGCTACAAGGTGCTGCTAACGTGGTTCTCCCATATGCCGGTGCTGCCACAGCTTCGGCCTCAACATAAAAAGCTCTGTTATATGGTGCTAAAGAAGGAACTGCAGATGCTGGAGAATCGAGGGTACACAAAAGGCTGGAGAAACTCAGCGGGTGCAGCAGCATCTAAGGAGCGAAGGAGATAGGCGACGTTTCGGGTCGAGACCCTTCTTCAGACTGGTCAGGGATCAGGGAAACGTGCGATATAGACGGTGATGTAGAGAGATAAAGAACAATGGATGAAAGATATGCAAAAAGGTATCGATGATAAAGGGAACAAGCCATTGTAAGCTGTTTGTGGTGTGAAAATGAGAAGCTAGTACGACTAGGGTGGGGGAGAGAGAGGGAATGCCAGAGCCCGAGGGCTGAGGGAGAGGTGGGAAGGGGAGGAGACAGCAAGGGTTAACAGAATTGAGAAAATTCAATGTTCAAGTCCAGAGGATGCCCAAGCGGAATATGAGACTGCCCAAGCGGAATATGAGGTGCTGTTCCTCCAACTTGCGGTGTTGCTCACTCTGGCCGTGGAGGGGGCCCAGGACCGAGAGGTCGGATAGGAAATGGGAGGGGGAGTTGAAGTGCTGAGCCACCGGGAAGTCGGGTTGGTTATTGTGGACTGAGCGGAGGTGTTCGGCGAAATAATCGCCAAGCCTCCGCTTGGTCTCACCGATATAGATCAGCTGGCATCTGGAGCAGCGGATGCAGTAGATGAGGTTGGAGGTGGTGCAGGTGAACCTCTGTCAGACCTGAAAGGACTGCTTGGGTCCCTGAAAGAAGTGGAGGGGGGAGGTGAAGTGACAAGTGTAGCATTTCTTGCAGTTCCCACAGCTACCTGGGCTACTCTTCCTCCCACCCTGCTTCCTGTAAGGATTCCATCCCCTATTCCCAATTCCTCCGCCTACGCCGCATCTGCTCCCAGGATGAGGTGTTCCACACCAGGTCATCACAAATGGCCTCATTCTTCAGAGAACGGGGATTCCCCTCCCCCACTATAGATGAGGCTCGCACCAGGGCCTCCTCCATACCCCGCAACACTGCCCTCTCTCCCCATTCCCCCACTCGCAACAAGGGCAGAGTCCCCTTGGTCCTCACCTTTCACCCCACCAGCCGGCAAATACAACACAAAGTCCTCCGCCAGTTTCATCACCTCCAACGTGACACCTCCACTCACCACATCTTCCCATCTCCCCCCGTCTGCCTTCTGCAAAGACCGCTCCCTCCGCAACTCCCTTGTCAATTCTTCCCTTCCCTCCCGCTCTACCCCTTCCCCGGGTACTTTCCCTTGCAACCGCAAGAAATGCTACACTTGTCCCTTCACCTCCCCCCTCCACTCCTTTCAGGGACCCAAGCAGTTCTTCCAGGACCGACAGAGGTTCACCTGCACCTCCTCCAACCTCATCTACTGCATCCGCTGCTCCAGATGCCAGATAATCTATATCAGTGAGACCAAGCGGAGGCTTGGCGATCGTTGCGCCGAACACCTCCCCTCGGTCCGCATTAACCAACCCAACCTCCAGATGGCTCAGCACTTCAACTCCCCCTCCCATTCCATATCCGACCTCTCGGTCCTGGGCCTCCTCCACGGCCAGAGTGAGCAACACCTCAAGTTGGAGGAATAGCACCTCATATTCCGCTTGGGGAGTCTGCATCCTCTAGGCTTGAACATTGAATTTTCTCAATTCTGTTAACCCTTGCTGTCTCCTCCCCTTCCCACCTCTCCCTCAGCCCTCGGGCCCTGGCATTCCCTCTCTCTCTATCTCTCTCCCCCACCCTAGTCGCACTAGCTTCTCATTTTCACACTACAAACAGCTTACAATGGCTTGTTCCCTTTATCATCGATACTTTTTTGCATATCTTTCATTCATTGTTCTTTATCTCTCCACATCACCGTCTATATCTCTCGTTTCCCTGATCCCTGACCAGTCTGAAGAAGGGTCTCGACCCGAAACGTCACCTATCTCCTTCGCTCCTTAGATGCTGCTGCACCCGCTGAGTTTCTCCAGCCTTTTGTACCCTGTTATATGGTGCTGCTGGTGTGGCCTCGGTCACATAGGCCGGTGGTCTATCGACTCTGTATGTCATAAAGCAGTCCTGTGAAATAGGTGCTGCTGGCTCGGGCTCATCCTTATGCCCGGCTTCCCGTCAAACAGCCCTGTGCAATAGGTGCTGCTGACGTATGCCTGGTATTGCCATAAACTTTGCATCCCATCAAGCAGCCCTGTGCAATAGGTGCTGCTGACTCTGGGTTATCCAATATGCCTGGCATTGCCATAGATTCGGCATCCCATAAAGCAGCCCTGTGGAATGGGTGCTGCTGGCTCAGGCTTACCTATATGCCCATCATTATCACAGAACTGACATCCCCTAAAGCAGCCCTGTGCAAAGGTGCTGCTGGCTCAGGCTCACCCATATACCCGGCACTGTCACAACTCCCGTAGTTGGAGTGTATCTAGATGGAGCCTCCTTCCCACAAGGGCTCCATCCTGGTCAACCTAAAAATGTTTACATTACCCAGAGGGGAACCCTCCCAGCATCAGGGCTGACCATATTGGTCAGTCCCCCCCCCCCCCTATTCTAAACTACTGCGGAATGGACACCTCATTGCTGCTGGGTTTCCCGGGGGACCCTAGCGTCTGTGTGCCTTACCAAGGGTAACTCCCCCCCACGGCACTGGGGCTAACCGTTCCTACAGCCCCATCTCATGGGCCACTGCGGTCTAAAACCGCACTTCTGCTGCAGTTCCCCTCCCCGGGAACCCAGGGTTCAGACATCACTGACCGTAATGACAGAACTCCGCGAGCCCGACATTCCCCAGCTACTCGCTTCCGCGGTAGGACCGGGGTTTCCCCACAGCCCGCAGCTGGTTTCTTCATCGGTACCCGCGAAGCACCCGGCAGGAACCTCTGTGGGAAAAAAGGGGTTCCTGCAGGACATCAAAAAACAGGTAAGAAATACGTTTAAACTAATCACTGGCAGGAGCGACGTGCCTGGCAGACCGGTGCTTCGCCAATGCGTGCGTCGTAATGACGTGCACTGCAGGTGGTCGGGGTTCTTCATGAAGTCACTCACGTGACTCCGAAGTAAAATCACATCCTCATCGCTATATCCCTGCTTTAATCAATCAATCAAAAGTAACACCTTCGATATTTTCAAATATGTTTTATGTACGTGTCACATTACCCCACTATGTTGTAAGTGCATTTTAATCCATGTAACATTGCTATTTAACTTTGTTTATCTGTGTAAACATGTCAAATCATGAATAAAATTGATTCTGAGTAGAAGTTCAATGCTCTGGTTTTGAAATAATTATGCTCATGTTATCTTCAATGGACCATTTTGCCAATAAACTTAGTTCATTTTAATTACAGAAGAGTTGTACTAACACAACATGTTTGTTTTTGAAGCAAAGATTAAAATATAATTATAAAGACAATTGAAAGAGCTTTTAAAGATAACAGCCAGGAAATTTAATGGTGTCAGAACATACATTAAAAATATCATTGCTAGTTTTTGGACCAGTCTGAATGTCCCCCTGATTAAATTTTACTTCGGAGTCACGTGAGTGATTCCGTGAAGAAGAACCCCACCAGTTCGCATGCGCGTCATTACGTCTGACGCATGTCGCAGCGACCGGCTGGGAGGAGCAGCGCTTCTCCAGCGGTAAGTTTAAAATGCCTCAGGTAAGTGTCAAACTTGTTGGAGGACGTTTCTGCGCTTGTTAAATCTTGTTACAGGAGGGCAAGTCCAAGCATGAAGAAATTGTTAACAGCAAGTCGAGCCGCAGCAAAAGTAGTGAAAGACTGCGGTAGTGCGGGTAGCGGGCGGCTGCCTATCTCATCTACTGAGTTGCTAGTAATGAGACCAGCGAATACAGACTTGGTGTCTGAGGGCACTGTGGCTGCGCCGGAGGGGCGTAAGGCTCCAGAAAGTCGGTCCGACCCATAGACTCAGACGAGTCCGGTCGGGAGGGTTCTTCCCTCGAGAATGGATACCGTAGATGGTGAACGGATATCCAGGATGGAGCTCCTATTGGAGAGGATGCTCCATCAAGAGCCCCGGCCTCTCCAAGAGCCCGCGCCAGCAGTACCTACCGGGCTGCCTAGTGTCTCCCTCTTGGAGGAGGCGAGCATACCGTGTCAGTACGATTCTGACGCCGAATCAGTGGGCTTAGCATTGAAGGCTGCCCCACGGGATGAAGGGCACGAGCAGAGGTCCCATTCCTGGCAGCTAGGTTTGCCATCCCAATAGACTCTGGAGAGCCGCCGGGGGAATAGCTGTCTGCCAGTATTAATTACTTAGCCTAGCACCAGCATCAGGAGCTGGCCATGGATACAACGGCCAAAAAGTATGACACCACAGCGAATTGTATCCTGCTTAAAGTACCGGCCGTAAACCATGCCATTTGGGGCCATAAGGGAGTAGGCATCCGGGAGCAGGAGATAAAACTGCAAAGGGTGCTGAAGCTGCTCGCTTCCGGCATTAAGGCTTTCGGGAGGTCGGTGTATGGGGGGCACCTGACTGAAATTCAGCAGGATGCCCTGGCTCTCATGTGCAATGTGCACTTTGAGATAAACTGCCTTAGAAAGAGCGCCATCCGCCCTACCATTGACCTGAGGTTCGCTGCCCTGAGTAAGCCTCACAACATCCAGCCACCAAACCTATTGTTCGGGGAAGACCTCGCAAAGCGGGTGAAGGAGCTAGACGACGAGGCAAAAACCGTCGGGCTCATCAAGACGCCAGTGACCAGCAGAACCCTTCGGAGGCAGTACCCCTACAAGCGGTTTGCTGAAACCGAGTCTGGGCAAGGACCAAGCCGGCCATTCAATGTGCGCAGGTGGTGCACTCCAGCAGGAGCACGGGCAAACATGCCTTTTCCTTCCAGAACCAGGGGACAAAGAGCTCCACCAGTAACCATGGAGGCAAATGGGTCTGGTTCTTGTCAAAACATATTGAGTGAGAATTGCCTACCAGTTGGGAGGAGGCTCCACAGGTTTCTGAAAGAATGGTATAAAATAACATCAAATGTGTTTATACTGCAGAGTATACAAGGGTTTCAAATTGAATGAATTCCCAACCTGTGTCCACCCACCCAGCACAAGCCAGAGCATGCACTCATGTTTTCACAAAAAGAGAATTTGGATATTCAAGCTGAAATAGCAAAGTTATATTTTAACGGTGTGCTTGATTTCCAGAGGGTGTTATATGGCATGTATAGACCTTCAGGATTCATATTATTCAGTGCTTGTTCATAAAGAGTATCAGATATTTGAAATTTAGCTGGATGGGACAATTATAGCAATTTAGAGCACTGCCTAATGGGTTAACCTCAGCCCCTAGATTATTTACAAAGCTGCTAAAACCAGTACTGGGGTTACACCAGGCACAAGGCCATATTGTAATGGGCTATTTGGATGACATCTTAATAATTGGAAAAACTCTTGTGGCAGCTGAGTTATCAGTTTCAGCTGTTAAACTCATGGTTGAGAGGTTGGGGTTCATTATCCACCCAGCTAAATCAAAATTGATGCCGGTTAACATAATTGCCTATTTGGGATTCACAGTTAATTCAACTCACATGTTTGTGACTCTACCCAAGGGCAAGAGATTAGATTTAATTGAAGGCTGTATCAAGCTCTTGGGGGAGCAATCACCTTCAATTAAACAGGTGGCCAGCTTAATTGGTAAATTGGTAGCTGCATTTCCAGCTGTGCAATATGGACCTTTGCATTACCAACATTTACAGAGGGCAAAGGTACAGGCACTCAGAATACATGCAGGTCATTTAAACCTGCCCATGCAATTACCATCTGAAGCCATTGCAGAAGTACAGTGGTGGATTAGAAACATTTCAAATTGTTCTAGCAAAATTCTGACGGAAACACCTTCAGTTGTTTTGCAGACTGATGTTAGTGCCCTAGGTTGGGGTGCTACTGATACCAGGTCTAGCTGTGGCGGCAGATGAAATAGTCATGAGGCATTTATTCTCCAATCACATGGAATTAATTATTTAGAGCTTTTAGGAACATTTTATGGGCTCAAGGCTTACTGTTCCACTAAGCATCACTTACATGTTCAATTTCAGATTGACAACACCACGGCAGTGGCATATGTTAATCACATGGGTGGAATCTTGTGACGGATTGGCTAACCTCATCTGGCACAGGTGCATTAAAAAGATCATTTGGATTTCTGCTGTTGAATCATGATGTATTTAATGAAATCTTCGGTAGGGAATGCAAGATATCGATTTGTTTGCATCCAGACTCAATCACCATATACTGAAGTATGTTTCATGGGAACCAGATCCAGGGGCAGTCGCTGTGGATGCGTTCTTGCTACACTGGGGCGGAATGTTTTTATATGTATTTCCCCCTTTCTGCCTCATCAGTCAGTGCTTGACTAAGATCAAGCAGGACTCCGCTTCAGGAGTTTTGGTGGTACCCGACTGGCCTACACAGCCATGGTTCCCTCTCATTTTGGACATTATTACACAGCCTATTATGGTGGTTCCAAAACGTCATAATCTATTGGTGCACCCTGTGACTGGAGGTCAACACCCGTTGTATGATCGTGTTAATTTGTTAATTTACAGATTTTAAGAAGGCCATACCTGGGTCTGGGACTATCCAATCGGACCGTGGATGTCATCACATCGTCCTGGAGGGATAGTATGAAAAAGCAGTACATCTCTCATGTCAGGAAATGGGAGGAATTTTGTATACATGGGAACATTACATACCACACAGCCTCCATCCCAGATGTGCTCAAATTTCTGTCCAAGTTACATTTCAATGAAGGGTTGAGCTATAGTGCCATCAACAGTGCCAGGAGTACCTTGTCATCGTACCTCTGCCGGGGGTCAGAAATTCAGTCTGTAGGATCTCATCCGTTAACATCTAGATTTATGAAGGGTGTTTTTAATTCTAATCCCCCAAGGCCTAGGTATTCTGAAATCTGTGATGTGAGCATGGTACTGATGCTGCTTCGTCAGTGGGGTACAGCTACATCCTTGTCCTTGTCAAAGATTACCCTAAAGTTGGTTATGCTCATGGTGCTGGTATCAGCGCAAAGGGTTCAGACTTTGCACAGACTGCGTCTGGACAGGATCGTGTCATCAGGGAATGACATAAAATTTTACATCTATGACCTAATTAAACAAAGCTGGCCAGGTATGTCCAGATTCAAGATTGTACTGTCAGCTTATCCCACTGATTTACAGCTGTGTGTAGTGGCGCACTTGCGGTGCTATATCGAGGTCACGAAGAGCCTCAGCGGCTCCGAGGTAGCATTGTTTATTAGCCACAAAAAGCCACATATGCAAGTGTCAGCTAAGACCATTTCACAATGGCTGAAACAAATGCTGGGTTGTGCAGCAGTTAATACTGACAATTTTAAATCACACTCCACCAGGGAGGCATCAACGTCAACAGCGATGGCAATGGACGTCCCTCTAGACCATATCCTCGTGGCCGCAGGATGGTCAAATGAATTGACTTTTCAGAGGTTTTATAATAAACCACTTATTGAACCCGAGGAGTTCACCCATTCTTTTTTAAGTTCTGTTTCATAGCTTCTCCCTGGGAGAGAGGAGTCGCTATTGTGTTCTTTTGTTTCTTTTGTGAATTAAAGCATTAACATGTTAATCAGTACCATGTTTCAATGTATTGCTCATTATTCACTCCTCCTGAATGAACTGATGCAGTGTGGGACACCTGGATTTGGATTGGCGTGAAATCAGACCTTTGAAATCTTCACGGAATCTCTCACGTTACTCCGAAGTAAAATAGTAAGGTTAAAAGAGAACTTACCAGTTTGAAGTTTGATCTTTATTTTATGAGGAGTTACGATGAATGATTACGTGCCCACCGCTCCTAACCCTCATATCACAAAGCTCATCTGGTATTTCTAGGTTTATAATCTTACTATATTACTTCAATTGTTATCTTCTGTGATTTCACACCGCTGCTTTGAAGATTGACGCACATGCGAACTGGCGGAGCTCTTCTTCACGTAATCGCTCATCGTAACTCCTCATAGAATAAAGATCAAACTTCAAACTGGTAAGTTCTCATTTAATCTTACTATTTTATCTCTGTATGCTTTTGTTGTCACCTTCTCCTAGCTAACAATCTAATCTATATTTTCCTTGAACCTCATCCCCTTTGATCTCATTTTCACACCTTACCCTTCTTTATCTCTGCGTCTCACTCTCCCCAAAAGAAGAGCCTCAACCCGAAATGTAACCCATTCCTTCTATCCAGAGATGCTGCCTGTCTCATTGAGTTTCTCCAGTATTTTGTGTCTATCTTCTCTGAAATTTCTTGCAGTCTTTTTTTTTGAGATACAGCATGGAAACAGTCCCTTCAGCGCACTGAGCCCGCATCGACCAGCGATCCCCGCACATTAACACAATCCTACACACACTAGGGCCAATTTATACCTAGCCGATTAACCTACACACTTGTACGTCTTTGAAGTGTGGGAGGAAACCAAAGATCTCAGAGAAAACCCACACGGTCACAGGGAGAGCATACTTGTCCGTAGTCGGGATCAAACCCTAGTCTCTGGCGCTGTAAGGCAGTAACTCTACCACTGCGCCATCATGGCGCCCTGAAGTCTTGTTCACAGCTGTAGCCATACCAAGGTGTGATGCATCCTAATAAGATGCTTTCTACTGTATGATGCGTCTGTAGAAGTTGGCAAGAATTAATAACTAGTTCTATTGTCTCACTGACATTGAGGGAGAGGCAATCTGAAGAAGGGTATAAACCAGCATCTGCAGTTATTTGTTTCTACTTGAGGGAGAGTTTGTTGACTTGACACCTTGTTACTAAGCTCCCCATCTCCTTCTTGCATTCCATCTCGCCATTGTTTGATATCCAGCCCACCATATTAGTGGCATCTACAAACTGGCAAATGGAGTTAGATTAGAATTTGGACGTTGAGCACTGAGTATATTGATAATGCATCCTTCTGACCAGTGCTGACAATTACTGTGAATCCTCACTGATTGTTGTCTATGGTTCAAGAATCCAGTGACTACTCAGCGCCTGTGGAAAGCATCTTCTCCGGAAAGATCACAACGGGAAACCCCTCTCTCCTAGGAGGAATTTACAAACAGGACCCAAAATAACATGCCCAAATCCTTCCGTCGTGAGAATAGGTTTGTAATAAAACTGCTGAAAATCCATTCACTGGACCATCCTGTGGCCCCAAGGACTTGGACTAAAGGGGCATCCAGTCCCCTCACTGTGGTGTCGATACCGCCCTGGTGGAGTGAGATTGAAACACATTAGTGTCTGCTCCAGCAGAATCCAAACCTGCTTCAGCCACCTCAAATTGGTCTACACCGGCACCTTTCTATGAGGCTTTGTGACTGATGAGCATCATTGCTTTGGAGCCTCTAAGACTCTTGGTGACCTCAATATTGACGTAGGTGCGTAACTGCAAATAGTCGCCAGTCAATGGGGTATGCTCTAAAGCTCATTTTTGTCCTGGACGTCCCTGGCATGCTTTGTGTAATTAGATCATATGCATAAATTGTAATACTATTTACAGAAAAGGCATGCTGTCCAGTCGTAACTTTTGCAATGTCTGGACCCCGTTGTGCTGAAACGTGCGCCATGAGCATGATCAGTTTAAGTGTTAGTTTTTTGGAAACAGATGTAATCGGATCCTATTGGCGAAGCAGTGTGAACTATGCTCACATCCCAGATTCACGTATATCTAGGTCTAGGAGGGTTCTTGTTAAATAGCTCGCATGAATCAGGACACCAATGGATGAGATCCGATAGAATGTTGTCCTGACCCCTGCCATAAATAGGAGGACAATGCATTCCTAGCACTATTAATGGTGTTATAACTCAATTGCTTGTCAAAGTGTAATGTAAGAAGAAACTCCAATACATCAGGTATGCCTGTAGTGTGATAAGATATAGTTGACTGTAAGTAGAGAATCTCCCATATGAGATACGTATTGTTTTTTAGTATTATCCCTCCAGGCTGTAGTTATCACATCCATGGTTCGCCTTGATAGTCCAAGCCCCAGGAAGGTCTCGTCAGAATCTGCAATCAACAGATTAACATGATCATGGATAGGGTGACTCGTTCCTGTCACAGGGTAAAGCAACAAGTTGCTGCATTTGGGGATAACCATGAACGATATAGTCTCAGAACCAATGGTAACCATGGTTGTGTGGCCCAGTCTGGGACTACCAAATGCCTGAAGCAGAGCCCTGCTCAATTTGGTGAGACATTGATGGATAAGGCAGAATGGGGAAGACGTAAAAGAGCGTACCTCCCCAATGTTGCAGGAATGCATTCACCGCTACTGCCCCTCGATTCGGTTCCTATGAGGCGTATTTAGGCAACCGGTGATATAATCTAGATGCAACAGATCTATGTCTGCCAATCCATAGTGGGTTGACAATCTTTTTTTAAATTTGGATTCAATATCCATTCTATGTTGCCTTTAAATTTACGTGCCCTGGTGTCCGCCACCACACTATCTCTACCTAGTAGGTAGATTGCTAAGACCCAGATGTCCCTAGTAATACAGCAGTGCCAGATGAGGTTTAGCCAGATTATCACATGATAATGACTTAATTCCGCCCACGTAATCAATATATACAATTGCTGTGGTATTGTCCAGCTGGAGCTGAACATGCAAGTCATGCATTTGTTGAACAGTATGCTTTTTTTGGCATTCTATGCCCCCAACGATTCCAAATATTTTATCCCATGCATCTGTAGGATTAATGCCTCTTGCATACTCCATTTGCTGTTGCAGCTGGAATTGTGTTATCAGTGGCTCCCCATGCTGAAACACTCACCTCAGCTTGTAAAGCAGCTGAAGGTTGTTTGTTCAGAATGTTACCAGAGCAACATGAGACATTTGTTATCCACCTTTGCAACTCGGTGATAGCTTGGGCTGCCAACTGCATTGGTCTATCGAAATGACCTGCATGTTTTTGAGTGCCTGTTCCTTAGCTCGTTGCATATTCTGATAGTGTAGAGGCCCAAATTGCACTCCAGGGAAGGCTATTAATTTACCAATAACATTAGCCACTCGTTGGAAGGAGGGTTGCTGTTCTTTTACCAGACTGCTGCAGGCCCATTTCTAAACTTTTGGCCATAGGCAGAGTCACTGATATGTGGGTTGAATCAATGACCCAATAGTCAATGATTCTGAGATGACATCAATTTGGATATGGTGGGGTGAATGCACAACCTCTCGAACATGTGTTTGGTAATTGAAACAGAAATTCATCTGCCTTCCGGTGGTGCTATGGAGTAGGTGGAACTCGCGCCAACCTGCTCCTTAAAAATTGAATAAAAAACGGGGAAAAACGGGATGATTCAAAGTCACTTACCGGAGGAGAATGGGTGAGAATGGCACCAGCAGCTTTTAAAAGGTGCGTGACGTCATCAGGCGCGCGACTATACCGATGGTATGTCGATGCAGCATACCCGCCAAAGGAAAAAAACTAGCACTGGAAAAGGAAGTAGGCCCGACTGGAGCCTCGGGCTTGCGTTTGATGGCCTCCCAGGAAGATATCTCAAGGAGGAAATCTGAGATGGAAGAACTTAAAAATGTTGTTTCTGCAGAAACAAAAACTATCATGGGTGAGCTGAAAAAAATGAAAAAGGATTATAAAGAGGATTTAAAGATCCTTAGAGAAGATTTTCAAGTGTATAAAGAGCAAGTGAAAGATGAATTAAAAAGAGAAGTTATACTTACAGTAAAGACTATGCTCAATGAATGGAAAACACAGGCGGATGCAGCTTTGCAGCAACATGTGGATGAGGTAAATCTTAAATTTGGTGTGATGGAGTCGATGGTTGATACTAAGCTAGAACCTATTTCACAGTCACTTGATCAACAACATGTGGCAATAAAGGAACTGTCTAGTATTGCCGATACAAGTGTTAAGGCAAATGAGAAATTTCTCTCCGAGAACAAACGTTTATCAGATTTATTAAACAAAATAACTGAGAAATGTATTGACTTGGAGGGACGTCAAAGGCGCCAGAACTTACGAATTGTCGGCGTGCGTGAAGGTATTGAGGGAGATCAAGACCCTCGCGAATTAGCCACAAAACTCTTAAAAAAAGTTTTGAATTTGGATCAAGAACCCCTGCTTGGTCGGGCACACAGGGCACTGAGACGCCTCCCAAAGAAGGGGGCGCCGCCAAGACAATTGCTTGTGAAAGTGGTTTATGATCACGTCTTGGAGAATGTGATGAAGATAATAATTCATAAGGGAAATCTCATCCGCGATGGAGATAAGATTAGCATATTCAGAGACTACCCTGCAGAAGTCGCCAAGAGACGAGCTCTATTTACAGAAACAAGAGGCATTCTTAAGAAAATAAATGGTCTGAGATATGGTCTGATGTATCCCGCAACGCTAAGAGTAACCTATAAAAACAAAGAGCATCACTTCATCAAGCACACAGAGGCACTTGAATTCGCTTGGAATATCAAGAAGAAGGAGGAAGAGGAAAAAGAGGAAGAAGTAGACGAGGATGAAGAACTGTGAATTTGAACTATATTTAACATTTACCTGATGGTACCGAATATCCATAGAGAAGGAGGAAGAATAATGGACTCTTAAATACACTGGTTAAGGATGGCTTGAAGGATTACTAAAAAAATTTAACATATAATAGGGATAGTTTAGTATTAACTATCACTTAAAATTGTATGCTATCCCTCCAAAAATAATGTTGTGATATTATTAAAAATTTAAATAAGTGTTCATAATTTACAATCATTCAAATCTAGTGCCCCACCTCTATATAAATAGCCCTTAAGGCAATTAAACATTTTCCATTAAGGAAAATTTGGAGCTGGAACTATTAATATATTTTTTAACAACGGAAGTCGTTAGATTAATAGCCACGCTAGTGTGGCTTACACTAACTGCACTAAAAATAGCTGTAGTTACCCTTTCCTCTCTGCACATTACTAACACTACTAATATATTTTTTTATTTTTTTTATTTTTTTGTGTTATATAATGTACTATATTATACTTTTAGTTATGAATGGTATTATGAATTTTGTTTGAAGAGATATGTATGTAAGATAAAGTTACAAGTATTAAAACTCATCGATCTGAAGCACGGGTATTGAGGTTGGGATAGATGTGCTGAGACATCTACTCCATTATAATCCACCTTAACAACAAAATGCAAGACATTAATTTGAAAACTGGGGGTGATGGAATCCCTTCTGCAGTTGGAATGTAAAGGGAATTAATGAACCAATTAAAAGAGGTAAGGTTTTAGCTCATTTAAATAGACATAAAACAGACATAACCTTCCTTCAAGAGACACACCTTAAAAAGGATGCGCAGCACAGACTAACAGCAAAATGGATTTCTAAAGTGTATCATTCTTCATTTACATATAAGTTTAGAGGGATTGCAATACTTATACGTAAAGGCATACCATTTAAACATACCTCAATAATAGAAGATATTGAGGGTAGATATATAATAATTACGGGTGAATTATATTCAAAGAAAGTCGTTCTTATGAACGTATATGAACCTAATTTTGATAATCCGTTGTTTTTTAAGAATATATTTAATACTATTCCTGTATCTACACAACATAATCTAATAATTGGGGGTGATTTAAACTGTACTTTAGATAATTATCTAAATAGATCATCAACTAAAAGAAAAGCTACATCTAAATCAAGTGAAATTATAAATTATTTTATTAATACTGTAAATGTTAAAGATGTCTGGAGAATTGATAATCCTTCTGGTCGGGAATATTCATTTTACTCACCTGTATTCGGAACCTATTCAAGGATAGATTATTTTTTAATAGACTCAAAATTAATTCCATTTACGTATGACTCAAAATATCATAATATTATTATTCCGGATCATGCACCATTAACATTTAAGATAAAATTAAATGGTATAACTAATAAACACTCTCAATGGAGACTCAACCCTCAAATTTTAAATGAAAAGGCTTGTTATGATTATTTGGTAAAACAGATTAAATTGTTTTTTGAGACTAATGACAAACCCGGAATCTCTGCATCACTTCTTTGGGACACATTTAAAGCCTTTATGCATGGTGCTATAATATCTGCGCAAGCATACCTTAATAAGGAAAACCGAAAGATGCAACTTTAGAAAATGAAATAAAGCAATTAGATATTGAAAATGCAATATCTCCATCTAAGGTGATACATAATAAAATTGCAATATTAAAATATATGCTAAATAAAATATACTCAAATCATGTTATAAAACTTTTTCAACAGACTAAACAAGTACATTTTGAATTTGGAGATAAACCACAAAAATTATTGTCACGCCAGCTTAGAAAATCAGACGAGGAAAAAATGATATATAAAATCAGATCAAAACAAGGAGAAATATTAACTTTACCAAAAGATATTAATGACAGATTTCTGCATTACTATCAAAAACTTTACTCAACTAAACTGACGGGACAATCGGATGGAATGAAAACATTCCTACACGAATGTCATATTAAAGGTTTAGATCAGGAAGGCAAAGACTTGTTAGGTGCTGAAATATCAGCAAAAGACATTGAGGAATCAATCAGATCGTTGAAAAATGGAAAAGCTGCTGGCCCTGATGGCCTAAGTGCTGAATTCTATAAGAAGTTTCACGACTTGATTTCCCCGCGTTTACAAGCAATATATAAATATGCTTACGAACAAGGAAAGTTACTAGAAACTCTAAATGAGTCTACAATCACACTCATTCCTAAAGTAGATAAGGATCTGGAAGATCCTGGATCATATAGAGCAATTGCTCTAAATACGGATAAAAAAATATTAACTACAATTTTATCCCAAAGTTTAGTGATTAATAAACTAATACATCATGATCAAACAGGCTTTATTCCCAAACGTTATTCCACATAACTTGAGACGATTATTCAATATCATATATTCAAAGAGAATTAATGATATTGAATTAGCTGTCATTTCACTAGATGCGGAAAAAGCATTCGACCAGGTTGAATGGCCTTACTTATTTAAGATAATGCAGACATTTCAACTGGGGGATAGATTTTGTGAATGGGTTAAAATTTTATACTCCAGCAGTACTGAACGTTTCCATTTGAAAGTGTTTATACTGAACATAGGAGTTTCAGTCGGGCTAGGTCTTAGAATGGCTCGACATCCAACATCCTTCTTTTGCTTGGGCAATTCAAAATTAACTGAATTCGAAACCCCTAAAACTCTCCATTTTAAACGCCTCTGATGTTAATCAGTACCCTTCATTGTAGAACAATTGCAAACTACCCCTACTGGTGACTGGTCTCTACAAGTCCAGCTGCTTGTACCACCATGGTTGTTGGATTATTTTGCCTCCTAATTTTGCTGGAGATGTGCACTGGTGTATTCCAATGGCATAGTAATGGGAGCTCGCCCAGCACCAGCATTTGTGGCCCATCTGAAGGGGTATGGTTGAAGGGGCATGGTTGAAGGGGGCATCATGCACAGTCTTCGCCTCGTCATCTGAGTTATTGACTTACTTTTCCAGAACCTCACCAAACAACAAGTTTGGTGGCTTTGTTGGATCATCTGCACAGTGCTGCAGATTTTGGATTCAAGTTGGCTTGATGGCGTTTTCCGTCAGACAGTTTGATCTCAAAGTGAGCGTTACACAGCAGGCTAACATGTCCGCTGTGAGTTTGATAGTGGTGCCCCTTCAACTGACCACCCAAAGCCGCTATACCTGATCCGATAGGTTTAAGGCTTTCTGTAGCCTGGTTCATGCAATCGCATGGTTGCTCCCATTTGCCCCCAGATGCACTGGTTTACAGTGGGTACTCTGAGTGATGCACACTTTACAGGTGTCTCATATCGTTTGGGTATTTCGTCCATTGTTAATTCTTGGAACTGGTGAGAGGTCATGTAATTAATGTTTCTGGCCAAATTTGTTGCCTTACCAGTTCCTGCCGGCATGACGAATTTACATGCCACGTCTGGCAACCGGGAGCTAAGCTCTTGGCTTTGGGGTATGCTTCTCTGCTATACCACCAACTTCAGGGGTAGTATCATACAGCCCTGGCTCTCCCTGCTCATGCATAAGGGAGGTATCATGCAGCCCTAACATGGCGCTGCTCCATTTCTTCACCAGTTCCAGCCGGTATGGCAAATTTACCTGGAGCGAAGCTTGTGTGCTTTGGTGTGTGCTCTTCTGCAGTAACACCAACCTCAGGGTCAGACTCTTGCTGCCCTGGCTCTCCCGGCTCATGCCCAAGGGAGGTATTATGCAGCCCATGACATGGCGCTGCTGGTATGGGTCCCCATGCAGACTCGTAGGCATCTGGTTCTTGCACTATATGGACCTCTGGTAGAGGTTGCTGCTGAGAGCTGCTGGGGTACCCTGGGGGTATACCCCTGACTGGAAAACCTCATGGTTGTAGCATTTCCTTTAGGAGGTGTTGCCTCATCCAGATGTCCCCTAACCTTATTGTTGGTAGGAGGGGAGTCTTTCTGGCCTGACTCATCAGTCGACAGGCCTGGATAATTTCCTTTTGGCCTTTCCTCCCGACAGGAGTGGCCACAGTGCTTCTGAGGCACCGGAGTTGCTGCCGTTGGCTGTACTGCCAGCAGCTCTGGAACCGACGTCTCTGGAGCCGGCGTACGCCCACTGACCGCGGTCCCGCGGGCGGGCTTTTACTTTTACAGGCGGCACACCTCGCCTTTCTTTCTGTTAATTTTTCCCATTTTGTAAGTGTCCCTGCTGGTTCCTGCAACCAGCCTTACGGGACCTAAGCAAACCGCAGTAAAGTTTAAAACACTTACCTGCGGGTGTTTTACTTACCGCTGGTGGAGCTGCTCTCTCCAGCCTGTCAGTGCGCCAATGCGTCTGACGTAATGATGCGCATGCGCATTGGCGGGGCTTCTTCACAGAGTCACACTCTGAAGTAAAATATGCTGATGGCAGTAGAGTCTGATTTCTGACTTATCCTCCAGCCTATAAATAATGGGTACAACTAGTGAATATCACCAAACCGGGATGAATTAAAAACAGCAGCACGGATTTTCCTGTGTCCAATCAGCCATGTCCAGAGCTACATGTTGTACATGGCCTGCTCCCTATATAGCAAATTTACATTTTGATGGAATTTCTAGGTTACTACGTCCAAACCTGTGAACTGAGTTATTTCTGTAGCCTTTGTCGTTGAAGGGATGAATGTTACTTTCTTCATTGCAGTTCATCTCTCGTCACAGATATCAGTACTTTTATAAGCTTGTTTCAAACAGAGAATATGAAGGGTTTATGTAGTCTTGACATCGTCATCTGTGGATATCACAGGTCTAAAGTTAAGATTGAAAGTAAAGCCTCTAATTCATTGGAAAGAGGTCCAGACTTAATGTAGCGCATTATAGATTTCAGGAGAATTCTGCCACACTATTACACACTTACATTTTGAAAAGCATCAACTCCTTTTTTCGACTAAAAATGAACTGAAAACCTCAAAGTTCAACACATTAGTTATAGATTTATATGAAAATTACTCCTGATTAAAGTGAAAGGCAAGCATTTTATGTCAACACTAGACTATGCTTTCAAATCTCTTTTCTATCAATCTGCCTTAATGTCCATGACCTTCAGGGCAAAATAAATTTTAGTGTACTTCAGACCTGAACCATGGATTTGGAAAGATTTTCCAATCTGTCGTTCTCATCCCCTGCACATTGCACATCTACCTGTCTCAGTTGATGTCTTGTCCTTCTTTGTGTGCATTTATGCGTCAATGCCATCTTACTTTGTTTTCACCTTGGTTATTGATGAATTGTTACGAAGCCTTGCTGCTTCAAGAAATATACAATTTAATAGAATACTTGCTATTCCTGTTACTCATCTATATTAGGATAATAAATTCCAAAATTAACTGAGAGGGTGTTACTTAAAAAAAGGCCTCTAATAGGGATTACAAGAAACTTTATGAAATATTAACAGATAATATTAAGTATAACTATTAAATTATGTGAGTAATATATTGTCTTTCAATACTTGCAAATTAGCAAAGGGATTTAATTAGATTTGCATGTATTATCTTTTTAGATAAGGGATGGAACAATAGAGTTATAATCCTTTTGATAAGAAGTTATATAAATCAGAATAATTTTAGTGTTTGCTGTTGATAAGTGCCATATTTGCATTTGACTTATTTGAATATTAAGTTTTCCTGTTTTTAAAAGAAATACCCCTAGAGCCTGCGAGAGCGGGGGCGCAAGATGGCTCACCGATTGATAACACGGTTACAGACCCAGGAACGGAAACGACCACGGACAAGGAGAGCATGGCACATGAGACATCCACAACTGCTGCGGGACACAAACTTCAGGTGTGCATCTGTGGTTGGGAGAAAAGAACATCAATGATGGGCTTGAAGATCCACCAAGGGAGGAAAAAAGTGCTTGAGAGAGCAGAGACATGGGCCTCGCATTGACCAGTACTTCTTACGAAGCAACCAGTCAAATCAGTCGAATGAAGCACAGCGACGGGACACAAACCAAAGTTCGCAGAGCATCAGCACCCATGTCACTGAAGAGGGTGATACAAGCACAGAAATGCCGGTGGAGGAGCCCACGCAACAACTACAAAGACCTCCATTAGAGGGAAAGATCAAAGGGCATAAACCTGGAGTGAAGTGGCCCAAAGCTGTTGAAAAGAAAGAGTGGGAGACGGTCAACAGTGACCTTATACATATCTTGGAGCAACAAGTGGGCACAGCAGTGGAAAAGCTTGAAAGGATGGGCAACATAATCTACAGCTATGGAGAAGAACGGTTTGGGGTAAGTAAAGGGAGAGGTGGAAAGAAGTTACCAACACCAATCAAGTCCAGGAGGCAGCAGGAGATCGAGAGGCTAATCAGAGAGAGGAGACAGTTGAAAAAGCAATGGAAAAAAGCAACTGACGCAGAGAGAGAAGGGTCTCATGCTACTCCAAGAGGACATCAAGAGCCGATTGGCAACCTTGCGAAAAGCAGAGAACATGAGGGAAACTTCGCAAGAATAAAGAACACACAAGAACACGGTTCTACAAAGACCCTTTCAAGTTCATCAAAGACCTCTTCGCAAAGGAAAAAAGTGGAACTTTGAAAACATCAAAACAAGAATTGGAGGAACACCTGAAAAGGCCACCAAGACACGAAAAGGCATGAGAAGTTAGTCATCCCACATGACATCCCACCTATTCAACCACCTGAATTCAACCTGGACACCAGCCCTCCGAAATGGAAAGAGGTAGAGAACACTGTCCGGCGAGCAAGAGCAGCATCAGCTCCGGGGCCAAACGGAGTACCATACAAGCTCTACAAGAATGCACCGGATGTGTTACGCTTTCTATGGAAGCTCATGAGGGTGGTGTGGAAGAAGCAAACAATACCTAAGGTGTGGCGAAGGGCCGGCGGCATACTAATACCTAAAGAAAAGGATGCATCAGACATCAGCCAATTCCGGCCAATATGTCTCCTCAACGTCGAGGGAAAAATCTTTTTCAGCATTGTATCACAAAGGCTATCCACCTATCTGGTAACAAACAAGTACATTGATACATCTGTACAGAAAGCAGGAATTCCAGGTTTTTCAGGCTGCTTGGAGCATACAAGCATGATCTGGCACCAGATCCAAGCAGCTAAGAAGGACAAGAGAGACCTACATGTGATCTTCCTCGATCTGGCCAATGCATTTGGTTCAGTTCCACATGAACTCCTTTGGGAATCTTTTGCCTTTTTCCATGTACCAGAGCTCATCATCACACTGGTCAAGAACTATTTCCAAGACCTGCAGCTGTGCTTCACAACAGCTGAATTCAGTACAACATGGCAGCGCTTGGAAGTAGGCATCATGGCAGGCTGCACAGTCTCACCCTTGGCCTTTACAATGGCCATGGGAAGTCATCATCAGGGCCTCAAAATGGGTGGTGGGCGGTGAACGAACCAGAGCTGGGCTCCGTCTGCCACCCATCAGGGCATACATGGACGATATGACAACAATAACCACTACTGCAGCATGCACCAAGCGGCTACTTGGAAAGCTGCAGGCGAACATCAAGTGGGCCCGAATGAAAATCAAACCAAGTAAGTCTCGAAGCATCTCCATAGTTAAGGGGGTGCTTAGAGACACAAGGTTCTGCATCGGTGACGACCTAATACCAACAGTGTCTGAGCAGCCAGTAAAAAGCCTGGGCAGATGGTACAAACGCAAGCCTCAAGGACAAAGAGCAGGTGCAACAGCTAAGGCAAGATATTGTCAACGGCCTGGAGATCATCAATCAGACCCTACTGCCTGGGAAACTGAAGCTCTGGTGCCTACAATTTGGACTCCTTCCTCGGACAATGTGGCCACTGACCGTTTATGAAGCTCCAATAACAAACTGTGGAGAAGATGGAGCGAACCATAACTTCATACGCGAAGAAATGGCTCGGTGTCCCACGATGTCTAACTAACATCGGCCTCTATGGCAAAGGGGTCCTGGAACTACCTCTCACTAGTCTAACAGAGGAATACAAGTGTTCCAAAGTAAGACTCCAGATGACACTGAGGGACTCTAGAGACAAGACCATCAGTGCTGTTGCGCCGCCCCTAGTAACCGGCCGGAAGTGGACACCATCTGATGCAGTACAGCAAGCTTCATCAGCCCTGAGGCACAAAGACGTCGTGGGGCAAGTGCAGCAGGGAAGAGGAGGCTTTGGCCTTACGACAAGTAAACCAACTTGGCGAAAGGCCACAACATCAGAGCGGAGGACATTGGTGGTTGAGGAGGTGCGGCGACAGGAGGAGGCCGCAAGAAGTGCAAAGGCGGTCTCTCTTGCCAAACAGGGGCAATGGATGCAGTGGGAAGGTGTGGAGCGGAGGAAGATCAGCTGGAAAGAACTTTGGGAAATGGAATCAAGCAAGATCAGCTTCATCATCAGAGCGACATACGACGTCCTTCCATCACCAAAGAACCTCAATCAGTGGTACGGCGAGGATCCAGCCTGTGCCCTCTGCCCAACTCCAGCGACCCTCAAAACACATCATGGTAGGCTGCAAGACCAGCCTCACGCAAGGGAGATACACGTGGAGGCATAATCAGGTATTAAAAAGCCTGGCAACAGCCCTTGAGAACAGGCTGTGTGTGCGACCAACTCCTTGCCTCCGAGAGCAAGCAACCCCTCCACTTAAGGGCGACAACCTTTGTCCGAGAAGGACAGAAAACACCGAAACATCCTTCCACTAGATCAGAAGAAGGAAACCTATGCAGGGCCCGTGACTGGAGGATGCTGGCGGACATCGGCCGACAACTAATCTTTCCACCTGAAATTGCTTCAACCAACCTCAGGCCAGATTTGGTGTTCTGGTCCCTTTCACAGAAGACTGCTTACATCATAGAGCTCACAGTTCCATGGGAGAACTCTGTTGTGGAGGCCTATGAGCGTAAGAAGCTGCGCTACACAGAGCTTGCAGCAGAGGCAACGCAGCGTGGCTGGAACATCAACGTTTATCCAGTTGAAGTGGGATGCAGAGGATTTGTTGCGTCATCTACCATCAGACTGCTGAAGGAGCTTGGAATCCACGGTCAGGCTCTGCAGAAGACCATAAGATCACTCTCAGACGCGGCTGAAAGAAGCAGCTGTTTGGATTTGGCTCAAGCGGAAAGACCCATGCTGGGCCCCAAATGCGTCATGGTGAATCTTTGAGGCAGTTTGACACGGGACACACGCTGAGGGCTGATCATCCTGCAGCGGGCCGCCCTTGTGGAGGGTGTATAGTGATAAAAGGCCGAAACAACCCCAGTGATGCAAGGGTACACTAAGGATGATGTGTCCTGTGCCCAGCTGTCCTGAAGGTTACCCAGGCCAAGATATACGTATACGTACCCCCCCCCCCCCCCCCCCCCCCCCCCCTGATGTTGAGCGTCGACCACTCTCAGCAATCAATGAATGTCGTGAAATGCTCCCCACCTACTGGCACAAGGGACTTCTTAAACATCTAGTCCTGTGTATTTGATTCTAGATGAAATAGAAATATTAGAAAGAGAGTGAAATTTTTTTTTTTTGGTAGATCTTAATTTCGGCATTAAAATACATAGAGTTTTCAAGGATATACTTAGCAAGAAGATATTTTAGAAATCTACCACTCAGTTTGATTATATAAGTATTTACTTCAGGTGTGCAGTAATATATTAAGATTTATTGACATTGTTTCCTTGGCACCTGGAAAAAAATTGTCTAACAGTTGAGGAAATCTGTTTGTCAGAAACAAACTTTCAAGGCTGTATGAGACCGATTCTTTTACTGTGTTACCCTTGACATAATGAGTCACCTTAGCAGCGTGCTGAAAGGTAAATAGGATGGATTAACAGTGCATCTATAATGAACCTCCACCAATTTTTCAGTTACTTGGAGCGTGGTGTGAACTCCATTCGAGGCTATCAATGTTTCCCACGCTATATTCCTCAATGCAGTTGCGGACCAATTATTTATGCCCAAGTATAACAGAGGAAATACTGTCACCACGTCTTCATCTAATTTGAATACCCATTCTGCTACAGTTGTACACATCTTGGACAATATCCTATTTCTCTGGTATGAAGTGGCAGGGAGCCATTTCATACCTGAAGAAAATTGACCAGCACATTATGAAAGAATAGCAGTTGGAAAAGAGGCCTCACTTAGCTGACTAGCATTTGTTTCTTCCATTTTTATTTTGTCTGTAACAAATAGATTGCAGTATCAGGAAAATAAATCTGTGTCAAGTACTCTCACTTCAGTGTCAATTCAATTTCAATAGTTCCTGACCCACTTATGTAATATCACATTTCCACTTTGTAGTGAAATTAATGCTATCTAATTTATATTAAGAATAATTTACTTCAAGCCAAGATGCCCTCAAATGACTTAGAATAAATTGTAGTCACAAATTATCTTCTCAATCTGAAGCTACAAAGTCACAAAGATAATTCAGAATTACAATGCATACATAACAGGAGTGGGGGTGGGGGGGCAGACTTCTATTTAAATTGCCTGGTCCAACCTTTCATTTTGATCCTGGTTTCAGATGGGATGTTAACATGATTGATAAAACAAATAAGTATTTTTATTTATACTGCTGTCCAATACATAAGCATATACAATTAGGCAAGTATCAAGTTTAATATGTGATTTATTTTTGAATGGCAATATCGATTTGGATATTTTTCTTGCATATCTTTTGCTGGTGTTGCATTGTATTTGTGCACAGTCATCTTTTTAAATATACATACATACACAGAATGTGGACCCAAGTACGTTTCAGACTTATTGATTGTTTTGGTTTATGGGCACTGGAAGATGGACTAGCACATCTTGTCCTCCAACTGCCTTTGTGAGTCTGCTTAACGTGAGATGTTTTCTTGAATCGGATGTAAATATAGATGGGTAGGTTAGTAAGTTTGCAGATGATAGCAAAATTGGTGGAGTTGTAGACAGTGAAGAAGGTTGTCAAATTATACAGGGGGACATAAATCAATTATAGACATTGGTGGAAAAATGACAGATGGAGTTTAATCTGTACAAATGTGAGGTGTTGTACTTTGAAGAGGTCTAAGGTGAAAGTATATAGTTAATGCCAAAATCTTTAATGGCATTGATGATCAGAGACATCTTAGGGTGCAAGTCCATGCCTCCTCCAAAGTGGACGCAGGCAGGTAGACTAGTGTAGCTGGGACATGTTGGCCGTTGTGGGCAAGTTTGTCCAAAGGGCCTTTTCCACACTGTGTCGCTCTATGACTATTACTCTATGAGAGGCTGGACACATTTAGATTGTTTCCTCTGGAGCGTCGAAGATTGAGAGGTGATTTGATAGAAATATATATAATTATGAGGCAGAGTTGCAATTTTCTTCCCAGGGTGGAAAAGGCAAAGAAGAGGACATAAATTTGTCAGAGGGGTAAAGTTGAAAGGAAATATACAGGACATTTTTATTACCTGGAGGGTGGATCTTGATTCCTCTGCCAGGAATAGTGGTGGAAGCAGATACGATAGTAGTATCTAAGAGACACATGGATATGCAGCAATTTGAGGGAAATGGATCACACAAAAAAAACAGAAATGCTGGAGTAACTCAGCAAGACAGGCAGCATGTCTGGTGGACATGGACAGGCGACGGTATGGATTGAGACCAGTCTTCACGCCAATTGTAGCAGGAGAAGAGATGGGGTGGGACATAACCTAGCAAGGAATAAGTGGATTAAATAAGTAGATACAGGTGAGGGTAGTTTGATTGGCAAATGGTTGAATAAAAGCCAATAATGAAAAGATAAAAAGTATAAGATAAGGAAATAAGTCTGGAAGAGGCATGAAATTTGAATTCAGAGTTGGGAATATAATGGAAGGAGACAGGAGAAGGGAAAAGGGAGAAATTGGTGCACATCCAGGTGGGGCTCAGGGAAGAGAGGAGGAATAAGGGGGGGGGGTGTTGTTTACCTAAAATTGGAGAATTCAATATCCATACTGAAGATAGACACAAAATGCTGTAATAACTCAGCGGAACAGGCAGCATCTCTAGAGAGAAGGAATGGGTGACGTTTTGAGTCAAGACCCTTCTTCAGACATCAGTCTCAAGAAGGGTCTCGACCCAAAAGGTCACCCATTCCTCCTCTCCAGAGATGCTGCCTGTCCCGCTGAGTTATTACAGCATTTTGTGTCTATCTTTGTTTAAACCAGCATCTGCAGTTCCTTCCTACTCAATATTCAAACTGTTGGGTTGTAAGCTACCCAAGCAGAATACGAGGTGCAGTTTCTCCACATTGCATGTGGCTTCACTCTGGCAGTGGAGTTCAAACGGTTAGCTACTGGGAGATCCAGTTGGCTTTTGCGGACAAGCACAACCGATCGCCTAGTCTATCCTTGTTCTCGTCGATGTAAAGGATGTCTCATTGTGACCTTCACATGTAGTAGGTGAGGTTAGAGGAGATGTGAACCTCTGTCTTACCTGGAAGGTCTGCCGGTGTCTCTGAATGGATGTGAGGGCGGATGTATAGGGGCAGGTGTCACATCCCATGTGTTGCAGGGGAGAGTTCCTGGGGAGGGTGTGGATAGAGTAGGAAGTGATGAGTGATTCAAGGAGGGAGCATTCTTTGCATAAAGTGGAAACTGGAGGGGATGGGGAGATATGACTGGTGATGAGTGCATGTGACCCTCTGTCTCAAATGGAGGGGCTGCGAGGGTCCCTGCCTAGATCTCATGCAGACAGAGGTCATTCAACAAATTCCAACCCTGCAGAAAATGCCAGCAGCCTTGCATCGCGCCAGTCTCCGATACACTTGTTTGTATGTGCAGGCTCTATGTAAGTCCAGCGTTTGAAAGCTGGGGAGGATACGTGTTGTTGTTTGGGAAGAGCTAGGTTTTAGACCCAGT
Organism: Okamejei kenojei; assembly: GCA_035221665.1. Lineage (NCBI taxonomy): Eukaryota > Metazoa > Chordata > Chondrichthyes > Rajiformes > Rajidae > Okamejei > Okamejei kenojei. The sequence goes on from CM069131.1 coordinate 95,499,470, forward strand.
AGCAATAAAGAAATTGCATTAAATTCCCAAGTTATGGCCCTGTCTCACTGTGTGAGTTGACCCACGAGGTACCCCGAGTGACAGACTCGTGGCTGTGCACGAGACTGCAAGTTTATGATCAAGTGTGTAATACGAGTTTCCACGGGTATGTCATTGCTGCGATGTTCCTAGTTCCTCTCCCGAGTTAGCAAGTTCCTCTCCCGTTACTCTTGAGCCAACCGTGAATGAAGGTATGTTTTAATAAAGCAACAATGTTAAAATACATCTCCATCCTGTGGTTTTGAGTTATTTCAGCGCGGATGGGAAAATGCGCATCCTCCAGTAACCAAGCATTTCTTGTTGTTTTATGTTTTTAAATACTTTTTTGCAATGGATCTCTATTTTAAATAATTTTAAAAAAGGAAGCAGCCCGGGTGACTGACATTGAGCGGCCGCCAGGACCCGACAGCAGACACACACACACACACACACACACAGAGAGAGAGAGAGATACACACAGACAGCAGCTGGCCACCACTTCAGAGGAATTAAGCAGCTCGGGTGACTGAGCGGCCGCCGGGACCCGACAGTACACACACACACACACACACACACACACACACAGATAGACAGAGAGGGAGAGAGAGAGAGAGAGAGACACACACACACACACACACACACACACACACACACACACAGAGATACACACAGACAGCAGCTGGCCACCACTTCAGAGGAATGAGGCAGCTCGGGTGACTTTGAGCGGCCACCGGGACCCGACATCAGACACACACACAGATACACACAGATAGACAGAGAGGGAGAGAGAGACACACACACACATAGAGAGAGAGATACACACAGACAGCAGGACTGGCCACCACTTCAGAGGAATCAAGCAGCTCGGGTGACTTTGAGCGGCCACCGGGACCCGACAGCAGACACACACACACAGATACACACAGATAGACAGAGAGGGAGAGAGAGAGACACACACACACACACACACACACACACACACACACACACAGAGATACACACAGACAGCAGCTGGCCAGCACTTCAGAGGATTAAGCAGCTCGGGTGACTGAGCGGCCGCCGGGACCCGACAGTACACACACACACACACACACACACACACACACACACACACACAGATAGACAGAGAGGGAGAGAGAGAGAGACACACACACACACACACACACACACAGAGATACACACAGACAGCGGCTGGCCACCACTTCAGAGGAATGAGGCAGCTCGGGTGACTTTGAGCGGCCACCGGGACCCGACAGCAGACACACACACAGATACACACAGATAGACAGAGAGGGAGAGAGAGAGACACACACACACACATAGAGAGAGAGATACACACAGACAGCAGCTGGCCACCACTTCAGAGGAATGAAGCAGCTCGGGTGACTGAGCGGCCGCCGGGACCCGACAGTACACACACACACACACACACACACACACACACACACACACACACACACACACACACACACACACAGACAGCAGGACTGGCCACCACTTCAGAGGAATGAAGCAGCTCGGGTGACTTTGAGCGGCCACCGGGACCCGACAGCAGACACACACACAGATACACACAGATAGACAGAGAGGGAGAGAGAGAGAGAGACACACACACACACATACACACACACACACACACACACACAGAGAGAGATACACACAGACAGCAGCTGGCCACCACTTCAGAGGAATCAAGCAGCTCGGGTGACTTTGAGCGGCCACCGGGACCCGACAGCAGACACACACACAGATACACACAGATAGACAGAGAGGGAGAGAGACACACACACACAACTCAGCGGACCAGGCAGCATCTCTGGAGAGAAGGAATAGAGTCGAGACCCTTCTTCAGACTTACCCGAAATGCCACCCATTCCTTCGCTCCAGAGATGCAGCCTGTCCCGCCGAGTTACTCCAGCATTGTGTGTGTCTATCTCCGGTGTGAACCAGCATCTGCAGTTCCTTCCCAATCCCACACTCTCGGCCCGGGGGGGTGGATGGACCATCACACGTGGACACATCCCACCCACCACCCCAGACTTGCCCTTCGGCCGGTCTTTAAGCCGTTCATTGAGACAGAGTGAAGCCACGGGGCAGGCGCCTCAGTAATAAAGGACAAGTGGCAGAAAGGCCGAAGATAGACACAAAATGCTGGAGTAACTCGGCGGGACAGGCTGCATCTCTGGAGCGAAGGAATGGGTGGCATTTCGGGTAAGTCTGAAGAAGGGTCTCGACTCTATTCCTTCTCTCCAGAGATGCTGCCTGGTCCGCTGAGTTACTCCAGCATTTTGTGTCTATCTTTGGTTCAGTCTTTACTCGAGCAAAAGAACAGATTATTAAAGTTCCCACGGTAGACTCACGAGACACTAAGATAAACGCACGGGCCACTACGTTATTACAACGAGTTTAAATGTTTCCATTTTTAACTTGAACAGTTAATTTGACTCGTGGAAAAAATCAAACATGTTTGATTTTTTTCACGAGTTAACAAGTTTCCCGAGTACCTGCCGTTAGCGCAACGAGTCGATAAGTTGCTCGTGCGAGTTCCGACGTTCCCGCTACGTGATCACCACGAGTAAAACTTGGGGTCACTCGTGGGCCAACTCGCACAGTGAGACAGGGGTTTAAGAATGATGTGCTGAACAGCAAGATGTTATGGGAGGTGAGGGGCACAGGAAACAAAGGAGTAACTTCATTGTGCATGTCTGAACCTTTGTAATGCAGCAAACTTATTATTATTATACTCACAGGTTTTACTATCCATCAGTGCCAGAGATCATGTTCCGAATATGATCCAATCTGGCCTCCAGAATTTAAGGATAGCCATCCTAACCTTCCTGTTCATCGCGCTGTGTGTCTGTATCACCTTGGCTTTGCACCCGCTTTCCCTGGCCCCCGCCTTTGCAATGTGTTTGTGTGTGTGTGTTCCATTCTGACAGTCGCCATTCCAGTTCCTGGTTTTTCAGGTGAGTACCCGGCAGTCTGCTGAAAAATCGCCTAAGTGGGACAGGTCCTTAACAACCTGACAGCTGTAGATTGGCTCCACTGCTGCCTCCTCTTCCATCAGATTATCTAGGACCTGGATCAAAAATCTCTGTTCGATGCACCTAACTAATTCCACTCCTTCTGAGCCTTTCACATTGTTTGCATTATTTTGTTTGCATTAAATATTATGCAGTTTGAAATTACACACCACCATAACCCTATTGCTCTTGCATCACTTTGATTTGTCTTCATCTCTGCTCCTACGTATCATGCTGACTGTTAGTTTGCCTGTAGATTAGCCCCGAGCAGAGTGATTGTTCCCTTCTTGCTTCCAAGTTCTAACTATCTGGTCTCATTTGAACCATCAGCGTACCAAACAAAGACACGTCACATGGTCGAGTGCTGCCCTAGCAACAATCTCTCGCTTAATATCTACAAGACCAAGAAACTGATTGTCGAGTTCAGAAAAAGAAGTCGGGAGATTACCCCCAACTTTTAGTGGTGGGTCAGTGATGGAGAGAGTTAGCAGTTTCAATTATCTAGGCATTAACATCTCGGATGACGTGTTCTGGGCCCAGCACAGAGTTGCAATCAGGAAGAAGGCTCGCCAGTGCATTTTTTTTTCTTGGAAGTTTAAAGAGATTCAATATGTCATGGCGTCTTACAGCGTTGAAACAGGCCCTTCGGCCCAACTTGCACATGTCTCTAAATACTTTAACAAGCTTTTACAAATGTACTGCAGAAAGTAAAAAATAAAGTGCCGGATTAACTCAATGTGTCAGGCAGCATCGCTGGAGGACATGGATAGGCTGACTTTTTTGGATCAGGACCCTTCTTCAGACATCATAGCCAATTTCAATGTGCAGGAAAACAAGAGGCTGCACAGACTCAAACCTCCCTTCATCAAAAACATCTAGATGAGGTACTGCCTCAATAGACGGCATCCAGCATTAAGGAAGCTCACTATCTGGGTCATGCCCTCCTCTCACTGCTACCATTGATGAGATGGTACAGGACAGAATATCTCACAGCGCCAGGTTCAGAAACAGTTTCTTTCCTACAACTATCAGGTTCTTGAACTGACCTATGCATGTCGAACCGTATCACTAGCACTAATACTACGCAGAACACATGAAGAAGGGTCTTGACCCAAACATCGTCTTTCTTTGTTCTTCGGAGATGCTGCCTGACCTGCTCAGTTACTCTCGCACCTTGTGTCCTTTCACAGAACACTATGCTGCATTTCTTCCATTAGGGACCTGTTTTTTTCTTCTAATTGTTTATTTCTCTCTAATGTCTTGTTTTTTGCACTTATTTATTTTAGAATTTTATGTGTAATTTATGTATCATGTATACATAAAATGTGTTTTTCTGTGTTTGTCTGAGTTTATGTGCCTGTGATGCTGTTGTAAACATGTTTTTATTATTGTACCTGCCCCTCACTGTACCTGTGCATATGACAATAAACTTAATTTGAACTTCTCGGATATACTTTCTCATTACTGAAGTAATAAACCCCTTAATCAATATTGCAATGTCACCTTTTTCTTTGCATCTCCCCTCTAGACAACTGAAGATATTATGCCTTTGACTGTTTAATTCCCAGTGATGCCCTTGTCTCCATGATAGCAACAATATCATATTCCCATGCGCTGATCAAAGCTCTTAAGTAAATCTGCCATCCAGTCAGACTTCTTACACTAAAATAATTGCAATCTCTCCTAATACCCTCTCATGCCCAAGTTTGCTCAGTTAGTTTCCATTCATTATTTGACTGCACCATTTTACAGCTATACATCTACATTTTGGCTCGTTCCCCGCACAATTTAATTAAAAATCTCCCAACAAGGATCCAAGTCCAGTTTCAGTTCTGGTTTCAGTCCAGCTTTCACAAGTCTCTCCTTCCCCAGAGGCTGTCCCAGTGATCCTGTAACAGCAATCTTTTAGTCATGCATTTATCTAACCTTTCCTTTTGTATCTACATTCTCACTAGCATGTGGCACCAGAAGTGTACCATGAGATCACATCATTCGGGTCTTGGTCCTTAATCCGTGACCTATTTCTCTAAATGTGTAGGAATGAACTGCAGATGCTAGTTTATGCTGAAAATAGACACAAAATGCTGGATTAACCCAATGGGTCAGGTGGCATCTCTGAAGAAAAGGGATGGGTGACATTTCAGGTCAGAATATCACCCATCCTTTCTCTCCAGAGATGCTGCCTGGCCCTCTGAGTTACTCCAGCACTTTGTGTCTACTAAGGTCATGTTGTAGGTTCTCATCCCATTTTAAGCTAGAAAGTTAGTCCACATGTGAACTTTGACCTCTGTCTGTTTGCTCTCACTTTAAATACACTGTCAACACTCTGAAATATCCTTTACAATGGTACCAGGGTGGCAACATAACATCCACGTACCTTATTGATGACCACGGAAACACCATTTGCTCTCCTTGTAATTGAATCATTGTAGCTCTTCTAATATTTCTACTCCCCTCTTGTGCAGCTAAGCCAACCACAGTGCCTTAAATGTGGCTGTTGCTGCTTTCTTCCACAAGGACATCCCCCCCAAAATCAATCAATGTAGTGTATCTGTTTGAGAAGGAATGACCACTGGGCATTCCTGCACTATCTTTTGCTATTGGTCACCCATCACTGTGTCTGTGAATTCAATAATCATGAGGTGACCAGGTTATTGATTAATGGAGTCATACAACGTGGAAGCTGACCCTTCGGTTAAACTCATCCACGTCAACCAGGTTAGACCCATCTAAGCTACACCATTTGCCTGCATTTGGTCCATATCCCTCTAAACCTTTCCTATCCTTTTATCTATCCAAGTGTATTTTCAATGTTGTCATAGTACCTTCCTCAACTACTTCATCTGGCAACTTGTTCCATATACCCATCACCCTCTGAAGCTCACTAAGCTTGTTACTCACGATATACTCGGTTTCCCACATACTCCACCATGAGTTCATCCACAGCTCCAGTAGTGCACACTGGTCATTCAGGAGATGCAACTGGACACACTTCCCAAAAGGCACAGTCACCAGGGACACTGAGTGTGTCCCTGGTTACCACATGGCACAGGAGAAGTATACCTTGGGACCAAATTCTCCTGCCATGGATTGCGCTTGAATTATTTCAATACTCTAAATCAAAGGAAATAACGTATAAGACCAGGGATTGTATTCCTCACTAGGCACAACCTACTACCATCTCAAGTTTTAGTTTTAGATTTAGTTTTAGTTTTAGAGATACAGTGCTGAAATAAGTCCTTCGGCCCACTGAGTCTGTGCAGAACAGGGATCCCCACACATTAGCACTATCCTACACACTGGGGAAAAATTTACAATCTTTACTGAAGTCTATTAACCTACACACCTGTATGTCTTTGGAGTGTGGGAGGAGACCCGTAGCACCCGGAGAAAGCCCACATTGTCACGAGGCGGACATACAAGCTCCGTACGGACAGCACCCTCAGGTAGGATCGAACCTTGCTCTCTGGCACTGTTAGGCAGCAAATCTATCGCTGCGCCACCATGCATGCCGCCCTTATTATTAAAACTGAAAATCCTGGAAATACACACCAGGTCAGGCTGCATTTGTGGAAAGGGAAACATAGTCAATGTGTCAATTTTACAACCCACACCAAGGGCCATATCATTGACCTAGTTTGTTGTTCCAGCATTACACCATATAACATCAACTCTGCTGAACTACCCATCTCAGACCATAAAGCTGTATTATTCAAACACCAACCTACCGCTCAGTAAATCAAGGGTGCATCACATCATGTCATACCACAACATGTCAACCCAGAAGATCTCAGCAGTTTAATTACCTCAAACCCCATTCCTGTTCCAACCCCCTCACTCTCGGATCTAATGGACTACTACAACAACACTTTATCTTCTGCACTTAATTCTCTAGCCCCTCTGAAAACACGGGTTGTCTCATTTTCCCATACTGCTCCCTGGTACACACCTGAATGACATCAGCTCAAAGTTTTAGGTCGGCGCCTGGAGAGGCTCTGCACCCAAGACTGGACTTGCTGTTCATAATCAAATGTATTTTGATCATATACTCCACTACAAAAATGCTCTTGCAATAGCTAAAACCTCTTATTATGCAAATATCATCAATACAGGTGAAGGAAACACCAGAACTCTCTTCTCCACAGTGAAAAGCCCACTCAAACCACCTGAAACTAATATGAACAGTAACCTTTCCGATGAACAATGCTCTGCTTTCCCCAGTTTATCTCACAGACCTCCTTCAGACTTACACTCCCTCTCGCTCCCTGCGGTCTTCATCAGCAGGTCTATTGGCACGACCACCCATCAACCTCAGCACAATGGGTGCCAGGGCCTTCTCCCACACTGCACCTAAACTTTGGAATTCACTACCACCTCACATCTGCATACTGGACTCCATGACAGAATGCAAAACCACTCTTAAAACCTATTTTTTTTAAACTAGCTGACTCATTTTAACTGCAACAACTGCATCTTATTTTATATCAATCTTCAAGGGCCTGTTCCACTTTCACAACCTAATTCACGACCTTTTATACTTGTGTACATTTTTCATTCAAATGCTTCAAAACCACCCCGACCTACCTACGACCTCCTATGAACTCGTGACGATCATGCTGCATGTATGAGTCAAGGGCAAACTTGGCAGAGGTCGTGAATTAGGTCGTGAAAGTGGGACAGCCCTTAACTTGTTGTGCTATGCTTTGTTGCTTATTGTATGTTTTATTGTTGATTTTTTTAATTACTGGTGCTTTGTTGCTTGTTGTATGTTTATTACTGCGATTATGTGATGTAAGGTGATCTTCAGTGTCTTGAAAGGCGCTATAAAATAAAATGTAGTATTATTATTATTATTATTATTATTATTATTATTATTATTATTATTATTATTATTATTATTATAGTCAATGTTTCAGGTTAACATGACAAATTAACATTGATTTCCTTCCCATAGGTGATTGCTGAACATTTCCTGCATGTTCTGTTTTTTTTTAAGACATCCGGCAACTCCAGCTTTTCTTTAATATCCATTTACAATCTGAAGACCTGTGATTGCTTTTAGTTACCGATTTATAGCAGTAAAGGAAGGTGGAAATACTCAGCAATCACTTTCCTAACCAAAGCCGCACTCTGGGTCTGCTGCAAGCCAAGACTGCTGAAGTTGTGAAATACTGTCGTGCTTCCTCCGCCTGGCCTATTACACATTCAACCAGCAATAGACTTGTCAGCTGAAATTGAAAAGGTTACAGTTGCAAAGGGGGGCTATTTTAAAGTACCTTGTTTACCTGAAATTGCAAGCTCCATCTAAAATCTTCTGACCTACAAGGATTTAACAAAAACAAAAGTTACTAGGTTTGACTATTAAAATCTTGGTGAACATTATGCTGAAGAGTTCAATTTTCCTGTGCTATGTGAGCCTGCACTTAAAATGAAAGGACATCATTAAATGTATTTTGTCACAACGTTCTGGGAAGTAAGTCACAGCCATAAACCACCAAAGTCGATGGGCTTGTGCTAAATTCTTGATCTTATGGACCAAATCCTGCTGTCTGTGGTTCCAAAAGGTACTACTGAGCCGCTTCTAGCTATGAAATTCCAGATGTGATCAGATTTCATGTAAGCCTGTGCTGAGCAGAATGTATCAGCTTATCCTGATGAACATTATGCTTCAGATTTCAACTCTGCTATATGATGCCAGCATCCCAAGTTTGGAATTAATTCACCATTCATCAGCATAGAGATTCCTGGCTTAGTTTGGTTTAGTTTACTTTAGTTTAGGTTAGTTTTAGTTTTAGTTTTAGTTTAGTTTAATTTAGTTTAATTTAGTTTAGAGATACAGCGCGGAACCATGTCCTTCGGGCCCACTGAGTCCACGTCAACCAAATCACCCCATATAAATGTTCTATCCTGCACACAAGGGGCAATTTACAGAAGCCAATTAACCTACACACCTGTACGTCTTTGGAATGTGGGAGGAAACCGGAGCACGCAGAGCAAACCCACGCAGTCCCAGGGAGAATGACAGCACTCGTAGTCAGGATCGAACCCCGGGTCTCTGGCACTACAAGGCAGCAATTCTACCGCTGCGCCACTGTGCCATGAAATTAGAAAGATGTTGACAAGTTATTTAACTTTTAATTGATTTTGTTTAATGATTTTGATTTGGTATTTGATTTTTACTCATCACATTTTTTAATCCTTTTAGGTAGCTTTTGTTTGTTCAATTATTATTATTTTTTAACTTCAATTTTTAAAATATGTGCCTCAACAGTATAACACCATTACAAAGCCGTGTAGATTTTGTCAGGAGCCAAGTCTGCATCCCTAGTCCTGCCAGCTGTCACAGTCTGTCAGAACAGTCTCAGCCTAGGGGAAAGTTGTACATGACTGAGGCTAATTCACCGCTAAGTCCTCTCTACATCTCTTTCACCTCTCACGGGGGCAGCATATTGGATCTACTGACTCTCCATATTTGGCAGAAAAAAATCCAATCAAAAACTAAAAGAATAGCTAATCAAAGCAGAGTAAATCTAAAACCTTTATTGAACTGATAGAATATGCTGTAGTTGGTCGATCAAAATCCATGAAGGTTGCTTACTTTTATTTGACTCGATCATTTGCTGCAATACAGACTTTTTGTATCATGGCATTGTAATTGTACAATCAATTGTGATGAAGGGTCTCAACCAGAAATGTCACCTATTCCTTTTCTCCAGAGTTGCCGCCTGATCCACAGTTTTACTCCAGAATTTAGTGTCTATCTTTGGTGTAAACCAGCATTTGCAATTTCTTCCTACTCCACCAATTGTCTGTAATGGTTTCTTAAATTTGTATATCTCTGGATTTAACAAAGGTGATTGCGTTAATGAATTCCTCATTCCATGGTTTAAAAGTAGTAATCAATAATGATATCAATTGCTTTTAGCTCGATGGTAAGGATTTGCCATGAATATGGTTTAACGGTTCAGTAGTTCAATAGTGCTTGTATTGTCATAGTCAATTTATTTTCTTACATACATTCCAGTACAGTATTCCCATGCCCAAACACATCCCCGACAGCAAGAGTACAGAAATAGTCTACTGCGCCCGCATGCAAGAGGCATCATGTTTTGGTGCCATATCCAGAGTCCAGTCCTCCCTCTAGTTGTTATGAACGTTGTCCCCATTCCAGGAAAGCCCTAGGCTGCAGCAAGCCTCACTGTGTTGGATTTTCTGTTCCACTGTTTATTAAAGGTGGATAGTGTAGAGACAATTAATATCAGATGGGTTGGTTCTCCAGTATTAAGCTACTTTCAAAAGTTCCATTTGTAAATTAAAACATATGGTGGAATGAATTTAAGTAGATAAGAAAGGGGGAGATATGTCACTGGTATAACTGTGGGCAGTCTAAACTTTGGTGTCTAATAATACCATGGCAGCAGAAGGTTTATTTTCAACTAAATTAAAGATCATCCAACCTTGTGCAAGTGTTCATAGCATGATGGATTACACCAGGCAATGTGGGTGTATCAAATATAGCAACCGATTTGTTTTCTACAGCTCAGGTGCCATCAAAACTAGGCTTTGACATGTGCTGCAACCTATGGTGAATGACTCAGTGGCATTGTAAATTCTGTAAAAAACTCAACAACCTAGAGTCAGAGGGTCAAAGAGCTGACCAAGTTTATATATTGGGCTTGTTCTATCTGCATGTATTTGACCCATATCCCTATAAATCCTCCTATCTGTCCAAATGTCCACTAAAAGTCATAATAGTACCCATATCTTAAGCTTCCACTTGGTGCTCATTCCAGATGCTGACTACACTCTGATTGAAAAGTTGCCATAGAGATCCCTTATAAATCTCTCTCTTCTCAACTTAAGCCTGCGCTCTCTAGCTTTTGAATCCTCTACCCGTGCAGAAAGGTTGTGAGTGTTCACTTTATCCATGCCTGTCATGATATTGTACAGTTCAAGAAGTCACCAATCAGCCTCCTAAGCTCCAAGGAGAAAAGTATAGATTGGGTGAATCAAATTGGCAGGGGTGCTGAGGAAGAGGATTTCTTGGAATGTACAGTATGTGGGATAGTTTTCTAAACCACCATGTGGAGGAACCAATGAGAGAGCAGGCTATTCTAGACTGGATATTGAGTAATGAGGAAGGGTTAGTTAGCAGGCTTGTTGTGTGTGGCCCCTTGGGCAAGAGTGACCATAATATGGTTGAGTTCTTCATTAGGATGGAGAGTGACATTGTTAATTCAGAAACAAGGGTTCTGAACGTAAAGAAAGGTAACTTTGAGGGTATGAGACGTGAATTGGCCAAGATAGACTGGCAAGTGACTCTTAAAGGGTTGACGGTGGATATGCAATGGAAGGCATTTAAAGACTGCATGGATGAACTACAACAATTGTTCATCCCAGTTTGGCAAAAGAATACATCAGGGAAGTTAGTGCATCCGCGGATAACAAGGGAAATCAGGGATAGTATCAAAACTAAAGATGAAGCATACAAATTAGCCAGAAAATGCAGTCTACCAGAGGACTGGGAGAAATTCAGTCCAGCAGAGGAGGACAAAGGGCTTAATTAGGAAAGGGAAAATAGATTATGAAAGAAAACTGGCAGGGAACATAAAAAACTGACTGCAAAACTTCTTATAGATATGTGAAGAGAAAAATGTTAGTTACAACAAATGTAGGTCCCTTGCAGTCAGAAACTGGTGAATTGATTATGGGGAACAAGGACATGGCAGACCAATTGAATAACTACTTTGGTTCTGTCTTCACTAAGGAAGACATAAATAATCTGCCGGAAATAGCAGGGGACCGGGGGTCAAATGAGATGGAAGAACTGAGTGAAAACCAGTTTAGCCGGGAAGTGGTGTTAGGTAAATTGAATGGATTAAAGGCCGATAAATCCCCAGGGCTAGATAGGCTGCATCCCAGACTACTTAAGGAAGTAGCCCCAGAAATGGCAGATGCCATAGTGATAATTTTTCAAAACTCTTTAGATTCTGGAGTAGTTCCTGAGGATTGGAGGGTAGCTAATGTAACCCCACTTTTTAAAAAGGGATGGAGAGAGAAAACGGGGAATTACAGACCAGTTAGTCTAGCATCGGTTGTGGGAAAATTCTAGAGTCAGTTATTAAAGATGGGATAGCAGCACATTTGGAAAGAGGTGAAATAATTGGACAAAGTCAGCATGGATTTATGAAAGGTAAATCATGTCTGACGAATCTTATAGAATTTTTTGAGGATGTAACTAGTAGAGTGGATAAGGGAGAACCTGTGGATGTGTTATATCTGGACTTTCAGAAGGCTTTTGACAAGGTCACACATAAGAGATTAGTAAACAAACTTAAAGCACATGGTATTGGGGGTTCAGCATTGATATGGATAGAGAACTGGCTGGCAGACAGGAAGGAAAGAGTAGGAGTAAGCGGATCATTTTCAGAATGGCAGGCAGCTATTAGTGGGGTACCGCAAGGCTCAGTGCTGGGACCCCAGCTATTTACAATATATATTAATGATCTGGATGAGGGAATTGAATGCAACATCTCCAAGTTTGCAGATGACACAAAGCTGGGGGGCAGTGTTAGCTGTGAGGAGGATGCTAGGAGGCTGCAAAATGATTTGGATAGGTTGGGTGAGTGGGCAAATGCATGGCAGATGCAGTATAATGTGGATAAATGTGAGGTTATCCACTTTAGTGGCAAAAACAGGAGGGTAGACTATTATCTGAATGGTGGCCAATTAGGAAAAGGGGAGATGCAACGAGACCTGTGTGTCATGGTACGCCAGTCATTGAAAGTTGTCAGGTGCAGCAGGCTGTGAAGAAAGCAAATTGTATGTTGGCATTCATAACAAAAGGATTTGAGTACAAGAGCAGGGAGGTTCCACTGCAGTTGTACAGGGTCTTGGCGAGGCCACACCTGGAGTATTGCGTACAGTTTTGCTCTCCTAATCGGAGGAAAGACATTCTTGCCATAGAGGGAGTACAGAGAAGGTTCACCAGACTGATTCCTGGGATGGCAGGACTTCCATATGAAGAAAGACTGGATAGACTCAGCTTGTACTCGCTGGCATTTAGAAGATTGAGGGGGGATCTTATAGAGACTTACAACATTCTTAAGGGGTTGGACAGGCTAGGTGCAGGAAGATTGTTCCCGATGTTGGGGAACTCTGGAACAAGGGGTCACAGTTTAAGGAGAAGGGGGAAGTCTTTTAGGACCGAGATGAGAAAATCATTTTTCACACAGAGAGTTGTGAATCTGTGGAATTCTCTGCCACAGAAGGTAGTTGAGGCTAGTTCATTGGCTATATTTAAGAGGGAGTTAGATGTGGCCCCTGTGGCTTAAAGGGATCAGGGGGTATGGAGAGAAGGCAGGTACAGGACACTGAATTGGATGATCAGCCATGATCATATTGAATGGTGGTGCAGGCTCGAAGGGCCAAATGGCCTACTCCTGCACCTATTTTCTATGTTTCTTTGTTTCTAAGTGCCAGCCTATCTAACTCCACCCTATATCTCAAGCCTGTAAGCCCAGGTAACGTCTTGATAAACCTTTTTCACAACCCTTCCAATTTATTGACATCTTTCCTACAGCTGAGCATATAGTGTTCTGTATAGTCTCATCAGTGACTTATATATGATAGAATATATATGATATGCATGATGATGTTCTAACATGTATAATCAATAACCTTCCCAATAAAGGAAAGCATATCAAATGCCTTGTTCACCACACTGTCCACCTGACTCATTACTTTTAGGGAACCATTCGCCTGTACTCCCAGATCTCTCTGTTCTTAGACACTCCTCATGTCTCTACCATTTGCTATGTAGGTCATGCCCTGTCAATTCCTGTTGTGGTCTTATACACCTCAATAAGATCACCCCTCATCCTCCTATGATCCAATAAATAAATTCCTATCCAACCCAACCTCTCTCTATAGCTCAGGCACGTTTGTCCCAGCAACATCCTTGTAAATCTTCTCTGTGCTCTTTTCTAACAACATTCTTGCTATAGCAGGGTGACTAAAATTTCAACACAATCCCCCAAAAGGGACCTCCCCGACCTCTTGATCAACTTTAATCTAATATCCCAACCTCAGTACTCAATACCTTGACTATTGAAGGCCATTGTACCAAAAGCCACCTTGACCACCCTATCTACCTTGAACAACACTTTCAAGGAACTATGTACCTGTACTCCTAGATCCTTCTGCTCTACAACACTCTGCATAGCCCTGCCATACACTGTGTAGGTCCTACCATGATGTGATTTCCAGAAATGCAACACCTCACACTTACCTGCACTAAACACTGTAAATCCTGGCTAAAGAGGAACAGGAATAGAACCAAAATTTAGTAAAGGATTCATGCATTGTCAGGCCAATTTGGTCAAGTCTGTGTTTCTGTGTATAACAAGACAAGCTGCTCAATGGTTATGCATTCTTATTTGGCTTGATTTAAAATAATGGTCCACAACATATTGAAATAAATTGATGAAATTAAACAGCTGGGAATTCCACAGCAATTGAATTGAATTGTGCTTGTGGCCTACAAGCTGTGGATTGAAAAAGGGGGTAAGACAGACCCTAAAACTCAAAATAGTAAATTAAAGGCTGAGACTGAATTTGGCTGAATTGAAGCATTCCCAATGGGTGTTTTGAATAAGAGTCACACCTGTTGGGGAAATCTGGACTGGACCCAGCTGAAATTCATATGAGGAACCTTCATTAAGAGTACATTGGAAATCACCATTTGACTGCGGAGATAACTGACTACATTTTAGTTAGGATCATCGCGCTGGAAGGATTGTATCATAGAGTAGGAGCAGTGTAAAGATAGAGGTCTTCTGTTGACTGTGGATGAAATAAATGCATGGGTATATCTCCATCACTGTAAAAGTATCAGTGAAAGCATGGATTGTTAACTTACTTTATCCCAGATTCTTCGAGGAACTTTATACTGTAATATGGAACAGACACAGATGAATTGGCAGCATGGATGGAGGGGAATCGCACCCACGAAAACTCGGGAGGTGAAGACTCATCAGATGGGAAATTGTGAAGCTACGCCCACAAAAACTCGGGAAGCTTGATGAGAATCTGAGAAGATACATCATACATCTGAGAAAATGTAACAGTCACCATTGTACAATTAGTTATAATATATGGTGGTTATCATATGTTAAAAGGGAGGAATGTAAATTCTGGTCAAAAAGGAAAAGAAATATAATCAAAATTTACTGAAGGATTCATGCATTGTTAGGCCATTTTGGTCAAGTCTGTGTTTATACAAGTCTGTATAACAAGACAAGCTGCTGAATGGTGCCAATAAGTCTAGGTCCCAGATCAATGCTGCAGATAAGAAATGTATGAGTATCCATTCAATTGACAGAATGAATGAGATTTTTGCAGAGGACCTCCAAAGTAGTCTATATGCATGAAGTTGATTGGATTACTGCAACAAAGTGTAAATAATGTAAATACTCGTGTGAGACAGTTACCCTGCTGTTTGTTGATTGGTTAAACGTGTTAAGCCCTGGCAGGTTTGTTTGAGTTCCAGGGTAAATGTTGCAATATTTAGTTAAATTAGCTTCCTTCCAGAAGCTTCTCCTAGAAACAATGTATGGGAGACTCTGTAATTGGTTTGGGGAACTGTCAATAATGTATGTAATATTTGGTTGGATTGTAAAGAGACCACCCCTATGTAGTTCAGCCCCTCAAGGTTTGTGGACCTATAAAACATTTCTCCATCTTAGATCAAAGTCGATCTTCTGGAAGTCCGCTTGGGACTGCGTGACCTTTTGGAGTGTTTCTGCTTGCCACAAGTCTGAAGGGCTTGGCCAGGCAGATACAAGGATCAAACCCGCTGTGGTTTAGGTATCGTATAGGGGAATTTGCTGTTTAATCTAAAACTAAAGTTTAATTGTTCCAGTGCTTGACTCAGTGTTTTTTGACTGAACTAGGCTGGGGGATAAGCTTTAGAAGACCGTATTTACAACACCATTAGCCATTCCTCAGCCCACATGCCCAACTGATCAAGATCCTTCTGCAATTTTTGATAACCATTTTTGCTATCTGCGATGCCACCCACTTTAATATCATCTTCATACTGACTAATCATGCCTTCTACATTCTCATTCAAATTTGTTGATAGAAAACAAAAACAGCAATGGGCCCAGCACTGTTTCCTGAAGCGCACCACTTGTCCGAGGTCTCCAGTCCATAAACAACCTTTTAACATCACTAACAATTCTCTATCCAGTCGGCTAGCTTTGCCTGGATCCCATGCGATCTAATCTTCCAGAGCAGCTAACCATGCAGAATATTTTCAAATGTATTGCAGAATTCCATATTAACAATGTCCATGGCTTTGCCCTTATCAACTTTTTGATGCTTCAAAAATTCAGATTTGTAAAACACAATTTCTCAGGTACAAAACCACGCTGATTATCCCTAATCAGCTCCTGTCTATCCAAATGCCTATCGTATCCCTCAGAATATTCTCCTGCCTACCTACCACATATGTTAGGCTCACAGGTCTATAGTTCCCTCGCTTTTCCTTGCAGCCCTTCTTAGTTAGAGGCATGGTATTAAAGACCCTCCAGTCTTCCGGCACCTCACCCATATCTAATGGTGATTCATCTATCTTAACCATGGTTCCTGCAATTTCTTATCTTACACCCCACAGTGTCCTCAGATTTTTCTGATCAGGCACCAGAAGATTTATATCCATTCATATGCCTCAGGATGTTGACCGTAATATGGATTGTCCTCAAGGTATCTCAATTAACTGTCCCAAGTTCCCCAAGATAAAAACAGAGGAGAAATATTAATTGAACACTTTGCCCATCTCCTGCAGCTCCACGTAGTTGGATGACTGCCTTGGTTGCCGAGGGGCCTTATTCTTTCTCTCGTTACCCTTTTCATTTTTATGTACATAAAATCTACCAGAGCTATTACCTGCCCCCTTTTTTGCACTCTCTTATGTCCAGGGAGATGCTTGATCTCAGCTGCCTTTACCTGTCCCTGCCTCCTTCTTTCTCCTGACCCGAGCCTCTCATCATCCAAGCTTCTTTACTCCCACCTGCTTTGCTCTTCACTCTAACACGAGTATGCAAGCTCTGATCAAAACCTCAATGACCAGTAGCACCAACGTCTATGGTGATGAAGTGCTTTGAGAGATTGATTATGGCGCATATCAAATCCGACCTCGACAAGAACCTCGACCCACTGCAGTTCGCTACCTCCACAACAGATCAACGGTGGATGCGATCTCACTGGCTCTCCACTCCGCTCTGGACCGCTTGGACAACAAAAACTCATATGTTATTCATTGACTACAGCTCGGCGTTTAATACTGTCATCCCCTCCAAGTTAGTTACCGAGCTCTCAGATCTGGTTCTCTGCGCGTCCCTCTGCAATTGGATCCTCTACTTCCTCATCCACAGACCACAGTCTGTCCGTATCGGTGGAAATGTGTCATCCTCGATGACAATCAGCATGGGAGCACCTCAAGGCTGCATGCTCAGCCTCCTGCTTTAGTCACTCTATACACATGACTGCATAGCCGGACATAGTGCAAACTTCATCATCAAGTTCGCCGACGACACCACTGTTGTGGGATGAATCACTGATGGGGACGTGTCAGAACATAGAGGTGAGATTGACCGATTGACCAAATGGTGCCAGCACAATAATCTGGCTCTGAACACCAGCAAAACCAAGGAACTGATTGTGGAGTTTGGAAGGGGTAGGATAGGGACCCACAATCCTGTTTATATCAATGGGACGATGGTGGAAAGGGTCAAGAACTTCAAATTCCTGGGCATGCATATTTCCGAAGATCTTTCCTGGTGCCAGCACACTGATGCAATTATAAAGAAAGCACATCAGCACCTCTACTTCCTGAGAAGATTACGGAGAGTCGGTATGTCAAAGAGGATTCTCTCGAACATCTAGAGATAAATGGATATATTTATCCCAGATATATATATATAAAATGTTGTGCTGTAGCAAGCAAGAATTTCATTGTCCTATCTGGGACACATGACAATAAAATCTCATGACGACACTTGACTAGACTTTATCTCTTGTCATCACATTTTTAAGAGAATCCATTTCTCTGGACATTCAATTGCCCACAAACAACCTATTCTAATCAACTTTAGCAAGTTGCTGTCCAATACCATGTCACTAATATCATCAACGTCACCCTTGCCCCAATTCAGGATTTTATCTTGTGGGCCCCACCCTGCGTTTATCCATAACTATGTTAAGACTAATAGAAAGATGGTCGCTAGTCCCAAAAGGATCACCAACAAACACCAGCCGCTTGCTCTTCCCAATTTCTTTAGAGTAGATCAAGTTTTGCCCTTTTCCATGTTACGCCGACAACGTATTGTCTAAGGAAGCATTCCTAAACACATTTGACAAATCCCACCCTGTCTAACCCCTTGGCTCTATGACAGTTCCAGCCTATATTAGGAAAGTAAAAATGACAACCTTATTAGTATTGCAGTATTGCAATCTCCTGGTATAATTATTCTTCTAACTACCATAGACTATTTGGAGGCTAATAGTACACTCTCCGAGGTGATCACCCCATTTTTATCTCTGAGATCCACCTATATGTCCTCAATGGACAAACCATCAGTAATGTCATTTTGAATATTTCCTTAATCAATAAAGCACACTCCCACTCCTCTTTTACACCCACCTCTGCCATGTCTGTCGCACTGGCATCCTGGAAATGTAAGCTTCCAGTCCTGTCCCTCTCTTAGCTGGGTTTCTGTACGTGTTTATCTACAGCCCAGTCATACATACATATCCATGCCCTGAGTTCATCTGCGTTATCCTTCACACATCTCACGTTGAAATAAATCCAACTTAAACCAAGAGTCCTACCTTGCTCTCAGCCATGCTTCTGCCTACCCTGTCCACTGAACTTTTCATCATCTTCCGTGCCAACTTCCAGCGTCTCACCTGCCTCACTCCTGCATTGAATCCCGTCCCCCTGCCAATCTAGACTAATCCTCTTTCGCAACACTAGAAAACCTGTCCACCCAGCTAACAATGATCTATTCTATATTTTACCTGATCTCCTTTCCCTTGGCCTATTTTCACACTACACTTCCTTATTTATATATCTCCCTCTCCCCTGACATCAGTTTGAAGAAGGGTTTCGACCCAAAATGTCACCCATTTCTTCTTTCCAAAGATGCTGCTTGTCCCGCTGAGTTACTCCAACATTTTGTGTCTATCTTCGGTTTAAACCAGCATCTGTAGTTCCTTCCTATACCCAGATATTGTTTCCCCTACAGTTCAGGTGCAACCCGTCCCTCATGTACAGGATAACTCTGCCCCAGAAGAGATCTCAATGATCCAAAAATCATTGGCCATGAACAGACTCTTCAGCCATGCATTTCTCTCCAATCATTTTATAAGACATTGGTCTAGAAATTGTATTATGTCTCTCTTGGGCCACAATGGTTCCTGTATATAACTAATATCTAATATTAACCAGATCCTAGTGTGCAGAACCACCTCACAGTTCCTGGGAGGCACATCACAGCAAAAGCTGATATTGATGGCGAAATTCACCATTGATTTTGGCTGACTGAAGGAAAGGGGGCCTGAAAATTAAGATCTCTGAACTGGAAATAAAACTGGAAGGGCAGCACACCGGCACACTGGTAGAGTTGCTGCCTTACAGCGCCAGAGACCAGGCTTTGACCCTGACTACAGGTGCTGTCTGTACGTAATTTTTATGTTCTCCTTGTGACTGCCTGGGTTTATCCATGTGATCCGATTTCCTTCCACATTCCAAAGACAAACAGTTTTTTCGATTAATTGGCTATGGTAGAAAATAGTAAGATTAAATGAGAACTTACCAGTTTGAAGTTTGTTCTTTATTTTATGAGGATTTATGACAAAGGATTTTGTGAAGAACCCCGTACAGCCATTGGTGCGTCAATCTTCAAAGCAGCGGAGTGAAATCACAGGTAATAATGACTGAAGCATAATAGTAAGATAACATAGACTAGAACTACCAGATGACATTTATGAGGGTTGGGAGCTGAGGGCACGTAGTCCCTCATCATAACTCCTCATAAAATAAAGATCAAACTGCAAACTGGTAAATTCTCATTTAATCTTACTATTTTCTACCATAGCCAATTGTGAGTGACTACGTGAAGATTTCAAAGCTCTGTGATTTCATGCCACAGACCCAAATCCGGCGTTCACACTGCATTGATTGACTCAAAAAGTCGTTAATAATCAATAATGCATCAATCATAACATTGTTAAATGAATAATGGTTTATTTACAAACAAAACAATAACAACCCGTCTAACTCAGGGGGAAACTATACCAGAACTCAAAACAGAATCAGCAAACACCCCCACCCTTGTAATCGGTTTATGATAACATTTTTGGAAGGTCAGATCACTGGACCATCCTGCGGCCGTGGGGATATGGCCTATAGGCACGTCCATCACCCTTGCCGTGGAAGTTGATGCCGCCCTGGTGGGATGAGATTTGAATTTATCAGTATCAATCCCAGCACTTCCCAGAACCTGTTTTAGCCACCTTGAAATTGTTTGCATCGACACCTTACTGTGTGTTTTTTTGTGGCTAATAAATAATGCAGACTCTGTTCCTCATAGGACTCTGGTGGCCTCAATGTAACGAGACAAATGTGATACTACACACAGGCGAGCATCTGTGGGGTATGCTGAAAACACAATCTTACATCCTGTCATGCCTATTCTACTATGTTTGAGCAAATCATAGACATAAAAGTAATGGCATCTGCCGATACCTGCATTCTGTCTAGCCGTAGCTTTTGCAATGTTTGCACACGTTGGGCTGATACCAACGCCATAAGCATGACCACTTTCATGGTTAGTTTGGCTAGAGATAGGCTTGCAACAGGAGCCCACTGGCGAAGAAGCATAAGAACTTCACTCGCATTCCAAATACCGGCATACCTGGGTTTAGGAGGATTAGAATTGAAAACTCCCTTCATAAATCGAGAAACTAACGAATGTGTCCCTATTGAAGGTAACTCTGAACTCATGGGTAAATAAGAGGACAGAGCACTTCTGGCTGTATTGATCACACTATAGCTTAATCTTTTATCAAAATAAAGTGGACAAGAACTCCAGTACATCTGGGATGCGTGCAATTTGATATGAGATATTCTGCTGTAGACAGAATACCTCCCACTTCCTTATCGAGGTGATGTACTGCTTCTGAGTACTATCCCTGCAGGCGGATGTGAGAACATCCACAGTACAATCAGACAGTCCTCTCCCCAGGTATGGCCTCCTTAAAATCTGCAAATTAACAGATCAATACGATCATGTAAAGGATGTTGATGGCCAGTTACTGGATTTACCAGTAGATTTTTATGTTTGGGAATAATCATGTGAGGCTGACTAGCCATTTGCAATAAAAGAGGGAACCATGGTTGTGTAGGCCAATCCGGCACTACCAATACTCCTGAAGCGGAGTCCTGCTTGATCTTTTGCAAGCATCGACTGATGAGACAGAATGGAGGAAATGCATAAACAAACATTCCACACCAATGCAGCGAGGATGCATCCACCACTGCTGCACCAGGATCTGGTTCCCATGAAACATATCTGGGCAACTGATGGTTTAGTCTAGATGCAAACAAGTCAATATCTGGCATTCCATACTGAGCAACCACTTGATTAAATATGTCCTGATTTAACATCCATTCTATGTTATCATTGAATTGGCGTGACCTAATGTCAGCTACTGTGTTGAATCTACCTGGTAAATATATTGCTGAAAGCCAGATATTTTGGTCAATGCACCAGCTCCAGATCTGATTAGCCAGTCTATCACAAGGCTGTGACTTGACTCCACCCACGTGGTTTGCATATGCCACTGCTGTGGTGTTGTCAATCTGAACCTGCACATGCAAGTCGTTCCTGGCAGAGCAATAAGCTTTAAGCCCATACCAGGTTCCCAACAGCTCTAAATAATTGATCCCTCTTAATTGAAGAAGGATGTCTCATCAGTATTCCATCTGCCTCCACAACTGTAAGACATATCTGTAGCACCCCAACCCAGCGCACTGACATCCGTCTGTAATATTATGGAAGGTGGTTCAACCAAGACCTCCCTAGAGCTTTTAGAAATATTTACGATCCACCATTGAATGTCTGAAATTGCCCCAGCTGACAATTGCATAGGCCTATCAAAATGACCCACTTGTGTCCTCAGTGCCTGCTATTTTGCTCATTGTAATTGTTGATAATGCAGAGGTCCAAACTGCACAGCTGGAAAAGCAGCTACCAATTTACCAATTAGACTGACTACTTGTCTAATTGAAGGTCGTTGCTCACTAAGGAGATTAACACAATCCTCAATTATCTGCTGCCATTTGTCCCTAGGCAAAGTTACTAACATGTGATTTGAATTAATGGTAAAGGACAAATAATCAATGATTTGAACTGGTGATAATTTGGATTTATCTGGATGAATGATGAACCCTAATTGTTCAAAGGTGAGTTTAACAATTGAAACAGATGATTCAGATACAGCCCGGGTCTTCCCAACAATTAAAATATCATCTAAGTAGGCCACTACAACATGCCCCTGAGGTCAGAGTAATCCTAGAACAGGTTTTAACAATTTAGTAAAATAATCTAGGAGCTGAAGTTAACCCATTAGGCAATGCTTTGAAGTGCCACAACTGACTCATCCAGATAAATGTTAAATACCTCCTATCATCACCATGAATAGACACTGAGTAATATGCATCCTTTAAATCAATGCTGGCCATACAACATCCTTTGGAAACCAAATGCTTAGCCGTAGAAAAAGTTTCCATTTTGAAATGCCTATAGTAAACAAAGGAGTTCAAACTCGTCAGGTCCAGAATGATTCTACATCCCCTAGTCTTTTTAGACCTAGGAAAAATACTTGACACAAACTGACAGTTTTGACAAAGTGACTTCTCAATAACCCCTTTTTGTGTAATGTCTTAAGTTCTGCTTGTATGAGCACATTCTCTTCTTCTGAAAATATATGTTTCCGACTTGGAACATGCTGATTAGGTGGACACACAGTAGAGTAAATTTAAATTTTAACCCCCTCTATACTGCTAAGTATAAATGAATCTGATGTTATCACCTGCCATTGTTTGAGAAACAAGTGTAATCTGCCCCCAATTTAAACATCTATTTCACTTGATTAATTCTCTTTAAGAGGAATTTTTCTCACCTGCATATGTCCTGGCTGCCCTTGTTGCCTCCAGACCCTTTGTAGGGAAAGTCATCCTTCCCCTCACACCTGTGGCAGGCTGCCAGCTCCAAGACTGCGAAGCTGAGTGGCTGGTTCCTTCCCCGCCGTCCGAACAGGTACCCCACCGGTAAGGACAACCCCTCTTTCCTTGTTTGCCAGCCGGCCTAATGAGGCCCATAGTTTTAGCGTCCTCATGAAGCTCTTTAACTCGCTTGGCAAGATCTCCTCCAAATAAAAGATTGGCTGGTTGTACGCTGGGCAGTTTACACAAAGATGCCAGATTGGGATTAATAACTGGCCGAATAGCACTTCGTCTAATATTGTTGATTTCAAAATAAGCACCATTCGTCTAATATTGTCTAATAACAGAAGTCCCAGTGCATCTTGATCGGCTTCTGACATATGCCCCTGTAATAGCAAATGCCGTAAGCCCTGCTAAAATTAATTTCAATATCTTTTGGAATTTTAATTCTTGGGCTCTTGCTGATACCCCCAACTGTGTCCATATGAGATGGTTTACCATAGGTACCTTTAGTAAACCGCAATTGATAGGGGCTTCATACTTTTTAACTGCCTCATCCATGGCCAATTCTTGTAGCTGGTGAGAGAGCATATATTGGATGGCTGATGCCAATTCATCCCCTAATGGCTCTCCTGCCTCTCTCGGCACTGCAAATTTCCCTGCTATATTCAAGATAATTTAAAGTTCCACTCCCTTGTGGCTCTCCCCAGCCACAGACTCGGCATCAGTAAACTGCACTGGTATATCCTCCTCCTCAAAGGTTGGGTATTCTTGCAGCCCTATTATAGGCGCTGCTAGCACAGGCTCTCCACTAGGCTGGCGTGGGCACCACTCCTCCTCACGGAGTTCGTCCCTGTCGAGCATCTTCTGCAATAAAACCTCGACCTGGGAAAGCCGTGAGCAAACGGTCTCTCCTTTTGAGGATAAAACCTCCAGGCCCGACTCTGGGTCCACGGGCCTATTTGATTTTACAGTAGCCTTATGCCCTACCGGCATGGCTACGCTACACACAGGCAATGGGTCCAGTGTCGCTAGCTCCATTATTGGCGTCGGACTTGGTGTGCTAAGCGGGCCACCGCTAATAATACCATCCTGGTCATCGATCCTTTTTGCTGCGGATCACCTCGCCGACACCTTCTTCACTTTCTGTAACATTTTTAACGGTGTATCCACTACCGCTGAAACAGAAAATGAATGCAAGAAAAGTTTGAAACTTACCTTGTGTTTTAAACTTACCACTTGGAGGAGCTCTGCTACTCCAACCGGCCGACTGCACCAATGTGTCTGACGTAATGACGCACCAACAGCTGTACGGGGTTCTTCACGTAGTCACTCACGTGACTCCGAAGTCAAATTGTAAATTGTCCCTAGTGTATAGGATACTGCTAGTGTAGATGGTCAGCGCAGACTCAGTGGGCCGAAGAGTCTGTTTTCACACTGCATCTCTAAAGTCTAAATTATAAAGTCATGTGCAATGACGATTCATGCCTTCCTGTAAGCTTCTGAGACCAGCTCAATCTAGAGCAGGCACCTAGAGCACCCAGCACTGTCACAACAATACTTTCTAAATCCAATGGCAGCATTCTCTTCAGCCCAGCATCTCCAGCAGTGATACCACAGGTCTTTTAGACAGGTTGTGTTATTTTCAGGCCGATCACAGATACACAATTCCAGGCTCAGTCATGGGAAATGATTGTGAAATGGATAAGGGAAAATATTTAAAGAGGTCCTGAAAACCTCCTTGAATACATGATGTGTTCAAGTCAAATACTCAAGGACAGAGATGTAGATATACAAGAAAAATCTGGTATGTGGCAGTACCACATGCACAAAGACTCAGCCAGTAGACACATAAATTATAAATAAATTCCACATACATTCCACAAGATAGTGAAAAGAAAAATCCTGGTGAAAAAAAAGTGTAAAAGTCAATTAAAAAACAAGTTTATGGTAGTGCATGAGGTGGCCCATAGTGTTACTTTGCTAAGGTATTATTACGGTTATGCAACTCCATTCAAGAATCTGATAG
The DNA here is from genome assembly GCA_035221665.1 of Okamejei kenojei. Classification (NCBI taxonomy): domain Eukaryota; kingdom Metazoa; phylum Chordata; class Chondrichthyes; order Rajiformes; family Rajidae; genus Okamejei; species Okamejei kenojei. The sequence goes on from CM069131.1 coordinate 95,524,833, forward strand.
TTGTTGGAAAGAAGCCGTTTCTGAACCTGCTTGTGTATGACTTCATGTTTCTGTACTCCCCAACTGACGGTAGCAGTAGGAAGAAATCACGGCCCAAATGCCAGGGAGCCTTGATAGATTCTGCCTTCTTGAGGCAAAGATTAATTAGATGCTTTCGACGTTGGGGAAAGCTGCACTGCAACTGTCAAAGTTTGTTGGAGTATTTCATGATGTGCCAAATTTCGTTAAACATCTAAGAAATGTGAGGTGGTGATATCCTTCATAAATACATCTATGTGCTAGGCCTAGGATAGGTCATCCAAGATGCTGAGACCCAAGAATATGAAACTATTCACTCTCTGCACTGCTAAATCACCAATGAAAACTGGCACAAGATCTACTGACTTCCCTTTAAGAAGTCAAAGATTACTTATTTGGATTTGCTGAGCGATTGTTTTTGGTGAGTCAGCAGTCAACCAGGTATTCAATTTCTGCCCCATGCTGACTATGCTGACTAATCCCCACCCGAGTGTTACCCATCGCAAATTTGTAGATGGCACTGGAGCCACTGACTCCTTGGGATCCCTGGCCCATGAATGCTCAGGAGATAAACATCAGGAACGAGAGGGACTAACATATGGAGCTGTTCTATTACTTTCAATAATCCACAGATGTTACGGGGAGAAGGCAGGAGAATGGGGTTGAGAAGGAGAAATAGAATAGCCAAGGATTGAGTGGTGGAGTAAAATCAATGGGTTGAATGGCTTAATTCTGCTCCTATGCCATATGGCAGGGGTCGGCAACCTACGGCCCACAGGCCGGATCCGGCCCGTAACTCGAAATCATCTGCCGCGCAGGCGTATCATTTTTCAATTGGTTTTCACTACCTGGGAACTGCAGTCAGTCCCGGGGACGCGAGCTGATCTGGGAACTGCAGCCAGTCCCGGGGCACACCATCTGCTCACAGACAAATGTGGATCTATCTATGAGGTGGCACCATCTATCTGTGAGCGGATGGTGCCACCTCATAGATGTGGCCCACCATCCACTCACAGACATAGGTTCTGGCTCCTATTCAGAACAAGGTTGCCGACCCCTGCCTTGTGGTCTTATGGTCCTAAGTGGCTTAGATTAAATTTGCAGATCTAGTTGCTTTGCCCACAGCTGAAGAAAAGCAAATTCAGCCAGTTTATTCAAGCAGTGTATCCACTGAGGGAATACTCATCAAAAGCCTGGACAGAGAGTGACAACAAGGTAGCAGGTCAATGATCACAATTTACGAGGATGTTGTTAGGACTCGCGGGCCTGAGCTTTAGAGAGAGGTTGAGCAGGCTAGGACTCTATTCCTTGGCATGCATGAGGATGAGGGGTGATCTTATAGAGGTGTAAAAAATCATGAGAAATAGATCGGGTTGACGCAGAGTCTCTTGCCCAGAGTAGGGGAATTGAGAACGAGAGGACATAGGTTTAAGGTGAGGGGAAAATATTTAATGGGAACCTTAGGGGTAACTTTTTCACTCAAAGTGTGATAAGTATATAGAAAGAGTTGCCGGAGGAGATAGTTGAGGCAGGTACTATCACAATATTTAAGAAACATTTAGACAGGTACATTGATATGGGCCAAATGGAGGCAGGTGGGACTAATATGTTGGCCGGTGTGGGAAAGTTGGGCCGAAGGGCTTGTTTCCACATTGTAACGTTCCATGATTTTAGGACTATATGCTTTAATGATTTACTATCCATTGTTTTTTAATGGGCTCCCTGTTAGCATATGGACTTAGATAAAATATCAGTACCAGCTATGCATTGAATATCTATATGCGGGAACCAGCAAATATAATGGATGTTGTACGTACCACCTACCACATCAAGAAAATAGGCGTGGAATAGGAAAAGGATACCTTGCTTGTCTTCTTTCAGCCTCTTAACCTACTGCTACCTGTCCATTGTCCATGTTCACTGCATGTATTTTACAATATAGTTAATTGCCAAGTGGCCTTCAAAATCACTGTTAAAACTGGTCAATGTTAACTTTTGCATTTTCTTTTTTAAGGTGATGCTTCATTCCAAAGAACATATATACATTAGTAAGCCATGACCTTCTGCTTATTTTATTTTGAAGTGAATAATTGTACTTTCTGTCCTAGAAATACTTTTTTTATTGCTGACACAAGTTGTCTGGATATAATAGATAACGGCTGCTCGTAAAGTTAAATACCCAATTCTCTTATAAAAAAAACCTAAGTTTAGTTACGTTTAAAAGTTTAGTAATACAAAATCTACTTGATTTAAGTTTTGGGATTCTGCAAAGTAGGATCTGGCCAAATGATAGAGGAGCCCAATTATTTTTGGATAAACTGCAGAGTTTCGCTCAATACTACAAACTGGTACAAACCAGTGGAGTGGTTAGGCAGCTTCTTGTACGAGAAGCTGAATAACTAATGATAATTAGGCAGCATTTCCTTGCAAGATGCTATACTGCACATCAAACATGCTTCCAAAATGTACACAATGATGAATGGATTCAAACATTTTTACACCACTTGTTCTGTGGGAATTTCTCCTAAACTATATCATCCCTGAGAATCATTTTTATTTTTGTCTGTGTGCAACATTTGTCAACTTAGTTTGCTGAAGAAGAACATTGGGATCATTCATCAGATGGAAAAAACTCACAAGCTTAAAATACATCAGTCTCCATTACATCTGCCTCCAGCTACAAACTGTTACACTATTTAACATGCCAGTACAGACACACAGTTCATTCGGATATTGTAGCATATGCATTTATGTTCTTCCCAGTAAATGTTCAATGCAAATGCACTGAACTGGGAAGAGAAAGAATGAATTACAAACTTGCCTTCATGCGCACATTGTGTGCCGTCAACAGAATTTGCTGAAGTAATTGACTAAAGCGTTCTCAGGTGCATGATTCAAACCTGGAATAGGTGAAAGGGAAGGGAAGGACATGTTTAGAAACACTATCACCCAAACCAATTTACCCTCCAACCATCAGTATTGTTTGAATGGCAGATGGACATCGACCTCCTACCCAGACTGGTTTGCGGTCTCTTCCAATGCCTTAGCGGAAGTACTGAAAACCTATTGGCACATCTTTAAACCATTGTTCATTTGTATATTAAAGACTAGCAATACTTCTGATTGGTAATTTTTCAGAACTACTTGCCTGTTCTATCCAGCAGGGTTAGGAGAAGGCTTTATATAACGTTAATGTTTTTGTCAGTTGTCTCTTTCACTAATAGAAAACTAATCCTTAATGCACACAAAATAACAACTCAGAAAACCAATTTCATTTCCTACCTCTCCTCTTTTAATGTTACTGTTCGTGAACATTTTAAAAGTTGCAACCAGATTCTTTCCACCAACTCTTATAACTCGTATGTTGCAAAACATATTTGGCTAATAAAGTATGATTATGATCTTTAGAGAAGCTCTTACTGGAATTCAGAAAACACTCTCAGGAAATACATTAAGATTTGAACACCTTATTGAGAAATAAATGAAAGGCACTTATATGTGAGGCAAAATGCTTCATTATCTTTATTGCATTCATGATTTTTGGCAACAGTATGGCTTCAAGGCAGTTTCCAAAACCGCCTGATGCAGAATATCATTAATGCAGAGATTGACAAAATGGTTTAATAGAATGTTAGAAAATTCAAGTTCCTTGAAAGTGGTGTAACAGGTAGATAGGGTGGTCAAGAAAACTTTCGGCAAATTGATTTTCATCAGTCAGAGCACTGAGGATTGAAGTTGGGAGCTTATGTTACTCTTGTGCAAGACATTGGTGAGGCCCACATTGGAGCATCGTGTTCAGTTTTGGTCACCGTGTTATTGGAAATATTTTGTTAAGTTGGAAAGGGCACAGAAAATATTTAATATAAACTTGAGGGACAACTTTTTTTACACAAAGAAGGTAGGTATAAGGAACAAGCTGCCAGAGGAGGTAGTTGAGGCATGTCATGGAGTCATAGAGTCATACTGTGTGAAAACAAACCCTTCAGCCCAACCTGCCAACAATGCCCCAGCTACACTAGCCCCTCTTGCTTGGTCCATATCCCTTCAACCTGTGCTAGCCATGTACCTGTCTACCCATCTCTTAAATGATGGGATAGTCCCAGCCTCAACTACATCCTCTGGCAGCTTGTTCCATGCACACGCCACCCTTTGTGTGAAAAAGTTACCCCTCAGATTCCTATTAAATCTTTTCCCCTTCACCTTAACCTATGTCCTCTAGTCCCTGATTCCCCTACTCTGGGCAAGAGATTATGTGCATCTATCTGATCTATTCCTCTCATGATTTTATACAGCTCTATAAGATCCCTCTCATCTTCCTGTGCTCCATGGAATAGAGACCCAGCCTACAAAACCTCTCCTACAGCTCACACCCTCTAGTCCTGGCAACATCCTTGTAAATCTTTTCTGAGCTTAACAATATATTTCCTATAACATGGTGCCAATAACTGAACACAATATTCTAAATGTGGTCTCACCAACTTTAACATGACCTCCCAACTTCTGTCCTCAGTACTCTGACTGATGAAGGCCAAAATTCCGAAAAGCATTTTTGCCACCTTATCCATCTGTGACTCGACCTTCAAGGAACCATGCACCTGTACTCCTAGATCCCTCTGCTCTACAACACTATCCAGAGGCCTACCATTTACTGTGTAGTTCTTGCCCTTGTTCGACTTCCCAAAATGCAACACCTCACACTTTTTATTAAATTCCATCAACCATTCCTCCGCCCACCAGGTCAATCGATCCAGATCCTACTGTTATCTTTCACAACCATCTGCATTATCCGCAAAACCACTCACTTTTGTATCATCAGCATACTTGCTAATCTTGCCCTGTATGTTCTCATCCAAATCATTGATGTAGATGACAAACCGTAATGGACCCAGCACCGAACCCTGAGGCACACCACTAGTCACAGGCCTCCATTCTGAGAAGCAAGCTTCCACCATCGCCCTCTGCTTCCTTCCATGGAGCCAATTTGCTATCCATTCAGCTATCTCTCCTTGGATCCCATGCAATCTAACCTTCCAGAGCAGCCTACCATGCGGAACCTCGTCGAATGCCTTACTGAAATCCACGTACACAACATCTACAGCTCTGCCCTCATCAACCTTTTTGCTCACGTCTTCAAAATAATAAATTAGATTTGAGAGACACGACCTCCCACGTGCATGCTGACAATCCTTAATCAGCCCTTGCCCATCCAAATGCCTGTATAACCTATCCCTCAGAGCACTCTAGCAACTTTCCAACTACAGATGTTAAGCTCATTGGCCTATAGTTCCCAGCATTTTCCCTGCAGCCTTTCTTCAAAAGAATCACAACATTTGCCACCCTCCAGTCTTCCGGCACCTCTTCTGTATTTAAGGACAACTAGTAAAATTTCAACTGGGGCTCCCGCAATTTCCTCTAGTTTCCTGCAATGTCCTCGGATATATCTGATCAGGCCTTGGAGATTTGTCTACATTTCTTTCAGTACTTCTTTGACGGCAACACTGACTGCTCTCAAGACACGTCCATTGACAGCTCCAACGTACTCTTTCCTCCTGTCATTCTCCTCAGTAAATACAGTGGAGGAATACTCATTGAGGACATTGGCCATCTTCTATGGCTCTACACTGAGGTGACTGCTTTGATTCCTGAGAGGTCCCAGCCTCTCTAGTTATCCTTTTCCCCCTAACGTGTTGATAAAAATCTTTTGGGATTGTCCTTAATGCTACCCACCAGAGCTATCACCTGACCCCTTTTTCCCCTACTGATCTCCTTTTCCAGTTTACTCCTTAGTTCCCGAAACTCCTCCAAGGATGTACTTGAACCCAGCTGCCTATACCTGTCCCACGCATCCTTCTTGTTTTTGACTAATGCCTCAATTTCCCTCGTCAGCCAATCTTCCTTACATTTGCCTGCTTTGTCCTTCACTTTAACGGGGACGTACATATCCTGAGTTTTTCATTCCTCAAAGAGGAATGAAAAAAATTCAGAATGAATTTTTGAGGAATTGCACCCCATTTAAACCCTTCACGCTATGATTTTCCTAGTCTAAGTTGGGCAAAGAGTATCCCCTACCACAACAACCTTATTTGACCTGCAGCTGACTGCAATCTCCTGGCATATTTGTTTTGCTAATTTCTGTTGACTATTCGAGGGTCTGCAGTACACATCCAACAAGGTGACCATCCCTTTCTTGTTCCTCAGCTCCACCCATATAGCCTCACTTGATGAACCATCCATATTGTCACCTCTGAGCACTGCCGTGACATCCTCCTTAACCAACAATGCAAACCCCCCCTCCTTCTTTTCCCTCACCCCTGTCTCTCCTGTACCCTGGAACATTGAGCTGCCAATCCTGCCCCTCCCTTAACCAAGTTTCAGTCATGGCTACAACGTCCCAGTCGCCCGTACCTATCCATTCCCTAAGCTCATCTGTCAGGCCCCTTGCATTCAAATATGTGCAGTTTAAACCAACCCTCCTTCCTCGCTCTCTGCCTTTCACCTAGCTATTCTGTCTACTAACCTTTCCCCACCACCCTCCATACCACCAACTTCTAGCCTCTCACGTGCCTCGGTCCTGTACAATATCCCAAACCTCTGCCAATTTAGTTTAAACCCTCCCATATAGCATTAGCAAACCTGCCCGCTAGGATGTTGGTCCCACTCCAGTTTAGGTGTAACCCGTCCCTTTTGTACAGGTCACTCCTGCCCCAGAAGAGATCCCAATGATCCAGAAATCTAAATCCCTGCCCCCTCCTCAGCACACATTCATTTCCCCTCTCTTCCTATTCTTATCTTCACTAGCACAAGGTACTGGAAGCAAACCTGAGATCACTCCCCTGCAGCTCCTGCCTTTCAGTCTTTTACCCAATCCCATGTATTCATGTTGCAGAACCTCCTTCCTCTTCCTACCTTATCATTCGTGCCAACATGCACAATAACCTCCGGCTGCTCCCGCTCACTCTTGAGGATGCCGTGCAGCTGCTCCGAGACGTCCTGGACCCTGGCACCAGGGAGACAACACACCACCCTGGAGTCTTGCCTGCTGCCGCAGAATCTCCTGTCCGCACCTCTGGCTATCTAGTACCCCACCACTATGGCTCTGCCTGATGTTACTCTTCCCCGTTGAGCCTCAGCACCGGGGTTCAAGTCACACCCCTGGCTGCCACTCAAAATTGACGTGTTTTCCGCTCCGACAGCACCCAAGAAGGTGTACCTGTTTTCAATAGGTACAGCCACTGGGGGCTCCTGCACTCCATGCTTACTTCTCTTCCTCATTGTCACCCACCTTCGCTCTTCCTGTAACCTTGGTGTGACAACCTCACTGTATGTCTTGTCCAGGAAACTCTTATTTTCCCGATGACCCTGAAGTCATCCAGCTGCTGCTCCTATTCCCTAACACAGTCCTTCAGGAGCTGCACCTGCACATAATTTCCAACTACACAGGTGTAGTTGTCAGAGGCACCAGCAGTGTCCCTGACTTCCCACATCCTGCAAGTGGGGTAGTGTAACAACTTGCCTGCCATTAATTACATCAGTGGATTCAAGTGTAGCCTCTTTGCCTCAGCCTCCTCACCAAGACTCTTGGGCCAAAGACTGGCACTTTACCTCACCAAGGCCGCTCGCAGAGAGCTGACCTTAATTTTATCTAATCAAGTTAACTATCCACACAATTAATTAGGATGTCTCAGCCAATCCACTCATTCACTGGTCTGGCTGCTGCTCTGCGATCTTCCAGGTAATTGCCCTGGGCTGGCGCTTGGTGCTCTTTTTAAACCTCTGGAACTTTACTCATTTAGGAGAAAGCCTTTCTCAGCCAATCCACTCACTCACGACTCTAATGATGCAATCGTTTGACTGGAGATGAGCAGTGGAATGATGGAGATATAAGTTATTCCTTGCAACTCTAGCTGCAGAGCGGTGAGATTGTCCTTCACATGCTTTTCTCAGAGTTTCCTCCACCACATGCCTTGAAGAGTGCCTGCCTCCTCTGGGTGAAGCCAGCCATAATGTACTGTGCACCATGCAATAAGCTATACTCATGCCTGCTGCTCTGCTTGTGGCTCTGGATCATAGAATAACACTATTCCTTGCAGTGTATGGATTTGCTAAGAGGGTCTACCTTGAGCAGCTATATTACACAGCAGCATGTGGCACAGCGGTAGTGTTGCTGCCTTACAGTGCTTACAGTGCCAGAAACCCGGGTTTGATCCCAACTACGTGTGCTGTCTGTATGGAGTTTGTACGTTCTCCCTGTTACCGCATGGGTTTTCTCCGAGATCTTCGGTTTCCTCTCACATTCCAAGGATGTACAGGTTAGTATAAATGTAAATTTACCCTAGCGTGTATAGGATAATGTTAGTGTATAGGATAAGGATAGTGTTGGTAGGTGCGGACTCGGTGGGCCCAAGGGCCTGGTTCCACTCTGTATCTCTAAACTAAATTAAACTACAGAGGATTCTCTGATTTATGGGGCACTGGGACACTATCGGAAATGGAAATCAAGGGCTACTAGAAGACCATCAATTTGGTGAAGGATGCTCGTTCGTCTGCCTGAAACTTGTTGGTCTCCCAGCACAACGAGGTGTCTGTAAGGGAGTGTTTGTGATTTGCCTATTCCAGACTGCAGGAGTATGTGTTGAGGGACTTGGTGCATCCAACACAAAGGCTCTTTGGGGGAAGACCACAGACGAGGGTCCTTCTACTGCTGGACATTGTGGAGCTAAGTCCAGTGGGGACACCCCTCAAACAAGGGGCTACACAAGTGACTACATGCAAAGTAAAAGACAGGTGCAACATTACTGAGTATAACACTAGCATTGATAAATAGACACACTAAGAATGTTTTCGGAGTTTTGCACGATTTTTGATTTGTATATACTTTTTACTATGAATACTTTTGACTTTTGAAATAGTCCACAGTCATAGTAGAAGAAAGTCATCCTTGATCCGATGGGACTGCCTAAAAGAATCATGGATTGCCCCATTGTAGATGATATGTGTATACACCTTTAATTGTCCATGCTAACCACTCCCCCACCAGTTGGTATAATTGTAACCTACACACCCCTAGCTCTCTCTCTGGTGAGCGTGACAGATCACATACCGCTAGGGCAATAATGTATGATTAATAAAGTAGTAAAGATCCAATGGTATCCGAGAATCTTCTTTACACCCATGCCATAATGAAATGATCAGCCATGATCACAATGAATAGCGTTCCTGGCTCGAAGGGTCGAATGGCCTCCTCCTGCACCTATTTTCTATGTTTCAATGTTTCCATATGAAAGCAAATATCTTCAAAAGATGGATAATTATCTGGCCAGATCTGAGTACTTTGTTACATGTTGTAGGACACCTCTTACTATGATTCCTTTGAAACTCCTGTCTCCAGCAGCTGATGGAGCCAATTGGATGGGCTCCTTTTTAGTCCAAATTCCTACCCTGGCAGACTCTCAGATTGTGGTGTGTGGGGGGCGGGGCGGGAGCAGGAGTTGGCGGGGTGGGGGCTGAAGGGGGGTGGGAGGGGGGGCATGGAACAGGGCAGGAGCGGGAGGGTGTGGTGGGGGGGGGTGGGGGAAGGGGGTGGGAAAACTGAATAGAGGGGGGACGGGGGAAGTGCTGTGGAGAGGGGGGGGGGGAGAGGGGTGTGTGTGTAGGAGGGAAGGGGGTGGTGGGGCGTGGGGGAGGATTGGGTGTTATTTGTGGGAAGTTGTGGGGGGAGGGGGGGGGGGTGGTGTGGTTGGGGGGGGGAGTGTTGTGTGGGGGGGGGGGGGGTGGTGGGGGGGGGGGGGGGGAGAGGGGGGGGGGGGGGGGGATGGGGGGGGGGGATGGGGGGGGTGGGTGGTGTGGTGGTGGGTGAGGAAAAGGGGTCCTTTCAGTGGAATGAAATCACTCTGCTGTTGGGGGGGGTTGGGGGGGGGGGGTGGAAGAATGAGGGGGGGGGGGGGGGCTTTAAAACAGGAACATAACACTACGTTTGAGGGGGTGGGAAGTGTGAATAACCTGGGTGAAAGGGGGCGGGGTTGTGGCATCCGGCAGCTTGAGAGCCCATTGCAATTGGTGCACTGGGAGTAGCTTTGTGACATCATTATTTGAAGCTGCTGGAAAAGGCTCTGTGAGAAGCAGTTCTTGGCTTTTTTTTAAACTTTAATCGTGAATAACTTTTGAAATAGAGCATGAAATCTGATGTGAACCTGATGATGTCATGGACGGGAAAAATGTGAGTAAGAATATGTCAAAATGTAAGCGTTAGTGCGCAGCGTTTTGAGGAAGATACAATGAATACACACACACACACACACACACACACACACACACACACACACACACACACACACACACACACACACACACACACACACACACAGAGGATCAGGCTTTTATTGGTATAGAGATAGATAGATAAGAGCTCAGAGCAGAATTAGGCCATTCAGCCCATCAAGTCTACTCCACCATTCAATCAATGCTGATCTCTCTTTCCCTCTAATTGCCATTCTCCTGCAGTCTCTCCGCAACCTATGACACCCTTACAAATCAATAATCAACTCGGAGCTCGCATGGATTTTGAAGCAACAGCAACAAAGAGAAGCAGGAGAAAGCACTGATTGGTTTCTACGGCCGTGGAGGAGAGTTGGAAGTGTAGAGGGGGGGAAAAACCTCAGCAACGCACTTTTGATAAGCAACAGCAACAAAGAGAAGCAGGAGAAAGCACTGATTGACTCTATCCTGAGGGGGAGGAGAGTAGAACTGAGGGGGGAAACAGTTTAAAACTGAGGAATTTGGTTTGTAAATTGGTAAATTAGGCAATTATTAGTCAATATAAGCAGGACGGCTCTTACAGAGTGGCAGTGAGGGAGCGGTCTTATGAGAAAAGTGAGAGAATTTGGCTCGAGACTCTTCGGCGAGGAGGCTGAAGAGAGGAGGCCACGCAAAATGCTGGAGAAGAAGAGATGAAAGAAGGAGATGTCAAGCAAGCTGATTCAGTGTGATGCTTGCAGTATGTGTGAGGTCAAGGACACTGCTGGTGCCTCCGACTGCTACAAATGTTTGAGAAGTGCATCCAGGTACAGCTCCTGAAGGACCGTGTAGGGGAGAAGCAAGTGGATGACCTCAGGTTCGTCTGAGAAACTGAGTCGTTCCTCGACAAGTACTTCAGTAAGATTGTTACACCTAAGTTACTAGAAGAGAGAAGGTGGGTGATGGTGAGAAAGGGAGGGAAACATGGAATGCAAAGGTCCCCGGGTGTTGTACCTCTTGTGAACAGGTTCACCCCCTTAGAAGCTGTTGGAACAGAAGACGTTATCACACTGAGCAGCAGACTGGCTTGCGAAGCAAAAAGGGCTGTTGAGCCAAAACCAAAGAGGCCAACGTCAGGCAACGCCATTGTACTTGGAGACTCCATTGTGAGAGGCACGGACAGGAGTTGCTGCAGGAACAGTCAGGATTCGAGGATGGTGTGCTGCGTTCCTGGTGCCAGGATCCATGATGTCATGGACAGAGTGCAGAAAATCCTCAAGGGCGAAGGTGAACAGCCGGAAGTGGTAGTGCATGTTGGCATAAACGATTTCGGAAAGAAGGGGATGAATATTCTGCAGCATGACTAGAGAGCTCGGAAAAATGCTGAAAAGCAGGACCTCCAGGGTTGTTATCTCCGGTTTGCTTCCGGTTCCTCGTGCTGGCGAGAGCAGGAACAGGGAGATACGGGACCTGAACATGTGGCTGAGGAACTGGTGCAGGAGGCAGGGATTTAGATTCTTAGATTACTGGGATCTGTTTTGGAGTAAGGGGGAACTGTACAAAAGGGCGGATTGCATCTTAACAGGTGGGGGACCAGCATTCTGGCAGGCAGGTTTGCCACGGCTACACGGGTGGTTTTAAACTGAATAAAGGGGGTGGGGTATCAAATGGGATAGTCGACTACGGAGTTAAAGGGAAAGAGAGTAAAGGGATGGTTAATGATCCCAGAATTAACGGGAAAGGAAGCTCACAAAGGGATAGGAGAGTATGGCCAAGTCTAATAGGGATCGATGTGAAAGGTGACATGCGTAAGGAATTAAAAGTATTGTATATGAATGCGCAAAGTATAAGTAGTAAAGTAGATGAGCTTGAGGCTCTGTTAGAGGTTGGTAGATATGACATTGTGGGGATTACTGAGACGTGGCTGCAGGACGATCGGACCTGGGAACTTAATATTCAGGGTTATACATCTTATAGAAAAGACAGGCAGGTGGGCAGAGGAGGAGGCGTAGCTCTGCTGGTGAAGGATGGCATTCAGTCCCTTGCAAGGGGAGATATAGGGACTGACGAGGTAGAGTCACTGTGGATTGGGTTGAGGAATTGTAACGGCAAGAAGACACTAATTGGTGATATCTAGACGGGAAATCAGGTTGGTTCAGGACGAGAAAGAGAGTTTGTACAATGCCTCCGAGATGGATTCTTAGAGCAGCTTGTAATGGAGCCGACCTGAGAAAAGGCAATTCTGGATTTAGTGTTGTCCAATGAACCACATATGATAAGAGAATTCGAGGTAAAGGAACCGCTTGGAGGTAGTGATCATAATATGATTAGTTTTAATCTGCAATTTAAGAGGCAGAACATTAAATCGGAAGTGTCAGTGATGCAGTTGAACAAAGGGGACTATGAAGGCATGATTAAGGCTAGCCAAGGTAGACTGGAAAGGGATCCTAGCAGGAATGACGGTGGAACAGCAATGGCAGGAATATCCGGGCATAATCCAGAAGACACAGGATCATTTCATTCCAAAAAGGAAGAAAGATTCTAAGGGGAGTAGGAGGCAACCGTGGCTGACAAGAGAAGTTAGGGATAGAATAAAACTAAAGGAAAAGATGTATAACACAGCAAAGAGTAGTCAGAAGCCAGAGGATTGGGAAACTTTCATAGGACAACAGAAGGAAACAAAACGGGCAATACGGGCTGAAAAGATGAAGTACGAAGGGATATTGGCCAAGAATCTAAAGAAGGGCAGTAAGAGCTTGTTTAGATATGTTAAGGGAAAAAGAGTAGCAAAGTCATATGTGGGTCCCTTGAAGGAGACACGGGTGAAATTATTATGGGCAACAAGGAAATGGCAGAAGAGTTGAATAGGTACTTCGGATCTGTCGTCACTAAGGAGGACACAAACAATCTCCCAGATGTACTGGAGTACAGAGGATCTAAGGGGGTAGAGGAACTGAAATAAATTTTCATTAGGCGAGAAATAGTATTGGGTAGGCTAATGGGACTGAAGGACGATAGAAACCATTTCTATGTTCGCTTTGACTGGGACAACAAAACTCCAGCCATCAAAGTTGCTCCACCCCGAATGAACAACCCCTCAGTCTCTCCACCTCTGCTGTACAAGATGCACTGAGCAAGGTGAATGAGCACAAAGCTGCCGGCCCCGATGGCATCACCGGGCGGGTGCTCAGGGCATGTGCTGGACAACTATCCCTGGTCCTCACTGACATTTTCAATCTGTCACTGGCCCAGGGTGTCGTCCCCACTTGCCTCAAGACATCTACCATTGTGCCAGTGCCCAAACAATCAGCGAAAGGAGTCTCAACGACTTCCGGCCAGTGGCACTCACCACTGTCATCGCAAAGTGCTTTGAGCGGCTGATCTTGGCTCACCTCAAAGCCAGCCTCCCCCCCCCCCCCCCCCCCCCCCCACCCCACATGGACCCCCATCAGTTTGCCTACCGGACCAACAGGTCTACAGAGGACGCCATATCGGCGGCCCTACACTCTGCCCTGACCCACCTGGACAGCAATAACACCTACGTCAGGTTGCTGTTCATTGACTTCATCTCCGCCTTTAACACTGTCATACCCGCTAGCTTGATCACCAAACTCAGCGGTCTTGGCATCTCCACCTCGCTCTGCAATTGGACACTCTGTTAGGGTCTGTTAGGGTCAACAGCCTCACCTCCTCCACTATAACACTGAACACTGGCGTGCCACAGGGCTGTGTGCTCAGCCCTCTTCTCTACTTCCTCTTCACCCATGATTGCATCCCTAAGTATGGCACCAACGCCATCATAAAATTGCCGACGACACCACAGTGGTAGGACTGATCAGTGACAACGATGAGTCAGCCTACAGGGAGGAGGTCCAGCACCTGACAACCTGGTGTGCCAACAATAACCTCGTCCTCAACTCCAAGAAGACGAAGGAAATCATTGTTGACTTTAGAAAGAACAGAGGGGGCAGACACACCCCCATCCATATAAACGGGACTGAGGTGGAGCGGGTCTCCAACTACAAATTCCTCGGGGTACACATCTCGGAGGATCTGTCCTGGTCCCTCAACACCTCCAAGCTGAATAAAAAGGCACAGCAGCGCCTTTACTTCCTGAGGAGGCTCAAAAAAGCCCACCTGTCCCCCCCAGATCCTGACCAACTTTTACCACTGTACCATCGAAAGCATTCTGACCACCTGCTTTACGGTATGGTACAGCAGTTGCACCGTAGCAGATAGAAAGGCACTACAACGGGTGGTGAAAACCGCCCAGTACATCATTGGTGCCCCGCTCCCTGCCATGGATGCCCTCCACCGCAAACGGTGTCTGAGACGGGCTGGGAAGATCATCAAAGACCCCTCCCACCCTAACCATGGACTGTTTGCCCTCCTACCATCAAGGAGGCGGTACAGGAGCCTCAGGTCCCACACTAGTAGGATGAGGAACAGCTTCTACAACAACAGCATCACACTGCTGAACTCGGAATCCCGCCGATAGATTCATCAACATTGTCTGCATTCTGTATTTATTTCTATATTGCTCTCTCCATCCACATTGTCTGCATTCTGTATTTATTTCTATATTGCTATTACTACAAACTGACGCTAAACTGCATTTTGTTGTACCCATACTTGTATCTGTGCAATGACATTAAAGTTGAGTTGAATTGAATTGAATTGAATAAATCCCCTGGGCCTGATGGTCTGCATCCCAGGGTCCTCAGGGAGATGGCTCTAGAAATAGTGGACGCATTGGTGATCATTTTCCAATGTTCAATAGATTCAGGATCAGTTCCTGTGGATTGGAGGATAGCTAATGTTATCCCACTTTTCAAGAAAGGAGCAAGACAGAAAACAAGGATTTACAGACAATTTAGCCTGACTTCGGTGGTGGGAAAGATGCTGGAGTCAATTATCAAAGAGGTAATAATGGGGCATTTGGATATCAGTAAAAGGGTTAGTCCAAGTCAACGTGGATTTATGGAAGGGAACTCATGCTTGACTAATCGTCTGGCATTTTTTGAGGATGTGACAAGTAAAATGGATGAAGGGATGCCAGTGGATGTAGTGTATCTAGACTTTCAGAAAGCCTTTGATAAGGTCCCGCATGGGAGACTGGTGACTAAAATGAGAGCACATGGTATTGGGGGTAGGGTGTTGACATGGATAGAACATTGGTTGGCAGACCGGAAGCAAAGATAAGGAGTGAACGGGTCCATTTCAGAATGGCAGGCAATGGCGAGCGGAGTGCCGCAAGGCTCGGTGTTGGGGCTACAACTGTTTACCATACATATTAATGATTTTAAAGAGGGAATTAGGAGCACAACTCGCAAGTTTGTGGATGACACAAAGCTGGGTTGCAGTGTGAACTGTGGAGAGTATGTTACGAGATTGCAGGGTGACCTGGACAGGTTGAGTGAGTGGGCAGATGAGTGGCAGATGCAGTATAATATAGAAAAATGTGAGGTTATCCACTTTGGCGTTAAAAACAAGGGGGCAGATTATTATCTCAATGGGGTTAGATTAGGTAAGGGGGAGGTGCAGCGAGACCTGGGCGTCCTTGTTCACTGGTCACTGAAAGTTGGCTTACAGGTACAGCAGGCAGTGAATAAAGCTAATGGAATGTTGGCCTTCATAACAAGAGGATTTCAGTATAGGAGAAAAGAGGTTCTTCTTCAGTTGTATAGGGCTCTGGTGAGACCTGGAGTATTGTGCACAGTTTTGGTCTCCTAATCACATCCTTGTGATTGAGGCAGTACAACCTAGGTTCACGAGATTGACCCCTGGGATGGCGGGACTGTCATATGAGGAAAGATTGAAAAGACTAGGCTTGTATTCATTGGAATTTAGAAAGATGAGGGGGAATCGTATAGAATCATATAAAATTATTAAAGGATTGGACAAGCTAGATGCAGGAAAAATGTTCCCAATTTTGGGCGAGTCCAGAACCAGGGGCCACAGTCTTAGAATAAAGGGGAGGTCATTTAAGACTGAGGTGAGGAAAAACGTTTTCACCCAGAGAGTTGTGAATATATGGAATTCCCTGCCACAGAGGGCAGTGGAGGCCAAGTCACTGGATGGATTTAAGAGAGAGTTAGATAGAGCTCTAGGGGTTAGTGGAGTCAAGGGATATGGGGAGAAGGCAGGCACGGGTTATTGATAGGGAATGATCAGCCATGATCACAATGAATGGCTGTGCTGGCTCGAAGGGCCAAATGGCCTCCTCCTTCACCTATTTTCTGTTTCTATGTTTCTAATATCAGTCAATCTCCACTTTAAAAATATCCAATGACTGCCTCCACAGCCTTCTGCGGCAGTGAATTTCTGAGATTCACCACCCTCTGACTAAAGAGATTCCTCCTAATTTCCTTTCAAAACGTAGATGTTTACTCTGATGTGGTGTCCTCTGGTCATAGATGTTCCCACTAGTGGAAACATCCTCACTACATCTAACCTATCCAGGCTTTTCTCTATTCGGTAAGTTTCAATAAGCCCTCACACCCTTCCTCCCCTTCTTCCCCCCCCCCCCCCCCCCCCCCCCCCCACCCCCCCCACCCTCACCCTTCTAAACGCCAGTGAGTACATGCCCACTGCCACCAAATGTTCATCGTAAGTTAAAAGGATTCTGATGTTCATCTTCAGATCCTTATATTGAGGAAAATGGATGAACATGGATGTGAGAGTAGACACAAAATGCTGGAGTAACTCAATGGGACAGGTCAAGAAGGGTCTCGATCCAAAACGTCACCCATTCCTTCTCTCCAGAGATGCTGCCTGTCCCGTTGAGTTACTCCAGCTTTTTGTGTCTATCTTCAGTTTAAACCAGCATCTGCAGTGCCTTCCTACGCAAGGATGTGTGGGTATTGGGAGGGCTTTGTGGCAGCAGGATTATACTATACACACAGATCTCCATTAGCCAGCAGCTGTGGCAGAACATGTGAAGAGTCAGCAGGCATGGACTGAGAACCACATTAGTGCCCAGAGTTTTCAGACCAGCAGGAAGCAACCCAATGCCTCCCATTATTTTTAATCCTGAGTGCACTGTGAACTCAGCAGTAGACAATTTGTCAATAAGGCACATCAAAGGCACGGAAGTAGGCAGAATGCCTTAAAACTGAATGATGACAGTCTGGTTACATTTGGCAATTAATCATTTGGAATTGAAAGTGCGTTTGCTTGGTGAATTCTTATTGGGTCCGCATCATGTACTGCTATTGCTTCATGATTACTTTTTTTGTAATTACTCTTCTGTGATTCATTAATGGAAGCATCTTTGTCTTTGCACATATCTTGATTTAGTTTCACTCTGCGGTACCACAGCTTTATCAGGAACCTCTTATATTGTGCAATTAGGCTGTTTGATTGCAAACTAATTTCTGTCTAAATCCACTAATACAATTCTGCAAAAAATAGCTCTGGATCTTACAATTTATATATTCAACGAAGCTTGGCTTATTTTGTGCCTTAATATTCCTGAAAGCCTGATGCATGCTGTTCATAGTTGCATTGAGGATGAATCATCACTTTGTTAATCATTCACACCATAGTTGCTCAAGGAGTAGTCCAGAGGAATATTGAGGCACAAGGAACTGCAGATGCTGAAATAAAAGTACTGGAGTAACTTGGCAAGTCAGGCTACATCTATGGAAAGAAAACGTTTCAGGTCAGGCCCCTTTTTGAGACCAACGGTAGTAGAGGGGATAATGCTGGAAAAGAGAGATGGGGATGGGTGATAGTTGAATGTATTGAAATCTCCAATTTCATGTAATAACCCTCTGTACTTTCTTTATTGCCTACAGTGGCTTGCAAAAGTATTCATACCCTTTGAAGTTTTCCACATTTTGTCACATTACAACCACAAACGTAAATGTATTTTATTGGGATTTTATGTGATCGACCAACACAAAGTGGTGCATAATTGTGAAGTGGAAGGAAAATGATACATGGTTTCCAAATTTTATTACAAATCAAAAACTGAAAAGTGTGGCGTGCAAAAGTATTCAGCCCCCCTGAGTCAATACTTTGTAGAACTACTTTTAGCTGCAATTACAGCTGCAAGTCTTTTGGGGTATGTCTCTACCAGCTTTGCACATCTAGAGACTGAAATTTTTGCCCATTCTTCTTTGCAAAATAGCTCAAGCTCAGTCAGATTGGATGGAGAGTGTCTGTGAACAGCAATTTTCAAGTCTTGCCAGAGATTCTCAATTGGATTTAGGTCTGGACTTTGACTGAGCCATTCTAACACATGAAAATGCTTTGAACTAAACCATTCCATTTTAGCTCTGGCTGTATGTTTAGGGTCGTGGTTCTGCTGGAAGGTGAATCTCCGCCCCAGTCTCAAGTCTTTTACAGACTCTAACAGGCTTTCTTCCAAGATTGCCCTGTATTTGGCTCCATCCATCTTCCCATCAACTCTGACCAGCTTCCCTGTCCCTGCTGAAAAGCATCCCCACAGCATGATGCTGCCACCACCATGTTTCAAAGTGGGGATGGTGTGGTCAGGGTGATGTGCAGTGTTAGTTTTCCGCCACACATAGCGTTTTGCATTTAGGCCAAAAACTTCAATTTTGGTCTCATCAGACCAGAGCACCTTCCTCCACATGTTTGCAGTGTCCCCCACATGGCTTGTGGCAAACTGCAAATGGGACTTCTTATGGCTTTGTTTCAACAATGGCTTTCTTCTTGCCATTCTTCTATAAAGGCCCGATTTGTGGAGTGCACGACTAATAGTTGTCCAGTGGACAGATTATCCCACCTGAGCTGTGGATCTCTGCAGCTCCTCCAGAGTTACCATGGGCCTCTTGGCTGCTTCTCTGATCAATGCTCTCCTTGCCCAGCCTGTCAGTTTAGGTGGACAGCCATGTCTTGGTAGGTTTGCAGTTCTGCCATACTCTTTCCATTTTTGGATGATGGATTGAACAGTGCTCCGTGAGATGTTCAAAGCTTGGGATATATTTTGATAATCTAACCCTGCTTTAAACTTCTCCACAACTTTATTCCTGACCTGTCTGGTGTGTTCCTTGGACTTCATGATGCCCAAGGAACATTGTTTGTTCAATAACGTTTTCTAACAAACCCCTGAGGCCTTCATAGAACAGCTGTATTTATACTGTATTTATACTGAGATTAGATTACACACAAGTGGACTCTATTTACTAATTAGGTGACTTCTGAAGGCAATTGGTTGCACTGGATTTTATTTAGGGGTATCAGAGTAAAGGGGGCTGAATACTTGTGCACGCCACACTTTTCAGTTTTTTATCTGTAAAAAAATTTGAAAACCATGTATCATTTTCCTTCCACTTCATAATTATGCGCCACTTTGAGTTGGTCTATCGCATAAAATCCCAATAAAATACATTTACATTTGTGGTTGTAACGTGACAAAATGTTGAAAAGTTCAAGAGGTATGAATACTTTTGCAAGCCACTGTATGTGCCTCACCACCCATGCTCAACAATTTCTGCTACCATCAACCACCTTCCCAGTCCCCTCTCTACGTTAATCTCCCAAGTACCTAATTTCCCTATTTTCTCCCCTAGTTTACTCCCTCCTGTTCCCATCCACCTTTATCCCTCCCTCTGGCTTTACATTTCACTCCTCTTCTCCTCTCTGTATCTAACACGCTCTGTCTCCTTTTCATCCCTAGCCATTGACACTCCACTCATCTGCCAATCAAAACCCTCTCACCCGTATCCACCTATCACTTGCCAGGTTTTATCCCACCCCATCTCTCTTTTCCAAATTTCTCCCCCTACCACTATCAGTCTGATGAAGGATCCTAACCTAAAACATCACCTACCCACTTCCTCCATAAATGATGTCTCACTCCGGCACTTTGTGTTTTGGTCCAGAGGAATAGTTCTGCATTGCACATTCAGAGGATGAAAGTTGAATTTTTCATATGTGTCTGAGATATTGTCATGTGCTATGGACAATATGTGCAGGAATAGGCCATGCGGCCCTTCGAACCAGCACCACCATTCAATGTGATCATGGTTAATCATCCCCAATCAGTACCCCGTTCCTGCCTTCTCCCCATAGCCCCTGACTCCGCTATATTTAAGAGCCCTATCTAGCGCTCTCTTGAAAGTATCCAGAGAACCGACCCCCACTGCCCTCTGAGGCAGAGAATTCCACACTCACAACTCTCTGTGTGAAAAAGTGTTTCCTGATCTCCATTCTAAATGGCTTACCCCTTATTCTTAAACTGTGGCCCCTGTGACTCCCCCAACATCGGGAACATGTTTCCTGCCTCTAGCATGTCCAAACCCATAATAATCTTATGTTTCAATAAGATCCCCTCTCATCCTTCTAAATTCCAGTGTATAAAAGCCCAGCCGCTCCATTCTCTCAGCATTTGACAGTCCCGCCATCCCGGGAATTAACTTGTAAACCTACGCTGCACTCGCTCAATAGCAAAAATGTCCTTCCTCAAATTATGGGACGAAAACCGCACACAATTCTCCAGGTGTGGTCTCACTAGGGCCCTGCTGAAGTATATACAGTTTGCAGGCAATTTCTTTAGAATGCATCTGGGGAGGACAGTATTTTGGAAGTGAGATAATGATACTCTGCGAGACACTGCCTTTTGATTAACCCACCGGCGTGAAGTAGTGACATCTCCTGAAGGGTCCTCAAGGGCACAAGAGCTAACTGTTCCAGGTCTTTTGATGCTGCAACCCACTTGCCAGAGATGGGTTCTTGCCCCAAGTCAAGATTGTGTCGTTCACAGCAAGCATTATCTTTGCAGCTATAGGATACCATCTGCTTCCTTCAGGTACCCGATTTATTTTGTTAAAACTATTACAATCAATTCTGCCAGGTGACATGTCTCAGTGCTGCAGAGTTTCAATTCTAACTGGTTTTGACAGAAGATTGTCTATCTGGGTTTATTTCTATCTGTAGCCAAAACTAAAATAACAGAAACCCAACCAATTCCAATACTAACTTTTCAAAACCGTGCCGAGGCAAATATGATTTTTCTCCCAATACGATAATCAGAACCATTTAACTCAACTGGTATTACTTTCTGAACCACATAGCAATTGGATTCAATCCAACAATATTTTATTTTAATTCAGATTAATTTCAATTTCAATCTTGCTTTATTGGTTACTTTGTGCTGGTTTTCCTTGATTTCTGCATATTATTTATTATTCACGTAGAAATGGCTTGGAATTAGCTCAATGGCTCTGATGTAGCTAAAATATGTATGTGCTATCAACTAATCATAACATGGAGAGCAATTTAGCCTTCAATCAACCAGACAATAATACCTGAGGTTTCCCTCATCTCTGGCAAACCAGTACACTCAGTTAAATTAAGAAATATATGGGAGAAGCCTGAAAATTTCCCACTCTCTGGTTTAATCACTTTTCAGTACATATTCTTTACCAATATTTGGCTTCACCTTACTGCCTGCAAATTTTAATTATCATCAACATTATATTATATTTCTCATTCCTGACTTAATGGCAATAATATTGTGATAATGTGCACTTGGTGCTGCAGGGGTTGTAATTGAGTATCCAACAATTCTTATCAGGTTATAACTTTAATGCTATCTGAGCAGCAAGAACGAGCAATTGTATGTTGTGCAGTTTCCCTCATCTCTGGCAAACCAGTACACTCAGTGAAATGAAGAAATACATGGGAGAAGCCTAAAAAATTCCCACTCTCTGGTTTAATCACTTTTCAGTACATATTTTTACCAATATTTGGCTTCATTTCTTACTGCCTGCATATTCTAATTATCATCATATTATATTTCTCATTCCTGACTTAATTGCTATAATTGGGCCTCCATTCATGCATCAGTGACATAATCTTTCATTTATCTTGCATTAAAATATTTGCGACAATTTTTTAAATAATTTCACATTATTTCTCTTGTCTTTCTAATCTAAATTGCTTTTTTAACATATCCCCACTATATGTTGTATATTATTCATCAACATTGCCAGCAGAGACTGTTAAATCCTATCTGATCCCGCGACATGAGTGGATTTGATTATCCTTCTTCTGTCAGATGGAGCTGAGAATAGGATGTGAACCTACAAATTAGGTGAGCCACTTGGCTGGCCTGAGAGCTATTCCTTATACAAAGTAAGTCCTCACAGGAAATGTGATCCCCTAGTATTACGCAGTCCCGGTCTTTGTTGGGAAAGTTTAATCTCCCTACTATGACAACCCTATTCATCTAGAAGCTGCTAGATCTCCCAGCATATTCATCTAATTCCCATTAATGATTTGGAGACCTATAGTCCACTTCCAATAAGGTGATCAACCCTTTTTTATTTCTCAGCTCAACCCATAATCTCCACTGGACAAACCATCAGTAATTTCACCTCTGACTACTGCCATGATGTTCTCTTTAATCAATAAAGCACACCCCCTCCCCTTTTCTCCACCTCTATCATGCCTGTTGCCCCAGAAACATTAAGATGTCAGTGCTGTCCCTCCCTATAATGTCCCAGTCACACATACCTGTCCACATCCTGAGTTCATCCACCTCAGCTGTTAAGTTCAATCAACAATTGGGGATTTCATTTGTGAGAAGCTGTGATCAAGAACAGCAGCCAATAAATTAATGGACTTCTACCATAGCTTTAAGGTCAACCATCTTCCATAACATAAAAATCTTGTAGGCAATGGCATCTGTGGAAGAAGACAGATAAAGTAGATATCTTTCAGTGTGCCTCCCCCGCCCCTATCATTTGCAAATGGCAGGACCTTTTTCAGGAGTTGGTGGTGATGGGGCAAGAGGAGAATGACAATGGAGGGGATGGGAGAGTGGGAAGAAAATCTTAATCAGAGAGATGATTTGGTAATGTACAGGAAGGAAATGCAGATTCTGGTTTAAACTGAAACTAGACACAAAATGCTGGAGTAACTCAGCAGGTCAGACAGCATCCCGGGAGAAAAGGAATAGGTGACGTTTCGGTTTGAGACCCTTCTCCAGACTGAGGGTATCTAGCTGGAACATCAACTATTCCTTTTCTCCAGAGACGTTGCTGACCCATGAGTTATGCAAGCTTTTTGTGTCTATCTTAGGTGATTTGGTAAACTCACTGACAATTCCTGGGTGAGATGTCTGATAAAATCCAGGGTTGAAGTGTCCCAATGGTTAGCTTACACCAAATTTTGTTTCTAGAATATCTGTTTGTGGAACTTTTGGTGGTAAATGTAAACAAGAGCTGAACCTTCACTTTTTATTAAAGATATACATGCTCCCTTTAAGCCATCTGTTTCAGTATACAGATAACAAGTCCAGATGTTATTATTGTACAATAACAAATTTTATTACATTATGCAGATGCAGATCTTCGCAAAAAATATGAACGATTTTGTTGATCACCTGAAATGGAACATAAATTTATGCAAGTAAATCAGTGTTCAGTTTGTAAAGAAAAGAACAAAATATATTCATCAGAGTCTGGAAGTAAACATTCTTAAATTCTTGGTAAGAAATGCAGGAGTCAGCAACGGCCTTCCTCCTTTCCTGATACGTCTCTTCATCAATTAACTAAATCCATTTGAGGAGTTGTTACAAGGGAACAGGTTCAAGGATATAACAAGGAACAGAAAAAAGGCATACTCGTCTGTTAAGTTACAAATCCAATTTATTGGCAAGAGAGAGAACAAAAATAATACATGTCTCAGTATGTGCGAGGTCCGTTTTACAGCAGCACCTCCCCCTCTCCCTCTCTCCCCCTCTCCCCCTCTCCCCCTCTCCCCCTCTCCCCCTCTCCCTCTCTCCCTCTCTCCCTCTCTCCCTCCCTAGCACTGAACGCGACTTAGCCCATCGGTGATCCCCTCTCATACATTAACTAACTCATGGCTTACCGGCATCTTCCTTTATACAGGTAAGAAATCCGTCGTTGAAATAACTGCCAGTTAGTCCTTGGCCAAATGTGCTGCTCCCAAATTTATACTGCACCCAATGGCAGACGACTGCATCCGTGCAAGAACCCCCCCCCCCCCCCCCCCCCCCCCCCATCAGTAATGAAGTACTTTCAGTTACAGGCTGGCACATAAAGCAATATACGCAGCAATACAGACTTGGTGTAAAGGCTATACACACAGTGCTACAGACTTGGCTCATAAGGCGATACACATAGCAATACAGACTTGGGGTAAAGGTAATACACAGAGTGCTGCCAGTTTGGCATGCAAAGGTTTAAACATAACGTTGTCAGCTTAGCACATGGGAATTCAAACAAAGTGACACCAGCCACAGCGTTATGGTTTTTAAATATAGCCCAATGGCCACAGTTCTAAGGGTCTCAGACTGTTCAGGCCAAAATTCTCATATATCATTCCACTGCTTGAACAGTCTGGTTACCCTCACATCTGGACCACAGGCTTTACCTCATTACATCTGGCCCACAGGCTGTAGTAACGTCCATGCAGTCATGATGCCTATCGGCACAAACAACGCAGTAATATTACGGCCAACAAGATTTTCCCAATGGTCAGTCCCCAGTGCACCATTGTTGTCCACCAGTCTCCAAACATCCCGAAAGGCCACCATCCTCCCTGGGGGTTGTAGTCATTGTACTGTTCTCCAACCCTTCGAATCTTCCCCATGGTTTCCTGGATGTGGTCAGCGAGGTTGGTGATGTTCTCTTACCTCGCTCAGGGTCAAACCAGTCACCGAGTCTCTGGCAAGAGAGAGAATAAAAATAATACTTCTCAGTGAGCGCAGGGTCTGTTTTACAGAAGTGCAGTACAGCGCAGCACATCTCTCTCTTGTTTTTTCCTATCCAAGGACCTTATTCAGCACACTTATTGCACACTGCAGCGTACCAAAAGTACATAAACGTTCAATGATTACAATACATCAAGCAGTCATTATAATACAATGGTGCAATCAATATTAACAATGCTCTCAACACCCTACGGCGACCAGCGTTCATGGAAGGCCTCCAGAGTCCCCATGGACACCGAATGTTTCTTCTCCAGGGACACACGAGCATGGACATAGGCCCGGAAGAGGGGCAGGCAGCCAACTCTGGTGTGACCATTGACTGCCTGCTGCCTGGACCCACGAATGGCCTTGGCCAGGCCCAGGAGCAAACCGACAGGGAGATCCCACCCCCCGATCGGCCATCCCGACTCCCTGTAACACACCAGTAATTAACAGCCACAACACGCTACCAGCCACAACGCTATGGTCTCTAAACATAGTACTACTGGCCACAGTTGAAGTAAAATGTCTTGAGATTTTTTTTACAACATAATAATTTTCAGAAGTCGTGCACATAAGGATAGGATGTTAAGAGAGTGAGAATTAACTAAGCAGCTGTCACCCAGAGAGCTCATGATTCAATGAATTATTTGTGGTTTAATTTCAGGTGGTGTGAAGAATTATACTCAATTTTTGATATGAAAACAGAAAGTAATGGAGGTACTAAAATTATGTCAATTTCTGGATTTTTCTTACTCCAGAGCAACTCTTAAGTTTTAAATCAATGGATCAATAAATAACGTATCTTACAAAATAGGACACCATTTGCCAAGAATTGTGAAACCATTATTGTTTTGTGACCGGGTACATCATACAAGAAATGAAAATACTATTTCAAATTACATTTTACACAAAAAAGCTAAAAATCCTTATCCAATTGACTTGTTTGAATGTTATTGGAAATTTTGAGAGATGTAAAATGAATACTTTCAAAAGCGATCTGTACTTGTAAAATTGTTTATTTTTCACTGGCCGTGTATTCTTGCTAAGTTTTTCTTAGCTGCTCATTGCTTTGACAATTGTAATATAACATTTGTGTTTTTCTTTTATCAACTGTATGACCATGTTCTTCTTTCCAAGTGTTACTGGTGACATAGCTACCTAGTATACACTGTTGTGCTACTTTTGGGATTTTATTTGTCCACAAACAATAAAAGGGCACAATGGGAATAGCTAACAAACAAAAAATAGAACATATTCTGCTACCCCTCTGGTTCGAAAAACAATGACCTGGTGTAAATTGACTTAGAAAATCAAAACATTTCTAAATTTTTTATTTTCCATTAACCTTGAGGGTCAAAAGAGTAAAATATGTTTATCATGCACCAGAATTAATTAGACATCCTACAGTGTCATCAAACATCAAAATTATCTCCAATATGCCAACATGTCTTTCACATTGAAATAGACAAAGGAAAAGGTAATTCAGTGTAGCATTTGTGATGCAGATTTTGATTTCACTGTATCTTTTTCAAATGTAAAACATATTGTGACAAAAACAGAACTAGTCTGTCTCTGAATTCCTAATGGCCAGAGAAGAGGAAAAACTTGGAGAAACATCGATTCATGCCTTAGAGTTGATATAACAAAATTTGAAGGAATTTAAGAGAAATTAAGTTAACAGCAGGAAACCACATTCAAAAATGCAATTAGAACTCTAGTATTTGGTTGGTTCCTATCTGAGACATAGGAATGATATTGTTTTAAACATGAAATTATTTTTAATTTTTTCATTGACATTTTCCTATGATCATTAAGATACTAGTACATGTTAATGAATGAATAAGTTTATTGGCCAAGTAGTCACATACAAGGAATTTGCCTTGGTGCTCCGCCTGCAAGTGACAACATAAAATATTAAACATTAACAATAAAATATTATTGATTAAACATGTGAATTAAATAAAATACCAGAGAAAACGGAGCCTACAGATTTTTGATTATGGATTAGAGCTACTACTCATGGAAAAAAAAGCTGTTTTTATGCCTGGCTGTGGCAGCTTTCAGAGGAAAGTGAGTCAAAGAGTTTGTGGCCAGGGTGAGATGGGTCAGAGATTACCTTACCCGCTTGCTTCCTGGCCCATGAAGTGTACAGTTTGTCAATGGAGGGAAGGTGGTAGCCGATAACCTTCTCAGCTGAACGGACAATTCGTGCAGCCTCTGGATGTCGTGCTTGGTGGCTGAGCCAAACCAGACCATGATGGAGGAGGTGAGGACAGACTCTAAGGTGTCCATATACAATTGGACCATCATTGCCTTTGGCAGATTGTGCTTCCTCAGCTGCCGCAGACTGCTTGCTGCTGCTTGCGCCAACGATGACTGCCACGGTGTACTGCTCCATGCTGTTTAACATGAATTAAGCATTTTTATTGTAATTGTCGCAGAACAGAAGACTGTACGATACATCAAATCTGTATCAGCTCTATGTAAGAGCAATCCTTCTCCTTGCCAATTCCTCTTAGACTTACAAATTCTTTCCTTTCAGAAATTCAATCAGCTCTAAGTTTAATGCTACAGTTGAATCTGCCTCCATTACTATCCCTGGTATACATTTAACCTTCTCCATTTGTTGTATGTATCTCTTGCTATTGTTATTCCACTTTCTCATCCACTACCAACATACTAGGGGCAATTTGTGGAGGCCAATTAACCTACAGTACAAACATGTCTTTGAGAGGAAATCAGAGTACCTGGAGAAAATCCACTCGGTCACTGTGAAAACATACAAACTCCACTCAGGCAGCCTCCAATGTCAAGATGGAACCCTGGGCAAGTATTGCTAAGAGGCAGCAGCTCTACCAGCTGTGCCACTGTGCCACCCCTGTGGTCACAGGGATAACATGCAAATTCTACATAGACAGCACTGGAGTTTAGGATTGAACCTGTGTCATTGGAACTGCAGTGTGTAGTTAACAACCTCTTTAGCCCCTCTATCACCACCAGTTATACCCTAGAAATAATAATTTTAAACCCTCTTCCATTCTCTGTTCCAAAGACAACAACTCCACATTCTGCAGTTTAATAACATAACACAAGATTCCCATCCAGAAATGACTATATTAAGTGGGACCCATTGGGTCCCATGTTCACACGGGAGGGCTGATCCCCCAACACAATATACCACCTCTCCACCAATTCCAATATTGGTGGCCAGTGGGGCTTTCTGGAGCGCTAGTATGGGTACTGTGGGCTGAAGGGACTGGTTAGTATGGACATTGCGGGCCAAATGGATTCTTGGGGTGGCAGCTCTGTCACTCAAGCCTTATGTGCTGGCTGCTCACTAACGGCTGGTAGGCTAGCAGTTGACTCATGGCTATTCCTTGAAATTCAATTTCAAGCAGGGTGCAAGGCAACCAAATTCAAATGCAGTTTCCTACCATTTCAAGCAGGGTGCAAGGCCACCAAATTCAAGTGCAGTTTCTTACCACTTCCAGCAGGGTGCAAGGCCTCTGAATTCAATTGCAGTTTCATACCACCTCAACCAGGGTGCAAGGCCACCAATTTCAAGTGCAGTTTCCTTCCACTTCAAGCAGGGTGCAAGGCCACCAAATTCAAGTGCAGTTTCCGACCACTTCAAGCAGGCTGCAGGGCCACCAAATTCAAGTGCAGTTTCATACCACTTCAAGCAGGGTGCAGGGCAACCGAATTCAAGTGCAGTTTCCTGCCATTTCAAGCAGGATGCAAGGCCACCAAATTCAAGTGCAGTTTCATGCCATTTCAAGCAGGGTGCAAGGCCACCAAATTCAAGTGCAGTTTCATGCCACTTCAAGCAGGGTGCAAACCCACCAAATTCAAGTGCAGTTTCATGCCATTTCAAGCAGGGTGCAAGGCCAATAAATTCAAGTGCAGTTTCATGCCATTTCAAGCAGGGTGCAAGGCCACCAAATTCAAGTGCAGTTTCATACCACTTCAAGCAGGGTGCAAGACAACCACATTGAAGTGCAGTTTCATAACACTTCAAGCAGGGTGCAAGGCCACCAGATTCAAATGCAGTTTCATACCATTTCAAACAGGGTGAAACCACCATAAAACCACTATAAACCCACACAAAACACCACATTCACTGTTCAGTAGACATTCAGTGTGTTCTGTTCAGACAGAGTCATGACCTCGCTCTCCCCCATCTTGCAGAGACTGAGCCACACCCACACTTAAGGGTTTTATAATCCCTCCCCCTCCAACCGGTAAGGGGCGTAGCCTTCATGGTATGATTGACAGGAGAGAGATTCTCAACATTTTTTAAAACACTAATAACACTTTATTTTCATTGATGGAAAGAATCCTCTGCACCTGATGACTGGCGAGGAACTGAGTAAGATGGCCAAAAATCACCGCCATAAGTGGTAGCGTTTTATCTAAAATCAATATTCAGTGCAAACAGGAAGTTGTCAAGTTTCCACCAACAATAGCCTTTTTTTTGTTGCTGTGCAGCCTTTCAAAGCAGTTACCAACACCAACAACAGCCATTTTCTTTTGCTGTGCCGCCTTTGAAAGCAGTTACCATCACCAACAACAGCCTTTTTTTTTGCCTTGCAGCCTTTCAAAACAGTTACCACAACCAACAACAGGCTTTTTTTTTTTGCAGTAGGAAACTGCACTTGAATTCGGTGGCCTTGCACCCTGCCTAAAGTGGTAAGAAACTGCACTTGAATTTGGTGGCCTTGCACCTTGCTTGAAATGGTAGGAAACTGCATTTGAATTTGGTTGCCTTGCACTCTGCTTGAAATTCAATTTCAAGGAATAGCCATGAGTCCACTGCTAGCCCACCGGCCGGCACATCAGGCTTGAGTGACTGAGCTGCCACCCCAAGAACCCTCTTGGCCCACAATGTCCATACTAACCAGTCCTTTCAGCCCACAGTACCCATACTAGCACTCCAGAAAGCCCCACTGGCCACCAATATTGGAATTGGACACTTCAAGATGGCGCCCGCCTGCGGCGACTTTTGCAGAGCACCAGAACCTAAAAGATACAACTTCAATCAACTCACCTGGATCAGGAAAACAGCAGAAAACTGTGCCTTTTCAGAAAAGCTGCTTGAGCACCTCAAGACTCTCGCAATTTTGTGATCTCCTGCAGCTGAGGGAGCCCCGGACTTTAAATTTTCCCACGCTCGCTGGAAATCACCCGACCCGACTGAGGAACGCAGTTACTGTACCGGGATGACCTCCAGAGTCAACTGGCAGGATTTCCCAGGAACAATGAAGCTGGAGCTGCAGCTGCCGACTTTGAAGGAGCTGGAGCTGCTGTCTGTGAAGGAATCCCCGTTCCAGCGCAGGTCCGCAGAAACAGCAGGTACAGTAAACTGAGTACCTGGAAACAAAGGGGAAGCCTCCATTGTGTCCGGAAACATGGCCGACGGACAGGACTTTGGGTCAGACTGAAGCACAGGGGACTTCGGCCCCACTCCCTACTATCCTACTGGCCAATGTACAGTCCCTTGAAAATAAAGTGGAGTACTTAAAGGCAAGGTTGCTTTATCGAAGGGAGCTGAGGGAATGCTCTGTGTTCAGTTTCACAGAGACATGGCTCACCCCCCCCCCCCCAGCTCCCCAGACTCAGCGTCCAGCCTGAATGGTTCTCCATCCACCATGTGGACCGTACACTGGCATCTGGGAAAGGGAGAGGAGGGGGCGTCTGCTCATCAACTCTGCGTGGTGCTCAGACGTGGCAGTCCTGTCCAACTCCTGCTCTCCACACCTCGAACATCTGGCGGTGAAGTGTCATCCCTTCTACCTTCCGAGGGAATTCACCTCCATCATCCTGACCACGGTCTACATCCCACCCCAGGCAGACGTCCATCTGGCACTGGAGGAGCTGCACGCCATGGTCAACAAACACCAGACGTCTTACCCTGAGGCATTTGCTGGGGACTTCAATAAGGCAAACCTAAAGAAATCACTCCCCAACTTCCACCAACATGTCTCCTGCTGCACCAGAGGACAAAACACCCTCGACCATTGCTTCACCACCATCAAGAATGCCCATCGCTCTATCCCTCGCCCTCACTTCGGTGAATCCGACCATACCACGGTGCTTCTTCTTCCTGCCTACAGGCAGCAATTAAAGAGCGCAACCCCACAGGTAAGTACAGTACAGAGCAGGTTGGGGAGGGGGGGAGGGGAGCGAAACAACTACAGGACTGTTTGGAGTCTGTAGACTGGGCAATGTTCAAGGATTTGGCAACGGACTTGAACAAATACGCTACAGTTGTTACAGACTTCATTAAGAAATGTGTGGAGGATTGCATCCCTACAAAAATCTTCCAAGTGTTTCCCAATCAGAAACCTTGGATGAACTTTGAGATCCGCACACTTCTGAAGACCAGACATCGTGGCATTCATGCCTGATGATACAGTGGTCTACAAGAAGTCCAGATACGACCTTGGTAAGGCCATCTAAAAGGCCAAAAGTGACTTCTGCTCCAAGCTGGAGGATGAGATAGATGCTCGGCAGTTGTGGCGTGGCCTGAATGCAATCACCTCCTACAAGGCGAAATCAGGAGGCTGATCGAATGTCGGCGAAACATCACTCCCTGATGAGCTCAATGCGTTTTACGCACGCTTTAATAGGGAGAACACCGATGTGCATTCCCGAGCCCCCATTCGCTGTGATGGTATTTCAGTCTCAGTCACAGAGGCCGACAGAAAATCCTTCAGAGGCCTGGACCTGATGGTATACCATGTCGTGTTCTAAAAACCTGTGCGGACCAACTGGCTAGAGTTTTTACGGACATTTTCAACCTCTCACTTCTGAGGTCTGAGGTATCCACCTGCTTCAAAAGGGCATCAATTATACCAGTGCTTAAGAAGAGCAAGGTAACGTGCCTCAATGACTATCGACCCGTGGCACTAACGCCTGTGGTGATGAAATGCTTCGAGAGGTTGATCATGGCGTAAATCAACTCCTACCTCGACAAAAAGCTGGACCCCTGCAGTTTGCTTACCGCCACAACAGATCAACGGTGGATGCGATCTCGCTGGCTCTCCACTCTGCTCTGGACCACTTGGACAACAAAAACTCATATGTCAGGCTGTTAATCAACGATTACAGCTCGCCATTTAACACAATCATCCCCTCCAAGCTGGTTACCAAACTCGCAGAACTGGGTCTCTGCGCATCCTTCTGCAATTGGATCCTCGACTTCCTCATTCACAGACCACAGTCTGCTGGTATTGGTGGAAGTGTGTCAGACTCGATAACAATCAGTACAGGAGCACCTCAAGGCTGCATGCTCAGCCCCCTGCTGTACTCACTCTATACTCATGACTGCGTAGCCAGTCATAGTGCGAACTCCATCATCAAGTTCACTGACGGCACCACTGTTATGGGACATATCACTGATGGGGATGAGTCGGAGTACAGAAGAGAGATTGAGCAACTGTTCATATGGTGCCACCACAATAACCTGGTCCTCAACACCAGCAAAACCAAGGAACTGGTTGTGGACTTTGGAAGGAGTAGGATGGGGACCTACAGTCCCGTTTATATCAACGGGTCAATGGTTGAAAGGGTCAAGATCTTCAAATTCCTGGGCGTGCACATCTCTGAAGATCTTTCCTGGTCCGAGAATACTGATGCAATTATCAAGAAAGCACATCAGCGCCTCCTGAGAAGATTACGGAGAGTCGGTTTGTCAAGGAGGACTCTCTCTAACTTCTACAGGTGCACAGTAGAGTGCTAGCTGAACAGTTGCATCGTGGCTTGGTTTGGCAACTTGAGCGCCCTGGAGAGGAATAGACTACAAAAAGTAGTAAGCACTGCCCAGTCCATCATCGGCTCTGACCTACCTTCCATCGAGGGGATTTACCGCAGTCGCTGCCTCAAAAAGGCTGGCAGTATCATCAAAGACACACCATCATGCCCACACACTCATCTCCGTGCTACCTTCAGGTAGAAGGTACAGGAGCCTGAAGACTGCACCAATCAGGTTCAGGAATAGCTACTTCCCCACAGCCATCAGGCTATTAAACCTGGCTCGGACAAAAAACATTAATAACACATTATCTGTTATTTGCACTTTATCAGTTTATTTATTCATGTGTGTATATATTTATATAATGGTATATGGACACACTGATCTGTTTTGTAGTCAATGCCTACTATGTTCTGTTGTGCTGAAGCAAAGCAAGAATTTCATTGTCCTATCAGGGACATGACAATACTCATTTGAACTTGAACTTGCGTTGGGGAACCAGCCCTTCCGTGTGAACATGGGACCCAACGGGTCCCACTTAGTCTAGTCATTTCTGGATGGGACTCTTGAGTTAGGTTATTAAAATGCAGAATGTGGAGTTGTTGTCTTTGGAACAGAGAATGTAAGGGGGTTATAATTATTATTTTTATGGTATAACTGGTGGTGATAGAGGGGCTAAAGAGGTTGTTAACTACACACTGCAGTTCCAATGACACAGGTTCAATCCTAAACTCCAGTGCTGTCTATGTGGAATTTGCATGTTGTCCCTGTGACCACAGGGGCGGCACAGTGGCACAGCTGGTAGAGCTGCTGCCTCTTAGCAATAGTTGCCCAGGGTTCCATCCTGACATTGGAGGCTGCCTGTGTGGAGTTTGTATGTTATCCCAGTGACCGAGTGGATTTTCTCCGGGTACTTCTCTTGAGATTTCCTCTCAAAGACATGTTTGTACTGTAGGTTAATTGGCCTCCACAAATTGCCCCCAGTATGTTGGTAGTGGATGAGAAAGTGGGATAACAATAGCAAGAGATGCATACAGCAAATGAAGAAGGTTAAAATGTATACCAGGGATAGTAATGGAGGCAGATTCAACTGCAGCATTAAACTTAGTACTGATTGAATTTCTGAAAGGAAAGAATTTGCAGGTCTAAGAGGAATTGGCGAGGAGAAGGATTGCTCTTACGCAGAGCTGATACACATTTGATGAATCATACGGTCTTCTGTTCTGCGACAATTACAATAAAAATGCTCAATTCATGTTAAACCGCGAGCAGTACTTTTTTTTGCAGCGCAACCTTTCAAAGCAGTTACCACCACCGGCAACAGCCATTTTTTTGTGCAGTGCAGCCTTTTAATGCAGTTACCACCACCAACAACAGGCATTTTTGTTTGCAGTGCAGCCTTTTAAAGCAGTTACCACCACCAACAACAGCCATTTTTTATTGCAGTGCAGCATTTCGCAGCAACGATATTTTCATTTTCAAACCACATTAAGGGCACTCACAGTTGAGTAGACATGCATTCAGTGTTATTCAGAGATCAGAGAGACGTGACCCTCTCACTTCCTCCATCTTGCAGAGACTGAGTGAGGCACATCACTTCCGGGTTTTATAGTCCCTCCCCCCTCCCACCACCAGGGGCAGCAGAGAGAACGGTGAGATGTTTTAAAACATTAATATCTCTCTGATTTTTCATCGATGGGAAAAATCCTCCAGTCCAGTCTGGCAGACGGGGGCTCTGAGCAAGGTGGCCAAAAATGATGGCCGTAAGTGGCAGCGTTCTCTCAGAAATCACATCGCAGTGAGTCAAAAGCAGTCAAGATTTTACTTTTAGTAATATAGATTATGGCAAATCACTTTTATGCCTTCTCCATAGCCTTCACCTTTCATAAACGTGGCGCCCCTAATTGGTCACAACACACCAATTGTGGCTGTAGGTGTGTTTTATGAAAGTTCATGATTTCCTTGCTTTTATGGCTGTGCACCCTTGCATTCTTGTTTTGTCCAAGGGCAGCATTGATGAAAAATGGATTTCTCTTTTTATTTTGACAATTGACATTCCTAAATTCATCTTTTGATTTGTTCCTTAAATGGGTAAATTTAGATTATATTTAAAATACATTTGGACAGGTACATGGATAGGATAGCTTTGGAGGGATGTGGGCGAAACACAGGCAGGTGGGACTGGCATAGATGGTGCATTTTGGCCGGTATGGGCAAGTTTCCATGCTGTGAGTGTGTGTCCTCACTCATACCCATTTCCACTTCCATGCATTTGATACCAACTCTAAATTTAACATTCTAATTAACTGGCTGTATTGAAATACCACAGATTTCGAAGCCACAGGACTCATTGGCCATTCCCTTTAAAATTGCATACTAAACTCTGTTTCCATTTTCAGCGATTCAAAGACCAATCTAAATTACAGACTGCTGGAATGTTTGTATAATTTTATTTCCATTCAGAACCAACGCAAGCAATATATAGATAACAGAATTAATGAATTTTCAGAGATTTCTAAATAAATATTTTGATCTGTTATGTATTTATTTCAAATGCAAGAAGCTCCTATTTCAAAAAATGCCAATTTTCCTTTGTATATGATTCATTTCATTTCTTTATTATTAATTATTCAGGAAAAAGATTATTAAAATATTTATCAAACACACAACACTGAAATTTGCAAATATAAATAATTTTGATTAGGTTTCAACTTTCACTGCTATGAAGCAAACTGATGAGAATCTAAGCACTGCACCTGAATTTCCTCTCTACTGAAGTCATTTAATTAAACAAATCAACAAAATATACATCGGTTAGCTGACGAGATGTTAATCAGTTATTTCTAAGCCTTTTCATTGAAGAACATGGTGTAATCTCAAGTTTTTTTTCCAAGCAAAGCATCATGGGCAGTCCAGATGAAATGATCCAAAGCATTGACTGTCCACTTCCTTCCACAGATGGTTCAGTGGTTCAATGGTTCAACAATTATTGTACATGTTCTCAATGGGCTATTTCTATACACTTTGTGCAGTGAATTTATTTTTGCATACAGGTCAGTAAATTATTACTATACATAAAAACAATTCCAGATTAAGTACAAAGTGTATAGAAATAGCCCATTTGGACCATATAAAAGAATCACCAGTCCAAACTGCAGCTGACCATAAAGGCTCGTTGCAGCCATCACCTCGATCCGGATCGTCTAGCGAAACGTTGTCCTTCACCTCGCCTGGCCACCATTTAACGTTTTTTGCTCCGGGGGTGCCTTCTGCAGTCATCCCTGAAGGTACAGAAGGTAAGATCCCGGTTCTTCTTACCAGCCCTTAGTTCGTACATCTGGCACTGATGATTTCCATTTTACTTCGGAGTCACGTGAGTGATTCCGTGAAGAATCCCGCCAGTCCGCATGCGCGACATTACGTCTGTCGCAACGACGGGCTGACAGGCGTGTAGGTCCACCAGCAATAAGTTTAAACCTGTAGGTAAGTTTAAAACTTATTTCCAGGTTTTGTTTTTTGTCTTGCAGGAAGCTCTGTAACAGAGTTTGCCTGCTGGATTCTATTTTGGGGTGAAGTCCGGACGCGCTGCGGGGAAACCGGTTATGGACCGGGGGAGATCCCGGTCCGGACCGCGGAAGCACGGGTAGCCACGGCCGTCGGGTTCGCTTCCCAAGTCGCTGACAATGTGGTCAGCGACACCCAGGAGGGGAGTGCGAGTGGTGGTTCCCCAAGTAAGGGGGTAAAACCAAGAGGAAGTTGGTCTCGCTACCCGAGTCGCTGACAATGAGATCAGCAGCTCCCAGACCGCTGTGGTGCCCCAGAAAGGGGTTAAAACCAGGTGTAAGTCGGTCTCGCCACCCGAGTCACTGACAGTGCGGTCTGCAGCTCCCAGACCGCTATGGTTTCCCAGAAAGGGGGTAAAACCAGGAGTAAGTCGATCAGGCCTTTGGACTCGGACGGGTCAGGCCAGGAGGGTTCCCCTCCTTCAATGGGTAGCATCTGTGGATGTCTAAACCCACATGAAGCACCTGATGGAGAGGTTGCTCCACAATGATACTCCAAAGGAGGGAGTTATCAGCGCGGGTCTCCTCGGGGGCCTGAGGCAGTGGCACATGCTTCAGGGCTGCACAATGTCTCCCTCCCTGAGGAGGGGAGCATTCGGGGTCAGTTCCTGACTGAATCAGAGCAAAAATCCTGATATAGGTCCGTAGGAGGGGCCATGTCAGCGCAGGTATCCTCAGGGGCCTGAGGCAGCACCTGTGTCAGGACTGCCTATGAATCTTCCTCTCTGTGGAGGGAAGTGCCGTGGTCAGTGTGTAACTGACTTCAAATTCGAAAGTATGTCCGTGGAACATACTGGAGCACATGCATATGGCCCTAAGGAAATACTCACAATCGAAGGGGCTACTGCCGGAAGAGTTGGTTCCAGCCGCTGGCAGAAAACCCGGAAGGGGTCAGAGTTCCCTCACGGCCGGCAGTGAACAGCGCTATCAGGGGTGACATTGGAGGCATGAAATCCAGGAAATGAAACCAGCCACCGAATCTTCTCTTCAGGTACGACTTATCCAACAGGTATACCTGGATGAGGAAGCAAAAGCTGCTGGCCTAATCAAGGTACCAACGACAAACAAAGCTTCATCGTTTTGGCGACAACACACCCCACGCCTCATCTGCAGTGAGCAGTTCACTGAAGCTGGTGGCAGCTTGAAAGCTGGGGAGAGATCTTTCAGGCCAAGGTCCAAGCCAGTCTCAGAAAATATGAAATCCACATGCCCTGCCAGTCCTACTCTCCAATCAGGATGGGAATAGAAACCATATCAGGGGCCTTTGGACTTACCATAAGACCACCGGTAACCATGGAGGTACGTGGGTCTGGTTCTTCCGAAACATGGGGTATGTAGACATTTTACAAGTTGGTGATATTTACACTTGTTTTTAGTACCAATGAAAATGATAACATGTGATTGGTTTATTTTGCACAGTATACAAGGGTTCCAAGCATGGCTTGGAATTGGGGCCAGAGTTGTCTTTCGAGGCCGGCTCAGTATTACGGCCAGGATTGCCTTCCGACACAAGCTCGGAAATATGGCCAAAGTTGTCTTTCGAGGCAGGCTCAGAATTATGGCCGGAGTTGGCTTTCAAGGCAGGCCCAGTATTATGGCCAGAGTTGTCTTTCGTGGCAGGCTCAATATTATGGCCAGAATTACCTTTCGAGATAGGCTCAGGAATCTGGTCAGAGTTGTCGTTCGAGGTAGGCAAGGAATTATGACAGGCATGGCCTGGTCATTGTGAACGATGGAGAATGTCGGTTCATCTTGATTTAACTCGCATGTGCAACATAGACTTTCAGAATATGGAACGTCGTTACTGTTAAACAACTGATTTCCATTCTCTGGGAACATCGGAGACATTTGAAATTTACCTGGATAGGACAATGATAACAGTTAAAGGGTTGCAAAATGGGCTAACTTCAGCTCCCATGTTACTTACCAAATTATTAAACCGGTGCTTGAACTGCCAAAAGCTCAAAAACACTTGTTCTGGCTTATCTGGATGATATTCTAAACGCTAACTATAATTGAGAAATTGAGGTTCCTCATCCATCCAGTTACATTTAAGTTGATACCAACTAGCTTTATTGATTATTGGGATTTACCTTTAATTATTAATCTGTACTGTGACTCCGCCCTGGGGCAAGAGATTGGAAACAATAGAAGCCTGTAACAACCTTGTTGTTATGAAACAGCATTCTATTCATCAAGTGTAATTGGCAATATAGCAGCTGTGTTTCAGCTGTGCAAATTGGGCCTTTGCATTATCAGAACTTACAACGTGCAAAGTAGTAACCTCTCAGGTGCCATATAGGACATTGTTAATAGAGCTATGCTATTACCAGCTGAAGCTTCCAAAGTCACAATGGTGGACGAACAGTATTCAGCATTGTTCCAGTAGGTTTTGGTCACTAAATCTTCAGTAATATTACAAACTGATGCCAGTGTTCAAAGATGGAAAATTGCGAATGCCATCTCTAGTCATGGAGGCAGATGGGATTTGCATGAGTTACCAATTCTCCAGTTATTGGTATCAAATACCCATAGACACTATGTATATTCTATGGGTTAAAGGGTTATTTGTGCGAATGTGCATAATTTGCATGCTCAATTCCAAATTAATACATTTTGGTGGAGGCATATGTTAGTCATGTGGGTGGTTCAGAAGGTTCAATCTTTGGGTGTTAATGGCGGAGTAGCAAGATGGATTCAACAGTGGCTGAATGGGAGATGTCAGAGAGTAATGGTGGATGGCTTTTTGTCAGGTTGGAAGCCGGTGACCAGTGGGTTGCCTCAGGGATCTGTGTTGGGTCCACTGTTGTTTGTAATGTACATCAATGATCTGGATGATGGGGTGGAAAATTGGATAAGTAAGTATGCAGATGATACTAAGATAGGTGGTATTGTGGATAATGAAGTAGATTCTCAAAGTCTACAGAGCGATTTGGGCCATTTGGAAAAGTGGGCTGAAA
This sequence comes from Okamejei kenojei, assembly GCA_035221665.1. Lineage (NCBI taxonomy): Eukaryota > Metazoa > Chordata > Chondrichthyes > Rajiformes > Rajidae > Okamejei > Okamejei kenojei. Next base: position 95,564,055 of record CM069131.1, read on the forward strand.
GATGGCAGATGGCGTTTAATGCTGATAAGTGTGAAGTGCTACATCTTGGCAGGACAAATCAAAATAGGACGTACATGGTAAATGGTAGGGAATTGAGGAATGCTGTGGAACAGAGGGATCTAGAATAACTGTGCATAGTTTCCCTGAAGGTGGAAATCGCATGTAAGATAGGGTGGTAAAGAAAGCCATTTGTGTGCTGGCCTTTATAAATCAGAGCATTTGAATAAGTAGGAGTATTCTTTGGGAAGTAAGGGGGGATTGATTAAAATTGTACAAGGACATTTTCCCATTGGTAAGACCAAATTCTGGAGTATGGGTGCACAATTTTGGTCGTATCCTAGTTCTCTCCATAGGAAGGATGTCAACAAAATAGAGAGAGTACAGAGGAGATTTACTAGAATGTTGCCAGGGTTTCCAGCAAACTATGTTACAGAGAAAGGTTGAACAAGTTAGGTCTTTATTCTTTGGAGCGCAGAAGGTTAAGGGGGGACGATTGAGGTCTTTAAAATGATGAAAGGGAACATAGACAGAGTTGACGTGTACCATGATAAGCTCGCTGCATTCCCTTTTCCTATCGGCCACATGAGGGTAGGGAAGATTCAAACAAGAGGGCATGACATGAGAATTAAGGGACAGAAGTTTAGGGGTAACGTGAGGGGGAACTTCTTTACTCAGAGGGTGGTGGCTGTGTGGAATGAGCTTCCAGAAGAGGTGGTGGAGGCAGGATCGATTTTAACATTTAAAAGTAAAGTGGATAGGTATATGGACGTGAAGGGAATGGAGGGGTATGGTCTGAGTGCAGGTAGATGGGACTAGGGGAAAACAAATGGTCGGCACGGACTGGAAGGGCCGAGAGGGCCTGTCTCCGTGCTGTAATTGTTATATGGTTATATGGTTATATGGGTGCAATCCAGTCAAACTATTCTGTCATATTTACCTAACCTCATTTGGCGTTGGTGTATCATCACGTAAAATCAATGACAACACAGAATGGATGTTGGATCACAAAGTATTTTATGACATTATGGCTCGATGAAACACCGAATATCGTTATGTTTGTATCCAGGCTCATTCACCGGTTACAAAACTATGTGGTTGACAGTGGTGAGAGATACATTCTTGCTACATGGGGGAGGAATGTTTTTTTAATGTATTTTCTCCATTTTGCCTCATCAGTCGAGTATTGGAATAAATTCAGCAAGATCCCACTTCAGGGTTTTCGTACTGTCCGACTGGCCTATGCAGCCATGGTTCCCGTTTATGTTGGGAATACAATATAACCTTATATGGTTATTCTAAACATAAAACTTTGCTGGTTCAGCATGATAAAATCAATTCATTGACTTGCAGACTCTGAGAAGACTGCTCCTGCGGCTCAGATTGTCAGACCGATCCATGTATGTGCTCACTACAGAGTGCAGGGATAACACCAAAAAATCAGTACATTTCCTCTTCAGGAGATGGGAAGCATTTTGTTTAAATACTCGGATTACTGACGTCTTGGAGTTCATTTCAAATCGGTCCTTGACAATAAATTAAGTTATAAAGCCATTAACTGAGCCCAACGTGCCTTCTCATCATATTTGCTGCAGCGAGCGGGACCCACTCTGTCGGGTCTCACCCTCTGATATTCAGTTTATAAAGGATATATTTAACACAAGTTCTCCCAGGCCCAAGCACACGGAAGTTTGGGATATTGACATTGTGTTAACTCTACTTCACCAGGGAGCTGCAGCTACATTCTTATGGCCCGGCTTTCATAAGGCAGTTATCCTCAGGGTGCTGATCTCAGTGCAATGGGTGCAGTCATTACATAAATTGCGACTGGACAGGATGGTTACACCTGTAAATAATATCATATTTTACATTTATGATTTAGTTAGGTAGAGCAGCCCAGGGGTGTCAGGTCTCAAACTAGTTCTCATGGCATACCCCATGGACCTTCGGTTATGGGTGGTCACACATTTACAACAATACGTCAAGGTCACCCAGAGCCTTAGAGGCTCTGATACTAGCAATGTTTGTTAGTTACAAAAAACCTCATAAGAAGGTATCAGTTCAGACCATCTCCAGGTGGTTAAAATGGGGTTTTGGCTTATGCAGTAGATACTAATATTTTTAAATCTCACTCCACTGGGGCTGCTACAACACCAGCAGCAATGGTTATGTACGTTCCACTGGACCACATCCTAGCGACTGCAGGATGGTCTAACGAACGAGCTTCCAAACATTTTATAATAACCCATATCCAGACCACGGGTATTTGCCAACTCTAGTTTATGGTCTATTTTATAGTTCCTCCTGGATGACAAGGGTTACTATTATTATTATTTGTTCATTAAATCACATCAGCATGCTTTAAATCCATCCCTTATCTGTGGTCAATTGATGCAGTTGTGTTTGTGTGGACTTTTCCACGGCAGGAAATCACAGAGCTTTGAAATCTTTACGGAATCACTCACGTGACTCCGAAGTAAAACAGTAAGATTAAACGAGAACTTACCAGTTTGAAGTTTGATCTTTATTTTATGAGGAGTTACGATGAGCGATTACGTGCCCTCCGCTCCCAACCCTCATATCATAAAGGTCATCTGGTAGTTCTAGTCTTCTCTAATCTTACTATGTCACTTCTGTTATCTGTGATTTCACACCGCTGCTTTGAAGATTGACACTCATGCGGACTGGTGGGCTTATTCACGCAATCGCTCATCGTAATTCCTCAGAAAATAAAGATCAAACTTCAAACTGGTAAGTTCTCATTTAATCTTACCATTAACTTCCTCTCTGTTTCTCCAATCCTCAACTGCTTCCCACTTCAGGCTCGGCAGCTTCCCTCTTTAGGCGGGTTTGCCGGTTCTGCCATTGTTTGAGCCAGGCCTGCTGCCGGGATATGGCCATGGCATGACGGTCCCTTCTTGCAGCCCAATGGTCATGACATGAGATGGCCAGGGCATGACATGAGAATTAAGGGACAGAAGTTTAGGGGTAACGTGAGGGGGAACTTCTTTACTCAGAGGGTGGTGGCTGTGTGGAATGAGCTTCCAGCAGAGGTGGTGGAGGCAGGATCGATTTTAACATTTAAAAGTAAAGTGGATAGGTATATGGACGTGAAGGGAATGGAGGGGTATGGTCTGAGTGCAGGTAGATGGGACTAGGGGAAAACAAATGGTCGGCACGGACTGGAAGGGCCGAGAGGGCCTGTCTCCGTGCTGTAATTGTTATATGGTTATATGGTCCCTTCGCATGCTGCCTAACTTGTTAAATTCCTCCAGTAGCTTTCTTTTTTTAAGCTGAAATTGAAACACACAAAGAGAATATTCTGCTCTGGCTATTTTCAATAAATGGAACTTTAAATTGATCCGCTACAGGCCTAATGTGGCGCAAGCAGGCCTGCTTTATGTCAGGTAGCAGGCAATTAGATCGACTAAACAACCAAAATGTAGAAACTAAGAACTGCAGATGCTGGCTTATACCAAAGATTGACACAAAGTACTGGAATAACTCAGCTGGTCAGGCAGCATCTTTGGAGAAAAAGGATAGGTGATGTTTTTGATGCACACACAACATAAAACGTTACTTGTGAGTTGTAGTACCAAAAATATACTCAATGTAGAACAGATGAATTTCATTCAGTCTTCAGAGCCCATGTTGGCTGCGTCCTTCATGTTTCCTAATCTTCAAATTTCTTTGCCTTTCCTATAACTCGTATCCAAGCAAGGTGAAGAACTGATCTTCCTCTCGAGATGAGCAGTACAAAAGCACAATATACTGCACCAGGATATCAGTTGTTAAAACTGTGTTGTATTATCATAAAGTTAACCCTAATTCTTTTTTATAACATGGGCCATCAACTTTTCCCATCTTAAGATATTGGGTTTCTGCTGATGAAAATAACCTTAACTATGCATGAAATATTCTCACAAATCATTGAATTTTGGAAAAGATTAAAGACAATAAAAAGTGTTGATTTTAAGTGGTGAAAGGGACATAATGGGAAACGATTCAAGCTTATGTCAAAACATTGTATGTGTCATCTAGTTTACATATGATGCTGGAAAAAACATCTCTTGAGTCTCCTTCCATCTGTGATATTAATGTGTCTGACTCTAACGTTTCGAACTGCACTTATCATTACTGAAACCGAGATGTCCGATTCTCATTCGTTTAACATTTTGAAAATTGTGTCTTTCTTGTAACATTGTTCACATCAATAGCTGACCTGGTAATATATTCCTGACATAATGTTGAATTAATTAGTACAATGTATCAATGTCCTGTCAAACAAAATTAAGCTCTGAGGACTTTAAGGCTGAACATGAGTTGATTGATAGCTCTTGTCATGGCTACTTTATAGTTAAAGGATTCTTGGATACATGTTTTGCTTGTACTGTTTAGCTTTTATAAGATTTCACCACAAAGTATTTAATTGTGACATAAATATGAACCCAAATCAATTTTTTTCAAATAAAGCATAATTAATCTCTGATGTTACACACAAGATAAGAAAATATCGGGGAACATCTACTACAATAATGTTTGTTTACTGAAATAAAGTGATTAAGAACTGCACAACAAGAATGTAGAGAAATCATTTAAATTGCTGTGTTTGACTATCTAATGGAATGCTGGTCTTTGTAAGGTGAAATGCACAGACAATTGGCATATGCTGTAGCTACAGGTATATAATGGCCAGTTAAATAGCAGATGGAGCAGTTTTGTGCACAACCTTAGGAAGGATATATTGGCCTTGGATTGCAGATGAAATAATGATAATGATACCAGCCTGCCAAAGCTTGAGATATGCGTTTGTGGAAAATATGGTTGCATTCTCTTGAATTTAGAAAATTGAAGTAATTTCACTGAAGCTATCCAGAAATCAATAGGAACTGATGGGATGATAGAAATAAACTCTATCCATTGATTGGAGATTCCAGGGTGAGGATGCTTAATCTAAAGATTAGAACCCTCCTGGAATGAAGCTAAGAAACTTTGCTCTGTATGGTACATGGTCGAAGTCTGTAATTATCTTTAGCAAATGGCTATTAATACAAGGTCACCTGTGAAGTTTAAATCCAAGATTAATGATTTTCTTTGTTAGCTAAAGGTATTAACATATTAACAGATAAATGGAAAAATGTCAATATATAGAATTAGATCACTGATCAGAATATGAATTTACTGAAGGCAGTGTCACCTTTTTGGCTCTTTGAAGGGTGCCACAGTGGTGCAGTGGTAGAGTTGCTGTCTTGTAGTGCCAGAGAACCAGGTTTGATCCTGATTGTGGGTGCTGTTTGTACTGTGTTTGTGCGATCTATGTGGGATTTCTCCGTGTGCTCTGGCTTCCTCCCAAAGGCATATAAGTTTGTAGGTTATTTGGCTTTGGTACAACAGTAAATAGTCCCCAGAATGTAGGATTGTGCAAGTGTGTGGAGTGATCACTGGACAGCGTGGACTTGGTGGACCGAAGGGCCTATTTACGCGCTGTTTCGCTAAAGTAAAGTAATGCAGGACAGGAATAAATGACTTGTTGCTTTTTTATGGCCTGATGCTCATATTAAAGGCATAGGGTCATGGATCATAGAAACATATGTTAATTCCATGTACTGACACTTAATCTGAAGCCTATTGTTGTAAAATGTATGGCGACTTTGCTCCATAATAATGATAGAGCCTGCTGACATTTTGTTCCAGAAACCTTGTGACAGAATCATTTCCCAATAGGTTCGTAATTCTACAGAGTAATTGAAGATTACAAATTCCAAGTACCTCTACAATATCTCTTTAGGATAGACATGTTAAAAATATTATAAATCCCTTGCTTGCAGTAAAGCCACTTTGTGAGAAGAGATTTTCTGTATTCAAGGAAGGCAGGATGTGTACAGGTTAGTTTTCAACTGGAAACAGATGGTGGAATTTTCAACAATCCTTTCTGAAATGGTGGAAAACACAGTCTCGGCCTTCCTTGTTTTAAATGAAATTATCTTTGGGACTATCACTTACACCTTCCTCCCATCTGCCTCAGTCAAATAAGCATGACAGCACCAAGCTCAGACACCTGTGAGATTTCCACCACCATCCCCTTCACTTACTCCCACATAGTTCTAGATGTAATTTGCTTGGATTATTATGCAGTGAGTAATGAAGAATAAACCCTGGCACGATGCAGTAGAAACATAGAAATTAGGTGCAGGTATTTCCCTCCCGCCACCATGATCATGAATCCAACTCAGTATCCCGTACCTAAATTACCAACTCCAACTCACTGCCAATGAACTGGCCCTCAACTACCCTCTCGAGAGTTCCAGAGACTCACCACTCTCTGTGTGAAGCTTTCTCATCTCGGTCTTTAAAGGATTTCCCCTTATCCTTAAGTACCCCTTGTCCTGGAGTCTTGACATAGCTGTCCAACCCCTTTTTTTGTAAGTTTCTATAAAGAGAGTATAAACCAAGTCTATCCAGAGACAGAAAAATTCCTCAGTACTTGTGGTCTCAGCCAGAAATCTGTACTCAAATCCTTTTGCTGGAACATTTCGCTTGCCTGCTGCAGCATTACTTTCCTGGTGTAGACACCCAGGACCATTTAAATAATATTCTGCTTTCCTGTTTTTGCCACCAAAGTGGATAACCTCACATTTATCCACATTATACTGCATCTGCCAAACATTTGCCCACTGTCAAGAAGGCATGAGCTTAGGTCATAAGCAAAGTTTAAATGAGATGTGCAAGGCAAGTTTTTTGCACCAAGTCCAGTGGTGGGTGCCAGGAAATATGCTGACAGAGAAGTAAAATGTGGTGGAGACCAAATAATTCATTGCTGCAGATTCCTGTGGAGGCCAAATGGCATTTAAGTAGCTATTAGATACGCACATAAATATGCAGGGAATAGAGGGATGCGATTCCTGTGCAAGCAGATGAGACATTGTGGGGAAAAAGGCCTGGTTCCTGTGCTATACTGTTTTATGTTCTGGCATTCAAGTCCTTGAAACTTGACTGCTGACATTGACTTCCAGGACTATCTGTCTCATTACCTTCCAGGGGAGGATCTGGCAGATATGGCCTCCTGTGGAAAGAGGTCGCGAGAAACTATTACTATAATACCTTTCACATCCATTTCATTACAAACTCAATCCCTTTAAAACCAATGAAGTTCTTTTGAAGTGTAGTCACGCATGTAACATTTCTCCATGACCATGAAAATGAATTTAAAATCAAAATGTGGATTAAGGGAATGTTGGAGACCCTACATTTGGAAAGAATAAGATTTGTCTTAATGGACAAACAAGAACTTTTAATCAGAATATGGTCTCTATTTATTGACTATTTGAAGGGGCAAACTGGTTCGGCACGAGAACCTGACTGAAACCCGAATTAATATAATATGAGGAAAATATTTTGGACTGGATATTTTGATTGTTGGAAAGATACTTCATGAAACAGTCCCTTCGGCCCACCAAGTTCACGCTGACCATCGATCACCTGTTCACACTAGTTCTATGTTATCAATAACATTTGCATCCACTCTCTACACACTGGGAGCAAATTACAGAGGCCAATTTACCTACAAACCCGCACATCTCTGGGATGTGGGAGGAAACCGGAGCACCCGGAGGAAACACATGCGGTCACAGGGAGAACGTGCAAACTGCACACAGACTGCACCCATACCAGCATATTTCAGTTTCAAAGGTTTCAAATGTCTTTTATTGTCATGTGTAATAATTAAGGTACTGTGATATTTGTATTACCACTATATTGGTACACTATATTCCTATGACTTAAAGATTCTTCAATTTTATTTTATGAAAATACTTTCCTTTTTCTCTGCTTGTACTTACACTGACTGAATATTAACCCCTCAGAAATATTCTCTCCTATAACTACAGATAATTCTTTATTCCATTGCAAGTGATGAACTGCTCATGGAAAATTCTGATCTCCTGTGGCAACTTTTGTGCAAGCCCTGCTGTGAATAACTGTGAAACCCATTCCTTCAGGGCTTTTCCATTATACTCAGCAGCTGTCCACCACATGTGCTGCCTTCACTGGGTTAGCACAAGGACAGGCAAACGGACATGGGAGAGAGGCATTAAGGGAATGCCTGAAGGTGCTATTGAATATGGAATGTGCCATGATCTGATTTATACATTTGGAATTATTATGTTCTGGTAGCTTTAATTGTTTCTCTGCGGTTAAGTGCATCAACAAAAAAAACTAAATGACTGAAATGGAATATAACATGGTTCAATATGGGGAGAAAAATGTAAAAGCAACATGAGGAGCTTTTTTACACAACCGGTTGCAGGTATATGGAACAAGCTGCCAGAGGAAATCTTTGAGGCAGTACTATCACAATGTTTAAGAAACATTTACACATACACAGGGATAGGACAGGTTTAGAGGAATGTGGGCCAAATGCAGACAGGTGGGACAAGTGAAGATGATACATATCGGTCGGCATGGGGAAGTTGGCCTTAAGGGCCTGTTTCCAAGCTGTATGATTCTATGACCAATAGGCTGGTTTGGAGATGCCATGCTATGGGTGGCATGTAGATTAAGTGGAGTTATTGATGCTGGGTGAACTTTGGGGTGAATAATTACTAGATAAGAGCTGCGATTTCTGAACTAGTACACTGATGGATTCTTTGTGCTCAACCTCTGCATACATTCACTGATTAGGTTGTTTTGTCAATTGCTCTATTTCTTCTTTTTTCACTCACTCTTCCATGTTCTCCATCTCCCCTTCATCATTCAAGCCTTTCAGCTGCTTTCCGATGTGGTGTGCAGTAGACCTTGGAATCACAATCCATGCTGTGGCAAGTAGTCAAAGGCTCCAACGTTTCAGTATGCCGCTCCGCTTCATCACCTATTTCCTAGCTGTCAAGATTTAACTTTGAGCAAGTTAGCCACATAGGTTGAGCCAAAGTTATCAGCTATGTTGCCAACAGTAAGCCAATCTTGCCCGATGGCCACTAAATTTGTCATGGTGGCTCTAATGCCTAAATATAGAGGCCTATAAAATCAGGGAGAAAGTAGGCAGCCAGCATGCCAAACAGTGACCAGCATGGTTCACTGTGCCGAACCAAATGGCAGGTGGAAGTCTTGGAACTGAAATCTTTTTTATTCTTGTTAAAACACAGTTGGCAATACACCTCTGTGATGGAGGTGTAATCAATATCAGCTTGCACTATGAGGATAAGCTATAATGCTATCAATGTCATGACCTATCCCAACCTTGGTAGGCCGTTTAGAACTGAGATGAGGAAAATCTTATTCACACCGAGAATTGTGAATTTGTGGAATTCTCTTCCACAGAAGGCAGCGGAGGTTGATTCACTGGATGCATTCAAAAGAGAGTTATATAGAGCTCCTAAGGCTAATGGAATCAAGGGGTATGGGGAGAAGACAGGAACGGGGTACTGATTGTGGATGATCAGCCATGATCACATTGAATGGAGGTGCTGGCTCGAAGGGCCGAATTGCATATTTCTGCACCTATTGTCTATGTATCTATGTAGGTACGTTATGGGTGAGAAGTGTAAAATGAAATGTTCAATGTCAAAAATGTCGATTAGTCATAGTGACCTTCATTATGCTTGCATACCCAAGGTGTGCAAATAGTCGCAACATAGAGGGGGCTTACAAAGTTACAAAGTATCCTGCGCCAGTCTCGCTGCACCTCCCCCTAACCCCATTGAGATAATAACCAGCCCCCTTGTTTTTGCCGCCAAAGTGGATAACCTCACATTTATCTATATTATAGTGCATCCGCCATGCATCTGCCCACTCACTCAACCTGTCCAGGTCACCCTGCAACCTCCTAACATCCTCTTCACAGTTCACACTGCCACCCAGCTTTGTGTAATCCGCAAACGTGCTAGTGTTGCTCCTAATTCCCTCTTCCAAATCATTAATATATATGGTAAACAGTTGCGGCCCCAACACCGAGCCTTGCGGCACTCCACTCGCCACTGCCTGCCATTCTGAAAAGGACCCGTTCACTCCTGCTCTTTGCTGCCGGTCTGCCAACCAATTTTCTATCCATGTCAACACCCTACCCCATTACCATGTGCTCTAATTTTAGTCACCAGTCTCCCGTGCAGGACCTTATCAAAGGCTTTATGAAAGTCTAGATACACTACATCCACTGGAACCCTTCATCCATTTTACTTGTCACATCCTCAAAAAATGCTATCCAAATGCCCCATTATTACCTCTTTAATAATTGACTCCGGCATCTTTCCCACCACCGAAGTCAGGGTAACTGGTCTAATTGGTAATTCCCCGTTTTCTCTCTCGCTCCTTTCTTGAAAAGTGGGATAACATTAGCTATCCTCCAATCCACAGGAACTGATCCTGAATCTGTTGAACATTGGAAAATGATCACCAATGCGTCCACTATTTCTAGAGCCACCTCCCTGAGGACCCTGGGATGTAAACCATCAGGCCCAGGGGATTTATCATCCTTCAGTCCCATTAGCCTACCCAATATTATTTCTCGCCTAATGAAAATTTATTTCAGTTCCTCTACCCCCTTAGATCCTCTGTCCTCCAGTACATCTGGGAGATTGTTTGTGTCCTCCTGAGTGAAGACAGATCCGAAGTACCTATTCAACTCTTCTGCCATTTCCTTGTTGCACATAATAATTTCACCCATGTCTGCCTTCAAGGGACCCACATTTGACTTTGCTACTCTTTTTCCCTTAACGTATCTAAAGAAGCTTTTACAGTCCTTCTTTATATTCCTGGCAGGCTTCCCCTCATACTTCATCTTTTCAGCCCGTATTGCCCGTTTTGTTTCCTTCTGTTGTCCTATGAAAGTTTCCCAATCCTCTGGCTTCCGTCTACTCTTTGCTGTGTTATACATCTTTTCTTTTAGTTTTATTCTATCCCTAACTTCTCTATTCAGCCACGGTTGCCTCCTACTCCCCTTGGAATCTTTCTTCCTTTTTGGAATGAAATGATCCTGCCTCTTCTAGATTATGCCCAGAAATTCCTGCCATTGCTGTTCCACCGTCATTCCTGCTAGGATCCCTTTCCAGTCTACTTTGGCCAGCTCCCCTGTTATGCCTTCATAGTCCCCTTTGTTCAACTGCATCATTGACACTTTTGATTTAATGTTCTCCTTCTCAAATTGCAGATTAAAACTAATCATATTATGATCACTACCTCCAAGCGGTTCCTTTACCTGGAGTTCTCTTATCATATCAGGTTCATTGGACAACACTAAATCCAGAATTGCCTTTTCTCTGGTCGGCTCCATTAGAAACTCCATTGTACTTCCTGGAAGAAGATGCTACTGTGCTAATTTCATCCTAGGTTTTTTTTTTTAGCATAGATTTGCTATTTTCTTCCTTCAAATCCCATTTTTATTATTTTCTGTCAGTGTTAGCATATCAGGATTTCATTACAAAACAAAACACACTTGTATGCATCCATCTGTCACTCAGAGAACAGATGAAACCAGAACCATCTCCATTTCAACATAGTTCAAAAGTCTCTTGAATGCATTTGCATCCAATCTGCATGTATTCCATATCTGAATAGTAATATGCATTCAAAGAAAGCAAATTTAATAAATACTGTCATTGGCAATACATTACCTTACCCTTTTGAACAAAATAGCTAATTGGAAAACATTAGTTGATAATATACATATTAACCTTTAGATAAAATATAACTATAATGTCTGTGGACATCTCACAGTCAACCACTGAAGCTATCTAATCACTTTATATTTATATTTCAACATGAAATATATGCAGTCCCAAAGAACAAAATGGTGATGGCGTAAATTGCTTGTTCTAAGCTTCCCCAGTCTAGTTTCAGTCAAAAATAATTGAGTCAAGCACTGCCCATCTAAACTTTATTTTGACAAAAAAACTATTACAGTTCCCACTTCTGTACCTAACCACTGTGGGTTCGATTCTTGTATCTGCCTGATCAAGCCCTCTTTGCCTCGCTCAAGCAGAGACACTCCAGAAGGTCACAGAAACCTATGCTCTCTCCCAGAAGATCGACACAGGACCATGTGGTAGCAGACTTTTATATGTCACCGAACCTCGAGGGACCGAACCACATGGTGGTGGTCTCTTTATGATCCAATAACAAATATTGATTAATCCCATACATGGCAGACATTTCCTCAACCCAATAATACAGTGGCTAATACATAGTATTCAAACAGTGTTTCAAAAAGAAATGATCATTGCAACATGTTCCCTGATATGCAAGAAAGCCAGTCAATCCTTAATCCAATCAACATCCAGCAAAGTAAAGCTTTGCAACATTATTTACAATGTGTATGTCTGGTATGCATTCATCCAATCGATTCTATGCATTTATCACCTAATTGGCAGGGTCTGTAGATGTTCCCATTCTCTTCCTGTAGCTCTGAACTAGGCTCTAGACAAACTGGCACCATTCTGCAACTTGTTCCATTTCTACAGAAGGCACTTTTAAATTGACCAAATGGCCTATCAGCACAGAAGTCTTTACTTTAGTGTCCTAGCCTCTACAATTTGGCCAGGATTAACATTCCTTCCTTTTATCATATATGATAAACCATCATTTATGATAACCAAGTAGTCAGATAATCAGATAACCAGATATACATATGTGTGTCTATTACATTCTCCATTTATCAACAATACAAGATGATGATGTTTCTTACCAGAATCTTGTCAAGTTCCTGAGTTTTCGTGGGCATAGCTAAACAATTTCAGTCTGATAAGTCTTCACCTCCTGAGTTTTTGTGGGCGTGAATTCCCTCCATCCGTCATGTTGCCCATTCTTCCATCCCTTTCCATAGTCTAGCCTATAACCTATAATTCCTGAAAAACATGGAACAAAGCAAGTTACCATTCATGCAACAATGCTTCCCTATACATTCACTGTAATTAAGAAGTTAGTAAGTAAGTAAGTTTATTGGCCAAGTATTCACATACAAGGAATTTGCCTTGGTGCTCCACCCACAGGTAACAACATGATTTACAGTGACAGTTACGAATGACTCAGAAAACTCTAAACATTAATAATAATAAAACATTAATGATAAAAGACCATTGATCAAGCATGTGAACCAACATAATACCACATCAAGGTGACTTGGATAGGCTGGGTGAGTGGGCAAATGTTTGGCAGATGCAGTATAATGTGGATAAATGTGAGGTTATCCACTTTGGTGGCAAAAACAGGAAAGCAGACTATTATTTAAATGGTGGCCGATTAGGAAAAGGGGAGATGCAGCGAGACCTGGGTGTCATGGTACACCAGTCATTGAAGTAGGCATGCAGGTGCAGCAGGCAGTGAAAAAAGCGAATGGTATGTTAGCTTTCATAGCAAAAGGATTTGAGTACAGGAGCAGGGAGGTTTACTTCAGTTGTACAGGTCTTGGTGAACCACACCTGGAGTATTGCGTGCAGTTTTGGTCTCCAAATCTGAGGAAGGACATTATTGCCATAGAGGGAGTGCAGAGAAGGTTCACCAGACTGATTCCTGGGATGTCAGGACTGTCTTATGAAGAAAGACTGGATAGACTCGGTTTATACTCTCTGGAATTTAGGAGATTAAGAGGGGATCTTATAGAAACTTACAAAATTCTTAAGGGGTTGGACAGGCTAGATGCAGGAAGATTGTTCCCGATGTTGGGGAAGTCCAGGACAAGGGGTCACAGCTTAAGGATAAGGGGGAAATCCTTTAAGACCGAGATGAGAAAGACTTTCTTCACACAGAGAGTGGTGAGTCTCTGGAACTCTCTGCCACAGAGGGTAGTTGAGGCCAGTTCATTGGCTATATTTAAGAGTGAGTTGGATGTGGCCCTTGTGGCTAAGGGGATCAGAGGGTATGGAGAGAAGGCAGGTACGGGATACTGAGTTGGATGATCAGCCATGATCATATTGAATGGCGGTGCAGGCTCGAAGGGCTGAATGGCCTACTCCTGCACCTAATTTCTATGTTTCTATGTTTCTATCAAAGGGAGGCTACAGATTTTTTTTTTTTTTTTTTTTTTTAAATTTATTTATTATAGAAACAAAATAATAACAGAGTACATTATTTTACTATAGTAAAAAATACATAATATTAATGATCAATTCATACTATTAATATTATTTGTATTGTTCTTAATTATAAATTTCAAGGTTATATATTTTATATAACTAAAAATACATGATACTAATAATACATTTATAATATTAGCAATATACTCATACTGTTAATACTATTTATTTTGTCTCTAATTTTAAGTATAATGCTAAATATTATGTGATTAATAATATGAAATACTAGTAAAACTTTTATAATATTCATTATATTTTCGTAAAGTTAACAATATTTGTGTTATCACTGATTTTAAATTTAAAATTATTATATAATTGAAAATACACAATTTTATATAATTAAAAATATAAGATACTAATAATATTCTCATGAAATTAATAATATTTGTATTCGTACCGGTATTAAGAGGTTAAGATCATTTGTTTCTATGCTATTTTCTAGTTTTTTATATAGATAAAAGAAAATAGAAAATAGAATAAAGAATAAGAAAGGTTTGATGGAGAATAGAATATTCGTCATTATTACCCATATCACCCATCTGAGGTATGCTTTTACGAAATTGTATTCCCTTCCTTTTTACTGCCAGCAGGGGTAACAGGGGAATATTTTCTTATATTCCCCTTTCTAGCGAACGCCTATGGACTTTACCTGTTTAAACAGCGGGGAATATAGTCTTATATTCCCCTGGTCTCACATCCGGGAACTTGGCAACGTGACGCTGCGTGACGGCAACGTGACGCTGCGTGCGAAATTTAAAATTTATTCTCAAAACAAACAAAATGGCAGCCGGTTGCGAGAAGAGGTTCGCGATTTAAAAGTTCGACCTTCACATTGTCACATAAATGAATTACATAAATTACATAAATGAAACATAAATGTTACATTGTTTTAGTACCCTTATTTACAATGTTGCAATGGTTTTAGTACCCTTATTTACAATGTTGCAATGCATATTGCAAAATGTATAGATTCATTCATATCATATGAGATGTTCAGATTTTCCTCTAGATGTCTGATAATGGGTAATAATAACAATATTGACTGTCCTCTTTCGGGAGATACGACATATATTGCCCTCACTAGATCCATATTGCCCTCGTCTTCGACTCGGGCAATATGAATCTACTTCAGGCAATATATGTCGTATCCCCCTCAAGGCCAGTCAATATTCTATTATTAATTCGCCCTTAAAGATATATTCATGATTTATTATATATATTTCTTCATCCATTCAAATATCCAGGCCTCAGTCAAGTCCTCGCGCCGAACCGTTATGACCCTGTAAATATTTAATATACGGAGACCAAATCCTTCTGAAGAGGTCTAACCCATCTATAAGGATAAGCCTCAATCTCTCCAAATGGAGTGTCTCCGACATTTCTATATTCCACATTTTGATTGTTGGGAATGCAGGGCCTTTCCAAAATTTTAATATTAATTTTTTCCCAATTATTAGACAGTAGTCAATAAAAGTTCTTTGATTCATTGTTATTAATTGGTCAGTTTCAAATATTCCAAGTATAATTAACTTTGGGTCAGGAGTCATACTTATATTGACAACATTCGAAATTATCTTAAATATTTCATTCCAGTATTCTACAATTTTTATACAGTTAGTAAATGAATGTGACAAATTTGCTTCTGAAATTTGACATTTATCACATGTAGGAGAAATCTTTGGGAAAATATAATGTAATTTAGATTTAGAATAATGTAATCTATGTAGTATTTTAAACTGTATAAGGGAATGTTTAGCATTTAACGAACAATGATGTATATGTTGTAGACTTTCATTCCATATTTCTTGTCTTATTATATGACCTAATTCATTTTCCCAAGACTCTCTATATGTTTCTGTTGGTGGGGTATCATTTTCCAATAAAATATTATATATATAGGATATCATTTTTTCCGTATTTGGATGTTTATTCAAGCATTCATCTAAAATTTCTGTCTTTCTATTTCTAAATTCTTGTATATTTGCAGAAGCATAATTTCTAATTTGTAAATATCTAAAATATTCTTTATTGTGTAGCCCATAAATTTGTTGTAACTCTTGAAATGAAAGAAAAATATTTTCCTTATAAAGATCACCCATCTTAGAAATTCCTTTATTTTTCCATTGTAAAAAAGCCTCATCCAACATTGAAGGTTTAAACACAAAATTATTGGCAATTGTAAGACCTAATGGTATAGATTTTAGTTTTAATGCTTTCTTTATTTGTTTCCAGATGCGGATTCCATTTTCTATTATCGGATTTTCATTATAAACTTTCTTAGCTACATTAGTGTTAGCAAATATTATAGAGCTAATTTCAAATGGAGAACAATCTTCTTTTTCCATATTTAACCAATTTGGTTTATTATCTAATTCTTCTATCCAAAAATTCATATTTTTAATATTAACTGCCCAGTAATAGAACATAAGATTTGGTAATGCTAATCCTCCGTTTATTTTAGATTTACATAAGTGTTTTTTATTTATTCTATGGCTCTTATAATCCCAGATAAAGTTAGTAATTATGGAGTCTACTTTTTTTAAAAAAATTTTAGGAAGATATATCAGAATTAATTGAAATAAATATAATAATTGTGGGAGAAAAATCATTTTTATTGCATTAATTTTACCTATCATTGAAATAGGTAAACTTTTTCAGTATAAAATATTCTTATTTAATTTATGCAGTAATGGAGGGAAATTAAATTTAAATAAAGAGTCAAATCTTTTTGTAACAAAAATTCCAAGATATTTAATATTTTCATTTGTTATCTTAAAAGGAAATTGTTGTAATATATGTAAATTCTTCACCGTTATTGGCATGTTCACTTTTATTCCAATTAATACTATATCCTGAAAGTGATCCAAATTCCGTTATTAGTTTTAACAAATTTCGGATACTTATTTCTGGCTCAGTAATATAAAGTAATACATCATCCGCATATAAGGAGATTTTATTCTTAGTATCTGTAGTATCATATCCATATATTTCCGGGTGTAATCTCACCCTCTGGGCAAGAGGTTCTATTGCTAATGCAAACAATAAAGGTGATAGAGGACAACCTTGTCTACAACCTCGAGATAAATTAAATTTAGTTGATAACATTCGATTTGTTGTTATTCTAGCTGTTGGGTTTGCATATAGTAATTTAATCCAAGTAATAAACTCCTCCCCCAGTTTAAAAGTTTCCATCACCGAAAATAAATAAGGCCATACTACTTGGTCAAAAG
The DNA here is from genome assembly GCA_035221665.1 of Okamejei kenojei. Lineage (NCBI taxonomy): Eukaryota > Metazoa > Chordata > Chondrichthyes > Rajiformes > Rajidae > Okamejei > Okamejei kenojei. The sequence goes on from CM069131.1 coordinate 95,581,342, forward strand.
CTTTTTCTGCATCAAGCGAAATGACTACTAAATCTTTTTTATCACCTCTTTTCGAATATATAATATCGAACAACCGTCTTAGGTTGTATGAAGAGTATCTTTTTGGTATAAATCCTGTTTGGTCGGGATGGATTAGTTCGTTAACGACTGAACTCAATCTTTTTGCTAATATTTTTGTTAATATCTTTTGATCTGTATTTAATAGAGCTATTGCTCTATATGATCCTGGTTCATCCAAATCTTTATTTATTTTAGGTATAAGTGTTATAATAGATTCATTCAACGTATCTGGTAATTTCTGTTGTGCATGTATCTGTTGATATAATGATTTCAGGTATGGAACCATATAATCATGAAATATTTTTATAAAATTCCGAACCTATACCATCGGGTCCCGGTGTTTTACCGTTTTTTTAATGATCTAATAGATTCTTCAATTTCATTTATTGAAATATCAGCCTTTAATAATTCTCTGTTTTGTAAATCCAGTCCTTTCAGGTTACATTTTTTTAAGAATGCATCTATTTCTATTTTATTTACTGTTGCTTTAGCAGTGTATAAATGTGTATAATATTGCTTAAATCTTTCATTAATATCTTTAGGTTGTATTAATAATTCACCGTTTTGTGATTTAATCCTATGTATGATTTTTTCCGCTTCAATTTTCCTTAGTTGTCGAGCCAATAATTTTTGGGGTTTGTCCCCAAATTCAAACTGTAATTGTTTAGTATGTTGATAAAATTTTATCACTTGATCTGTATATATTTTGTTTAATTTATATTTCAATGTTACAATTTTATTATGTAATATTATATCTGGTTTTGTTGCATTCTGTATATCTAATTGTTTAATCTCCTTCTCCGGGCGGGAGAAATTATATCTCAAGCGGGAGAGCGGGAGATTTTGCTAAAATGGCCTTTCAGCGGGCGATCTCCCGCCGAAAGCGGGAGAGTTGGAGTCACTGTAGAGCAACTACTCGTGGATAAAAAAGAGTTTTCATGTCTGGCTGTGGCAGCTTTGACAGTCCGGAGTCGCCTTCCAGAGGGAAATGATTCAAAGAGTTTCTGGCCAGGGTGAGAGGGGTCAGAGATGATCTTGCCCACTCACTTCCTGGCCCTTGTAGTGTACAGTTCATCAATGGAGGGAAGGTTGCTGCCAATAACCTTAACTGCTGATCGAATGATTCGCTGCAGCCTCCAGGTGTTGTGCTTGGTGGCTGAGCCAAACCAAACCATGATGGAGAAGGTGAGAACAGACTCTGCGATGGCCGTGTAGAATTGGACCATCATTGCTCTTTACTACCCTAGGACACTAATTAGCTCTCTCCATTTTCACACAATGTTATAATATGTATATCTGATGATGGTTTCTCATATAACTTTCAGCTGAGCTCAGTCCAGATTTCCCTACAGGCGTGACTTATGTAAAGCAAATCATGATAAATGTTCCAATTTAACCAAATTCAGTCTCAGCCTTCAATTTACTATTCTAAATTTCAGTGTCCATCTCACCCTTCTCATTCCACAGCTTTGTGGTCGATAACACATTTCCAATCCAATTCCTGTGGAATTCCCAGCTGTTCAAATTTAAACAATCAATTTCCATATGTTGTCAATTCTATCATAAATCCAATTAAGAATGCCAATTCTGGGAACAATTTCTTTCCACCTTGATAATAGAAGCTGCTTTACCATCAAGGGTTAAACAATTTAGATCCTTCGGTCAAATATATCGACTCTGATACCTCCACGCCCATTCAAGTTTCTCCTTCTAATTCAATAGATTTCTCCTCCCGTACTTCTTCCTTAGTATGTTGGCTTGGCTCTCATTCCATAAGGGTTCTCTCCTATACTAGTTCCCTAACCACTGAGTAATTTCTAGTCTGGTCTCTTAAAGGGAAGTCCTGCTGTTCAAGGTTACTCTTTTGACCATTTCCAATTCCAACTCTCATGTTCCTTGAATAATTTCCATGTTACCAGATCTTCCCAAATTCCATCCTTCCTGGTGTTCTCTGAATAATCCTTCCCATCTTTAGCTGCCTGTCTGGGGATGAGACAATAACAATATCAATTAATAATTTTACTTTGGAGTCATGTGAGTGACTACGTGAAGAAGCCCTGCCAGGCGCATGCGTGTCATTACGTCCGCGCATGTCGCACTGAACGGGCTGGAGAGCGTAGCTCCACCAGCGGTAAGTAGAAACTTCACAGGTAAGTGGCTTTGAAAACTTTGCCTGGAAGTATTTCAACTCCGTCAAGCTGGCTCGAGCAGTCAGTAGGGGTCGGTGGTATGGAGCGGTCAGGTAGGAGAGTTCGCAGCAAGCTTGGGTCCAGCGATGCGGATTCACAAATTAGTTCGGGTCGGCAGATTAGAGAGGCAATGCCGGTTCCGATACTGGGTGCTATTTTACCGACAGTCATTATACTAGAGAGTGAACTTTCTACACCAGCTCCAGGGACTCAGGAGCCTGAGGCCACAGATAGCCATAGGAAAGCTAAAAGAAAATCTATCAGACCCGTTTTGTCAGACGAGTCTGAAGAAGGAGACTCCCCTCCACATAATAAAAGAATGTGGGGGAGGATGCAATATATGGAGAAGATGCTCCAAACTTTGATAAATCAAGGGTCAAAGGCCCCAGTGACTCCCCAGACAGCTGCTCAAGAAGGCCCATATCAAGAAGAATATGTGGAGTATCAGCAAGGGGATTTCCTTCCAGCACCTTGTTTAGGACTGGAGGATGCCTCCCTACAGTATGACTTGGGAGAAGCAGGGCAGGAAGAAGCTGACCCTGATTCTGGTGTCCCTGCTCATGTGCATACACCAGAGCACAAGAGCCACGCTCCGGGAGTCCCGGAAATAGCAAGGAGTTTTGCTATTCCGGAGGGGACTGGTGAGGCAATGGACGAGTATCTTGCCAACAATATCAATTATTTAGTGTCTCACCAGCTCCAGCAAGCTATGATGCAAGAGACTACTGACAAATATAAGACACCTGTCAACTGCGCATCACTGAAAGTGCCCAAGGTGAACCCAGCAATCTGGGCACCCATGAGTCCTATGAGGGGACAAGAGGTTCGGTATCAACATGGCCTCCAACTGGTGGCTCCAGCAATTACTACATTTGGCACAATGGTCAAAGGGACAATGATTACTCAAACTCAATAAGATATGTTGGCTCTTTTATGCAATGCATTTTTTGAGGTAAATTGCATCAGGAAAATCGCCATCAGGCCAACACTCAATCAAAAATTTGCTGCTTCATGTAAGGTGACTAATGTACAAATGCCTGAATTCCTGTTTGGAACAGACCTTATCAAGCAAATTCGTGAAATTGATGATGAGGCCAAAACAATTGGTTTAATGAAGCCAAGCATATCAAGGCCACCTATTCGAAAGCCTGGTTTAATGTACCGAAGGTCGGATCCACGTGCTGGGCCCAGCAGAGGGAGGCCAGTGGGCAACGAGTTTCCCCTCCAAGACAGACTGGCTACAACCCCAATATGGGCAGACAACAGACTTACAGGCCAACTGTAGAGGACAGGGAATTTTTGTTAACGATAAAGTTTCTGGTGGACAACCTCCTATTGGAGGTAGATTACAATTGTTCTATAATGAATGGTGCTGTATAACATCTGATATGTTTATACTAAATACTGTGTCAGGTTCTACCATTGAGTTTATCTCAGGGATAGAACCACCTCAACAGCACAAGCCTAATAAAATGTTGGTGTTTTCTGCTCCAGAGACCGAACAGGTAAACGATGAGATTAAGAATTTATGCCAAAAAGGAGTGATTGAGAAAGCCATTAATCATCCTCAACAATTTGTGTCTAATATATTCCCCAGACCTAAAAAAGATGGGGGTATAGAGTAATTCTGGACCTCACTCACTTAAATTCAACAGTTCTCTATAGGCATTTTAAAATGGACACCTTCGATACTGTTAAACAGCTGGTATCACAGGGCTGTTATATGGCAACTATGATTTGCAAGATGCATATTATTCAGTGCCAATTCATGCTCATTATCGCAGGTACTTGAAATTTATTTGGATGGGACAGCTGTGGCAATACAAAGTATTGCCTAATGGATTAAGTTCAGCACCTAGGCTATTTACTAAATGGTTAAAACCTGTGCTGGGGCTATTGAGGACCCATAATCACATTGTCATGGCATATTTAGATGATATCTTAATTATCAGCAACGCTAAAGAGTCAGCTGAAGAGTCGGTTGCAGCAACCAAAAATGCGTTTGAAACATTAGGGTTTTGGTCCATCCAACTAAGTCCAAGTTACAGCCAACTGAAAAGATTGAGTATTTGGGATTTCTTATTGATTCAGTTGATATGACAGTAACATTACCAACAGCCAAGGGTGGATATTGCTAATGTCTGTACTTGCCGCACACAAAAACTTTATCCCTCCATCCGCGAAGTTGCTAAGGTCATTGGGAAATTGGTAGCGGCATTCCCTGCAGTACAGTTCTGACCTTTGCATTATCAACATTTGCAAAGATCAAGAGAACAAGCACTAAAAGAGCATGCAGGCCATTTTGATCGGGTTATGCAGTTACCAACCACAGCTCTAGCAAAATTGCAGTGGTGGATTGTTAATGATAGTCAAGCTACCAATAACATTTTGGTGCAAACATAGAAACATAGAAATTTGGTGCAGGAGCAGGCCATTCGGCCCTTCGAGCCTGCACCGCCATTCAATATGAACATGGCTGATCATCCAACTCAGTATCCTGTACCTGCCTTCTCTCCATATCCGCTGATCCCTTCAGCCACAAGGGCCACATCCAACTCCCTCTTAAATATGGCCAACGAACTGGCCTCAACTACCTTCTGTGGCAAAGAATTCCACAGATTCACCACTCTCTGTGTGAAAAACGATTTTCTCATCTCGGTCCTAAAAGACTTCCCCCTTATCCTTAAACTGTGACCCCTTGTCCTGGACTTCCCCAACATCGGGAACAATCTTCCTGCATCTAGCCAGTCCAACCCCTTAAGAATTTTGTAAGTCTCTATGAGATCACCCCTCAATCTTCTAAATTCCAGCGAGTACAAGCCAAGCCTCTCCAGTCTTTCTTCATATGGAAGTCGTGCCATCCCAGGAATCAGTCTGGTGAACCTTCTCTCTACTCCCTCTATGGCAAGAATGTCTTTCCGCAGATTAGGAGACCAAAACTGCACACAATACTCCAGGTGTGGCCTCACCAAGACCCTGTACAACTGCAGTAGAACCTCCCTGCTCTTGTACTCAAATCCTTTTGCTATGAATGCCAACATACCATTCGCTCTCTTCACAGCCTGCTACACCTGCATGGTTACTTTCAATGACTGGTGTACCTTGATACCCAGGTCTCGCTGCATCTCCCCTTTTCCTAATCGGTCACCATTCAAATAATAGTCTACCTTCCTGTTTTTGCCACCAAAGTGGATAACCTCACATTTATCCACATTATACTGCATCTGCCATGCATTTGCCCACTCACTCAGTCTATCCAAGTCATCCTGCAGCCTCCTAGCATCCTCCTCACAGCTAACACTGCCCCCCAGCTTCGTGGCATCCGCAAACTTCGAGATGTTGCTTTTAATTCCCTCGTCCAAATCATTAATGTATATTGTAAATAGCTGGGGTCCCAGCACTGAGCCTTGCGGCACCCCACTAGTCACTGTCTGCCATCCTGAAAAGGACCCGTTCACTCCTACTCTTTGCTTCCTGTCTGCCAGCCAGTTCTCTATCCACATCAATACTGAACCACCAATACCGTGTGTTTTAAGTTTGTATACCAATCTCTTATGTGGGACCTTGTCGAAAGCCTTCTGAAAGTCCAGATACAACACATCCACTGCTTCTCCCTTATCCACTCTACTAGTTACATCCACAAAAAAATCAATAAGATTCGTCAGACATGATTTACCTTTCGTAAATCCATGCTGACTTTGTCCAATGATTTCACCACTTTCCAAATGCGCTGCTATCCCATATTTAATAATTGACTAGCAGTTTCCCCACTACCGATGTTAGACTTCAAGAACCTTCAGTGATCTTACAGACTGATGTAAGCGCTCTCGGATGGGAGGCTACGGACACCGAGTCTAGCTGTGGGGGTAGATGGAATGAACAAGAAGGTTTGATTCTCCACACACAAGGAATAAATTATTTGGAATTATTGGAGGCATTTTATGGGTTATATTCCTCAGGCATATTGCTTCACAATGAATAATTTACACATTCAACTCCAGATTGATAACACCACAGCAGTGGCAGATATTAATCATATGGGAGGAGCAAGATCAGTATCATGTGACAACTTGGCTAACCTCATGTAGGAGCCAGATCCAGGAGCAGTAGCCGTGGATGCATTCTCGTTACATTGGGAGCACTCATTCTTTTATGCATTTTCTCCATTTTATCTTATCACAAAATGCCTCACCAAATAGAGCATGACTCCGCCACAGGCGTTTTGGTGGTCCCAGATTGGCCTACACAATCATTAGTGCTCAGAATGATGGCTCAGCCATTCATGATGATTCCCAGCTGCAGTAATGTGTTGGTGCATCCGGTTAGAGAACAAAGTCACCCTTTACATGACTGTATTAATTTGTTGGTCTGCAGGTTCTGACCAGACCATTCCAAGGCCTTGGATTGTCGAACAGGACCATGGAGGTTATCGCTGCAGCCTGGAGAAATAGCACTCAAAAACAGTATGTGGTTCACATAAAGAAATGGGTGATGTTCTGTGTACAATCAAATATATCTTATCATACTGCAAGCATATGTGATGTGTTGGAGTTCCTTGCTAAGTTGCATTTTGATGAGCACTTGAGTTATAGTGCCATTAACAGTGCTCGGAGTGCTTTGTCCTCCTATTTAGGGCAGTCTTCAGAACAACAACCTATCCGATCTCATCCGTTAGTATCCCGATTTATGAGAGGAATTTTTAACAAAAACCCTCCTAAACCTAGATAGACAGAAATCTGGGATATCAGTATAGTTCTCACACTGCTTCGGCAATGGGCTCCAATTACGTCATTATCTATGCAGAGATTAACTCTTAAAGTGGTTATGCTAGTAGCGCTGGTTTCAGCACAACGTGTACAAACATTACAATTGTTACGAATAGATTGTATGCATTTGTCGGTAGATAACATTACATTTTATGTCTATGATTTAATCAAACAAAGTTGGCCAGGGATGGCAGGAACCAAGGTGATGTTTAAAGCATATCCTGTTGACCAAATGTTATATGTAGTTAAACACTTAAGCCAATATATTGAGTGAGCAAGGAGTCTCAGAGGTTCTGAGACAGGACTGCTCATTAGTCACAAAAAGCCATATAAAAGAGTGTCAGTACAAACTATTTCTAGATGGTTAAAACAGGTTATCAATTATGCTGGAGTCGCCATTCATGTATTTAAATCTCACTCCACCAGGGCGGCATCAACATCCACGGTGAAGGCTCAGGACGTGCCACGAGACCAAATCCTCGCGGCCGCAGGATGGTCTAGAGAATCGACATTTTCATAATTCTATGACAAACCTGAACAGACAGTGCCACAGTTTGGGCATGCTGTTTTGTGTTCCATTTAATTCATTTGCTTTGTTTTATATCATTGTTTGTAATTTCCCCTGGGTCAGAGGGGTTATTACTGTTTTTTGTTATTATTAAAAATAATTATTGAATAATTTGAAGCAATGTTCAATATATTATTTATGCACTACTGTGTCAACCAAAGCAGATTGTCGTATGGAGTGCATCTACGGCATGAAAACACAGAGCTTTGAAATCTTCACGTAGTCACTCACGTGACTCCGAAGTAAAATAGTAAGATTAAATGAGAACTTACCAGTTCGAAGTTTGATCCTTATTTTATGAGGAGTTACGTTGAGGGATTATGTGCCCTCCGCTCCCACCCTCATAATCATCTGGTAGTTCTAGTCTTTTTAAAGCCTTATATGTTACTTCGGCTATTTGTTTTCTGTGTTTTCACGCCGCTGCTTTGAAGTATGACCCGCATGCACCTGGCGGAGCTTCTTCACGTAATCCCTCAACGTAACTCCTCATAAAATAAGGATCAAACTTCAAACTGGTAAGTTCTCGTTTAATCTTACTATCAAACTCCAAATATCCCTAAACCAAATCTCACAAGTCAGTTCCAAATCTCAAAAAATTAAAATCCCTCCAATTCATTGCCACACAATTTAGAGACCGAATTCAAAATTTTATAAATGTATTTCCAATAATCATAATTTAGCCGCAAAGTAAGTGTTTTACCCCAAACCACAGAGGAATGCCTTTAATTCAAATTGAGTTCTTCAAAGTGGAGCTCGTCCCAATAGTCATCATAGGTTGTCTGTGTTGTTTCTTTAGGAAAGTTTAGATAGTGGTACTTTCCTTTCCTTTACTGGCATCAAAAGCTAGATAATGTTAAAGTTGGGCACTAGGGTAGTTTTTCTTATTATTCTCTGATGTCAGTTTCAAGGGAGTAGGTGTACTGAGGAGCAGCTTTCTCTATCAGTTGGCCTTCCCAGATTTGTCTTAAAGGGACAAGACAGTGTAATTTCCTCCTGCTTGTTGATTCCTGTTTCTGGGGAGCTACATTACCTTTGCTGTCTTCTGCCCGTTCTCAAGGGGTCTGTATATTCTTTACCTCACTCCCCAGATAGTATGTTGTTGATTATACTGTCCGGCAAACACAAAGTCAGTAAAGGGGCAGTCCCACTTCGGCGACCTAATTGGCGTGTTTAGAAGGGTTAAGGGCCTGTCCCATGTGGGCAACCTATTCTGTGAGTTCTAATGAGTTTGCCCTTGACTCATACTCGTAGCATGGTCAACGCGATGTCGTAGGAGGTCTTCGTAACTCTCCTTCATGCTCGAGGCCTCAGCTAGGTCGCGGCGGTTTTTTCAATGTTAAAAAATGCCCGTGAGTAAAAAAAGGTCGCCATGGAAAAAATTTATACTTTTTTTACTTGTACGTTTAGTCGTAGTAGATCGTAGTAGGTCGGCATGTTGGTTGTAGGGAATCGAGGGTAGTCAAAGTTAGTCATAGATAGTCTTCATCACAGTCGAAGAGTGGTTGAAGGAGATCGAAAGAGGTCGTTTTCACTCACCATTATTTGGTGTCCAATTTTCCCGAAGTTAGTCGTTGCTAGTCGCAGCTGGTCTTCAACATAGTCGAAGGAGGTCTTCCACATAGTTGAAGGAGTTCTTCAACATGTCATTTTTTCAAACTCTTCTAAACTCGCCAATTTGGTCGCCCAAGTGGGACAGCCCCTATAAAAAAAGTGACATGTTGAAGACCTCCTTCGACTATGTACAAGACCTCCTTCGACCTCCTTCGACTATGTTGAAGACCAGCTTCGACCAGCTATGACTAACTACGACTAACTTCGGGAAAATTGGACACTGAATAGTGGAGAGTGAAGACGACCTCCTTCGACCTCCCTTCAATCTCCCCTCGACTATGATGAAGACTATCTATGACTACCTTCGACTACCTTCGACTACCTTCGACTACCCTCCATAACTATGACTAACATGCCGATCTACTACAACCTACTACGACTAAACCTACGAGTAAAAAAGGTATCGATTTTTTCCCTGGCAACCTTTTTTTACTGGCGGGCATTTTTTAACTTATTGAAAAAAATGGCGTGACCCAGCTGAGGCCTCATGTATGCGGAGACCACTCTCAAGCAGGAAGGAGAGTTACGACAACCTCCTACGACCTTGTGTCAACCATGCTGCGAATATGTCGATGGCAAACTCACCAGAACTCGCTGATTAGGACGCCCAAGTGGGACAGGCCCTTAACAAGTTAGTATAATAGATCATTTCCCCACTCCCATTCCTCCTGCACAATATGTTTGTTTCTTCTCTCCCTAGTGCCATTTCAGTTCTCCTTAGTTCCCATATTTTCTCACACCAGCTACTATGTTTCCCTTTTCGTAGTCCTTTCTTCACTGAGAGTTCCCATTTAGATTATTTGTGTCTACTCCTAGCATTTGGAAGGGGGTGATGTTCTTTTTGGTTTTGTTTTGGGCCATATGAGGATGCCTTCAGATTTCATAGGTGGTATTAACTGGCAGGTTAGGGCTAACAGAATGGGTTTGATTGCCAAAATGGCCCTGCCCCCTGATCTCCTTGCCAGTGTCTTCATCCTCTACCCTCGGGGTCCCAAGTGTCCTGGTAAACTATCGGGATCCACTGGTTTCTAAACCCCTTGGCTGTCTTCTTTGCCCCCTTCCTTCTTGGTATTCCCTCACAGGACATGATCGACTCCAATGTTCTAATTCCCCACAGTTTTAGCACTGATCAGATCTGACAGCTCAATACCCTCTCCAACCAAACTGAGGAAAAGTCGGCCTCGGAAGGGCAGGTCTATCCAAGCTTTGAGATTCTCCTCCTCCTTATCTTCCACCATAGTTATTTTCCATTTCTGAATTCTTAATACAGGTCTCTGATCTGCCATTGGATCAGACTGCATTAAAGTGTGAACGTCTGTGGCCCGTGTGTCATTTACACCTACTGCGGGAATTAATACCAAAGGTGGAGTAGGCAACGTTCTACAAACGAGCTGCCTACGGGGAATTCGTTCAAAACCCCTATCGTCGGAAAATTGCTCCGACATAATAATAGTAACAATGTCAGGATCAACCCTTCCGTATCCTCCTGCTGTCTCACCCTCAGAAAAGCTACTTGTTCTGTATCTGTACTTACAATACAAGACAATACAATACGGTTTTATTCGTCACATTGCACATAAAGTGCAAGTGAAATGAATTTGCCACCAGCGGTACAATGATAAAGAACACACAAAAACACAATAAAAATTTAACACAAACATCCACCACAGCATTCATCACTGTGTTGGAAGGCACAAAAATTGGCCAGTCCTCCTTCATTTTCCCCCGTGGTCGGGACCCCAACCCTCCGCAGCCGTCACTGCGGGCATCCAGATGTGCAGACAAGGTAAAAAGTCCAGGTATGTCCTGAATCGGTGTCCCTCCACCGGAGATTGCGGCTTCAGGCTGGTGTAGGCCGCAGGCCGGCGGTCGGAGATTTAAAGTTCGCGCCGCAGCCAGAAGCGCCGCAGACTGCAGGGCCGGTGGTCTGGAGCTCCACTCCAGGGATCCCTGGCGAGGGACCCCGCTCCTGATGGTAAGTAAGTCCCCGCCACACCAGCAGTAGAATTAGGCCGTGGGCCGGCATTCGGAGCTTCTTCTTCCCCCGGGGCCCCCACGAGGGATCCCAGGCTGTGGACGCGCGCCAGCTGGAGCTCCGCAGACCGCGATTTACAGCCTGCCGGCTGCCGCAGGCCAGCGAAACGGAGCGCTCCCCTCTGGCGAGCCCCAGCGAGGGCTCGCCCGCTCCATGCCGAAAGCCCACTCTGCGCCCGCCGCTGAAGCCCTGGGTGTGTCTCCGGGAAAGGCCGCCAGATCCTCACTGTTAGGCCACGGGGGAGGCGACATGGAAAAAGTTACCTCTCCATGGAGGAGGTGACCGAAGCGGTTTCCCCCTTAACCCCCCCACACCACCCCCCACACAAGCTCCCACACAAGACATACAAAGAAATATTAAAAACATACATTAAATCATACTAAAAAAACAAAAGAAGTTGAACAAAATGGTACGCTGCTGACAGGGCTGCTGGCTTGCAGCGCCCCCACCAACCCACTTCAGGAAGAATTCCTTCACTTTCCCACTACTGGACTTTCTAATTAGCTTTGGTACCCACTTCCTTCTAGCCCCTTGATCTCCTATACTACGCCCCACTGGTGGAGCAATCATAGGAACTCTCTGATTTTTCCACTTTAGATTTGAATTTAATGGGAGGTGTCGAAGATACCGCTGACTCGCAAGCTGCACATGGCATCTCTGAACTGAGAACATGGCAGTGCTGTGAAGAATGCTGTGGCTCCATTCCGAAAAATTTTACCCATTTTGGCATATTGTGAGCCTCTTTCCCTTCTTCTTCTTCTTTCATGTGGCGTGCGCAGCCTAAAGTTGTTGGACAACTTGTTCTATTTGATCTTCCGTTTGTGCACGTCGAGTTGATTGCATTAGTCGAAACAGGGCGGACCACGTGAAGGTTGCAATCTTCCACCCCCTCTTTCCCTTCAAGGTCCACAGATACTGCTGCACTCTGACCAAATTTAATAAGTTTAATTTTAGTCAGCACCTCCCCTTTAAGAGCCATCTCAGTAGTTTCCCCTTTAGAATATGGTATTCTCTCCTGCTCCTGCACTTGCTGTTGACTTCCACTACCATATAACCATATAACCATATAACAATTACAGCACAGAAACAGGCCCTCTCGGCCCTTCCAGTCCGTGCCGACCATTTGTTTTCCCCTAGTCCCATCTACCTGCACTCAGACCATACCCCTCCATTCCCTTCACATCCATATACCTATCCACTTTACTCTTAAATGTTAAAATCGATCCTGCCTCCACCACTTCTGCTGGAAGCTGATTCCACACAGCCACCACCCTCTGGAACAAAGAAGTTCCCCCTCACGTTACCCCGAAACCTCTGTCCCTTAATTCTCATGTCATGCCCTCTTGTTTGAATCTTCCCTACCCTCAATGGGAAAAACGTATCCACGTCAACTCTGTCTATCCCTTTCATCATTTTAAAGACCTCAATCAAGTCCCCCCTTAACCTTCTGCGCTCCAAAGAATAAAGACCTAACTTGTTCAACCTTTCTCTGTAACATAGTTGCTGGAACCCTGGCAACATTCTAGTAAATCTCCTCTGTACTCTCTCTATTTTATTGACATCCTTCCTATAATTAGGCGACCAAAATTGTACACCATACTCCAGAATTGGTCTAACCAATGCCTTGTACAATTTTAACATTACTTCCCTACTCCTATATTCAATGCTCTGATTTATAAAGGCCAGCACACCAAAGGCTTTCTTTACCACCCTATCTACATGCGATTCCACCTTCAGGGAACTATGCACAGTTATTCCTAGATCCCTCTGTTCCACAGCATTCCTCAATTCCCTACCATTTACCATGTACTTCCTATTTTGATTTGTCCTGCCAAGATGTAGCACTTCACACTTATCAGCATTAAACTCCATCTGCCATCTTTCAGCCCACTTTTCCAAATGGCCCAAATCTCTCTGTAGACTTTGAAAATCTACATTATCCACAACACCACCTATCTTAGTATCATCTGCATACTTACTTATCCAATTTTCCACCCCATCATCCAGATCATTGATGTACATGACAAACAACAGTGGACCCAACACAGATCCCTGAGGCACCCCATGACCTTCCAGGCACAAATCCATGTTGACTGTTCCTGATCAGACCCTGTTTATCCAGATGCTTATATATATTATCTCTAAGTATCCTTTCCATTAATTTGCCCACCACTGACGTCAAACTAATAGGTCTATAATTGCTAGGTTTATTCTTTGAACCCTTTTTAAACAATGGAACAACATGCGCAGTACGCCAATCCTCCGGCACTATTCCCGTTTCTAATGACATTTGAAATATTTCTGTCATAGCTCCATAGCTCCTTCTGTCACTATCTTCCTTTCCCTGTTCCGGAATGTCTCGAGAAGGATCCGTTTTCTTGTGTTCCCCTCTAATCCCTAATTTACTTGCTGCCATTCTTAGAGTCGACAGCAGAATGATCTCATTATTTATTTTCCTTTTAGTGGAGAACATTCTCCATATCCCAATTAGCTCATTCCCTCTTCACTGTTTCCATATTGTTTAACAATTGTTTCTACATAGTTTATTCTTATTTCAGATTTTAGTCCACCCAGCGGTCAAAGTTCGCTTCTCAAATCTCCATTTCATTCTCCAAATAATTCTCTTAACCTGTCTGCTTCATGTGGAAGCTTCTCGCAAATTATTCTTATCAGATTTCCGGGTCTATTTGATAAGTCCTTCTCTGAGACATTCACAATGTTCTGCACAATAGTTACAATACAAAATAAAATTCCAGACACTCACACCTATTCAAACTCACTCCTTCCTTTCAGACTCCAAAGTCATTGGAGTCACTCCCACACAATGGCTAATCTTCTCTCAGATTCACACCTATTCATACAATTGTTCCCTTCCAACCATTACTCAATCACCCCCTCAATTGCACCTATTTAATTATTCAAATCAATCGCTTGTATTCAATCGCTCTCCCAACTTTCTTATGCTAGATCCCAATCACTTCATTCAACTCTAAATTTTCAAACAGAGGATCTCCAGATTCTCAACCCAAGACTCCAACTTTTAATCACAGTCTCTTCTAAGTAGTAATCTCTCCCACTCAAGTCACTTTAAGTTTGCACAGACAAACAAATCAGAACAACGGCAATAAAACTATAATCAGAAAAGGAAGTTTTCCCCCAATTACAAGTAACCCCAATCACACCCTAATGTAAACTACAAGCATCCAATAAATCACACTGTAATAAATCCTCCTCATGACCGTTCATAATCGGTCAATGGAATGACTCCTCCTCCGACACAGCGATCGAAAGAGTACAAACCCTGATCGAACCATCATGGATCGGTTCATATACTACAATCTAAACAATTACAAATACACTTTTAGTTCAATTATCTAAATCCTTAAAAATCCTGGAACACTCACACAAGCTGCAATACAAATAGCGGTCCGCGGACTTAACAAACTCTAAATCTTAACTACACTCTAAAATATTTACTACACAAAATATTTACAAAGTTCGGATCCCATAACAATACAAAAAAGACAATACAAAATGTTTAAAATTTTTTTAAAAATGATTTAAACGTGCTAGCGCACAGTTTACAAACACGCAATGCCGCATCACGCTGTTATCAATCAGTGAACCTCTCCCTCCGATACCGAAGATTTTCCCCTTCCAAGGTTACTCTTTGCTGAGGGGTACTACTCCTTAAATGACTACTTTTCCTCCCAAATGTTATTATCCTCACGCTAAAACTTGAAGTTTATTGGGGGACCTCTATCCCTCCTCTCTAAGTTCTACAGAATTAAGGGTACCCTTTGCATTCGGATTACTTTTCACCAAGTAAATCAGGTTCCAGCCTTTCAGTTACTCGTCGCTATCAGGTACTAATCAACAATCGATCAGAGGGTTATTATTTACTGGGGTACACAAAAGGCTGGAGAAACTCAGCGGGTGCAGCAGCATCTAAGGAGCGAAGGAGATAGGCGACGTTTCGGGTCGAGACCCTTCTTCAGACTGGTCAGGGATCAGGGAAACGAGAGATATAGACGGTGATGTGGAGAGATAAGGAACAATGAGTGAAAGATATGCAAAAAAGTATCGGTGATAAAGGGAACAAGCCATTGTAAGCTGTTTGTGGTGTGAAAATGAGAAGCTGGTGCGACTGGGGTGGGGGAGGGAGATAGAGATAGAGGGAATGCCAGGGCCCGAGGGCTGAGGGAGAGGTGGGAAGGGGAGGAGACAGCAAGGGTTAACAGAATTGAGAAAATTCAATGTTCAAGCCCAGAGGATGCAGACTCCCCAAGCGGAATATGAGGTGCTGTTCCTCCAACTTGCGGTGTTGCTCACTCTGGCCGTGGAGGAGACCCAGGACTGAGAGGTCGGATACGGAATGGTAGGGGGAGTTGAAGTGCTGAGCCACCGGGAGGTCGGCTTGGTTATTGTGGACCGAGCGGAGGTGTAGCATTTCTTGCGGTTGCAAGGGAAAGTGCCCAGGGAAGAGGTAGAGCGGGAGGGAAGGGAAGAATTGACAAGGGAGTTGCGGAGGGAGCAGTCTTTGCGGAAGGTAGACGGGGGGGGGGGGGGGGGGGGATGGGAAGATGTGGTGAGTGGATGGGACACGTTGGAGGTGGAGAAACTGGCGGAGGACTATGTGTTGTATTTGCCGGCTGGTGGGGTGAAAGGTGAGGACCAGGGGGACTCTGCCCTGTTTGCGAGTGGGGGAATGGGGAGAGAGGACAGTGTTGCGGGGTATGGAGGAGACCCCGGTGCGAGCTTCATATATAGTGGGGGAGGGGAATCCCCGTTCTATGAAGAATGAGGCCATTTGTGATGACCTGGTGTGGAACACCTCATCCTGGGAGCAGATGCGACGTAGACGGAGGAATTGGGAATAGGGATGGAGTCTTTACAGGAAGCAGGGTGGGAGGAAGAGTAGTCCAGGTAGCTATGGGAGTCAGTTGGTTTGTAGTGGATGTCGGTCAGGAGTGTATCACCTGCAATATAGATGGTGAGGTCAAGGAATGGTAGGGAAATGTCGGAAATGGTCCAAGTGTATTTGAGTGCCGGATGGAAGTTGGTGGTGAAAGGATGAAGTCAGTCAGTTGTGTGTGGGTGCAGGAGGTGACACCAAAGCAGTCGTCAATGTAACGGAGGTAGAGGTCGGGGATGGGGCCCTGGTACGCCGAGAACAAGGATTGTTCAACGTACCCGACAAAGAGGCAAGCGTAGCTGGGGCCCATGCGTGTGCCCATAGCTACGCCTTGTGTTTGGAGGAAATGGGAGGAGTCAGAAGAGAAGTTTTTGAGGGTAAGGACCAACTCCGCTAGGCGGAGGAGGGTATCAGTGGATGAGTATGGGTTGCTCCTCTGGTCGAGGAAGAACCGGAGGGCTTTCAGATCGTCCTGGTGGGGGATGGAGGTGTAGAGTGACTGGACGTCCTTGGTAAAGATGAGAGGATGGGGCCTGGAGAATGGAATGCGCGGAGCCGACGGAGAGTGTCTGAGGTTTCTTGAACATAGGTGGGGAGGGATTTAACAAAGGGGGATAGGATGGCGTCAAGGTATGTGGAAATGTGTTTGGTGGGCACGAACAGGCAGAGACAATGGGTCTGCCAGGGCAGTCGGGTTTGTGGATTTTGGGGAGAAGGTAAAATCGGGCCGTGCGGGGCTGGGACATGATGAGGTTGGAGGCTCGGGTGGGTAGGGAGCCGGAGCTGATGAAGTCGGTTATGGTGCTCGAGATGGTGGCCTGGTGTTCGTCAGTGGGGTCATGGTCCAGGGGTAAGTAGGAGGAGGTGTCCGAGAGTTGGCGCGCGGCCTCCGCTTTGTAGAGATCGACGCGCCAGACTACCACGGCACCTCCCTTGTCGGCGGGTTTGATAACCCAGTCTGGGTTGTTACAGAGTGAGTCGATGGCAATACGTTCGGGGGTGGAGAGATTGGAGTGAGACAGGGCAGTGGAGAAGTCGAGGCGGTTGATGTCCCAACGGCAGTTCTGGATAAATAGTTCTAGAGCCGGAAGGCTACGAGGGGGGGTCCAAGTGGAGGGGGTACGTTGGAGACAGGAAAAGGGATCATCAGTGGGTGCTGAGGACTTCTTCCCGTGGAAGAACGCTGGCGACGATAGAAGAGCTCCAAGTCATGCTGGGCGCGGAACTCATTGAAGTGGGGACGGAGGGGGACAAAGGAAAGACCTCTGCTGAGGACAGACCATTCGGTGTTGGAGAGGAGGAGGACCGGGGGGAAGGTGGACACGCGGCAAGGATGGGGGTTGTGGCCGCAGGAAGGCAGGTGAGTGCACTGAGGGCGGAGCGTTGTGTGGTGGGGGGGTGGAGGGTGGTCAGGGGGTGGTGGGGTATGGGAGCTGTGGTGTGGGTGGGGAAGAGCAGGGGTTACATGGTGGAGGGGGGGGGATGGGGAAGACCCAGTGGAATAGCCACTGAGGTTACTGGGGCTGGGGAGACGGGCACTAGGACCCAGTGCCGTTAAAGACAGAGTGGTGGTATTATTTACTGTTGATCAGCCGCTATTTGGAATCGATCATGAACATGCACAAACTCTGAAGTTCTATCTGCACAGAATTCTACCATACAGGCAGAACTTCAATGTGAAATTCTGTATTTGGAAATTTGATTCTGCAAATCTAGACTGCAAATGTCGGACTCCAAGTTTTGGTGTGTACCACTCCACATACGCGGGCTCTAAAATTCAAACTAGTTGGTAGAATTAACGCCATAAAGATAATTTTTCTCCCACAACTATTATACTTAATCCAATCGATTCCGATATATCTGCCAACATTTTTTTTTCAAAAATATTCATTCAATTATTACTAATTTTATTTGGGATTATAAAACATATACAATAAACAAAATACATCTATGTAAGTCTAAGGCTAATGAAGGATTAGCTTTACCAAACTTTCTATATTATTATTGGGCGGTTTATATTAAAAATATAACCTTCTGGCTGGATGACATTGCTCAGCAGCCAAAGATGGAGAAGGAGGATTGTTTACCTTCTGACATAGGCTCGATTCTCTGAGCTCCTATAAATTTGAATAAAAAAAACATATGGAGGAAACCCGATTATACATAGTGTTATCCGTATCTGGAAACAATTAAAATTTACTTTCAAATTGGGTAATTTATCTCTTTTCCTCCCTATTGCAAATAACTCTTCTTTCAAACTGTCTGTCTTAGATAGATGATTTGTTCAATGGAAAACTCATGGAATTAAAATGGTGGGAGACCTTTATCAAAAGGGGACTTTCCTCTCTTTTCAGGAATTACAGCAGAAGTACGAACTACATGTTAATTTTTTTTAGATATTTACAACTTAGAGATTATGTAAAATTACGTACACACAATTATAGATTTAGGGGCCCAGAAATCCTTGATGAATGTCTGAATCGACATCCTAATACAAATAAATTAATATCTTATATTTATAATACCCTTTTAGATACTGACATTCCGTCATCAGCATCATATAGACGAGCATGGGAGGATGAATTGGCTCAACCCATAATGAAAGAAACATGGAATGAACGTTTACATTATATACAGCTTGTTAAACACTAGACATTCCTTAATACAGTTAAAAATATTACATATATTACACTATTCAAAGACAAAATTAAGTAGGATTTTCCCAACCACTTCCCCTCTTTGTGAAAAATGTCAATTTCAAGAAGCCAATTTAACTCACACTTTTGTAACTTGTATAAAAAAGCAAAATTTTTCGATGGACATTTTTAAAATTATCTCTAAAGTTATCGATAATCAACTGGACCCAGATCCAAAATTAATAATATTAGGATTATCAGAACATATCACAAACTTTACGATAAACCAGAGACACTTTCTTGATTACAGTTTAATAACAGCGAAAAAATGAATACTTAAATTTTTGGGAAAAAAAAACAACCCTCACAATTAAAAGGGTACACAAAAAGCTGGAGAAACTCAGCGGGTGCAGCAGCATCTAAGGAGCGAAGGAGATAGGCGACGTTTCGGGTCGAGACCCTTCTTCAGACTGGTCAGGGATCAGGGAAACGAGAGATATAGACGGTGATGTGGAGAGATAAGGAACAATGAGTGAAAGATATGCAAAAAAGTATCGGTGATAAAGGGAACAAGCCATTGTAAGCTGTTTGTGGTGTGAAAATGAGAAGCTGGTGCGACTGGGGTGGGGGAGGGAGATAGAGATAGAGGGAATGCCAGGGCCCGAGGGCTGAGGGAGAGGTGGGAAGGGGAGGAGACAGCAAGGGTTAACAGAATTGAGAAAATTCAATATTCAAGCCCAAAGGATGCAGACTCCCCAAGCGGAATATGAGGTGCTGTTCCTCCTGCTTGCGGTGTTGCTCACTCTGGCCGTGGAGGAGGCCCAGGACCGAGAGGTTGGATGTGGAATGGGAGGGGGAGTTGAAGTGCTGTGCCACCGGGAGGTCGGGTTGGTTATTGCGGACCGAGCGGAGGTGTTCGGCGAAGCGATCGCCAAGCCTCCGCTTGGTCTCACCGATATAGATCATCTGGCATCTGGAGCAGCGGATGCAGTAGATAAGGTTGGAGGAGGTGCAGGTGAACCTCTGTCGGACCTGGAAGGACTGCTTGGGTCCCTGAAAGGAGTGGAGGGGGGAGGTGAAGGGACAAGTGTTGCATTTCTTGCGGTTGCAAGGGAAAGTGCCCGGGGAAGGGGTAGAGTGGGAGGGGAGGGAAGAATTGACAAGGGAGTTGCGGGGGGAGCGGTCTTTGCGGAAGGCAGACAGGGGGGGAGATGGGAAGATGTGGCGGGTGGAGGGGTCACGTTGGAGGTGGCGAAACTGGCGGAGGACTATATGTTGTATTTGCCGGCTGGTGGGGTGACCTCACCAAGAAATGCAACACTTGTCCCTTCACCTCCCCCCTCCACTCCTTTCAGGGACCCAAGCAGTCCTTCCAGGTCCGACAGAGGTTCACCTGCACCTCCTCCAACCTCATCTACTGCATCCGCTGCTCCAGATGCCAGATGATCTATATTGGTGAGACCAAGCGGAGGCTTGGCGATCGCTTCGCCGAACACCTCCGCTCGGTCCGCAATAACCAACCCGACCTCCCGGTGGCTCAGCACTTCAACTCCCCCTCCCATTCCACATCCGACCTCTCGGTCCTGGGCCTCCTCCACGGCCAGAGTGAGCAACACCGCAAGCTGGAGGAACAGCACCTCATATTCCGCTTGGGGAGTCTGCATCCTTTGGGCTTGAATATTGAATTTTCTCAATTCTGTTAACCCTTGCTGTCTCCTCCCCTTCCCACCTCTCCCTCAGCCCTCGGGCCCTGGCATTCCCTCTATCTCTATCTCCCTCCCCCACCCCAGTCGCACCAGCTTCTCATTTTCACACCACAAACAGCTTACAATGGCTTGTTCCCTTTATCACCGATACTTTTTTGCATATCTTTCACTCATTGTTCCTTATCTCTCCACATCACCGTCTATATCTCTCGTTTCCCTGATCCCTGACCAGTCTGAAGAAGGGTCTCGACCCGAAACGTCGCCTATCTCCTTCGCTCCTTAGATGCTGCTGCACCCGCTGAGTTTCTCCAGCTTTTTGTGTACCCTCGATTCTCCAGCATCTGCAGTTCCTTCCTTAAAACCTCATAATTAAAATGTGGATTACAGAAATGACCGAGACCTTGCATTTGGAAAAAATAAGATTTGTCTTAATTAACAACCCAGAACTATTTTTTAAAAAGTGGTCTCCATTTATTGAATTTAAAAAAAAAAGTAAATTGGTTTAACACAAAATTAAAGTCACAACATAAGTTTAGGGTTGGATGAACAACTATATTCAACATCTCCCGGATCTATCTCCACAATCTTTATATTTGTAATCTCCTTTCTTTCTTGCCCTTCTTTCCTTTCTATTGGTTTACAGTTTCTCCTATCTCTTTCTTTCTCTATTTCTTTTCTTTAAAAAAATACTTTAAAAATTGAAGCTATGTAAGAACTCTGTAACCAGTTTGTCATTTATTATCATTTGTAGATATGCTTTTAATTTAAATAAATAAATAAATAAATAAATAATGCCCAATGAAATCTTGAATGGACTAGAGTATTCCCAGCCAATCTATACACAAGCCACCCAGTACCTTTACGAGAGTCCTCGTCTGTCACTCCAGGAAGGGACCCAGATAACTTCACGCAGACACACCTCTCTGCTGGGCACCGAGGGTTCAGCGCCTAGCCTCCTCATGCTGGCAGTCGATGCGGATTTTCAGAATGCACCCTTCCAAACAGCACTCCCGGCAAAGATAGATCAATACATAGACCAGACAGACCTGTGTTTCAATACCTCGACAATTGGATACCAAATCTGGACAGTGGGCCACTCCTCGCCCAATGAAGAGCGTCAGGCTCTCGTTAAAACAGCTGCAGTCTGCCAACTATGACCAAGTCTTGATCCACTCCACGCCCTGTTTTATGGGCCCCTAACCCAAAGGAATGGTAACCGTCCCCACCCACCCCCCCCCCCCCCCCCCCCGTGCTTGCTAGATTCTGTTCTAATGATCTCGATTGGACCCTTTCCCAAACTCACGAATGATCGATCCACTCCGACTAGCGAAGTGCCGAAAACCAATGTGAAAACCACACAGTGGGCCCGATTTCTGCATTCGTGATCGAAACAGGTCAATACCCTTGATCGCAAACTTGTGTTTGGGGGTCCATTGAGATCCCGGCGAGCCCCCGATGTAAATTGCTCATTCTAAGCTTCACCCAAGCCTAGTTTCAGTCATAAATCGAGTGAAGCACTTGCGCATCTA
This sequence comes from Okamejei kenojei, assembly GCA_035221665.1. Taxonomy (NCBI): domain Eukaryota; kingdom Metazoa; phylum Chordata; class Chondrichthyes; order Rajiformes; family Rajidae; genus Okamejei; species Okamejei kenojei. The sequence continues at coordinate 95,603,357 of CM069131.1, forward strand.
AACTTTATTTTGACAAAACACAATTACATTTCCCACTACTGTGCCTAACCACCATGGGTTCGATCCTCGTATCTGCTTGATCAAGCCCTCTTGGACTCACTCAAACAGAGACACTCCGGAAGGTCATGCAGTCCTAAGCGCTCTCCCAGAAGATCGACACGGGGCCTCATGATAGCGGACCTCGAGGGGCCTAACCACATGGGAGTTGTCTCATTACAATCCAATGACAAATATCGATTTACACCATACATGCCAGACATTTCCCTAACCCAATAATACAGTGGCTAATACATTGTATTCAAGCAGTTTTTCTCAGAGGAAACAACATCGCAACATGTGCTCTGATACGCAGGAAAACCAGACAAGCCTCAATACTTAATCCAATCAACATCCAGCAAAGTAAAGCTTTGCAACATTATTTACAATGTGTATGTCTGGCTTGCATTCATCCAATCCATTCAATGCATTTTGTACCTACTTGTCAGGGTTTGCAAATGTTCCCATTCTCTTCCTGCAGCTCTGTTCTAGGCTCCAGACAAACTGGCACCATTCTGCAGCTTGTCCCATTTCTACATAAGGCACTTTCAAATTGACAAAATGGACTAGCAGCCCAGACACCTTTACTCAATGTTAGTGTCCTAGCCTCTCCAATTTGGCCAGGATTAACAATGGTTTAAGCTTCTTGTGACTAACCAGACAATTCTTTTGCAATGCAAATCCAGCTATCTACTAAATACATAAATAATTCTATTATTCAGCAATCATGTATAGATCATCATAGATAGTTCCCTGTAATTGAACTCCAAAGGATTGAGACTTCTGCGGATTTGTCCAACTCCATATCTATAATTTTCACAGAACCCTTTGAAAGGAATTTTTTGACAAAATTAAGTTCATTCCTTTTGGAAATTCACCAGAGAAATAACAATGAACAACGAGAAATCAACCTTGCAAAAATATTAAAATAAATGTGCATGCATTATGTGCATGGGAGGAATATGTGGTGGTGATGAACTATGAAATGTAAACTGATTGTGGAATTCAACAGTCAAAAGTAGTTCATTGTCATATGTAAAAGGAACAATGGAATTCTAATTTGCAGTGGCATAATAATCCTGCAACACAGTGCACATGAACAAACAAAGAAATAAGATAATATCCACAATACAGGTACAAAAGAGGCCCAAAGTCCATTGTGCAAGGCAAGACAATCAAATGGTTCATCTGTTAGTGTTGTGAAGTGTTAAAGTCCCTGATGGTTTTTTGGAAGAAGCTAATCTTGAACTGTGGTTTTCAGACATCTATGCCTTCTGTTCCATTGTAGGAGTGAAATGAAAATGTGGTCAGGGTGGTGGAAGTCTTTGAGGCAGTGCATTCTATAGATCTCTTCGATGGTGGGGAACTTTGGAGTGCTTTGGAATATGGGGGGAAACCGAAGCACCCAGGGAAATCCCATGCATTCATGGGGAGAACGTACAAACTCCGGACAGACAACACCCATAGACAGGATCGAACCTGGGTCTCCGGCGCTGCAAGGTAGCAACTCTACCACTGCGCCAACCATACCAGAATGTTGATGAGAATGTGGGGAAAATAAAAAAGATTCATGTAAATGGGTGCTCAAATGGCACTGTGAACTCTGTGGGCCAAGGAGCTGATTCTGTGCTCTATGACTTTATAACTAGCATTTCTGTTTTTATTTCAAATCTCTTTGTGTATTGCTTTGCAAAGAATTCATAGTTTACTGTGTCTACTCCACTCTCAGCTCTTCCTGTACAACATTGTTAATACGTCACCCCAGTATTATTACCTCTTATTCATTGCTTCTATTCTCCTGACATGGACACATCTCAATTGATGTTGAATCGTGTGAAATCCTATGACAGGCGCGATGATGTGAGTCATTGACCTTAATATGCTACACTGCCCTTCACTAAATCACATCATCTTGTCCATGATTTTCCCTCAACAAAGCAAACCAAAGGAATTATTTTGAGAAATGACAACTATCTAGTGTTTCTTCAAGGATATTGCAACACAGTAAGGGATCTACCATAAACTTTGAGCAGCCAAAAATAGTAGTAGCTCATTCTATTAAATTGTTGTTTCAGAATCCTGTTTTTAGCAGATAACCTCCTATTTTTTCCAATTCCTGTTGCCTGTCCCTGTGAATGTTTGCCTGTGAATATTTCACCTTTACATTTCCACCGTGGGGGCATTATTTGGTGCTGTCTATGGACAATCCATATCCTTACAAGAGAAAATACATACATTAATATGAATAGGAATGGCAATCATATATGATACATCTGGGTGGTGTTTTCCAATCCAGGATAGTGCTTTTATGCAAATTTGTCTTCTTTCCTTTAACATTCATTAAGTTCCACTCAAGTATCAAGGAAGTGGAATATCAAGAGCAGGTGGAATAGAGAGCTTCTCAAATACACAATCACAATCATTAAACAATGACGGTGGGCCCTATTAAGGTTGGAGAGTCCACCGTCAGTTCTGTAGAGGATTGGGATCCCCTATGGCAGCTCTTCACCAATGAGGTGAAGCATTAAATCATATCTAATACATCTAATATATCTAGTACAACTGAATGTGTAAGTGAACTTACATCTTGTGCAAACAAAATGACACAAAGTCTTAGCGGGTCAGGCAGCAACTCTGAAAAACATTGATGGGTTACTTTTCAGTGGGGACCCCTCCTCAGACCCTTGTATTTTATGTGTCTTAATCAGCTTCCTTATGAATATCCTCCATTCTGTGCTCGTTCACAAGGATTATACTGATTGCTTTGAGCAATGCCCCTTGTAACATCTGTGCTCATGTCACATGGGTGATTCCTTCACTTTTTCTACTAGAGGACTACCCCACGTTGGAATTATTTCCATTAGTTGCAAGTCCACTTTGAAAAACCAGGGGCTCTTTCCGATGCTGATCTGCTGAGGCTGTTCTTTCTTCTGACAGCCATACAATCTTCCATGCCCTGCAGTGTGTTGTCTCTTTAAATAACTGGAGCATTTTAAATGCTGCAATTTCACAGCTTCTCATCTGCCCACTGGTGATTAAGCTATTAGAAACAGAAATACTTCTGTCCACCCACTCCACATAGATGATTAGGTTCTCCCACATCCACCTCAGGAGAAGTGGCAGCTTTCTAGTTGCATCATTGGCAAATTTGTTGCAACTTTTTACAGAGCAGCTGCTGTATTGGATCCTAAAAGGCAGTGTAACAGTTAAGGAAGGAATATGTCCGTTGCTTATCAGAAATACTGGGGTAACCCTAGCAATCAATGTGAACCTTAAACTTATGGACATATAATTTCTACACATCTCAAGCAATTGTCTCACATCTTGCATACACTGGCAACCATAACAGCAACATTGCCGACTCAAGAGCTTGTCCCACTTGGGGATTATTTGCACGTCTTTTATGAGACATTTACGTGTCATGATGCGCCACGCGTGCGTCGTGACATGCGCGTAATGCATGCATGGCGTGCATTACATGCGCATGGCGCGTGGTGAGATGTAGTGTCATAGGCAGTGATGAGCGCCCCAGGATTTTGGGATTCTCAAAATCCTCGCTCACCACCTGCGTGATGCGCAAATGACGCCCAAGTGGGACAGGCTCTTCAGACTGCACAGCATTCTTCCCTTTCACTTGCAGAAGTTGGTGCACCTGTGGAGGTCATGTAGTCATTGGAGTTATAGAGTTATAAAGTGTGGAAACAGGTCCTTTGGTCCACTTTGTTCATACCGGCCAACTTGCTTAACCAAGTCCCACTTGCCACTGCTTGGCCCATATCCCTACAAACCTTTGCAATCCATGTACCTGTCTCAGTGTTAAAAAAAAAAACAATCCAAATTGTATCCTACCTACCACTTACTCTCACAGCTTGGTCCTTGCATGTACCTCCCTCTGAATGAAAAGGTTGCCCCTCAGGAACCTATCAAATCTATTCCATCTCACCTTAAACCTCTGTCCTCTAGTTTTAAACACCCTACTCTGGGGATAAGACAGTGGCTATTCTCCATATCTAAGCACAACATTTTTTTAAATACTGTCACAATATCACCCCTTAGCTGCCTAGGCTCCAGTGAAAATTATTGCTTTAACTTTCCCCCTCCCTTTTTGCTCCCAAATTGTCCCATTCTCACACGGAAGGCCTGGTCCCCCAACACAATATTCCACCACTCACGCACAGCCCCCAACTGCGCAGGCGGATTCGCGTTGTGACGTCCCTGATTTCCCCCTCCTCTCCTCAACCCCCCCCCCCACTCCAATTGAGACGGGCACGGAAAATGGAAAAAGGATTTATTAAAGCTTAAAATGTGAAAACTCTCAAAATATAACAAACATATAAACGTGAAAGATAAGATTTGTTTCAGTCCATTTTTTCTTGTTGCATCTCTTGTTGCGTTCTGCAGCTGGGGGAGGGGGACGGCTTCAGGAGGGGCTAGTGGTGACCAGTAGGGGGAGGGTCCTGCAGCCGAGGGAGGGGGACGGCTTCAGGTGGGGCCTGTTGGGGGCTGGTGGGGGGAGGGGGAAGATTGTCCTGCAGCTGGGGGAGGGGGACAGCTTCAGTCGGGGGCTGTCGAGGGCCAGTGTGGGGGGGGGGAGGAGATTACCCTCCATCTAGGGGAGGGGGACGGCTGCAGTCGGGGGCTGTCGAGGGCCAGTGTGGTGGGGGGGGGAGATTGCCCTCCATCTAGGGGAGGGGGACGGCTGCAGTCGGGGGCTGTCGGTGGCCGGTGGGGGTGGGGGGTGGGGAGTGTGCCTGAAGCCGGGGGAGGGGGAGGGGGAGGGGAACATCTTCAGACGGGGCCTGTTGGGGGCCGGTGTGAGAGGGGGGAGTGCTGCCGTGGCATACCGCTGCTGTGGCCTACCACTGCCGTAGTCCATTGCTGCTTACCTCTGCTGCTACCGTGGCCTATCACTGTCATGGTGTACCGCTGCCGCTCCCCAACGGCTTAAGGCAGCGGTCTGTGGGGGGGGGGGGGGAGAGCATCCTGCAGGGGTTGTTGGGGGCCAGTGGGGGGGGGGGGGACAGCATCCTGCAGCCGAGGGGAGAGGGATGGCTTCAGGCAAGGCTGTTGGGAGTCGGTGTGGGAGGGTGGGGTATGTGTGACCAATCGCTACCGTGACCTGCCACTGCCTGCCGCAGGCATGGCCTACTGCTGCGGCTTCAGGAGGGGGTTGCTGGAGAGCATCCTGCAGTCACGGGATGGCTTCAGGCGAGGGCTGGTGGGGGGGAAGTGTCCTGCAGCGCGACGTCTTCTGACGGGGGTCAGGGGGGTTGGGAGCATCCTGCAGCCACAGGAGGGGAAGGGCTACAGGTGGAGGGAGACCAGTGGGGTGGCTGGAGGACTAATATGGGTGTTGTGGGTGGAGGGACTGGTTACCAGAGGGCTAGTACAGACATTGTGGGCCGAATGGGTTAATGGGCTAGTCCTGCAGCTGGGTACGGGGAGGCTTTAGGTGAGTGCTGGCAGGAGCATTCTGTAGCTGGGGGAGGGGGATGGCTTCAGGCAGGGGCGGGTGTTTTGCCCAGGCCTACCGCTGCCATGGCCTGCCATTGCCGTGGCCTGCCACTGGGGGGCTGTGCATAGGGAGGCGGATGGGGGTGTGTGGGTGGGTGGGTGTGGGTGGGGTGGTGTGGGTGGGGTGTGTGGGTGGGTGTGTGTGTGTGGGGTGGGGGGTGTGTGGGTGGGGGTGTGTGGGTGGGGGTGTGTGGGTGGGGGTGTGTGGGTGGGGGTGTGTGAGCCCTGCCAGTGCCCGGCCCCGCTAGCGCCCGGCTCCCTCAATCCCCCCACTCTCATTCCTCACTTCCCCAGTATCTCAAGGTTGCAGCAGTTGAGCAGCCTCCGTGCACCAGGCCGCCTCCGTGCACTGGGAAGCCTCCGCCCACCGGGTCACCTCACTCATGGATTCTGGACTCACTCACAGCTTCTGGACTCACTCACGGCTTCTGAGCTCACTCGCGGCTTCTGAGCTCACTCGCGGCTTCTGAGCTCACTCGCGGCTTCTGAGCTCACTCGCGGCTTCTGAACTCACTCGCGGCTTCTGAACTCACTCGCGGCTTCTGAACTCACTCGCGGCTTCTGAACTCACTCGCGGCTTCTGAACTCACTCGCGGCTTCTGGACTCAATCTCGGCTTCTGGACTCACTCACGGCTTCTGGACTCACTCACGGCTTCTGGACTCACTCACGGCTTCTGGACTCACTCACGGCTTCTGGACTCACTCACGGCTTCTGGACTCACTCACGGCTTCTGGACTCACTCACGGCTTCTGGACTCACTCACGGCTTCTGGACTCACGGCTTCTGGACTCACTCACGGCTTCCGAACTCACTCACGGCTTCCGAACTCACTCACGGCTTCTGGACTCACTCACGGCTTCTGGACTCAGTCACGGCTTCTGGACTCACTCACGGCTTCTGGACTCACTCACAGCTTCTGAACTTAGCCCAACATCCGGGGCTTTAGTCTCCTCGACCCGTGATTAACAGCGGGTGCCAGAAGAGTCATAGCTGTCGCTGCGACTGACAGGAGAGAAGACCAATCGGCTGATCTTACGATCTTTAAACCTGCATAACTATTTTAATATTCTACTGATCGGAACAAAACTTGAAGCGCTTGGAGAATGATGAGTAAGGTGGTGAAAAATCGAAGCACTATTGGGAACCGTTTTTGTGCAAAGTTAAAAACAACACAAACTGGAAGAGGTCAAGATGAGAGCTGGGGTGGTGTGTGGAGGGGGGGTGGGGGGGGGTGGTGTGGTGTTAAAAACAATGCAAACTGGAAGAGGACAAGATGAGAATTTTAGTTTAGTAAGTGGGACCCGTTGGGAGGCCTGGTCCCCAATGCGACCCATTCCCCAATGAAATATTCCACCATGGTGTGGGAGAGGGGGTGGTGTGGGGGAGGATGTGGTGTGGGGGAGCGGTGGTGTGGGGGAGGGGAGTGTGGGGGATGGGTGGCATGGGGGGAGGGGGGTGGAGGGGGGGAGGTGGGGACATAGAAACATAGAAACATAGAAAATAGGTGCAGGAGTAGGCCATTCAGCCCTTCGAGCCTGCACCACCATTCAATATGATCATGGCAGATCATCCAACTCAGTATCCTGTACCTGCCTTCTCTCCATAACCCCTGATCCCACAAGGGCCACATCTAAGTCCCTCTTAAATATAGCCAATGAACTGGCCTCAACTACCTTCTGTGGCAGAGAATTCCACAGCGTAGGGAGGTGGGGGAGGGTGGGGGCAGGGGTGGTGGTGTGGAGGGTGGGGTGGTGCTGCGGGGGGGGGGGGGGGTGGGGTGGGGTGGGGTGGTGAGGGAGGGTGTGGGTGTGGAGGGTGGGGTGTTGTTTAAAAATAATGCAAACTGGAAGAGGACAAAATAGTTGGATTAAATGAGAACTTACCAGTTTGAAGTTTGATCCTTATTTTATGAGTTACGATGAGGGATTACGTGAAGGAGCCCCGCCAGAGCGCATGCTTGTCACACTTCAAAGCAGGGCGTGAAAACACAGAAACCCAATAGCCGAAGTAACATAGTAAAACTTTTAGAAGACTAGAACTACCAGATGATCCTTTAGATTATGAGGGTGGGAGCGGAAGGCACATAATCCCTCATCGTAACTCCTCATAAAATAAGGATAAAACTTCAAACTGGTAAGTTCTCATTTAATCCTACTATTTTACTTTGGAGTCACGTGAGTGACTACGCGAAGATTTCAAAGCTCTGTGATTTCATGCCGCAGATACAGTTCCATACGACACACTGCCTTGGTTGCACAGGATAACCAAATAATGTATCAAACATTGTTTAATTTATACACCAAATGTCTTAAACAATAACATTTTACACAACAGTAATAACCCCTCTTTCGCAGGGGAAATTACAAAGGAGAACTCAAACAGAACCCAAAACAACTTGCCCAATCTTTGCATTGCGAGGACAGGTTTGTCAGAAACCCTAAAAGGTTCCTTAACTGGACTATCCTGCGGTGAGGATTTGGTCTAATGGCACGCCCTGCGCCTTATCTGCGTAAGTTGATGCCGTCCTGGTGGAGTGATTTAAACACATCAGTGTCTACTCCAGCAAACTGCAAACCTGTTTCGGTCATCTAGCAATAGCTTGTACTGACACCTTTGTATGAGGTTTTATGTGGCTGATGACCATCGCTGTTTCAGAGCCTCTGAGACGCCCGATGACCTTGATATTATTAGCTCAGATGCATAATTACACATAGTCTTAGATCAATGGGTATATTTTAAGCTTATTTTGGTTCCAGCCATCCCTGGTCTGCTCTGTTTGATTAGATCGTATGCATAAAACACAATATCATCTACAGAAGAATGCATTCCAGTCATACCTTTTGCAATATTTGGACCCATAATGCTGCACCATGAACATGATCACTTTGAGCGTTAACTTCCTGAAAGGCAGAAATGTAATTGGAGCCAATTTGCAAAGCAGCATGAGAACTATGCTCACATCCCAAATTTCTGAATATGTATGTCTGGGAGGGTTTTGTTAAAATACCTCCTATGAATCGGCCACCAATAGATGAGATTCAACAGAGTGTTGTCCGGACCCTTGCCCTAAGTAGGAGGGCAAAGTACTTCTAGCACTATAAATTGCACTATAGCTTAACTGCTCATCAAAATGCAATGTAGCCAGGAACTCCAATACATCCGGTATGCCTGCAACTTATGATAAGATATATTTAACTGTAAACAGGACATCTCCCATTTCTTAATATGAGATACATATTGTTTTTTAGTATTATCTCTCCAGACCATCGTAATCACATCGACGGTTCTACTCAATAGTCTGAGTCCCTGGAGCAGTCTTGTCAGAAGATACAAATCAATTAATTAATATGCTGATGTAAAGGGGAACTTGCCTCCTGTCCCAGTGTGAACCAACAAGTTACTGTAATTGGGATGATCATGAATGCTGTGTCATCCGTCTCAAACCAATGGGACCATGCTGTGTGGACCAGTTTAGAACCCACTAAACACCCAAGTGTAGTCATACTCTATTTTGGTGAGACATTGATTGAATGAGGAAGAAATGGGGAAGTATAAGAACATACATCCCCAATGTAGCGAGAATGTATCCTCTGCTACTGTCCCTAGATTTAGTTCCCATGCCAAATACAGGTACTGATAATTTAACCCAGATACAACAGATCTATGTCTGGCAATCCATACCAGCTAACAATGATTTTGAAACTTTTGGATTATTAATTCATTTTATGTTTGTCATGGAATTTACATGACCTGGTGTCTGCAACTTTCGCATTATCTCTACCTGATAGGTAAATATCTGAGACCCAGATGTCCCTTGGAATGCACCAGTGCCAGATATGGCTAGGCATACTGTTACAGAATAATGACCTAATTCTACCCATGTGATTGATATGGGTACCAGCTGTGGTATTGTGAATCTGAAACTGCACATGCAATCATGCTTTGTTGAGCAGAATTTTTAGGCCATGGAATGCACCCAGCAATTCTACGCAGTTTATCCCAGCCTCTGCAGGGTTAATGCCTCTTTGACATTTTACCTGCCGTCCCACCCAGATTTGATATCAGTGGCTCCTCATCCTGAAGCTCCCATCAGTTTGTAAACTAATGTTATTGAGTCAGAATGTCGCTAGTACATCACGAGACATTAGTTACAATTTTGGCCCTAGCCAAAGTACTGTCATGTTAATTAACCAATGATGACCTCAAATAGCCAATCATTCTAAATGGTACTAATCTAAGTTTAATTAGATGGTTGAGGACCTAACTTTTCAACAGGTGTGTGGTAGCTGAATATTTATCTTTCAGATCTGAAAGATGGTTTTTGAGGTGGCCTCAGTTTTAGTCTCATCGTCCAGGTACTCCCCATAGGTACTAGAGGATCTGCGCAAGGCTGTGAACCGTGGGTTGAGCGTAGGCTGGATATTTATTCGTAAATATTAAACTAACAAATGTGCCTAATTCCTGCTTCCACCAGTTTTTTATATATTTATTTTTAGGTCTTTTGCAGCCTTAATTCATGCGCCCTCATGATGCGCTCCTTTAGAGTGATGCACAGTGAACAGGTGTTTGATATGTGAATTTTTCCCCCATTATGAAGTCCTGGAATTGGTGAGGAGCATTAATTTGCTGGCCAAATTGTCATCCCCGACTTCACCGGTATGGTAAATTGCTAACCACATCCGGGACACCTGGAGCGTGGCTCTTGTGCTTTGGTGTATGCACATAAGCAGTGACACCAACTTCAGGGTCAGCATCCTACTGTCCTGGCTCTCCTGGCTGATGCGCACGAGAGGTCACACACAGCCCTGTCAACAGGTGTTTGTGGCGCAGCTCTCCCGTAGGCCTGCGCTGTGAAAAAGTTCGGTGTCAGCAACCCATTGACCCGAACTGGTCTGCCCTTTGCCACAGGGAAACCTTGAGCAGCCCTCTCCTAGGCACTGCTGACACGGCTCTCCCGTAGACCGGCACTTTCACACATGAAGCGGCCCTATCGCAGGCGCTGCTAGCGCGGCTCTCCGTAGGCCAGTGCTGCAACAGATACGGCGTCAGTAGAACACTGACCCGACCTGGTCTCCCCCTCCAGCAGGGAGACCTTGAGCAACCCTGTCCCAGGCATTGCCGGCACCGCCTCTCGTAGCGGCAGGTGCTTTTTTACATGAAGCAGTCCTGTCCTAGGCGCTGCTAGCGCTGCTCTCCCATAGGCCGGCGCTTTTACACATGAAGCAGCCCTGTCCCAGGCGCTGCTGGCGCGGCTCTCCCGTAGGCCAGCACTGTGATAGATTTGGCGTCAGTAGCACTCTGACCCATCCTGGTCTTCCCCTCCAGCAGGGATACCTTGAGCAACCCTGTCCTAGGCGTTGCTGGCGCCGCCTCTCGTAGAGGCCGGCGCTTTTTTCCCCATGAAGCAGCCCTGTTCCAGGCGCTGCTGGCGCGGCCTGTCCCATAGGCCTGCGCTATTATAGTGGAGTCTCACTAATTTGGTAGTGTGACCTTTGTAAAGGGTGAAATACCCTTATTATCGAAGAGGAACCCTTGCAGCCCGACTCACCTGAGTTCCAATAGGGCTGCACAAGTTCCCTCTCCCTCCAATTTAACTCCATGCCTGGGGCACCGTGTCTGTGAGTCGCTGACCGACTGTCAGCGACTCTAGCATTATTTAAACGGCAACCCCGCAGGCTATTTTCCGGCTATTCGCTTCTGCGGTCGGACCGGGGTTTGGGGGTCTGGTGGTGTGTGTGGGGGTGGGAGGGACTCCACTCAGCGGCATCACACAACGACTTTCCTGACTCTACATAGCGGCTTACCTGACACCACACAGCACCTCCCGACCACACAGCGGTTTACCCGACTCCACACAGCGATTTTCCCGACTCCACACAGCGATAAAGGGTACCGATTTTTGTGCAAATTTAAAAAAAATGCAAACCGGAAGTGGTCAACATGAGAGTTTTAGTAATAGTATAGATAAAAGATAGATTTATCCCTCGAAACAGAGTCGATAGAAGTTCCTTCACAATATTTAATACAGTGCACCTCTTGAAAGGTTAAGCAATGATGTAGGGTAGACTGAGCAACTGCAGATAAGCTGTGCTGCTATCTGCTCAGCATTGTATGCTCATTCATATCATAACCAACATTTTCCTCAAATTGTCTAGTATGCAAGAACCATTACAAAAATGACAGTAATTGCATTTCCCAATGAAATGCATTTTGACACAAGGGTGACATTTATATTCTTAAGGTGTCTTGTTACACTCATGGAGTACCACAGTACCAGAGTTTGTAGGTTAATTGGCTTAGTATAATTCTAAATTTTCCCAAGTAAGTTTAGGATAGCGTTAGTGTTGGGATTGCTGGTTGGCACGGAATTGGTGGGCCAAAGGGCTTGTTTCTGCACTGAATCACAAAACTAAACTAAGCTAAACACATTTTACTGCCTTGAAAAACAAGTCTAGGCACCAAAAAAAAGAATGAATCAGTATGAATTGGTAACAACACTTCCTCCTCGATAACCTTCAATATAGGAGCACGGGCTGTGTGTTTGGTCGACTGCTCTACTCTCACCAGACTGTGTAGACAGGCACAGCTCAAATGTCATCATTAAATTTGCCGAAGATACAACCATTGTTCAAGAGATTCAAGATTCAAGAGAAATTTATTGTCACATGCACCAATTGGTACAGTGAAATTTGTGGTCACCATACAGCCATACGAATAAAAAAAGAACACAGAACACGATAGTCTTTAACACAAACATCCCCACACAGCGGAATCAAAGTTTGTGGGAAGGCACCAAAATTCAGTCATCCTCCTCTTTGATGTTCTTTGTTGAACAACTAATGAGCAACAATGTCAGAGTTCAGCAGAGTGATTGATAATCTGATTGAATAGTGCCAGATAACAATCTTACTCTCAACGCTAGCAAGTCTAACGAGCAGGTAGTTTATTCAGAAAGGAAAAGCCGAAGATTCGTGAACCAGTCTTTATTGATGGAACGGGGATGAGAGAGTCAACAGCTCCAAGTTCCTGGAAATGCATATCTCTGAAGATCTGGCCATGCTTACATTTTGTTACTGCCATCCATAAGAAGGTTCCAAAGCCTGAAAGCTGTGACCACCAGGTTCAAGAACAGTTTCTTCCCACCAACCATTAGACTTGTACACTGTGCAAGATTAATCATTCTTTCAGCAATTATGATCCACTATGCACCATTTTATACAAGGATCCTGTTTAAACAAAGAGTGATGAGTGTATGCAGCAAGCTGCCGGAGGGGGTCATTGAGGCAGGTGCCTTTGCAATTTTTAAGAAGCATTTAGACAGGGACATGGACAGGATGGGATTTGAGGGTTAGGTACATTGAGAGATGGGTGTCCACAAATGCAGGCAGGTGGAAGTAGTCTAGATGGGACATGTCGGTTGGTGTGGGCAATTTGGGCCGAAGGGTCTGTTTCTGTGCTGTATGACTCTATAACTCCATGACTCTACACTAGGACTTTGGTTTTGTACTATTATGGTTGTCAATTATAACCGTTATTTATTTTTCTTCTACTGTTGATCGTTATATATTCATCTGTGTATTGCTGCATTAACAGGAATGTTAAGCTGCAGCGAGTAAGAATTTCATTGTTCATGGCTGGCACAAGTTGCAATTAAATTATCTTGTCCTTGGCAGAAGCAATTTTGTACATTGTTTCCTTAAATTGTTCAATTTAATTATTTTTAATTTAAGGGTGAGAGAAAAAAAAGAGACAATATCTCTTTTTTTAATGTATGCCTAATCAAAGCAGACAATAACACCATCATAATTTTCTTTCACAACATTTTGGGGGAAAATAACTTATGAGAAATGGTACATTTGTCACAAGTAAAGCATTGGCAAATCAGCCAGCATTAGCAACATTGAATACATTCTTACCCTATGCCACTGATGTAATATAGGGCTATTTAGTTTAGTTTAGTTTAGAGATACAGCACGGAAGCAGGCCCTTCAGCCCACCGGGTCTGCACATACCAGCGATCCCTGCACATTAACAATATCCTACACACACTGGAAACAATTTTTAGATAGACACAAAAAGCTGGAGTAACTCAGCGGGACAGGCAGCAGCTTTGGAGAAAAGGAATGGGTGACGTTTCGGGTTGAGACACTTTTTCAGACCTGAAACATAACCCATTCCTTCTCTCCAGAGATGCTGCCCGAGTTACTCCAGCATTTTGTGTCTATCGTCAGTTTAAACCGCATCTGCAGTTCTTTCCTACATAGGATAATAAAACATTTACCAAGCCAATTAACCTATATTACTGTACGTCTTTGGAGTGTGGGAGGAAACTGAAGATCTCAGAGAAAACCTGCGCAGGTCACGGGGCGAACATAAAACTCCGTACAGACAGCACCCGTAGTCGGGATCGAACCCGAATCTCCGGCGCTGCAGGTGCTGTAAGGTGGAAATTCTGCCTCTGGCCACCGTGCCACCCATCTATTCTATAATCATCTACTGAACATATTGAAGCGTAAATGCTAAAGTTAAAAATGTAGTTCAGGATGTACCTTATCATGTTGACACTGTTACAGCTCTTGCAACCCTTCTACAACTGTTTAATGATAATTCTCAAGGCCGCCAACCTGATGCTCTCAATCGAGATCAGCTGTTTTTTTTTAAATATATCCTATCATTCCATTATACTATTTTAACAATTTAATATATTTTATTTGTGAAGTAGGCCGACTGAAGTGTAAAGGGTTAATCTTCATCCTGAATCTTCATCAGTTCAGTGTGCTTGAATCCTATGTCCTAATTAATTGTTTTCATGAATTGATATTCCTCTGGGCCCAGAAGCACATAAAATACATCTTTCATGTGATATTTAATCAGTAATGTGTGCAATTAAATTTAAATGTTAAACCTTACTTACTGACTATTAGCACCTAATTCTTTTACAAAAGGTTAAAATATTTTTTTTACTTGGAGGACACATGGAATACTTCACCACAAGGGCACTTGAGAACAATTACTGCTTCTTATAAATGAAAAGTGAATTTATATAGTTCTTTGTTAATTGGCCAATTTTAACCGTTTTTGATGAAAGTCTCCTTATTCGCTACATTTTGAAAGTTGTTAATTTAATTTCCCAGTATACGTTTGTAATCATGGTTTCTATTTAGTGTTATCTAGAAACCATTTCATAACTGAAAGGTAAAACAATGTGCACATTTATTTAATTTAACAAAATCTATAGGTTTTCTATCTGACTGGGTGACCACACTAATAGCTTCTCAAATATTTAACCAGGCAAAGATGGTGACTTATTTACAGAAATTCATGTTCTGTGGTTTGGCACAGAAGATGAGAGATCAAAGTGAAGTAAAATGGATAGAAAGCTCTTGGGACTCGCGGAGGTGCATGAGTTCATATGTATTTGTACAATTAATTTTAAAAGGGTTCCTTTTGATCGGCTATTGGATTTTTGTCAGAAGATCAGTGGAAAGACAGTTCACACATCCAATGGAAATGTCTGATGATACTCCATCAAAGTTAAGGAGCATTTTAATCAAACAGCTGAGAACATTCTAATGCAGATTAATGGCTGAAACTAAAGTATACCAAAAATGTAACCTGAAACTATAACGACAGTTTAGCCCATTGTTATGTTAAAACAGTCTCCATATGTCTGAAGAAGGGTTTCGGCCCAAAACGTTGCCTATCTCCTTCACTCCTTAGATGCTGCTGCACCCGCTGAGTTTCTCCAGCCTTTTGTGTACCCTTGTTATGTTAAAACACCCAGTTTAGTGAAAGTGGAGACACAAGAGACTGCAGATGCTGGAATCTTGAGTAAATACCAAACTACTGGAGGAACTCAAGATAGACACAAAATGCTGGGGAAACTCAGCGAGACAGGCAGCATCTCTGGAGAGAAGGAATGGGTGATGTTTCGGGTTGAGACCCTTCTTCAGACTGAGAAACACAGTGGGCAAGGCAGCTTCTTGGTAGGAATGGAAGAGATTAAATAAGATTCCCTCTCATCCTTCTAAATTCCAGAGTATACAAGCCCAGCCGCTCTATTCTATCAATATATGACAGTCCCAACATCCCAGGAATTAACCTGGTGAAACTACACTGCACTCCCTCAATAGCAATAATGTCCTTCCTCAAATTAGGGGACCAAAACTGCACACAATACTCCAGGTGTGGTCTCACTAGGGCCCTGTACAACTGCAGAAATACCTCTTTGCTCCTATACTCCTCCTCTTGTTATGAAGGCCAAAATGCCATTCACTTTCTTCACTGCCTGCTATATCGGCATGCTTATTTTCCGAGCAAGTGTGCCGCGTAGCACTTTGGGAGGTTGAATTAAGGAGCATACAGACAATATTTCTACATGAAAAGGAAGGTCCCAGTTCGAAATGGTATGTTCATTTCCCTCCACAGATGCTGTCTGAATTCCTCCAGCAGCTTGTTTATCATTTAGTTTCACAAAAGTGTTGATTACAATACTAGTATAAATCACACTAAGGATAATTCTGGGGGAAAATTAACAATTAAACCTCCTGCTGAATTTTATTGAAAATGTCGCACATCATTATTGGTGGATATTCATTTCACTACCTCTAACAGCGGTAACCTGCACAGGAGCAAATAAGTTGTCATGTAGACTTTTGGCTAGTTATATTCCATTTTGCTCACTGCTGGAGGCTCAAAGAGATGTTTTAAAATGCTCTAAGGAGAATTTCTGGGAATTTGTCAAAACATCACCAAAGCCCTACTAACTTTTGTTTAGAAAACATTCTCAAGGAACTTATCTAAAGAATTTAAGTGCATTGCTCCTCAACCTCATCCGTCTGAAGGACGAATGAGTTAATGACATGGGGACAAGCAATGAGCTGCAGCAAGAAAAATAGTGAATTCCTTTTTCCACCAATGTACAGTGGCTTGCAAAAGTATTCATGCCCCTTGAACTTTTCCACATTTTGTCACGTTACAACCACAAACGTAAATGTATCTTATTGGGATTTTATGTGATAGACCAACACAAAGTGGCGCATAATTGTGAAGTGGAAGGAAAATGATACATGGTTTTCAAATTTTCCTACAAATAAAAAACTGAAAAGTGTGGCGTGCAAAAGTATTCAGCCCCCTTTACTATGATACCCCTACATAAATTCCAGTGCAACCAATTGCCTACAGAATTCACCTAATTAGTAAATAGAGTCCATTTGTGTGTTATCTAATCTCAGTATAAATACAGCTGTTCTGTGAAGACCTCAGAGGTTTGTTAGAGAACATTAGTGAACAACCCATGTTCCTTGGGCATCATGAAGCCCAAGGAACACACCGGATAGGTCAGGGATAAAGTTGTGGATGAGTTGAAAGCAGGGTTAGGTTATAAAAAAATATCCCAAGCTTTGAACATCTCACGGATCACTGTTCAATCCATCATCCGAAAATGGAAAGAGTATGGCACAATTGCAAACCTACCAAGACATGGCCGTCCACCTAAACCGACAGGCCGGGCAAGGAGAGCATTCATCAGAGAAGCAGCCAAGAGGCCCATGGTAACTCTGGAGGAGCTGCAGAGATCCACAGCTCAGGTGGTAGAATCGGTCCACAGGACAACTATTAGTCGTGCACTCCACAAATCGCCCTTTATGGAAGAGTGGCAAGAAGAAAGCCATTGTTGATACAAAGCCATAAGAAGTCCCTTTTGCAGTTTGCCACAAGGCATGTGGGGGACACAGTTAACATGTGGGGGAAGGTGTTCCGGTCTGATGAGACCAAAATTTAAGTTTTTGAGCTTAAATGCAAAACGCTGTGTGGTGGAAAACTAACACTGCACATCACCCTGAACACACCATCCCCACTGTGAAACATGGTTGTGGCAGCATCATGCTGTGGGGGTGCTTTTCTTCAGCAGGGACAGGAAAGCTGGTCAGAGTTCATGGGAAGATGGATGAAGCCAAATACAGGGCAATCTGTTAAAGTCTGCAAAAGACTTGAGACTGGGGCGGAGGTTCACCTTCCAGCAGGACAACGACCCTTAACATACAGCCAGAGCTACAATGGAATGGTTTAGATCAAAGCATATTCATGTGTTAGAATGGCCCAGTCAATGTCCAGACCTAAATACAATTGAGAATCTCTGGCAAGACTTGACAATTGCTGTTCACAGACGCTCTTCATCCAATCTGACTGAGCTTGAGCTATTTTTCAAAGACGAATGGGCAAACATTTCAGTCTATAGATGTGCAAAGCTGGTAGAGACATATCCCAAAAGACTTGCAGCTGTAATTGCAGCGAAAGGTGCTTCTACAAAGTATTGACTCAGGGGGGCTGAATACTTTTGCACGCCACACTTTTCAGTTTTTTATTTGTAATAAAATTTGGAAACCATGTATCATTTTCCTTCCATTTCACAATTATGCACCATTTTGTGTTGGTCTATTACATAAAATCCCAATAAAATACATTTACGTTTGTGGTTGTAACATGACAAAATGTGGAAAAGTTCAAGGGGTATGAATACTTTTGCAAGCCACTGTATTCCACCACTCGGGCATCCAGGAACACCCAATTTCTAGGGCAGCACAGTGGTGCAGCTGTAGAGCTGCTGTCTCACAGTGCCAGAGACCCAAGTTCAATCCTGACCTTGGATGGTTTCTGTGTGGAGTTTGCACATTCTCCCTGTGACTGCGTGGGTTTCATTCAGGGGCCCTGTTTCCACCCACATACCAAAGACAGTTTGTAGATTAATTGGCCTCTGCTAATTGCCCCTAGTATGTAAAAGGCCCGTCCTACTTACGTGTCCTCGGCACGCAAATTAGACGACATCGAGGTCGCATTGAGCAGCGACGGTCCCACGAAGGTCGCGCGCGATTTCATGCACCAACACAACCGCCTGAGCTCAGCCTGGGGCTCACGGCCGTCATTTGAAGATGGACGCAAAATGACGGAGTAACTCAGCGGGACCGGCAGCATCTCTGGAGAGAAGGATTGGGTGACGTTTCGAGTCGAGACTTTTCTTCAGTATGGAAGAAGGGTTTGACCCGAAACGTCACCCATTGCTTCTCTCCAGAGATGCTGCCGGTCCCGCTGAGTTATTCCAGCTTTTTGTGTCTATCTTCAATTTCTTGGCCCCGCTCTGGGAGTAGAAGTGGAGGCGGATCCGGACCACAACGTCCGTGAGCCCCAGGCTGAGCTCGGTGATCGTTTGCCTGCTTCTGCTGCTGTTGGAGGTGAGACGTTGCTTCGCGTCAGGGTCTTGGGCCTGTCCCACTTTGGCCGTCAGTTACATGACAGGCCGTTGGCTCGCGAAGATTTTGTTTGCTACAAATATTTTGGAGCACGATGTCGCACACAACTACATACCCCTCCGCGCTTCTCAGTGGGACTGGCTCCGCGCGGCCATACGATGCCCGTGCGCCTCAACGCGACCACAATATATATTCTATATTCAATATTCAGAAGGGATAGAGAGAAAGGAAAAGGAGGTGGGGTAGCGTTGCTGGTTAGAGAGGAGATTAAAGCAATGGAAAGGAAGGACATTAGCTTGGAGGATGTGGAATCGGTATGGGTAGAGCTACAAAACACTAAGGGGCAGAAAACGCTGGTGGGTGTTGTGTACAGGCCACCTAACAGTAGCAGAGAAGTTGGGGATGGTATCAAACAGGAAATTAGAAATGCGTGCGACAAAGGCAAAACAGTTATAATGGGTGACTTCAATCTACATATAGATTGGGTTAATCAAATTGGCAGGGGTGCTGAGGAAGAGGATTTTTTGGAATGTATGCGGGATAGTTATCTAAATCAACATGTAGAGGAACCAACGAGAGAGCAGGCTATTTTAGACTGGGTTTTGAGTAATGAGGAAGGGGTAATTAGCCGTCTTGTTGTACGTGCCCCCTTGGGCAAGAGTGACCATAATATGGTTGAGTTCTTCATTAGGATGGAGAGTGACATTGTTAATTCAGAAACAATGGTTCTGAACTTAAAGAAAGGTAACTTTGAGGGTATGAGACGTGAATTGGCCAAGATTGACTGGCAATTAATTCTAAAAGGGTTGACGGTGGATATACAATGGAAGACATTTAAAGATTGCATGGATGAACTACAAAAATTGTTCATCCCAGTTTGGCAAAAGAATAAATCGGGGAAGGTAGTGCATCCGTGGATAACAAGGGAAATCAGGGATAGTATCAAGCAAAGGATGATGCGTACAAAGTAGCCAGAAAAAGCAGCATACCAGAGGACTGGGAGAAATTCAGAGACCAGCAGAGGAGGACAAAGGGCTTAATTAGGAAAGGAAAAATAGATTATGAAAGAAAACTGGCAGGGAACATAAAAACTGACTGCAAAAGTTTTTATAGATATGTGAAGAGAAAGAGGTTAGTTAAAACAAATGTAGGTCCCTTGCAGTCAGAAACAGGTGAGTTGATCATGGGGAACAAGGATATGGCGGACCAATTGAATAACTACTTTGGTTCCGTCTTCACTAAGGAAGACATAAATAATCTGCCTGAAATAGCAGGGGACTGTGGGTCAAAGGAGGAATTGAGTGAAATCCAGGTCAGTCGGGAAGTGGTGTTGGGTAAATTGAATAGATTAAAGGCCGATAAATCCCCAGGGCCAGATAGGCTGCATCCCAGAGTACTTAAGGAAGTAGCTCAGGAAATAGTGGATGCATTAGTGATAATCTTTCAAAACTCTTTAGATTCTGGAGTAGTTCCTGAGGATTGGCGGGTAGCAAATGTAACCCCTCTTTTTAAGAAGGGAGGGAGAGAGAAAACGGGGAATTACAGACCAGTTAGTCTAACATCGGTAGTGGGGAAACTGCTAGAGTCAGTTATTAAAGATGGGATAGCAGCACATTTGGAAAGTGGTGAAATCATTGGACAAAGTCAGCATGGATTTACAAAAGGTAAATCATGTCTGACGAATCTTGTGGAATTTTTCGAGGATGTAACTAGTAGCGTGGATAAGGGAGAACCAGTGGATGTGGTATATCTGGACTTCCAGAAGGCTTTCGACAAGGTCCCACATAAGAGATTAGTATACAAACTTAAAGCATACGGTATTAGGGGTTCAGTATTGATGTGGATAGAGAACTGGCTGGCAAACAGGAAGCAAAGAGTAGGAGTAAACGGTCCTTTTCACAATGGCAGGCAGTAACTAGTGGGGTACCGCAGGGCTCAGTGCTGGGACCCCAGCTATTTACAATATATATTAATGATCTGGATGAGGGAATTGAAGGCAATATCTCCAAGTTTGCGGATGACACTAAGCTGGGGGGCAGTGTTCGCTGTGAGGAGGATGCTAGGAGACTGCAAGGTGACTTGGATAGGCTGGGTGAGTGGGCAAATGTTTGGCAGATGCAGTATAATGTGGATAAATGTGAGGTTATCCACTTTGGTGGCAAAAACAGGAAAGCAGAATATTATTTAAATGGTGGCCGATTAGGAAAAGGGGAGATGCAGCGAGACCTGGGTGTCATGGTACACCAGTCATTGAAAGTAGGCATGCAGGTGCAGCAGGCAGTGAAAAAAGCGAATGGTATGTTAGCTTTCATAGCAAAAGGATTTGAGTACAGGAGCAGGGAGGTTCTACTTCAGTTGTACAGGGTCTTGGTGAGACCACACCTGGAGTATTGCGTGCAGTTTTGGTCTCCAAATCTGAGGAAGGACATTATTGCCATAGAGGGAGTGCAGAGAAGGTTCACCAGACTGATTCCTGGGATGTCAGGACTGTCTTATGAAGAAAGACTGGATAGACTTGGTTTATACTCTCTGGAATTTAGGAGATTAAGAGGGGATCTTATAGAAACTTACAAAATTCTTAAGGGGTTGGACAGGCTAGATGCAGGAAGATTGTTCCCGATGTTGGGGAAGTCCAGGACAAGGGGTCACAGCTTAAGGATAAGGGGGAAATCCTTTAAGACCGAGATGAGAAAGACTTTCTTCACACAGAGAGTGGTGAGTCTCTGGAACTCTCTGCCACAGAGGGTAGTTGAGGCCAGTTCATTGGCTATATTTAAGAGTGAGTTGGATGTGGCCCTTGTGGCTAAGGGGATCAGAGGGTATGGAGAGAAGGCAGGTACGGGATACTGAGTTGGATGATCAGCCATGATCATATTGAATGGCGGTGCAGGCTCGAAGGGCTGAATGGCCTACTCCTGCACCTAATTTCTATGTTTCTATGTTTCTATGTAATTTGCGTGCCAAGGACATGTAAATGGGAAAGGCCCTTAAGGAGTAAATGGGTGATCAATGGTCTGTGTGGACTCAATGGGAAGAAGGACTTTCTTCTGCTGCATCATTCCATTCAATTCAATTCAATTCCATTCAATTGAATTCAAAGCTGAAAATCATTCAACTTCAGAGAACCAATTCTGGCCAAGTTTGTGTCAAAGGGTCTTCAACCTGAAAAGCTAACTGTGCTAACTTTTGACAGTTGCTGCCTGTTATGCTGAGTGTTTCTTTCATTAACTACTGTATTTTTATATGTCTCTCTATGTAAACAAACTATTCTGAAGCTCTGTGCTCTACCTCAGACAGAGCCAACACTACACCTTCAGTGGAAATGGGTTCAAGACCGCATTCTGAACCTTGCCACAAAAACCATGTCTAACAGTGATTGAACACTAAACCAGAAGATACCTGGTGTCGTGAAATACTCAGCAATAAAGCAAAAAATCCATGCCAGAGCTAAAACTTCAAAGTGATAGCTAATTTTCAATGGGTCTTGTGAATTATTGACAATCTGCTTTCACTCCTTTCCCAAATGATTCATCCAGAGTTTAAGCTAAGAAATTGAGCTGAGTGAGAATAAAGCAAAAGAGGAAATTACATGAATGTAACAACAAGCAGGGATTCATGGTAGAGTTCACAAACAGCTTATACCTCAGAAAAACAAAAAAGTGAGGCACAGTGAGGCACAGTGGTGTGGCAGCAGAGCTGCTTACTTACAATACCAGAGACCCAGGTTCGATCTTGACAAGGGGTGCTGTCCATATGAAGTCGTACGTTCACCCTGTGACCGTGTGAGTTTTCTCCAGGTGCTCCGATTTCCTTTCACACTCCAAAGATGTGCATATTTGTAGATTAATTGGTTCGTTAAAAATTATAAAATTGTCACTGGTGTGTAGTATAGTGCTAGAGTATAGAGATCGCTGGTCGGCGTGGACTCGATGGGCTGAAAGGCATGTTTCTGCACTGTATCTCTAAAACTAAAACTAAAACTATTGAATACTATAGTATACATATTAACATTCTTTTTTTTTCATTTTCTGACTTCAATCTTTGATAATTTGGCATAGAAATCCATTAAATTAGAGATAAAAGTAAAGGGTGATTATTTATTTTCATATTTCCACATTTTTTCACTTTCCTTCCAATAGTGAGAGGGCCTTGTGTATCCCAGAGCACACTCACTAGTTCCACTTCCCCACATAGTTCCCCACAATCTATTATTTCACACATACTCATCAAATGTATAGTTTAGTTTAGGGATTCTGCAGGGAAGTAGGCCCTTCGACCCATTGGCAGTCATGATGGCGCGGCGGTAGAGTTGCTGCCTTACAGCAAATGCAGCGCCGGAGACCCGGGTTCGATCCCGATTACGGGTGTTGTCTGTACGGAATTTGTATGTTCTCCCTGTGACCTGCGTGGGTTTTCTCTGAGATCTTCGGTTTCCTCCCACATTCCAAAGACATACAGGTTTTTAGGTTAATTGGCTTGGTAAATGTAAAAATTGTCCCTGGTGGGTGTAAGATAGTGTTAGTGTGCGGGGATCGCTTGTCAGCGTGGACCCAGTGGGACGGAGGGCCTGTTTCCATGCTGTATCTCTAAAATAAATGACCATCGATCACCCTGTTCACAATAGTTTTATGTTTTCCCACTTTCCCATCCATTCCCCACACATCAGGGACAGATAACAGAGGTCAAATAACCTAGAAACCCACACATCATTGGAATGTGGGGTGAGACTGGAGTACCAGGAAGAAACCCATGCAGTCACAGGGAGAAAACGCAGACTCCGCACAGACAGCACCCAAAGTCAGGGTCGAACCCAGGTCTCCAGCACCATGAGATAGCAGCTCTACCAGATGTATCATTGTGCTGCCCCTTATTCTTCTGCCATTCACTTTCACTTGAAGCAATTGACTGTAGTTAAATAATTAATAGCACATGTTAGGAACCTTGAGGACCTGAGCATGCTGTTACAGAGAGAAAGAGCAATCTCCACGCAGACACCAAATGAGATCAACATTGACCAAGAGTCATTGCAGCAATGCGGGAGTAGCAATCCCTGCTGAATCTCTCTTTGTGTGAGTAATACTTTTCTCCTGATTTTATGGTTTACAAATCCATCTTTCATTAGTTTCACATCATTTGTTATATCTATTTTTATAATCAGACAGCATGCAAAAAAATAAACATTCTTAGGCAATTGTTGGACTGGAAATATTTACAATTCATTGGCAAAACTCCCAAGTTTCCAAAGATTGGTTGATTCTCTGAGAAACTCTGGAGTGGAAGAAAATGAGTGAGTTATGGTGGTGCAGTTCAGAAATATTCTGCGCAACAGCTCCAACACTGTATAGAAAACAAAATTCACAGACTGTGGGCATCAGCAGTCCAACAACATGTTAAGCAGCTGCAAAAAGGTGTTCCTCCATCTCCTTTCTATAGGTACGTCCTGTTATTGTAAGGCTATGGCGGATGCTGGTTTAAACCAAAGATAGACACAAAGTGCTGGAGTAACTCAGTGGGACAGGCATCTCTGCAGAGAAAGAATGGGTGATGTTTCAGGTCGAGACTTTCTTCTGACAATTAAACATCACCCATTCCTTCTCTCCAGAGATGCTGAGTTACTCCAGCACTTTGTGTCTATCTGCAGTTCCTTCCTATACAGGTCAGAGTTAAATATAGAACAGTGAGAATGTATCGCTAAACTAAAACCCTTCCTCCCTCGTCTCCCTCACTGACTAAGACCCCATCCCCGTCACCAGTACAGATGAGAAGTTGCATTGAGTTTTGAATACAGGCACCTGCAATCCCTCCATTACACCCGAATGCCCCAAAGTCATTCGATCTTCCTTCTTTATCCTCCCACCTCAAATCTGTCTCTGCCTCTCCCATCCCTGTTGCCATCTGCTTCATATCTGGCTTTTCTTTTCTTCCAATAAATTAAAAATAAATACTGGGAACACTCAGCAAGACAAGCAGACAGATAAAGAGTGAGGTAAGACCAGGACAGTTGTGAATCTGGATGATATCACACAGGAGGCTGGATCAATATTGATTCATTCGCCAGCTGAAATTATCAGAAGCGAATATTCCACCTGGTACTGCCAACTGTTGGGCATTTTTATGTTGCAGTTGGAAGAGCAAATATGTGTACCTAACACATAAATATTATAAAAATAACCATATACACAGATATATGCAAATTTCTTATAAAAAAACAGCAACTTATTTTTTTGTTTTATTTTTAGAGATAGGGCGTGGAAACAGGTCCTTCAGCCAACCGAGTCGATGTCGCCTATTGATCACCCATTCTATCCTACACACTGGAAACAATTTACAGAATGCAATTAACCTGCACATCTTTGGAATATGGGAGGACACCGGAGCACCCAGAGAAAGCCCATGCAATTACAGGGCAAACTCTGTACAGATAGCACCCAGAATCAGGATCGAAACCGGGTATCTGTAGGGCAGCAACCCTACTGCTTTGACACTACACAGCCTTATAATTGTTGGAGGAACTCAATGAGCTTGTCAATATCTGGCAATGGAATTCAATTTTCTCAACTAATACTGCCTGATTCATTGAGTTCCTGGAGTACTTTGTGTTTTGATCAAGATTTCAGCTTCTGCAGTTTGTTGTATCTCACTTATTATAAAGAATTTGTCAATGCATAAACACTTCCAAACAATGTGTAATTTGTTGTCTCTGAGTCTGAAATTCAGCACCAATGTCTCACTGCGTACGCCCTCAATGCGCCTCCGGGCCGACAGGCCATTGGTGCGTGGAATTTTCAAACTGTGCAGGATTTTCGGAGCCCCGCACGATGTCGGGACCAGCCCCGCACAACTCCATACATCTCTACATTTCGAAGTTGGACCAGCCCTGCGCGGCCGTATGCCTCAAGCGACCACGTCTCGTTGTGCTAGACGCATGCAATTGCATGCTGGTGGGACAGGACCTTAACTCTCTGGGTGAAAAAGTTTTTTCTCATCTCAGTTTTAAATGGCCTCCCCTTTATTCTTAGACTGTGGCCCTTGGTTCTGGACTCACCCAACATTAACCATATAACCATATAACCATATAACCATATAACCATATAACAATTACAGTACGGAAACAAGCCCTCTCGGCCCTTCCAGTCCGTGCTGACCATTTGTTTTCCCCTAGTCCCATCTACCTGCACTCAGACCATACCCCTCCATTCCCTTCACGTCCATATACCTATCCACTTTACACTTAAATGTTAAAATCGATCCTGCCTCCACCACTTCTGCTGGAAGCTCATTCCACACAGCCACCACCCTCTGAGTAAAGAAGTTCCCCCTCACGTTACCCCGAAACCTCTGTCCCTTAATTCTCATGTCATGCCCTCTTGTTTGAATCTTCCCTTCCCTCAATGGGAAAAACGTATCCACGTCAACTCTGTCTATCCCTTTCATCATTTTAAAGACCTCAATCAAGTCCCCCCTTAACCTTCTGCGCTCCAAAGAATAAAGACCTAACTTGTTCAACCTTTCTCTGTAACATAGTTGCTGGAACCCTGGCAGCATTCTAGTAAATCTCCTCTGTACTCTCTCTATTTTGTTGACATCCTTCCTATAACTAGGCAACCAAAATTGTACACCATACTCTAGAATTGGTCTTACCAATGCCTTGTACAATTTTAACATTACTTCCCTACTCCTATATTCAATGCTCTGATTTATAAAGGCCAGCACACCAAAGGCTTTCTTTACCACCCTATCTACATGCGATTCCACCTTCAGGGAACTATGCACAGTTATTCCTAGATCCCTCTGTTCCACAGCACAGCAAATCAGCATGGATTTATGAAGGGGAAATCCTGCTTGAGTAATCTTCTGGAATTTTTTGAGGATGTGACAAGTAAAATGGATGAAGGAGAGTCAGTGGATGTAGTGTATCTGGACTTTGATAAGGTCCCACACAGGAGATTAGTGGACAAAATTAGTACACATGGTATTGTGGGTAGGGTATTGACATGGATAGATAATTGGTTGGCAGACAGGAGACAAAGAGTAGGAATGAACAGGTCCCTGTCAGAATGGCAGGCAGTGGCGAGTGGAGTGCCGCAAGGCTCAGTGCTGGGGCTGCAACTATTTGCAATATATATTAATGATTTAGGTGATGGAATTAAAAGTAACACTAGCAAATTTGCAGATGACACAAAGCTGGGTGGCATTGTGAAGAGGAGGTTGCAGGTTGACGGACAGGTTGAGTGAGTGGGCAGATGCATGGCAGGTACAGTATAATGTAGATTATGAAAGTGAGGTTATCCATTTTGGCAGCGAGAACAAGGAGGTAGATTATTATCTCAATGGTGTCATATTAGGAAAAAGGGAAGTGCAAAGAGACATGGGTGTGCTTGTACACCAGTCACTGAAAATAAACATGCAGGTACAACAGGCAATGAAGAAAGCTAATGGCATGCTGGCCTTCATAATGAGAGGTGTTGAATATAGGAGTAAAGAGGTCCTTCTGCAGTTGTACAGGGCACTGGTGAGGCCACATCTGGAGTATTATGTGCAGTTATGGCCTCCTAATTTGAGGAAGGACATCTTTGCTATTACCATATTATAACCATATAACAATTACAGCACGGAAACAGGCCCTCTCGGCCCTTCCAGTCCGTGCTGACCATTTGTTTTCCCCTAGTCCCATCTACCTGCACTCAGACCATACCCCTCCATTCCCTTCACGTCCATATACCTATCCACTTTACTCTTAAATGTTAAAATCGATCCTGCCTCCACCACTTCTGCTGGAAGCTCATTCCACACAGCCACCACCCTCTGAGTAAAGAAGTTCCCCCTCACGTTACCCCGGAACCTCTGTCCCTTAATTCTCATGTCATGCCCTCTTGTTTGAATCTTCCCTTCCCTCAATGGGAAAAAACGTATCCACGTCAACTCTGTCTATCCCTTTCATCATTTTAAAGACCTCAATCAAGTCCCCCCTTAACCTTCTGCGCTCCAAAGAATAAAGACCTAACTTGTTCAACCTTTCTCTGTAACATAGTTGCTGGAACCCTGGCAACATTCTAGTAAACCTCCTCTGTACTCTCTCTATTTTGTTGACATCCTTCCTATAACTAGGCGACCAAAATTGTACACCATACTCCAGAATTGGTCTTACCAATGCCTTGTACAATTTTAACATTACTTCCCTACTCCTATATTCAATGCTCTGATTTATAAAGGCCAGCACACCAAAGGCTTTCTTTAGCACTTCACACTTATCAGCATTAAACTCCATCTGCCATCTTTCAGCCCACTTTTCCAAATGGCCCAAATCTCTCTGTAGACTTTGAAAATCTACTTCATTATCCACAACACCACCTATCTTAGTATCATCTGCATACTTACTTATCCAATTTTCCACCCCATCATCCAGATCATTGATGTACATGACAAACAACAGTGGACCCAACACAGATCCCTGAGGCACCCCACTGGTCACCGGCTTCCAACCTGACAAACAGCCATCCACATTGGGAACATTTTTCCTGCATCTAGCTTGTCCAGACCTTTTATGATTTTATATGTTTCCATAAAATCCCCTCTCATCTTTCTAAATTCCAGTGAATACACGCCCAGTCTTCCCAATCTTTCCTCATCTGACAGTCCCGCCATCCTGGGGATTAACCTCGTGAACCTACACTGCACTGCCTCAATAGTAAAAATTGGAAAGAGCCATGGTTTTCAAGGGAAATTGGACACTTGTTTCGAAAAAAGAGAGATATCTACAATAATTATAGGAGGCATGGAGTAAATGAGGTGCTAGAGGAGTATAAAGAATGTAAAAATAATCTTAAGAAAGAAATTAGGAAGGCTAAAAGAAGATATGAGGTTGCTTTGGCAAGAAAGGTGAAAATAAACCTAAAGGGTTTCTACAGCTATATTAATAGCAAACGGATAACGTGGGATAAAATTGGACCATTAGAGAACCAGAATGGACAGCTATCTGCAGAGCCAAAAGAGATGGGGGAGATATTGAACAATTTCTTTTCTTCGGTATTCACCAAGGAGAAGGATATTGAACTCTGTGAGTTAAGGGGAAAAAGTAGAGTAGCTATGGAAACTATGAGATTCAAAGAGGAGGAAGTACTGACACTTTTGAAAAATATAAAAGTGGATAAGTCTCCAGGTCCTGACAGAATATTCCCTAGGACATTGAGGGAAGTTAGTGTGGAAATAGCAGGAGCTATGACAGAAATATTTCAAATGTCATTAGAAACGGGAATAGTGCCGGAGGATTGGCGTATGTTGTTCCATTGTTTAAAAAGGGTTCAAAGAATAAACCTAGCAATTATAGACCTATTAGTTTGACGTCAGTGGTGGGCAAATTAATGGAAAGGATACTTAGAGATAATATATATAAGCATCTGGATAAACAGGGTCTGATCAGGAACAGTCAACATGGATTTGTGCCTGGAAGGTCATGTTTGACAAACCTTCTTGAATTTTTTGAAGCGGTAACTAGGGAAATTGATGAGGGTAAAGCAGTGGGTGTTGTCTATATGGATTTCAGTAAGGCCTTTGACAAGGTTCCCCATGGTAGGTTGGTTAAGAAGGTTCAATCTTTGGGTGTTAATGGCGGAGTAGCAAGATGGATTCACCAGTGGCTGAATGGGAGATGTCAGAGAGTAATGGTGGATGGCTGTTTGTCAGGTTGGAAGCCGGTGACCAGTGGGGTGCCTCAGGGATCTGTGTTGGGTCCACTGTTGTTTGTCATGTACATCAATGATCTGGATGATGGGGTGGAAAATTGGATAAGTAAGTATGCAGATGATACTAAGATAGGTGGTGTTGTGGATAATGAAGTAGATTTTCAAAGTCTACAGAGAGATTTGGGCCATTTGGAAAAGTGGGCTGAAAGATGGCAGATGGAGTTTAATGCTGATAAGTGTGAAGTGCTAAAGAAAGCCTTTGGTGTGCTGGCCTTTATAAATCAGAGCATTGAATATAGGAGTAGGGAAGTAATGTTAAAATTGTACAAGGCATTGGTAAGACCAATTCTGGAGTATGGTGTACAATTTTGGTCGCCTAGTTATAGGAAGGATGTCAACAAAATAGGGAGAGTACAGAGGAGGTTTACTAGAATGTTGCCAGGGTTCCAGCAACTGTGTTACAGAGAAAGGTTGAACAAGTTAGGGCTTTATTCTTTGGAGCGTAGAAGGTTAAGGGGGGACTTGATTGAGGTCTTTAAAATGATGAAAGGGATAGACAGAGTTGACGTGGATACGTTTTTCCCATTGAGGGAAGGGAAGATTCAAACAAGAGGGCATGACATGAGAATTAAGGGACAGAGGTTCCGGGGTAACGTGAGGGGGAACTTCTTTACTCAGAGGGTGGTGGCTGTGTGGAATGAGCTTCCAGCAGAAGTGGTGGAGGCAGGATCGATTTTAACATTTAAGAGTAAAGTGGATAGGTATATGGACGTGAAGGGAATGGAGGGGTATGGTCTGAGTGCAGGTAGATGGGACTAGGGGAAAACAAATGGTCAGCACGGACTGGAAGGGCCGAGAGGGCCTGTTTCCGTGCTGTAATTGTTATATGGTTATAATATGGTAATAGCAAAGATGTCCTTCCTCAAATTAGGAGGCCATAACTGCACATAATACTCCAGATGTGGCCTCACCAGTGCCCTGTACAACTGCAGAAGGACCTCTTTACTCCTATATTCAACACCTCTCATTATGAAGGCCAGCATGCCATTAGCTTTCTTCATTGCCTGTTGTACCTGCATGTTTATTTTCAGTGACTGGTGTACAAGCACACCCATGTCTCTTTGCACTTCCCTTTTTCCTAATATGACACCATTGAGATAATAATCTACCTCCTTGTTCTCGCTGCCAAAATGGATAACCTCACTTTCATAATCTACATTATACTGTACCTGCCATGCATCTGCCCACTCACTCAACCTGTCCGTCAACCTGCAACCTCCTCTTCACAATGCCACCCAGCTTTGTGTCATCTGCAAATTTGCTAGTGTTACTTTTAATTCCATCACCTAAATCATTAATATATATTGCAAATAGTTGCAGCCCCAGCACTGAGCCTTGCAGCACTCCACTCGCCACTAATCTCCTGTGTGGGACCTTATCAAAGTCCAGATACACTACATCCACTGACTCTCCTTCATCCATTTTACTTGTCACATCCTCAAAAAATTCCAGAAGATTACTCAAGCAGGATTTCCCCTTCATAAATCCATGCTGATTTGGACCAATCCTTTTACTGCTATCCAAATGTGCTGTTATTACTTCTTTAATAATTGACCCCAGCTTCATCCCCATCACCGATATCAGGTTAACTGGTCTATAATTCTTCGTTTTCTCTCTCGCTCCTTTCTTGAAAAGTGGAATAACATTAGCGACCCTCCAATCCACAGGAAACTATAAAACATTGGAAAATGATTACTAAAGCATCCACAATTTCTAGAGCCACCTCCTTGAGTACCCTGGGATGCTGAACATCAGGCCCTGAGGATTTATCAGCCTTCAGTCCCACCTGTCCACCCAATACAATTTCTCATCAAATGCAAATTTCTTTCAGTTCCTCTGTCTCCCTAGATCCTCTATCCTCTCGTACATCTGGGAGATTGTTTTTGTCTTCCTTAGTGAAGACAGAACCAAAGTACCTGTTCAACTTTTCTGCCATTTCCTTGGTCCTCAAAATATTTTCACCTGTTTCTGCCTTCAAGGGACCCACGTCTGTCTTTACTAATCTCTTTCTCTCAACATACCTAAAGAAGCTTTTACTATCCTTCTTTATATTCTTGGCCAGCTTACCCTCGTACTTCATCTTTTCACCATGTATTGCCCTTTTTGTTACCTTCTGTTGTCCTTTGAAATTTTCCCAATCCTCTGACTTCCCGCAATTCTTTCCTATGTTATACACCCTTTCTTTTAGTTTTATTCCATCGCTAACTTCCCTTGACAGCCATGGTTGCCTCATATTCCCCTTAAAATCTTTCTTCCTCTTTGATCTCTAAATAATTTTAAATTCCATCAACTGAGAGACCTTGTGCAAGAAATTCAACGCCCACTTGAAACGTGCACAAGCCTGCATTACGGCTGCTTTGCCTTGCGGTTTTTGTTAGCAGGATGCCCATATTAAACCAGGTCATGACTTGTTAAAATGCAACCCGTGGAACAGCGGTGGCTGAAGCCAATATCACAGTCGGGAACTGAGCTAGTTGGCACATTGACTTTCTGTTTGGCCAGAGCTGGGTGCAAGAACAGGCTGAGCTTTGGATGGGTTATAACAGTCCATTGGTTGTGAGCCGAAGAGAACATTCCTGAGCTACATCAATTTTTCCTTAGGTTGGTTTGTTCAGTGCATGGGTCAACTCAATGCAGCTGATGTAACATTCACAACCCAATAGTATGAACATTGAATTACAGTTCATACTATTGGGTTGAACATATGAATAGTATGAACATTGAATTACAGTTCATACTTCTGTGCCCTATAACTCTATGACTTTATTTCAATTACATTGAAATAAAGTCATAGAGTTATAGGGCACAGAAACTGGCCCTTCACCTCAATGCGCCAATGCTGACCAAGATGCCCTGTCTAAGCTAGTCCCATTTGCCCATGTTTGGCCCATATTCCTTTTCCAATCCAGGCACTTGAACCTGTCCAAGTGTCTTTTAAATGTTGTTATTGTATCTGCCACAACCACTTCCTCTGGCAGCTTGTTCTATATACCCACCAGACTGTGTGAAAAGGTTGCCTCTCAGGTTCTTATTAAATCATTTTCCTCTCACATTAAACCTAGGGCTCTCTAGTTCTTGAATCCTGTACTCTTGGAAAAATAATTTGTACATTTACCCTGTCAATTCCCCTCGTGATTGTACACACCTCGGCAAGATCATACATCAGCCTCCTGTGCTCCGAGGAATAACGTTCTAGCCTGCCTAACCTCTCGCAAAACCTCAGACCCTCAAGTCCTGGCAACATTCTTATAAATCATCCCTGCACTCTTTACACCTTAATGATATCTTTGCTACAACAGCGTGACAAATCTGCACAAAATACTCCAAATGCATCCACACCATTGCCTTGTACAACTGCAACAATCTGTCCCAACTCCTACGCTCAATTTAAAGAGAAGGGAAGACCAGCATGACAAAACACTTTTTTATCACAACATCTAACTGCGATCCCCATTTCAGGGATCTTTGTCATTGTATTCCTTGATCTCTCTGTTCCACAAACTCCTCGGGGGCCTATATTCATTGTCTTGGTTTGACCACCAAAAATGTAACCTCATACTTTTCTGAATTAAATTTCATTGGCCATTCCTCAGCTAATCAATATCTCACCGTAAATCTTGTTAACCATCTTCACTGTTTATGGGTACCACTATTTTAGTGTTTTAGTTTTATAGATACAGAACCGAAACAGACCTTGCGGCCCACCCAGTCCGCGCTGATCAGCGGTTCCCGCACGTTCCTACTATCCTACATACACTAGGGACAAATTACACATGCACCATCCAATTGACCTACATACTTGCACGTCTTTGGAGTGTGGGAGGAAACCAAAGATCTCTGAGAAAACCTATGTGTAGAAACTCTATACAGACAGTACTTGTAGTCGGGATCGAACACGGGTCTCTGGTGCTGCAAGGCAGCTACTCTACCGTTGAGCCACCATGCCTCCTGATGGTGTGTCTTCCGCAAACTTACCTATCATTGATTAGTAAGAGTTTCAGGGGCTATGGGGAGAAGGCAGGAGAATGCGGTTGAGAGAGAAAGGTAGATCAGCTATGATTGAAAGGCGGAGTAAACTTGTTGGGCCGAATGGCCTAATTCTGCTCATAGAATTTATGAACTTAAGAACTTATACCTTGTACATTCTCATCAAATTGTTGATATAGATGTCAAAGAATAATAGGCTCAGCACTGATCCCTGAGGCGCACCACTAGTCCAGTCTGAAGAACAACTATCCACTGTCACACTCTGCTTCCTACCATTAAGCCAATTCTGTGTTAAGTTAGCCACCTCTGCCAGGATCCCATGCAATCTAACCTCCCAGAGCAGCCCAGCAAGCAAAACTTTTTCAAATACCTTGCTGGAGTTCATATAAACTCATCTACTGCCTTACCATCATCAAACTTCTTGTTTACTAAAAAACTCAACGACATTCTTGTGACACGATCTCACACACACAACACCATTGCTGACAATACCTGATCAGCCCATCTTTCCAAATGCATATGTATCTTATCTATCAGAATCCTCTCTTGTAACTTTCCTACCACAAATTTTAGGTTTTATAGTTCCCAGGTTTATTTGCAGCCCTTCTTAAGTAGAGGTACAACATTAGCCACCCTCAGGTCTTCTGGCACACCCATATCTAATGATGATTCATATATCTCAGCCAGGACTCCTACAATTTATTCTCTAACTTTGCACAGAGATTTCGGATTTATCTGATTAAGCTGGGAGATTTATCTACTATCAGTCAAAGGACATTCAGTACCTCCTCCATTATAATACGGACTGTCCTCAATACATTCTCCTAAGTTCTCTCTTTCTCTCCTGTCTCTTTCCACAGTCAAAAAAAAAAATCAGAGGAGAAATATTCTTTGAGGACCTTCGCCATCTCCTGCAGCTCTATACATGGCTGGCCACTTTGGTTTCTGAGAGCCACTATTATCTCCCACGTTACACTGTTTTGCATTAATAGTCATAAAATCTCTTTGGATTCTCCTTTATCTCATCTGGCAGAGCTATATCAAACCGCATTTTTGGCCTTGTGATTTATTTTCTTTTGTGTGCTCTTCATTCCCCCTATACTATAGAGATACACGTGATCCAAGTAGCTTTTGCCTGTCCCATGCCTCCTTGTTTTTCCTGATCAGAGTCTCAATTTATATCTTCAGCCAGGCTCTCTTACTCTTATCTGCCTTCCCTTCACTCTGCCTTACCTTGAACTCTCCCCATCACACATTTAAAAGCATCCCACTTTCCAGATGTACTTTCATCTTATGCAAGTTCCTATCTAATACCATCAAACTTTGCCTTGTACCAGTTTATAACTTTAACTCCTGGACCAGTTCTGTCCTTATCCATAACTATTTTAAAGCTGATCGAACCGTGGCTGCTGGTCCCAAAAGGTTTGCCCACTGACACTTCATTCACTGGTCCTTTCCAATTCCCTGAGAGTAGGGGAAATATTTCCAGTATCAGATAATCCATAACCCTGGCGTTATCTTCTCACATACAATTACCTGTCCACCTAACTTTCTTCCCCTTTCATTTACCTTTCCCATCCCTTTCTCCACTCCTTACTTCCCATCTGTCCACACTTCATTTGGTTCCACCTAACCTAACATTCTGTCACACCTCTCCCATGCATTGCTAAATACTGCCATCCCTCCTAGTGCCTGAACCCAAAATGTCAACTTCAATTTTTGTCTCAACAAATGCTGCTTTACCCTTTAGCTCTTCGAGTGAAACATTCTTCATTTTCGATTAAAGCAACTACAGTCTCTTTACTTCTGTCACATAGCATGTGCTCTGCCAATTGTATCTGCTATTTTTTCTTACAATCAGATTTCCACACCACATAGCGAGCTTTTATAAATCTGTTCATTATACTGTTTAGCACCAAGGCATTGAGCCTTGTGAAGTGTCCCATTGATCTCATTGCACTGTTGTCGAATTGTATGTCTACATTGTTTTATGGTGATACCAATAACTGCAGACCAACAAACAGTTGCTTTTGATATTATTTCAAGTGATTTTATTTTTCAAAGAATTGTGATAATCTTTGAATTCTAACACAGTTGTGGAGATAGCTGCCATAACAGAAGTGATTGAGTTATAGTCAGTGAATATCAATCTGTGCTAATATTTTTTTGCTAAAAATAAATAGCATCTGCCAAAGATTTTCATCCATCTATCAAATTAAACTGCCTAATTTTTAATTAGGATCGCTTGATTCAGGATCAAAATATTACACCAAATTGGCAGGAGTCATCAGTATTCATCTGCAAATATTACTTTCAGCTGCACGGGTCTATCCATCCATATTGTCAGTCTAATCAGTGGCACAGAAACTCCGTAGAAATGAACCATAAACTTGCACTGCTAGTCTATTCTACAACAACACCCACGATACACAGATTGAATCCCAGGTGAAGTTTTGAGTTGACAATCTGCTCAACATGCTAAAGTATTCTTAATCTTGAAATTCAGTTAAGACTCCAATGCAAAGATTATCAACCTTTCCCATATGGCATCAATTTATCAGTCCTGAATCAACTAAAATAAACTCATCCCACATTATATCACTGGGCTGATGTTAATCCATATTCTCAAGAAACAGTACAACTTTAAACATAATTTCTTCAACCCCTCACCCCCGGCCCCACCCTATGGCACAGCAGGTAGTGCAGCTGCTGCACAGCTCCAGTGACCTTGGTTTGATACTGAGATGGAGTGCTGAATATGTGGAATTCGTACATTCATCCTGTGCCGTTGTGGGTTTCCTTCAAATGCTCTGGATTCCGCCCATGTTCCGCAGATGTGAAGGCATATGAGTGAGAATAGGTTGCAAGGAATAAGTGGTGGGAATGCATTTTTTTGTGATTTTCAGTGATGCATGAATGACTGAAAGGTGGAGGATCAATGCGTGGCTAAAGGACTGGTGCAGAGCGCAGAGATTCAAGTTTCTGGATCATTGGGACCTCTTTTGGGGAAGGTGTGACCTGTACAAAAAGGACGGGTTGCACTTGAACCCGAGGGGAACCAATATCCTGGCGGGGAGATTTGCAAAGGCTACTGGGGAGACTTTAAACTAGATCGGTTGGGGGGAGGGACTCAAATAGAGAAGGCAAGTAGTCCGTTTGTGAGGCAGGAGGCAGAGAAGAGAAGCAGTCAGATGCAACACGTAGGAAGGAAAGAAGAAAAAAATAACAAACGGAGAATAAGAAGTGGAGGTTTTCTTAAATGTGTGAGCAGAGAGACAGAGGGGTGTAAAATGAGGATAGGAGGTAGCAAGGTGAAAAGTGGCAGGAAAACAAATCCAGGGCAAAAATCTAAAAGGGCCACTTTTCAACATAATTGTAAAAGGGTTGTAAAAAGAATGTTGTAAAAACAAGCCTGAAGGCTTTGTGTCTCAATGCGAGGAGCATTCGTAATAAGGTGGATGAGTTGAATGTGCAGATAGCTATTAATAATTATGATATAGTTGGGATCACGGAGACATGGCTCCAGGGTGACCAAGGCTGGGAGCTGAACATCCAGGGATATTCAATATTCAGGAAGGATAGATAGAGAGGAAAAGGAGGTGGGGTAGCATTGCTGGCTAGAGCGGAGATTAACGCAATAGAAAGGAATGACATTAGCTTGGAGGATGTGGAATCGATATGGGTGGAGCTGCTAAACACTAAGGGGCAGAAAACGCTAGTGGGTGTTGTGTACAGGCCACCTAACAGTAGTAGTGGAGTTGGGGATGGCATCAAACAGGAAATTAGAAATGCGTGCAACGAAGGTAAAACCGTTATAATGGGTGACTTCAATCTACATATAGATTGGGTGAATAAAATTGGCAGGGGTGCTGAGGAAGAGGATTTCTTGGAATGTATGCGGGATAGTTTTCTAAACCAACATGTGGAGGAACCAACGAGAGAGCAGACTATTCTAGACTGGATATTGAGTAATGAGGAAGGGTTAGTTAGCAGCCTTGTTGTTCGTGGCCCCTTGGGCAAGAGTGACCATAATATGGTTGAGTTCTTCATTAGGATGGAGAGTGACATTGTTAATTCAGAAACACGTTTGAGGGTATGAGACGTGAATTGGCCAAGATCGACTGGCAATTGATTCTTGAAGGGTTGACGGTGGATATGCAATGGATATATTTAAAGACTGCATGGATGAACTACAACAATTGTTCATCCCAGTATGGCAAAAGAATAAATCAGGGAAGGTGGCGCATCCGTGGATAACGAGGGAAATCAGGGATAGTATCAAAGAAAAAGATGAAGCGTACAAATTAGCCAGAAAAAGCAGCCTACCAGAGGACTGGGAGAAATTCAGAGACCAACAGAGGAGGACAAAGGGCTTAATTAGGAAAGGGAAAATGGAGTATGAAAGAAAACCGGCAGGAAACATAAAAACTGACTGCAAAAGTTTTTATCAATATGTGAAGCGCAAAAGATTAGTTAAAACAAATGTAGGTCCCTTGCAGTCAGAAACGCGTGAATTGATCATGGGGAACAAGGACATGGCAGACCAATTGAATAACTACTTTGGTTCTGTCTTCACTAAGGAAGACATAAATAATTTGCTGGAAATAGGAGGGGATCGCGGGTCAAATGAGATGAAGGAAATGAGTGAAATCCAGGTTAGCCGGAATGTGGTGTTTGACGAATCATGTCTGATGAATCTTATTGAATTTTTTGAGGATGTAACTAGTAGAGTGGATAAGGGAGAAGCAGTGGATGTGTTATATCTGGACTTTCAGAAGGCTTTCGACAAGGTCCCACACAAGAGATTGGTATACAAACTTAAAGCACACGGTATTGGTGGTTTAGTATTGATGTGGATAGAGAACTGGCTGGCAGACAGGAAGCAAAGAGTAGGAGTGAACGGGTCCTTTTCAGGATGGCAGACAGTGACTAGTGGGGTGCCGCAAGGCTCAGTGCTGGAACCCCAGCTATTTACAATATACATTAATGATTTGGACGAGGGAATTAAATGCAACATCTCGAAGTTTACAGATGACACGAAGCTGGGGGGCAGTGTTAGCTGTGAGGAGGATGCTAGGAGGCTGCAGGATGACTTGGATAGACTGGGTGAGTGGGCAAATGCATGGCAGATGCAGTATAATGTGGATAAATGTGAGGTTATCCACTTTGGTGGCAAAAACAGGAAGGTAGACTATTATTTGAATGGTGACCGATTAGGAAAAGGGGAGATGCAGCGAGACCTGGGTGTCATGGTACACCAGTCATTGAAAGTAGGCATGCAGGTGCAGCAGGCTGCGAATAAAGCAAATGGTATGGTGGCATTCATATCAAAAGGATTTGAGTACAAGAGCAGGGAGTTTCTACTGCAGTTGTACAGGGTCTTGGTGGGGCCACACCTGGAGTATTGCGTACAGTTTTGGTCTCCTAATCTGAGGAAAGACATTTTTACCATAGAGGGAGTACAGAGAAAGTTCACCAGACTGATTCCTGGGATGGCACGACTTCCATATGAAGAAAGACTGGATAGACTCGGCTTGTACTCGCTGGAATTTAGAAGATTGAGGGGTGATCTCATAGAGACTTACAAAATTCTTAAGGGGTTGGACAGGCTAGATGCAGGAAGATTGTTCCCGATGTTGGAATGGCATGACACCCAGGAAGTCCAGGACAAGAGGTCACAGTTTAAGGATAAGGGGGAAGTCTTTTAGGACTGAGATGAGAAAATCGTTTTTCACACAGAGAGTGGTAAATCTGTGGCATTCTGCCACAGAAGGTAGTTGAGGCCAGTTCGTTGGCCATATTTAAGAGGGAGTTGGATGTGGCCCTTGTGGCTGAAGGGACCGGGGGGTATGGAGAGAAGGCAGGTACAGGGTACTGAGCTGGATGATCAGCCATGATCATATTGAATGGCGGTGCAGGCTCGAAGGGTCGAATGGCCTGCTCCTGCACCTAATTTCTATGTTTCTATGATATGTCTGAACAATTCTCAGTCCAGTGCAGGGAATGTGTACTGTTCCTCCATTGACCTTTCCCAGGCCAACAGCTCCAGTTCTGAGGATTAATTTACACTCAGTGAACTACATTGGGTAAGCTGCCCCATTCCTAGGGCCAACACCAGGCTCCTGAAATCTATAGTACTAAAAGTCTGATCTTGACCACTTCCTGTTGTCCTGTATATTGATTTTAGAAAAAAAATCTGCCACTTACGGTTGTGATTTTTGGCCATCTTACTCATAGTCCCCCTCCTCTGCGCAGGACAATAGGATTTTTCCCATTGATGAAAAATTAAAGTTATTCCTATTTTTAAAATGTTGAGATTCTCTCTCCTGAAGGCCATGCCCCTTCCGGAGGGACTATAAAATCCAGAAGTGTGGAGGTGCCTCAGTTCTCTGCAAGATGGGGGGAGCGAGAGGTAGCAATCCTCAGTCTGAGCTGTGATTAACACTGAACACATGTCTACTAAACTGTGAGTGGTTTTACTGACCTGTCAGTGCCCTTAATGTGGTTTAAAAATGTTGTTTGAAAATGCAAAAGTGAGTTTTGGTTTGAAAGTGCTAAAGCTGTGTTGCCTTTGATTTTGAAAGTGCTAAAGCAAGCTGTGTTGCCTTTGGTTTTGAAAGTGCTAAAGCAAGTTGTGTTGCCTTTGGTTTTGAAAGTGCTAAAGCAAGCTGTGTTGCCTTTGGTTTTGAAAGTGCTAAAGCAAGCTACCTTGCTTTTGGTTTTGAACGTGCTAAAGCAAGCTGCCTTGCTTTTGGTTTTGAAAGTGCAAAGCAAGTTGTCTTGCCTTTGGTTTTGAAAGTGCTAAAGCGAGCTGCCTTGCCTTTGGTTTTGAAAGTGCTAAAGCGAGCTGCCTTGCCTTTGGTTTTGAAAGTGCTAAAGCGAGCTGCCTTGCCTTTGGTTTTGAAAGTGCTAAAGCGAGATGCTTTTGGTTTTGAAAGTGCTAAATTGCGCTGCCTTGCCTTTGGCTTTGAAAGTGCTAAAGCGAGCTGCCTTGTCTTTGGTTTTAAAAGTGCTAATGCCAGCTGCCTTGCCTAATTAGAGCTGCCTTGCCTAATTAGAGCTGCCTTGCCTAATTAGAGCTGCCTTGCCTAATTAGAGCTGCCTTGCCTAATTAAATCCGCCTTGCCTATCTTGCCTTCTATATAATTAAAAGTGTAATCTTGACCCTGTTTGCACTTTATATTGATTTTGGTAAAAACGCTACCATGTACGGCTGTGATTTATGACCATCTTACTCAGAATCCCCCTCTGCTCATCAGGTGCCGAGGAATTTTCCCATTGATGAAAAATAAAAGATTCTTAGTGTTTAAAAAATGTTGTGATTCTCTCTCCTGTCAATCACGCCATGAAGGCCACACCCCTTCTGGTGGGAGGGGCAGGGACTATCAAAACCCGGAAGTGTGGGCGTGGCTCAGTCTCTGAAATATGGGGGAGGGAGATGTCATGACTCGCTGTCGTTAGTGGCCTTGCACCCTGCTTGAAATGGTATGAAACTGCATTTGAATTTGGTGTCCTTGCACCCTGCTTGAAATGGAATTTCAAGGAATAGCCGTGAGTCAACTGCGAGCCCACCAGCCGTGAGTGAGTGATCTGCCAGCACAGCAGGCTTGAGTGACTGAGCCGCCAGCCCAAGACTCCATTCGGCCCACAATGTCCATACTAGTCCTCTGGAAACCAGTCCCTTCAGCACACAACGCCCGTACTAGTGCTCCAGAAAGCGCCCCCCCCCCCCCCCCAACTGGCCACCAGTATCCAACATTGGAATTGGTGGAGGTGTAATATTGCATTGGGGACCAGCCCTCCCATGTGAAGCTGGGACCCAACGTGTCCCACTTATAGTGGATACTATATTTGGACCTCTATTGTGGAAAATAAAACTACCACATCACAGAAGAAAAGAGTCAAAGCTACAGTAAAGAAAGCATCATCATCGGCGGTCACTCGAAACGAGTATGACTGTCCTCTCCATAGGGTCATCTATTTGTAGGTCTGCAAATGTCTGTAGAAGCCGATCCGTGATCCACACACCTTGGTTCATCGTGGGCAGTGGAGACTGGCGGTGGTCGGTAGTCGTCGAGCCCCCTTCTCTCTCTCCTTACGGTGCTGTTGCTTTATCTCTGTGACACGGCGTAGTTCCAGTTCGTGAAGTGCAGCTCCTTCCTGCACGGATATCTTCCAGGAGTGCCTGTCCAGTGCAGTGTGCTCCCAGTTGCTTGATGTGATGTGGAATTTCTTCAGACTGTTCTTGATGTTGTCCTTGAAGCATTTCTTTGGTCCACCGGAGGCTCGCCAACCTTCCTTCAATAGAGAGTACAGGATTTGTTTAGGGAGATGTGTGTTGGACATGCGGATGACACGGCCAATCCATCAAAGTTGGTGCTGCATTATTGTGGTGGTGATGCTGGTCATGTTGGCTTCCTCCAAAACACTGATGTTGGTGCGTTTGTCCTCCCAGCTGATCCTCAGAATCTTTTGTAAGGATCTTTGATGGTATTGTTCCAGGGCTCTCAGGTGCCTGCTGTAGGTGGTCCATGACTCAGCTCCATACAACAGGATGGAGAGGACAAAGGCTCTGTGGACCAGCTGTTTTGTTTGGGCCTTTAGGTCTCGGTCTTCAAAGACTTTTTTCCTGAGTCTGGCGTAGGCTTCGCTGGCACAACTCACGCGATGGTTGTCTTCAGAGTTTATGTCAGCTTTTGAGGAAAGAATGCTGCCAAGATAGGGGAAATGGTTAACGTTTTCAAGAGTGGTGTGGTCCACTTTTATAGTGGGCTGGGTAAACAGCTGGTTGGGTGGAGGTTCATGTGGGACCTGGATCGTCTTGATATTTAAGGCTAGGCCCATGGCTATGTATGCCTTGGCAAAGGCATTCATGATACCCTGGAGGTCTTTACAGCAACCCCAATGACTCATGAGAGCTGAAAATAGAGAAAGAAGCTGGTGGGATAGTACTGAGAACCTTGAGTGCACGGGCAAGAGTGGAAGGAACAGACTACCTCACAGATTATCTATTTGACTGCCCATCCATGTAAGAGTCTGTGATTTCAGAAGAAGAAAGAAGGAAGAAGAAGAGGGAGCAGGAAGAGGAAGAAAGGGAAGAGGAGCAGGAAGAGGAGCAGGAGCAGGAAGAGGTGCAGGAAGAGGTGCAGGAAGAGGAAGAGGAGGAAGAGGAGCAGGAAGAGGAAGTAGAGGAAGAGGGGTAAGAAGAAGAAGAGGAGCAGGAAGAGGAAGAAGAGCAGAAGGAGGGAGGAGGGAGGAGGAGAAAATAAAAGAAGAGAGAGGAAAGAAGAAGAGTCATGGGTAAGGCAAATGGAATCATGAATAATACCCTAGCATAGATTGAGAAATCGCAAACATATCGATAACAAAGGTTAGGACTAAAAGGGTCCTTCTTTCAGATTGGTAGACTATAACTGATGGGCTACTACATGGATCAGTGCTTGGGGCTCAAGTATTCACAACTTTTATCAATCATTCGGCTGTGAGAACAATATATAAAACTTCTAAAGACACAGATTTTTGGACTAATTCAATGGGTCAGGCAACATCTCAGGAGAATATGGATATGTGACATTTCAGACCGGGTCCCTTTATCAGACTAAATATGGATCAGGACCCTTCTAAGATTCAGATAGGTGACTTTTCATATTGGGACCCTTCAAATTTCTAAGTTCGCTAATGGCAAAAACATAAGTAAGAATGTGTGTAATGATGGGAATTCAAAGGGACATTAAGGAAATATGGCATGCCTCAAAATACTCTTACCAATTGCTCTAGATGCAATATGGAATGTTTCTTATCAGGATGCATCACAGCTTGGTTTGGCAACTGCTCTGCGCAAAGCAGCAAGGCATTTCAAAGGTGCAGCTGCAGCCTAACTCATCATGCAAGCCAGCTTCCCCCCAATGACTATCTGCACTTCAAGCTGCCTTGGAAAAGCTGCCAGCATCATCAAGGACTACTCACAGTCTGATGATTCTCTCTTCTTCCTACTTCCATCCGGTACAGGATATAAACGTTTGCAAGCACGTACCACTGGATTCAAGGGCTGCTTTGTCCCTGCTGTTATCAGACTCTTGAATCATAATCATAATAATCATAATCATCCTTTATTAGCCAAGTATGTGTTGCAACATAGGAGGAATTTGATTTGCCATACAGTCATACCAATAAAATGCAACAAGATAGACAAAATACATTATAACATAAGCATCCACCACTGTGACACCTCCACATTCCATTCTTTGCTCTCCCGTGGTCAGGGGCCTCGAGCCTTCTGTTGACGGGAAGATCTTGGCTCCTGTAGCAGGCGATCGGACCCCGGGATGGGGCTAGTCAAACCTTCTGCGACTTGGAACTTCCCGACATCAGTCTCTACCCGAGACTGCAAAGTCCTCGATGTTGAAACCTGCAGGGTTGACGTGTCTATCCCAGGCAATGGATCGCAGGCTCCGATGGCAAGTCCATGACCTAGCAGTGGGGCTCAAAGCCAGTCTCGAGCAAGGCCGCCAGCTCCATGTTGTTCGGCCGCAGAGCGACCAGAGATATGATCCGGAAAACAATCGCATCTCTGGCAAGGTAAGAGATTGAAAAGGGTTTCCTCGACCCCCTCCCCCACCCCCCACATAAAACAAACCAGAGAACATTAACATATACATTTAAAACACTAAAAATAACAAAAAAGACTAAAGGATAGACAGACCGTTGGCGAGGCTGCCATCGCTGACGGATGGATGTCATGTAAGAAGGATATATTACTGATTCCCCCCAAACTACCTCAGTGCATTCTTTTTTTCATCTGCATTTTCTCTGTAGCAGTAACACCATATTCAAAACTCTGTTTCTATTTTTCTTATTGAACTATCTGTTGGTATTGGGTATTGGTTTCTAATGGTACTGTCCCAATTAGGCGACTTTTCAGACATCTGCCGGCGACTGTCAAGTTGCTGACAGCCGCCAGAAAAACCGGCAACTGGAATGGCAACTATCAGAGTGGAACACACATGCACACAAACACATCGCAAAGGTGGGGGATAGGGCA
This sequence comes from Okamejei kenojei, assembly GCA_035221665.1. Lineage (NCBI taxonomy): Eukaryota > Metazoa > Chordata > Chondrichthyes > Rajiformes > Rajidae > Okamejei > Okamejei kenojei. The sequence continues at coordinate 95,647,926 of CM069131.1, forward strand.
AGCGGAAGGAATGCAGTCTGAAATTCACACAGTGCAAAGCCAAGGTGATACAGACACACACCGCGATGAACAGGAAGGTTGGTGCTGTAATTAGGACGTGTATGTTGGTGCCGTAATTAAGACATGTACGTTGATGCTGTAATTAAGACAGTGTACAGTAAGTCCTTTAAAAGAGGGGGGATGGAGGGTGGGTGGGGGGGATGAAGGAGGGAGAAGGAGTGGAGACAACTTTTAAGAAGCCAGAGATGCACGGCTGTGAAACTCGGCAGACATTTAACATTACCAGTCGGTTATATTGGTTCTGAAAACTACTGCTTACGTTTTTTTTCCACAATGAGCCAATGAAATTCACTGGTCAGCACCGGCTACAACCTACAATAACCTATGAGAACCTTCGACCTCCTGGCAACCCACTAGGACTTCCTGGTGACCCACCTATTGCATGAGAATTCTCACTATTCTCCATGGCGATTTCATTCTAGTCGCCGCTACTTTTTCAACATGTTGACAAATTTGCAGCGACCACCATGAGGCCGCGACTAGTTCCCAGAATGCAGGAACTCTTCACAACCATGAAAGAGGCTCCCCAGCAACCACCCGCGAACATGTGGCGACCATGTGGCGACTGCATAGTCTCCTGCAGTCGCCTAAAAAGCCGCCTAAGTGGGACAGGCCCATTAGTGTCATATGTACAGTGAAAAACTTAGTTTGCATGATATTCATTCAAATCATACTATATTCTTGTCTAAAGTTGACACAAAATGCGGGAGTAACTCAGCAGGACAGACAGCATCTCTGGAGAGAAGGAATGGGTGACTTTTTGGGTTTGGTCGATGCCAGTCTGAAGAAAGGTCTTGACCCGAATCTCCAATGATTTCTATCATCAGCAGCACATTGAAAACCAGGACAGGCAGGCATATGGAGACAGCAAAACAGTAATGTCAGGCAGAGGTGCAAGTCATACATATTACTGAAAACATAATGGATCTGAATGATACCTGGAAAGATGTAACTAAGATTCACTGTACCTGGAAGTGTCCAGTACAATTTTGCAATGGACAAGTGAATAAAACCATGTAATCCACATGAAATGGATTTTCTGCATGATTTGCACATTAAACTTGATTGTCATGCAGGCCAATTTCTTGGCTCCTGTTGACTGAAAGCACCCTGCTGAAAGCTCCAATTATCTTTCAAGGCTTGAAACATACACCTTATTCTATTATACCGTAGATTTGATAGAAGATACACAACTGCCAAATTCATTTTTTCCTAATGTCCACGATGGTTGTGAATTTGCAGCCTCAGAATTCCTTTGCAGCTTTTGTAAAAGATGTGTTGCAATGAGTGTATGATTAATGGGGGAAAAAACAGTTCTGAAAATAGGACATTAGGGAGGCGGTTCAGCAAAAAGCAAGTGAGCGTTTCTGGAGAAGTGACAATTTTGTGGGCTTAGCTTTAACAGTGATAGAAGTTCAGATCTACAATCCAAGGCAACAACCACCAAGCATGTATTCCTATAAAAACACATTGTAAATGACATTCACTATTGTACAGAAGGAGGCGCGTGGATGAATATCAATCATTTTTTTATAACATTTACTCACAATATGAATTGCATATTGTTTGAATCCAGGGAAAAAGAGAGTGTGGGAGATTAAAATGGAAACTAGTTATCAGCGCCAAATTCCTCTCTCAAGAAGTTGTAGGTTTCAGGAAGCTCTTGCAATAGAAATATGTGCAACTGTTAATATTCTTAGACACAAGCGGATGTATAAACACTGAAGTTGGCAATTAACCCTCATGCTTCATAGACACCTCTAGGAAATTCAAGAGTCATTGAAATGACTAGTGGACCTGTCGCCGAAAAACCTGCGACTGGACCCCCCCACGACAATGTCTACAACAATGTCAACAACAACCTACCTCCTAGTCGACGTCAAGCTACGGCAAGCTACCGACAACCGGCGAACATTAGGACGTCCACCTACGACTACACCTACGACAACCTACGTCCACCCGCGACAAGCTACGACAAGGTAAGACAATTCAGTCGCCGGTACCTGTCACCAGTTGACGTAGGTTGATGTAAGTAATAGCCAATAGAATTCACCGGTCAGCACCGGCAACAACCTACGTCATCCTGGCGACAACCTACGTTAACCTGGCGGCAACCTACCATAGCACCTACGTCAGGAGAATTAATAGAAACATAGAAACATAGAAACATAGAAAATGGGAGCAGGAGGAGGCCATTCGGCCCTTCGAGCCAACGCCGCCATTCATTGTGATCATGGCTGATCGTCCCCTATCAATAACCATGTTTAGCATTCAATAACCCGTGCCTGCTTTCTCCCCATATCCCTTGACTGCACTAGGCCCTAGAGCTCTATCTAACTCTCTCTTAAATCCATCCAGTGACTTGGCCTCCATTGCCCTCTGTGGCAGGGAATTCCATAAATTCACAACTCTCTGGATGAAAACGTTTTTTTCTCACCTCTGCCTTAAATGACCTCCCCTTTATTCTAAGACTGTGCCCCCCTGGTTCTGGACTCGCCCAACTTTGGGAACATTTTTCCTGCATCCAGCTTGTCCAGTCATTTGATAATTTTATATGTTTCTATAAGATCCCCCCTCATCCTTCTAAACTCCACTGAATACAAGCCTAGTCTTTTCAATCTTTCCTCATATGACAGTCCCGCCATCCCAGGGATCAATCTCGTGAACCTACGCTGCACTGTCTCAATCACAAGGATGTCCTTCCTCAAATTAGGAGACCAAAACTGTACACAATACTCCAGATGTGGTCTCACCAGAGCCCTATACAACTGCAGAAGAACCTCTTTACTCCTATACTGAAATCCTCTGAAAGTCAAGATATGCTTATATGCGTCAAACCCACTGTCGCCGAATAAATTTCAACATGACTCTTTACGCGACTGAGTACTCACGACCATACAGGCGACACCTCGGCGACCACCGGAGAACATGTGGCGACAGCCAAGTCACCTGTAGTCGCCTAAAAATTTGCCTGTGGGACAGGCCCATTAATGTGGTTTTATCACATGTACTGTGAACAGAAATGCTGAATACTCTTGTATGACTATAATCATGTCCTACAAAACAGATCAAGCACATTATTATTATTCCATTCTTCAGGATGAATTTCCATTAGGAATCTACCAGGAATTTCAGTGCAACGAGATTCCATCAATAACTAATTTTCCTGGATGACTTCAATATTTTCATCAGACTCAGAGCAACAGGATGAAGTACTACACAGATTCATCCACATTTGGCAGAAACTTTATTTCCGTCTCTTTACGAATCTAGCGTATTTTTTATTGTAACTTTATTCCTTTTTTAAACTTTTGTTGACCAAGCTGAATACATTATCACTCAACAAGTTGTCTTGTTACTGCCTGGCAACTCAATTACATCCTGACAAGATAACTTGTCAGCAGCAATCTAATGGCTCAGAATAATGCTTAAATTATAGTAACAGAATAACTGTCAAACCCACTATTATAAACAAGATCAGATCTCTTAGATGATTGAGCAAGAGTGGCGGAGGAGAAAATAATCCCCGTTGCTTGCATGGACTGACTATTGTCAAAGGAGAGTTTCAACAGAGCAGTAAAGGAGCATTGGCTCAAAGCATTTAGATGAAGCCCTGAGCACAAAGACAGTGGGGACAGAAATTAATTTGGACAAATTCAAATACACAGATGAAAGCATTTTACGGCTGCTTCTGTATACCTTGGTGCCTGTCACGAACAAAATATTCACTTTATCTGGGCAAGATTTTTGTTTCGTTTCCCGGACCAAACACGTTGACATGTAGACAAGACAGGAAATTTCAAAATTTATCATCATTGAGATTTTGTATCATGCTGGTCTGAAAAATAGCAGTTGTTGTTCGTTCACAGAAGAATTAGGTATTCCAGATTAGAAGTCTCAAAAGCACTTTTACCTTAAAGGGACAATCAAAATAAACCTGCATTCATAATTGGACATCTGACAATAGACAATAGGAGCAGGAGTGGGCCATTCGGCCCTTCAAGCCAGCACCGCCATTCAATGTGATCATGGCTGACCGTTCCTGCCTTCTTCCCATGTCCCCTGACTCCATTATCTTTAAGAGCCCTATCTAGCACTCTCTTGAAAATATCCAGAGAACCGGCCTCCACCGCCCTCTGAGGCAGAGAATTCCACAGACTCACCACTCTCTGTGAGAAAAAGTGTTTCCTCATCTCCGTTCTAAATGGCTAACTCCTTATTCTTAAACTGTGGCTCCTGGTTCTGGACTCCCCCAACATCAGGAACATGTTTCCTGCCTCTAGTGTGTCCCAGCCCTTAACAATCTTATATGTTTCAATGAGATCCCCTCCCATCCTTCTAAACTCCAGAGTGTACAAGCCCAGCTGCTCCATTCTTTCAGCATATGACAGTCCCTCCATCCCGGGAATTAACTTTGTAAACCTACGCTGCACTCCCTCAATAGCAAGAATGTCCTTCCTCAAATTAGGGGACCAAAACTGCTAATAATACTCCAGGTGTGGACTCACTAGGGTACTGTACAACTGCAGAAGGACCTCTTTGCTCCTATATTCGATTCCTCTTGTTATAAAGGCCAACATGCCATTTGCTTTCTTCACTGCCTGCTGTACCTGCATCCTTACTTTCATAGACTGATGTACAAGGACCCCCAGATCACGTTGTACTTCCCCTTTTCCCAACTTGACGCCATTTACAAAGTAATCTGCCTTCCTGTTTTTGCTCCCAAAGTGGATAACCTCACATTTATCCGCATTAAACTTCATCTGCCATGCATCTGCCCATTCCCCCAACCTGTCCAAGTCACCCTGCATTCTCATAGCATCCTCCTCACAGTTCACACTGCCACCCAGCTTTGTGTCATCTACAAATTTGCTAATGTTACTTTGAATCCCTTCATCCAAATCATTGATGTATATTGTAAATAGCTGCGGTCCCAGCACTGAGCCTTGCGGTACCCCAATAGTCACTGCCTGCCATTCTGAAAGGGACCTGTTAAACCCTACTATTTGTTTCCTGTCTGCCAACCACTTCTCTATCCATGTCAGCACACTACCCCCATTACCATGTGCCCTAATTTTGCCCACTAATCTCCTATGTGGGACCTTATCAAATGCTTTCCGATCATCCAGGTACACTCCATCCACTGGATCTCCCTTGTCCATTTTCCTAGTTACATCTTCAAAAAATTCCAGAAGATTAGTCAAGCATGATTTCCCCTTCATAAATCCATGCTGACTCGGACCGATCCTGTTACTGTTATCCAAATGTGCGGCTATCTCATCTTTTATAATTGACTCCAGCATCTTCCCCACCACCGATGTCAGGCTAACTGGTCTATAATTCCCTGTTTTCTCTCTCCTGCCTTTCTTAAAAAGTGGGATAACATTAGCTACCCTCCAATTCTCTTCACATACCTAAAGAAGCTTTTATTGTCCTGCTTTATATTCTTGGCTAGCTTACCTTCGTACCTCATCATTTCTCCCCGTATTGTATTTTTGGTTATCTTCTGTTGTTCTTTAAACATTACCCAATCCTCTTGCTTCCCGCTCATCTTTGCTACATTGTACTTCTTCGCTTTAATTTTTATACTGTCCCTGACGTCCCTTGTCAGCCATGGTCGTCCCTTTCTCCCCTTGGAATCTTTCTTCCTCCTAGGAATGAACTGATCCTGCACTTTCTGTATTATTCCTAGAAACACCTGCCATTTTTGTTCCACTGTCATCCCTGCTAGTGTATCTTTCATCTGTAGTGTTTATTCATCTTCACCTTCCATTCTCAACACACAAGTATTCATTAGTAGGAAGAACCATCTTCTCTCAATATGCATTTGATGGTGGAGCATCAAAGCATTTTTCCAATGGTCAATTTCAGATAGGATGGAGGCTCTCATTACTCTTTCATTCATACGTGGTCTCAGCTTTCAAGGGTCACACCACCATGAGAGATGGATTGCATAGGCAAGGTCTATCCATTGCTCAAATGGTTGATCACTCTGCACAGAATTCCAGATACTAGGAGCCAAGTGGACAATCACAACACAACACAGCATTGCATAATCTGATCATTGGCTGCTAGTCATGACGGCAGGGCCAGTGGGGGGTGAAGACACACAAAGTGGGACAAGATGTGCTGCAGCAAGAAAACACGGGCAAGGAGACTTTCAATCCAAAGAAATAAAGCATTTCAGCTTCATCAGGAACGATGGATGCAGTAGATGAAGTTAGAGGAGGTCCACCTGAACCTCTGTTTCACCTCAAAGCATTGCTGAGGTCCCTGGATAAATGTGAGAAGATGGTTTGGGGAGAAGACGGTTTGGGTGGGAGGTGATGAGTGAACCAGGGAGTTTCTTACAGAGTGAGCAGTCCCTGTGTAAGGCAGAAAGTGGTGAGCAATGGGAAATGTGACTGATAGTGGGTTTACATTGCAGATGGTGGAAATGTTGGAGAATGATGTGTTGGATGCAGAAGCTGGTGGGATAGAGTCATAGAGTGATACAATGTGGAAACAGGTCCTTTGGCCCAACTTGCCCACACCTGCTAACATGTCCCAGCTACACTAGTCCCATCTGCCTGCGCTTAATCCATATCCCTCCAAACCTGTCCTATCCATGTACCTGCCTAACTGTTTCTTAAACATTGGGATAGTCCCAGCCTTAACTACCTCATCTGGCAGCTTGTTCCATATATCCACTACCCTTTGTGTGAAAAGGTTACCCCTCAGATTCCTATTAAATCTTTACCCCTTCACCTTGAACCTCTGGTCCTTGATTCCCCTATTCTGGACATCAATCTGATCTATTCCTCTCATGATTTTATATACCTCTCAGTCTCCTGCGTCCAAGCAATTGTCCCAGCATACTTATCCTCTCCCTACAGCTCACACCCTCTAGTCCTGGCAACATCCTCGTAAATTTTTACTGAACCCTTTCAAGATTGACAATATCTTTCCTATAACATGGTGCCCAGAACTGAACACAATACCCTAAACACGACCTCACCAACATCTTATACAACTGCAACACGACCTCTCAACTTCTATACTCAATACTCTGACTGATGAAGGCCAATGTGCCAAAAGTCTTTTTGACCACCTTATCTCCCTGCAACTCGACCTTCAAGGAACCATGTGTGGCGCACCTAAGACGGTGTGCCCACCTTGATTTAATTTATTTGATGGTGCATTGGCAGTTTATAATGTGCAGCAGTGAGGGGGAACTTCTGTGTCACTCCAGTTGCTGTGGGGACTGGAAACAGCAGGGCACTTCCCCCCATCTTGGCAGAAGCAATCGGGGGATGAATTAAGATGCTCTGTGTCCTCATTTGCTATCTCACACCTGCTTTTATACATTATCTATCTGCTTTACGGTGCCCAACCATGGGACCCGTAACAGATCGTGGGGGCTCGTCCGGGATCGGCGCCACTTCCTGATTGGAGCTGGAGCTGATCAACAAATGACACCTGAGACCGAGACAGGGCTGATTCGAGCTGAGTGCCGAGAGCGGTGAGTCGGAGCAGCGACTGTGCCATTGCTGAACTGTGATCCATCGTGAAAGACGGTGAAAAGCTGCTGCCATGTCAGAGAGTGGAAGGAAGAGCCTAGTGTGGGACATTCGGAAGTCACTGCTCACCTTGTCAGCTGCAGAGCTCTTTCACATCGCCAAAGAGATGGGTTCAAGGTCAGATTGGGACCTGTCTGTACTCCATGAAGGAGACCATGAAGGCTGCTTCGACAAAATCAGTTCATTCATGTACAGTAAGAATTTGTTAGAGTCAGAAGACAGTGGAATGTTTGAATTGTTGGGTTTGAAAGATGCTATTGATGATATTGTAAAGACCCGAAATGTATTGTGTTAGAAATACAACCCATAGGTGCTCATGGTGATACCACTAACCAAATGTTCCAAGTCAGTTCTACTTTGTCAAACAGTGATGCTTTCACAACTGACCCAGTACTACCTACTGCTGTATCTGACTCCACAAACGCAGAGTTTCTGGCAATGCTCACTAGCTATGAGGAGCTTGGTAAAAGGCTGAAACAAAGCATTATGGTACCGACAACTCAGTCACCAGAAGACTATACGCCATTAGCAGCACAGGCTAATATGTCTCGAAGTGAGTCATCATCCCACAACCCGACAGTTGTGCGACCCATTCGAGAGGGGATGATTTCCATAGGTGATCTCGCCTATCTCCAGAGAAGGGAGATTAAGGTGCAAGGGGGCCAGGTTGGTGATCATTCATCAGACATCAGTTATAGCAATGTCTGTAAGCAAGTAGAGGAAGGGATCAAAGAAGGCTTCCATGATGCAGAGATAGTTTGTGGTGTGCTCCGGATAATAAAACCTGGAATTTTTAAAGAGATGCTAATGAACAAGGATGAATTGACTGTGATGGAACTCAAGGGATTTCTCCAGGCTCACCTAAGAGAAAATAAACAGTACAGAGTTATTCCAAGAGTTAATATGTGCCAAGCAGGAGGAGAGCGAGACACCACAACAATTCCTCTACCATGTCATAGGTTTGAAGCAACGTGTCCTATTCACATCAAAACTGTCAGATGCAGGTATAAAATACAGTGCAGCTACTGTTCAAGATGGCTTCCTACATACAGTTTAGGATTAGGCTACAAACACAGTGACCTACGCAGAGAAATAAAACCTTTCTTGTCCAGTGGTGAAGTAAGTGATGAGACAATACTGCGCCAGGTAATGAGAATCACCAGTGAAGAAAGTGAGAGATAAAAGAGGATAGGTCCTTTTCGTCGGCAGGCTGCATTTCATGCTCATGGTGCACAGTTTGAGCCGAATACAGCAAAAGAACAGTGCAGCAAGCAAGAGAGCGTGGCGCCAAAAGTAAAGACAGACCCAATTAAAGAGCTTACAGCCAAAGTAGATGAGCTCACAAGTATGATTGAGGCCATGAAACGACAAATTAAGCCACAACGAACAGATGTGAGGAACCAATATTCTCAAAATAAATTGAGACCCAGGAGAGATAAATCATACGGTTGTCCAAAATGTGTTGAACAAAACCGCCCAGACTGTAACCATTGTTTCTCATGTGGGGAGGAAGGTCACAGAGCTGTTGGCTGCTTAAAGAAACAGAAGAGTCAGGGAAACTTGAACCGGTCGCTACAGGAGGGCGCCCAGTGATCGGATCTGAGAAACGTCCCCAAACTCAAACTGATTGTGATGACAACAATACAGATCTTCCTTTGTCCACTACTTCAGAAGTAGCGAGCACACAGTACAATGACAAACAAAGCAAATCATCTTTTCAGTTCTCTTTTGAACCACAATGTACCAAGCATAAAGCTGTCACCAACATGATAGGAAAGAAGGCTCTGATACAATGTAATCTAAGTGGTTTGGCAGTAACTGCATTGCTCGACACAGGCACACGTTAGTATTATCAGCCGTGCCTGGAAAGATCTACACCTGCCTGATCTAAACATTCGACCAGTGTCTGAGATCATTGAGGAACTGGATGAGCTAAAGGTTTATGCAGTCAACGGAGAGCTCATTCCTTTTGATGGATGGGTTCCTATAATGACCAACCTACCTGGGAATGAGGACCCAAGTCTTGCCATCAGTGTCCCATTCTTAGTCAGCAGCTTGACCATGGAAAGACCGTTGATTGGTTTTAATGTTCTTGAGCAGCTTGTTGAAGGACAGCCAGAAAGGTTAGTACCTACTCTGATACAGTTGTTTCAGAATGCCATTGGTGTTTCAAATGAGAAAGCAGTTAGTTTTATTCAGACAGTGGAGCCAAGCATGCCACAAGGACGCCTAAGAACTGGTGCAAAGGACGTGGTCGTTCCAGCTGGACAAGTCAATTGGGTGAGATGCCGGGTTCCCCCAACCATGAACCCATATGGCCGTCTGGTGTTTTTCGAATCAGACGAAGGCAGTCAGCCTTTGGATCAGCTAGATCTAGGAGCAGGTTTGGTTGAAATGCAGAATCCTTTAAAGCCATATGTCACCATTGCTGTTGGCAACAACACCAACCGCTGTTGAGAGAGGTAAAGGAATATGTTCAAGACCTCCTTGTCAAGGGATGGATTGTGAAATCTAGGTCCTCCTATGCCGCTCCAGTTGTGTGTGTGCGGAAGAAAGACAGTACACTGCGCCTCTGCATAGATTATCGTCTATTGAATCAGATAACGGTGCCGGATAGACACCCACTGCCTTGAATACGAGACTTGCTGGACACCTTGGGTGGTTACTCGTGGTTTAGCATCCTTGACCAGGGTAAGGCCTACCACCAGGGTTTCGTGGCTGAAAGTTCACGTCATTTCACTGCTTTCATCACACCCTGGGGGTTTTATGAGTGGATAAGGATCCCGTTTGGCCTATCAAACGCACCAGCAGCATTCCAGAGAAGTATGGAGGAGATGTTGAGTTTTCTGAGGGATGAGTGCTGTATACCCTACCTCGATGACATCCTCTGCTACTCGCGGTCATTTGAAGATCACGTGGAAGTGGTCCGCAAGGTTCTCCAAGCTTTGCAACATCAAGGGGTAAAGCTCCGATCTGAAAAGTGTGAGTTGTTCAAGCAAGAAGTTCGTTATGTTGACCGCTTTGTCTCTGCTAACGGTATTCGAGTTGATCCCAAGGACCTGAATGCTGTGCTGGTTTTGAAAGACAAAACACCACAGACGGTAGGTGATTTGAGAAGGGTTCTCGGCTTTCTCAGTTACTACAGGACATACATTCAAAACTTCTCAAAGATAGCAAAGCCATTGTATGAGATGCTCCAAGGGAAATCCTCAATTCAAGTCCAGTCTCGACAAGGTAAAGCCAAGGGACCCCAACTGTCATCAAAGGCACCCATACAGTGGATTGCTGAACATCAAAGTGTACTCGAGAGACTGATTGACATGTTGACACATCCACTGGTTTTGGCATAACCAAACTTCGACAGGCCTTTCGTCTTGCATACCGATGCATCAGAGCAAGGTCTATGAGCTGTCCTCTACCAGCAACAGGAGAGCAAGCTGTGAGTCATTGGGTATAGGTCACAGACTTCGACAGCTGCAGAGAGGAACTACGATATGCATAGTGGCAAGTTGGAGTTCCTTGCACTTAAGTGGGCAGTGTGTGAGAAATTTAGGGACTACCTCTATTATGCTCCACACTTTACCATCTTCACTGACAACAACCCACTTACTTACATCATGAGCACTGCCAAACTCAATGCGGTTGGTCACCGGTTGGTGGGAGAACTGTCAGACTTCCATTTTGACATCAGGTACAGACCAGGAAGAGGCAACACGGATGCAGATACTCTGTCCCGAGTCCCTCTTGATAATGACCAGTACATGTCAACGTGCACAGAGGAGTTGTCGCAGGATGTAGTAAATGCAGCTTGGGAAGGAAGTCAAGCAGACCAGAGGAAAGATGTGGCATGGATAGCCGCTCTTGCTGACTCCTCTCAAGTTGTTGTCCTACAGCCCCGCGCCCCGCTACACAGCATTAGTCATGATGACTTGGTCCAAGTTCAAAGAGAGGATCCCGAGATAGGAGAGATCTTAAAGCTCAAAGAGATGAACAGCAAATTGACAGACGACATAGGAAGGACTGTGAAAGGAACCACATGCAAGCTTCTGCATGAGTGGAGCAGGTTGCACATCGAGGATGGATTGCTGTACCGAAGAACAACAAGTAGGAAACAATTAGTACTACCTCTGAAATACCAACCCGTGGTATTAAAGCACCTCCACGACAACATGGGACATATGGGCATGGAGAGAGTTCTTCACCTCGCCCAGGAAAGGTTTTACTAGCCCTACATGAAAAGGTGTGTTGAGGACTATGTAACAAAGAAGTGCAGTTGCATCAAACAGAAGAAGCCTACAGCCCATGTGCGTGCACCAATGAGCGGCCTGAAGTCTAACTCACCCCTGGAAATGGTTTGTATCGACTTCTTACACCTGGAAAGGAGCAAAGGGGGTTATGAGTACATCCTAGTAGTAATTGACCATTTTACAAGGTTTGCTCAGGCCTACCCTACAAAAAACAATTCTGGCCGGACGGCAGCAGAACGGATTTACAATGACTTTGTACCACGTTTCGGATTCCCAAACAAGCTCCATCATGACCAAGGACGTGAATTCGAAAATGAACTGTTTCGAACCCTTGGCCAGCTCTCTGGAGTAGGACATCCCCGAACATCCCCATATCACCCGCAAAGTAATCCAGCAGAACGATTCAATCGAACCGTGCTGCAGATGCTGCGAACTCTGACAAACACAGAAAAGGAGATCTGGAAAGAACATCTCCCACAGGTTGTACATGCGTATAACTGCACCGGCCATGAGTCCACTGGCTATTCCCCTCACTATATTCTCTATGGTCGACACCCTCACCTTCCTGTGGATATCTTGTTTGGGTTGGTTGAAGAAATAGATCCAGTGACACACAAAGGTTATGCTGAGAAGTGGCAAAAAAGGATGGCGGAAGCATTCCGCATTGCTAACAACAACAGTCTGTCTTCAAGTGCAAAAGGAAAGTCTTACTATGATCAGAAGATGAGAGGAGTGGTCCTGAAGCCTGGGGATAGAGTGTTGGTTAGAAATCTGGGAGAGCAAGGCGGGCCTGGGAAACTACGTTCCTACTGGGAGAAGAGGATATATGTAGTGAAGGAACAAGTCTCAGACAACCCAGTGTATGTTATTCATCCAGAAAACGATGACAAAGGGAGACTGAGGAAGCTGCATAGAAACCTGCTTTTACTGGTCAATGATTTACCAGTGGAATTCCCATCGCAGCAGACCAAAGCCACAGACGCAAAGGAAACCTCAGCTGAGAAGGAGTGATATAAGAGACCGAACCGAGAATGAAATCTGACTCGGATGATGAGTCAGGAGGAGGTTATTGGTTGAGGATACCCCTAAGTCGGGCTGAGCCAAGGACAACAGCTACGCCTGAGAGAATGCCGGCTCAGACTCCTAGTAAACCTGCCAGAATCCAACATGAGCAAGAACAAAGAACACCCACTCGAGTGACTCGACACAGGGATGAAGGTTCATTCATATCAGTCGGAAAACATGGAAGAAGTCAAGAACGGATGATGGTCCAAATATCACCTGAAATGGACTCGAGGCCACCAGAAGCTGTAATACAGCCACAGGATCAATGGAAAAGACACTTAACAGATGAGGGTGAACTACAACAGGAGGATGATCAGGACATTCCCCATGACACTGAACAAGATGAGAAGATTGTTGCAGACCTCGAGGAGCACTCTCTCTCTCACTCTGAACCTGGATCCCCTGTTACACTGAGATGGTCCACAAGGAAAAGACGGCCAGTCCAAAGGCTCACCTACTCATCTCTTGGTCATCCGACCTATTTCCTGCTATGAATGCCATTGGCACATACCTCATGCCCTCTACTCACCCAATGTACAGGCCATCATTCCAGTGTGCACCCATGGTCCAATATTCATACTAGCCATGTATGGTACAGGGTTATTGAGAATGAACAGTGGTGATGTAATCAAACTAGAGTCATATATTTTTTATTGTTGAAGATTTTGAATATTGTAAATATTTTTGAGTCTGTGAAAGATTGTTGATTATTTTTATTGGACACCTGCGATTTGAAATAAGTGTCAGGAGCCACTTTTGTTGTTGGGGAGCGTGTGGCACACCTAAGACGGTGTGCCCACCTTGATTTAATTTATTTGATGGTGCATTGGCAGTTTATAATGTGCAGCAGTGAGGGGGAACTTCTGTGTCACTCCAGTTGCTGTGGGGACTGGAAACAGCAGGGCACTTCCCCCCATCTCGACAGAAGCAATCTTGGGATGAATTAAGACGCACTGTGTCCTCATTTGCTATCTCACACCTGCTTTTATACAGGTTATCTATCTGCTTTACGGTGCCCAACCATGGGACCCGTAACACATGCACCTGCACCCCTAGATCCCTCTGCTCTACAACACTCCCCAGAGGACTACCATTCACTGTGTAGGTCATGCCCTTGTTGGACATCCCAAAAAGCAACACCTCACACTTTTCTGTATTAAATTCCATCAACCATTCCACAGCCCACCTGGCCAATCGAACCAGATCCTGCTGCAATCTTTCGCAACCATCTTCACTATCTGCAAAACCACCCATTTTTGTATCATCAACAAACTTGCTAATCTGGATGAGAGGTGAGTACCATGGAAACTCTATCCTTGTTACGTTTGGGGAAGGGGGAGTGAGAGAAGAACTGCTGAAGGTGACAGAAGATAGTTATGAAGTTATAATGAACAATTACCGTTATTGGTTATTGGGTTGTAACATAGGGGCAGGGAGGCCATACTGGGACGTAAAAAATATTAATTAATACAAATTAATTAAGCCACGTGGAGTACTATCTATTGTCAAAGTAAACACATTATAGGAAAGATTTGATATCATGTGAAAGGGTACACGGAAGATTTACCAAGATGTTCTTAGAGTTGAAAAATTTTAGTTAAGAAAGAAGACTTAATGGAAAAATTTCAATTAGGTGAGAAGTTTTGTACATGGGTTAAGCTTTTATATACCAATCCAACAGCCAGAATAATGACAAATCAAATGTTATCAAAAAAAAATTGATTTATCTAAAGGTTGTAGACAAGGATGCCCGTTATCACCGTTACTATTTGCCCTTGTTATAGAACCACTAGCAGAAAGAATTCGAGATCATCCAGAAATATATGGGTATAATACTAAAAATACAGTTAATAAAATTTCTCTATATGCAGATGATGTATTACTATATATTACAAATCCAGAAATTAGTATCCCTAACCTGTTAAATCTTATAACTCAATTTGGTTTATTCTAGGGATATAGAATTAACTGGAAGAAGAGCGAGATTATGCCAATAATGGAACCTAATGTATACATATTGCAACAATCACCTTTTAAAATAGTGAATGAAAAATTTAAATACTTAGGAATCTATGTGACCAAGAAATATACTTCTTTATTTAAATCAAATTTTGTGCCTTTACTTAATAAATTGCATAAGAATATTCAATACTGGAAAACGCTTCCTATTTCAATTCTCGGTAAAATTAATGTAATTAAAATGATTTTCCTTCTTCAATTTCTATACCTCTTCCAATCAATTCCAATATACCTCCCTAAAAATGTCTTTAAAAAAATTGACTCTATTGTAACAAGTTTTATTTGGAATTATAAGAATCACAGAATAAGTAAAAAAACACTTATGTAAATCTAAGACGAATGGAGGATTAGTCTTACCAAATTTCTTATTTTATTTCTGGGCAGTCAATGTCAAAAACTGAAATTTCTGGTTGGAAGATATGGATCAACAACCAGACTGGTTAAAGATGGAAAAGGAGGACTGTCTGCCATTTGAAATTGGTCCGATTCTCCTATTCCCTACAAAATTGAACAAAAAGATCTAGTGAAAATCCCATAATACATAGTGGTATTCGATTTTTTTTTAAACAAATACAAAAAGACATAAAAACTGGATAATTTATCACTTTCGCTCCCTATTGCAAATAACCCTTCATTTAAGCCTTCGGTATTGGATAAAGGCTTCACACAATGGAAAAATTATGGAATTAAAAAGATGGGACATCTTTATAGAAAAGGTATGTTCCTCTCGTTTCTGGAGGTATAACAGAATTATGGATTGCATTCAAATATTTTTTTTAGATATTTACAATTGAAAGATTATGTTAAATCACATACACAAGAATACAGAATTAGAGAGCCAGAGATTCTAGATGAATGTTTGAATAAACATCCCAACACAGTCAAATTAATATCATATATTTACAATATTCTGTTAGATAGCCAGAATCCGTCGACGGAATCACATAGACAAGCATGGGAAAATGAATTAGTTCAACCCATAACGAAAGATATTTGGGATGAAAGTCTACAACATATACATCAATGTTCGTTAAATGCCAGACATTCTTTAATACAATTTAACATATTACACAGATTGTATTATTCTAAAACAAAATTAAACAGAATTTTTCCTAATATCTCTCCTATCTGCGATAAATGTCAATACTCTGAGGCTAATTTAACCCATACCTTTGTAAATTACATAAAAATTAAAACATTTTGGGTGGATATTTTTAAACTTATTTCCGTAGTGGTTAATATTCAACTGGATCCCGATCCTAAATTAATAATATTGGGCATATCTGAACAATACCTAAAACTGACAATAAACCAAATAAATTTCCTGGATTATAGTATAATAATTGGGAAAAAACTAATATTAAAATTTTGGAAAAACCCTGCATCCCCTACAATTAAAATGTGGATTATGGAGATGTCGGAGACCTTAAATCTGGAAAAAAATTAGATTTGTCTTAATTGACAAACCTGAATTATTTATTAGAATATGGTCCCTGTTCATAGATTATTTGAAGGGGTAGAATGGGCCAGCGCTGAGGCTCGACGGAAGCTTGAATCCAGGATTAGACGAATAGTTTTGTTTTCTTACCTACGGACCTAGCTCTCCTAAGTTGTATTATAAAATTAAAAAAAAAAAACAGAAAGAAGACTTGCTATGTTAGGGCTGTTTCTTTTGAAACAAAGGCTGGTGAGGGGAGACCTAACTGACCTGTTTAACATAAGAAACACTCAGAGGATTTACATGGATGGTCAATCTCCCTCAGCAAATAGATTAATAATTGGGGGACATAAATTTAAGATAGTTAATGGAAGAAACAGAGGGGAGTTGCAGGAAAAATGTTTCCCATAAATGTAGTGGAATCTGTAACTTACTGCCTGAATGAACGATAGGACCAGCAACTTTATTACATTAACAAAGCAATTGGATGAGCACCAGATAAGTGTAACCTACAAGACTACAGGGACCAAGAGCCTGGCAGTGAAATTAACTAAATAGATCTTTTTCAGTCAACATGAGCACCTCTGTGCTGTAAATTGTGGTGATTCTATGGTGGCAACACTTCATTCTCTCACAAATATCTCAAGGTACTCCACATGCAATGATATATTTTGTAGCATGAAAGAAAGCTATTAATCTGTACAGTGTGTCAAAAGAGGCATTGTTTCCCACTGCACAACTGTTATGAGGAAAATTACTTTTAATAATTTAATAGTTTTGGACATTAATTTTTGCTTTTCTGTTTTGTGTGGGAGTGGTTCAAAGACAAAATTAAATTTGACCACAAATTCATTAACGTCTGAAAACGTTCACATGTACATGATAAGTTTTCTTAAGACTTCTATAATAGTGGATCAAGTTCAGGAATCTAATAGTAACAGCTACTCATTCCAAAATCTTATATTGTATTACCTAGTACAGATAAAATGTTTATGATTTTTTTTGCCCCATTTTATTATTAAAAAATTGCTGCAACTTACATCAAAGTCAAAGTTATTTGTGCGGCTTTTATTCGCATCAATTAGAGATCTATAAACCTTTTACAGTTTAGTTTAGTTTAGTTTTGTTTTGTTTCATTTCATTATTTTTGTTTTGTTTAGCTTTGGTTATTGTCACGTGGACCGAATTACAGTGAAAAGCGTTTTTGTTGCGAGTTACCCAGTGAGCAGAAATACCATACATGATTACATGGTATGACATTAGACTGTAGGTCAGGACTGTTCTATAGTTAGTGATAGGATGGCTCAGCTGCCTGACAACAGTTGGGGAGAAACTGTCATTGAAACTGGAGATATGTGTTTTCACCCTTCTGTACCTCTTGCCTGATGGGAGATGGCAGAAGAGCAGGGTGAGCCTCGTCCATGATTATGCTGGTTGCCTTGCTGAGGCCGTGTGAACTGCAGATGGGTCAATGGAGGTTGGTTTGCATTATTGTCTGGGCCGCATCCACAATTCTCTTCAAGTTCTTGCGGTCTTGGATGGAGCTATTCCCAAACCATGCTGTGATGCATCCCGGTAAAATGTTTTTTATAGCGCATCTGTGGAAGTCGGTGAGAGTTGCTGAGGACATTCAGACCTTCCTAGGCCTTCTAAGGAAGTCAAGGCATTGATGTGCAATTACTTCTGTACTGTTCTATTCTACAAATAGACACATACATCCTTCCAGATGTTCCTGTTTAGGTTTCAAAGTATTAGCATGTCTGCAATTTCCTTTCTTGTTGGCGTCCCTTCAGCAGTAAGACAAGATGACCTTAAATGTCCATAAATTTCCAACAACCACGTCCTTGAGTGATTTCACAAACAGATTTCACAAACGGAGTGATTTCATAAACCAAGTGAAGACTGATTGATAGATTGCAAGACACAGCATGGAAACAGGCCATTCGGCCCACTATGTGCACCGACCATCATTCATCTATTTACATTAGTTTTATGTTATCCAACTCTTGCATCCAGTCTCTATGCACCAGGGGCAATGTACAGAGGCCAATTAATCTACAAACCCACACAAACTTTGGATGTATGTGGAAACCAGGGCACCCGGAGGAAACCAATGTGGTCATATAATGTGCACACTCTGCCCAAGCAACATCTGAGGTTGGGATGGAAAACTGGTGCTGTGAGAGAGCAGCCCAAAAGTTAAGAATTTGCTTGCAGTAGAGTTATTTTCTAAGTCGTGAGCATATGGCAGAAACTAAAGATCGGTTTCTCAACTAGAACATAGCTAAGAACTCCAAACTCAATGAAAGAAACTACAGTTTAACCAGCTGGTAGCATACGTTGGGATGGTAGCTATAGTCAATAACTATGTGATTAGGTATTACAGCACAATAGGGAGCCGGATATGATACGTGGAAATGGCTCCAAAAGTTGTATGAAAGAAAAAAAGGTCCTCTGATGCATGAAATGATCTTGAAAGAAATGTTCAGCACACAGTACAGAATTTGGTTAAAGTGAAAAGTTAGTATAGAGAGTAAGAGGTGCTGCTCTTTGCCTGCTGCTATTTCTGATGATTTGGATAAAGCATTTACAATTTTGGCCAAGGGTTTTAGTGTTCAGTGAAAGTTGTTGTGGTTCGAAAATAAATCTTTAATTCTCTGTTTCACTCCCATGCTGCCCTCAGTTTCCTGTATGGTTCCAAGAGAGGAACATTTTCCAACTGGACATGTTACAACTTTCCTAATCTAACAAAGTCCAACAATTCAGACAATCTGCTTTCCAAACATTTCAATTCCACTTTCCAGCCTCCCAAGATAATTTTCTTCTGCTAATTTTGGATGATCATCCTGTCTCTCCCACTTTAACTTCCTCCAGATAGATCTTTAGTTATTCACTCAGCTCCTCACTTGCCTAATTCACTTTTTATTAATAAACAAACGAGTTAGAAGCACGAATGAGGTATTCAGCTCCTGGGGTCTGTTCTGCCATTTAATAAGATCATAGCAGATCAGATTTTACAATGCCTTGCATTGCTCCTTTGCTTACCTGTCTACCTTAAAGTGATTCACAGACTCTCCTTCCTGTCCTTCAAAGATGGGAATTCCAAAGACCTTCAGAAAGAAACAAAATGCTTCAGGTCTGTCTCAGATTGTTGACACCTTTGTTTTTTTCAATGCCCCTTACTTCCAGTACTTCATGTGAGAGAATAGATCCTTTCCACATCTACCTTGTCAGCAGACCTCCAGACTTTATATTTCAAATAAATCCTCTCTTACCTTTTTAGACTCCAGCAGATACAAGCCTAGAAGTCCATCCTTTCCTCCTCTCAAGGCAATGTGCCCATTCTTTATGTTAGTATAGTAGACACTCCCCAGAGCAACTTTCCCATTTGGAAAGTCGTAATAAGTAATAAACATTATTTCTTCACTGACTAAACTTTACACAGTACTCTGGTATTACCACTGCCCTTTCATTACTAAATCATATCCTTCCTATTTTTAAGTTTAGTTTCCTAAGCATTAAACAAAACATTATGGTAGCTTTTATAATTACTGACCTCATTTCTATACTAGTCTTTCATGGATTATGCACAAGGACACTCGGATCCCTCTGCATCTCAACCATCTACAATCTCTCATCATTTAAGGAACATGCTTCCTTTTTTCTGCCAAAAGGCACATTTTCATATTTTCCCACATTACTCTCCATTTGCCAGACATTGTCTATTCAGTTAACCCACACATCCCATTGTAGCCTTCTCATACCCATTGCATGACTCTCCTGCCTATCTTTGCATCATCAGCAAGTTTAGCAGCCTTTCTTTTCGTGCCTCCATCAAACTCATTTATACAATGTGTAAATGGCTGAAGCTCTGGCAACAATCATGCAGATCCCACATCACAATTTGCGAAGCAGAAGAAGCTTGTTTCTGCTTCTATTTTCCATGATAACATTTGATACCAATTGCCCTCTGGCAATCTAAGGAAAATACCACTTGCCTTCTGGCAATCTAAGTAAAGCACACTCACTGATTGTCATTATCCACGGCATATTTTATTTCGTCAAGGACTGAAATGAATCTCCTTTCAAAAATCTCTAATCCTTATCTGATTACCTTGATGTTTAAAGTGACTAACACACTTCCTTATCAATTTACTCCAAAAGTCAAGTCCAGAATGTTTTATTGTCATATGTCCCAGATAGAACAATGAACTTCTTACTTGCTGCAGCACGACAGAATATGTAAATATATTACACTGTAAACGATATGATAAACGAGAGAGAGAAAAAAAGATCAGTGTGTATATATACATATACTCACATATACTGTATGTGCACACAAAAACAAACAATAATAGTCTATTGTAGTTATAACCATATAACCATATAACCATATAACAATTACAGCACGGAAACAGGCCCTCTCGGCCCTTCCAGTCCGTGCCGACCATTTGTTTTCCCCTAGTCCCATCTACCTGCACTCAGACCATACCCCTCCATTCCCTTCACGTCCATATACCTATCCACTTTACTCTTAAATGTTAAAATCGATCCTGCCTCCACCACTTCTGCTGGAAGCTGATTCCACACAGCCACCACCCTCTGAGTAAAGAAGTTCCCCCTCACGTTACCCCGAAACTTCTGTCCCTTAATTCTCATGTCATGCCCTCTTGTTTGAATCTTCCCTACCCTCAATGGGAAAAACGTATCCACGTCAACTCTATCCCTTTCATCATTTTTAAAGACCTCAATCAAGTCCCCCCTTAACCTTCTGCGCTCCAAAGAATAAAGACCTAACTTGTTCAACCTTTCTCTGTAACATAGTTGCTGGAACCCTGGCAACATTCTAGTAAATCTCCTCTGTACTCTCTCTATTTTGTTGACATCCTTCCTATAACTAGGCGACCAAAATTGTACACCATACTCCAGAATTGGTCTTACCAATGCCTTGTACAATTTTAACATTACTTCCCTACTCCTATATTCAATGCTCTGATTTATAAAGGCCAGCACACCAAAGGCTTTCTTTACCACCCTATCTACATGCGATTCCACCTTCAGGGAACTATGCACAGTTATTCCTAGATCCCTCTGTTCCACAGCATTCCTCAATTTCCTACCATTTACCATGTACGTCCTATTTTGATTTGTCCTGCCAAGATGTAGCACTTCACACTTATCAGCATTAAACTCCATCTGCCATCTTTCAGCCCACTTTTCCAAATGGCCCAAATCACTCTGTAGACTTTGAAAATCTACTTCATTATCCACAACACCACCTATCTTAGTATCATCTGCATACTTACTTATCCAATTTTCCACCCCATCATCCAGATCATTGATGTACATGACAAACAACAGTGGACCCAACACAGATCTCTGAGGCACCCCACTGGTCACCGGCTTCCAACCTGACAAACAGCCATCCACCATTAGTCTCTGACATCTCCCATTCAGCCACTGTTGAATCCATCTTGCTACTCCGCCATTAACACCCAAAGATTGAACCTTCTTAACCAACCTTCCATGGGGAACCTTGTCAAAGGCCTTACTGAAATCCATATAGACAACATCCACTGCTTTACCCTCATCAATTTCCCTAGTTACCGCTTCAAAAAATTCAAGAAGGTTTGTCAAACATGACCTTCCAGGCACACAAATCCATGTTGACTGTTCCTGATCAGACCCTGTTTATCCAGATGCTTATATATATTATCTCTAAGTATCCTTTTCCATTAATTTGCCCACCACTGACGTCAAACTAATAGGTCTATAATTGCTAGGTTTATTCTTTGAACCCTTTTTAAACAATGGAACAACATGCGCAGTACGCCAATCCTCCGGCACTATTCCCGTTTCTAATGACATTTGAAATATTTCTGTCATAGCTCCTGCTATTTCTTCACTAACTTCCCTCAATGTCCTAGGGAATATCCTGTCAGGACCTGGAGACTTATCCACTTTTATATTTTTCAAAAGTGTCAGTACTTCCTCCTCTTTGAATCTCATAGTTTCCATAGCTACTCTACTTTTTCCCCTTAACTCACCGAGTTCAATATCCTTCTCCTTGGTGAATACCGAAGAAAAGAAATTGTTCAATATCTCCCCCATCTCTTTTGGCTCTGCAGATAGCTGTCCATTCTGGTTCTCTAATGGTCCAATTTTATCCCTCGTTATCGTTTTGCTATTAATATAGCTGTAGAAACCCTTTGGGTTTACTTTCACCTTTCTTGCCAAAGCAACCTCATATCTTCTTTTAGCCTTCCTAATTTCTTTCTTAAGATTCTTTTTACATTATTTATACTCCTCTAGCACCTCATTTACTCCATGCCTCCTATAATTATTGTAGATATCTCTCTTTTTTTGAAACAAGTGTCCAATTTCCCTTGAAAACCATGGCTCTTTCCAATTTTTACTATTTCCTTTCAACCTAACAGAGACATAAAGATTCTGTACTCTTACAATTTCCCCTTTAAATGTCCTCCATTTCTCTTCTACATCCTTCCCATGTACAAAGTGTCCCAATTCACTCCTTTAAAATCCTTACGCATTCCCTCAAAGTTAGCCTTTCTCCAATCATAAATCTCCACCCTAGGTCCAGTTCTGACTCTCTCCATAATTATATTGAAACTAATGGTATTGTGATCACTGGTCCCGAAGTGCTCACCAACGCATACCTCCGTCACCTGACCTGCCTCATTTCCTAACAGGAGTCCAGAACTGCCCCTTCTCTGGTCGATACCTCTATGTACTGCTGCAAAAAACTATCCTGCACACATTTTATAAACTCCAAACCATCCAGCCCATTTACAGAATGTGTTTCCCAGTCTATTTTTGGAAAATTGAAATCTCCCACAATCACTACCTTGTGCTTACTACTAATATCTGCTATCTCCTTACATATCTGCTCTTCCAATTCACGCTCCATTTGGCGGTCTATAATACACCCCTAAAAGTGTTGCTACACCGTTCCCACTTCTCAGTTCCACCCAAATAGCCTCCCTAGACGAGGCCTCTAATCTATCCTGCCAAAGCACTGCTGTAATATCTTCTCTGACAAGCAATGCAACACCTCCCCCTCTGGTCCCTCCAATTCTATCACACCTGAAGCAACAAAATCCTGGAATATTTAGTTTCCAATCACAGCCCTCCTGCAACCATGTTTCACTGATTGCCACAACATCATATTTCCAGGCTCCAGGCTAAGTTCGTCCACCTTACTTACAATGCTCCTAGCATTAAAATATACACATTTTAGAAACCCACCATCCCTTATTCTCTGTCTATTATCTTTTTCATCTTTCTTGCCTACATTTTGGATTCGAGTGCTTCCCTTCTCTGCCTCTTGCCCCACACCCTGACCCCTAGCCCTCTCTACCCGAGTCCCTCCCCCCAGCTTATTAGTTCAGAGCTTATTTGAGGTTATGGTGTTTAATAGCCTGATGGCTGAAGGGAAGAACCTGGACGTTATAGTTTTCAGGCTCCTGTACCTTCTTCCCGATGGCAGGAGTAAAATGAGTGTATGGCCAGGGTGGTGTGGGTCTCTGATGATGCTGGCTGCCTTTTTCTGGCAGCGACTCCGTTAAATCCCTTTGATGGTGAAGAGGTCAGAGCCGTTGATGGACTGGGCAATGTTCACAACTTTTTGCAGTCATTTTCACTCCTGGGCTTTCAAGTTGCTGAACCAGGCGGTGATGCAACCAGGGGGAGAAGGGTCAATATGCTCTCGATTGTACACCTGCAGAGGTTAAGAGAATCCACTCTGACATAGCAAATCTCCGTAATCAGGAAGTAGAGACATTGATGTGCTTTCTTTATAATTGCATCAGTGTGCTGGATCCAGGAAAGATCTTCAGAAATATCTCTCCAAACTTCGGAAATAAATCTCGAGTCTTCCACCGTGTCACAAACCTTCACTTATGTTCTCTCTTCTCCTCCCTTTACTTGTATCTTAAAACTACTTTAATCTAATTATAGACAATAAACAATAGACAATATGTGCAGGATTAGCCCTTCAAGCCAGCACTGCCATTCAATGTGATCATGGCTGATCATCCCCAATCGGTACCACGTTCCTGCCTTCTCCCCATATCCCCTGACTCTGCTATCTTTAAGAGCCCTATCTAGCTCTCTCTTGAAAGTATCCAGAGAAACAGCCTCCACCACACTCTGAGGCAGAGAATTCCACAGACTCTCAACTCTTTGTGTGAAAAAGTGTTTCTTCATCTCTGTTCTAAATGGCTTATCGTTTATTCTTAAGCTGTGGCCCCTGGTTCTGGACTGATGATAGGTCATTAGTCTAACTGCTTTTCTCCCTAGTGTTGCCTAAATTCACATTTCCATCTCCCATTGAATTTTTCTTTTGTATCAATATCCTGGGGTCACCCATGACCATAGATCGAACTCTGCCAGCTGCAGGCAATAAACGAGGCTGGGAATCCTGTGCAGAATGATTCTGCAGACTATCCACTATCAACACCAAAATTTAGGAGCATGCTTTAGGTTCAGGTTTAGCTTTAGCTTTAGGTTTATTATTGTGCTGGAAAACTCTTCACCTGCTTGGATGTATACAGCTATGACAGCATTTAGGAAGCACAAATCCATCCATGTTAATGCAGCTTTAATGAGTCGCTTGCCAAGTATTAACCTAAATACATACTTCCTCCAATGTACCATAACCACAGCATGTTTCACGGACAGCATTACCTACAAAATCCCAGCAAGGATTCTTGTGCAACACCTCCCAAACGTGTAACTTCCAACTGGAAAAATAAGAACAATTGCATGATACAAGTACTACTTCCATTCTGACTTTGAAAATGTAATACCATACTTTTATTGTTGCTGTGCTAAATCATTGAATGGCCTTCCCAACAGCATTATGATTGTACCTGTAACATACGGGTTGTCTTATTCAAGGAGGTGACTACTTGCCATCAACTCATTGGCTATGAGAGGTTGGGAACAAATGCTGCCCTTTAAAGTAGCATCCATGTCCTATGAGAAAACAATTAAAGGCACACTGATGGATTTGCTGGAAGTCGTGAACAGAGAAAGCACTACCTCATTGGAACTCAACACTATTTGGTCTAACGTGTGCCTCAGCAAAATGTATTTGTTTTCAATGGAAGAGGAGATGAGAGAAAACATGATTGGCTTTCTCTGTACCATAACAGGCATGGATTTGTTCGCAAGTTATTTAACTTAAATTTCAACAGCAGGACCAGAGGGCTTGAACATAAAACTAACAAGCCTCAAGCAAGAATAGAAAATAGTATTTTTATTTTCTACTCAGCGAAAGGCATGTGAGAATATCCATAGGATACATTATTAATGATGTGACTACACTGTATAACGATGTGACCATGCTGTATAGGCAACCGGTGAAAGACAATTGATCTTGAAACCTGACTCGGTTTTCTTTGGGAATATTCTGGGAAGATGTTTACCTCCCCAGAATATTATCTATGGCTATTGACCTGTCTGATGAGATAATATGGTTGCATTATGTTATAATGGATATATTTCACAAAGGCTATCAGAAATTACAGATTCCTGCCTGCCTCTCTGGCCTTGCTATTTGTTATAGCATGGCCCCCAGCATATTTTGCTCCTGGGAACATTACCTCAGAAACGTTCATGGGGCAGAGTGCACCAGAGGGGCTAAGCACATGCAGCCTTTTATATTTACAGAACGGATTTGACAGCCAATTTCATCTCCCAGGCTTAATAACATTTATTAAAGTCATCTGTGTTGCTGATTGGGCAAGTTTTTGACATTCACAGTCAGCAACATTTGGGTTATTTTCATGTTTATAATTATTTTTTTCAGCTTATGACATTTTTAATGCACTGTATGTTAAAAGTGTAATATGTTTATTTTTTAATTGTAATTTTGAATTATTTTATTTGGAGTATTATTGTGTGTGTGAATGCCTTTGACAGCATACTCATTCACTCATTCAGTAACCTAAAAATAAGGAATGAAAAAAGAGTCTCGTTTATCTTTGGTCTGGAGTTGTGAATAGAGCCAGATCACTTGTGAATGGGCCAGTTGTGCTCACACCAGGTTTAACCTGGCACAGGTTCAGCGAGCATGTTTTCCAGCCCAAGATCTGGGAATGCTGCGGAAACTTGTACTGCCCTATCGATCTCCACACAGTCCACAAGTGTTGCCTCAGAACAGCTGACGTTAGGGTGGAAGACATTACTGCTGGATTAAGTTTGGGTTTAGTTTTTGTCACGTGTACCGATGTACAGTGAAAAGCTTTTGATGTGTGCTAACCAGTCAGTGGAAAGTCAATACATGATTAAGCTGATGTAAACGCTCTACCCCCACCCTCCCCTCCGGATCCCCCTTTATTCTCGGCAGCCCCCCATGCCCAGAACCCCTCCAAATCACACACTACCCTGACCAGGATACATACCTCTGTTCTTTCTTTGTTGTGGTAAAAATACTATCATTCTCATGTTTCATTTTTCAAATTAACCCATGACATAGGGTGGCACAGCTGGTAGCATTTATGCCTCAAAGAGCCAGATACCCTGGTTTGATCCTGACCTAGGTGGTGTCTGTGTCAAGATTGCATATTCTCCCTGTATTCTCCACCTGCATTTCCTCTGGGTGCTTCTGTTTCCTCCCACATCCCAAAGATGGGTTAATTGGCCTCTGTAAAAGTGTCCTTAGTGTGTAGGGAGCGGATAATAAAGTGGGATAACATAGAACAAGTGAAAACAGGGATTGATACTCGATGCTCACTGTGGGCTCGATGGGCCAAAGTATCCTTACTGTATCTCTAAATTAAACTAAACATTGGAGGAATGCAGTCCCACTCAAATGTCTGTCAGCTCTCCATATAATGCCATCAATCCGTCTCTTCAATAATTTCCCAAAACAATTCTCCCACATATGGTACTTAAAGACCACAGTTTTCCATGTAGCTGCCCACACTAGGGGTAATGTTCAGAAATCAATTAACTATACCGCAACCTAATCTTTTGGGAAGTGGAAGAAAACTGGAGAAGGTCATAAGGACATAAGAGCATACGTAATAGGAGCAGAATTATGCCATTCGGCCCATCAAATCTACTACGCCATTCAATCATGGCTTATCTATCTCTCCCTCCTAACCCCATTCTCCTGCCTTCTCCCCATAACCCCTGAAACCCGTAAAAATCAAGAATCTATCTATCTCTGTATTAAAAATATCCATTGACTTGGCCTCCACAGCCTTCTGTGACAAAGAATTCCATAGATTCACCAACCTCTGACAAAATAAATTCCTTCTCATCTCCTTCCCAGAGGAATGTCCTTTAATTCTGAGGCTATGACCTCTAGTCCTCGACTCTCCCACTAGTGGAAACATCTTTTCTGGAGAACCTGGCAGAAAACCATGAGATAACAGGAAAATATGTACGAATGCAATAAGGACAAGACCAGAGGTCAGGATTGGAGCTTTGAGACAGATGCACTACCAGCTCTGCCATTCTCCACCATTGATCAGGTTTGACACTGATGGATTATATTCAGTGCACGGACCTTAGGGACATTCTAAAAACCTTCTTGAGAGAAAATGGATTTGGGAAAGGAATTGATATGGGAAAGGAATTTGATAAATTTGCCCACATTTAATGAATAGGATCGTAAGGACACAGACAATAGGATCAGGAGTAGGTCTTACAGTCCTTCAACCCTACTGAACAATTCATCAAGATGACTGCTAATCTTCTATTTCAATTCCATTATTCTGCACTCCCCGACATCCATTGGTTCCATTAATAACTGTTCTGAATGAATTAATCAACTGAGCTTTCAGAAACCTCTGAGGGAGAAAATTCTAAAGATTCACCATCCTGTAAGAAAATCAAGTTCTCCTTACTTATTCTGAAACTGTGACCTCCGGTTTTTGACTACTCAGTGTGATGTAAGGGTTAAAACAGGCTTTTTCAGTTAAAATGTAGTTGTTTGACTCGGTCGAGCAAGCAGGCTAGTTTAGAAAAACAATTAGGTGCTCTAGAAAATAATTTGACTCACTTGAAAGAACCAGTAAGTCATGAGGTCTCAGATTATGCAACTGCAGAGACATCAAATAAAATTCTCTTCCCAGAGATATCTGAGACTAACTTGGTTCCTGGTATAATAAATAACCCCTGTTTCTATCATTAAGGAGGATACCTTGCCTTAGAAAAATACGTGGTTGACTTGTTTGTAGATTAAGAAAGAAGTGCGGGCTTATTAACATGCAACATCGAACAGCACAGTACAGGAATGGGCCCTTCGACTCACAATGTATGTGTTGAACATGATGCCAAGTTATACTGATCTCATCAGCCTGTATATGATGCATATCCCTCTATTCCCTGCACTCCCATGTGCCTACTTAAAAGCATCTTAAACGCCACTATCGTATCTGCCTCCAGCACCACCCCTGACAATGCGTTGCAGGCCCCCACCACCCTCTGTGTTGAACTTGCCCTACATATCTCCATTAAACCTTCCCCCTCTCACATTATATCTATGCCCCCTATTGATTTTATTTGTGTGTGCTGCAAGTGAGCTCACCGCACTTCAACTTAGGATGTGATTGCAGAATGGCACCAGAACCTACTGACCTCAGTATTGTTAGAACTGTCATAAGGTCATAAGTTCATAAGGGATCAATATCAATATCAGTTTTATCAATATCAGTTTTATTCGTCACTTGCACATAAAGTGCAAGTGAAATTAATTTGCCAGCAGCAGTAGAATGAAAAAGAGCACACAAAATCACAATACATTTTTTTTAACACAAACATCCACCACAGCATTCATCACTGTGGTGAAAGGCACAAAATTTGGCCAGTCCTCCTCCATTTTCCCCCGTGGTCGGGACCTCAACCCTCCTCAGCCGCCGCAGCGGGCGTCCAGAAGTTCAGACAAGGCAAAGTCCAGATAAAGTCCAGGTAAGTCCTGAATTGTTGCTTTCCCACCGGAGACCGTGGCTTTGGGTTGGTGGAGGCCGCAGGCCGGCGGTCGAAGATTTAAAGTTCCCACCGCGCCGCAGCCAGAAGCACCACAGACGGCAGGGCCGGCAGCCAGAGCACCTCCCCAGGGGTCCCCGGCGAGGGACCCCGCTCCTGATGGTAAGTCCCCGCCGTGCCCACGGTAGAGCTAGGCCGCAGGCCAGCGGTCGGAGCTTCTTCTCCTCCCGGGTCCCCAACGAGGGATCCCAGGCTGCGGAAACAGTGCCAGCTGGAGCTCTGCAGACCGCGGCTTCAGGCTGCCGCGGGCCAGCAAATGGAGCGTTCCCCTCCGACGACTCCCGGCGAGGGCTGGCCTGCTCCGCGACGAGAGTCCGGACTGTGACCGCGGCTGAAGCCCCGTGCGCGTCTCCGGGAAAGGCTGCCCCATCCTCGATAGTAGGCCTCAGGGGAGGCGACATGGAAAAAGTTGCCTCTCTGTGGAGGAGGCGACCAAAGCGGTTTCCCCCTTACACCCCCACACCACCCCCCACACAAGACACCCAGAGAGACATTAAAAACACACATTAAAACACACAAAAAAAATTTAAAAAGTTGAAAAAACTAACACGCTGCTGGCAGGGCTGCCGGCTTGCAGTGCCCCCGCCAACCGATATGAGTAGAATTAGGCCATTCGGCCCATCAAGTCTACTCTGCTATTCATTCATGGCTGATCTATCTCTCCCTCCTAACCTCATTCTCCTGCCTTCTCCCCGTAACCTCTGACACCCGTACTAATCACAAACAAGTCTTCAGGCCAAACCACCATAAGAAGGAGATCCCGACAAGCTTTTGTGAGTTTTGCAGTTGAAGCACATGTGAGACTCAGTGTTTATTTGCTGCCTTGCTGCTGTTTAATTTTAGATTTTGTTGCGATTTTATTGTAGTCTTATTGTTGCTTTAATAGATGATTTTGTTTCTCTTCATGTTATATTGTTTGAGTGTTTTTCCTGCATAGTTGACCTGAATCCTTGAACACTAATCATATCTTGTTACACACTGTCAGGAAAAACATCTTCCCTGCATTGAACCTGTCAAGCCTGTAGTAAGTTTTAATGCCACCTCCTCTCAGTCTTCTAAACTCTGGAGAATGCAAGCCTGGTCTATTAACTGCCTCCTTAAATGGCAGTCCTACCATCCCTGGTTCCAATCCAATGAACCTTTATAGCACTTCTTCTATAATATAGGAGATCAAAACTGTACATCATACTCCATGATAGGCACAAAATGCTGGAGTAACTCTGCGGGACAGGAAGCATCTCTACAGAAAAGGAATAATTACCTTTTGGTTTGAAAACCTTCAACAGTCATCTCACCTATTGAATTACATTGGCATTTTGTGCTGTCATCGGTGTAAACCAATATCTGCAGTTCCTTCCTACACATCATACTCCATTCCATTCTCGACAAGGCATTACATTATGCTGTAACTCTTCCTTACTCCTACATTGCAACCCTCTTGTAAAAAACTTAATATACCAATTAATTTCCTAAGTGCATATTTCAACCAGCATGTTGGGTTTCAGTGACATGTGCACAAACATGGGCTTTGAACATCATAACTCCCCAATCTCTCACCAGTTAAAGAAATACAATGCTCTTCTATTCTGTACACCACAGTGGATGACCTCAAATGTGTGCTTTTTCCTTTCTCATCTCTCCTATTTTCTACCATACAACAGTAATTCTGCTTCAAAGCACTCCTTTTTAGTAAAACTCTTCGAGAGACTTTTCCTTGTGAAAACCGGTCAAGGAAGTTTTTTATTTATTGCTGTGCTTGACCGCCAATGTTATAATAAGATTGCTTGTAAATGGCAGGCAACTCATGGCGTGACCAGTCTAACATAAGAATGACACAAAATGCTGGAGTAACACAGCGGGACAGGCACCATCTCTGGAGAGAAGGAATGGGTGACATTTTGGGACAAGACGCTTCTTCAGACATAACATAAGAATGAAATGATTTTGGATTCAAGCACCTCTCCAAACTTTTTACATTCATGTGAAGTTTCCTTAGCTGTTTTACAGTTTTGAAGTCCATCACTGTTGGTGACACTGCTTTCAGAATGATACATTCCAAAACAGGTCCCTGAATATGATTCCAAAGGGTATAAGGGTCTTCTCTTGTTCTGGTCAATATTCACCCCTCAGGCTACAGTACTGAAAACAATTATTGTACTGTTTATGATACAGTAAGGGATGTTTGTGACATGGTAGAGGCTAAGAGAGTCTGAATGGTGCAATTGTTGATATGTCACTGTCTGAGAAAACACAGTGAAGGATTGCAAAGGGAAGATGGTCTGTCTGGAAGAGATGTAAATATGTAGACTGAGAGGAGGTGAATAAGGACAGAGGAGTCCATGCTGGTCAGATATTAAGAGCATCACAGTGTTGGGAAATCTGATATAAAAGAAAATGCTGGAAATACCCAGCAAGTCATACAATATCAGCAGAAATAGAGCAAAAACTAAGACAATAGACAATAGACAATAGGTGCAGTAGTAGGCCATTCAGCCCTTCGAGCCAGCACCACCATTCAATGTGATAATGGCTGATCATCCCTAATCAGTATCCCTGCCTTCTTCCCATATCCCAGACTCCGCTATCTTTAAGAGCCCTATCTAGCTCCCTCTTGATAATCACAGATGATGATCTTTCATCAGATCTAGCCAATTTTCATAAAAACTGAAATGTTTGCTTGTCTGAAATTGTTAAATTGATGTCATATCCTTGCCCGACCCAAATCATTGCATATCCATGTCCCCCAGAGATGCTGCCTAATCCATTGAGTCATTCCAGCACTGTGCTCTTTTTACTTTAATTTATTTCACCATTTCAGAATTCCAACAATGGCTGCGTTCTTTATTGCACAGTTCCAGCATTATTTTTCTCTCTATCAGTTCTCTTTCAGTTTCGATTTGCATCCACTGCAGGCAAACCTTCTTTAATTAGCAATCCTTCATCACCCTCACTAAGGCAGCACGGCCAATATTGGCATCAGTCACACTCTGATGGGTTTCTTCCAATCACAGGTATTTTCTTCATTCTCTGTCATACTCTTCCCCCTCTCTCTCTGACTGCACCTCCATCCTGCCCTCCCTCTTCCCCTCCAGCCCTCCCCACCCCCTTCCCTCCACCCCATCCCCGCCCCATCCTCCCTTTCCCTCCCTTCCCCCACACCTCTCCCCCTCCCTTCCCTTCCCCACTCTCAGCCCCCTCTCTCCATCTCTCTCCCCCTCTCTCTCCTCCCCCTCTCTCTCTTCTCCCATCTGTCTCACCCCTCCTCCCCCACCCTCCTCCGCTCACTCACCCTCCCTTTCCTCCTCCCCTCCACCCCTTCTCCCTCTGTTTCTTGCCCTTCTGTCTCTGCCACTTTCTCTTTGTCTCTCCCCATTCTCTCTCTGCTCTCACTCTCTACCCCCCCCCCTCTAGAAACACCTGCGAATTGGGGGCTATGCGTCAGTGGATAGGGCGGCTATGGGGTAAAAGGAGCAAATTAATAATACTAATATAATATCAAGGGGGGTTGTTAGCGTATGTGCGGGGGGGTAGTTAGTGTGTGTGACGTCGCATGCCGCCCCCCCCAGCCACCCCTCCCCCGCAACCACACGATGGGGGAACTGACCCAATGGGTCTGCACTTGGTCTAGTATACTTTTAAAAGTGTGTGTGTGTGTGATTTTGCCTTTGAAATGTATTCTCTGGAGATTTCTATATATTTCCGTTGCGATATCACTTGTGATTTTGGAAATCGACTCCTCTCTAAATTTGATCAATTATTTCCCCAGACTTTTAATAAATTTGTTTACAAAACAGACTGTTTATTAAAAATCAAACCACTGCGGCAGTTGCGAATGTCACAATGCCCTTGCTTGCGGCACCGCCCGCTCTCGATTGAAGCAGATGTTCTCAACGTGCAGGCGCACTTTCTACCACACTACCCCCCCTCCCCACTCAGTCATTTTTTTGCCTCCCGCTGTGCTGCTGACCACAGATCCAGACGGAGTAATGGCCGCCAGGGCCACCTTCTCATCGCGTGCCCTGCGCGACAATAACGCCTGCTGCCACACGGCTCTCCTCCACTGCCCCCCTGACCCGGCCCGACTCTGTCACGCTGGCGGAAGCCATGTTCGGCTGGTCCCCCTGCTGCTTTTCACCATCCTAAGATTGCTCCGTGCCTCGCTCACAGCCCGCAGGCTCACTCGGGACCACACCCGCCCACCCACTCCACCCTCCCCCATATTCTGGGGTCTGAAGCATTCGTGAATCGTCCTCTGTGATGACCCGGAGATAACCGGCTGGCTCCGGGGTACAGAGAGGATGCACCGAGGATGCAAGGCCAAGGAGCTGAGGTCGACGGCTGCTGGGCGGGCCTACCCCTCTCCTCCCTCCATTCTCCTCCCCCTCCCTTCTCCCCCTCTCCCATCTCCTCCCCTTCTCACCCCTCCCCTCTCTCCCCCTCCCCTCTCCTCCCTCTCCTCCTTCTCCTCTCTCCCCATCCCCTCTCTCCCCCCTCTATCTCCCCCCTCTATCTCCCCCCTCTATCTCCCCCCTCTCTCTCTCCCTCTCTCTCTCCCCTCTCCCACACCCTCTCCCCCACCCCCCTGCCCTCCCTTCCCTAAACCCCGTTCTCCCCTCCACCCCTCACCCCCTCTCAACCCTCCTCCCTCTCCTCCCTTTTCTCATCCTATCTCTCTCTCCCCACCCTCCCTCTCTTCCTCCCCTCTCCCTCTGTCTCTTGCCCTTCTGTTTCTGTCCCTCTCTCTCTGTATCTCCCCATTCTCTCTCCCCATTCTCTCTCTGCCCTCACTCTCTACACCCCCCCTTCCTCTCTTAATAATATTAATATAATATCAAGGGGGGTTGTTAGCGTGTGTGTGGGGGTGGTCAATGCATTTGACACTGCATGCCGCCCCCCCAGCCCCCCAGCCACCTACCGCAACTGGGTTCGGTGGAACAGACCCAACGGGTCTGCACTTGGTCTAGTATCTATTAAAACTCCGTGTGTGTGGGTGTGTGTCATTTAGCCTTTGATACATATTTTCTCAAAAACCAGATGCAAATACGCTGAGATTTTTACACATGTAAGTTTCAATTTCGCAAATGGACTCCTCTCTAAATTTGATCAATTATTTCCCCAGATTTTTTAATAAAGTTGTTCACAAAACCGACAAAACATAGAAAGTAGGTGCAGGAGCAGACCATTCAGCCCTTCGAGCCTGCACCGCCATTCAATATGATCATGGCTGATCATCCAACTCAGTATCCTGTACCTGCCTTCTCTCCATACCCCCTGATCCCTTCAGCCACAAGGGCCGCATCCAACTCCCTCCTAAATATGGCCAACAAACTGGCCTCAACTACCTTCTCTGTACGCCCCCTATGGCAAGAATGTCTTTCCTCAGATTAGGAGACCAAAACTGTACACAATGCTCCAGGTGTGGCCCCACCAAGACGCTGTACAACTGCAGTAGAACCTCCCTGCTCTTGTACTCAAATCCTTTTGCTTTGAATGGCAACATACCACTTGCTTTCTTCACAACCTGCTGCACCTGCATGCCTACTTTCAATGACTGGTGTACCATGACACCCAGGTCTCGTTGCATCTCCCCTTTTCCTAATCGGTCACCATTCAAATAATAGTCTACTTTCCTGTTTTTGCCACCAAAGTGGATAACCTCACATTTATCCACATCATACTGCATCTGCCATGCATTTGCCCACTCACCCAGTCTATCCAAGTCATCCTGTAGCCTCCTAAAATCCTCCTCACATCTAACACAGCCCCCCAGCTTCATGTCATCTGCAAACTTCGAGATGTTGCATTTAATTCCCTCGTCCAAATCATTAATGTATATTGTAAATAGCTGGGGTCCCAGCACTGAGCCATGCAGCACCCCACTAGTCACTACCTGCCATCCTGAAAAGGACCCATTCACTCCTACTCTTTGCTTCCTGTCTGCCAGCCATTTCTCTATCCACATCAATACTGAACCACCAATACCGTGTGCTTTAAGTTTGTATACCAATCTCTTGTGTGGGACTGTCGAAAGCCTTCTGAAAGTCCAGATATAACACATCCACTGCTTCTCCCATATCCACTCTACTAGTTACATCCTCAAAAAACTCAATAAGATTCGTCAGACATGATTTACCTTTCGTAAATCCATGCTGACTTTGTCCAATGATTTCATCACTTTCCAAATGCGCTGCTATCCCATCTTTAGGAACTGACTCTAGCAGTTTCCCCACTACCGATGTTAGACTAACTGGTCTGTAATTCCCTGTTTTCTCTCTCCCTCCCTTTTTAAAATGTGGGGTTACATTAGCTACCCTCCAATCCTCAGGAACTACTCCAGAGTCTAAAGAGTTTCGAAAAATTATCACTAAGGCATCTGCTTTTTCTGGGGCTACTTCATTAAGCACCCTGGGATGCAGCCTATCTGGCCTTTAATCCATTCAATTTACCTAACACCACTTTCCGGCTAACCTAGATTTCACTCAGTTCCTCCATCTCATTTGACCCACGATCCCCTGCTATTTCCGGCAAATTATTTATGTCTTCCTTAGTGAAGACAGAACCAAAGTAGTTATTCAATTGGTCTGCCAGGTCCTTGTTTCCCATGATCAATTCACCCGTTTCTGACTGCAAGGGACCTACATTTGTTTTAACTAATCTTTTGCGCTTCACATATCGATAAAAACTTTTGCAGTCAGTTTTTATGTTTCCTGCCAGTTTTCTTTCATACTCCATTTTCCCTTTCCTAATTAAGCCCTTTGTCCTCCTCTGTTGGTCTCTGAATTTCTCCCAGTCCCCTGGTAGGCTGCTTTTTCTGGCTAATTTGTATGCTTCATCTTTTGCTTTGATACTATCCCTGATTTCCCTTGTTATCCACGGATGCGCTACCTTTCCTGATTTATTCTTTTGCCATACTGGGATGAACAATTGTTGTAGTTCATCCATGCAGTCTTTAAATGCCTTCCATTGCATATCCACCGTCAACCCTTCAAGAATCAATTGCCAGTCCATCTTGGCCAATTCACGTCTCATACCCTCAAAGTTACCTTTCTTTAAATTCAGGACCCGTGTTTCTGAATTAACAATGTCCCTCTCCATCCTAATGAAGAACTCAACCATATTATGGTCACTCTTACCCAAGGGGCCTCGTACAGCAAGGCTGCTAACTAACCCTTCCTCATTACTCAATACCCAGTCTAGAATAGCCTGCTCTCTCGTTGGTTCCTCTAAATGTTGGTTTAGAAAACTATCCCGCATATATTCCAAGAAATCCTCTTCCTCAGCACCCCTGCCAATTTGATTCACACAATCTATATGTAGATTGAAGTCACCCATTATAACGGTTTTACCTTCGTTGCACGCATTTCTAATTTCCTGTTTGATGCCATCAACAACTCCACTACTACTGTTAGATGGCCTGTGCACAACACCCACTAGCATTTTCTGCCCCTTAGTGTTTCGCAGCTCCACCCATATCGATTCCACATCCTCCAAGCTAATGTCATTCCTTTCTATTACGTTAATCTCCTTTAACCAGCAATGTTTTTCAAAACAAAATCAAACCACTGCGGCAGCTGCGGACGCCACAATGCCCTTGCTCGCGGCACTGCCCCCGCCCCCCCTCCCCCCCCCCCGCACTGCTCTCAACGCACAGGCGCACTTTCCACCACCTCCCACTCAGTCTTTTTTTTGCCTCCCGCTATGCTGCGGACCAGGGCCACCTTCTCATTGCATGCCTCACGCAACAATAACGCCTGCTGCTGCTCGGCACTCCTCCACCACCCCCCCTGGCCCGGGCCGGCTCCGTCATGCTGGCGGAAGCCATGTTCGGCTGGTCCCCCTGCTGCTTTTCACCGTCCTCATATCGCCCTGTGCCTCACTCGCGGCCCACAGGCTCACTCGGAACCACACCCGCCCGCCCACTCCCTCCACCCTCCCCCTCCCCCATTTGGGAATTGGTCCTATGTGACAACCCGGAGATAACTGGCTGGCTCCGGGGGTACAGACAGGATGCGCTGAGGATGCGAGGCCAAGGAGCAGAGGCTGACTCTGAGGCCAACAGCTGCTGGGCAGCCCTAACTCTCTCTCCCCTCCATTCTTCCCCCTCCCCCCTCCCTCCCTCCCCCCCCCCCCCCTCTCTCCCCCCCCCCCCCTCCCTTTCCCCCCGGGGCATTGGAGGAACAGAACCAATGGGTCTGCACTTGGTCTAGTATACTTTTAAAAGTATGTATGTAAGAGAGAGTGTGTGAGTGTTTGTGTTTGTGTTTGTGTTAGTGTTAGTGTTATTGTGATTTGGCCTTTGAAACGTATTTTCTCGAAAACCAGACGCAATAGCGCAGAGATTTTTACATATTTCGGTAGCGATTTAACATGATTTCGGAATTCGACTCCTCTCTAAATTTGATCAATGAGCGGGCAGCTCGGATTCTCCTAATGGATGGCCTAGGTGACCGCCGGACTTCAGCCCTCCTGGAGGACATGCTCGCCCTTATGGGTGACCATGATCCTTGTTTTTTATTTAAATATGCCGACCTTCAACAGCTCCTGCCCGACATATGTCTGCAGCTCGCCACCGATACCTTTGCCGACATGCAGGCGCTGGCTGAGCGCACTGACCAGCTGTGGATGTCTCGTCAGCAGGATCTGGAAGTACTGGCCATCCTTCCCGCAGCATTGGGAGGCAAGGAGCAGGTCGGGGCAGCTATCGACCATGTCTTCGCTGCTTCCGATCGGCCCCCGCGGCGAAATCCGGCCGTCATAGGGCATTCCAGCGCAGGCACGTCTCTCCAGCACGGCCCGTCTACAGTATACTTGAACGACATACTCATGGCCAGCCGCTCACGGCAGGAGCACTGCATCCTCCTCTGTCAGCTGTGTCAGCGCCTCAGTGACTATGGGTTGGCTATCAACTCGAAGAAAGCGCTGTCACCAGGGGTTACAACGTGAGCCGTAACAGTAGCTGTGTCACCAGAATATGTGGTGCATGGATAAGGGCTCACTGTTGCACTTTGTGAGTCGGGAGTGGAGTCGGAAGCCAGGGCTCTAAATGGCTGGGGAGACAGTGGGAGCCAGGGATGGGTCGGCAGGTCATATCATTCACATTTAGTTTACATGTTATATTTGTATTATTTAAGTTTCTGGCACTCCATGGTGCTTCAGGGACATGGCCTGGGGTGTATTGTACTTTCATCATCACGTGACCTCTGTTGGTCCAGAAAAACTGATACTCCAGAAAGGCTCTGGGACCAAAGTTGCCGGAAAATCTTTGTTCAACCTTGTGGTTACAATCAATGACTCCTGCTTCACTGCAGGAGTTAAGGAGTCAATGAAGATATTGTTCTGATGGAGGCAATGCAGCTTAAGTATCCTTGCTGTTCGATTTATTAACATTTTTACAGTCAAGAGCTGATATAAACAAACGTAACTTCCTTATAAAGACATCAGAATGTGTTTTAACAGTTAATTCTACTCTAACATTTAGTTTGCTTCCACCTAGAATTTCAACTGAAAAAAATTGACATTGAAATACTCATAATTACAACCCATTGGAACTTTTTAATAAGACAAGACTGCAATTTTTTCACCAGAGACAGAATGTTTTTGAAAGCTATTCCGTAATTTAAGTCCAATTAAGAAGGGTCAATTCTCTATCTATTTTGCTCATTTGTGCCCCCAAGAAATAATTAATAATCAAATATCTTTAAATTGAAGAGGCAAATTATGTTTTGCATGTAAAGGCATATTCTTTCATATCTACACTTTTACTGTATTCATACAAAATCCAGTTATTTTTTTGTATGGATATAACTTACCAAAACAGCTCTAAATTCATTAATCAAGCTTAATTTATCTCCTATAAATGGATACTTTTAGAATGTTGTTCATTATCTGATTGAAACATGCTGTGGAGGGATTTCATATTCTTTGCAAGAAAAGTTACTGTATTAAATACAGATGGCATTCAGCCGTTTATAATACTAGACATTACAATTCTGGGATACGTCACCATGTTTTGTGGGTGAGGTGTGATTCTGTGGTTTGCCTATGAGTAAATATTTGTCTTTTTCCAGTTATTGACACAAATTTTATAGCAAAATGTGCTCAGAAAATCAATGAAAGGATTAATGCTGACACTGCATAAGTGAAATAATTAGCTTTGTAATTACCAAACTCTCCTCTGGGTCGAGCTTCTAAGCGCATTCAATATGCGTATAAATAAATGCATGGCCATTAACTGAAATTAATTACTGACTTATGAATTTTTAGACACCCAGTGCACATTTGATTTCTCCAAAGGAAATGAGAGGCTCAATATTTATAGGAACCTTATTCCAAATGAATCCAGTTCCCAAGTAAGTAAGTAAGTAAGTTTACTGGCCAAGTATTCACATACAAGAAATTTGCCTTGGTGCTCCACCCACAAGTAACAATATGACATACAGTGACAGTTACGAATGACTCAGAAACACTAAACATTATTAATAATAAAACATTAATGATGAAGCACCATTGATCAAGCATGTGAACCAATAAAATACCAGATCAATGGGAGGCTACAGATTTTTGGCTGTTGAGTAGAGCAACTACTTGTGGATAAAAACTGTTTTTATGTCTGGCTGTGGCAGCTTTGACAGTCTGGAGTCGCCTTCCAGAGGGAAGTGATTCAAAGAGTTTGTGGCCAGTGTGAGAGGGGTCAGAGATGATCTTGCCCACTTGCTTCCTGTCCCTTGCAGTGTACAGTTCATCAACGGAGGGAAGGTTGCAGCCAATAATCTCTGCTGATCGAACGATTCGCTGCAGCCTCCAGGTGTCGTGCTTGGTGGCTGAGCTAAACCAGACCATGATGGAGAAGGTGAGAACAGACGCTACGATGGCCGTGTAGAATTGGACCATCATTGCCTGTGGCAGATAATAAAAATAACCTGTCCCACTGTACGAGGTAATTCAAGAGTTCTCCCGAGTTTCCCCTGATTCGAACTCAGAGAATTATGGGAATAGCCGTTCGTAGGTACTCGGGGCTCTCGTGCACATTTTTCACAGTGCTGAAAAAACTTCACGAGTTACCGCGTTTCCCAAGTACCTGCCGTTAGCATTACGAGCCGCTACGAGAGATCCACGAGCTCTGGCATAGCTGCTACGTACATTCTATGTACTTACCACGAGTTTGATTTTTTTTTAAACTCGGGAGAACTCTTGAATTACCTCGTACAGTGGGACAGGCCCTTTATTATAACAAATTATGGAAGTCATTGTTCCCCTTTATTAATTCATATTTTCACAAGAAGGTTATAT
Source organism: Okamejei kenojei (assembly GCA_035221665.1). Taxonomy (NCBI): domain Eukaryota; kingdom Metazoa; phylum Chordata; class Chondrichthyes; order Rajiformes; family Rajidae; genus Okamejei; species Okamejei kenojei. Next base: position 95,688,623 of record CM069131.1, read on the forward strand.
TATGAGGCTGACATGTTTGTTGACATATAAAAATACACAGTTTTTCTCAAAGTATAAGAGATGATAAAGTTCAAAATAGGAGATAAATAAAGGTTCTGGATATGAGATTGTGATCAGTAACTGATTTGTCAATATACATCATGAACTAAAACAATCCACAATTTAAGATTTGCACCAAAAACAGAATAATTTGTCTGCAGTGCTAAGATCTTTTTTGAAAATTCATCAAAACTAAAAAGCCTTGGGTAACCCCAGGAAAATAGACCGATATTGTACAGGATATTAATCGTATTATGGGTAGTGTATTGAATTGGTGTTTTATGTAGTTTCTGTATCCAGCTGCAATGTTTGCAGACTTCATTGATTGTACTGATGGTCCTGATTATTACAAGTGAGTTAAGGGGCTGTCCCACTTGGGCGACCTAATTGGCGAGTTCAAAAGAGTTTGTAAAAATGACATGTTGAAGACCTCCTTCGGCTATGTAGAAGACCTCCTTCGACTATGTTGAAGACCAGCTTTGACTAGCTACGACTAACTTCGGGAAAATTGGACACCGAATAGTGGAGAGTGAAGACGACCTCCTTCAATCTCCTTCGACCTCCCTTCGACTATGATGAAGACTATCTACGACTTCCTTCGACTACCTTTGACTACCGTCGATTACCTACGACTAAACCTACGACCTACTACAACTAAACCTGGCGAGCGGGCATTTATTAACATATTGAAAAAAACACCGCGACCTAGCTGAGCCCTCGAGTACGCGGAGACCACTCTCGAGCACGATGGAGAGTTATGAAGACCTCCTACGACCTCGTGTCGACCATGCTGCAAGTACGAGTTGAGGGCAAACTCGCCAGAACTCGCGGATTAGGTCGCCCAAGTGGGACAGGCCCTTGACACTACTTAAGTGTTGTTGGTATCTTTTAAGGGGGGAGGTGCATTGTGGCTGCCTGGAAAATTGAGGTGTTTATTGAAAGGTCACTTGGTAGCCAATACGTGTGAGAGCGGTATTAGGTTTCTAGACAAAGCATTCGACATTTTTTGTGAAATAGACAGAAGTACATTAAATCCAATACAAAATGTTGAAAAATTGGCATGACTAGAAAATATTGATTTTAATATTGAAATATTGAAAATACATGATTGTAAAATTGTTATTAAAGTTGGGGTGAGGTCATTCCAGTTGTGACGACAAGGTCCACTGCTCTCCCAGCCACAGGCAAGTTGTGACAGCCAAGTTCAATTAAGGGTCATTGAACAAATTAACCTAATCCAACAGACCTACCCCATTACCAACCCTGGAGCCCATTGGGGAAAGGAAAAGAGGAAGCTATGGGGAAAATAAATGAATGTATAATAAATGAACAGATAGACAAATAAAAAGACAAACAAATAAATAAATAGATGGGTGGATGAATGAATGAGAGAATAAATAAGTAAATGGACAAATAAGTAGACAAACAACTAAATAAACAAATAAATAAATAGACAAATAGATAGATAATTAAATAAATAGATAGACAGGTAGCGCGGTGATAAGCCCAAAATGAAGGCGAGGAGTCAGGTATTTCGGGAGGAATTTGATTAGTTGTTGTTCTTACGTCCAATCGGGTCTGCAAGAGAGCGATCACACCTAAACCCCTGCCCTTTATCCCTGTAGCTAAGGGCCGCCTCCGGACTAGTCCATTCCCGTGCCGAGGGTTTTGATAGTGGAATGGCCCGACCCTTGGGAGGACAGACAGACAGACGGTGATTTTAGACCAGATTGTTTGCTTGAGAAATAAAACTCGTCAGGTGAGTTAACTTTACTGAGTGTACTAGTGTATTCATTATTGATCTGGTGTCATTAGTGAATGTAATTAGTAGTGGGTTAGTGTTTGTAAACTTTCAGAGGGAATAGTGCAACCTGGTGGCTTGCTGACGGCAGAATGCCTTTTAATTGCTTTAAAATCTTTCTGACAATCAGCATTATTGAAAATTCATGGTAGTGCAGATGTGAGGACGAGGCTAAGATGGGAGGTAGCCAGAAAATCCACAAAATGAACTGGAATATCATCTGAAGGGTCTCAACCTGAAATGTCACTCATTCCTTCTATCCAGAGATGCTGCCTGTCCTGCTGAGCTACTCCAGCATTTTGTCTATCTTTGGACTACCATTAACCTAAGCAGCCCATAGTGAAGCTGCACTGGTGAATTAGAAACACCCATATGGATCTGTTGAGTTGTAAGTTGTACATAATATGATTAAGCTCATTCAGGCTATTTACTTTTTATTTTTGAACAATTTTATAGTACAATGCAAAGGTTTAATAACAAACCTAAATAAAAATATTTTCTTCACTATCATGTGCCATCACAAAATGGAGACAAAGTGGAGACACTTTTAAGAAGTATAATAAAGTTTAGCGGGCATTTTACCGACCAGTAGGTTTTCCTTGGTCCTGAAAACTCCAATGAGCCAATCAAAATGCCCGGTCAGCGAAGGAGATTGCCTATGGCTGCCCTCGACTGCCTGTAACTACATAGCGACCCCACTCCACTGCACTATGAGTCAAAAAGAACCATGCCGACTAAATTTTACTTGCAGAAAATTTTTCAACATGCTGAAAATTTTTCTGTGACCTAGCTGAGGCCACGTTTATTTGGGAACTTCCCTCGAGCACGAAGGAGAGTTCCAGCAACCTCATAGTACCTCCTAGGACCACGTGTCGACCATGCTGCGAGTTTTAAGGTCGAAGACACTATTCTAAACTCGCAGATTAGGTCACCCAAGTGGGACAGCCCCTTTACTCCAGCATTTTGTGTCTACCTTTGATTTAACCCAGCATCTGCAGTTCTTTCCTATACAATGTTTCTTAAATGTTGCGATGGTATCTGCCTCAAATACTATCTCTGGCAGCTCGTTCCATACACCCACCACCCTTTGTGAAATAGGGCAATAAAACACTCTTGACTTGAATTCAGTTTCAGTCACAGGTTAACATTTATATTGGCCCTTGGGAGTTAGAGGGACCTGTAATTCTTATCTGAACATAAATATGCATTAAAATAAAAATGTTGTACATTATTGAAGTTTTCATTTTCTGTGAATATACCACAACCAGGGAGCAAATAATTATTTGGTTTGTTTGGAGACCAGGGATCCAATTAACAAATTCTAAGTTAGTGAAAATGAGGCATTATTTCTTATTTCCACTTTGCCCTTAAGGAACTGTAAAATTTGCAGATAATGCAAATCACATCACAACCGTTGGAAATGTCAGTCAAGTACAAATGGTAGAAAGGATCAAAATCATGAAATGGTATGTGTATAGAAAAATTGTTTGGGTTAAATTCAGGGATGATGAAGGTAGGGCAGTGAAGTAGATGGAAGCACAGCAGAGGTAATTGAGTGTTGGAAAAATATGTTTGGGGAGGATTAATGTGGAAATACGGCAGAACTGTAATGGCAGGATTTTGGGAAGTGTGCCGATAAGCAGAGTAACTTTTGAGTCTATGTACACAAATCTTTAAAAGTAGCAGCTTGATTTAAATCATGGCTTTCTCTCTGATATTTGTTTTCAGTTGTGCATGATCAAGCATGAACACCAAGGAGCCTGCCAAATAAAGTCAAGAGTGTTTTATTGTCCTATGTCCCAGATAGAACAATTGAATTCTTACTTGCTGCAGCACAACAGAATATGTAAACTTAATACACTGTAAACAATATGATAAACGAGAGTGAGAAAACAAAAATCAGTGTGTATATATATACATATACTCACAAGTACACACACATATATATTTTGAGGCAGCGACTTCGATAAATCCCTTTGATGGTGGCGAGGTCAGAGCCTGTGATGTACTAGGCAGTGTTCACAACTTTTTGCAGTCTTTTCCGCTCCTGGACGTTCAAGTTGTCGAACCACGCCATGATGCAACAAATCAATATGCTCTCTACTGTACACCTGTAAATGTTCAACAGAATCTTCTTTGACATACTGGATCTCCTTAATCTTCTCAGGAAGTAGAGGTGTTGATGTGCTTTATTTATAATTGCATTAGCGTGCTGGGTCCAGGAAAGATCTTCAGAAATATGCATGCCCGAGAAGTTCAAGTTTTGGAGGGAAGGAAGATCATTTTTGACAAACTAAGTATTTTGCTGCATACCAGGACTAATGTATGTGAATTCCTATAATGAACTGCATTATTTTCCATATTGATGTAAGTTCTTGTATGAGCATCCTAATCACCAACATAAAACAGATTTGGCAAATGTTAAATACAGAAATAAGATCTATTTGAGGTTCTGTTTGCAAAACTAATTTGTACATTGTTGCAGCTTACAATGTGAAGACTGCAATCAGTATCCTGCAACAATTAAATCTGCAGTCCTTAATATTTACCATGTTTGGAAGAATGCTCCCTCTAGATTTATCAGTCAGTCGGTGTCCACAAAATATAATTTTTAAAGCCTCTTAATTTCCTTGAGTTTAAAATAGTTGACAAAAATTATTTGCTAAGATGAGGATAATTCTTTCTCAGTTTTGTCACAATCCAGAATTTGCAAGACAGACCTTATTTACAAATAACTTTTAGAAAGTTGGACAATTGTGCAACAACAAGGAACTTAAAGGATCTAAGGCGATGGTGATGCTGTAGGAATAAATCATCAGCATGGGCTAAATGGCCATCAATGTGGTAACACAAATCATCACAAATGGCCTCATTCTTCAGAGAACGGGGATTCCCCTCCCCCACTATTGATGAGGCTCGCACCAGGGTCTCCTCCATACCCCGCAACACTGCCCTCGCTCCCCATTCCCCCACTCGCAAACAGGGCAGAGTCCCCCTGGTCCTCACCTTTCACCCCACCAGCCGGCAAATACAACATATAGTCCTCCGCCAGTTTCGCCACCTCCAACGTGACCCCTCCACCCGCCACATCTTCCCATCTCCCCCCCTGTCTGCCTTCCGCAAAGACCGCTCCCTCCGCAACTCCCTTGTCCATTCTTCCCTCCCCTCCCACTCTACCCCTTCCCCGGGCACTTTCCCTTGCAACCGCAAGAAATGCAACACTTGTCCCTTCACCTCCCCCCTCCACTCCTTTCAGGGACCCAAGCAGTCCTTCCTGGTCCGACAGAGGTTCACCTGCACCTCCTCGAACCTCATCTACTGCATCCGCTGCTCCAGATGCCAGATGATCTATATCGGTGAGACCAAGCGGAGGCTTAGCGATCGCTTCGCCGAACACTTCCGCTCGGTCCGCAATAACCAACCCGACCTCCCGGTGGCTCAGCACTTCAACTCCCCCTCCCATTCCACATCCGACCTCTCGGTCCTGGGCCTCCTCCACGGCCAGAGTGAGCAACACCGCAAGCTGGAGGAACAGCACCTCATATTCCGCTTGGGGAGTCTGCATCCTTTGGGCTTGAATATTGAATTTTCTCAATTCTGTTAACCCTTGCTGTCTCCTCCCCTTCCCACCTCTCCCTCAGCCGTCGGGCCCTGGCATTCCCTCTATCTCTATCTCCCTCCCCCACCCCAGTCGCACCAGCTTCTCATTTTCACACCACAAACAGCTTACAATGGCTTGTTCCCTTTATCACCGATACTTTTTTGCATATCTTTCACTCATTGTTCCTTATCTCTCCACATCACCGTCTATATCTCTCGTTTCCCTGATCCCTGACCAGTCTGAAGAAGGGTCTCGACCCGAAACGTCGCCTATCTCCTTCGCTCCTTAGATGCTGCTGCACCTGCTGAGTTTCTCCAGCTTTTTGTGTACCCTCGATTCTCCAGCATCTGCAGTTCCTTCTTTAAAAAAAAAAAAAATCAATGTGGTAACCTTTGATGATATAATGGAAGGTATATTTTGTGAAGATGCGTCGTGGCATTTTTGTGGCAAAAATGATATAGGATTGAAATAGTGATAGTAACATTTTTTAAATGATAGATAAGGACTGTTGCAGATTTTGAGCAGAAAATTTGATTATATCATGTATGTTTGGCAGCCATAATGTGTCCAACATGGCAGAGAGCTTGTGGAAATAATTCTGAACTACATTCTGTGCCATGTTGATAAAAAACTCCTGTATAGATATCATAACTAAAATAGCCTTGTGTGATTCCAATGGCAATATTTATATGTGCTTGTCCACATCATGCACAATTATTGCAAAAGGCAAGAGGAAAGTCATGCTGCATCAGTCTATTTCCTGGACATACTGACAATATTGATTTTTTTCCTGATGCAGAAGGTAGAACACTAACTCTCCACTTTTCAAGTAACATTCTAGTGAAGTGGAGCAGACTAAGTGGGCCTCAGATGGAGTACCTTCCAAGCTACACAGGGATTTACTAGAAGCCTTTAACAACATTCGATCAATGGCTTTTGTATAGTTTTGTTTAATTGTTTTGAATGAGAAGAGACATTTCAAACGAATTAAATATTTTTTTTAAACTAACAAAGAGATTTTAAAAATTGTATTGTAATGTGAAATGGTTCAGTTACCAGCACTTTCCTTTTACAGAGGTGTCAGGATGCCTTTCAAACGCCAACCCTGACATAGAGCTAGGATGTCAAAACAAAGAACGGCAGATACTGGCTAATACATAACATTACAGTGCTGACAGATAGGCTGAAGAAGGGTTTTGACCCAAAATATCACCTACTCATGTTCTTCAGAGATACTGCCTGACCTGCAGAGTTATTCCAGTACTTTGTCCTTTTCTGGCCTGGAATTGAAGGGCCAACTATGCAGTGTATCTGATGCCTACCATCAGCACTTCACCACTCGTTTCTGACCTCGTTGTTTAGGACAATTACAATTTCCAATGCTATTCTCTGCCATTCAACGGCTAAACCAGAGGTCTTTAGAAGGCTCAATGTTAAATGCCCAGGCCTCTGGCTGTCACCCACCATTCACCACCATTCCCTCCCATTGCCTCTCTCCTTTTGGCCCAAACCAAATTATACCTATAATTTCCAAGAGCAGATAAGGTAGATAAGGTTCACCAGACTGATTCCTGGGATGTCAGGACTTTCATATGAAGAAAGACTGGATAGACTCGGCTTGTACTCGCTAGAATTTAGAAGACTGAGGGGGGATCTTATAGAAACTTACAAAATTCTTGAGGGGTTGGACAGGCTAGATGCAGGAAGATTGTTCCCGATGTTGGGGAAGTCCAGGACAAGGGGTCACAGTTTAAGGCTAGGATAAGGGGGATATCTTTTAGGACCGAGATGAGAAAAACATTTTTCACACACAGAGTGATGAATCTCTGGAATGCTCTGCCACAGAAGGTAGTTGAGTCCAGTTCATTGGCTATATTTAAGAGGGAGTTAGATGTGGCCCTTGTGGCTAAAGGGATCAGGGGGTATGGAGAGAAGTCGGGTAAGGGATACTGAGTTGGATGATCAGCCCTGATCATATTGAATGGCGGTGCAGGCTCGAAGGGCCAAATGGCCTACTCCTGCACCTACTTTCTATGTTTTTTATGTCTATGTTTCTATAATATACCATAGTCAAAAGTAATTGTTATATGTACCAAAAACAGAACAATGAAATTCTTATTCTGTGCTACACCTTAAATTGCACATGTCATGTGGACAATCGTGATGTATGCATTTATTTTCATGAAATCAGGATTCAAAACACTCCTTGAAAATGTAATCAAATCTGAGAAAAATATAATCATTCCATGAATAATATAATTGGAGAGTTAAAATTAAGTGGTTTAACTAAACATGCCACTAAATCATATGCACTGAAAATAAATATGAATAGTAAAGTACATTTAATATAGTTATCTTTAAATGAGTATATAGCTATGCATAATCTTCAAATGTATTTGATTTCAATATTGAAGCATTTCAGAATATACTAAATTTTATTTTGAAAAATAAATTGATTATTTTTATATCCAATTCTGGAGCAACCAACATACTGCTTCCTGTGGGAAAAGTGAGTTTTGAGATTAAGGCCAACCGCTTTTAGTGATTGTCCATATGCTTTGTTAATGCTCATTGCAAAACTAAGTCAAACAGGAAAATGAAGTAACTTAAATTGAAAATGTAGATCAATGGGATAATTGATATGAGTCATAAAGGTATATTCCAGCACAGCATTACCAGCCATTGTTATAACTTCAGTACATAGGGTAGTAAATTGCACGGAAAATCTTGTGCAGTTGCATTGTATTGGCAGATTCAAATAGCTGAGCAACATGATTGGAGTTCCGTTTAACGATTAAGTGATGACACACCAGGTGGTGACAGTTTAAAAACGTATCAAGAAAATGTAAAGTCTCATCAATATCTGTCATTAAATTAATAATATACGGATTACTCAAAATTTCAAAAGAATATTGTTGTTGTAGGTTTTGGTGCCAAAATTGCTCTTTCATGCAACTGTTGGTAATTCAAATAGTAGTTTGTGTCATTTGAGAGCTGCGTTGCATCAGATCATGAAGTAGTCATAATTCAGCCCAAATTTTTCTTTAAAATGATTTGAATCAAATTTTCATTTTTAATTCCCCCATTTCCTAATTTGAATAAATTTGGAGCAAACATTCTCGCAGCTGGATTGCCTGTTGAAAACATTTGCATATTCTTCAAGCGTTATCAATTAATCTTCCCAAATACAGTATATCCTTGTTATAACGAGCCATAGGTGGCGAAGGTGATGTCTGTTATTCCTGATTGTACACTATAACCGAGTGATGTATTATCATTGTAAAATAAGTAGAAACAAACAATCATGATTGCTAGTTACACAAGACACAAGACTGGAGTAACTCAGCAGGTTAGGCAGCAAATCTGGAAAACAAATTTTAATTTGGATTTTCAATTCATTTGCCTTGGTACCTCATGAAAATACAGGCAAAGTTTGATAACAATTTCCAATTAGCATTAAATAATTAATCTCATTAATTATGTCCAAGCATTCAATCCAGTGGTTCAAAGGATACCATGTGAGCACCACCTGTCCCTATACATCCTTCATCACATACTTGCAGAGAGCACCGTAGCCCTTCCAGATGAGGAAGAGGTTCACATCTCATCTAACTTGCATTAAAAAAAAATCAGATTTCCAGGTTATTTTGTTACCAAGCTATGCACGGGATGCAGGGACATTTTATATCATTATACATCTTTAGATTTACTATCCAGAGGGACAATCCACTATTGTTACTCCTGTACATTCTACAGTGAACATCACAAAAAACACCTGGTGAGCAATTTCTTCATTGAGATACTGACATCTCTCTAAAATCGATTGCTCCTGCTTTTTATTTCTATTTGAAGATTTTATTAGGTCACAATTCTCGACATAGCATACATACATTTCATTATAAGCCATGGGGAGATATATAGCACATCTGTCATAAGATCGTGTTTGAATGTGCTCTTGTTTATAACTATGATAATTAATATTGGAATTAGTACTTTACAGTTATGCGTCGTTTGAATGCATAGAGAACTAAAGTGTCTCACTATTGCAGAGCAGTTTGATCTATTAAAGCTTCATTCTGATGAAAAAATCAAACCAACTTTTGTAGTGATTGCATCAAATGCAAATCTGCTATTTTATACAGAGTTGTACATTTAAAAATGTGCTGCCTAGTATTCATTGACACAGAGATGAAGTTTGCACCAATATAGATCTCTCTTTCTGACTGTTGAAAGAATTAATAGTTACCACCATTTTAAAGCCATCACATCACTGTCAACGAACACACAGGTGGCTGAGTGAGAAATTCTCCTTTTCAGATTAAGCAGATTACTTGTCACAAGGGCGGTCATAGTGGCGCAGAGGTAGAGATGCTGCCTTATCGCGAATGCAGCACTGGAAACCCGGGTTCAATCCTGACCACGGTTGCTGTCGGTATTAGAAAATGTGATATGTTGCTTTAACATTATGGTAATAAAACAGATAAATTGTCCAGACTCAATGCCAAATTTGCAGAGCTTGGCAGATGCCCAGTCCATAAGTTTGCAGATGACGTATGAGACAATATTGCTGTTGATGTTACTATTGTTGCTAAAATAAACATCAGATTCCTTTTTTACTTGTATTAATGTAGATGGATTAATTTTTACGTTTAGATTGTTGTTTCTGCATCAACTCCATTTAATTGCTGATACTTGAGACATTAGGAGCAAATGATTCCCATAACTGAAGGCCAGATTGTGGGAAAACTGCCCATTTGTCTAAATTAATAAGATTTACTACCAATAATAGTCCAGTCGGAAGATTATCTTTGTGCAACGTATTAAATATGCCTTCAAAAACATGCTATTGAAATTACTTGATTGGCAACAGTTTATACACAAAATAGATGATGCAGAGAACGTGCAGGAAGGAACTGCAGATGCTGCTTTAAATAGCCACTATGATGGAGTAACTCAGCAGGTCAGGCATCATCTGTGAAGAAAAGCAATGTGATGCTTTGGGTTGGAACCCTTTTTAGACTGCATTCACATGATCATAAATCAGAATTTTCACTGATAAATATTTCATTTTAAGCTTCATGCCAACAAATCAGCAAGAAATAATAGCTTTTGATAAAATATGTTAAAATTCCGTCAAAAACACTATTGGATAAAGTGCAGAATTTATTTTTGAAAGAATGAAGAGTCAGGGGAAAAAAAATTCCCATAACAGGATTTCGACAACATCTCTGATTCATAACCTTTAACCTAATTTGGTTTGTGCAATGAACTGAATTGATTACAAATAAGATGTTCTGACAATGAGCATTCAAGTTCACAGCCACCGATAGTTCACTGTCGATAGTTCACAGCAAGTTCGCTGCGATAGTTCACAGCCGCTGCACCGGGCCCATCCAGCATCGCCGTTGTACTGGGCCCACCAAAGACCACAGCCGCCGCACTGGACCCATCCAGCATCGCCGTTGTACTGGGCCCGCCGAAGACCACAGCCGCACCCGCCTCACCTTGCATCGCCGCCGGACCGGGGCTCCCCGAACATGGCCGCCACACTGCACCCCACTCATCTCGCCGCCTCACCGGTCGGACCGACCGCCCGCCCACCGGGACCTCCAAAGCATCGCCCGCCGACCCCGACTCCACTGCTCGCAGACTCCTACCTCCGGGTCCGCCGACCAACGACACTCCACCGCCCTCCAGCAGCCTGCGGCTGTCATCTCACCTGCAGACTGGACTCTGCAGTGGGCCTGAAGCCGCCACGTTGCTAACTCCTCCCACCACTCTGTTTTTAACGGCACTGGGTCCTAGTGCCCGTCTCCCCAGCCCCAGTAACCTTAGTGGCTATTCCACTGGGTCTTCCCCACCCCCCCCTACCATGTAACCCCTGCTCTTCCCCACCCCACACCACAGCCCCTATAACCCCCCACCCCCTGACCACCCTCCACCCCCCCCCCTCCACACAACGCTCCGTCCTCAGTGCACTCACCTGCCTTCCTCCGGCCACAACCCCCCATCCCTGCCGCGTGTTCACCATCCCCCGGACCTCCCCCTCTCCGACACCGAACGGTCTGTCCTCAGCAGTGGTCTTAACTTTCTCCCCCTCCGTCCCCACCTCAATGAGTTCCACGCCCACCACGACTTGGAGCTCTTCTACCGTCGCCTCCGCCTCACAGCGTTCTTCCAAGGGAAGAAGTCCTCGCCCCCCACTGATGATCCCTTTTCCTGTCTCCAACGTACCCCCTCCACTTGGACCCCCCCTCGTAGCCTTCCGACTCTAGAACTATTCATCCAGAACTGCTGTTGGGACATCAACCGCCTAGACTTCTCCACTCCCCTGTCTCACTCCAATCTCTCCAGCCCCGAACGTACTGCCATCGACTCACTCCGTAACAACCCAGACTGGGTTATCAAACCCGCGGACAAGGGAGGTGCCTTGGTAGTCTGGCGCGTCGATCTCTACAAAGCGGAGGCCGCGCGCCAACTCTCGGTCACCTCCTCCTACTTACCCCTGGACCATGACCCCACTGACGAACACCAGGCCACCATCTCGAGCACAATAACCGACTTCATCAGCTCCGGCTCCCTACCCCCCCCGAGCGTCTGACCTCATCGTTTCCCAGCCCCGCACGGCCCGATTTTACCTTCTCCTCAAAATCCACAAAACCGACTGCCCTGGCAGACCCATTGTCTCTGCCTGTTCGTGCACCACCGAACACATTTCTACATACCTTGACGCCATCCTATCCCCCTTTGTTAAATCCCTCCCCACCTATGTTCAAGACACCTCAGACACTCTCCGTCGGCTCCGTGCATTCCATTCTCCAGGCCCCCATCATCTCATCTTTACCATGGACGTCCAGTCACTCTACACCTCCATCCCCCACCAGGACGGTCTCAAAGCCCTCGACCAGAGGAGCAACCCATACCCGTCCACTGACACCCTCCTCCGCCTAGCGGAGTTGGTCCTTACCCTCAATAACATCTCTTTTGATTCCTCCCATTTCCTCCAAACACAAGGCGTAGCTATGGGCACACGCATGGGCCCCAGCTACACTTGCCTCTTTGTCGGGTACGTCAAACAATCCTTGTTCTCGGCATACCAGGGCCCCATCCCCGACCTCTACCACTATTACATCGACGACTTCTTTGATGTCACCTCCTGCACCCACACACAACTGACTGACTTCATTCATTTCACCACCAACTTCCATCCGGCACTCAAATACACTTGGACCATTTCCGACATTTTCCTACCATTCCTTGACCTCACCATCTCTATTGCAGGTGATACACTCCTGACCGACATCCATTACAAACCAACTGACTCCCACAGCTACCTGGACTACTCTTCCTCCCACCCTGCTTCCTGTAAGGACTCCATCCCCTATTCCCAATTCCTCCATCTACGCCGCATCTGCTCCCAGGATGAGGTGTTCCACACCAGGTCATCACAAATGGCCTCATTCTTCAGAGAACGGGGATTCCCCTCCACCACTATTGATGAGGCTCGCACCAGGGCGTCCTCCATACCCCGCAACACTGCCCTCTCTCCCCATTCCCACTCGCAAACAGGGCAGAGTCCCCCGGTCCTCACCTTTCACCCCACCAGCCGGCAAATACAACACATAGTCCTCCGCCAGTTTCACCACCTCCAACGTGACCCCTCCACTCGCCACATCGTCCCATCTCTCCCCCCCTGTCTGCCTTCCGCAAAGACCGCTTCATCCGCAACTCCCTTGTCAATTCTTCCCTTCCCTTCCGCTCTGCCCCTTACCCGGGCACTTTCCCTTGCAACCGCAAGAAATGCTACACTTGTCCCTTCACCTCCCCCCTCCACTCCTTTCAGGGACCCAAGCAGTCCTTCCAGGTCCGACAGAGGTTCACCTGCACCTCCTCAAACCTCATCTACTGCATCTGCTGCTCCAAATGCCAGATGATCTATATCGGTGAGACCAAGCGGAGGCTTGGCGATCGTTTCGCCGAACACCTCCGCTCGGTCCGCAATGACCAACCCGACCTCCCAGTGGCTCAGCACTTCAACTCCCCCTCCCATTCCGTATCCGACCTCTCGGTCCTGGGCCTCCTCCACGGCCAGAATGAGCAACACCTCATTTTTGGAGTTACAGTTGGAGGAACAGCACCTCATATTCCGCTTGGGGAGTCTGCATCCTCTGGGCTTGAACATTGAATTTTCTCAATTCTGTTAACCCTTGCTGTCTCCTCCCCTTCCCACCTCTCCGTCAGCCCTCGGGCCGCTGAGTTTCTCCAGCCTTTTGTGTAACCCCCGAGCATTCAAATATCTTTGGTTTATTCTCATGTGGAGCACTGTCAGTTCAGGTTTATATATTATTGGGTGTAAAAACAATGCAGATTCTGGGCAAGAATAAACCTGTCATCGTTATCATGTACTGAGAACAAGAATTCATAAAGCCAGTGTTTGCATCAACTTCCATTAGCTCGGCATACAAGAGAAGTAAAAGCTTCTTTGGATATGTTAAGGGAAAAAGAGAAGCAAAGTCAAATGTGGGTCCCTTGAAGGCTGACACAGCTGAAAGTATTATGGGTAACAAGGAAATGGCAGAAGAGTTGAACAGGTATTTCGGATCTGTCTTCGCTAAGGAAGACACAAACAATCTCCCAGATGTACTGGAGGACAGAGGACCTAAGGGGGTAGAGGAACTGAAATAAATTTTCATTAGGTGAGAAACAGTATTGGGTCAGCTAATAGGGCTGAAGGATGATATGCATCCCAGGGTTCTCAGGGAGGAGGGTCTAGGAATAGTGGATGCATTGGTGACCATTTTCCAATGTTCAATAGATTCAGGATCAGTTCCAGTGGATTGGAGGATAGCTAATGTTATCCCACTTTTCAAGAAAGGAGCAAGAGAGAAAACGGGGAATTACAGACCAATTAGCCTGACTTTGGTGGTGGGAAAGGTGCTGGAGTTAATTACTAAACAGGTAATTATGGGACATTTGGATAGCAGTAGAATAATTAGTCCACGTCAACATGCATTTATGAAAGGGAAATCATGCTTGACTAATCTTCTGGAATTTTTTTAAGAAGTGGCAAGTAAATCGATGAAGGGGAGCCGGTGGATGTAGTGTATCTAGACATTCAGAAAGTCTTTGATAAGGTCCCGCACGGGAGACTGGTGACTAAAATTAGAGCACATGATATTGGGGGTAGGGTGTTGACATGGATAGAAAATTGGTTGGAAGACAGGAAGCAAAGAGTAGGAGTGAACGGGTCCTTTTCAGAATGGCAGGCTGTGGCGAGTGGAGTGCCGCAATCCTCGGTGTTGGGGCCACAACTGTTAACCATATACATTAATGATTTGGAAGAGGGAATTAGGAGCAATACTTGCAAGTTTGCAGATGACACAAATTTGGGTGGCAGTGTAAACTGTGAAAAGGATGTTAGGAGGTTGCAGGGTGACCTGGACAGGTTAAGTGAGTGGGCAGATGCGTGGCATATGCAGTATAATATAGATAAATGTGAGGTTATCCACTTTGGTGGCAAAAACAAGGGGGCAGGTTATTATCTCAGTGGGGTTAGGGGAAGGTGCAGCAAGACCTGGGTGTCCTTGTACACCTGTCACTGAAAGTTGCCGTGCAGGTACAGCTGGCAGTGAAGAAAGCTAATGGAATGTTAGCCTTCATAACAAGAGGATTTCAGTACAGGAGTAAAGAGGTTCTTCTGCAATTGTATAGAACTCTGGTAAGACCACATCTGGAGTAGTGTGTACAGTTTTGGTCTCCTAATTTGTGGAAGGACATCCTTGTGATCGTAGGTTCACGATATTTGACCCCTGGGATGGCGGGACTGTCGTATGAGGAAAGATTGAAAAGACTAGGCTTGTATTAACTGGAGTTTAGAAGGATGAGGGGGATCTTATAGAAACATATAAAATTATAAAATTATACAAGCTAGATGCAGGAAAAATGTTCCCAATGTTGGGCGAGTCCAGAAGTCTTAGTCATATAGTCTTAGTTCTAAGCCATAGTCTTAGAATAAAGGGGAGGCCATTTAATACTGAGGTGAGAAAAAAGTTTTCACCCAGAGAGTTGTGAATTTGTGGAATTCCCTGCCACAGAGGGCAGTGGAGGCCAAATCACTGGATGGATTTAAGAGAGCGTTAGATAGAGCTCTAGGGGCCAGTGTAATAAAGGGATATGGGAGAAGGCAGACACTGGTTATTGATTTGCGACGATCAGCCATGATCACAATGAATGGCGGTGCTGGCTCGAAATGGCTTCCTCCTGCAGCTATTTTTTCTATGTTTCTTAGTTTTGTCTTTCAGGTTACAGTGAAAGATCTATGGCCTTCGTTCATTCATATCTGCAATAAGGTCTGACAATTCTTCCATAAAAGGCCTTGATGGGTTCTGTTAAAGATGTTGTATACTATTATTGCTGTAACAACATGAGGAAAATCTCAATTAAGCACTGACTGCTTTTCAATATTCAAATGTTCTATAAATGCCATTTAGTTCATTGCTGAAGATAGTTCAGAAGCCCTCCTTTAAAAAGATTAACTTAGATGAAAAGTTATTTGAAAGGATGCTATTGTATTTCTTGCTTTAAAAGAAGTGTTTGGATTCCAGCTGCACCTTTCCAGATGGGAGATCTGAAGTACTGTATTATGGATGTACTGATTACAGAAAAGGTTGTTGGACCTTCAAGGTCCTCCCTGTGACAGCAGCAAAGCAACTGCATAAAAAATCTGCCATGAAGGGGAGAGAAAGGATGTAGGAAGGGCAGTGATTTCCCACGTGAGTGGGTACCTTCCAACCCCACAATCATCTACCCTGATGCAGTCCCATTCACTCTACAAGATGCAAGATTTTTTGATTTAAAAAAAAATAAAAATTATTTATTAGAGGTACATACATCAATGTACATCACATATATATTGTTACAATCATTGTACCCCATAATTTTATGGCTTTTAAAGAAAAAGAATAGAAAGAAAGAGAGTGAAGTAGGTGAAAAGAGTTGTAAAAGTGTAAGAGCGTGCCAAAGGGGAGAAGAAACCCTTGGTCAAAGAATTAGAGAAAGGGGGTTAAGAGATAGACCCTAGAAAAGAAAAGGAAAAAAAGAAAGAGAGACAAAGAGAGAGAAAAGAAAAAAAAAGCCAATTACTATATTATATATATCACGCAAAAAGAATCCACCAACTCGATCGTTTTTCATCCCCCCCACCAAGGCCCGAGGTACTCCTGCACCCTATCTTTGTAGCAATTCTATAAATGCAGACCACGTCTGATAGAAGCATTCTGATTTTCCTGCCAGGCGGTACAAGATACAAGATGATCAGTCGTATAGGAAGTTTGTATAGGAAGGAACTACAGATGCTGGTTTAGACAAAGTGCTGGAGTAACTTAATGGGACAGGCAGCATCTCTGGAGAGAAGGATTGGTGATATTTTGGGTTGAAGAAGGGTCTGAAGATGAGTTTATATGCCTGTGATTCTGCTATAGGGTTTTTGTTGTACTTGTACCTCTCTGTACTTGTGTATGTCACCATAAACTGAACTTTATTTGAATGACGACCCTTTAATTCTTGTCTCAGTTGTTTAAGCTCATATATTTTGTGACTGATTTGATTCAATAGTTCGTGGGAAATAGGTGTGGACATGACATTTAATAGTAAGATTAAATGAGAACTTACCAGTTTGAAGTTTGATCTTTATTTTATGAGGAGTTACGATGAGCAATTACGTGAACCCGCCAGTCGGCATGCATGTCAATCTTCAAAACAGCGGTGTGAAATCACAGAAACAACACTCTAAGTATTATAGTAAGATTATAACTCTAGAACTACCAGATGAGCTTTATGATATGAGGGTTGAGAGCGGTGGGCATGTAATCGCTCATCGTAACTCCTCATAAAATAAAAATCAAACTTTAAACTGATAAGTTCTCATTTAATCTTACTATTTTACTTCGGAGTCACGTGAGTTTGAGTAAGTCTGCTCTGTTTGAGTAAGTCATAGACGTGAAAAGTAATGTCATTTTGTGAGGACACCATCCTGTCCAGACGCAGTTTTTAGAGAGTCTGAACCCTTTGCGCTGATGTAAGCGCCATGAGCATGACCAATTTGAGGGTGATCCTTAGTAAGGACAATGATGCGGCTGTTCCCCATTGACGGAGCACCGTGAGTACCATGCTCACATCCCAGATTTGAGAGTACCTAGGCCTAGGAGGATTGGAATTAAACACACCCTTCATGAATCTTGATATTAATGGGTGGGACCCTATAGTCTGGAGATCGGACCCTCGGCACAAGTACGCTGACAGGGCACTCCTGGCTCTGTTGATAGAACTGTAACTCAGCCCTTTATTGGAGTGTGAGTGGAATAGGAATTCTAGCACATCTGGGATGGAGGCCATGTGATAAGTGATGTTCCCATGTAAGCAAAGTTCCTCCCATTTCCTGATATGGGAGAGGTATTGCCTTTTTGTGCTATCCCTCCAGGATGATGTGATGGTATCCACAGTCTGATTGGACAGCCCCAGGCCCAGGTACGGCCTTTTAAGTCTGGATGCAAACAAATCGATATCTGGCATCCCATACCGAAGGACAATTTCACCAAATACTTCACGATTCAACATCCACTTGGTGTTGTCGTTAAATTTGCGTGACCTGGTGTCTGCCACCATATTGAGTCTGCCTGGCAAGTAGACAGCTGAAATCCAAATATTATTTTTTATGCACCAGTTCCAAATAATGTTAGCCAATCCGTCACATGATTTTGACTTGATTCCACCCATATGATTGACATACGCCACTGCCGTAGTGTTGTCAATCTGCAACTGAACATGTAAGTGATGCTTAGTGGTACAATAAGCTTTGAGCCCATAGAACGCTCCTAACAGTTCTAAATAATTAATTCCATGTGATTGGAGAATCTGTGCCTCATGCATATCCCATCTGCCTCCACAACTAGATCTGGTATCAGCAGCACCCCAACCTAGGACACTGACATCAGTCTGTAAAATAAGTGATGGTGCTTCTGTCAAAATTGTGCCATAGCAATTTAATATGTTTCTAATCCACCACTGTATCTCTGCGATGGCTTCAGATGGTAAGTGCATGGGCCGATTGTAATGGTTTGCATGTATTCTCAGTGCCTGTACCTTTGCTCTCTGTAAATGCTGATAATGCAAAGGTCCATATTGGGCTGCTGGAAAGGCTGCTACTAATTTACCAATTAAGCTCACAACCTGTTTAATTAAAGGTGATTTTCCCCTTAAGAAGTTGATACAGCCTTCAATTAAATGTACTCTCTTGCCCGGGGACAGAGTTACAGATATGTGATTGGAATCAACTGTGAAACCCAGATAGTCAATTATGTTAACAGGCACCAATTTCGATTTAACAGGGTGGACAATGAAACCTAGCCTCTGCACCATGAGTTGAACAGCTGAGACTGATAATTCAGCTTCGTCAAAGGTGTTTCCAATGATTATAATATCATCTAAATAGGCCATGATTATGTGGCCTTGTAATCGTAATAACCCAAGTACTGGTTTTAGCAATTTAGTAAATAGGCGAGGGGCTGTGGTTAACCCATTAGGTAGAGCTCGAAACTGCCACAATTGTCCCATCCAGTTAAATTTCAAATATCTGCGATAGTCTTTATGAACAGGCACTGAATAATACGCATCTTGGAGATCTATACATGCCATATAACACCCGCTGGAAAGCAGATGCTTGGCACTAACAAACGTTTTCATTTTTAAATGTTGATACTGCACAAATGGATTAAGCCCTGTTAAGTCCAATATCATTCCACACCCACCATCTTTCTTTGGTCTAGGGAACACATTAGAAATGAAATGATGGGTCTGATAGACTGTTTTCTCAATTACTCCCTTGAGGCATAGTTTTGCTATTTCAGCTTGTTGCGACAGGAGCCAGACCCACCTATCTCCATGGTTACCGGTGCTCTTTGCCTGGTTCTGGGTTATAAAGGCATGTTTCCTCTTGCTCCTGCTGGGGAGCGCCAGTTGCGGGCATTAAATGGTCGGCTTGGTCCTTGCCCAGCCCCTGTTTCCGCAAACTGCTTATAGCGGTATTGCCGTCAGAGAGTTCTGTTGGTTACTGGCGCCTTGATAAGCCCGACGGTTTTTGATTTGTCGTCCAGCTCCTTTACCCTTTTGGCCAGGTCTTCTCCAAATAATAGATTCGGCGGCTGGACAGTGCCATGCTTGTATAAAGCAGCAAACCTGGGATTAATGGTGGGGCGGATGGTGCTCTTTCTTAGACAATTAATCTCAAAGTGCACATTGCACATAAGGGCATCCAGCTGAATTTCAGTCAGGAGCCCACCATCCACCGACCTACCAAAAGCCGTTATTCTAGACGCCAAGAGCTTGAGCACCCGCTGCAGTTTAATCTCCTGCGCTCAGATGCTTGCCCCCATATGGCCCCAAATGGCATGATTAACTGTCAGCACCTTCAGCAGGATACAGTTCTCGGGGTCTCATATTTTTTGGCAGTAGTGTCCATAGCCTGCTCTTGGAGCTGGTGGGAAGCCAGATAATTTATGCTGGCAGCCAGCTCCTCTCCAAGCGGCTCGCCAGAGTCTGTAGGGATGGCAAACCTGGCCGCCAGGAATGGCGCTTGCAGTTCGTCCCGTGGGGCAGCCTCTATTGCTGACCCCTGTGAGTCAGCGTCAGATTCCATCTGACCCGGTATACTTTCCTCGTCCTGGAGGAAAATACTTGGCAGCCCGGCTGGCAAGGGCTCTTGGAGAGGCCAGCGCTCTGGATGGAGCATCCTCTCCAACAGGAGCTCCATCCTGGATACCCATTCCACGGTATCCATTTCTAGGGTCGAACCCTCTCGGCCAGACTCGTCTGAGTCTATCGGCCGGACAGACTTTTGAGTAGCCTTACGCCCCTCCGGTGTAGGCACAGTGTTCTCCGACACCAAGTCTGTGGTTGTTGGTTTAACAACCAACGACTCTGTTGATGAACTACGGCCGCCCGCTACCCGCACTCCCCTGGGGTTGAGACATTGTAGGCACGGTTCGTCTCACTGTTCCGAATCTTTTAATATCTGCACTTGTCCTCCTGCAACAAGAATTACCAGACACAGAGACCTCGGAGAAGTTAAACACATACCTGAGGCTTTTTAAACTTACCGCTGCTCCTCCCAGCCGGTCGCTGCGCCATGCGTCAGACGTAATGACGCGCATGCCATCAGGCGGCGTTCACGGAATCACTCATGTGACTCCGAAGTAAAATTGCATGCATGTTAGATACTACAAATGTCCAAAGAGCTTATCTGGAGTACTCAGTTTAGTAAAGGCCAGAATTTAATCTAAACGATTATTTACATGGTTCATTCCAGGTGAAATTGATTTTCTATCAATTCCATGAAAAAGCAAGTATTTATGTACATGGATTTACGGTAAGCAGTTAAGAAAATGAAATTCACAATTAAAATGCATGGGATCAATGGTGAATTGGTGTTTGGATTCGGAACTGGTTTACCCATAGAACATAGAGGATTGCGGTGGAAAGATGTTATCCTGGCTGGAGGATTGTGACCAGTGGTGTTCCAAATGAATCAGTGCTTGAATATATATATTTTTGTACATAATAATTACTTGAATGGAAATTTAGATGGACTGGTTAGTAAGTTTGCAGAACTCAAATTGGTGGTGTTACTGAAAAATGAATCAGGCTTCAAAAGATACAACAGGATTTAGAACATTGATTGACATGAGTGAGTAATGACCATTGGAGCTCAATCTGGAAAATTGTGAGATGTGGCACTTTGAGGTTAAATCTGAGGGGATAATATACAATTAATGGTAAGACCTGGAAAATTGTGAGATGTGGCACTTTGAGGTTAAATCTGAGGGGATAATATACTATTAATGGTAAGACCTTTAACAACATTGATGTACAGAGCAATCTTGGAGTTCATGTGCATAGCTCACTGAAAGTATCAACACGAGTAAAGGTTCAAAGGTTCATAGGTTCCTTATTAGTCACATGCACCTCTTGTTGTAGTGAAATGTGTATTGACATTGCAGTACATAAAAAATAGTATAGAATGAATGGTAAAGAAAGTGTATAGAATGCTTCCCTTCATTAGTTGGGACATTTTATTACAAGAATCAGGAACTCGTGTTGCACCTCTATAACATTTTGGTTAAACAAGATTGTAACATTCTGAAAGGCATAGATTGGGTAGGCAGTCAGAATCTTTATCCTAGGATTAAAATGTCAACAGTGAGAGGGGGATCTTTTAAAGGAGATTTGTAGTAATATTATGTATAGCAGTAGATGCCTGGAAAGTGCTGCCAGGGTTAGTGGTGGAAGCAGGTATGATAGTGATTGTAAATAGACTTTTAGATAGGCACGAGAAAATGCAGGTTGGGAGGGATATGAAACATGTGCCGACAGAAGGGAATAGTTTAGTTTAGAGATACAGCGCAGAAACATCCTTCGGCCCACTGAACCCTTGCCGACTAGCAATCACTATCCTACACACACTGGGGACCATTTTTACATTTACCAAGCCAATTTATCTACATACCTGAACAGCTTTGGAGAGTGAGATGAAACCGAACATCTCGGAGAAAACCCACATGGTCATGGGGAGAACGTACTATCTCCATACAGACAGCATCCATTGGGATCGAACCCAGGTCTCCGGCACTGCATGCGCTGTAAGGGAGTAACTGTACGACTGCGCCACCATGTCAGGTTAGATTTATTCAGCACCATGTTCGGCACAAACATTGTGGCCAGAAGGCAGTGTTCCTGTACACTGTTGTATTTTCTGCTATAAAATATTTATCATATAACCATGATAGATATCATTATGCGCATTTTTTTTAGTTTGAATCCAAACATGGAAAAATATTGCACACAGTTATGAATTTAAATCTTATTATTTTCACTCTCCTACTTTCCCCTTTTTAAAAATGTAATGATTCCTATCAACGCCATTAACAGGTTTAACTATTCACAAAGTTTTCCGAGTCATTTTGTTTTCACAAAGGAACTTGTGTCATTTGTATTTTATCCATTTCTTGACTCAGTTCAGTGGATTTTATGCTGCTGCTTCCATCGGATTGTCTTTGGGACTACACATTATCCCTTATCTCTTCAATAATCTTTTACCTATTTCTCTTGCTGAAATTGAACGGTTTACTTGCACACTTCGAATTTTTCTCTCTATTTTCATAAAATATTACTTTATACTTCATCCTTCAAAGTCTTCATTTTTTTATGTCAGGCTTGCCACCTGTTGTAAGCTCTAATGTGCTGTTTAAATGATTGCTTTCTGTGAATTCAGTCATAATTTCACTTCTCAATTGCTTCTTTTCCACTCTTCCTTTAAGATTTGATTGAATTATACTCGATGGTGTTCTACTTTTTAAACGTCAGTAACTCTACAAGAAAATAAACTGTTGTGGAATTGTGCAATAATGTACAATTTAGTAAAAAGGTTTGCCAATCCATGTCTACTGTTAAACCTGAGCACTATTCTAATATTGGTCCCTTGTCTTTTGATAAATCTTGCTAATTTCTCAGTTGACCAATTTGTGCTGGATGATATGATGAAATAAGTGTGTGCTTAATTCCAGTTTGTTGCATGGTGATCAAACAGAAATTATGAAAGTCAAAAACAATTGTTTGAGGATAGACACAAAATGATGGCGTAATGCCCCTGTCCCACTTCGGAAACCTGAACGGAAACCTCTGGAGACTGTGTGCCCCACCCAATGTTTATATTCATGGTACACACACACACACACGCACACACGCACACACGGTGGGGGCCAGGGACAGCGGAGGAGCGCTTTCTGCGCAGTAAAGAGGAAAGTAAACGGCTGCCACTAAGTCCTAAGTCCTTTAGAGAGCGCGGGAGGGAGAGAGAGAAGGACAGAGAAGGGGGGAGAGAAGAGCAGAGAACGGGGGGGGGGGGGGGGGAGGGGGGGGGGGGGGGGGGGGGGGGGGGGGGGGGGGCGAGAAGGAGTGGAGACAGTTTTAAGAAGTTTAATAAAGTTATGCCCCTGTCCCACTTAGGAAACCTGAATGGAAACCTCTGGAGACTTTGCGCCCCACCCAAGGTTTCCGTGTTGTTCCCGGAGGTTTTTGTCCTCCGGCAACCACCTTCAACTAGCATCGCAACTGGCTTCGACTAAAAAATTACCGATTTATAAAACGGAAACCACTTTCGACCATTAGGGAGACTGACAAAACCCTCCGGGAACCTCCGGGAACCACACAAAAGCCTTGCGTGGGGTGCAAAGTCTCCAGAGGTTTCCGTTCAGGCTTCCTAAGTGGGACAGGGGCATTAGCGGGCATTTACCTTCCAGTGGATCTTCTAGGTCCTGAAAACCAAAGAAGATTTATTTGCTGAAAACTCCAATGATCCAATCAGAATGGTCGGTCAGTGAAGGAGATTGCCTTTGACTGCCTGTAAGTAAATAGCAACCCCACTCCACTGGCTTCGACAAAACGGCAACCTATTTTTAATTGAGACCCGTTTTGTTTTTTTTTAAAATAATTGCAAGATCATAGAAGAAGCCGCGACTACGCGGAAACCACTTTCCACCAATAGGGAGAGTGACCGGAACCACCGGGAATCTCACGGATTCCTTGGGTGGGGCACAAGTTCTCCAGAGGAAATGCCCGCTAACTTTATTAAACTTATTAAAACTTCTCCCCCCTCTTCTCCCCCCCTCTCTCCCCCCCCTCTCCCCCCCTCTCCCTCCCTCTCTCCCCTCCCTCTCTCCCCCCCTCTCTCCCCCCTCTCCCCCACTCTTCCCCCCCTCTTCCCCCCCTTCTCCCAACCCCTTCTCCCAAACCCCCCCTTCCCCCTCCCCTCTTCCCCCCCCTTCCCCTTCCCCCTTCCCCCTCTTCCCCCTCCCCCTTTTCCCCCTCCCCCTCTTCCCCCCTCCCCCTTCCCCCCTCTTCCCCCCTCTTTCCCCCCTCTTCCCCCCCTCTCCCCCCCCTCTTCCCCCCTCTTCCCCCCCCCCTCTTCCCCCCCCCATCTTCCCCCCCTCTTCCCCCTTTTCTCCCCCCTTTCTCCCCCCCTCTTCTCCCCCCTCCCTCTTCTCCCCCCCCTCCCTCTTCTTCCCCCTCCCTCTCCTCCCCCCCTCCCTCTCCTCCCCCCTTCCTCTCTACCCTTCTCTCCCTCCCTCCCACGCTCTCTAAAGGACTTACCATGCTCTGTGGCAGCCGTTTACTTTCCTCTTCATCGCTTAGAAAGTGCTCCTCCGCTGTCCCTGGCCCCCACCTTCGCTGTGTGTGTGTGTGTGTGTGTGTGTGTGTGTGTGTGGTCGGCAGCATAGAGCCTATAGGATCGGAACCTCTGGGAACCTCACGGAAACCTTGGGTGGAGCACACGGTCTCTGGAGGTTTCCGTTCAGGTTTCCTAAGTGGGACAGTGGCTTTACTCTCAGTCTCTCTCACACACTCTCCATCTAAAGAAAGGTCTCAATCCTAAACGTCACACTCCTTTCCTCCAGAGATGCTACCTGTCCCGTGAGTTGTCTCTCTTTGGTGTACACCAGCATCCACAGTTCCTTCTGAAACAGTTATTTGAAACCAGTCCCCCAGGTTACATTTTGTCATGTTGAGATTTATCAATATCTTTAAATCTACAATGTGTTGCAATCTTGTAGACGTGTTTCAACACAGTCCATTTCAAGTGATTATTTATAGGTACTGCAAAATTGTCAGTCAACTTCTCACAATAATCAATGTGTTCATGGAAAGAACCCCTTGGGCTTTGCTAACCCTATAAATTCAGTTTGCTGGCTTGGTTCTGCAATCTAGATTGGTAGAATACATATCTACTAAGACTTCAAGATCTTTATTTGATCTTGAAGTCTTGGATATGATTTGTATGCTTTGAAAAGGCAAGGACCAACTAGGAATAGTTAGCGTGGCTTTGTGTGTGAAAAATAGCATCTCACCAATTTGACTTTTTAAAGATGGAACCAGAAAGATTAATGGCTGTAGTGTGGTTACTGTTATTTACATGGACTTTAGCAAGACCTTTGGCAAGGTACCATATGGTAAGCTGGTCTGAAAAGTTAGGTGACATAGAATCCAAGGCAATCTAGCCATTATGAATACAAAATTGACTTGAAGATAGAAAGTAGGGGATTACAGTGGAAGGGTAATATTTCAGACTGTAGATGTGTAACAATTGGTGCACTGCAAGGATTGTACTGGACTTGGATGTTAATGTTGGAGTGTTGCCTGGATTAGAGTATATAAGCAATGGGAAGAAATTGGACACAATTGGATTATTTTCTCTGGAATATTGGAGGCTGAGGGGAAATCTGAGGGAAGATTGGAAAATTCTGAGAGGCATAGATAAGGTAGACGATCAAAATCTTTATCCCAGGATGAATATGTCAATAGTGAGAGGGAGAATGTTTGAAAGAGATATGGGGTAATATTTGTTACAGTAGTGGATGCCTGGAAGTTCTGTCAGCATTAGTGGTGGAAACAGGTATGATAGTGATGTTTAATAGACCTTTAGATAGGCACATGAAAATGCTGTGGGTGGAGGGATATGAATCTTGTGTTGGCAGAAGGGAATAGTCCAGTTTAGAGATACAGTGAAGAAACAGGCCCACCGAGTCTGCGCCGACCAGCAATCCCTGCATTAACAATTTTTACATTTACCAAGCCAATTTACCTACATACCTATATGTCTTTGGTGTGTGGGAGGAAACCGAAGATCTCGGAGAAAATCCACAAGGTCACGATCAGAATGTACTATTGCTGTACAGACAGCACCCGTCGGGATCAAACCCATGTCTCCGGCACTGCATGCACTGTAATGGGCCTGTCCCACTAAGGCGATTTTTTCGGCAGCTGCCGGCAACTGTCATGGTCGTAGCAAGTCGCCGAAAAACCGGCGACTGAACCCCCCCTAGAAGAATGTCTACAACAACTTATCACCTAGTGGACATCAAGCTACGGCAAGCTACTGACAACCGGTGAGCCATTAGGACATCCATCTACGACCACACCTATGACAACCTACGTCCACCCGCGACAAGCTACGACATGGTAAGACAATTCAGTCACCAGTTGACGTAGGTTGACGTAGGTAGTTGCGAATGGAATTCAGCGAAGTCAGCACCGGCGACAACCTACAGCATCCTGGCGACAACCTATGTCATCCTGGCGACAGCACCTACGCGTTTCTGGCGCTGTGAGCTGCAGTGTTACCTCTATTGCGCTCTGGCACCCAATTGTAACTCGAAATTGTTAATTAACATCCATGCAATGACTGATTGCAGTGTCCAACACATCGGGCTCAGATTCCAAAGTATGTGTTATATTGCAATAACTAACAAACATTTACCTTAAAGTTTACCTTGTATATGGAAATGTGGTTTGTTATTCAATCCCACAGTTTTACTCCTTTGTTCATTAATGCAATTTGTTCTGTTGCAAGTTTTGGCAGTAAGCTGGCATGGCACTATACCTTGTTTCCTTGACGTATATTTTTCTAGACTGGTTACAATCAATTTGTATCTATTTTTCTCCCATAAATGTCTTCATCCTGTACATGTGCACAGTTGCATTTTTAAGCTTTATATTATGGGGTTGTTGTAACTACCTAAACACTTCAGATCTTTGACGACTCCTTCTTCAGTATTTGTGGCTCATGATATATCACCTTGATTGCAAAGACCTGGCAAGTTTTAGTGTGTCTTGAAATGGCTCTGAAAAAATATATGACATTTGTTTTCTGAAAGTGTTAAGATCCTTACATATGTATCGATGGTTAAATTTTCAGCTGAGCATATCACTTGACACATTTAGTTTGGTGAAAACCTTTGCTTAAGTTGCTGAACATACAGAAGAAGGTATTGACCTGTTGTTAATATTTAAGAAGGAAACATGAAGGATATGAGAAGAGAACAGGAATAAAGTGCTGAGTCAAAGGTTAACTATAATTGTATTGATCTGTGGAGCACACTCAAGAAGCCAAATGCTGCTGCTCCTATTTTTCATATTTCTTTGTAACTTGGCACTTTTGACATAGGCAACAGGTTTTGCTCATAAGCTGCATGGTTTAATGTTGAATCAAGGAACTGCACATGATAGTTTAAAAAGAAAACACAAAGTGCTGGAGTAACTGAGCAGGTCAGGCAGCATCTCTGGGGTAACATGGATAGGAGACCTTTTGGGTTGGGACCCTTCTTCAGACTGATTGTCAGAGAGGCCCACAGGAGCCGTTGGAAGAGGAGGAGGGGGAGGAGCGACACCCGACCGGTAAGCTATAAAATCCAGCGCGGGGCTTGTTTTTTTCAGAGGCCCACAGGAGCCGTTGGAAGAGGAGGAGGGGGAGGAGCGACACCCGACCGGTAAGCTATAAAATCCAGCGCGGGGCTTGTTTTTTCAGAGGCCCACAGGAGCCGTTGGAAGAGGAGGAGGGGGAGGAGCGACACCCGACCGGTAAGCTATAAAATCCAGCGCGGGGCTTGTTTTTTCAGAGGCCCACAGGAGCCGTTGGAAGAGGAGGAGGAGGGGGAGGAGCGACACCCGACCGGTAAGCTATAAAATCTAGCGCGGGGCTTGTTTTTTCAGAGGCCCACAGGAGCCGTTGGAAGAGGAGGAGGGGGAGGAGCGACACCCGACCGGTAAGCTATAAAATCTAGCGCGGGGCTTGTTTTTTCAGAGGCCCACAGGAGCCGTTGGAAGAGGAGGAGGGGGAGGAGCGACACCCGACCGGTAAGCTATAAAATCTAGCGCGGGGCTTGTTTTTTCAGAGGCCCACAGGAGCCGTTGGAAGAGGAGGAGGGGGAGGAGCGACACCCGACCGGTAAGCTATAAAATCTAGCGTGGGGCTTGTTTTTTCAGAGGCCCACAGGAGCCGTTGGAAGAGGAGGAGGGGGAGGAGCGACACCCGACCGGTAAGCTATAAAAATCTAGCGCGGGGCTTGTTTTTTCAGAGGCCCACAGGAGCCGTTGGAAGAGGAGGAGGGGGAGGAGCGACACCCGACCGGTAAGCTATAAAATCCAGCGCGGGGCTTGTTTTTTCAGAGGCCCACAGGAGCCGTTGGAAGAGGAGGAGGGGGAGGAGCGACACCCGACCGGTAAGCTATAAAATCTAGCGCGGGGCTTGTTTTTTCAGAGGCTTACCCAAATCCATAACATTCCATTTGGAGAAGTGGGTTTTTTTTGAGGAAGCCGCTGATTGGTGGGAAGTGGACTAGGGAAAGCAGCTGATTGGTGGGAAGTGGACTAGGGAAAGCAGCTGATTTACAGTCAGATCCCAGCAGTTTGTAGTGATTTTATATTGTGTTGCTATTGAGAGGCCCAGGGAGCCGTTGGTGAGAAGGGGGAGTACCTGGAGCTGTGAGTATAAAACACATCGCGGGGCTTGCTTTCACAGAGGCCCAGGGAGCCGTTGGTGAGAGGGGGGAGTACCTGGAGCTGTGAGTATAACCAAATCGGCAACGTTCCATCTCACTTCCAGAGAAGGAATCTGGTGAAGCCTCTGATTGGTGGAAGGGGACCCGAGGAAGCAGCTGATTGGGTGCAACCCCGGGTTTACAATTTTACATTTCTGCCTTCTGGGAGTTAGGGATTCTGGGAGTTAGGGACTCTGGGAGTTAGGGATTCTGG
Source organism: Okamejei kenojei (assembly GCA_035221665.1). Classification (NCBI taxonomy): domain Eukaryota; kingdom Metazoa; phylum Chordata; class Chondrichthyes; order Rajiformes; family Rajidae; genus Okamejei; species Okamejei kenojei. The sequence continues at coordinate 95,717,701 of CM069131.1, forward strand.
GAGTTAAGGATTCAGTATTTAGTAGTAAAGTTTAAAGGATAAGTTTTTGTATTTTTTTAATATTTAATACAGAGTAATTTGGGAGTAAGGTATGGCAGTGGAGATTGGCCCCGTGGTTTGTTCAGCCTGCAACATGTGGGAGATCAGGGAGATGGTCGGTGTCCCTGGTGACTACAGTTGCAGGAAGTGTGTCCAGCTGTAGCTCCTGGCAGACCGCATTGAACGATTGGAACTGCGGCTGGATTCATACTGGAGCATCCACGATGCGGAGAAAGTCGTGGATAGCACGTACAGTGAGTTGGTCACACCGCAGGCAAAAGGTAAGAGGACAAAAAGGGAACGGGTGACCAATAGCCAGCAAAGCAGTAGGCAGGTAGTGCAGGAGTCCCCTGCGGTCATCTCCCTCCTAAACAGGTATACCATTTTGGATACTGTTGAGGGAAATGGCTCATCAGGGGAATGCAGCAGCAGCCAAGTTCATGGCACCATGGGTGGCTCTGCAGCACATGAGGGGGGAAAAAAGAGGGGAAGGTCAATAGTAATAGGGGATTCAATTGTCAGGGGAATAGATAGGCGTTTCTGCGGCCGCAAACGAGACTCCAGGATGGTATGTTGCCTCCCTGGTGCAAAGGTCAGGGATGTCACTGAACGGCTGCAGAACATTCTGGAGGGGGAGGGTGAACAGCCAGTTGTCGTGGTACATGTTGGCACCAACGATATAGGTAAAAAAAGGGATGAGGTCCTACAAGGTGAATTTAGGGAGCTAGGAGATAAACTTAAAAGTAGGACCTCAAAGGTAGTAATCTCCGGATTACTACCAGTACCACGGGCCAGTCAGAGTAGAAATAGGAGGATATTGCAAATGAATACGTGGCTTGAAAAGTGGTGCAAGGGGGAGGGATTCCAATTTTTAGGGCACTGGGACCAGTTCTGGGGGAGGTGGGACCGGTACAAACAGGACGGTTTGCACCTGGAATGGAATGGAACCAATGTTCTTGGGGGAGTGTTTGCTAGTGCTGTCGGGGAGGATTTAAACTAATGTGGCAGGGGGATGGGTACAAGAGCAGAGAGGCAGGTGGGTGTAAAATGAGGGTAGAAGCAATAGGTAGCAAGGTGAAAAGTAAAAGTGGCAGGCAGACAAAACCAGGGCAAAAATCAATAAGGGCCACTTTTCAGCAAAATTGTATAAGGGGTAAGTGCGTTGTAAAGACAAGCCTGAAGGCTTTGTGTCTCAATCCAAGAAGTATTCGTAATAAGGTGGACGAGTTGAACGTGCAGATAGATATTAATGATTATGATATAGTTGGGATCACGGAGACATGGCTCCAGGGTGACGTAGGCTGGGAGCTGAACATCCAGGGATATTCAATATTCAGGAGGGATAGAGAGAAAGGAAAAGGAGGTGGGGTAGCGTTGCTGGTTAGAGAGGAGATTAACGCAATGGAAAGGAAGGACATTAGCTTGGAGGATGTGGAATCGGTATGGGTAGAGCTACAAAACACTAAGGGGCAGAAAACGCTGGTGGGTGTTGTGTACAGGCCACCTAACAGTAGCAGAGAAGTTGGGGATGATATCAAACAGGAAATTAGAAATGCGTGCGACAAAGGCAAAACAGTTATAATGGGTGACTTAAATCTACATATAGATTGGGTTAATCAAATTGGCAGGGGTGCTGAGGAAGAGGATTTTTTGGAATGTATGCAGGATAGTTATCTAAATCAACATGTAGAGGAACCAACGAGAGAGCAGGCTATTTTAGACTGGGTTTGAGTAATGAGGAAGGGGTAGTTAGCCGTCTTGTTGTACGTGCCCCCTTGGGCAAGAGTGACCATAATATGGTTGAGTTCTTCATTAGGATGGAGAGTGACATTGTTAATTCAGAAACAATGGTTCTGAACTTAAAGAAAGGTAACTTTGAGGGTATGAGACGTGAATTGGCCAAGATTGTCTGGCAATTAATTCTAAAAGGGTTGACGGTGGATATACAATGGAAGACATTTAAAGACTGCATGGATGAACTACAAAAATTGTTCATCCCAGTTTTGGCAAAAGAATAAATCGGGGAAGGTAGTGCATCCGTGGATAACAAGGGAAATCAGGGATAGTATCAAAGCAAAGGATGATGCGTACAAAGTAGCCAGAAAAAGCAGCATACCAGAGGACTGGGAGAAATTCAGAGACCAGCAGAGGAGGACAAAGGGCTTAATTAGGAAAGGAAAAATAGATTATGAAAGAAAACTGGCAGGGAACATAAAAACTGACTGCAAAAGTTTTTATAGATATGTGAAGAGAAAGAGGTTAGTTAAAACAAATGTAGGTCCCTTGCAGTCAGAAACAGGTGAGTTGATCATGGGGAACAAGGATATGGCGGACCAATTGAATAACTACTTTGGTTCCGTCTTCACTAAGGAAGACATAAATAATCTGCCGGAAATAGCAGGGGACCGTGGATCAAAGGAGGAATTGAGTGAAATCCAGGTCAGTCGGGAAGTGGTGTTGGGTAAATTGAATAGATTAAAGGCCGATAAATCCCCAGGGCCAGATAGGCTGCATCCCAGAGTACTTAAGGAAGTAGCTCAGGAAATAGTGGATGCATTAGTGATAATCTTTCAAAACTCTTTAGATTCTGGAGTAGTTCCTGAGGATTGGCGGGTAGCAAATGTAACCCCTCTTTTTAAGAAGGGAGGGAGAGAGAAAACGGGGAATTACAGACCAGTTAGTCTAACATCGGTAGTGGGGAAAATGCTAGAGTCAGTTATTAAAGATGGGATAGCAGCACATTTGGAAAGTGGTGAAATCATTGGACAAAGTCAGCATGGATTTACGAAAGGTAAATCATGTCTGACGAATCCTGTAGAATTTTTCGAGGATGTAACTAGTAGCGTGGATAAGGGAGAACCAGTGGATGTGGTATATCTGGACTTCCAGAAGGCTTTCGACAAGGTCCCACATAAGAGATTAGTATACAAACTTAAAGCATACGGTATTAGGGGTTCAGTATTGATGTGGATAGAGAACTGGCTGGCAAACAGGAAGCAAAGAGTAGGAGTAAACGGGTCCTTTTCACAATGGCAGGCAGTGACTAGTGGGGTACCGCAGGGCTCAGTGCTGGGACCCCAGCTATTTACAATATATATTAATGATCTGGATGAGGGAATTGAAGGCAATATCTCCAAGTTTGCGGATGACACTAAGCTGGGGGGCAGTGTTAGCTGTGAGGAGGATGCTAGGAGACTGCAAGGTGACTTGGATAGGCTGGGTGAGTGGGCAAATGTTTGGCAGATGCAGTATAATGTGGATAAATGTGAGGTTATCCACTTTGGTGCCAAAAACAGGAAAGCAGACTATTATTTAAATGGTGGCCGATTAGGAAAAGGGGAGATGCAGCGAGACCTGGGTGTCATGGTACACCAGTCATTGAAAGTAGGCATGCAGGTGCAGCAGGCAGTGAAAAAAGCGAATGGTATGTTAGCTTTCATAGCAAAAGGATTTGAGTACAGGAGCAGGGAGGTTCTACTTCAGTTGTACAGGGTCTTGGTGAGACCACACCTGGAGTATTGCGTACAGTTTTGGTCTCCAAATCTGAGGAAGGACATTATTGCCATAGAGGGAGTGCAGAGAAGGTTCACCAGACTGATTCCTGGGATGTCAGGACTGTCTTATGAAGAAAGACTGGATAGACTCGGTTTATACTCTCTGGAATTTAGGAGATTGAGAGGGAAGTCAAAATGAGACTTTTAGATACTGAGATAATACAAGAGATTAAAGGTAATTTTTACATGTCATCATTAGAAGTAAATTCAGTTAAAAGCTTGATTGAAAAGATAAGTTTTCAGCTGCCGCTTAAAAATGTCAACTGAGTGGGCGTCTCTCATAGCCCTGGGTAGGGTATTCCACAGCTTGGGGGCGTAATTGAAAAAGGCTGCTTCACCAATGTTCTTATTGCTGCGGCATTGAGAGGCAAGCCGGGTGGCATCAGAAGACCTGTGCACTCGAGTAGGGGCATAGGCAAGGAGGGACACTGTAAAATATGTTGCTCCTAAGCCATTTGTGGCTTTATAGACAAGAAGGAGGACTTTATAGTCCATCCTGGAGCTCACAGGGAGCCAATGATGTGAGTATAATACTGGGGTGATATATTCCTTTTTCTTGGTTATTTGTTAAAAGCCGGGCTGCGGCATTTTGATTGAACTGTAACTTGTTGGTGGATTTTCAAGGCAGACCGGTAAATAAGGCATTACAGCAATCCAATGACAAACAAACTTTATTTGCATGCCTTCTCTATGGAATGTGTTCTGACTGGTTCCACTCACTCTTTCATTCCTGGAAAAGCATCCCAATCGCTGAGCACAGTACAAATGCACTGGAATTACATTGATTCACAAACTCGGATTTGGCTTTAGACATGCATGCTGAGGATTTGTTTTATTTTCTCTGGCAGCTGAAACATTTTGCCATTAAAAATTGTGCAGTGGGCGGCTTCCATGCAGCTAATTCACCACTGTCTCGCATGAGCTTCATATCCTGCTATTCTCATTCATACTATAAACTATAGTTGTATTTATTCCTGTCTTTAGATGAATTTCTTAGATGATAGCATTTATCGTTGCAGGGCTTCAAATTCATCTCAATTTTGCATTCAAGCCCAAAAGCTCAAATGTGAAGTGTTGTGTGTTCAATAACTTAGATAAAATTAGCTTGAGGATTAAGACACAAATAAACTTGTCATGCAGTGTGCAGTTTGAGGTATGCCAATGACATATACTTTGCTGATACACTTCCTTCAATGAGATATGTTGATAGTCTTGACTGGCTGCAGCAAAATATATGCAGTATTCAAGGATTCGGATCAATGAGCGGTGAAAGCACATCTGAGGAGCACAAATACAAGTAAAACACAGAAAAGCAATCAAAATGTGACGATACAAAATTACAAGTCACGCACCTCAGTGTTTGATTATCCTGTCTGTCACCAAGCTCACTCGTTCCCTCATTCTCTCCTCCAAGTTTGCAGCTCTCCAAGATTTTTGATAGTATAAGGTTGAAAAGAAAGTAACTTTGTTTGGTAAGCAAAAGTTCCTTTGCTTTCTGTGGCATTAATATTTTTTCTAACACAGTTTACATTTTGGAACTCAGTTTAGGCAAAAGAATAGTCATCTTCTCTCCCATGTGGCATTGTTTGGTTAGCACCCACCATCAATTTCAACTGTCCAAGTCATACAACTGTAAGTAGGCCCTACAGCCTAACCTGCCTACACTGACCAACATATCCCCATCTACACTAGTCCCACTTGCCTGCATTTGGCCCTATCCTCCTAAACCTATCCCATTGATGTAGCTGTCCAATTGACTTTTAAATATTGTGACAGTAACAACTTCAATTACCTTCTCTGGCAGCTCATTCCATACATCCACCATTCTTTGTGTTTATATATAAAAAATATATATATATCACCCTTATGGTTCCTATTCAATCTTTCTCCCATCTTGTCATATCCCGCAAAAAATAGTTCCATGTATTCTCAGCATATGCTGAAAGACTTAAGCAGCACCAAGATTATGCACCAAGGCTTCCATTGTCCATGGCTTGAATCTGTGCAATCATTTTGTCCTTTTCCTTTACCTACAAAAACAGATTTTCTGTTGAATTACTATTGCGTACTATGCAGCCCTTTAGTTCACGATCGGTATAAAACCCGCTTGAATGGTGCTACAAAATCAAACCTCTTGCTCTGTCAACAAAACCAAGCATCTAATTGTTGACTTCAGGAATGGGATGTTGGAAGACCAATCACCAATTATCACTGAGTTGGCGGTGGAGAGAGTTAGCAGCTTTAAGTTCCTGGGCATCAGTCTTGGATGTCCAAAGTTCCAGCACATAAATGTTCTCACCAACAAGGTGCACCAGTGGCTTTACTTTCTTAGAAATTTAATGAGATTCAACATATCATTAAATACTCTAATGCTCCTGTCCCACTTAGGAAACCTGAACGGAAACCTCTGGAGACTTTGCACCCCACCCAAGGTTTCCGTGCGGTTCCCAGAGGTTTTCGTCAGTCTCCCTAATGGTCGAAAGTGGTTTCCGTTTTAAAAATCGGTAATTTTTTAGTCGAAGCCGGTTGCTAGTTGAAGGTGGTTCCCGGAGGACAAAAACCTCCGGGAACCGCACGGAAACCTTGGGCGCAAAGTCTCCAGAGGTTTCCGTTCAGGTTTCCTAAGTGGGACAAGGGCATAACAGACCTCAACAGATGTACTGTAGAAAGCATCTTAGCCAGTTGCCTCATGGCATGGTATGGCAATTGCAACACAGGAATGCATGAGACTGAAGAAAATGGCAGACTCTGGTCTGGTTCATCACAGGCACAGCCTTTCCCAACATTGCAAGCATTTACGTTAAGGTGCTGTCTCAAGAATGCGGTGTCTACTGTATAATCAATGATCTCCACCATCTGGTTCATGTCTTCTTCTCACTGCTACTGTCGGGCCGGTATTGAATCCTCACATCCCCCACCACCGCTTCAGGAACAACTACTTTCCCACAACTATCAGGTTCTTAAATATCACAAAACCCTAATCTTGTGCAACAAAACTCTACGGACTACTTATTTCATTACCATAAACTTTTTTTTGAATTTTGTTTTATTCTATCTTGTTTTTTGTAGTATTTTTTCTTTCTACTTGTTTGCAGAATGTCTTTGGACTTTTTCCTTTGTAAACAATGCCAAAATAAGCCACCTGTACATTAGTGGGCTGTGCAAAAGAATTTCATTACTCTGTGCATACATGACAAAGAACCATTGAACCATTGTGCAGATGACAATCAATGTAACTTGATTTCTCCTATATTATTTATACAATGACCATTTTTTCAGTACAGTGTTGGGTAAGGATCTAAACTAATCCTTATTCAAGATCAAAAAATAAACAGACATGGACTTCTAGATTTATCCCGCAAATTTTCTTGGTCATGTTGGATGCTCATTGCCAATTACATTATAAGTTTCATGTCACATGGACTGGGGTACAATTAAAAGATTTTGTTGCATACTATCCAGTTAAAGAAATTACTACACATGATTACAATCATAATGCACATATAAAGGGTCCAACATTTAGTGCAAGATAAATTCCGATAAAATTGATTAAAGATAGTTCAAAGGTCAATAAGATAGATGGGAGGTCAAGACCACACTCTAGCTGGTGAAAGGATGCATTCATTCCTAAATTTGAACTCTAGAAATAAAAAGGATAGAGAAACAAAATAAATATGGAAAGCACAGACAACATATGCAACTATTTTATTTGTTATGCTTCCTACATTTACGTACACTACAATGACAGCTGGATAGTTGTCTTCAGTTTTGCGCTCAATAGTGCAAGAGGTAGAAAGTATTTGGGCTTCAATGGGTATTTTAACCTCCAATAAATTCCATTGCAGAGTGTACAGTCTGATACATGTGAAACATAAGGAGGTCAGTAAGAATGCGTAGTTTATTCAAGGGCTCTTCATTGATTGAAATATACAGCATAGAAACTGTTCCTTCAGCCACTGAGTATCAATCACCCTGATTGCTGGATATCAATCACCCATTTACTCAAATTCTATGTTATCCCACTTTTACATCTACTCCCTGTACACTAGGGGCAATTTAAAGGCCAATTAACCTACAATCCTGCACTTCTTTGGAGTTTGAAAGGAAGCATTTGATGGAAACACATGTAACCACAGGGAGAACATGCAACCTCCACACAGGCAGCACCCAATGTCAGGATCTAACTGAGGTTTTTGGCTTTGAGGTAGAAGCTCTACCAATTGTACCACTGATTTTTGAACTTACTAGATAGTGTAACAGTCAGGAGAGCAGTTAGTCACACAGTACACCCTTAAATGTGGCAGTCTTAAACTGACAAATATCGTTCAGAGCCAATATTATTTATATCAGCAAGGCTATTAAGGCAACAGAGAAAGTTCGGAGGTCAGAATATAGCCCATGTGTCTGGAACTGGAGTCAGAAGCTCCAACTGTTGCACCATCATCACTCGAGGTATATTTATGAACACAAATCTCAAAGATATTTGCTAAGTGTTTAGAGCAAATAAGGCAATTGTTTATAGACTCAAAGAGCTGCAGCTGCTGGTTTACAAAAGAAGACATAGTGCTGGAATAATTCAGCAGGTTATGCAGCATCTCTGGAGAATAAGGTCTGAAGACATTTCAGGTCAGGACCTTTCTTCATACTCATTATAGTGGGTGGGGGGGGGGGGGGGGTGGAGGAGAAAAAGGACAACTCCTGGCAAGTGATAGGTAGGTTTGATTTGTGAGGGGGTGGGGTAGATTGGCAGAAGATTGGACAATGGCCAGAGATGCAAGGCCAAAAAACTGAGGAGGGGAGGCATGAAATGCGAAGGAAGGATAAGGGAAGGAAGGTAGGATGAGGGAAAGTCGAAAAGGGGTAGTATTGTGGCTTTAATGGTTGCATATCCAGGTGGGGCACAGGGAAGGGATGGGGTAATGGGGGGGGGGGGGGGGGGGGGGGGGGGGGGGGGGGGGGGGGGGGGGGGGGGGGGATCGGGTTGTTCTTTAGTTAGTTAAAACAGTTGTTTACCTTGAATGTTGATGGCCCAATAGCTCATGATAAGATATCTCCATGGTCAAAGTGAATTCCAGTTGTAAACATGTAACCAGTTGGCCCTACATACATCTGAGCATTGAATGCATTACCACATCATTGAAGCAAAGTGATTTGAGACAACTGGAGTACAAAGTCCAGTGTTGAATCCAAAATAAAATGACTGAAGCTTAAATGAATTTCCATCAATAGTTTAAGAAAGCAGATATTCTCAGCTTGTTTAAGAAGGAACTGCAGATGCTTGAAAATCGCAGGTAGACAAAAATGCTGGAGAAACTCAACAGGTGAGGCAGCATCTATAGAGCGAAGGAAATAGGCAATGTTTCGAGCAGAAACCTTTCTTCAGAAGGGTTTTGACCCGAAATGTTGCCTATTCTCAGCTTGCTCACTTCAAACTGCAAAATTCTTGGGAACAGAATCAGACATGTATTCCTATGAGTGTTACTTTATGCAATGTGGAGTAATATGAGGATAGGAGTATCATTTCCACCTGCACATGTATCTGAAAATCCACAAATCAATAGTTATTGCATCCACAAATTTGCTTTTAGTTTGAATTGAGAGCATTAGGGAGAAGAACATAAAACTGAATACTGCCATGTTGTAGCACTCCCTAAAGCACTGGGAGATACTGGTAGATGGAGTACAAAGCAAAATATAAATGCACTCAGTTCTCTCAAATGCATTGTAGTCACATATTATTTAGCCCATTAAACTAGTTTGATCATGAGACAGTTTCTACCTGCTGTTCACCAGACTTTTAAGTCCATTAAATTTCAAGTATGAAATTATTTTGAATTGCATAATCACTTAACAGTAAAATATAGATAAATCTCTTGCGTGGGCGCTACATATTCCATTATGATAATCATAATTCCCATGAAGACTGCTTAAATTTAAGAAGAATTTTGAATATCTCCATCAAGAATTCCCTGTAGGTATGCCACAGGCAGACAACTATTAGCTCAGGAGTTCCTTCACTTTGTTACTAAAGCCCATTAAATAGAAACTAGTTCTATTATGTTCATCATTGATTTAGATTGGCCCACATTTATTCAGATTCTGATGATCAGTAATTATCTTGAGGTCTGTGTCATTACTAATAGTTTAATGTCCACCCCCTTCCAATTCTATCTGGATTGAAGTATGAGACTGGAATGCCCTCTGTCATCATTTATCATCATTATTTACTCTTGTAAATGTAAATCTTCCGAGAATGAATGCTGTTAAATATATGCTCCAAAAACGCTTGCCTGCAAACATTATTATTTCTTATTTGCTCTTTAACCTTTGCATTTTTTTCAGATCTAATTGAAGGTGCGCTGAATAATGTTTCTGGAGGTAAAATTGGGATCAATGGAAAGGATAGCTTGGTATCCAATCTTATTACCAAGGGAATTGTTACTATCTTTAAGTGGTGTCTTAATGTCTCTGTATTGGGTTAAAAGTTATATTGTTAGTGTTAACATATGCAAAAATAATTACCTCCACTTTTTCAGAGACAACCCATAATATTCTGTTGCAGTTAATGCAATGTCATGTTTTACCTGACTTCTATTGAAAGCAATTCCCTGCCAGATTTTTTCTAGCTTTTATGCGCTCTTATTTTATTTGCTCATTTCATTATGGCTGATTTTCATTAATGTTATTCCAATTATTTTTTTTAAATACTTTATTAAAGAGCACCAAATCCTGGTTTGTGCAGTATTCCAATTATGTGTTCCGATTATTGAGTGCAACATGCAGTTTGCCACATCGAGTTGCACTTTTGTGCACATTGCAATACACAAAGTGGGTAGCAGTAGTGACGTTAACTTTATCCAAAGCCTATTTGACATGTGTCCTGCTATGCGTCTGATGCGCATGCAGGAAATCGGATCCAAACAACAATGAAAGTTAATGGTACTATAGTTGATAATTTCAAGGGGAAAATAGGATCAGGAACATTAAACAATTTCCACTGGGTGAAAAGTCCAGAATCGGGAAACATAGTGCAAAACGTAAAGGCAGGCCTTTCTTGAATGAGATAAATATGTACATCCATATTAGGATGGTAAAACTTGGAACCTATTTCATAAAAGGCCAAATTATTTGCCAATTTCAAATATCAGCTCAACCGATTTTCATTACATAATGTTACTAATCTTTGGAGGATTGGAGTGAGATCACAGATCACCTATCCAGGGAATGTTGGAACAGACATGGTGTGCTAAATAACCAATTCCTGTCCCTCTGCTCCATCTGGATTTCCATTGCATTAAAAACAATGTAAATAATAGTTTGAAGAAGGTCAAGACCCATAACATCACCTATTCCTTTTCTCCAGAGATGCTGTGTGAGCTGCTGAGTTACTCCAGCTTTTTGTGTCTATGTGAAATAATATTGAAGGTAGACACAAAATACTAGAGTTACTCAGCGGGACAGGCAGCATCTCTGGAAAATATTGAGTTCCATTGTAATGATGCTATTTAATGACCAATCCAAAGTTGCATATTCTGGCAAATATGCATCAAGTGTACGCATTTTTCAACAGAATGTAATTCAATCCTTTGAATCCTGTCATTAACCAAAGAACATTTTGGCTCATTACTTATTACTTCATTTTAATCTTAGAAGCTGTCTGTTATTTGCAACATTTCATGACCTCGTCGGGCAGGTGTCCTGAGATAGCAATGTTCAGAATATGATTACCTCTTATTGTTAATGTGAGAGAATGAAAAATTAATCTAAGACAACTATTTTAAACTTACGTATCAAAGAAGAATGGTAGCAGAATTATGTAGAATGTACTGTCAAATTGGGTTATGAGATCCATTTAATGATATAATGATTTAAAAAAAAGAAAATCTTTTGAAACATGCCTTCCAACAACTCAAGATCTTTATAAGAGGTTGCATCAGCTGTAGTCAAGTAAATAAGTTAAAGGTGATATAAAACTTAAAGAAAGTACATATAATTTTGCAAAGATATTTGACAAGGTAGCACACCAACTTGTGGAAAAAAATAGGTTGTAACATATTGGCTAACTAACAGCAAACAGAATCAGCAGATGTTGGTATTTTTTTCTCATTGGCAGGGTCTGACATGTTTTGTGCTGAGTCTATAACATGTTGAAATTTATGTAACTGGTCTTAATTAAGGCACCAAATGTACAGTGCTATATTTGCTGATAATACAAAGATAAATGTGTAACTGAATTGTGATGTGGACAATGTGCAGGGAGAACAAGTGATGAAGAAGATCAACTGAATGTACTGTTTATTGTTCTTTCTTGAATATAATAATAGTGATGTCAAGCTTCAGTTACACAGGGCCTTAGGGAGATCACATCTGGAGAATCGTGGGGAATTTCAAGTCAAGTCAAGAGAGTTTATTGTCATGTGTCCCAGATAGGACAACTAAATTTTGGCTTGCTGCAGCACAACAGAATATTGTAGGCATAAATACAAAACAGATCAGTGTGTCCAAATACCATAGGCCATACATATACACATAAATAAACAGATAAAGTGGGCTGCTATAGTTCAGTTTGTTTGAAGTTGTTTGAAGAAGCTGTTCCTGAACCTGGATGTTGCAGATTTCAGACTCCTGTACCTTCTACCTGATGGCAGCGGAGAGATGAGTGTGCAGCCAGGATGGTGTGGGTCCTTGATGATGCTGGCAGCCTTTTTCAGGCAGCGACTGTGACAGATCCCCTCGATGGTGGGGAGGTCAGAGCCGGTCATTGCCTGGGCAGTGTTTACAAATTTTTGCAGCCTTTTCCGCTCCTGGACGCTCAAGTTGCCGAACCAAGCCACGATGCAACCGGTCAGCATGCTCTCCTGTGCACCTGTAGAAGTTCAAGAGAGTCCTCCTTGACATACCAACTCTCCGTAATCTTCACAGGAAGTAGAGGTGCTGATGTGCTTTCTTTATAATTGCATCAGTGTGCTGGGACCAGGAGAGATCTTCGGAAATATGCACACCCAGGAATTTGAAATTCTTGACACATAACAATTCCACCATAAACGGGATTGTGGGTCCCTATCCTACCCCTTCCAAACTCCACAATCAGTTCCTTGGTTTTGCTGGTGTTGAGAGCTAGGTTATTGAGCTGGCACCATTTGGTCAATCGGTCGATCTCACTTCTATACTCTGACTCGTCCCCATCAGTGATACGTCCTACAACAGTGGTGTCGTCGGCGAACTTGATGATGGAGTTTGCACTATGACCGGCTACACAGTAATGAGAATAGAGTGAGTACAGCAGGGGGCTGAGCACACAGCCTTGAGGTTCTCCTGTGCTGATTGTTATCGAGGATGACACATTTCCACCAATATGGACAGACTGTGGTCTGTGAATGAGAAAGTCGAGGATCCAATTGCAGAGGTATGCGCAGAGACCCAGATCTGAGAGCTTGGAAACCAGCTTGGAGGGGATGATGGTACTATATGCCAAGCTGTACGCAATGAATAAAAGCCTGACATATGAGTTTTTGTTGTCCAAGAGGTCCTGAGCGGAGTGGAGAGCCAGTGAGATCGCATCCACTGTTGATCTGTTGTGTCGGTAAGCAAACTGCTTCCTGATTTCTCCTTGTTTGAGGTGATTGCATTCAAGTCCCCCACATTTGCTGAACATCCGTCTCGTCCTCCAGGTTAGAGCAGGTCCCTTTTGGCCTTTTTGATTACCTTACAACGGTCGTAACTGGACTTCTTATAGACCTCTGCATCGGCATACCTGAATGCCTGGGATCTGGTCTTTAGAAGAATGCGGATCTCATGGTTCATCTAAGGCTTCTGGTTAGGAAACACTCGGAAGGTTTTTGTTCGGATGCAGTCCTCCACACATTTCTTTATGAGGTCTGTAACGACTGTGGCATATTCATTCAGGGCTGTTGCCGAGTCCCTGAATGTTGCCCAGACTACACTCCAAATAGTCCTGGAGTTGTTCCTCTGCACCCTCCCCCCCCCCCCCCCGTCCAGCGTCTTTGATGGTCATGTAGCAGTGGTCGAGGGTGTTTGGTCCTCTGATACTGCAGGAGACATGTTGGTGGAAGTTAGGGAGCGATTTCTTAAGGTTGGCTTTGTTGAAATCCCCGGCTATGGTGGTAAATGCCTCGAGGTAAGCCTTCTGGTGCTTGTTGACCATGGCGTGCAGCTCCCCCAGTGCCAGATGGACATCTGCCTGGGGAGGGATTTCGACCACGGTCAGGGTGATTGAGGTGAATTCCCTTGGTAGGTAGAAGGGGCGGCACTTCACTGCCAAATGTTCCAGGTGTAAAGAGCAGGAGTAGGACTGCCATGCCTGAGCATGGTCAGAGTTGACCATGAGGCAGATGCCTCCTCCTCTCCCTTTTCCAGATGCTTGCTTACGGGCCATACGGTAGATGGAGAAACCTTCAGGCTGGACTCCTGAGTCTGGGGAGCGGGGGGTGAGCCATGTCTCTGTGAAACAGAACACAGAACATTCCCTCAGATCTCTTTGGTCAAGCAGCCTTGCTCTTAATTCCTCCACTTTACTTTCAAGGGACTGTACATTGGCCAGGGAGATGGTAGGGAGAGGGGTTCAAAGTCCCCTGCACTTCACTTCAGTCCTGCCCGTCGGCCACGTTTCCGGACACAATGGATAGGTATGTTACAATACTTACCTTCAGCGGTGCTGCAGTTCTGCCGCTGGCCGTGTGCGCGACTTTGGCGCCTTTAAGGCGGGGTAAGGGGTTAAAATGCGGTTTTCCCCTTGCCACCGGAATTATATTTTCTCGGAGTGCAAGCTATTTCTGGAGATTCATTCTGACTGCCGGTAAGTTATTATTTTTTTATTAATCGCCCGACTATTTCAGTGCTGCAGTAAAATAAAAAATAGTTGCCGTGAACGCCGACAACGGGACCGATTTTACGTAGGGGACAGGTAAGTGAAAGCTGTTTATTTTTTCATATAAACCTGCTTGTTTAGGTGACTTTAATCAATATTTCATGTTGCGAAACGGTGATTGATTCCCCATATGAACCGGCCGTGTTTTTCCTGCCAATATTGGGTTTAAATTCACCGCAACGTAACGTTCCAATACATCGCGTTCCAGAATATCCCACTCGCAAGCTGTTTAAAATGTCCATTAATTTATGGGCATTAAACACTAAATTCCTTCAATTTGGCCTATAAATTCACAACAATGAAATTTAAAAATCATGTTATATTGTGAATTCTTGTGTGAATGTTATTTGGACACTTAGGCTTTAAAAAAAATGTTAATATTTTCTTAAGAAATGGATAGATGTTTAGATCTAGTAATTGAATTTTGTAATTAGCTACAATTGGGTAACTAACTAATTATATGCTTTAATTTCAGGTCATCCAAGTAAGATTGTTTCATATTTGTTTCAGAATGCTTCAATCTATATTAACGGAAAATTTATTTCAGTTCCCTTAATTTTGGGCTTTTGACTGTCCTTGATCACAACTTTTGTGTTAAGTCAATGGAAAGGCAATGGGGAACAAGATGCTAATTTCCGAGTATGAAAATGGCCATAACTTTTTTAATACTGAAGATATGAAAGTGAATTAGGTGTCAAAATAAACTTCTTTGTATGCTTTATCCGATGGGATAAATTGCAGACTTGATTTTTAAAATCTCAAAATTTAGTAGCATTGCTACAATGGAGGCCTCCCTGTTGTTTCCAGGTACTGTACTTCCTGTACATGCTGTTTCTGTGAACCTGCGCTGGAACCGGGATTCCCTTGCAGATGGCAGCTCCAGCTCTGTTGCTCCTGGGAAATCCTGCTCGTTGCCTCCCCGGTGTTTCCAGGTACAAAACCAGTGATCCTCAGTCAGGTCGGGTGTTCTCCATCGATTGAGGGATCGTTTACAGTCGGGGGGTTTCTACAGCTGCGGGAAATCGTGATATCGCTAGTGCCTGCTTCTTCTCCTTCTTCCTCTTCTTCTTCTATCGTGTGGCGTGCACAGCCTAAAGTTGTTGGACAACTAGTTCTATTTGATCTTCCGTTTGTGCACGTTGAGTTGATTGCATTAGTTGAAACAGGGCGGACCACGTGAAGGTTGCAATCTTCCACCCCCACTAGCCGTTTGCTGCCGTTTCTCTATTCCAGGTGAGTTGAGTGAAGGTGTAATTAATTATCTTCTGTTGAGCTGCTGGCAAAATGTCACCACAGGCAGCTGCCATCTTGTAACTTTGTAAGCTTTATGGGTGACTATTTGCATACATTGTGTATGCAAGCAAAGAATTTCATTGTGACTTGTCACATGTTACAGTGAAGTATTCAATTCAATTCAATTCCCTAAAAATGAGAAGAATTTGCAAGATACAAGAACAGTAGTGTGACCACATACTTATTTCCATCATTATCAGCTCAGCAAAATGTAATGCTATTTGGGTTTATTTTTTACCAATGCTCAGATCCCTGGTAATGATTATGTCGCTGTGTTCCAATTTTTGTCCATCAACTCCTAAATATAGCATTTAACTATTAACACCGGTCTCGACCCGAAATGTCACCCATTCCTTCTCTTCAGAGATGCTGCCTGTCCCACTGAGTTACTCCAGCTTTTTCGTCTATCTTTGGTTTAAACCAGCATATAACTATATAACCATATAACAATTACAGCACTGAAACAGGCCGTCTCGTCCCTTCTAATCCGTGCATACACCTACTCTCACCTAGTCCCATTTACCTGCACTCAGAGCATAACCCTCCATTCCTTTCCCGTCCATATATCGATCCAATTTATTTTTAAATGATAAAATCGAACCTGCCTCCACCACTTCCACTGGAAACTCATTCCACACAGCTACCACTCTCTGAGTAAAGAAGTTTCCTCTCATGTTGCCCCTAAACCTTTGTCCCTTAATTCTCAAATCATGTACTCTTGACAAATCTTCCCTACTCTCAATGGAAAAAGCTTAGCCACGTCAACTCTGTCTATCCCTCTCATGATTTTAAAGACCTCTATCAAGTTCCCCCTTAACCTTCTGTGCTCCAAAGAATAAATACCTAATTTGTTCAACCTTTCTCTGTAACTTAGGTGCTGAAACCCAGGCAACATTCTAGTAAATCTCCCCTGTACTCTCTTTATTTTGTTGACATCTTTCCTATAATTTGGCAACCAAAATTGTACACCATATTCCAGAATTTGCCTCACCAATGCCTTGTACAATTATAACATTACACCCCAACTTCTATACTCAATGCTCTGATTTATAAAGGCCAGCGCACCAAAAGCTTCTGCAATTATTTCCTACAAATTCCACATACTTTGTTGCTCCTGCTGGGTATCCAGTGGTATTAGGTGAGTTACAAAGCATTGTCAAATCAGGTTTACTATATTATGTCCATTTAATTGGAAGTTACTCAACATGTCTTCCTCAAGGCCCCTGAGTCTGTTTCCTGTGACAGCAGCCATTTTCTGTCCTTTACTTGTGAAGATTCCTAAATAACATTCAGTGCATCCAAAAATAATGTTATTCCTGGAACCAAGTGATCGAAGAACCACTCACCATGTATCCACTAGTAAACATGTCAAAGTCAAAATGTGGATTGTCAAGAGTGTTTTATTGTCAAATGACCCAGATAGAACAATGAAATTCTTACTTGTTGCAGCACAACAGAATATGTAAACATAGTACACTGTAAACAATATGATAAACTTACCCCCAAAATATTATTTTTCCCTGCTTAAAGCCTCAGAATTGTTATACCTGATTGAGGGTGCAATTTAGAGAACATTTGTCATTTGAGTAATTGTTCTATTGAATCTAATGTTGCTGTTAAAATGACCAAACAGTAGGAATGTGATGATAAACTATATGTATCACATTTCAGCTTTTGGTTATCTCTTTATTCAATATCTATAAAGGTGCTATTAAAGTGGGGGAAAAACTCCCTTCAGTCAAGTTATTGTTCCAGTTTTCAAGTTTGATTGGTTTTCTGTGAACCAAAGTTATTTTGAGACAAGCTTATTTTTGGTGATATTTAGTTGCCTGAATAGCAGCCAATTGTTTTCATGTGTAATCCATGGTTTCCCACATATCAATCGTGACACGTCAGAAACTATTTATCTGCTCTGAAGTGTTTTGATACTTCCTGACAGTGTGAAAGATACTATAAAATCATTGTTAGATTGTGGTTACTCTAAATTACACCTACAGTGGCTTGCAAAAGTATTCATACCCCTTGAACTTTTCGACATTTTGTCACGTTAAAACCACAAACGTAAATGTATTTTATTGGGATTTTATGTGATAGACCAACACAAAGTGGCGCATAATTGTGAAGTGGAAGGAAAATGATACATTGTTTTCACATTTTTTTACAAATAAAAAACTGAAAAGTGTGGCGTGCAAACGTATTCAGCCCCCTTTACTCTGATACCCGTAAATAAAATCCAGTGCAACCAATTGCCTTCAGAAGTCACCTAATTAGTCCACCTGTGTGTAATCTAATCTCAGTATAAATACAGCTGTTCTGTGAAGGCTTCAGAGGTTTGTTAGAGAACATAAGTGAACAAACAATGTTCCTTGGGCATCATGAAGCCCAAGGTACACACCAGACAGGTCAGGGATAAAGTTGTGGAGAAGTTTAAAGCAGGGTTAGATTATAAAAAAATATCCCAAGCTTTGAACATCTCACGGAGCACTGTTCAATCCATCATCCGAAAATGGAAAGAGTATAGCATAACTGCAAACCTAACAAGATATGGCCGTCCACCTAAACTGACAGGCCGGGCAAGGAGAGCATTGATCAGAGAAGCAGCCAAGAGGCCCATGGTAACTCTGGAGAAGCTGCAGAGATCCACAGCTCAGGTGGGAGAATCTGTCCACAAGACAACTATTTGACATGCACTCTACAAATCGGGCCTTTATGGAAGAGTGGCAAGAAGAAAGCCATTGTTGAAACAAAGCCATAAGAAGTCCCGTTTGCAGTTTGCACAAGCCATGTGGGGGACACAGCAAACATGTGGAGGAAGGTGCTCTGGTCTGATGAGACCAAAATTGAAAATTTTGACCTAAATGCAAAACGCTATGTGTGGCAGAAAACCGACACTGCACATCATCCTGAACACACCATCCCCATTGTGAAACATGGTGGTGGCAGCATCATGCTGTGGGGATGCTTTTCTTCAGCAGGGACAGGGAAGCTGGTCAGAGTTCATGCGAAGATGGATGGAGCCAAATACTGGGCAATCTTGGAAGAAAACCTGTTAGAGTCTTGCAAAAGACTTGAGACTGGGGCGGAGGTTGACCTTCCAGCAGGACAACGACCCTAAACATACAGCCAGAGCTACAATGGAATGGTTTAGATCAAAGCATATTCATGTGTTAGAATAGCCCAGTCAAAGTCCAGACCTAAATCCAATTGAGAATCTCTGGCAAGACTTGAAAATTGCTGTTCACAGACGCTCTCCATCCGATCTGACTGAGCTTGAGCTATTTTGCAAAGAAGAATGGGCAAAAATGTCCATCTCTAGATGTGCAAAGCTGGTAGAGACATACCCCAAAAGACTTGCAGCTGTAATTGCGGCGAAAGGTGGTTCTACAAAGTATTGACTCAGGGGGGCTGAATACTTTTGCACGCCACACTTTTCAGTTTTTTATTTGTAATAAAATTTGGAAACCATGTATAATTTTCCTTCCACTTCACAATTATGCACCACTTTGTGTTGGTATATCACATAAAATCCCAATAAAATATATTTACGTTTGTGGTCGTAACGTGACAAAATTTGGAAAAGTTCAAGGGGTATGAATACTTTTGCAAGCCACTGTAGTTGTGTGGGAGGAATCCTGTAGATGTTAATGGGAACATGTGAGAGAATTGACTTCAGTGAAATAATTGAAAGAATATAGAGCATAGACCATAAAATAGTACAGCATTAGAGAAAGCTATAATTTATCTGCAGAATAATGTCCCATAGCAAACTGGATAGAATTGAACATGCATTGAATGTACTTGTAGAACATGGGCAAGATATTAAATGGTGGGATGATGAATGAGGGGTGTGTGAAGTTTACGTCTATTTATGGAAAGGTTGTGCATCTAAATGTTCTGAAATTATTTAATTTATTATTATTATTATTGTCGCCATCAATAATAATCATTTTTAATACAATCATTATTTTTAATTTTTAATAATAAAGTAAAGTATCAGAATATTTTACATGCCCCTCCATATGTAAACTTTAGATAGAAATACACTCCACATCCCAGATTAATAATAATAATAATAATAATAATAATAATAATAATAATCTAAGGCATGTTTTTATATTTCCCTCAGCAGGTTACATTAACAGTATCTAACAGTATCAGTTACAGAAAAGTGAAGTAAGTTTTAAACTGGTTAAATTCTCATTATATATATGCCTAAGTATTCTCTCAGAGAATATTAATTACTGCTTCAAATCAAGAAAAGAGAGAAATAATTACAATGTTCAAAAATTCAACTATAAATGCAAAGTAAAATACCACATAAACAAAAATGCTTTGACATTTTCCAGAGACGTGAAAACATTCTTAAATATAGCAGAGAGCCACCAAGCAGTCAAACTGTGCAAGTACAATGAAAAGTTTACATAGACGCTTCTATTATGGATGTTAACAATTATAATGGATAAAGAGATATCAAAAACATGATAAAAGAAATTCAAGTATTTCAGACTTGAAGTTCATGCTAAATGAACATTTGTAATTTATGTTCTTTCCTGCAAATGTATAATGACAACTGACATATATTGTAAGTTTTCTTATAATATATGACTGCATTTTAATTTATGACAACATAAATATCTGAAGCAGATATAACCCGTTGTATATATCTTCGGACTCTGCCATGTGACTTTATGTTTAATTAAGTCTCATAACTGAAGCATGCTTCAAGTACACATTTATTTATTTATGCCGCTACGGTTACAACACAAATGTATTTGTCCACCTGCAGTATTTACGCCATGAGGTTTTTTTTTTAAACATCAGTATCTTTTCTTACTTTCGATAAGCTAGAGAGAGTCTCTCAGTTCCACTTTATTACAGGTCATTGCCACCATTATATTATTTGAAATATTTCATGCTACATTCATTCCTTAAAATATAGTTTGAACTATTATTTGGGTATCTTGACCATACACCTTTTGGATTTTAAATATACATACCCATAAATGAATTTCAAAAATTCAACACTGTGATTTCAAATGACGTAAAACAGGAGAATTGATACAAATTGATTTTGTGCGTTTAGCATACGCTTTTATAGGTAAATAAATTTCTAGCCAAATGTTTTGGTAACTACATATACAGGCGGTCATTACTTCCAAATAGCATTTGAAAATTACATTTTAAGGACTCTATTCTGTGAATATTTATGCTTAGGTTAATTGATAACGTTTGGGTTTATTATTGGCACATGTGTTTTGATGTGCATGTTATCCAAACAGATCAGATAATACTATACATGAATGCAATCAAGTCAACCTCAAGTACAATAGATAGAGCAAAGGGAAAGATGCAGAGTGCAGAATATAGTTCTCAGGATCGTAGCACACCAGTTCAATGTCTGCAGTGAGGTAGAGGGGATGGACTGTACCCTGATGTAAAGACCATTCAGAAACCTGATAAAAGAGGGGAAGAAGCTGATCCTGAGTCTGGTGGTGCTCACTTTCAAGCTTCTGTACCTTCTGCCGGAGGGGATCAGGGAGAAGAAGGAATGAGGAAAAGTAGTCAAAATGATCAAAGTCTTGGCCAGCAAGAAATGGGACGCCTTTTCCAAGCCAAGCCAGCATAAGTGTAGACAAAGTTAATGATGGGAAATCTGGTCCATGTGATGGACTGGGCTACATGTACCAATCTACAATTTCTTGCCGTCTTAGGGCTGTTCACGAACCAAGGTGTGATTCAACTGACCGTATGCTTTCTGTGGTGCATCTATAGAGGTTTGTAAGAGTCACTGTAGAGATGCCAAATTTCCTCAGTCTCCTCAGGAAGTAGAGGCATGGTGTGCCTTCTTGGCTGTCGCATCAAAATGGCAAGTTCATGATAGATTGTTGGTAATATTAAAGTCAAGGAACTTGGAGCTCGCAATCGTTTCCACTTCTGCACCATTGATTCTGATTGGATCATGTAGTTCAATATGCCTCCTGAGGTCCATGGCAATTTGATCCAGTTTCATTAATGTTTAACTTTAATGTATGTGCCTTGCAACCTATGATGTTTCTGACCTATCACTTTACATGTGCTTCTACTAAGGGTCAAAGTCAAACACTAACAATAGTAGCAGACAAGACTAAAGGATGGTGGTGTCAGAGTATAATACGTTGAAGAGTATAAATCCTTCCCCTTTCACTATTCTCTCCTCCTTTGTCATTCCCCTTTTATCGTAATGCAAAAGTCAAGGGCGTGGATGATGCTCTGTAAATACTGTCTGCAGCAGAGAATGATAAAAGATGAGATTTCCTCTGCAGGTGATCAACACATTCAAATATAATTTTTAAATATCATTTTAAGAACTGGATATTGTGAATGTCCGTGTCAATTTGATCTAGTTTCATAAATGTTGATTTTTACTTGGATGATGTAGATTGCAAACTCTGCTGAGCTTCATTTGCCCCTGGAGTTACAACAATAAATGCAATTTTCAAAGCAACCAGGAGACTGGATTGGAGTGAGAAGCCAATTAGTGGAGGGAATATGCCTTGTACCCCAGGGGCAAGTAATTTCAATTAGCCAGGCACAGCATTGTGCCTGAGTGTAAGGTCACACTCCTGTAAATTGAGGGAATAATAACTTTTGGGATTTATGGAGAACATGGGTTCATGTGTGGACACAGGGGCATGGCTTGAGGACCGTTGATCCTTCCTTGAGAGTAGAGGAAGTCTGTGTTTTTCCCCTATTTCACATACCTTGGAAAAACCTTGGAAGACTCTGACGTATGTTCCTTTAACAATTGGAGATCGACACATTTCCCTCAGAAGGTCTTCTAGTCCAAATCCAACTTCTTTTTTGAACACAAAAAAGACACAAAGTGCTGGGGTAACTCAACGGGTCAGGCAGCATCTATGGAGAACATGGATATTTTGGATCAGAACTCTTCCTCAAACTGTTTTTTAAAAAAGTACACAAAGTGCTTGAGCACCATTTCAGTGCGTCAAGCAACCTCTCTGGCGAATGTGGATTACAAAGAAAAGATAGAGTGCTGAAGATTCATGTTTTGCAGAGATGCTGCCTGACCCACTGAGTTATTCCAGCACTTTGTGTCTTTTTTGTAAACCAGCTTCTGGAATTCCTTGTTTCTTCCTTTGGCATATCTTCTTTATGCTGGGCATTTCTTAAAGCTGCCTGATGCCGGTATAATTACCAGTTGAACTAATTGGATGTAATGGTTGATCGATGTAACGGGCATTGGCTTTAAACGGGTCAGGTCATTAAGGGCTCCGGTCGAACGGGTTTCCTTGCTGGCTTGCAGGTAAGTCCCTCATTCATGGTCACTCATGTTATTTAGTTTATCTCCCTCTCCCTCTCCCTCTCCCTCTCCCTCTCCCTCTCCCTCTCCCTCTCCCTCTCCCTCTCCCTCTCCCTCTCCCTCTCCCTCTCCCTCTCCCTCTCCCTCTCCCCTCTCCCTCTCCCTCTCCCTCTCCCTCTCCCTCTCCCTCTCCCTCTCCCTCTCTCTCCCCCCCCCTCTCTCTCCCCCCTCCAAGGTTGGTACTTCTGTTTGTCTTTATTTGCTTCAGATTTATTTTATAAGTGTTATTTATCACATAGTAGCTTTTGAAAGATTCAAGCGGGTATCAAACGGTTTCTAAGGGCTGAATCGGCCCATTCATGGGTCCTTTCATCGCCCGGCGCGACTTAAAATCGGCCGCAGGATCTTCCATCGTCCCGCGGTCAGGCAGTCAAACTGCTGTATCGAGGATCCGATGTTGAAGCCCCGGCCGGCCGATTCTAAACCTCGCCGGGCGATGAAAGGCCCCGCAAACGGACCGATTCAAGCCCCACAATTCGGGACGGACGAAGCTGCTGTTGTTGGAGTTCAGAGTCGGTCATCAACCAGGTCAGCTCCCAATGTCACCGTCCACAGGGCCCACGGCCCAAAGCCTCACGCGTGTGTGTGTGTGCGCGCGCGCGCAGTGACCAAGAAATTTTGTCCCCCCAAATTGTGTACCCATGTTTTGATAGCGATTTCTGTGAAACATGTTCATTAATAACTGCTGGTCTCTCCTACTAACCATCTACAAAATGAGCAATTTACAGTAGCTAATTAACCTAACAATATTTGGAGATGTGGGAAGAATCTGAAGCTCCTGGAAGGGTGGGGGTGAGGAACCAATGCAATAACAATGCAAAAGCACAGACTCTGCATAGATAGGCAACACCAGAGATCAGAATTGAATGTTGGTCACAGGAGCTGAGAGACAACAGCACCACCTGCACATGTTAAGAACTGGATATTGTGAATGTCCGTGTCAATTTGATCTAGTTTCATTAATGTTGATTTTTACTTGGATAATTTATCCCTTGCTGGAGACTCTACAAGATCTCCTCCCAAACAGCAATAAAGGGCCACAGTACATTCACTCAGACTTACAATTTGATTTCAGCTTAAAGGACTGAAGTAAGTTCTTCTTTCACATGCTCTCTGATAAAACTATGTTTTTTTTTTCCTTTCTCCCTTTAAATCATAGTAAATTAAATAGTCTAACATCGGTAGTGGGGAAACTGCTAGAGTTATTAATGATTTGGACGAGGGAATTGAATGCAGCATCTCCAAGTTTGCGGATGACACTAAGCTGGGGGGTAATGTTAGGTGTGAGGAGGATGCTAGGAGGCTGCAAGGTGACTTGGATAGGCTGGGTGAGTGGGCAAATGCATGGCAGATGCAGTATAATGTGGATAAATGTGAGGTTATCCACTTTGGTGGCAAAACAGGAAGGTAGACTATTATCTTCATGGTGGCAAATTAGGAAAAGGGGAGATGCAATGAGACCTGGGTGTCATGGTACACCAATCATTGAAAGTAGGCATGCAGGTGCAGCAGGCAGTGAAGAAAGCAAATGGTATGTTAGCATTCATAGCAAAAGGATTTGAGTATAGGAGCAGGGAGGTTCCACTACAGTTGTACAGGGTTTTGTTGAGACCACACCTGGAGTATTGCGTACAGTTTTGGTCTCGAAATCTGAGAAAAGTCATTCTTACCATAGAGGGGGTACAGAGAAGGTTCACCCGACTGATTCCTGGCATGCCAGGACTTTCATATGAGGAAAGACTGGATAGACTTGGGTTGTACTCGCTAGAATTTAGAAGACTGAGGGGGAATCTTATAGAAACTTACAAAATTCTTAAGGGGTTGGATAGGCTAGATGCAGGACGATTGTTCCTGATGTTGAGGAGGTCCAGAACAAGGGGTCACAGTCTAAGGATAAGGGGGAATTCCTTTAGGACTGAGATGAGGAAAATATTTTTCACACAGAGAGTGGTGAGTCTTTGGAATTATCTGCCACAGAAGGTAGTTGAGGCCAGTTCATTGGCTATATTTAAGAGGGAGTTAGATGTGGCCCTTGTGGCTAAAGGGATAAGGGGGTATGGAGAGAAGGCAGGTACAGGATACTGAGTTGGATGATCAGCCATGATCATATTGAATGGCGGTGCAGGTCGAAGGGCCAATGGCCTGCTCCTGCACCTATTTTCTACGTTTCTATGTTTCTATAAAGCTGCAGGCGGTATGTTTGATGCTCAGACCTGTCATTCTGTCTGTAATCCTTTCTGGGTTGCACATCCATGTATCAGTATTACGCTGGATCCGATAATGGCCATGACATATCAATCGGGGTCATGTGCAAGAACGACACAAATGGAAGAGACAGTATGCTTGCTGAAAATTGCCAATTGATTTTACATTTCAATTAACAAGTATTTTGAAAGACAGTTCATGTGAATTCAGGGCCATATGAGCAAGAAAGGGTGAAAGATGAAGATGGCTAAATTAGGAAACCTTGCATGACAAAGTATGTTGAAGGTTTGATCAGAACAGAAATAAAAGCATATGAATTGCTCATTCTAAGCTTCCCCCAGTCTAGTTTCAGTCAAAAATCACTGAATCAAGCACTTGATCAACTAATCTTTATTTTGACAAAACACAATTTCAGTTCAACTACTGTACCTATCCCACCACGGGTTCGATCCTCGTATCTGCCTGATGAAGCCCTCTAGGCCTTGCTCAAACAGAGATACTCCAGAAGGTCACGCAGTCCCAAGGGCTAGCCCAGAAGATCGACGATGGACCTTGTGGCAGCGGACCTTTATAGGTCCCGGGACCTTGAGGGGCCGAACCACATGGGGGTGGTCTCTGAACAATCCAATTACAGATATTGATTAACCCCATACATAACAGACATTTCCCTAACCCAATAATACAGCAGCTAATACATTGTATTCAAACAGGACTTCTCAAGGAAGCCAACTTAGTAACATTTACCCTGATCTGCAAGAAACCCAGACAAAGCTCAATACCTCATCCAATCAACACTTGGCAAAGTAGAACAGCCCCATTGACAGGGTTTGCAGATGTTCTTATTCTTTTCTTGCAACGTGTATCTAGGCAGCTTGTCCCAGTTCTGCAGAGAGCAATTCCAAATTGACCAAATCTCCCTGCAGCCCTGAAGCTTTTACCCCATTTTGGCCAGGATTACCAATCCTTCCTTTTTAACATATATGATTACCAAATAGTTCAATAATCAGCTAAACAGATATACATAAGTGTGTCCGTTACATTTGCCATCTATCAGCAACACAAGATGATGATGTTTCTTCGCAGAATCTTATCAAGCGTCCCGGGTTTTCATGGGCATTGCTTCACAATTTCCATCTGATGAGTCTTCACCTTCCGAGTTTTTGTGGGCACAAATTCCCTCCATCCGTGTGTTGCCCATTCTTCCATCCCTTTCCATAGTGGAACCTAAAACCTAAAATTTCTGAAAAACTTGGGACAAAGCAAGTTACCATCATGCACCCATGCTTTCCCATACATTCACTATAATTCTATTTCACTCAAACCTATTACCTTATTCCATTTTCTATTGAACCTATTATATTCTGCTCTATCACTGTATCCCTATTCCTATTCTGTTCCCTAATATACTCTTTATTATCCTAGGATCAACACTAATCAGCCTTCTTCATACTCACACGATGTTATAATATGTATATCTGATGACGGGTCCTCATTATAAATTTCAGCTGGGTTCAGTCCAGTCCAGAGGCATGACTAATTTAAAGCAAACCATGATAAATGTTCCAATGTAACCAAATTCTGTCTCAGCCTTCAATTTACTATTTCAAATTTCAGTGTCTATCTCATCCTTATCATTCCACAGCAATGTAGCCGATAATACAATTCCAGTCCAATTCCTGTGGAATTCCCTATTGTTCAAATTTAAACAATCAATTTCTATATGCTCTCAATTTCATCCTAAATCCAATCAAGACTGCCAAATCCAGGGACAAATTCTTTCCACCTTGATAATAATGGCTGCTTTACCATCAAGGGTTAAACAATTCAAATGCATAGGTCCTATACTCAAGACTGAGAAAATGGGTTAGCTTGAGTGAACGGTGTGACTTCTTAGTTCTGATATTCAGGCCATCTTTCTCTCTGGTCTCTTGGGTCCCAGTCATCTCTTGAATTAAAGGAACTCCCATAATTCCTCAGATTTCAGATGTTTCTATATTCCCTAGGATCTCTAAATTCTTCGTAATCCTGGAAATCCCTCTTTCATTCGCTCATTTGTTGGACAGGCCCAACTCCAATGTCCCATTCCCGTACAGGTATAGCATTGATTAGGCAACATGGTTGGTCTTATTCTACCCCTGGGTTCCATTGGAATGGGTTCTAAACTGGGAGTGTAGTGGTGATAATAATCTGAGTAATCTGGGACCCTAATTTCTCCCAATCCGTAATTTGCTGGCACTTTAGGAATCCATGGTTTAAAATTAGATCTTGGCAATTCTTTCTTGGCTATGCGTTCACTTTCTCTTCTATTTACAGGATAATTTTTCTGTTTCCTACCCTCCTTCCAATAGTGCCTCACAGCTCTGGTTATTTGACTGGCTTGGTTCTCAGACCAGTTCCAATTATCAGTTTTAACTAAATCCACTACTTTAGTGGGGAGATAATTCAACAAGATAGCACAGTATTGAGGGGAACCTGCTCCATTCTGATGGTCTAAATCACCTGATTGGTCCATATATAATTTTGAAAATGGTCCAGAAATTCGTCTGCTCCTTCATCCTTCTCTGGTTTTATTTCCAGAACTCTACTTAAATCGCCTGGTTTTTGAAACGTTTTTGCAAGGGCCATTAAAACAGCCTCATCTCTTGCACTGTCATTCTTTACTACATTTGCCAAGGTTTCATAAGTTGGGTGTCCTAGGGCTACTAGAAATTTGGTATTTTCAGCTGGAATAATTATCCCACAAATTCCGGGAATCTGCATGATATACACGCATTGTGGTTCTTAAATCTATATAATTAAAAGTCTAAACTTGACCACTTCCTGTTTGCACTGCATATTGATTTTAGAAGAAATGTTACCAAAATGTGGTTGGTTTGAAAATGTGGATGGTTTGAAAATGTAGTTGGTTTGAAAATGAAAATTTGGTTGGTTAGAAAATGAAAATTTGGTTGGTTTGAAAATTTGGTATTTTCAGCTGGAGTAATTATCTGTTGCATGGTCTCCCACAAATCCCGGGAATCTACATGATATACATGCATTGTGGTTCTTAAATCTATATAATTAAAAGTCTAAACGTTACCACTTCCTGTTTGCACTGTATATTGATTTTAGAAAAAATGCTACCACGTACAGCTGTGATTTTTGGCCATCTTACTCAGAGTCCCCCTCCAGCTGTCAGGGGCAGAGGATTTTTCCCATTGATGAAAAATAAAAGACTTATTAATATTTAAACATTGTTGAGTTTCTCTCTCCTGTCAATCATACCATGAAGGCCACGCCCCTTCTGGTGGGAGGGGAAGCAACTATAAAACACGGAAGTGTGGACGTGCCTCAGTCTCTGCAAGATGGGGGAGCGAGAGATCACGACTCATAGTCTGAGCAGTCTGAGCTGTGAATAACACTGAACACATGTCTACTAAACTGTGAGTGTGGTTTTACTAACCTATGAGTGCCCTTAATGTGGTTTGAAAATGAAGTTTGAAAATGAAAATGTGGTTTATTTGAAAATGTGGTTGGTTTGAAAATGTGTTGGTTTGAGAATGTGGTTGGTTTGAAAATGTGGTTCGTTTGAAAATGTGGTTGGTTTGAAACTGTGGATGGTTTGAAAATTTGGTTGGTTTGAAAATGAAAATGTGGTTGATTTAAAAATGAAAATGTGGTTTGTTTGAAAATGTGGTTTGAAAATGAAAATGTGGTTGGTTTGAAAATGAAAATGTGGTTGGTTTGAAAATGAAAATGTGGTTTGAAAATGAAATTTGAAAATGAAACTGGTTGGTTTGAAACGGTGGTTGGTTTGAAACGGTGGTTGGTTTGAAAATGTGGATTGGAAATGAAAATGTGGTTTGAAAATCTAAAAAATTAAAAGTCTAATCTTGACCACTTCCCGTTTGCACTGTATATTGATTTTAGAAAAAAATGAAATTGGTGGCCTTGCACCCTGCTTGAAGTGGTATGCTGCACTTGAGCTTTGGTGGCTTCCCAAGGGCATAATCTGCACTGGTTAACGGACTGTGTCCCCTCCCCATACATCACACACCAAATCATCTAACCTCGTCCATACTTTGACAGCTAGGTACCTGTCAAAGCATGCTATTGTTCGAATGGTATGTTAGCTTTCATAGCAAAAGGATTTGAGTACAGGAGCAGGGAGGTTCTACTTCAGTTGTACAGGGTCTTGGTGAGACCACACCTGGAGTATTGCGTACAGTTTTGGTCTCCAAATCTGAGGAAGGACATTATTGCCATAGAGGGAGTGCAGAGAAGGTTCACCAGACTGGGATGTCAGGACTGTCTTATGAAGAAAGACTGGATAGACTCAGTTTATACTCTCTGGAATTTAGGAGATTGAGAGGGGATCTTATAGAAACTTACAAAATTCTTAAGGGGTTGGACAGGCTAGATGCAGGAAGATTGTTCCCGATGTTGGGGAAGTCCAGGACAAGGGGTCACAGCTTAAGGATAAGGGGGAAATCCTTTAAGACCGAGATGAGAAAGACTTTTTTCACGCAGAGAGTGGTGAGTCTCTGGAACTCTCTGCCACAGAGGGTAGTTGAGGCCAGTTCATTGGCTATATTTAAGAGTTGGATGTGGCCCTTGTGGCTAAGGGGATCAGAGGGTATGGAGAGAAGGCAGGTACGGGATACTGAGTTGGATGATCAGCCATGATCATATTGAATGGCGGTGCAGGCTCGAAGGGCTGAATGGCCTACTCCTGCACCTAATTTCTATGTTTCTATGTTTCTATTGTTCAGTCTGCATGTCTGTTTTTAGTTCGAGTTTTAGGCCTACTTTTAGATATGTTCATTTAAATGTTTTAAAGTTGTATGTATTTATTCTGTTTTTATTAACTGCACTGATGGGAACTGATTGAAAAACAATTTTTTGTTTCTTCTGTGTATGTAAGTACTCAGTTAAAATTACATCAAAGTCAATACTGAATACTGAATACTGACTTCCTCCTATTGGGAATTCTATTTAGTACTGGCATTATTTCATGGGGCTTCCATGGAGTATAGACGTCTGTAGCACGGGGATGATTCATACTTACTGCGCAGGCTGAATCCGCTGAACCTATCCCTTCCCTTAGTGGTAACTGCCTATGGGGCACCTGTTTAATTCTAAGCTTTTGGTTATGTCAAAATCTATCTCGGTATCTACAATCACTGTCTCACCCTCAGATGAATCTTCCTGTTTGCTAGGGGTTTGACGATACTGTCCAAATAAAGAATTCCTTTTTCTTTCTACTCGTGTAATCTGTCTAGGTTGTGGCTCTCAGAAATATTCTGGTGGTTGCACTATATCTAACATACCTTTATTTTCTTTATACACCGTAGCTAACCTTTTCGTTCTACTCCAGGTGCCATAAGCCACTGGACGATCTATCAATGACGGCGTGGATAGGATTGAAGAATCTGGACCCCAGTATCTGCTGTTGATAGAATCTGTGCAGATGTAGATTCTGCAGGAGTTGTTATAGATTCTGCAGACCTAAAATATTGAGTTTTGAGTAATACAGACCTTAAAGCCAGCCTCCCCCCCCCCCCCCCCCCCCCCCCCCCCCACACTGGACCCCCATCAGTTTGCCTACCGGACCAATAGGTCTACAGAGGACGCCATATGGGCGGCCCTACACTCTGCCCTGACCCACCTGGACAGCAATAACACCTACATCAGGTTGCTGTTCATTGACTTCAGCTCCGCCTTTAACACTGTCATACCCGCTAGCTTGATCACCAAACTCAGCGGTCTTGGCATCTCCACTTCCCACTGCAATTGGACACTGGATTTCCTCACTAACAGACCACAGTCTGTTAGGGCCAACAACCTCACCTCCTCCACTATAACACTGAACACTGCCGTGCCACGGGCTGTGTGCTCAATCCTCTCCTCTACTCTCCACTCACCCATGACTGCATCCCTAAGTATGGCTCCAACGCCATCATAAAATTTGCCGACGACATCACGGTGGTAGGACTGATCAGCGACAACGACGAGTCAGCCTACAGGGAGGAGGTCCAGCACCTGACAACCTGGTGTGCCAATAATAACCTCGTCCTCAACTCCCAGAAGATGAAGGAAATCATTGTCGACTTCAGAAAGAACAGAGGGGGCAGACACACCCCCATCCATATAAAGGGGACTGAGGTGGAGCGGGTCTCCAACTACAAATTCCTCGGGGTATACATCTCGGAGGATCTGTCCTGGTTCCTCAACACTTCCAAGCTGATCAAAAAGGCGCAGCAGCGCCTTTACTTCCTGAGGAGGCTCAAAAAAGCCCACCTGTCCCCCCAGATCCTGACCAACTTTTACCGCTGTCCCATCGAAAGCATCCTGACCACCTGCTTTACGGTATTGTACAGCAGTTGCACCGTAGCAGACAGGAAGGCACTACAACGGGTGGTGAAAACCGCCCAGTACATTATCGGTGCCCCGCTCCCTGCCATGGATGCCCTCCACCGAAAACGGTGTCTGAGACGGGCCGGGAAGATCATCAAGGACCCCTCCCACCCTAACCATGTACTGTTTGCCCGCCTACCATCGGGGAGGCGGTACAGGAGCCTCACATCCCGCACCAGCAGGATGAGGAGTAGCTTCTATAATAACACCTTCGCACTGCTGAACTCGGAGTCCCGGCGATAGATTTCCACATCTATATTTATTTATCTGTATTTATCTATATATTGCTATCACTTCGTACTTCACTAAACTGTATTTCGTTGTACCCATACTTGTATCTGTGCAATGACATTAAAGTTGAATTGAATTGAATTGAATTGAATTGAGTAGGGACACAAGTCGTACACGATGCTAGTGAAGCCTGGGAAACACAAGAGGAACATGGTGGAAGCTGCGAACTTCCACCAAAGTTTACATTTGTCCACTCTTCTGAATATTCATGTCCTTCCCCCTCGAGGTCAGCACCAACCATCGGATTCCTAACCTTTAATTTTATAGGGACTAATTTCCTACCAGGAGATCCACCTTCCCCTTGTTCTATGTGTTTCCCTTCATCTCCACCCCTGTCTTTCCCAATGCCTGGAGGTCGATATACTTTACATTATTTTAGTTCTATTCCAAGTTTAGCGATTGCTTTTTCCCAACTAGCCATTCTCTTAATCTCCTTGGGTACACAAAAGGCCCCCCGGAGGCGATAGCTTGTTTCCTAATTTCTTATTTAACTTTCCTGATAAATTTCTTAACTTCTCTGCTTTGTGAAGGAACTCATTACACATTAGTTGCAATGGGCTCCATTCCTCTTCTGTCACATCCATATCTACATTATTCCCCATGCTTCTGAACACCCAAGGCAGAATTCCTAAATCCTTCCTTTTGATCCCTAAATTTATCAAGCTCACTCTCGACAATGGCTAATGGTTCAAAGCGTTTACTGCCTCGCATCTCTTTACTCCTTTGCTCCACCAATCCTGCTCACATATTCAAATTCTTCTCCTATCTCTCATAAGTCCACACCCTTTCAACCTTACAACTTTCTCAATCCCCAGTCATTCAAGGGTCAGAGTACTCTAGGGAACAATCAAACACATGCAAGCACAATCAAACACATTCAAGCACAATCAAACACATCTGCAGTTCCTTCTTTAACACTGTCTACTCCACTGCGATATCTCCTCAAGGTATGCCTACTTTGAAGAAGTTCTCCTCCTCCCTACGGAGACAGTTTCACAACCTCCTCTCTAACTGCTCCCCCTCTGTGATACCCCCTTCCCTCCAACTCTACGACCACATCCTCACCCAGACTCGATACCACAGCCACATCTGCTTCCTCGGGGCTTGCCTGCGCCTCCATCTCATACCCCGTGGATTCCAGCTCCAATTCCCTGCGTCCCAGTTCGGACCCCAGCCGGACTATCGGTACCGACGGGCTATCTGCCGCCACACTGTACAATTCTCCAACCGGGCACTAAGATCCACCCTGGTTGCAATGCGCCGACACCAGCAGGACCTCGCATTGACTCTCCCGAAACCGGGCCTCACTCACCCAGACCTGCAACGAACCCCAACTACACTACATCCTCTGGAAGATCCACCGCTTCAATCAACAATTCCTGTCCCACCTTACCTCCACCAAGGACCTGAAATTAGCCCGCCTCCAGGCCGTTCCAGCCACCGACAATCCCCGACTCGACCGCCCGCAGGCCCCGGGCCCCAACTCTGGCTCGAGCCGCCGGCCTGAGTCCCCCGACGCCATCTTGTCCATGAGGAGCGCCTCCAGGACTCACCAGGACGCCACCTTCACCGACCTCCACGCCGATGCTGCCGCCGACCTCCACCGGCCTACCGATGATGCCCAGCCCCGCTGCCTGCCTGGTAACTCTGTTTATCTCCCCCACACCGATTCCACCGCCCATCACCAGCGCAACGCGACTGCCGAACCTCGCCGTCCCCCGGGACCACCTAACTCCATCGCTGCACCGGGCCCATCCAGCATCGCTGGTGTACTGGGCCCGCCGAAGACCACAGCCGCCACACCGGGCCCATCCAGCATCGCCGGTGTACTGGGCCCGTCGAAGACCACAGCCGCCTCACCTTGCATCGCCGCCGGACCGGGGCTCCCCGAACACGGCCGCCGCACCGCACCCCACTCCTCTCGCCGCCTCACCGGTCGGCCCGCCCACCCGTCCACCGAGACCTCCAACGCATCGCCCGCAGACCCCGACTCCACTGCCCGTGGACTCCTACCTCCGGGTCCGCCGACCCACGACACTCCACCGCCCTCCAGCAGCCCGCAGCCGTCGCCTCACCTGAGGACTGGACTGTGCAGTGGGCCTGAAGCCTCCACATTGCTAACTCCTCCCACCACTCTGTCTTTAACGGCACTGGGTCCTAGTGCCTGTCTCCCCAGCCCCAGTAACCTTAGTGGCTATTCCACTGGGTCTTCCCCATCCCCCCCCTACCATGTAACCCCTGCTCTTCCCTACCCACACCACAGCCCCCATACCCCCCCACCCCCTGACCACCCTCCACCCCCCCACCACACAACGCTTCGTCCTCAGTCCACTTACCTGCCTTCCTCCGGCCACAACCCCCATCCTTGCCGCGTGTTCACCATCCCTCCGGACCTCCCCCTCTCCGACATCGAACGGTCTGCCCTCAGCAGAGGTCTCACCTTTGTCCCCCTCCGTCCCCACCTCAATGAGTTCCGCGCCCACCACGACTTGGAGCTCTTCTACCGTCGCCTCCGCCTCACAGCGTTCTTCCGCGGGAAGAAGCCCT
Source organism: Okamejei kenojei (assembly GCA_035221665.1). NCBI lineage: Eukaryota > Metazoa > Chordata > Chondrichthyes > Rajiformes > Rajidae > Okamejei > Okamejei kenojei. The sequence goes on from CM069131.1 coordinate 95,752,274, forward strand.
CGCCTCCCACTGATGATCCCTTTTCCTGTCTCCCACGTACCGCCTCCACTTGGACCCCCCCCCCCGAGCCTCCGACCTCATCGTTTCCCAGCCCCGCACGGCCCGATTTTACCTTCTCCCCAAAATCCACAAACCCGACTGCCCTGGCAGACCGATTGTTTCTGCCTGTTCGTGCCCCACCGAACACATTTCCACATGCCTTGACGCCATCCTATCCCCCTTTGTTAAATCCCTCCCCACCTATGTTCAAGACACCTCAGACACTCTCCGTCGGCTCCGTGCATTCCATTCTCCAGGCCCCCATCCTCTCATCTTTACCATGGACGTCCAGTCACTCTACACCTCCATCCCCCACCAGGACGGTCTCAAAGCCCTCCGGTTCTTCCTCGACCAGAGGAGCAACCTATACCCGTCCACTGACACCCTCCTCCGCCTAGCAGAGTTGGTCCTCACCCTCAATAACTTCTCTTTTGATTCCTCCCATTTCCTCCAAACACAAGGCGTAGCTATGGGCACACGCCCCAGCTACGCTTGCCTCTTTGTTGGGTACGTCGAACAATCCTTGTTCTCGGCGTACCAGGGCCCCATCCCCGACCTCTACCTCCGTTACATCGACGACTGCTTTGGTGTCACCTCCTGCACCCACACACAACTGACTGACTTCATTCATTTCACCACCAACTTCCATCCGGCACTCAAATACACTTGGACCATTTCCGACATTTCCCTACCATTCCTTGACCTCACCATCTCTATTGCAGGTGATACGCTCCTGACCGACATCCACTACAAACCCACTGACTCCCACAGCTACCTGGACTACTCTTCCTCCCACCCTGCTTCCTGTAAGGACTCCATCCCCTATTCCCAATTCCTCCGTCTACGCCGCATCTGCTCCCAGGATGAGGTGTTCCACACCAGGTGATCACAAATGGCCTCATTCTGCAGAGAACGGGGATTCCCCTCCCCCCTATTGATGAGGCTCGCACCAGGGTCTCCTCCATACCCCGCAACACTGCCCTCGCTCCCCATTCCCCCACTCGCAAACAGGGCAGAGTCCCCCTGGTCCTCACCTTTCACCCCACCAGCCGGCAAATACAACATATAGTCCTCCGCCAGTTTTGCCACCCCCAACGTGACCCCTCCACCCGCCACATCTTCCCATTTCCCCCCCGTCTGCCTTCCGCAAAGACCGCTCCCTCCGCAACTCCCTTGTCAATTCTTCCCTCCCCTCCCGCTCTACCCCTTCCCCGGGCACTTTCCCTTGCAACCGCAAGAAATGCAACACTTGTCCCTTCACCTCCCCCCTCCACTCCTTTCAGGGACCCAAGCAGTCCTTCCAGGTCCGACAGAGGTTCACCTGCACCTCCTCCAACCTCATGTACTGCATCCGCTGCTCCAGATGCCAGATGATCTATATCGGTGAGACCAAGCGGAGGCTTGGCGATCGCTTCGCCGAACACCTCCGCTCGGTCCGCAATAACCAACCCGACCTCCCAGTGGCTCACCACTTCAACTCCCCCTCCCATTCCGCATCCGACCTCTCGGTCCTGGGCCTCCTCCACGGCCAGAGTGAGCAACACCGCAAGCTGGAGGAACAGCACCTCATATTCCGCTTGGGGAGTCTGCATCCTTTGGGCTTGAACATTGAATGTTCTCAATTCTGTTAACCCTTGCTGTCTCCTCCCCTTCCCACCTCTCCCTCAGCCCTCATGCCCTGGCATTCCCTCTATCTCTATCTCCCTCCCCACCCCAGTCGCACCAGCTTCTCATTTTCACACCACAAACAGCTTACAATGGCTTGTTCCCTTTATCATCGATACTTTTTTGCATATCTTTCATTCATTGTTCCTTATCTCTCCACATCACCGTCTATATCTCTCGTTTCCCTGATCCCTGACCAGTCTGAAGAAGGGTCTCGACCCGAAACATCGCCTATCTCCTTCGCTCCTTAGATGCTGCTGCACCCGCTGAGTTTCTCCAGCTTTTTGTGTACCCACAATCAAACACATACCCGCATTCATATAATCCTCAAATGGGCCAATTGCGAGCGGTGTGAGGGGGGACGTGAATACGGAGGTCAAAGTGTTGTATATGAATGCGTGAAGTATAAGAAATAAAGTGGATGAGCTTGAGGCTCAGTTAGAAATTGGCAAGTACCATGTTGTGGGAATTACAGAGACATGGCTGCAAGAGGGCCAGGGCTGGGAACTGATTGTCCCAGGGTATACCTCCTATCGAAAAGACAGACAGGTGGGCAGAGGAGGTGGAGTAGCTCTGTTGGTGATGAATGGTATTCAGTCCCTTGCAAAGGATGACATTGAAACAGGAGATGTGGAGTCAGTATGCATAGAACTAATGAATTGTAAGGGTAAAACAACCCTGATGGGACTTATCTACAGACCCCCAAACAGTCGCCTGGGCAAAGGGTGCAAGGAGTTAAAATTGGCAGGAAGCAAAGATAATGCTGTGGTTGTTATGGGAGATTTCAACATGCAGGTAGACTGGGAAAATCAGGTTAGTACTGGAGTCCAAGAAAGGGACTTTGTAGAGTGCCTTCGTGATAGATTCTTAGAGCAGCTTGCATTGGAGCCTACCAGCGAGAAGGCAATTCTGCAGTCAGTGTTATGTAATGGACCGGATTTGATAAAGGAACGTGGTTAATGAGCCATTAGGAGGTAGTGACCCTAATATGGTCAGGTTTAATCTACAATTGGGGAGGGAAAAGGGTAGATCGGAGGTGTCAGTGTTAAGGTTGAATAAAGGGGACTATGGGGCCATGAGGGGGGAGCTGGCCAAAGTCGACTGAAAGATACCATAGCAGGGATGACAGTGGAGCAACAATGGCAGGTATTTCTAGGAATAATACAGAAGGTGCCGGATCAGTTCATTCCTAGGAGGAAGAAAGATTCCAAGAGGAGTAAGGGACAACCGTGGCTGACAAGGGACATCAGGAACAGTATAAAAAATAAAAGAGAAGTACAACGTAGCAAAGATGAGCGGGAAGCAAGAGGATTGGGTAATGTTTAAAGAGCAACAGAAGATAACTAAAAAGACAATACGAGAGAAAAGATGAGGTACGAATGTAAGCTAGCCAAGCATATAAAGGAGGATAGTAAAAGCTTCTTTAGGTATGTGAAGAGGAAAAAATTAGTTAAGACCAAAGTTGGACCCATGAAGACCGAAAAAGGTGAATTTATTATGCGGAACAAAGAAATGGCAGATGAGTTGAACAGGTACTTTGGATCCGTCTTCACTAGGGATGACACAAACAATCTTCCTGATATAGTAGTGCCCAGAGGATCTGGGGTGATGGAGGAACTGAAGGAAATAGTAAGATTAAATGAGAACTTACCAGTTTGAAGTTTGATCTTTATTTTATGAGGAGTTACGATGAGGGATTACGTGAAGACCCCGCCAGCACGCATGCGCGACATTCTTCAAAGCAGTGGTGTGAAATCACAGATACCAGAGTAGACTAATATAGTAAGATAAGAGAGAACTTCCATACCAGTTGAACTTTATAATAGAGGGTTTTGGGAGCGGAGGGCACGTAATCCCTCATCGTAACTCCTCATAAATAAAGATCAAACTTCAAACTGGTAAGTTCTCATTTAATCTTACTATTTTACTTCGGAGTCACGTGAGTGACTACGTGAAGATTTCAAAGCTCTGTGATTTCATGCCCTGGAACGAGACCATGCTCACACACTGCCATTCTGGGAAGGAGGATGAACGTATTTCACACACGACACTGTGCTGAAAAACAATAAAGGTATTATTCATACCTAAAATAATATGCCCCACATTGGGTAATTTATTTTACAGAACTTAATTTTTCCCCTGCAAACGTCTCAGGATCGGCCACGGGTTTATTATAAAGCATTGAATGCGTTCATTGCTCCACCCCGCTGTGGCAAGGATGTGGTCCATAGGAACTCCCATCATCCTAGCGTCCGATGTAGATGCAGCCCTGTTGGAGTGAGATTTGAAACATTAGTATCCACCACTGCACGTAATACCACCCTAACCATCTGGATATGGTTTGCACTGTGACCTTAGGTGAGGGCATTTATGGCTAATGAGAAAGCTCTCTCCATGCCCATAAGTGTCTTGGTGACTATATATTGGAAAATATGTGTCACTATGCAGGGCCGACTATCTGCAGGATAGGCCAGAACTCTAATATTGGCCAGAGGAACCGGGTCAGTCTTGTTTAAGTACCCCTGTATGTAGCAGGTTATCTGCCATTTGTGACAGACATGACGTCCTATACTTCAGACATGCGAATAACACTGTACACAAGCAGGATATCACGCTATCTTTTGCTATCAATCACAACCACACTAAATAAACCACAAACATTTGTTTATTATAAATCACACACTCTAAGAAATCCTCCTCATGGCGCAATCGGTCAGCGGGATAACTCCTCCCCTGACACAGCGATCAACAGATGATCGGACCCCTGATCGGACCACGACTCAGATTCTCACATTAAGATCTAAACAAATACAAATATTTAACTCAGACACACTCTTACTTCAAGTATCTAAATCCGTAAACACACACACATGCAGCAACACAAACAACGGTCCGCAAACTTAACACGCTCTAATTCTTAACTTTCTAAATCTTAATACACTCTAAGGTTATTTACATATACAGAGTATTTACACAATTCGGATCCGATAAGAACACGAAAGCTATATTTTACAATTTACAATAATAATTTAAAGATCTAGCGCACAGTTTACAAACACTCGATCTCAATGCCACGTCACGCTGTTATCACTCAGTGAACCTCTTCCTCTGATACCGAAGATTTTCCCCTTCATAGGTTATTCTTTGCTGAGGGGTACTAATTCTTAAATGACTAATTTTCCTCCTGAATGTTACTATCCAACCAAGACTCGACTTCTATTGGGGGACCTACATCCCTTCTCTCTGAGTTCTAAAGAATTGGGGGTACCCTTCACATTCGGATTACTTTTCACCAAGTAAACTAGGTTCCCATTTCTCAGGTACTCTTCGCTATCAGGTGCTAGTCAACAATCGGCTAAAGGATTACTATTCACTGTTGAATTCTCGAATGGACTGGAGTATTCCGGCCAATCTATACTCTGTCCACCAAGCTCAGTACCTTTATGAGATTCCTCGTCCATCGCACAGGACTCAGATATCTCCACACAGACACTCCTCTCTGATGGGTACCGGGGGCTCAGCGCCTAGCCGCTTCGCGCTGTGAGTTATCAATGCCGATTTACTGAGTGCACTTTTCCATTTCGCTCTCCCGGCAATGATCCGATCGATATGTAGGTCAGACCTGTATTTCAATACCCCACCAATTAGATACCAAATCTAACCTTGGGCCACCCCTTGCCCAATGAAGTGCGTTTGGCTCTCATTAAAGCAGCTGCAGTCTGGCAACTATGACCAAAGTTTTGAGCCTCTAACCCAGGAAAGGGCCTCTAACCCAACCCCAACAGGACCTCTAACCCCACCCTGGATTTATGGGCCCTCAACCCAAAGGAATTCTAACCACCCCTCGTGCTTGCTAGACTCTGTTCTAGTGATCTTGATTAGACCCTTTGCCAAGCCCGCGAATTATCAATGACAAAACACAATTACAGTTCAACTACTGTACTTATCCCACCATTGTTTAGATCCTCATATCTGCCTGATCAAGCCCTCTAGGCCGCGCTCAAACAGAGACACTCCAGAAGTTCACGCAATTCCAGAAGATCGGTGCTGGACCTTGTGGCAGCGGACTTTTATAGGTCCTGGGACCTTGAGGGGCCAAACCACATTGGGGTGGTCTCTGAACAATCCAATTACAGATATCGATTAACTCCATACATAACAGGCATTTCCCTAACCCAATAATACAGGACTTCTCAAGGAAGCCAACTTAGCAACATTTACCCTGATCTGCAAAAACCCAGACAAAGCTCAATACCTCATCCAATCAACACTCGGCAAAGTTGAACTTTGCAACATTATTTATAATTATTTACAAGGTGTGTGTCTGGTTTGCAGTCATCCAATCCATTCTATGCATTTTGCACCTAATTGACAGGGTTTGCAGATGTTCTTATTCTTTTCTTGTAACTTGTATCTAGGTTCTGGACAAACTGGCACAACTCCGCAGCTTGTCCCAATTCTGCAGAGAGCAATTCCAAATTGACCAAATCTCCCAGCAGCCAAGCCTCTCCAATTTGGCCAGGATTAACAACAGGATTAGGCACCAGGGATTGAGTGAGTCTTCTGAGAATTAAAAAGTGTGCAGAGAGAATTTAACAAAGCAACCAGTAGGGCAAAATGTGACAAAATATCCTTGGCAAGTCAATTTGAGTTGAGTTGAATTTGGTTTGTTGTCATGTGTATCAAGGTACAGCGAAAAGAGCTTTGTTTCCAAGAATGCATGATCACAATCGAGCCATCCACAGTGTACAGATGCATGATAAAGGGAACAACGTGTAAAAAATTTAGTGCAAGATAAAGTCCAGTAATGTGTGGTCAAAGATAATCTAAGGAACTTCAATGAGGTAGATAGTAGTTGCTAACTATGTGTTGGTAGGGTGGTTCAGTTGCCTGATAATAGCTTGGAAGAAACTGTCCCTGAATCTGGAAGTGTGCATTTTCACACTTCTGTACATCTTGCCTGATGGGAGAGGGGAAAAGGGAGTCGCCAGGGTGTGACTCGTCCTTGATAATGCAGGTGCCCTTGCCGACTCAGCGTGAGGTGTAGATAGCGTCAATGGAAGGGAGGTTTGTTTGAGTAATGGTCTGGTCTGCGTCCACAATTCTCTGTATGTACGTTAATGGTGAATCCCAAGGCAGTCCATAAGTATATCAATAGACAATAGACAATAGGTGCAGGAGTAGGCCATTCAGCCCTTCTAGCCAGCACCGCCATTCAACGTGATCATGGCTGATTAAAATGATCATGCCTGATCACATATCAGGAGCAAAAGGATAGCCATCTATATGAGGAGCCATCTATATGAGGAGCCAGATGATATTCACCAAGAAGGATGTGGAAGACAGTGAGTACATGAAGCGGTACTTGGATAATGTGAAACTGATCAATATTAAGCAGGAGGTATTAAATGTCAAGGAGGCATAATAATTGATAACTTGATAGCTGGGACCCTGAAACAGACTTTTTGCATCTTTTCTAGTCACAGGTGAGCTACCAGAAAGCTGGAGGATAGTGAATGTTGTTTCACTTATTTAAGAAGGACAGCAGGTGTAAGCCAAATAGCTACAAGTGGGTGAACCTTATGTGAATGATAGGAAAATTACTGCAGAAAATCTTAAGGGATACAAATTATATACATTTGTAAAGGCAGGAACTGTTCACGGATAGCATTGCTCAGTGAGGGGAAATCCAGTCTCACTAATTTTATGGAGATCTTTTAATGTGTTAAGCAAGAAGATTGAAGACAGGAAGGTAGATGTTGTCTATATGGACTTTAGGGGGACATTTGACAAAAACGCGCATGGTAGGCAGGTCCAAAAGGTCGAGGCACATGGGATCCAAGATGAGATGGCTAATTCAATCCAAAATTAGCTCAGTGATCGGAGGAAGTGGTGGAAGGATGCTTTTCTGAAGAAGGCATGCCAACGCCTCTACTTTTTTTTTGAAATTAGAAATTCTACTTTCTTAGAAGTTGAAAGAGATTTGGCATGCCAACAAGTACTCTAACAAACATTCACAGATGTACTGTAGAAGGTATTCTGACTGATTGCATCATGCATGGCCTGGTATGGGCAATTCTAATGTACAAGAATGCAAGAGGCAGCAGTGAGCGGTGGACTCAGTCTGATCCATCATGGGCACAGCCCTCCCCACTATTGATAACATTTAGATGAGGCATTGCTTCAAGATTGCAGCATCTATCATTCAGGATCACCACCATCTGGGCCAAGCCGTCTTCTTCTGCTATCACACATCAGAAGATACAGAAGCCTGAAATCACACGCCACCAGGTGCACGGACAGCTACTTTCCTACAACTGTCAGTGTCTTGAACCAAATCACACAACTCCAATTCCACTTCAACAATGGAACACGATAGACCATCTCTAATTGCACCCCCATGGAGTTTTTTTTATTCCAATTGAGTTTTGCACTAATGTCTTTATTTATTTGCACTGTATTTTGGATGACATTATAATGGCATACAAAAGTAGACCCAGCACAGTTCCCAATGGCACAGCACGGGTCACAGGCTACTAATTAAAAAAAAAAACAACCTTCCACTATCACCTTTTGACTCCTACAAAACCAATTTTGAATCCAGCTGGCTAGCTAATCCTGGGCTGCATGAGGTGCCTTGTCAAAGGCCTTTCTAAAGTCCATTTAGACAATGCCCACCGCCTTGCCCTCATCAATCCACTTGGTTACACTTGGTGAAAGATTCTTCAAAAAACTATATCAAATTTGTGAGACTGGATTACTATTAAGTTTATGGAGTTTTTTGGGAGAGATTATAAAGTCAAATCAAGTTTATTGTTATTTGTACAAGGACAGTGAAATACAGGCACATACTCAGATAACACACAAACATAAATGATACAGGACAGTGAAAAGTAAAAAAAACTGTGCAAAAGACAGGACATTCGTACAAAACACAATTAGAAAACAAGTCCATGATAGTGCACAAGGTGGTCTCTAGACTTCCATTGCTGAGGTAGGATTAGGATTTTGCAGGTTGCTTCAAGATACTGGTGGTTGTAAGAAAGGAGGTGTTTCTGAACCTAATGATGTGGAACTTCCAGCTTCTGTGCACCCTGCCCATGTGGTAGCAGCGCAAAAAGAGCATTGTAATATTATGATAAAGTTGTTATCTAAATCCAAGTTCACCTTATAATGAATGAGCTTTAAGAACAATCGCTGTGAACAACCGATTTCATATGAATCATTGGTTTATTTAGCCTAAAGAAAGCCACAACACATGTAGTGTTTGATATTATTGGGCACATAAGAAAATAAGATTGAGTATTCTGAAATAAATTCATTTGAATTAACATGATTTTAGTCATACACAGAAAATATAAATAACATTTATTTTTTATTTGATGTAGTCAGGGTTTTAAAATTCCATATAACATACACATGGTATGTGCAACTTTATAAATAAAGGGCTAGCAGACCCCATTCCGTTTTTTTTTTTAAAAAGGTCTTTAGTGGGGGAATATGTAGCAAGTTAACCTTTCTGTTGCCATTAATATGAGGGGAAAATGGGAAATATAAAGCAGGGAAAGCTACTTTCTTTCAGTTTATTAACTGGAAATACTTTAACCGAATAAGTATAGCCGAATAACCAATAGGGTCACAATCAACTCGATCAATCAATCAGGAATGGGGTCTGCTAGCCCTCTATTTGTAAAGTTGCACATACCACTCATTTTACTTCGAAGTCACGTGAAGTCACGAAACCTGTTGAGTTTGTGTCTAACATCTTCACCAGAATTAAAAAAGATGAGGGATGTCGGATTATAATAGACTTAACTGAGTTGAAAACTTTTGTACAATATACCCATTTCAAAATGGATACTTTTGAAACAGCTAGGCAGATGCTTTACCCAGGGCACTTTATGGCATGCATCGATTTGAAAGATGCATACTATACGGTGCCCATTGCTGAGGCTCACAGGAAATTTCTGAAGTTTGTCTGGAAGGGTCAATTATGGGAGTACAAGGCATGGCCCAATGGAATCACCACAGCCCCTAGGCTGTTTACCAAATTGGTAAAACCTATATTGGCTCTTCTCCGACAACAAAATTATATGGTAATGGCAAATTTGGATGATATCCTTATAGTAGGTCAGACCCTCCAATTGGCAATTCAAGGAGAGGCTGCAACCAAGGCTCTGTTCGAGAAGCTGGAGTTTGTAATCCATCCAGACAAATCAAAACTGCACCCGGTACGGGTTATGGATTATTTGGGGTTCACCCTAGACACTAATTTAATGAAGATTACCATCCCAACTAATAAAGCTACTGCTATAATAGAAGAGTGCCACAATCTTGCTTGCGCCAGGGTACCGACCATTCGGCAAACAGCAAAAGTTATAGGCAAATTGGTAGCTACATTCCCAGCTGCACGATTCGGACCGCTACACTACCGAAATTTACAAAGATCAAAAATCACCGCATTAAAAACAAATGCTGGGCACTTTGATCGGCCAATTCGGTTACCACCGGAAGCTAGAAACGAGCTACAATGGTGGATCGACAATATTAGAGAGTGTCATAGACCCATCATAGTGAGCAACCCTGATGTTGTGCTACAAACTGACGCAAGTGCACAAGGCTGGGGAGCAACTGATACGATGTCCAGTTGTGGTGGCAGATGGAACTCTCATGAGTCTACCTTCCTGGAGTCACATGGGATAAACTATATAGAAATGCTGGGGGCATTTCATGGACTGCGGGCTTACTGTACTAATTCATGGGATTTACATGTCCGCCTTCAAATAGATAATACTACAGTGGTGGCTTACCTCAATCATATGGGTGGTATCAGGTCGCTATCTTGTGATGAATTGGTTAATACAATTTGGCACTGGTGCATTGAAAGAAATATTTGGATTACTGCGACCTATTTGCCTGGGAAGCTTAATACAGTGGCGGACACCAGGTCACGAGTCTTCAATGACAACATCGAGTGGATGTTGAACCCCCAAATTTTTGGAGATATTATAGCTCATTTTGGGACACCAGATATTGACCTATTTGCGTCCAGGCTGAACCATCAGATACCAACGTATGTGTCATGGGAACCAGACCCTGGGGCAATAGCAATGGATGCGTTTTCTATCCATTGGGGGGAAATGGTTTTGCAACGCTTTTCCCCCATTTTGCCTCATCAGTCAGGTACTGCAGAAAATTAAATTAGACTCTGCAACTGGCATATTGATCATTCCCGACTGGCCTACACAACCATGGTACCCGATGGTCGTTAAAATTTTAAAACAACCATGGATGGTGATTGAGAAACACCCCAAATTAATTACTCACCCCATTACGGGGGTTAGTCATCCTTGCCATGGTCATTTAAACTTGTTGGCCTGCAGGTTCTGAAAAGACCACTCATCCGGGCAGGCATCTCTTCACGAGCCATAGACCTTATCGCCGCATCATGCCGAGAATCAACTCGGAAACAGTACCTCACCCAAATCAGAAAGTGGGAGGCATTCTGTGCCCGGACCAACAAGTCTTCAAACTCGGCAACAATACCTGATGTCCTGGAGTTTCTAGCGGGCCTCCATTTCGATGTTGGCCTCAGCTACAGTGCCATTAACAGCGCCAGGAGTGCTCTGACCTCATACCTGGATATAGGTATCAGCTCCAACCACCTGGTGTCTAAACTAATGAGGGGAGTGTTCAACACCAACCCTCCGCGACCCAGATATACAGTAACATGGGATGTGGGGATCGTGCTGACCCTACTAAGGAGCTGGGCTCCAATGAATGAGCTACCACTGAAACAGCTCACCCTCAAGGTGGTGATGCTGATGGTACTGACTACAGCCCAACGAGTCCAGACATTACAAAAACTGCGACTGGATAGCATGGTGACCACCCCTGGTCAAATACATTTCTTTGTCAAAGAATTATTGAAGCAGCACAGGCCAGGGGCGCATAGGCTGCAGTTGGAATTTCGGGCGTACCCTGTAGATGCCACTCTCTGCATAGTAACCCATCTCCACCACTACATCCGAGTTACTGGAGTTATCAGGATGAAGGAACAAGGGCTCCTCATCAGTCATAAACCTCCGCATTATCGGGTGACTACACAGACTATCGCCAGGTGGCACAGAGTGGTGTTGGATGCAGCAGGAGTTGTTACTGACATTTTTAAGTCTCATTCCACCAGGGCGGCATCCACATCAGCGGCGAGGGCCATGGAGGTGCCCATGGACCATATTCTTGCCACCACGGCTGGGCCAGTGAAGAAACCTTTCAACAGTTCTACAACAAGCCACTGGTCGCCCCTGCGACATTTGCAGAAGCTATCCTGGGAACCGCTCAGTGAATGTCTGTCCCCGAATTAGGGGTTATTTGTTGTTTATTTGATTAATAAATTGTGTTGATTTTTCAGCCAGTTTCGACTGAACTCCATTAACAGCCTTCCTCCATCAGACTGTGCGGCAGTGTGTCTTGATAAGCATGGACGTTGTCCAGGGCATGTAAATCACAGAGCTTTGAAAATCTTCACGAAGTCACTCACGTGACTCCGAAGTAAAATAGTAAGATTAAACGAGAACTTACCAAGTTTGAAGGTTGGTCTGTATTTAACGAGGAGTCGCGGTGAGGCATTTCGTGCCCACCGCTCCCACCCTCTATCATAAGGTCAACCAGGAAGTTCTACGTTTTTCATCTTACTATTTTTAGTCATGATTTGTTTCTGTGATTCCACACCGCTGCTTTGAAGGATGCCGTGCATGCGTGCTGGCGGGGTCTTCACGAAATCCCTCACCGCGACTCCTCGTAAAATACATATCAACCTTCAAACTTGGTAAGTTCCCGTTTAATCTTACTATTTCCCTTCAATCTGCCCAATAATCCACCACCACCATCTCCCAACTGGAAACCAAGTAGCACTCTGAATTGAAGCCAGTTAGTTAATCTAGATGCTACAGCCAGAGAAAATGGAAGTAATTTTGTTGAATAAATATTCACTTTCACCAGAATATAGATACATACCCAAAAAGGAAAAAAAAAATAGTATTATGAGGAAACCGTGTTCCCTTAGAATCTATTCAGCTGTGATGGAAAAAAAACAGCTTTTTTACATCTTTAGAGATTCCAAGGACGCTACCATCTGCTTGGCTACAATATTTATTGACCAAAAATTTGCCCAATGGGTTAAATGGATTATGGGATTTTCAGCCAATTTACATTCAGCATAACTCATGTTTTCAGATTCTCGTGCAACAATTAAAATAAAGTTAGAAGCCAGCCCTGACCTCAGTATTGACCACATCATCAGTCTGAATGAATCATTATTGTGGGTTTCTGTGTGTTTTGAGAATGCTCTTAAAATTAAATGTTTTAAGTGCATAACCATTAATTGGCATGATTTTAAAGCTTTTCATTTCCACCCATTAACACACTCCAATAGTTGTTCATCGTTTTTGAAGTCATGTATTTAAGATTGAGTTCCTCAGAGATGCTGAGCCATTTGTATTAAACATACTAATTTTCTTGTGATGATTTTATATTCAGCTGCTCTAATAAAGCTACACAAAGATCACACTGTGTATCAAAGCATATTCTTAATATATTATTTCTTCAATCATGATATATTATCCACCCGGTTACACCGGTTCATAGAAGATTTTCAATGATATTCAGTGATAAGCAAATATATTTGAGCACAAACTTGAGCCAAAAAGAAAACTACTTGTTAAAATGAGGACAATTAAAGATTATGCTTTGAATCCAGATTGCTGAGTATAGTTAACGTGAAAAGTCTTGGACGAAGATTTAATGATCCGAACTGCTGTTTGCTGATGAGTAAATGATTCAGCTTGTTGACTATTGTTGGGCAAAGGGGAGACAATACCTTGAAGATAGACACAAAGCGCTGAAGTAACTTAGCGGGTCAGGCAGCTTAGACACAGAATGCTGGAGTAACTCAGCAGGACAGGCAACATCTCTGGAGAGAAGGAATGGGTGACGTTTTGGGTCGAGACACTTCTTCAGATCATAGCTTGGTGTCAAAGAGTCATGTATGGAGTTACACAGCACAGAAACAGACCTTTTTGCACATCTTGTTCTCACCAATCAAGATAGCATACTGACTGGTCCCATTGCCAGTAAATGGCCCGTGGCACCAAATCCTACCTGTCCATATATCTGTTCTGATGTCTTTTAAAAATCTAATTATTATCTGTGGCATCAGAAGAACAATGTAAGCTTGGGTCCTTGTAGTAAAAGCTCCATTAAACAAACATTAAATATTGCAGAACATGCCCCACAGCACTGATGACCTCTGTCCCAACCCCTTCTGGAATATTTGGAGAAAGAGTGATGTTGTTATAGCATTTGTACATTTTGGTAGGCATTTTGGCTGCCCAAGAGAGAGAATACTGTTGTTTGTCTTGGTTTCTGAGTAAAGATCTAGGAACAATACAGCGGTAGAATTGTTGGCTTACAGTGCCAGAGACCCAGGTTCAATCTTGACTATGGGTGTCTGTACGGGGTTTGTATGTTTTCCCTATACTCCGGTTTCCTCCCACACTCCAAAGACGTACAGGTTTATAGGTTAATTGGCTTTGGTAAAATTGTACAATGTCCCTAGTGGTGTAGGATAGTGCTACTGTATGGGGTGATTGCTGGTCGGTGTGGATTCAGTGGGCCAAAGAGCCTGTTTCCACACTGTGTCTCTAAAGATTAAAGATTTCTAGGTTCACCCTGATGAGTCATTGGATTATTCCTCACTCCAGGAAAGTAAGGTTCAGTATCACTTACATATGCTTTTGAGGTGCTGTGTCAGTGGATGGGTTAATGAGTGAACAGAGCAGCTTAATTGCCTGTGGATAGATTGGTTCCCTTACGCATGCAATCCAGTTTCCATAGGATTGATATTTCTCAGAAAATGACAGAATGGTTACAGAATTGAATCTGGATCAACTACTACACCAAGCAATGCATTCCAGAATAAAATCACTCACTGCACTGAGTATTGTGTAACATTTGATTGTTTAGCCAATTCTATGTTCTCTAAATTCTTGGCCCCTTCACCATTAGGAACAATTCATTCTGCTCAAATCGCTTTGTGGCCTTTGTGATTTTAATTTCTATCACATTCCCTCACAATTTCCTCTACTCCAAGAAGAACAACTCCAGCTTCTCCAGTCACCAGCCCAGTCCATCCTAAATATGTTCTATCTCCTCCCTGAAGCCCTTTTATGCTTCAAAAAATGTGGTGCCCAAAACTGGACACAGTAATCCAGTTGAAATATCTGGTGCCTACACCAGCCATGATTTTTTACACCAGTCAGAGAGAAATAGAGTTGGCATTTTAGGTTGCTGGCCTTTCATCTGGACCTTTCAAGCATCTGTTCTTTGTTTTTGAGTCATGTTGACTGTTTAGTTGAAAAGAAAATGTTAATCATGTTCATCATGACAAGTTGCATCTTGATTAAGGATAGCAGTCATGTCTCATTTGATCAGGCTCTGACACTGCAATGCCCTCTTTACCCAACAAGTGGGTAAACTCTACAATGCATCGCTCCATAGGTACTGCGATAAATTTGTGCATTTACTGAACAGGCATCTAGGGTTCATGTGGAAGAATGGGATAGATGGATTAAATAATCATACTTATCTCCACTGGATTTTGTGATATTTCTTTGATGAAAACAGCTTTCTGGTTCTTGCCAAATAATTATTTATTAACAATGAGCCCTGAAAGAGAATGTTCTTAAATTATTTTGCATAAAAGGCATTACAAATAAGCAGACGTGTCATCTAATGTCCATGTTTATGAGCTTTCCAGTAGGGGTCACTAGATAGCAATTAGCAGCAACAAATTTTTAGTTTGGTTTGAATGTGTAAAAAGCCATGTACAGAGGCCACTTCTTCTCCCTGAAGTCATTTGACTCAGTGCAAATCAAGATCACCAACCAACGTGATATTCTCAACCATATTGGGCATTGCTGTTACCACTTGGTGATCAAATAGTAGAAAACTCTTTTCTTTCATTATATTTCTTCACAGGTGAAATACCAAAACCTGTGACACATAGGAAAATGCTTTTCGTTGACCATAAGATCAACTTAAATTGAAATCTTAGAGGTCTTTATTAAATAATTGATGAATGGCCAATTTATTTTGTTCTTCTCAAGTTAGCAAAAAAAAACTTTCTGTATTACCTCAAAGCACATTTGTTACATTCCCCTGAATATTTCCTGAGAATAACATTAAATTGGCTTATTTCCGATGCATTTTACCACTTTTTAAATACAATCTGTTGCATATAAGTTTGAAAATGATTTGTTACATCTAATCCTGGATGAATTAACAAAAATATGTGTGATAAATATAACTAAACTGTTCAGAAGAGGCAGTGGCTAAGCCACTCATACATTTGGAGAAAGTATATATTGTAAGTTATTAGTTTGGAATGGTATTAATCAAAACAAATATTAGTGACAATTTCTCCAGTAGTAATTATAGTAGTTTGAACAATTGCTTAGTACACATTTTATTATTAAAGACATATATTTTAAATATCTAAAGAATTCTTAGTAAATTTAAGTGATGTTGATTGATCTATGGTCAGCAAGAGGTGAAAGGTTATTGGGAATGGGATGCAGAGATTACAGTAGGATCAGCTATGAATTTATTGACTAACAGAGTGGCTTACTCCTGCCCCCATGATGAACGGAAAGAAAATGCTATGCATGGGACAAATTAAAAAAAATTGTCAGAGAGAAAGTGAATTCTTCTTATGGCAAATAAATTAACAGCCTGCGCTCAGTGTTGGACTATGTGATGTGAACTTATGAATAGCCTACTTTCAACTTGCTACTAAGTGCTGCCCTAGTGCATAGTGAATGGGCCTAATGCTGTTGCAGAATCTTGCAGATTGTAAGTTTGCCTTGTTTGCAAGATTAAGTGTAGTGCTGATAACAGAACATGCTCATCCACACAATTTCTATAATTCAGCAGCCAGCTAAAATGTCTCACTCATCCTACATTAGGTGATTTCAAATGTTCCTGAATGGTTTTATATTCAGGAATATTCAAAAATATTTAAAATCAATGGATTAAATCAAACCCAAAAATATATATTTTTTAATCTTAAAAACATTGAAAAACAATTAAACAAAGACGTAGAAAGCTAATATTCATCTCAGACTCTCACACATATTGTTCTCTATTGAAATAAATGACCTCAACAATTTCTGCTTTAGCTGTAACCTTACATTTGCAGGCATCTTTCCCAGTGCTGAAAAATCACAGCAAGACCACTCTGCAATTCTCCATGGGGAATATAATGCCAGAGTATTGTCAAGGAATCAATGAAGAAGAGTGACAAACAAGTCTAGTACCTCTGCTGTGGTGTGTAAATCATGAATGGAGTGTCTCTGGCACAGTGCGATAAAATAAAGTGGAAAATTAACAGATATAAACATCAGTGTAGTAGAAGGAAGATTGACTAGAAATTGTAACACCATCTTACTGCTGAAGCTGATGTATAAATTTATTGAGGATGAATCCTTTACATAAATGATATATATATTTTTTTAATCTGGAAGATCATCAACAATTTAAATAATAAATATTGTAAAGAATTGAAGGTAAGTATCATATTTATTACTAAAATTGGATTCCTACTCAAAGACCAGAAAACAATTATTTATATATATTCAGTTTACATGCAAAGTGTCATAGTGGCCTCAACTATATCAGTGTAATCTCATGGCAAAAAAACATGGTTACTTACATATTTCCTGGTATTAACGCAGTGAATGCACTTGTGCTGAAGCATGAAACTGATATAAATGTGCTGATTTTCTTTACCTAACCTCTAGGTGGAGATATAGAGTTTATTTCATATTTTGCATTGCTTAGCTTATTTTTGCAAATCTGCAATGTCTTTGTATTGTGCTGTCGTTATTCCTTTTCTTCTTATATCCATTTTCTTCTTAAATGTAACATTGTTTTATTATTTTCTCATGCCTATTTAGCATTGAGCCCTCTTAATTATTGCTTTTTTTCCAATTCATTCCACATATCCTTTCCATTTGATATTGTGGCAACCATCCCATCCTTTTGCTTTTGAAGTAAATTTATTTTCAAAATTATGCATTGAATTTCTGTGTCTTGGATAGCTAAAATAAAAACATCTACCCTTGCAGAAAATTTGACAAAAACATTTAGTTATATGTGAAAAAAAATGGTTATCGGGATTGGGTTTTTAGTCTGGTGGCATTTAAACTACTATTGTAATGTTGCTTTTCATGTATTGTTGTAGAATCAAATTGAAGTTACTTTCAGAGTAACAAAAATGTGTGCTAAAATCAGCCCTCATCATAATGACCTCCTTGTCCCCACCTTCCTGCCCACATCCCTGCTGGGTGTTCAGGATAACTTTTTTTATGTTAATTCAAGGCATGTGAACTTTGCAGGCTGAGCCAGCATTTAATTTCCTATCCTTAATCACCCTTGAGAAAATGATGGTGAGCTGCCTTCTCGAATTGTGGAAGTCCTTGAGGTGTGGCGATATCCACGATATTGTTAGGGAGAGAGTTCTAGGATTTTTGACCTAGCTCGAGTGAAGGTACAGCCTTATAATTCTATGTCAGAATGGTGTGTAGATTGGAAGGCAGCTTCTGGGTGGTGATGTGTCCAGGGTTTTGCTGTCCTGATCCTTGTAGCTGGTAGATGCCATGGGTATGGAAGGCACTGCTGAGTAACTTCAGTACATCCTATGGCTGGTACAAAAGTGCAGCGAGTTCCATCGGTGATGAAGTGAATGAATAGCTGTGGATTGGCGTTCCTATCAAGCGGGGTATTGTGTCCTGCTATTTTGTTGGATAGATAGATACAAGAATAAGAAGCAAAGCTAATTTTGCATTTCATCAGTAGCTAACATTGGGATTGTTGATGTGTGTTGTATTCAATTGGGGAATGGAAAATCAGTCTGAACTTTGGAATATTTAGTGAATGGTTCATACAGAGAGCAGCTAGGTCACCCCGTGATGAGGAGTTGTTTTGTGAGTTCAGTGCCTTGAAAAAGATAATCTTCTACTAGCTTCTAGCATTTTCAGACTATTGGAAGAAATGGTGATAGGGCAGCGGCGGTCTAATGGAGCATGAGAAAAACAAAGGAGGATGTCATGACCGAAAATAGCATTGTTCCAAAATATTAACTAGAACTGGAAATGAGTTGATGAATTTGCCAGTGCCTGAGGCATCACCCCGAGTACTTTGTGCAGGAACACAATTAATACCCGTCCAAAATGACAACCGTAAAATGTAAGTATTCCTGTCTCTATTTGAAAGCGCCATCTTTTTTTTCATAACAGCATTGTGCACCTCATCCTATGAGCAAACTGAAACCTTCATTGCAACTCTTTAGTAGCTCCTTCACTTGGAAGTCACAAAAGTATTTTTCTTTATCTTACAAATAATTCTCCTGCAGCTCTTTGTCTTATAGCAGTTTCAAACAGAATAGGAACAAAATAACAGGATTAAGTAATTTTATACTGCACACATGGTCCACCATCCCGTTTGATCAAGGTGTCACCAAATATTTCAAGAAGTCCCTGCTTTCTCCTCCCCTTCTCAGCTCTCCCTCAGCCCACTGTCTCCACCTCTTCCTTTCTTCTTCCCGCCCCCCCCCCCCCACTCTCACATCAGTCTGAAGAAGGGTTTTGACCTGAAATGTTGCCTATTTTCTTTGCTCCATAGATGCTCCTTCACCTGCTGAGTTTCTCCAGCTTTTTTGTCTACCTTCAAATATGTCTTTAAGTTGTTTATAAACTTGGTTTGCCTCTTGCAACAGGATGCTTCCCCCCGCTGCTTATTAACTTTAGCAATCATTGAAACTTCTATTTTACACAATGGTATCTCCTTCTGTATCTTCAGTTTTGATATGCTGGTTCTTTTCAAAATCTTTTCAAACATAAGCTGCCTCACACAGATGAATAATATGTGCTACAAAACAGTACCAACTCTCTGCTACATTTTCTGCATAAGACAATCTTCTGTAAGGAATTAAGAATGAATGTGGGAAATGGGAGAAAGATAGGGGTCTGATACTTTTAGAGTCTTAGGATAAAGAATTATTGTGCTTGGCCAAGTAAATGGCAGGAATATTTAATGGGACTTAAGCCCACAAAGGGGTGTCTGATAAAGGCCTTGATAATGTAGATGCTGATACTTTTATTTCCCTCGTGACGTAATCTGGAACTGGGGAACAGGGATTAAAAATAATAGGTCACCCAATTAAAGTGGAGTTGATGATTTTGTTTCATTTAGAGGGCAGTAAATCTCTGGCTTATTCTACACCAGAAAGCTGTGCAAGTGGTAATTTAAGGTTCAGGTACACAGTTACACTATTTGGACTCCAGGAATTAAGATATTTGGGGACTATGGAGTTGAGTCCAAAATCAGATTAGCTGTGATGTCATTAAGTGGCTCGTGACCTTATGGCATTACCCTAAATCTATTTTTTTGTGTTTGAATGCAGTTCTTCATTTTGTCCTGATCCTTCAGATTAAGTGTACAGTACATTGATGGTGCGTAGTACTGACTCCATGGATTTTTACACTGTCGTGCTCATATTGCACTTTGAACCTCTTTCCCCAAGATCTGAAGGCTTGGAGAAAGAGGGTCTTCAACTCACTCGATCACATGCAAGTCCTGATTTGTAGGTCCGCAGCATAATGTAAAGTCATTGGTTTTGAATTATCTCCAGGAAGCTCTATCAGTTGCTGGTCGTAGCTGTGGCTGTTTTGGGGATCGTGCTGCAGATTCTCCGCACCCTCATCTGCTCTGAGTTCCTTTTGCTCCAATAATGAATAAACTCTGCTGCTGCTGGCTGACCATTTTTAAGGTAAGTAATGTATGGCAACCACAGTTTTGAAGATGGTAATGAATTGGT
Organism: Okamejei kenojei; assembly: GCA_035221665.1. Lineage (NCBI taxonomy): Eukaryota > Metazoa > Chordata > Chondrichthyes > Rajiformes > Rajidae > Okamejei > Okamejei kenojei. The sequence goes on from CM069131.1 coordinate 95,772,912, forward strand.
TTTGTAGAAATCCTAGTTGAACATGGCATCCATCATTATCTCAAAACAATATTGTTGTTATTTGATAGTCCCATTGGTAGCAATGAATAGCCTTTCAATTATTTTTATGGGAATGGATAGGATCATTGCCAATGATCCATCTCTTCATAGATATGCTGAAACCTCCCCACTGAATATCAAAAAGAGCAGAGATGTAGGAACGAAAACATAGTTTAAGTGCTACAAGAGAAGCCAGCTGAAGCTTGAGTGATCATAGTCCCAGGTTACTGTGAGAATGGTATTCAGGTCATTGAGAGAATGGTATTCATCTCAGTTGGTGGAGGATCACTGGATGACCTGGTGTTACCTTCAAGGCCACGTGAAGGCAGCCAATAGCACTCTTTTGCAATCCTAGCGGTTGGCCTTGCTCACTGCCAGCCACTATAGGGGGAACTTTACGTAATGGCTTGCCTTAATAAACAGAGCATCTGTCTCTTGTATTATGCTGGCAAGTGGAGCCAACTGGTGCCATGTCTCCCGCTTCAAATTGGAAAGACCCTGAAGCAAAAAGCAAAAAATGATAGCAGCTGTCGCCTGACTGCCACTAACTGAGGGTGACAAGACAGCACAGAAGGTTGAAATTTCCACAGCAGGAAGGCTGCAGAAGTTTGGCAGAAGAATCTGCACCTCCTTACACAATGTTTCTCTGAGCTCCTGGGAACCGATGCTGAGGCTGTGGATCTACCAGGAGAGAAGGACAGCTGCACGTGGCTTGCAGTTCGATGCAATGCTCTGATAGAGTGTGCTGCAGTGCCTCTGCGCTCTCCTGGTGGCTCCTGATGTTGTTACTGACGTTGCGCAACTGCTTCCTAAACCTCCTCTTCCCAAAAATGGGTCGATAGAATAACTCCTCCTTCTCTCCTTTTCCGAAAGAAGTCCTCAGTACAGTAGCTGCATATACATTTCTATCATACTCAACTGAGAATTTTGGGGGGATTTGCTATTTATGTCAGCTGGTGAATGCTTACTAAGCTCAAGCTGATTGGAAATAAAGTGTTCTTATAAAAAGGTTACCAACCTGAAAAGTTCACGCTGTTTCTCCCCCTGCAGACATTGGGACAAGCTTTGTTGGCATAAAAGGACACAAGGTGTTGAAGTAACTCGGTAGGTCAAGCAGCATCTCTGGAGAACATGGATAGGTAACGTTTCGCATTGAGACCATTCTCTACTTTGTCAATATAAGTTTTGCACTGGTGAAAATGGAAATCAGGCTGTAGAGATTCCCAATTTGCAATATAAAGGCAACATTAGCAATTTACCATGAATTAAACTTTAATTCAAAGATATCTATCTGTGTGTGCTGTGTATTTTGTAAACTTGTCAATAAACTGCTAGGTTTATAAACTGATGTGAAAAGGCCTGTGAAGATTTCTAGATCTGTAGTAGGCAGGAGTACCTCCAGATGTGATCTAAATTCTTTCAATATCCCATTAGTGGCTGTGCAATTGTACTTATCGACAAGATCACTTTGAACATTTAAAAATCTATTTTTAAGATGATTCAATTTCTGCTGATTAAGCAGACGCTGTCTGAAGCCCTCTCCCCTGTCTCTCAGTCTGAAGAAGGGTCTCGACCCGATACGTTACCTACTCCTTTTTCTCCAGAGATGCTGCCTGACCCGCTGAGTTACTCCAGCAGTTTGTGTCTATCTGTGATGATCTGCTTGTCAGGTCCATTCATTTTTCTTTATCTTTATCTTTATCTTTATTTCGAATGATTAAAAAAAGAGAAGAAAAGAAAAGATGAAAATGAATAAATAAAAGGAAATTATATATATACATATATATATATACATAAATACATACACACATACATACATATACACGTACATATATATATATATATATACATACATATACACATATACACACATACACATATACATAACATATATGTACATACATAAATTAAAAAATCAAAAGCCAATTTCAACATAATACACATTAGACTCATTCGAAAAGGGATAGGAAGAAGTCAATGCTTGTCAAGTCCTACCCCCATTCTTCACCATTAACAAATGCAAAATTCAATAAAATAAACTAAACAGACAATTCAAATAAAACTACTCCAATCAAGCTATTAATTAAAAAAAAACAAAAAAAAGAAAAGAACAAAAGAACACGCACCATTAACATCTGTGAGATTTACATTCTCCTTCCTCATTACTGTACTTTTCAAGGATATATCTTTTGTTAAATTACATTATATTCATACTTTGTTTAATCATTTTGTCAAGACCCTTCCACAAAACCACCCCACAAATGGAAATACACATACTTTTTAAATGGGTCCGAGCATAATGCTGTTTCAAGTTTAGTTTCCCTCTAAAGTTATAACCCTCCTCTCTGTCTTTGAACAGTTTTTGTATGTTTACAGGTAGCAGTTTATTTTTTGCTTTATAAATTATTTGTGCAGTCTTAAATTCTACCAGATCCATAATCTTTAAGGTGTGTAATTTTAAATACAGTATATTGGTGTGGTCATGATATCCTACATTGTTTACTATTTGAATAGCTCTTTTTTGTAGTGTGCTTAGTGATTGTAAGGTGGTTTTGTAGGTGTTGCCCCATACTTCCACACAGTAATCCAAATACGGTAACATATACAGTGCTCTCTCATTCAAAACATGCCTTGCTTTCCCCATCACTCCAATACTCCGTGCTACTTTTGCTCTCACATGTTTTATATGGGGTTTCCAGCGGATTTTGTGATCAAGAATCACACCCAGAAATGTATTTTCATACACTCTTTCTATTTCAACATTATTTATCATTACTTTTACTTGTGTATTTATTTTGCGTTTTCCAAACAGCATAAGTTTGGTTTTGTTTAAATGTAATGATAATTTATTCAAATCAAACCATGTTTTTAGTTTACTCATTTCTGCTGTGACCACCTCCAAAAGCTGCTGCAAATTGTCCCCATCATAGAAAAATAAATGTAAATAAATCAATCAGATACCAGGAGATTGCATTCAGTGTAAATATCCAAATATGAGTTAAACTCAAATCAAAGTTAACACATATTTTATGTACTTCAGTTGCTGCAAAAACTATTGTCCAATTTATACTTTAATATTGTAACTTGGTGCAATAATAATGTTTTTTGAACAAACGGACTAATTTCAATGCTTTTAAAGCTAACAGTTAACAAAAGCAAATCTTAGTTATCTTGTTAAGTGTTTCTCTTGGAACATTGGGGCTAACTGCATGTAACAGTCAAATGACAGATACCATGTGTTAAAAGTAATACTTTTTATTTGTACCTTTAACATATAATATTCAACTGCTTGCATTTCAGTAATGAAATTTCTGCTTGCCTATCAAATCTAAGTAGCATTTTACTGATTGGTTTCTAATTTTGTTGTGGTTTGTATTACTTATTTTATTAATTTGTTGGAATTTGAGCAGGAGCTGAAATGAATGAACTGTGGGAAAGGATAGGGGTTGGGTCAAATTATATTGTTCTTGCATAGAATTGTAATGTTCACATTATGGTGGATAGAGTTTTAAATTGAGCTCAAATCTTTTGGAGATTCATATCCATGGCCCACATAATTTATTATCAGAATTATTTTAAAAATAAGCAAAAGCTGTGTTTTAATTAAAGTAACATCAGCAGTTTTATGTATCATCTTAGTTTGGTTGGTATTAAATTTTGTCTCGTAATGGTGTTATTTCAATCCAAGATGTTCTGTTTCCACACAACTTGCATTTGATATTAACTGCATTATTTATAGGAACAGGTCAAACCAAATGACACTTAAAGGTTAAAAACTTAGGACATTCATCGCAACTGACTCTAAAGGTTCTATGTGATAGATTGATGTATCTTCTCCAATGGCACAGATTTTATCACAAATTGGAGGCAAATCTGCTTTCCATCTTCCAAAGTAGCCTCTACCAATAGTATAATTCCATGCGTAGGAAGGAACAGCAGATGCTGGTTTAAACGGAAGATAGACACAAAATGGTACAATTCCATGCTATCTATTTGCACCATTTCAAAAGTAAAATCTGCAATTATCAGGAAGATAAAGTAATTAAAAAATCCGTTGAATTTTGCTTTGAATTATTTGAATGATCAAAATTGCTTTGAATTATTTTATATATTTTATTTGATTATAATAATTAAATGTCCTAAGAGCATCAAGTGCTGAAAATACTTAGTTCGTCAGAACGCATCAATAGGGAAAGAACGAGTAAGTTAACCAAACAGGTTGATGCCTTTTCACTCAAATAATTTTCAATATGATTATTTTCAACAGTCTTTACTTTTGCCAACTGCAGAACGCTGCTCTTCCATTAGAGTTACTAACACATTTTAAGTTGAATAATTATAAAGAAGAATTATTGGTTGATTGCCTTTCCACCATCAGGGACAGGTTTGGAATTCAATCTGGGCTCAGATGCTGCTTCCTCTTTGATAACTAAGTTCTTTAGAAGCCATAGATGGACACAAAAAGCCGGAGTAACTCAGTGGGACAGGCAGCATATCTGGAGAGAAGGAATGGGTGACATTTCGGGTCGAGACCCTTCTTTAGACTGGTTAGAGATAAGGGAAACAAGAAATATAGCAGATGATGTGAAGAGATAAAGAAGCCATTGGATGAAGAAGTCTTTAGAAGCCATATCCTGGTGGACAAGCTTACAGCAATATTATTTACAAATTTGCATTAATTGGCATAAATTCAGTAGGTTCACTAAAGGAGGTCAAAAGGACGTGGGAAATGGAAAATTTACACTACTGCGTTAGAGTACGCTTAGATGAAACACTTCCCTGCAGCTAGTCTATTTTTTCCACTCGTTACTGCACAGGCGCATGCCTAATTGCACCAAATCACCCAATAATTCTCTTGGCATTTTCCATTGCAAGTATAACTTTGACATCTGTTGCTGAAAGGAAATGGTCATTGCCTCACTGGTTAATGTGGTCACCCAATAAAAATGTAATCATTCCAACATCTAACTGCCTTAACAAAAAAATGAATCAAGCAGCAAGTCTGACTGCCCTTTACTTCAGGCAATGTTTTCCATTCAGTTGTTTGGAAGCTGAGCACACAATTATCTTTAATATATTTGTAAATTTCAGCATAACCAGGTTTTTAGCTTTATCTATACATTCTCCCATACCTCAATGAATTATAGGTCTTACTTTCCATTCAGTTTGTTCATGAGGAAAAACATACCAAGCAGCTTAGGGAGGGCAACTGGCATCGGGTGGGGTGGGAAACTGAACCACAAAACAACACGTTACTAATCTGAAAAACATTCCTTTCCAATAAATAGCCTACCTAAAGGTCAACTCCACCCCTGCTCATAATTTGCAGATAAGATACTTATAATTATGTGTAGGCTCAAAATGCCACTTGTCAGGATTCACTCTGCATAATTGCAAAGGTGAAAAGCAAGTTCTGTCAGGTGTATGTGAATCTTAATCTTATCTAGTTTGTAAGATCAAAACAAATTCATTTTGTAATTCACCTAAGTTCTTGTGGAAACACTTGATTAATTATATGATTAATTATATAGTTTTGTTTTGAATTCAATTGAAAGGTGCAGCATGGATTCTGCCTCTGACCCACTGAGTCTGTGCCGATCGTCGATCCCCCGTTCACACTAGTTCTATGTTATCCCACTTTCATAACTAATCTCAACACACTAAGGCCAATTTACATAGGTTAATTAAACTACAAACCTGCATGTCTTTAGACTTAAGACTAAGAGATACAGCATGAAAACAGGCCCTTCTGTCCACTGTGTTTGCACCGATCAGCTATATATACACAAGCACTATCCTACACAGTAGGGACAATTTACAATTTTTACAGAAGCCAATTAACCTACAAATCTGTATGTCTTTCGGATGCAGAGGAAAACTGGAGAACAAGATGAAACACATGTGGTCACATGGAGAACGTGCAAACTCCACACAATCATCACCCAGGGTCAGGGTTGAATCCAGGTCTCTGGAACTGTGAGGCAGCACCTCTAAAAGCTGTGCCACTGTGATACCCATTCACTCTGTTCATAAAGCTAACTAAATATTTTTCTATAAACTTCTTCCCCAAATATTCTGAGGTAGTAATCCGAGTGGCATGTTCATATGTTCTCCCAAACAATTGGTTTTGATAATTATTCACAAATATGCAACACGAGACTCTGATCGTCATCTGCAATCAATCACCAGCACAGATACATTGTAAAGCTTGTTGTCACTGGGGACATCAGTGATTCTTGATGAAGAGACACAAAAAGCTGGAGTAACTCAACGGATCACACAGCATCTCTGGAGAAAGGGAATAGGTGACGTTTCGGGTCATGACCCTGCTTCAAATTTCGAAATCCTTGTGTACCTCCAACAAATGGATGTGGCAATTCAACAAATTCTATGTAGCAACACAGAAGAAAACTTAGTACTACATGGCTGGGTGGAGATATCTGACATAATGTCCCTTTATAGCTGCAATTTGTGAAGTATAGTGTAAATTAAAAATTGCTAATTTGATGATTGCACTGTTATAGATCACCAGTATAAAGCTACATATATAATTTATATTTAAAGTAGAAATATCACATGATTATTCTCTACACCTATTTCGTGGTGTAACAATGGTTCATGGTAATGTCCAATATCAACGAATTATGCTGGAAATATCACGGCCCAAAACTGAAATTGCTGACCAGATTGACATTTCTACCACCATGCATATGGATTTTAAAAACAATGCAATTGTATGTATCATTGTCTTCGGCATTAAGCATCCACGTGCGCATTCAGGAAAATAAATGTACGACCTAAGGTTTTTATTCTTTTGCGTTATCTATGCCAACACGGTGAACTTTGAGGTCACAATATCCGAAACAAAAGTGGACTGGCTCTTGTATCTTAAATTGGAACTTGGCTACAATTTGCATATATCAAAACCTTGCACGATCTTGGTGACATCGGGGATTCATCCAGTATATGTTGATGAGACTGCATAGTCGTCTGACCTTTCAGTTTAAGATCATTTATAACCAGTATACTGCTGTCCACTGTTTATCAATGGTCATAAAGTTGAAATATGAGTTATTAAAACTCGCCTTGCTAAAGCTGTCAGACATTCGTAGCTCAAAGGGCCAATGGTGCGTATTCCTCGTTTTAATTAAAATTCTGATTCACTGATTGCGCCGCTTCCACATCCTGCCCAGAACTGCTCATGCATAAGAATGTAAATCACACCAAAAGTTTCTTTGATATGTAAATATAGCCACTGATTTTAAATAAATAGTCCTCGAACTGATTACTAGCATCACACTGTAGCTATTTCATTCGATAACCGACCTGGTTAAATATGCCTCATTCTGCATTGTGTTTGGACTCAGGCTAGGTATTAAAAGCTATAATTATCTTAAGCGGTAACTGATGAGGTGGGTGAAAGAATACGTGCTGATTTTTAGCCTGGCAGATATTTTTTCTCCCTTCCTCTCTCTGTTCCGTTTATCGTTTTTATACATTCGGCCGTGCTCTCTCGGCAAACGTCTTCTTGCCCTCGCCGGGATTTTTTTTTCTGTCTCTGTCATCACTTTCTGACTGTCACCAAATGCTGCTGCCCCACACCTCTGCTCCCTCCCCTCGCCGCGCAGGCGCTGCTCATTGCTGCCGCAGCCTCACTGCGCTCCGGCCGCTCCGGCGCTGCACTCCTCCGACACACAACTTTCATCCGGCAACTGCATCTCCTCGCAGCCCACATCCGTGCCAACCCCTCCCCGGCTCCCTCTCGGAAAAGTCACGGCAGTCGCACGCCGCTCATCGCCGCAGCAGAAGCAAAAATAGCAATGCTTTGCAGAAATGAAATTAGAGACCGAGTTATCCGTTCGCTTTCTTGTTAAAACGTATTTTTTTGTTTTTTTTTCAACATACTATCGATACTCGAACCCTGGCTTTGCGGGAAAGGGGTACGCAGAGAAAAGCTCACTCTTTATCACGCTTGAAAATAAACTGTTTCTTTAAAACAATACTATATATCAGACCAAACTCGCAACCTCGGTGTCTCTCTCTCTCGCACAAGCATGAGCTTTTCCTACCTCTGCTGTGTCCGTATAAAAGGCGAGTTTTAAAACAACCACACATTCTTAACGCTAAAAGGCGAGCTTGTTTTATTTTTTTTTAATTTAATCAGATATGGAGATAGGCACATTTTCATCACAAATAACAATCTACTTTCGAGAAGCTGCTTCTGAATGAAGGTAAGAACGGTAACCGAATGCACATCGTGAGATAAAATAGGATGTGGAATGATATCTAAAACACCACTAATCTGTTTGAAAAGAAAATAACGTTGAATTAAAATAAATGGAACGCAGGGGGGAAAAAAGGGGAAGCGACAAACGTAAAATGAAGCAAATGAGGGGAGAGATTGATGATGTAGAAAAATGAATCTCCGCATTTCCTGACCGTGCATCAGTTCCTTTCCACTCTGTAGGTGACGCTACCTCAAATGAGTCAGAAAACTCTCACATTCACCCACACTCCGAGCGGGATGGCATACAAAAGAGGGAGGGAGCGAGAAATCGGAACTCTGCTGTTAACCTGAATCCACAGTCGACATCGTGCGGATAGCGGAGGGTAAGCAGCGGAATTGCAGATCTCCAGCTTGAGGGAGAGGACATTATTGCATTCACTCTTTTAAAGACTCCGATCCTTTGCGAAACATCGGCATTGGAGCCGGGGTTGCGCTATAACCTACAGCCACACTCTGAATACAGAAGGCTGAATTATACGAGAGAAGGCAAACCCAACTTCAACTGCAGGAATAGCAATGAACTATTCAGCAGACCAAGACTAATCGAATAACAAGGAAGGACTTTTGTTTTCTCTCTCAGTGAAGGATTCAGCACCGCTGAAAGGACTGCGTCAGGCGACTGAGAAACAGCCCAGGGTCTGGAATAAGAAAACTTGCTGTTGTGAAAGTACGGCAGCCAAATCATTCTTTTATTGAGGAGGTTTCGTTTATTCCACTGCTCCGACCCGATCCAGAAGCCATCCGCTGGCGGACGTCGTCTGTTTTAAAGATCCGCATCGTGAAATCAGTTGGCTCTCATTCGGATTTCTGTTTTAACAGACAGGATTTCCCAATTCACGTTCAATCCGGGCGCATATCTGCATTTAGACGCATCTTGGCTGATCACCTCCTTGTACCGGGTTCTCCGGGCTGAATACGAATAAGAAAGTCATTAACTGCAACCTTTATTCTGCGGGACTCTGTCCATCTAATCGTCTTGGACACGGAGAATGGGATCGCGTTCACAGTAATCCTACAATCGCCCTTTCAACTTTCTGCCCGGGTTTCCCACCTCTTTCCGCTATTCAGTAGCTGCCTCTTCAGTCAGTCGGGAGCGGGCGAAGAGGGAGGTTGGGGAAGAGGGGGGGAGAGAGAGAGAGAGAGAGAGAGAGTAAGCGAGCGAATAGAAGAGTGTGCAGAGAAAGGGAAAGACTGCAATAGCAAGCTTGGAGCACTCAGAGTGCTACACGCACACACACAGTTTACAGAAACCACTAGCACGCAGGTAAAGAAGCACCAACTGCGGATGCAGGACAAACTTGGAACAACGTGAATGAAAAGGCACGTCCTAAGCACTAACGGATTCAGGTGACCAATTTTACTAAATGCTTCTCCTTTCCTGCGCCGGAGTCCCGAGAGCAGCAACATGCTCGAGCGGAATAGAGTGATCCAATTTACAGGAGAGGAATGTCAAAGCTAAAGCGGTGTCTCTGAGAGTGCGTGTCCCGGTGAGTGTTTCTGCAGATTACTTTACTGAGTGTTGTTGGACTGTTGAAACGGACAATAGGAGCAAAGATTTGGTGCGATTAATCGGTGGAGGGAGAGGCGGTGGTGGTAGGGAGGGGGGAAATTTACTCGGAGCGATGAGTTTCTGTTTGCCACTGGTGCTTTTGCTGGTGGCCGTCGCCGCCGTCCCGGTGAACGCCAAGCAAGCTCTCCGCTATCGGATCACCGAGGAGGGACCGGTCGATGTGCGGATCGGCAATGTGGCCAGCGACCTGGGCATCGTGGCGGGCTCGGGAGAAGTGACTTTCAGCCTGGAGTCGGGCTCGGAGTACTTTAAGATCGACAACATCACGGGAGAGCTGTGCACCACCGGCCGGCGCATCGACCGGGAGAAGCTGCCGCAGTGCCAGCGCATCTTCGACGCCAACGAGTGCTTCATCGACTTCGAGGTGTCGGTGATCGGGCCGGCCCAGAGCTGGGTGGAACTTCACGACGGCCAGGTGGTGGTGGACGACATCAACGACAACGCTCCCTCTTTCCCCTCGCCCGTGCTCACGCTGACCGTGGAGGAGAACCGGCCAGTGGGCACCCTCTACCTACTGCCCACCGCCACCGACCGGGACTTCGGCACCAACGGCATTGAGCGCTACGAGCTGCTGCTGCTGCAGGACGAGAGCGGCCAGGGGGGCAGGCGAGGTCTGGAGCCGGCGCTGGGCAGCAGCAGCAGCAAGGCGCCTGGTGGAGGTGGAGGCGGCAGCGAGGAGCCGGGACACGGCGACGGCAGCAGTAGCGTGTTTGAGCTGCAAGTGGCCGATACCCCGGACGGGGGCAAACAACCGCAGCTGATCGTCAAGGGGGCTCTGGACCGGGAGCTCCGCGACTCCTACGAGCTGAGGTTGAGGGCGAGTGACGGCGGGCGCCCATCTCGCTCCTCCAGCGCTCTGCTGCGGGTCCTGATCTCGGATGTGAACGACAACAGCCCCCGCTTCGAACGGCCGCTGTACGAGGCCCGGCTACCCGAGAACAGCCCGGCGGGGAGCCGCATCCTGCAGCTGCGGGCTGGCGACCCGGACATCGGGGTGAACGGGCAGGTGGAGTACGCTTTCGGCGGGGCGAGTGAAGCGGCCAGGCGGCTGCTGCGCTTGGACGAGAACAGCGGCTGGCTCAGCGTGCTGCGCCGCATCGACCGGGAGGAGGTGAGCCAGCTCCGCTTCGGTGTGCTGGCCCGGGACCGGGGGCAACCCCCGCGGACCGACAGGGCCACAGTGCTGCTCGCCATCAGCGACCAGAACGACAACGCGCCGCTGGTGGACATCCGCAAGATCGGGCGCATCGTGTTGCGGGACGGTGCGGCCAGCGTGGTCGAGGACGTGTTGGTGGACACGCCGGTGGCGCTGGTGCAGGTATCCGACCGCGACCAGGGCGAGAACGGCGCCGTGACCTGCACGGTAGTGGGCGACGTGCCCTTCCAGCTGAGGCCGGCCAGCGAGGCGGACACGGAGCAGCAGCCGCCGCTGCCGCAGCAGCCCAGGAAGAAGAAGTACTTCTTGCACACCTCGGCGCCGCTGGACTACGAGTCGGTGAGGGAGTACTCGGTGGTGATCGTGGCCGTGGACTCGGGCAGCCCCAGCCTGTCCAGCAACAACTCTCTCCTCGTCAGAGTGGCTGACGTGAACGATAACCCGCCCATCTTCCCGCGGGCCGTCTACCGCCTCGCCATCCCCGAGAACAACTCGCCCGGCGACCTGGTCGCCGCCGTGGTGGCCACCGACGCGGACGACGGGCGCAACGCCGAGCTGGGCTACTCGCTGGACTCGGCGGCGGCCGGCGTCTTCTCCATCGACCCGGTCAAGGGCGCCATTCGCGCCAACATGGTGCTGGACCGTGAGCAGACAGAGCGCTACGAGTTCCGTGTGGTGGCCCGGGACCGCGGCACCCCCGCCTTACAGGGCAGCGCCACCGTGGTGGTCCAAGTCCAGGACACCAACGACAACGAGCCCCGCTTCATGCAGGACCTCTTCACATTCTACGTGAAAGAAAACTTGCCGCCCAACAGCCCGGTCGGCATGGTCACCGTGATGGACGCCGACCAGGGCACCAACGCCGAGATGAGCCTCTTCATCGAAGAGGACAACAACGTCTTTTCCATAGACAATGACACGGGCACCATCTTCTCCACCGTCTCCTTCGACCGCGAGCAGCAGACCACCTACTCTTTCAAAGTCAAGGCCGTAGACGGGGGAGAGCCCCCTAAATCTTCCACGGCGATGATATCGCTGTATGTCATGGACGACAATGACAACCCGCCCACCATCACTTTCCCCAAGAATGCGTCTTACACCCTGCTTCCCCCTTCTAGTAACTTGCGGACAGTGGTGGCCACAGTCCTGGCCACGGACAGTGACACTGGCATCAACGCCGACCTCAATTACAGCATTGTGGGGGGAAATCCCTTTAAACTTTTTGAGATTGACTCGGCCAGTGGTGTCATCTCCTTGGTGGGGAAGCTAACTCAGAAACACTATGGACTGCACCGGTTGGTGGTGCAGGTCAATGACAGTGGGCAGCCTTCACAATACACCACTGCAATGGTCCACGTGTTTGTGAACGAGAGTGTTTCCAATGCCACCACAGTGGAAGCTCAGATAGCCAGAAGTCTTCGCACTTCCATCAAGCAAGATATTGCAGGTGACCCAAACTATGAGATGAGCAAGCAAAGGCTCAGCATTGTCATTGGGGTCGTTGCCGGGGTCATGACAGTGATCTTAATCATCTTGGTTGTGGTTTTGGCAAGGTACTGTAGACCGAAAAAATCCAAGAATGGATACGAGGCTGGAAAAAAGGACCCAGAGGACTTTTTCACACCCCAGCAACATGACAAGTCCAAAAAACCCAAAAAGGACAAAAAGAACAAAAAAGCCAAACAACCTCTGTACAGTAGCATTGTGACTGTGGAAGCGTCAAAACCAAATGGACAGCGATATGATAGTGTACACGAGAAGCTCACAGAGAGCCCTGGCATGGGATGTTATCACTCCATGAATGGTGGACCAGGCAGTCCTGATCTCGGAAGGCATTACAAATCTAGCTCTCCATTGCCAACAGTTCAGCTTCACCCTCAGTCGCCTACTGCAGGAAAGAAACACCAGGCAGTGCAAGAACTTCCACCGGCCAATACCTTCGTAGGGACAGGAGACAACATCTCAATTGAATCGGACCATTGCTCAGAGTACAGCTGTCAGACCAATAACAAGTACAGCAAACAGGTAAGAAGCAATAATTACCCCAAAAATGTATGCGAGGAAAGAAATCAAAGTGCATTATATTGTTCATATTTGTCAGTATACACACGTTCATGATGATGCACAAGCATTCATAATTGTTTTTTGTAAAGATGTGTTGTTCTAAAGTATAATTAGATAAATGTATAAAACTTCTGATTAATTGATTTCGAATAATCGAAACCCTAAATGGTAAGATATGTAAGTACTTAGATAAATGTGTATAATCTGCAATGGCAAAGTAACAAAACATAATCAGGCAGATAGTGATGTGCAGATTGGTTACTCAAGCCTGTTTTATGTCATAGTACAGAAAAACATGTTGTTTTCCCCCTCTTTTTTGGTCTCCTTATTCCCTCTCTATCAAAGAGAATCAGTTCCCCACAGATCTAGTTCACAGTGAGAACTACACTGTGATACATTTATGTCAATTGGTATTTGTATGGTGCAAGGTAAGCAAATAAAAAAGAAAATCAATCTGTGGAGATTTCTTTAAATTGTTGGTATTTGGAACATCAACATTTTATCAAATCCCAGTCAGTGATGGTAAAAATCAGGCTGTGTGAATGCCACTATGAAAACAATCTCCAGAGATGTTCTTTACATTTATAAGCATGCTTGTCTTTATGCATTTATCGGTATATAGATCAACAAAACTGCAATATTTGATGCTTTAATAGCTACACAGCTGCAGCTCAGATATCATCCTGGGATGGAGATAACATACAGTGGCATTTGTATTTTAGATCCTGCACTGATGATAATGTATCTGCATTTAGGAGAGGAGTTTAGGTTACTAGATCAGTTTAAGTTACTAAAAATAACAAAGCTGTGATGGATAAAATTGAGTCTGTGGTCAATCAGTTTTCTACAAACTTTATTTGGACAACATTAATTGGATTTTGAATGCTTTGCACAAAGTAGCTTTGGAATATTGCACTGTTGTATTGAAGTATTTCTGCAGCCTTGAAAGTTTTCAAATGTCTTCATTTTTTCACAGCCTTTAGAGAATGTTTGAAATCAGACTTCCAAAAGCATTCTAAATGACCATTTCAAAGTTTGTAAAATTCTAAATGCTCTTCTGAACAAATTCAAATATAATTCTGATACTATTCTGATATTGATGTTTTAACGTTCTTATCGTCATTCTCAGAAATTGAATGTTGTAAATATGTGCTGGATTGTAGGTCAGCCTCTAACTGACTCTCCTAAATTAATAAGAAGAACTATAGAAAAAAAATCTGTGATTTATTTTATGTCTTTGTGTCAAAATCTGTTATTTCCTTGCCGCCAGCGCCATCCCACAACTGCCAAACCTTAGGGTGTCAGATTTGACCTCTAGCTGAGCTTTTGACCACATCCCTCTGGTGACACCAAGATTACATATTTCCATCTCTTAACACATTATTTGACTCTGACCTGCCTTAGCTCAGCTGCTGCTAGAAGCTCTAATCAGTACCTTTGTTACCTCTGGACTTTCTGGTTCTAACACATTCCTGGCTCAAAATTTCGGCATTTGTCGTTTCTTGTGTCTCCATTTTACATGTTCAATATTCTGAAACGTGAGGATATCCTAATCTCTGCCGCCTGTGTCCTTATTTGTAACCAATCCAGTTATATTATCTCTCATTTGCACCCATCTATATTAGCTCCCATATCTTTGTATGTCCTTCAGGCCCAAAATCCTTTGGAATATTTGTGGTTTACTAATTCTGGCCTTAGCCTGTTCAGTGTTGGTGGCTACATTTAGGCAGCCAAAGTCCTACAGTTTGGAATTCACTTGCTAAATCTCCATCTCTCTCACCTTTTCTCTTTGAAGATGGTCTCTGATCAAACTTTGATCATTAGCCCTTGTATAACTCAGTATCAAATGTTGCTTGATGGTTCTCCTCTGAAGTGCCTTGGGATATTTCCCAAGTTGGAACATACTATATGTAAAGAAGTTGTTGTTTGCTGCATTTATACGGAGAGCCAGATGTCACAGTAGCTGCACAATGATAATTAACATTTTATTTAATATGAATTAAATAGAAATCATGCTTTATAATAATTCCCCTTATGCAAACACCAAAATTCAGTTGCAATGAGTAAGGTGCATTCTCTGTCTATTAATTTAATTTGAATTTGTGCAATTGAAGCCGAAGCATCACTTCTGTTTTTTGCCATTTGACGTAAATAGTTGTCTTTCAATAGACAATAGACAATAGGTGCAGGAGTAGGCCATTTGGCCCATCGAGCCAGCACCGGCATTCAATGTGATCATGGCTGATCATCCACAATCAGTACCCCGTTCCTGCATTCTCCCCATTTCCCTTGACTCTGCTATCTTTAAGAGCTCTATCTAACTCTCGCTTGAAAGCTTCCAGAGAACCGGCCTCCACCGTCCTCTGAGGCAGAGAATTCCACAGACTCACAACTCTCTGTGTGAAAAAGTATTTCCTCATCTCTGTTCTAAATGGCTTACCCCTTATTCTTAAAATTGCATGAAATTTACTATGCATCATTTATTTATTTATTTGCTTTCATGTTTTTATTATATTGTGGTATGCTTCAGGCGGCAGAGACATTCAGTGTAAAAAAGAATGAAAAGAACTTCAAGCCCGGAGTGAGAAAGGCTAATTATATGAATTGCAACTCCAGGCTGTGCTGTTTGTATCTTGTACTGTAACACCATGTTGAACAGTGTTTCATTCAGAAAATAAACCTGAGCATCACTATTACTATTTATATTAGTGAATATGAATGTATTTTTAAAGTTTCAAAATTCACAAGGTTATACTTGTGTGAATTTTCTTAGAAGATAGAATTGAGGATGTTAATTATCTTATTAACAGGTTTGTCTGTTAATAATTAAACTTAATGTAGAACCTTAATAATCTCATCTCTTCCAAATATTGCATTGCAATTCTATGCAACTTCATTATCAGAAAAAAACATCAAATAAACTTTGAATATATACATAGAGGTGAATGCTAATTGTTAACATAAAATAATAACCTTTGGTGCTAAATTATATTTCATTTTTTTTCGACTGGATGAGGAATTGGATAAACCAGAAAATATAGCCATCCCACTTGTTGTAATGAAATGTAATTGGATATGAAAGCAATAATATAGTTGCAATTTAGCTATCATACTATGGAAATAATAGACAATGTATTTATTTTATTAATTAGGCCTTCAGCTTCCCTATTTTGCTTTGTTTGATGCATTTTTTTCAGTTGAACCAAAGTTGAATCATTGCTAATTGAGGTCTGAAAGATGCTTTAACTTAAGTTGCCTCATCTTTACATATCTATCACAGTGTGGAAATAGCTGATGTAAAAAGCAAATTATTGCTGTTGTGATGTGAAGCTAGGGTGACACTAACTCAAAGTACAGTGTATCAGTGTATCTACAGTGTATCTAGATAGGGTTCTTAAAGATAACGGTCAGGGAATATGGGGAGAAGGCAGGAACGGGGTACAGATTTTGGATGACCAGCCATGATCACATTGAATGGCAGTGCTTGCTCGAAGGGCCAAATGGCCTACTCCTGCACCTATTGTCTATTGTCTAATATTTTCCATTAGAGCACTAGTGTCCTTTTATATCAATGTTTACCTTATTTTGTAAAAGAGTTCCCGACAGCTTTAAGGAATGATTGCCTTACTTCTTTCGCCGAGTACTGAAATATAGTTCTGTCCATTGCAATTTCAACTAAATCTTTATGCTTTTGGGCCATGCTACTTCCAAAACAGCCTCTAAAAGTGTGCCTACTGATAAAAAGCTTTTTTTTCAATTCTGAAGGTCAATATTTAAATACACTATCGCAAACTTGCATCTAGGAATTTAAAAACGTACTATTCGAATACTCAGAGCAAACAGTCTAAACACCTTGACGTGTGTAACCACTGAGTTTTGCATATTTGGTGGCTAAAGGGTTATGTTCAATAAAACTTTGGATGTATGAGTACGAGCAGATAGTATAACGCAATTTTATTGCTTATATTTTGTTCTGCAAATCAAGTGCAGTTATGTGTGGAAAACAATTTTCTGTTTACTATACATTACTGTGGATCACGTTGAAGTCAACATCACATTATTCGGAGTAATTCACTATTGGTGGACTCTTTCTATTGCCTTGGGGAGCAAACCACAGTCAATGTTTCCTTCCACCAATGTTTCCACTGTTTGCGCTCTAGTAATGTATAGTCAGTTGTGTTAGACAGGTTTTGTGGTTCCTGTGCACGTCACCAAATCCTGAAGTATTCAATCTGTTTTGAACTCTTTCATGGGAAGAGATCACCAGGCTGAGGAAATAATTCAAGGCCATGTTCAAAGATTCCTGGAAGAAATGTAGCATACACATTGATTTCTGGGAATCCCTAGAGAATGGTGTTGGTAACTCGTAGTCCATGCATTGGGAGGACACAAAACCCCCGCATAAAAGGAGGAAGGAGAAGATCAATTTACAAATTCTGCCACATCAGATACTTCCTGCCTTATCTGTAGAAGAGTCAGCAATTCCCACCTTGGCTTCATCGTTCATCATAGATCCAACAGAACTAGAGTGGAAATAAGTCACTCTTGATCCAAGTGGAAGGCTCAGATGAAATGGAAATAGATTCTGTATATGTTCTTGGGTCAATGTGAGGAGTTCATCTTGGATGCTGGATATTGTGTGTTTTAAAGAGTAACAGCCAATGAACAATTAAAAAAATGAAGCTTTGCCACCTAGCAGCATATGCTACCTTTGTGCAAACTCAAATAATAATGTTACAGACTTACCAGAGAAAGTTTATCTTTGTTCCATTTCAGCAAATGTTGAAGGCAGATACCGAATTGTCTCTTTACATGGCCATTTTCGTATAACATATCAAAAGCAGCATTTCACTTACAAATTTGTCGATGTAATGATATTCTGAGTAAATCTAAAGGCAAGGCAACTTTTTTATTGTTTATTCCCAGATGCCTGGAGATGAAGGATGGCAGTGAATCTTGGAGATTTGTTAAGACAATTTATCCTGTCAGTTCATAAATGACTATTATTCATTTTATAACTTTTGGAGTTATAAACAAGTATCGGTATATTGTCAACTCTATTTTTATTACATTCAACGGCATAATTAAAAATAGTATATCCAACTTGAATTTTGTATTCTGCATTTTGATAATTTGTACTTCATGAAAAGTTGGAGCATCTGTGACATTATTCATGTGTACTGATTGTAATTTGGTGCAAATAAAAAATAATTCAAGTGAAGATTGAGCACAGCCTAATTTCATCAGCCACTTGTGTGTACAAAGTAAAGAAATGAAGCAAAAACACTGTCAAAAATGTATTGCACAGAGGGTATTCCTTTCAGAGAATGTATGACAATCATGTTCCAGAAGTGTGGTGCATTTCCTGTATTGGTGCACTAGTTGAGATAAAGTTTCATTAAAACCAGCCCTATATATTGTATTTTCAGGTAGGTTAATGATTGAATGGCATCATATGTTGCCATTAGGAATAAGAGATCAATTGTGACCTTGTAGCACTTCACCTAGATCACAATAAAGTCGCTGTAATTGTTGACCCCTCATCTTAGGAGAGGTGAAGGTATTTAGAATACAATCTCACAATAGCTTTCCACGTTGTAGATCTACTGGATTCTACTTTGAGGGCCTCCACATTGATGAATCCAATTACCTTCCTAGAAAACAGCCATTTGGTTGAAAGAGTGAAATGAAGATGATCACACAATAGCTGTGTTGTTTGCCAACATTTCATTACTTAACAACATTTAATGTCAGTGTTTTGCACAATTTTATTTCTATCCCTCTTTGCTCTGTTTTTCCAATGTTTTTTTGTTTTGTTTAATTGCAGTTTTTATTGTTGTTTTTTGATAGAGTCTTTTTCCGTCCATTTGTTTATGTTCAATTTTGATTCCTTAATTTTTAGCCATAATCAGGTTTTCTCTTTTCTATAGAATGCACATGTGCCCTGCATAGATTTGGGGAAGTAGTGTTGTGATGTTTTTTCATTATGTTTTTAATAAATTGTATTATATTTGATCTATATTGCACAAATAGATTTTAGATGATACCCTCATTAAATAGTTCTTGAAATGCTAAAGCATTTATTTCAAGAATATATTAATTAATCAAGAAAATCAAAATAATATGATAAAAATGAACAGTTCCATTTAATACACTGTTGCAAGGAAACAAAATGTTGATATGGTATAAATGTTTAAAATATTTTATAACCTTTCAATGTTTGAGTTATATGTGAGAAAATATATGATTAAGGTATATTTTCAAGAAGAAAACAATTGGGAACTTTATCTGAGGCAATTAAGATGACCTGGGAATAATGTCGCTGGGTATATTACTGGAGATATTTTCCACTGTCGGGTAAACTGGCAAAGACGAATGCAATTGCAGTCCTGTATCGCAGTGCAAACTTGCCAACA
Source organism: Okamejei kenojei (assembly GCA_035221665.1). Taxonomy (NCBI): domain Eukaryota; kingdom Metazoa; phylum Chordata; class Chondrichthyes; order Rajiformes; family Rajidae; genus Okamejei; species Okamejei kenojei. Next base: position 95,792,444 of record CM069131.1, read on the forward strand.
GGTGGCGTCACTTTATTATAATTGGTGCTGGCACACAGTTTTTCAGTTAACAAAACCCGTTTCAAAAGCTTTCTGTAAAGAAAAGCTTTGGCTCACAGTAGGCTATATTTTAATGCCCTCCGGTTTTAAATGAGCTAATTTTTCATTTAAGGCTCCTCAGCTTCTCAGATGGTAAAAACTGACTACAGGTGGAGGTCTGAAAGTAGCACTTGATTCATGCATTTTGTAAGCATCTGTGAGCCTACCCTTTGATACAGCAATGTTATCGGAGACTGTCACCCTGACACCCCACTTAAAATGCTGTTAGTGCTGTACTGGGGAATGCAATGTGAACTGTAGAACATTTGTAAAGGTTCTCACTCTTGAGATTCATTCTGATAACCACGAGCATGCTTATCAATTCATTCATGTGTCACTGTTTAATTTGTCTCTGGTTTTAAGAATCCATGTGTGAAGAATCATAGAAGGGGAAAAGGAGATCAACGTCAGAATACAATGTCATGCTATAATTAATTCTTACTATTGTGAGATAGCACAGAGTTGGGCCTCAATAATTTACAATCTATATTACTGATTTGAGTGAAAGGACCAAGTTGTTACTGATGCAAAGATAGGTATGTGCAATATTTTAATGATACAAAGATAGGTATGTTAGCAAATACACAAATAATCTATAATTTGATAGGTTAAGTGACTGGGCAAAAAGTTAGCAGATAGAATACACATGAGAAAATGTGAGAATGTGCTCATTGCAAGATATAAATGGATACCACAAAATGTTGCAATATATGGGATTTGTGAGTCCTTTTACGAATATCAAAGAAATGGTGTGTATTTTAAGTAAGTGGTTGGGAAGGCTAAGCTAGTTTATTGATCTTTATTAAAAGGAGCTTTTGAGACCACACCTGCAGTGTAGTATACAGTTTTGGACACTATTTAAGGAAGAGTGTAATTGCGTAAGAGTCACTGCAGCGATTGATTTATATGATGAAGGGATTAATGTTTGGTTGAGCTTGATTGGTTTACACATTGGATATTAGAAGAGTGTGTCCTATGGAAGCATACGATTCTGAGAGGCATCATCAGGTTGGATGGTGAGAGGATGTTTCCTTTACTGAGGGTTCAGTTTCAGCATAAGACGTCACATAGATTAAAATAATAATTCTTCTGTCAGAGGTTTGAAATCTTTGGAATTCGTTACCCCAGAATGCTGTCAGTTCAGTGTAATTGAATATATTCAAGGCACAGATTGACATACATTGGAACCTTAAGGTGAGTTATGGGGAGGGAACAGAAAAGCAGGTTGAGCCATGATTTTGTTAAACGGTGGAGCAGGCTAGTGGGCTGATCGACTGCCCTGCTTCTTTTCCACTTTCTTATGTTTTAATAGTGAAGGTTGTTTGTAAAACAATTCTTATTTGTATTAACAGTGGAACTTGTTTTTCTCACGGATGTTAGTTCAGGTTTAGTATAACAATAAATAATTATTGGAAAGCAATAATATTGTTCTAAACTATCTTGGAAGTTTTGTTTTAATATTTGACATCAGAGCAAGAAACTTAGTATGCCCAATTTTTCCATCTATTTCCAACTCTGTCTTTTTTTGTCCGCATCTTTTTGATTTATATTTTCGTTCACTTTCATATTTACATGAAGATTTGTTTTGCTTTCTCCATTTGAGACTAAAGAATCAAAAGTGGAACCATGTTGCTTTTCATGTTATTTTAATTCATTTGTCACCCAGTTCAAACCATCAGTTTCAACTTTCTAAGCATTTATCTCTCACTCTCTATGCATCTCTCCCTCTCTTTCCATTTTTTTAAAAGCCAAAACACTTGAGTACAGTTAAAGATGAACAGAAGAAAACTTAACAGGATAATAACTGTTAACATTTTTCAGTCAGAGAAAATTATTAAATTTCTCATCCAGTACACCATTTTTCATACTTCTGAATATCTACCTCACAACTATTGCAACTGCTCCAAGTTTCTGAAGTTGTCTTGTTATCTACATCACATTTTAGTCATGATCCAGATTCGATGTTGTTTCATGTACTTGCGATTAGTTTGCCTTTTGTTGATTTTCCCAAGTTGTCTATTGAAAATATTCTCTCTGATTTGTTCCTAAGATACTGGCCCAAGCACACATTACAATTAACCTATCCTCTTCCCTTTACTCCAAGCCAGATACATATCTATTTATGTTCTCTGTTGGAATGCAACGTACCAGGTTATGGCAATCAGTGGAGTCACATTCTTCCTGTTATCGGTCTTTAGATGTAGCCTTCCCTTGATCATGAGGTAGAGAGGACATGGTCTCAGGGAAGACAAAATGGCAGGAGTGTTGGAATTTGGGTCTCATTTGGGTAAACAGGATTGTGATAAACTTCAAACTTGAAGGCAGGATGTGAAACAGCTTTAAAAGAATGATATTAATCAGAGTATTTACAATTTTACTTAATCAAATCCTGACATTAGTTCTGAATCGTACTTAAACTTTTTTGCAGCCTTCATTGTTTTAAAAAAGCTTACAAGTCTGGTATTTCATGATAAATATATTTACATATCAATAGTTTTACTCCTTATGTAGTGTTGTTACATTTGCTGGAAGGAAATTATATATGCAACTTAAGATTTAACATTTATTGTTCATAATTGGACCCATTGAAAGTCACCAGTTTATATAGATATTAATGCTGCACTTAAATACCTCAAATAATAACAAAATAAAATGAAATACAATTTTAATTTGAGGAACACTTGGTATTATTTGCACAGCAGCAGTCAATGACCTGCTGTAACATCAACAATACAGTCACGCATGGAATGACTTTTAATGTGACGTCTTAGGCTCAGTGGGCATTGTTCACTGCCTTACATAATTAACTTTGATATGGATTAGATCATTTTCTTCAATGAGTTCACCAAATTTAGATTTTAAGCATCATATCGATGAGCTCTTTGGAATCAGTTTGTTTTCACAACATTAAATAATCTACAGATATATGGCTTAAAAAAAACACATTATTGGTGGACATATATAATTATACATGCATGTAATAATGACAGTTACTAAAGACCACAGGGTTAAATATTTGACAAATGACTGATTATAATCTAAGGCCAAAGCTACAACATCATTTTATACTATTTTGAAGGTGCAGCAGAATATTTTATTGTTATTTACGGTGTCACTATTTTATTAATATATTTTAATATGTTCTTGTGCATGTGCAGGAATTATAAACTGACTACAACAAAAATGTTTGTGTTGGGATTTCTGTTTGAGATAAATATTCAGAGAATGTCTTAAAATTTGCTTATGAAAGAAGCTATTGTAATTTTTGCATTATGCCCATTATCATTGGACAAACATTGGAAATATTTTGGATTTCCTTCTCTCTTGCTCTGTCCCTATGCAGATTCAGGAATTTCTGGTATTTTGACCAATAAATCCTGAGTAATACATTAATACAATGACTGAGTCTGCTGCTGAAGGTTAAGATTAATAACAAAATCAACACTGTCATATGCTGCCTCACCCGCTGAGTTTCTCCAGCATTTTTATCTACCTTTGATTTTTCCAGCATCTGCAGTTCCTTCTTAAACAAACTGTCGTATACATTGTTTGGTTTCATAATATGTCATCAGTTGTAATTACAGTGGTATTAAGAAAAAGGGAAAGAGATCTTTATTTTGATTGTGGGTTTCAAAATGATTTGTGAATCATTTAAAGTGCTCTGATACTTTTTTGGAAGCCTTTAATTAGCAGGGAGCGCGTCTATGAGTCAGCTTCCTGACACAAAAGACCTCAACCACTGTAATTTTTGAAGTAAAATATTTTCAAGATATCAATAGATGACCCAAAAAAAAAGTTTTTTGATATCTTTAGAAAGTTAACTTTTAAAAATTACTCGCTGGTTCATGCTTTCACATTTTGAAAGACAATCAAAATTTGTTGTGGTAGAAATAAAATTGTGAATGTTAAAGTTCCTCAAACATAGGTCTTCCAGCAATTTCATTTGTGAACATTGTGAAATTTTTGTTCTGGCTGTTTTATCTTCACCTGCCATATCCATCTTTATCCTATTTCAGGCTTGCTATCTTTTCTTCATACGTTTTATTTGTGTTTGGTTGTTTTACTCCTTATGTTGGACATGTTGCTTCACTATTTTCCCAATATTATTCTCTCACCTCTCTATTCTCTCTTTTTGCTCTTCCATCTCATTGTATCCAAGGTGCTTCAAAGTTTGTCTCTATGCTTCCACCTGATCCAAAAATGAATGGCATGCATACATCTTTTAGGGACTTTATATTTTAACTGCTAAATTATCAATAATGTGGAGGTTCAGTAAGATTGGACCATTATCATCAACAATATTAAAACAAGTTCAGCACTTGGGTGATCCCTACAGTTGATCCCTAAAGAGATGTGTGGTGCCCATTTTGGGGAAAAAAGGAAATTAAAAGAATGCATTGGTTCGATGCAAAAATGTGAAAATCCAGACCTATTAACCATGTAAAAAATAGATTGATGCAACTGCCTAGTCTGACGCTGTAAATTAAAATTAGTAACAAAATCAGCACTAACATGTGCGTGGTTTGGTTTCACCAGATATCGATATCATGTAAATACTGAGTGTAATATTATACTGAGTCCTAGTGAGCATCAAAACAGGCTATCGAATAACAGCAGAAGGGTTTATAATAGGATTATGAAATTAACACCCCATGTTGATAATGCATTTTTAGCCAGATTCTGTGTTAGCTTGATTATGCTTAATTTTGTTTTCATGCTTAGTCAGGGGAGGTTATACCACACTTCATGTTTTTATACTTTGACATGATTGTTTGTTGTAATAGCACACACAGTGCCTTTTAGTTCAATTAAATAAAAGATAAGAATGGTTACGTTTATAGAATACATTTGATGATTGTTCAAATGGTACATTTAAGATTGCAAAGCTTTGCGCCAATAAAATAAACATGACCTGTATATGCTATAAATAAATACATTATTCTAAGGTAGATATTTAATGGTAGCAATCTTCAAAACTTTTTCATTGGATTTTTAATAACGATGGATTTATATTATAATTACATTGGAATCACTAGGCAGAAGAAACTGGACAGTACTTTTTTCCCCCCCCGTATTATTCACAAAAGTTATTTAAAAAATAATTTTGGGTTGTCCTGATGTGCGTCTATCTTTAGTAGAGCATAATTTGTTAACATTCCATCAGAGTTATTGTTGAATTTATCTTCAGAAAAATCTTATCAAAGATCAATTGAAGAACTTCATTGTGTGAGAAATTATTTGCATTGCATCTTTTCTTTCCCGTGAAACAGTATCTCTACAACATTGTTTCTCCCATTATCTTAAGTTTTTTTAAGAAACTTGTCAGTTGACTGTCTAATTATTTATCTTGCTTTATGCCCCCCCTCTTTTCACCAGCCTTACACTTTGGGCCTGTCATTCTTTACTGATTAGTTTGGTTTAGAGATACAGCGTGAAAACAGGCTCTTCGACCTACTGCTCTGGCAGACCAGCGATCATTTGTACACTAGTTCTCTCCTGCATACTGGGGACAATTTACAGAAGCCAATTACCCTACAAACCTGCTTGGCTTTGGAATGTGGGAGGAAACCAGAACACCCAGAGAAAATACATAGTCACAAGGAGAACGTACAAACTCTGAACAGACATTACCCTATAGTCAGGATTGAACCCGAGTCGCTGGGTCATACTGTGTCATACTGATGCTTACTTGAAACAAAATGCTGCACATGCAAGAAGTACAAAAAAAGCAAAAAATATCTGGTTAGTTTTAATGCTTCAGAAAGAATTGCAGATGCTGGAAAAATCGAAGGTAAACAAAAATGCTGGAGAAACTCATGGGGTGAGGCAGCATCTATGTTTTAATGATATTTTATAATATTTTATTTAATCTCACAATTAGCCGAGAAAGCAATGTGTTTGAGAAAGCAACAACCTATTTTTAAAGTAAACATTCTAAATGACAAATTTGAAATCAGGGCAAATAACCAAGAATATTAACCAGGATTTGTAAATTTGCAGAAAAATTGTAGACGTTTATAGTGTTGTGAAAAAGGAAAAAAATAACATGCCTACGAAATGCTGTTATGATCTTGGGATAAAGAGTAGGAAAAAATCTCGAGTTTCACTTGATTCCAACATACAACATGTCTAATTAATGTGGGTTTAAGATTAATAGGATTTTTGATGTAATTGGGGAGTGTATGGATGGGAAAATATATACTTCTGATCAAGGACAGGTTTGGAGGGACATGGACCAAGCGCCGGTGTGGACGAGTTGGGCCGAAGAGCCTGTTTCCACACTGTATCACTCTATGACTATGATTCTAATGAGATACCGAAGATACATCCTATATCTGAAGCTGGATTAAACATCCATCTCCATCTGTATTTACATCATGACTGCAAACATGGAGATATGCAAACAGTGAAGAAACTCGAAAGAGAGATGCAGCAATGTGAATTAGATATGCAAGAGCAGAAGAAAGAGACAAGGAAACAGAAGGAAGACATAGCTAGAAAGCCATGGACAGGCACAACAAGCTGGAGTAACTCAGCAGGTCAGGCAGCATCTCTGGAGAAAATGAATAGGTGAAGTTTTGGGTTAAGTCCCTTCTTGGAGTTGCTTTGTTGCACAAATGTATTTTGAGGATTTGTAAGACATCAAGTTTAATTTAAGTTTCACTCAAGGTGGTTTTCTTAATCATATTTATGACATTAGGCAGAATGTAGATGCTGTCTTATAAGCAATAGGTTTGATGTAGTGGGGGTTTTTAAATTTCCCAATATTGACTGGGGTTTCCTGAGTGCAACAGGTTTAACTGGGGCAGAATGGGAATCCATAGAAAGTCCCACTAGAGCTTATTTTAGGACAGTACTTATCTTAGGAAACAAAACTGGGCTGGTGTCAGTGGAGGACTATTTTGGGAATAGTGACCCAAGTTCTGTCAGTTTAAAGGCAGTTATAAAAAGGGACCAAGTTATGATCTTGAATTGAGAAAGAGCCAAATTCAAAAATAGAAGAGAGGATCTAGCAGAAGTAAATTGGAAGTAGATACATGCAGGTAAAATGAAAACTGACAAGTGGGAGCCTTTTACAAGTCAATGCCGTGGTGAAAGCTAGCTTCTTCCAGCTTTGCGCGATAGCTGAAATAAAACTATTCGTCTGATTTGACGACTTAGAAAAGATCATCCACTCATTTATCTCCTCCTGCCTTGATTACTGCAACCTCCTGTACAGTGGCATCAGCCTGTCCCACCTGCAATTAGTCCAAAACGCCGCAGCGAGACTTCTGACGGGCACAAAAAAGGGCACATTACCCTGATTCTGGCCTCCCTCCACTGGCTCCCAGTGCGGTTGAGAATCAATTTCAAGCTCCTCCTTATGTTTCCAAAGCCCTTAATGGGCTTGCCCCCGCCTACATCTGAAATCTGCTAACCAACCATACTACCTCCAGGTCCCTCAGATCGGCCGACTTGGCATTACCGACCATCCCGCAGTCCAAGCATAAGCTCAGGGGTGACTGCGTTTTTGCGGTTGCAGCACCTAGACTGTGGAACAGCATCTCTCTTCCCATCAGAACTGCCCCCTCCATCAACTCTTTTAAGTCTAGACTTAAAACTCATTTTTACTCACAAGTGTTTCTTGAGGTCCTCTGAGGGAGTGCTGTATGTATTTATATATGTATTGTTAGATTTATGTACCACCGTTTGTAGAACATTAGTACCTGCACTGATGTTAAGCACTTTGGTCAACGAGAGATGTTTTTAAATGTGCTATAAAAATAAAATTGACTTGACTGGACTTGACTTTTAACAGAGAATAGAAGTACAGTGCCAACATGTTCCAGTATCTTCCAGAAAGGCAAAGGTGGTAGAAGTAAGGAACCCTGCTTGATGAAGGATGTTGAAGGTTTGATCAGGAAACAAAGGAGACATATGGCAGGTTTAGAGAACTGGGATTAAATAAATCTATTGTGAAATAGTAGAGAGCTTGTAGGAAATGATCTATGTAGGACCTATGTAAGAATGATCTATCTTGGAAAGAAATTAAGAGGTCATGAAATGTCCTCAGCATGTAAAATTAAGAAAAATCCAAAGACATTCTATAAGTTTACCAGGAGCAAGAGAGTTGCAAAAGAAATAGTGGTTCCTTTTAGGGGCCGAAGGGCTAATAATGAGTGAAAACAGATGATGTGCGAGAGGCCCTAAATTAATCATTTTTTCACTTGTATTCATCAAGTAGAAGGACATGCAAGATAGTCAGTTCAGTATGTGGATAAAGATGCTGCAGTTTAGTATTTAGAAGGAGGAGGCATAAGATGTCAGGGTTGATAGATCCCCAGGACCTGATGAGATCTATCCCACATTGCCTTGAGAATTAAGAGAGGAGATAGCTGGGGTCTTGACTGCCTTTTTTGCATATTTTTTAGCCACAGGTAAGGTCCTTTACATATAGGATAGATTAGGCCACATAATTACAGGAGGGCGAGCAGTAAGTCAATCATCAGAAAAATATTGCAACAATCCAATTAGATGGGATTTTTTGTATATTTGAAAAGGAAGGCCTCAATTTAGATCGATGATAGTCACAAAAACCTGGAGTAACTCAGCGGGACAGGCAGCATCTATGGAGAGAAGGAATGGATGATATTTTGAGTCAAGACCCTTCTCAATTTGCATAGTCAGCATGGCTTTGTGCAGGGGAAATCCTGTTGTTGAGGGGAAGAAGATTGATGAAGGTGGAGCAGTTGGGATTGTTTCTGTGGATTTGATTCAGGCATTTTACAAGGTCCCACATGGTAGGCTGATTCGGAACGTTAAGACACATCGATGCATTTGGTGAAATGGGTAATTGAATCCAAAATTGGCTTGTAATAGGTGGTGGAAGGTTTAGTTTTTAGTTTCAGCGTGGAAACAGGCCATTCGGCCCACCTAGTCTGCACCAACCAGCGATTAACACTATCCTACACACACTAGGGACAATTTACACATACACCAAGCCAAATAACTTACATACCTGTATGTCTTTGGAGTGTGGGAAGAAACCAAAGATCTCGGAGAAAACCCATTCTGTCACGGGGAGAACATACAATCTCCGTACAGACAGCAACCGTGGTCAGGATCGAACCCGGGTGGTGTGGGTAGAAGGATGCATTTCTGATTAGAATCCGTGAACAGTTGTGTATCACAAGGTTTGGTGCTGGATCCTTTGTTGTTTGTGATTTATTAATAATTTGGATGTTAATGTAGCAGGTATGATTAGTAACTTTCTTGATGACCTGAAACTTAGTGGGTTGTCTAAGGTTACAGCAGATTATAGATGAGATGGAAAGTTGACTAGGTATTGGCAAATGAAATTCAGTTCTGCTAATGTGAGGTTATGCATTTTGGGAAGCTAAATATACATTAAATGGTAGGGAGCTAATGTGTGTTGATGCACAGAGGGAGTTTGAACGTAGCAACAGAGGTAAATGAGTGGCGAAGAGGCAAGTGGCATGCTTGCCTTCCATAGGTCAGGGCATGGAATATCAAAGTTAGAATGTCAGGCTGTAATTTTACAAAACACTTGTTTAATCTTTTTTGATGTACTGTGTGCAACGTTGGTCAAAAGATTTTAGGAAGAATGTAGTTGCACTGGAGAGACTGCAGAGGAGATCCACCAGGAAGATGCCTGAATTGAAGGATTTAGATTATGGGGAGAGATGAGATAGACAGGGTTGATTATCCCAGAGTAAATAAAGCTGAGGGTTGGACTGATAGATGTATATAAAATTATAGGAGGCAAAGATCAGGTACATAATCAAAATCTTTTCCCCATAGTTGGGATATCAAAAACAATAGAGTATTGGTTAAAGTGTGAGGATGAAAGGTGGATTTGAGGTGAAAGAGAAAGTGGTTAGTAACTGGAATCCACTACCTGAGAAGGCGGTGAAATCAGAAACAATCATTAGGTTTAATAAACATGTGGATAGACACTTAAATAGGCATGGCAGAGAAGGGAGTAGACCAAATGTGGACACAAATGTGGATCAGTGTAGATACGCAAAAAAGGTTAACAAGGGCATTTCTGTGATGTACAACTCCATTACCTTTTGGCTCACTGACATTTTTGCTAAACTCTTCAATATTATGTCCAGTCTTAGAATCTCTATACTTGTAAAACACTGATCTTGGATGTGTGTGTGCGTGTATGATCATACTGCTCGAAAAAACGCACCTGACGATAACATTTTTACATATTCCTGTAGAGATTTATCCGGTGAAATCTAAAATTGGCTGACCTGAAAATGTCGAGCTTAATTTCTTGAGATATTAATCAAAATGTTCAAAAATTTCAGATAATTTTGGCTGATGATGTGATGACGTCACAATGGCTGCACGTTGTGTTCACGCTCTGCGTGTCACGTCGCCCGGCTGCGCTGCTCGCAAGACCTTTGAAAAAAACCACACTGTCTTCTTGCTCGCGCTGCGAGTGATATCACCCCTTCATCCGACCACCCGTTCTCGGGCCCTGACTGCAGCCTGCAGCCTGAAGCCGGGAGCGATGCGTTCCCCCCCACCCCCCCAAACCCCTCAAACTCTACCCCCCTCACTCTCTGCCCCCCCTCACACTCCCTCTCTGCCTTCCCGCAACGGGTAGGAGACGGGTGCATTTTGCAGCTTGGAGTGAGGGAGCAAGGGACTATTGCATTCGGGAACCAAAGTCAAAGTCAAAGTTAAAGTATCCTTTACTGTCATTCAGACCTTTCGGTCTGAACAAAACTTTGTTGCGTGCAGTCAAAACATATAATAAAAAACAAAACACACAATAAACACATATTTAACATCCACCTCAGTGAGTTCACCAGGCACCTCCTCGCTATGGTGGAAGGCAAAAGTCTTAAAGTCTCTGTCTTCTTACCTCCTTGCTCTCCCTCTGTGCTGAGGCGATCCAGGCCTCCGATGTTGTCGTCCACTAGGCCCGCGGCCGAGCCTCCGAAGCCGGGCTGCCGCCACTGCCATCGCCGGAATGCTGGAACCCAGCCACAGCTCTAAAGCAGGGTCCGCCGCTGGAACACTGGAGCACCGCAGCTCTGAAGCCGGGTCGCCGCTGGAGCACCGCAGCTCTGAAGCCGGGTCCGCTGTGGAACGCCACCGCTGGAATGCCGCTGGAGCACCACAGCTCTGAAACCGGGTCGCCGCTAGAACACCGCAGCTCTGAAGTCGGGTCGCCGCTGGAACGCCGCTGGAGCACCGCAGCTCTGAAGCTGGATCCGCCGCTGGAGCGCCACCACTGGAACGCCGCTGGAGCACCGCAGCTCTGAAACCAGCCCTCACCTCTGACGATGCGCCCCCCCAACCCCTCAAACTCTACCCCCCTCCCTCTCTCTCCCTCACCTCCGCTCCCTCTCTGCCCCCTTACGCTGTGCCTCTGTGGCCCTCTCTGTGGCCCTCTCTGTGGCACTCTCTGTGTCCCTCTCTGTGTCCCTCTCTGTGCCTCTGTGTCCCTCTCTGTGCCTCTGTGTCCCTCTCTGTGCATCTGTGTCCCTCTCTGTGCCTCTGTGTCCCTCTCTGTGCCTCTGTGTCCATTCCGTGTCCCCCTGTGTCCCCTGTGTTCCTCTCTGTTCCTCTCTGTCCCTCTCTGTCCCTCTGTGTGCCTCTGTGTCCCCCTGTGTGCCTCTGTGTCTCTCTGTCCCTATGTGTGCCTATGTGTTCCTATGTGTACCTCTGTGTGCCTCTGTGTGTCTCTGTGTCCCCCTGTGTCCCCCTGTGTGCCTCTGTGTGCCTTTGTGTCCCTCTGAGTCCCTCTCTGTGCCTCTGTGTCCCTCTCTGTACCTCTGTCCCTCTCTGTGCCTCTGTCCCTCTCTGTGCCCCTGTGTCCCTCTCTGTGCCCCTGTGTCTCTCCCTGTGCCTCTGTGTCCTTCTCTGTGCCTCTGTGTCCCTCTCTCTCTATCCCCCTCCCTCTCTAGCCGCACCTGCGAGTTGGGGGCTGTGCATGAGTGGATAGAGTAGGGGATGGAATAAAATGAGTGAATTAATAATATTAATATAATATCAATGGGGTGGTTAGTATGTGTGTGTGTGTGTGGGGTTGGTTAATGTGTGTGTGACGCCGCAGGCTGCCCCCTTCCCCCACAACTGCGCGTTGAGGAGACAAGACCCAATGGGTCCCACTTGGTCTAGTTAACCTTAAAAGTGCAAGATGCATATAGATGTCAACTTTGTTTGAGCTGGGCCAGTGGAGAAAAAAAAAACCCTATAAGTTTAATTGGTTTTGTGAACATTATTATGAAAAGGTTTTTACTTGTTTTGTGATCTTTATGTACGGTAGTTATAATAATGCAAAGTCAAATGCAATATGTATTAAAGCTTGATTTTCAATGTTTTAATGTTTCATTTGAGAAAGATTTATATTCCAGTGAATTAAATCAAGGTTCTGAATTTAAGATTGAATTGTTTATCTGTATGAAGTGAAGTTGAGGATGCTCTAAATTTCTCACTTCAAGTGATTGATTCGCCTTGAATATGCTCAGAAAAATGCATGATAGCGTTAAGGTTATATCCAGTAAACAAGAATTTTGCTGTGCAGCCAACTGTATGTTTTTTTTTGCATATGAAGTTATATTGAAAAGGTGTCAACCTATAATTTAGAAAAAGTAAAATTAGCTCATAGGCACACTCAATACATCAAATGATTGTTAAAAGAGCATATAGTAATTATGCCAATGATTTGCTAAATTAATAGGTGTGCTTAACTTAATAGCTTCAACGTGTATTGTTTTAGCTGTAATCACTGACTGATCACAAGATATGAGAAGGTTATGTGACAAATACTAAAAACATTGGAATGTTTTGGATAATGTATATGGTTTAGAAAGTATTTTTGAATGATGACACTCTTCAGGCATACTTTGGATTTCAAAACCCACCAAGTCAAAATTTGAAGCAGTCAACCCAATTACATTTCTATTCATTGACATTATTGGAATAGATTTTACAAAATCTGCAATAAAACCTTTAATTTGAGCAAGAATGAATAGATAGTCTTATGTTACTCTAACTAGTCAATGAAGAATTTAGTATTTAAATTTTGGTATAGGTAATAGTCACCTAACTTTCCAAGACTAAATACTGGGAAATATCTGCAGAGATGAAAGCATAATGGTTCAAAAAATTACAAAACAATCAATAGGTAAGGGTGTATTGTCACAAACTTAACATAAGATTTGAAAATGTTAGGTGAACTATCAACTATAATTAAGATATATAATTGTCACTATTCGTAATACAAATGTGACCCAGAATTTATTCCTGAAGAAATATTTCAGAAAAAATCCAGTTTTTTTGGACTGACAAAAAAGTTCTAAGATGTCGGGGTTACATAATATGACATTTATTTTAATTGTTGGCTACCATTTATTGGCTTTTATCCTTCTTCCAAAATCCAGTTCTGGTTGATCACAACTCATCAATAATCGTTGTTCCAGCAAATTTAAAAAAAATGTCTGCAATTTCACAATGAAAACGTGTGTGTTTTTTATGGAATCGCCTTCTTGTAATAATTAACGGAAATTTCTAACATACTGTTTTGTTAAATTAAATGTTAGGTAATTGATTTAAATGTAGTTTTGATATAAAGTATTACTCTATAAAACAGTAATGCAATTCATAATTAAAATTCATTCTGCCCCTCTATATTAAAGTTGCAAGCTTCAATCATCAGCAGTACCTTTCACGGTGATTGTCACCTAAGCATTAATATTTTTTGAAAAAGATAAACAGAATAGAGATGTATTTTCAGTCTCTTTCTCTTAAGGTAGCCAAGTTTACCTTGTGTTGGGTATTGTGCATGTTTTAGTTTCATGTCCATATCACCGATATATAAATATGCCAAATGATATTGGGTTGTATGTTTTCAGGTGATCCTTGATCACAGGTTTGGGCATTCTTGCACTTGGGCATTCTTGCACACATTGCCCTTAACATTAACTTTAAAATGGGCTCATCGTGGTCAACTCTGGACATGAGAGCTATATGTTCAACTGACAAAAGAATAATACCATTTGTTAATAATATTATTAGTAGATTGGAGCCAAACAGTATTTGAATTGGATCAAATTACTAGCAGTTGATGATAATTCACATTGTGTGTTCTGATCAGCCACACTATTTAATTTGAGGTAAATACCCTGCTTTGATATAAAGTTGTCTATAATGGGAAATTAAACATTAATTGATGAATGTACAATAAACAGGACATTTAATGAAGTCTTACATTGACATCACGCTGTTGCACGGTCTAAGAATTATTCCCTTTGAATTATTTTTGAAACACAGTCATTGGTTTCAGGGAGACAAACAGAGCAGCAAATTTGTTGACATCAAGCTCCACAAACAGCAATTAAGCCAAAAGATTTGTTGCTGTTTTTAATTATTCTGTTTAAAGGAGTTGATGTCGGCCAGAACATCTGGAGAACATGTTAATTCTCAGTGCATAGTGTTATACTGGCTTCTGAAACAAGCAGTCAACGCATCTCATTAGAAATAAAGAACAAGTATTCAGTTAATGTTAAGGGCTTTAGTTTATATAGTAAATCCTTATAATAGTGAAAGAGTAATAACCTTTCTGATCGCAATTTATTTGACCAAAAAAATATGGACAATGAAAGTTAACAAAATATATATTTAAGATATAAAGCTAATTGTCTCTCTACCATTAAGCAGTAAGAACATTTGAAATCTTCACCTGGCAGCAGTGCTTATCTGAAATATGGAGTTACCGCACGTGAAATGAATTTCTGGGATGTAAGCAACAGACTTCCCAATGGGAAACCAAAGGCAGAAAATGCCACTGCCCTGATAATACGATGCATGCTATGCCATGTATCCTTTTATATTTCTTTGTACTGCAAATTTACAGCATAGGAGAGTTGTCGTGCAATGCTTTACTTTAGCAAAATTTGCATCTTTTACACTGAGTTCACTGAAACATTCTCTAATTCTGGACTCCATAAAGTGCACTGAATAACAGGAACTCTTATAAATTACTTCTTTCCTCCATTGGATTACTGCAAATTGACTTTTGGACATAGAATCTTAAACGATGTTCAGAGTAAATAGAATTAGAAGCCAAGGTTTTATTTTTTTTTATAACTGTGGTTATAGTGATGTGGCTATCAAATGTGAGATTTATTAACTCTTTGGACATATTAATTTGTCATAATTAAATGTTGAATTGGTTAGAACTAAGCATAATTGTGCACATTATCAAACTAGATTAAATTGAACAATATTCAATAAACACGAGAGGAAATAGAAAATAATGTGTTTTAGTAGCATGCTATTGGTCTCAGCAGTAATAGCTAACATAGTTTAACAATATTTATAATATTATAGTATTAAACCATCATGTCTCTAACAACCATCTTGAGATAAAGGCAAACTATGCTGAGAATATTTTGAAATTTGCTCATTTCAATTGTATGATTAAGATATTTTTTCATAGCATCCAGCAAACGTGAATAAGCTGCATATATATTTATCTGCATTCGTATTTGTTTTTATAATTAATATTCCAAACAGGAGAAAGAATGATTTGTGATTTAGAAATTAAGGAATTGGATGAGGTTGAAAATGGTTCTGAAATCTTCCAGCAACTAGGCAGCAGAGATTGTGCCTGAATTAATGGACATTAAGCAAAACACAAAGTACTGGAGGAACACAGCAGGTCAGGCAGCAACTGTGCAAGGAATGGACAGGCATTGTTTCTGGTTGAACCCTTCTTCAGACTGATGGACTGGGGGTGGGGGAGCTAGAACTGTGGTGGGGATGGGGAAGGGCTCTGCAAGGAATCGTTGAATAGAGCTGGGGGTGGGGGGCGGGAGAATGATTGGCATATAGGTGGAGATAGTGACAAAGGTGGTGAATTGATATTTTTAAGGCAGAGATTGATTCATTCTTGATTTGTATGAGTCTCAGGTTATGGAAAGAATGCAGGAAAATGGGAGGGAAAAATAGATCAGCCATGATTGAATAGCTGAGTGGACTTGATGGGCCAAATTCTGGATTTGTAATCTCAGAATTAAAACCCCCAGAAGGAGGTAATTTCATCCAATATACAAGTGTCAGCTATTTGATAGAGTTATTCAATTAATCCAATCCCTTGCTCTTTCCTCAAGGCACAATAAATGTTCCTCTGAGAAGTATTTATCAAATTCACTTCTGAATCTTATTACTGAAGCTAGTTCTGTAACCCTTGCAGGCAGTGTGTTCCAGATTGCAAGAATATGATGTACATGTTCTTTCCCAAGTATCTTGCATCTCTGATTTCCAATCCATTTACTACTGAAATCTTTATTTACTTTGTCCAAAATCATTCATGACATTGAACAGTTTTCTTAAATCTCCAAAATTATATTTGACATGCGAAAACAGTCCCAAGTTCCTTCAGTTTCTTCACACAGTAGAAATCTCTCATCACTAGTAGTTCTGCACGTTCTCAAAAACGTTGACATCCTTCTGGAGATGTGGTGCTGAAATTTAAACATAATGTTTAATGAGTATTCAACATACCATTTTATTGTACTCTATTATATTATTAATACAGCCAAAGATTTAAAAAACTGCTGTTTTATTAACTTGCCTGTCCTGCCAGCTTCAAAGATTAGCCCTAGGTCTATATTTCATAGACAATGGGCAATAAGTGCAGGAGTAGGCCATTTGGCCCTTCGAGCCAGCACCGTCATTCACTGTGATCATGGCTGATCATCCACAATCAGTACCCCACTCCTGCCTTCTTTCAACATATGACAGTCCCGCCATCCTGGGAATTAACCTTGTGATCCTACGCTGTACTCCCTCAATAGTAGGAATGCCCTTCTTTAAATTTGGAGACCAATACTGAACAGAATACTCCAGGTGTGGTCTCACCAGGGCCCTGTACAACTGCAGAAGGACCTCTTTACTCCTATACTCAACTCCACTTGTTACGAAGGCCAACATGCCATTTGCTTTCTTCACTGTCTGCTGTACCTGCTTGCCTACTTTCAGTGACTGATGTACAAGGCCACCCAGATCTTGTTGTACTTCTCCTTTTCCTAACGACACCATTCAGATAATAATCTGCCTTCCCGTTCTTGCCACCAAATTGGATAACCTCACCTCTATCCACATTAAACTGCGTCTGGAATTCTCTGCCACAGAAGGTAGTTGAGGCCAGTTCATTGGCTATATTTAAGAGGGAGTTAGATGTGGCCCTTGTGGCTAAAGGGATCAGGGGGCATGGAGAGAAGGCAGGTACAGGATACTGAGTTGGATGATCAGCCATGATCACATTGAATGGCGGTGCAGGCTCGAAGGGCCGAATGGCCTACTCCTGCACCTATTTTCGATGTTTCTATGTCTCTAATGCATCTGTCCACTCACCCAACCTGTCCAAGTCACCCTACATCCTCATAGCATTCTCCTCACAATGCGCTGTTATTTCATCTTTTAAAATTGTCTCCAACATCTTCCACACCACCGATGTCAGACTAAATGGTCTATAATTCCCTGTTTTCTCTCCCCCCCCTTTCTTAAAAAGTGTGATAACATTAGCTACCCTCAAATCCACAGGAACTGATCCTGAATCTGTAGAACGTTGGAAAATGAACATCAATGTGCCCATGATTTCTAGAGCCACCTCTTTAAGTACCCTGGGATGCAGACCATCAGGCCCTGGGAATTTATCAGCCTTCTGTCTCATCAGTCTACCCAACACAATTTCCTGCCTAATGTGAATTTCCTTCAGTTCCTCTGTCAACCTAGGTCCACTAGTACATTTGGGAGATTGTTTGTGTCTTCCTTAGTGAAGACAGAACCAAAGTACCTGTTTAACTCATCTGCCATGTCCTTGTTCCCCATAATAAATTCACCTGTTTCCATCTTCAAAGGACCCATATTTGTCTCAAATAAGTTTTTCCTCTTCACATACCTAGAGAAGCGTTTAATATCCTCCCTAAAATATTCTTGGCTAGCTTACCTTTATACCTCATCTTTTCTCCTCATATTGCCTTTTCAGTTATTTTCTGTTGCTCTTTAAAAGTTTCCCAATCCTCTGGCTTCCTGCTTATCTTTGCTATGTTATACGTCTTCTCATTTGTTTTTATACTGTCCTTGACTTCCCTTGTCAGCCACTGTCACCTCTTACTCCCCTTAGAATCTTTCTTCCTCTTTGGAATGAACTGTTCATGCACCTTTTGTATTATTCCCAGAAATACCTGCCATTGTTGTTCCACTGTCATACCTGCTAGGGTCACTTTCCAATCAACTTTGGCCAGCTCATCCCTCATGCCTCCATAGTCCCCTTTGCTCAACTGTAATACTGACACTTCCGATTTACCCTTCTCCCTCTCAAATTGTAGTTTAAAACTTATCAGATTATGATCACTACCCCCTAATGGCTCCTTTACCTTTCGTATCAAATCTGGTTCATTACACAACATTCAATCGAGAATTTCCTTCTTCCTTGTAGGCTCCAGTACGAGATGCTCTATGAATCCATCTCGGAGACACTCCACAAACTCCCTTTTTGGGGTAGAGAACCAACCGGATTTTTCCAGTCTACATTCATGTTGAAATCTCCCATAACTACTGTAGCATTACTTTTGCTACATGCCAACTTTAACTCATGATTCAACTTGCACCCTATATCCAGGCTAATGTTTAGGGGCCTGTAAATAACTCTAATTAGGGTTTTTTTACCCTTTAATTTCCTCAGTTCTATCCATACAGACTCTACATCTCCTGATTCTATGTCACCCCTCGCAAGAGACTGAATTTCATTCCTTACCAACTACCCCACGCCCTGTGCCCACCTGTCTGTCTTTTTGATTGAATGTATACGCCTGAATATTCAGTTCCCAGCCCTGGTTCTCTTGCAGCCATGTCTTTATAATTCCCACAACATCATACTTGCCAATTTCTAACTGAGCCTCAAGCTCATCCACTTTATTTCTTATACTTCACGCAGTCATATACAACACTTTATCTTTCCAACTTTAAAATTGTATCATTTAGTTTATTTGGCTTTCCTCATTCTTTTGACCAAAATTTATCAATCATACTTCAATGGATAAATTACATTGCCCATTTTTTTTCCCCCTATCCAACGCTCAATTTTTTTCAAGAACATTTTCATTGGCCTATACATTGCAAAAATATATTTAATACAATAGACCCAGCATGGGAAAAATGGACTAACAGACCTTTTGTGCAATAAGATATCTGATTATTTACCTCAATTAATCATAAGGTGTACAGATAAATCATAGCCATATTTTAAAACTTAAAGTTTGAAATTAAATATCTGGACCAGAAATGATGTTATTTTGTAAGATTAAAACCATTTCCATTAAGCATGTACACAATGCAGAGCCCTAACAACGTCCTACATTAACAGAGATATAATTGTTTTAATACCATTCATTCATCATGCCCATTGCTGTTTGGTCACCATTCATAGCTCCCACTTTGACATTCTCAAAATCATGTTGATCTCTTTTTGTGTATTTTAGAGATCCTTCCACATTACTGTTAAAATGGGAGTGCTGGGAATTTGTGACCACGTTGGAAGGTCACAAGGCTCTGATAATATACACCTGAAATCCTCTTATCAGGGCTCTCGCTTAACTTTTTTTCCCTGTTGCCAGCCGGGCAACCTTGACAGCTTTTTAGGTTGCCAAATGACAATTTAGGTGGTCATTTAAGACAGTTTGCATGACGCATGCGATAATGTGCTTGGACGAAGTGCGTAGTTACCAGTCGGAATTATGCTCAATGAAGCATTCACATATTATGTTCAAGAAGGAACTGCAGATGCTGGAAAATCGAAGGTAGACAAAAGTGCTGGAGAAACTCAGCGGGTGCAGCAGCTATGGAGCGAAGGAAATAGGCAACGTTTCAGGCTGAAACCCATCAGTCTGAAGAATGGTTTCAGTCTGAAACGTTGCCTATTTCCTTCGCTCCATAGATGCTGCCGCATCCGCTGAGTTTCTCCAGCACTTTTGTCTACATTCACATATTATTTCTGCTTCAAATAACTCACAAACTAATCATATTCACCAATCAAGACATGATATATACCACAATGACATGCAGCAAAATTATAATACAATATCTCAACTCTTTTTACACATTGCAATTAATGACATTTCTATTAGTTCTTTCCACTTCCAAACAAAAATGTGGTTCGATTATTCAGCATATGATCAACCTGTGTTAATAAATCCTGGACTATGGTAACATATATGCTTAACCATGCACACTACAGATTGATGCAAGCATGTTTTCTGTGAAGGACCGAAAATTACCATGACATGGCCATAGCATGGGTCGTTTTTGCAATTGGCACAAAAACACTCTCGCTTCCCACATAATTTATCCATAACAAAATATACAGGTTGCAAGGAAATTTCTATAGGCATTTTACGATAATAGCTGTTAAAACTGACTATACCCATCTGACTGGTTAAACATTACACTACCTGACACGAGATGGCCAAAGGACATAATTACAGCAAATGTGTAATATGTTTAAAGGTGTCAAAAGAAATAATAACATTGGGAATTAAAACACATTTGATTGCATTCCGTTATCAAACATAGTCAATGTTCACTCTGAAGACCATGAAGCACAATAGGGTCAGGGGGTGTGTGAATCAGTGCGGGGTGGATAGATGGCGGGGGGTTGAGAAGGCAATCGGTGCAGAATGGATGGATTGAGGCAGGTGAATTAGTCCCTGTTGGTTGGAGTATGTAAAATTGTGAGGGGAGAGCACGGGGGATGTCAGTGGTGTTGAATGGGGGGATCAGTACGGGATGGATGGGGGGGGGATCAGTACAGGATGAATGGGTGGTTCAGTACAAGATGAATGGGAAATTCAGGGGTGAGGCAGGAGAAATGCTGGAGAAATGCTGGAGAAATTCAGCGGGTGAGGCAGCATCTATGGAGCTAAGGAAATAGGCAATGTTTCGGGTTGAGACCCTTCAAAAAGACTGTTCCCCCCATTCTTCTTGAATGGGGGGATCAGTACAGGATGGATGGGGGGATCAGTACAGGATGAATGGCTGGATCAGTAAAGGATGAATGGGTGGGGGGGGGGGGGGGTCAGGACCGTGTGGATCGGAGGGTCTGTGCAGGATGAATGGGAGATCACTACAGGATAAATGAGGGGATCAGTATAGGATGAATGGGAGATCAGTACGGGATGAATGAGGGGATCAGTGCAGGATGCATGAGGGGATCAGTACAGGATGAATAGTGATTAGTAAACGATGAATGGGGTTTCCACTACAGGATGGATGGGGGATTGGTGCAGGGTAAATGGAGGGTGGGTCAGTATGGGATGAATGGGTGGATCAGTGCAGTGTAAATGGGGGAGAAGTGCAGGATGGATGGGAAGGGGGGTCAGTACAGGACGAATTGGGGGACCAGTGTAGGATGGGGGGGTGGGGGGGTGGCAGGAGAATCAATGCGAGGTGGGTAGGGTGATGAATAGATTGTGGGGGGGGGGGGGGTAGATTGGCAGGGGGCACAGGGGATGTCAGTGACAACTGAATAGAAGAGGGAATGGGGATAGTGCGGGATGGAGAGGAGGGGTCCCAGGATAAGAGGGGCGGAGAGAGGGCGTACGAGAGAGAGAGGGGGGGGGGGGTTGGAGGGGCAGAGGAGGTGGGGAGGAAGGAAGGTCAGCGCTCCTCAGACAACATCACCCTGCTGCCTTGGCCGTCCCTATCCAACGCCAAAGTGCCGCCGCCAAAGGGGGAGGCGGTTGGGATCTCCTCGCCACGGTTCAGCTCAAAGATCCTATAGCTATAGGATCTTTGGTGCAGCTGCTTCAGCGGCAACAGTGGCCACCGCCTCCTCCTCCCGCACCCCGCCCAGCGGAAGGAGACATCCCTCTCCCTCTCCCTCCCTCCCTCCTCCCAGCCTCGGCGTGCGAGAGGGGTTGTTTAGAAAGCGCCGTTAGCAGGTTTGCAGGCAGCGGCCGTTATCAGGGCGATAGCGGCCACTGCGTGCAAATCAAAGATACTGTTGCAAATCCACCAACGATGCTTTCAAACGAACCCCGAGGCCGGGAGGAGGGAGGGAGGGAGGGAGAGGGAGACCTCCTTCCGCCGGGCAAGGGTGCTGGATGAGGAGGAGGTGGAGCC
Source organism: Okamejei kenojei (assembly GCA_035221665.1). Taxonomy (NCBI): domain Eukaryota; kingdom Metazoa; phylum Chordata; class Chondrichthyes; order Rajiformes; family Rajidae; genus Okamejei; species Okamejei kenojei. Next base: position 95,814,674 of record CM069131.1, read on the forward strand.
GCTGTCGCGGCCGCTGTTGCCGCTGTGTGGGGCCCGTCATTCGCTCTGACCCTTCGTCACCCCGCTCCTAGTATCTTTTCGCTGTTGCTGCCGCTGACACGAAACATCACATTCCTATTCGCCAGAGATGCTGCCTGACTTGCTGAGTTACTCCAGTTTTTTGTGTCTTTCGGTATAAACCAGTATTTGCGTGCCAAGCCGGGCAAAATGACTCGGCGTTTAGGTTGCCCGGCGGCAGTTTGAGTGGTCATTGGCACCCGGGCAACCGCTAATTTCGAGCCCTGCTTATGCCCTTTCCATGGAAAATAATAATTGCAGACTACGTACCTTTCAGTAAAGAGAGCTTAAATATGGCAGACAACTCTGGGTGAATTCAATAATCAATTATTTCAAATAATTTCACAGTTTCCGATAGCCGAACTAAAAGGAGGAACTTTCTCTTGAGAGGATTTAGGAGGTACCTTGCAAGGGTCATCATTTGGGTCTTAAGATTTGGAAGATTACTATGATCACTTAATTTCATCTGTATGTCACTATCTTATGTATGTGTTATCTTTTGTCTTTTGCTTTTTCTTGTTTATTTTGCTTCTTTTTTGCTGTTGCTTGCCAAGATGTGCAGAAAGTGAGAAATCATTGCAGTATTGCAGTAATGACCTTTACCAGGTGACAATTCTTAATGTTAGCACTCAGTTAGAATTGTAACTATTCCTGCTTTTCACTTCGAGTCACAGAGTGATACAGTGTGGAAACAGGCCCTTCGGCCCAACTTTCCCACACCAGTCAACATGTCCCACATGCCTGCATTTGGTTCATATCCCTTTACACCTGTCCTATCCATGTACCTGTCTAATTGTTTCTGAAATGTTGCAATAGTCCCTGCACAACTATCTCCTCTGGAAGCTCATTCCATACCAATCACCATTTGTGAAAAAGCTACCACTCAGATTCTTATTAAATCTTTTCCCCTTTATCGTAATCCTGTCATCTGGTCCTTGATTCCTCGTTCTGGGCAAAATTTAGGATTAACTTCATGCAATGATCATGTTTTTGATAATTGATGATATTATTTAGAAATTAGTAGAGATTTGTTGTTATGATTGTACGTTTCAGACAGTTTCAAAAAATCTTCTTTGCAGGATGGTACATCTGAATCTGATCTCATTTTGAAAAAGAGCATCCTGATAATATAACTTTTTTTTAAGTTTACTCATCTCGCCCAAAAGATACCAAAATACCCCTGCAATTTCTATTGTCATTCTAGAGCCACAGATTATGACAAATCATGTAAAGTTGAAGGATGCAACTGGCAGTTGTTGCTACTCTCTTGTATATTATTTATTAAATGTTTGCAATTCCAGTGTTAAAACCTAGACAATTCTACTGCATCACTTGAAAGCCTACATTTGTTGAAGCATGAAGTAAGTCTTTTGTTTTGGAATGTGAAATCCTTTCTCTGAAGTCTTGATAATTTTATTGTTAAATTGATGTGTCATTCTGGCAGGGTATAATAGAAGCTACTTTTACAAATGTTGATGCTTGGAAGTAGAAAGGCACAGTTGGAACTGGATGGGTAGAAAGGAAATGCAGATGCTGGTTATACACCAAAGATAGACACAAAATGCGAGAGTAACTCAGGAGGACAGGCAGCATCTCTGGAGAGAAGAAATGAGTGACATTTTGGGTCTAAACCCTTCTTCAGACTGAGGGTCAGGGGGGAACAATTTCTATTTCCACTTCAGGCAGTAATTATGCTTTTGATAATTGATGAATGACATAATGTAGAAGTATTGACACAAAATGCTGGAGTAACTCAGCGGGACAGGCAGCATCTCTGGAGAGAAGATATGGGGTGACATTTTGGGTTCTTCCAGTAATGTAGACATGTTGTTGCTCAGAGTGAACATTTCAGGCATACAGTCTTTCTTGCAGTTCAGTACATCTGAAGGTTTTATGAGCATTAACCTCAGCATTCTACTCACATACTGTATGCGATTGACTAGAATTGGAATTGGCTTGCAATGAAGACAGTAACAGCTACTTGTGACAATGCTATGTACTACAATCCCTTCAATTGAATATAAAATTGATCTTAAGGCTAAAGTTATACAAAGATCATTATACTTATTTTGGTGAAAGAATTAATAAAATCCAAATTTATTTTGAAATTAATTCAATGGTGCTGAATAAAAGCCTGAATAAAATATAAATGAACCATTATGTCATATCTGAAAGTCAATAAAATGTTGAATGTTCCACTAATGGTTCAAGCTTGTATGTCACATAATAATCTCAAATGAACGACAAAAAAGGTGGAACACAATTAAAACAAAAGTTCACAGGACAACAAGGAAGCCATCAAAGCACTGAATCAAAATATAACTTAGTTGAACTGAATACATGATCGTCAAAAGCAACAATTTACTCCATGAGGGATTTAGTATGTCATCAAAGTCTGAACTGTCTGGTAAGTTTGATATAGTGTTTCTTTTTTTTAAAATCTTGAGCAGTACAATTAGTTTGAATGCATTGTTCATAATGTCCACTTTATTCAGTTTGCTAAACTGAGTTTATAATGTAATTATTTCACATGAATAACATTTTCTGTCAATATTAATAATTTTCAATTGATTATTTAAATTAATCCATGCAACTATAGCATCTGCAGCTGTCCTCTTTTTCCACTGCAAGTTGGGGTTAAATCATTAATGAATGAAACTCTTTAATGTCTCCACAGATGAGTCACCTTCATCCAGAGGTGCTGCATTTGTCCATGAGGCTCTAAGCACAGAAGGATATTGAGACCACAGGCAATGGGAAACCAGTATCTGTCATCGATATTATACCACCCAGGTTCACTGTGCTGAAAATCGTTGGAGAGATCTTTCTTATTTTGCTCAATAGGGCCTTCAGAACTGCATCTTGATCCTCCACAGGACCATCACTGGATAACATCAGTTGTTATGCCAGGGTTTGCTGGAAGAGGCTATATATCTGTCATGTCTATGTGCAGCAGTTAAAATGCCTGACGTGCAATGACTTAAGTCACCGGCATATTTTTCATGCAATGGGTCTTTTCATAGGTGAACCAGTCAGTTTGCTCCATTAATTGATGCCAAAATAGCAACCTTTCCCAAAAATAACCCCAAGATATGACCTTACATAGTTGGACAGAATTTAGAGACCCCTCCACCAAGATTCTGCGGCAGATATCCAATTCTGTGTGTGTGTTGGAAGGAACTGCAGATGCTGGTTTACACTGCGGATAGACACAAAATGCAGGAGTAACTCAGCGGGACAGGCAGTATCTCTGATGAGAAGGAATGGTGACATTTTGGGTCAAGGACAATCAAGGAAAATGTAGAATGGTTCATTGTTAGGTGTGGGGAAGGTGACAACGAAGCATACAATCAGCAAAATGTAATCAGGAGGAAAGTGCAACTAGTCAGAGAACTAGGATGGAGGGGGGGCATTTTTCTTGATCAGCCTCCCCTTTGATCTGTGTTTTCAAACCTTGCCCTTCCATATCTCTATGTCTTCCTCTCCCCTGACTCTCAGTCTGAACAAGGGTCTCAACTCGAAATTTCACCCATTCCTTCTCTCCAATTCTCTGTAGCTGGGTTGGGCACAATCAGAGAATCATCCTTGTGAGATAGTTTGAATGCTAGATACTCTAGATGCTTGGCAGGTAGAATGTTGCACGTCTGCAAATATAAGAAAGTTGCATACATTTAATGCACAGATTATGTTAAATCGTTGTACAAATATAAATTATGTTTTTGAGTCATCATTTTTTTAATGAAACTTTTGCTTCAGTGGTAGAGTTAGTATAGAACAGCAGGTATTGCAAGGAACTTCCTTATTTTGTTACAGCATTTTCTATTTATTTACTGTCAGTATCTCAGGTTGCAATAAAGATAAATGGACTTATAAAGATGTACTGGTTTTTCTTGACAAATAGTAGCCTTTTTACTCAACGGTTTTCTAATTTTTGACATCAAGGCATTTATTTTACATATATGTATGTATGTGTGTGTGTGTATATTGTTTGTACACACACATATATTATATTCATATATCTAATATATATATTTTGTGTCATCCTTTTCCAAATGGAGCAAGTTTCCAGTCTCATTTTATATGTATGCCAGAGCCTCTGCATGTTGCTTGTTCATCCTTCTACAGTATATGTGTAACTGAAGATTTCAGCAATGTTCAGTCACTTGTGGGACTTCTATACCATGTATTCTCCAGTCATTAATATATCCATGTAGGAATGTTTTGACATCTTCCGGTTATAACTAATAAATGTTTTTCTCTGCATAACTTTTGCATGTGTCATTTCAATTATGTATTTTCAGTATATCAAAAAATGATGCAGCACACAATTCACTGCTCACAAATTAAGGCACATAACCTTTTCAAAATTTAGTATTAGCATACCACTCTTTCATTAAAAGGATGCTATATACAGTCATTAAAATTAACATGTTCAGTGACGTATTAAAAACTAAGAATCTGTTTCAGTGGTTCATAAGTGAAGTACTATGTAACTGATCCACATCCTTCATTAATATGTCATTAGGAGTTACCTCATCTGAGCCAGTTTAGTAGTTTAAATTAAAAAAAACTTCCATGCCTTCAAAACCAAAGCATGAAAGTGATCTGGGATCTCCTTCTTCTTATCGAGTCCACATCACAAGAATAGAAATTGTTCAGCCAGAGCTGAACACACTTCTCGACATCTGCATACAATGGCTTCTTGAGCTTATTGCACTTCTTGTGGAAAGATAGGTGGAAATAGGGCATGAACACTCTTTCCTTGACCCCTGGGATCTCCTTATTAATGTTCATTGACAGCCACTGGAAAAATGAACATGTAGATGAGAATCAATTGTCATGTCCTTAATGTGAAATCCTAACCTTGATGACTAACTGCTGTGAAAGGGCATTGGAGAATTCAGTATCTGCCAATAAAGATTGCTGCCTTTAGGAAAGGGAGAGTAAACATACTACAAAATGCGAGAGTAAAGAATTGAAATCTGCTAACTTTAATCTTCTGGTGTAGATGGGGTAAATCCCATGTGAAAAGGTTACATGTAACCTTGATTAAGTTTGTCAAGTAACAATTTAAAATGTGCAGCTTACACATCTGATTTGTGTTGTCCAATAACTGATTACATTTGTAAAATGATATTAGTACTGCCCTGAATATGTGAAGGCATGCATTTATCCAATAATAATAAATCAGCATAGAGAATAATATTTGTGATTTTGTACTCTGAACCTCCTATGGACAGAGACTGACTAACTTACTACTATTTAGAGGCTTCCTTCTCACTGTAGCCACATCGTGTACTCAACCACAAATTTACATGACATAATTTCTGAAATAGCTTGAAAAGATTTTAAATAAATGCGCTTAGTCAAAATGAAACTTTAAGTGTTGTTCTGCAACCTTATCGTCTATTCCTCTGCTTGATGATTAGTTCTACAAATTGACCAGAGTTTCTAATTATATAACAACATTTCAATTCAAAAAGCATTCTTTTTATATAGATTTCCCCTTGTTTAGTGTTGAAAAACATACGTTTGGTCTAAATCTAGTCAGCATTTTAGCCTGAACCTTTTAGAATTATGTTGTTGCCATTTGTCACCTATAAAAAAAAATAGGGGTGTAATATTTGTTAAGAAGCAAACAATAACAGCCACTTGTGAGTGCTTGGGATTTCATGGCTATTAATTTTGAACTTGTGACTGCAATGTTGTTTTACAAGCTTGGATGCTGTCAGGGCACTGATGAACTGTGACAGAAAAGCTCCCATAATACAAGAGACATTTATTACAGTGTGATATTTAAACACAGAATGGAAAAAGTATAGGAAGCAGGGTAATATGATGGAGCTAGATTAGCTTCTCATTTCTGGTTTCGGTGGCAGTGGTCATTCCACAAGGTACAAAAACAGATATGTTATGTGTCAGAAACTTTACCCCTTTGCTTTCAGCATAAGTAATGTGCTCTGTGAATGAATTTAATGCTTGATCAGCAATCACCCATATGCCTCAAACTTTATATTGGGATAGTAATTACTTTTACAATGCACTTTCATTTCCTTTTATCACAAACATATTATTATTCCTAATTTTAAGCCAACATCACCCAGAGGAACTGCATGTGGTGCAAATCAGATATCAAATTTAAATCCCAACTTGATTTTAATTCCCAAATCTTCAATGACTTGAACTAACAAAATGGGTAAAATGATTATCTGACTTAAAATCAACCCAGATCTCACTGTACGGGTTATGTTAGACTTAAACTGCTCTGCTTCATTGTTAACAATGATCTCGTGGCTTTGAAAGCTCACTGGTATATTCTGAATGAGTATGGACATGTAGGGAAAGTATGCTGCTCTCTATTGGAATTGTGCAGAATTGTATAAATGCAGCAGTACATTTTAGTTTTGGTACCTTTTGGGCATTGTTTGAGATGTGACCCAGTCACAAGTGATTGATTTTGTGCATTTACTCTGAATCATTTATATTCATCTGAATCATAAAATAAATGAGGCATTTGGCATGAAAGGGTCTTTAGGCAGTTAGTCACTTTCAGTTTATGGAACACAGCTAGGTACTGCGTTGATTATTATTTTCACTCTTATTCAGAAATGTTTGTGTTGATACTGTAATATGTTATAATTTAGAATGCTGCATATATATTTAATTTTGAAATTAAGCTACTGTCCAAGTACCATATTAAACGTAACAGATGTTATTACATTATTTGACCGAATACATTTTCACATTTGTTCACCCAAACCAACAAAACATGAATTACCTGACAACATAATTGGGAGAAAAGACAAATGACATTTCAGGTCAGGACTCTTCTTCAGACTGAATGTAGTGAGGGGGGCGGTGGGTGGGGGGGGGGGGGGGGGGGGGGGGGGGGGGGTGGGGGGGGGGGGGGGGGGGGGTAAGCTGGAAATGAAAGATGGGGAAAGACAAAGCTTGGCAAGGGAGCGGGATTTGAATGGCAGATGGCTAGAGATGAAATTAAGACAAACATATGTCTAATAAGGAGAGAAGAGGCGTGAAATGTACAGCTAGAGGGAGGGATATAGGTGGAAGGGTACAGGGGAGAGTGGGGGCAGGATATTGTGCAAAATGGGTGATCACCGGAGTGGGAGGGGGCACTGGAAAGGCAGAGCGATTACAGGGTATGATTCAATGTTGATACAACTTGGGTGTAAGCTATCCTAGCGGAATATGAGATACTGTTCCTCCGGTTTTTGTGTGGCCTCACTCTGGCATGGATGAAAAGGTTGGTCTGGGAATGGGAAGAGGAATTAAAATAGTTAGCAACTAGGAGATTCAGCAAGCCTTGGCGGACAGAGTGCAAGTGTTTGGCGAAACAGTTGCCTAGTCTACACCGATGTAAAGGAGGTGCTTCGGAGCAATGAATGCAGTAGAAGAGGTTTGAAGAGGTACATGTGAACCTCTGTCTCATCTAGAAGAGGTGCTAGGGTCCCATGATGGAAATGAGAGAGGAGGTGTAAGGTAAGGTGTGTTGCAGAGAAGAGTACTTAGGGAGGGATTGAGTTGGGTGGGAAATGATGAGCGAGTCAAGGAGTTGCATATGGTGTGGTCTCTGTGAAAAGTGGAAAGAAGTGGGGATGGGAAAATATGGCTGGTGGTAAGGTCACGTTGATGGTGACAGAAATGGCGGAGAATGATGGATGCAGAGGTTGGTAAGGGGGGTGCCTGGAGAACTATCCTGGTGTACATCCTATTTTCCATCTTTCTCCCCCCTACGATCAGTCTGAAGAACGGTCTCTATCCATTCCCTGACCTGCTGAATTAGACATTAGACTAAAGGTGCAGGAGTAGACCATTCGGCCCTTTGAGCCAGCACCACCATTCACTGTGATCATAGCTGATCATCCACAATCAGTACCCCGTTCCTGCCTTCTCCCCATATGCCTTGACTCCACTATCTTTAAGAGCTCTCTCTAACTCTCTCTTGAAAGCATCCAGAGAATTGGCATCCACTGCCTTCTGGGGTAGAGAATTCCACAGATTCACAACTCTCTGGGTAAAAAAGGTTTTCTTTGTCTATGTTTCTAATGGCCAATCCCATCGTGAACATGTTTCCTGCCTCTAACGTGTCCAATCCCATAATAATCTTATATGGTTCAAAAAAATCCCCTCTCATCCTTCTAAATTCCAATGTTTACAAGCCTGTTGCTCCATTCTTTCAAAATAATTTCTCCAACACTTTGTATTTTGCTCAGGTTTTCAGCGTTAGTTGATCCTTGTGTCTCCATAAATGATCTGACCATTCTTTATGTGATTGTGTTGTGTACAAAACCCCAGTTATTGCATTTCCAGGTAAACCACCAGTTTAAAGGTACTTTGAGACGTATTGAGGATACCGTTGAACCCTGGAATTTTATTTGTAATAAGTTTGAAAGTATTAAAATTAAGCTTACATTAAATGGCAATGGTGAAAGTGAAATTTTCCACTAACTTATCCTTGGTCGATGCTTCTATTTAGAACCTTTGGCAACTCCCATAAGACACAGGAACGGGCCTCTCAGCTCACAATGTCTGTTCTGAATATAATGAATATAAAGTTCAACTGTCTCTGCATATGATCTATATCTCTCCATTGCCCACATGTATATGTTTCTATCTTAAATGGCACTATTGTACTTGCTTCCACTGCCAACCCTGGCACTGGGTTCCGGGCACCCACCCGCCTCAGTATATATTAAAAAAATCGTGCCCCACACATCTTCTTTACAACTTCCTCCTCTGAACTTAAAGCAATGCCCTTCAGTCTTTGACAATCACATTTCTGCCTTGCAGACAGAAGTCAGAGATGAGCTGGAGGCTAAATGCTGGTGCGCTGGCCAATGTTTCTGCTGCCAGGCTTGCCACCAAGTTCAGCAGTGAAATATAAATATATTGAACTGAGGGGCTAGATGCACTTTGTATCTGGCCCCTGACCTTCACACCAGTCATTGCTGGCATATGCTGGGCAAATTTATTTATCATTGACCTTGATTGAGAAGTTAAGTGCAAGTACATGTATTGCTTACTTTGCTTTATTTTACTTTACCATTGTGATTTTTACTTCAGCCATTTTTAATTTTCTATCTGTGTCGCCCTAAATAACATAGTGTTAATACATTCCCATCCCTGAGTGTACTACTATTATATAATGATATAACTCTATACTTTGCCTCACCCTTAACATTTCATGGATCACTTTTTCTATGAAGTTTTATTTCTGCATAAGCATCAAGAGGATCATTTACTTTGTCGCTGTGGATGAACAACCTATTGTATCACAAAGTACTTTACAGGAATTTTGTTAGAAATAGTAATCAATATAAATTATTAATTTTACTTTGATAGAAGTCTTTTGATATGTTACCAAATGAATAAATATGCAGGTGGTTCACCCTACCATGTGACATTTCCATATTCTAAAATTGGATGTTCACAGTCTCTAAAGCCTTCACCCCTTAACTTAGGGGAGTGAAAATGTTACAGGGTGGCTTATGTAATTCTGCAATACGTGCCAACATGTGGTATTTTCCAATATTCCTGTGTAGTGTAGATGAAGAGGCTTGGCAATCGCTTCGCCCAACACCCCCGCTCAGTTCGCACTAACCAACCTGATCTCCCGGTGGCTCAGCACTTCAACAGCCCATCCCATTCCAAATCTGACCTTTCTGCCCTGGGCCTCCTCCATGGCCAGAGTGAGGCCCAGCGCAAATTGGAGGAGCAGCACCTCATATTTCGCTTAGGTTGTTTACACCCCAGTGGTATGAACATTGACTGCTCTAATTTCTGATAATCCTTGCTTTCTCCATCCTTCCCCTCCCCCTTCCAGCTCTCCCACAAGCCTACTGTCTCCGTCTCTTCCGTTCTTTTTCCCGCCCCCCCTCAGCATCAGATTGAAGAAGGGTCTCGACCCGAAACGCCACCTATTCCTTCTCTACAATAGATGCTGCCTCACCCACTGAGATCCTCCAGCATTTTGTTACCTTCGATTTTTCCAGCATCTGCAGTTCTTTCTTAAACAAGATGAAACCTTAGATTTGTTTCTCACTCCACAAATGCTGTCAGGCCCATTGAGTCCATATTTGTTGTCTTATTTTAATGTCATCTCTACAGATTTCAAACTTGTTGATTACTCATGCAGGGAAACAGGTGATGCAAATAATATTTTTTAAAACAGAATCAAAAAGTAAAGAAATGACTGGATGATGAGTACTGTGTGTTGAAGATTATTGTTTGAATTTAAATGTGATTTTTTTGATAACTGCAATTCTAGTTTGATTTATTATACTCCTGCGCCCTTGTCAGTTACCTCACCCACTGCTACTTAACACAAACGTCATCCCGGAGGTTGTTAGAGGTAGTTTTTTTTTTTCATTCATCATGGTTTTGGTGATTTGCTAATTACAGTTTGCATGTAAAGTGGGATGCCAAAGCTGACAGATATTGGGTGTCAAAGATCATATAAGAACTGTCGTGTTCGATAGGGAATTACGTATTCACTGCAGACATGTATTTAAGTAGTCAGTAAGCAGTGTAAAGTTCTGAGAGGCTTTGCTTCACTCGTGAAATATTTGTATGTGATATATTGGAATTTTGCAGCAATGATTTAAAAACCATCATTTTTGAAACAGTTAATTTGGCACTCCTTTCTCTTCCTATTTAATAATTGTGAAATAACTCAATTGATTTATTTTGTAACAGTTCAGCAGAATGAAGTGAATATTAGTTGGTGTCAGCTGGTGCAATTAAGGCAGGACATTGAAAAATAATCATTTGCAGTGTAAATATTCATATAATTAGTATATTTAATTAAAATAATATATTATACATGCATATATTTTCACTGATAATCACTGTATTCAATTACAAAAATGTTTATGAACTGATATATATTAGCAAACACAATTAAAAGACTGATCTTTTTATGCATCATTGTTAAGAAAGAACAGCAGATGCTGGAAAGATTGAAGGTGGACAAAAAGCTGGAGAAACTCAGCAGGTGAGGCAGCATCCATGGAACGAAGGAATAGGTGCTGTTTCGGGTCGAGACTCTTCTTCAGACTGATGTGGGGGTGGGGGTACGGGAAGAAGAATGGAAGAGGCGGAGACAGTAGGCTGTGGGAGACCTGTGAAGGGGTGGGGAAGGAGGGAGAAAGCAAGGACTACATGAAATTGGAGAAGTCAACACTCATACCACTGGGGTGTAAACTACCCAAGCAAAATATGAGGTGCTGCTCCTCTAATTTGCAGCGGGACTCACTCTGGCCATGGAGGAGGCCCAGGACAGAAAGGTCGGATTCAGAATGAGAAGGGGAGTTGAAGTGCTGAGCCACCAAGAGATCAGGTTGGTTATTGCGAACTGAGCAGAGGTGTTGGGCGAACCAATCGCCAAGCCTGCGCTTGGTCTCACCGATGTAGAGCAGTTGACACCTAGAACAGCGGATGCAATAGATGAGGTTGTAGGAGGTGCAGGCGAACCTCTGGCTCACCTGGAAAGACGCTTTACCTCCCCCCTCGACTCCATCCAAGGAGTCGAGGGGGGAGATAAAGCGACAAGTGCAGCATTTCCTGCGGTTGTAAGGGAAAGTACCAGGGGAGGGAGTGGTTTGAGTGGGAAGGGACAAATTAACCATGGAGTTATGGAGGGAGCTGTCTCTGCGGAGAGCAAAAAGGGGAGGAGATGGGAAGATGTGACCAGTGGTGGGATCCCGTTGGAGGTGGCAAAAATGTCAGAGGATTATCTGTTGTATGTGACGGCTGGTATGGTGGAACATGAGCACAAGAGGGACTGTCCTTTTTACGAGTGTTGGGATGTGGAGCGGATCTATGGAATATAGAGGAGACCCTGGTGAGAGCCTCATCTGTAGTCGAAGAGGGTAATCCCCATTCCCTAAAGAATGAGGACATCTCCGATGCCCTGGTTTGGAACACCTCGTCCTGGGTGCAGATGCGGCGTAGACGGTGGAATTGGGAGTAGGGGATAGAGTCCTTACAGGAAGCAGGGTGGGAAGAAGTGTAGTTCAGATAGCCGGTGGGTTTGTAGTAGATTTGGTCAATAGTCTGTTACCTGCGATGGAGATAGTGATGTCTAGAAACGATAGGGAGTTGTTCGAAATGGTCCTAGTGAATTTGAGTGTCGGATGGAAGTTAGTGGTGAAATGGATGAAGTCAATGACTTCTGCATGTGTGCAGGAGGTGGCACCAATACAGTCATCAATGTAGCAGTGGTAGAGTTCAGGGATAGGGCTACAGTATGCCTCATTGCATCTTTTATACATCATTGATTCTACTAGTTTATGTAGAAATAATAATATACTTGGACCTTAAATATTCCATTTTGCAGTGTTGACATTTTAAAAACTGAGTCCTAAGAATTAGATGGCAGAGTACAAGCAGACAAACGCATGACATGTTTCTCTAAAAATCTTTTCTCTGTTATTTTAGCGGCGGTGCTAATTATTTTGTTTTAAACAGGTTAACGCTGCTAATAATATGGCAGAGTGACAGGAATTCCTGACAAATTAGTTGAGTAGAATTAAATGGTATAATTTAAAGGTCTTACAATTGGCTTGTGAGTTTCTTCCCCGCAGTACAAAAATATTTGTCAATTTAATACAGAAATCTAATCCTTTTTAAAAAAAAAAAGATTAATTAGATGTTTGTGTAGTATTCTTAAATACTAGCAAAATATATGACGAGAAGAGTAAAATTAGTTCTAATCAAATTTGTAAATACTTGGTTTAGAGCAGCATTGTATGTGTTCCCTGCTTAAAAGCATCTACAATGGTGCGGAATTACGTAATTGGAACTCTGGGCACTCTCTGGGTATCTTAACTACACAATTTTCATCTAAACAGCTGGCCTAACCCGAGAAGGCATCAAGCCTAGGTTACTAAAGGGCCTGTCCCACTTGGTGATTTTTTCAGTGACTGTCGGCATAATTGACTGACGTATCAGGTCACCAAAAAGTTGCGGTGTGATCCGGCATGACGCGGCGTGACGACGTATTGATATGCGGTGTTTCCTCAAGTTTCGCAACATTTTTTTTGTCGCCGCTGGATTTTGAAATATTCAAAATCTTTCGGCAACCCTGATATGTTAGTCAATGACGCCGGCAGGCGCCGAAAAAATTACCAAGTGGGACAGGCCCTTAAGAAAGAGAGCTTGCGGGGAATATAAAAACTGACTCTAAAAGCTCCTTCAGATATGTAAAAAGGAAAAGAGTAGCGAAGACAAATGTAGGTCCATTACAATCAGAGAGAGATTTATAATGGAAAACAAAGAAATGCAGAACAATTAAACGAGTACCTTGGTTCTGTTTTCACTAAGGAAGACACGAATAATCTCCCAGAAATACTAGGGGACCGTGGATCTAGTGGGAGGGAGGAACTGCAGGGAATCTAACAGTGAGGAAATGGTGTTAGGTAAACTGTTGGGACTGAAGGCAGAGAAATCACCAGGGCCTGATGGTCCCAGAGTACTCAAGGAGGTGGCCCTAGAAATCGTGGATGCATTGGTGATCATGTTCTCTCGACACTGGATCCGTTCCTGTGGACTGGAGAGTAGCCAATGTAACCCCACTTTTTAAGAAAGGAGGGAGAGAGAAAATGGGGAATTATAGACCAGTCAGCCTTTCATCGGTAGTGGGGAAGATGCTTGGGTCGATTGTATTACGATGTTATAGCAGCACATTTGGAAAGTAGTGACAGGATCAATCAAAGTCAGCATGGATTTATGAAGGTGAAATCATGCTTGACGAATCTTCTGCAATTTTTTGAGGCTGTAACAAGTAAAAAGGATAAGGGAGAGCCAGTGGATGTGGTGTATCTGAACTTTCAAAAAGTCTTTGACAAGGTCCCACACAAGAGATTACTGTGCAAAATTAGAGCACATGGCATTGGGGGTAGGGTATTGACATGGATAGAGAACTGGTTGGTAGACAGGAAACAAAGATAGGAATTAACAGGTCCTTTTCGGAATGACAGGCAGTGACTAGTGGGTGCCGCAAGGCTCAGTGCTGGGACCCCAGTTATTTACAATATATATTAATGATTTAGACGAGGTAATTAAATGTGACATCTCCAAGTTTGCAGATGACACAAAACTGGGTGGCAGTGTGAGCTGCGACGAGGACGCTATGAGGCTGCAGGGTGACGGATAGGTTGGGTGAGTGGGAAAATGCATGTCAGATGCAGTATAATGTGGACAAATGTGAGGTTATCCACTTTGGTGGCAAGAACAGGAAGGCAGATTATTATCTAAATGGTGTGAAGTTGGGAAAATGAGAGGCGCAACGAGACCTGGGTGTGTTTATACATCAGTCACTGAAAGTAAGCATGCAGGTACAGCAGGCAGTGAAGAGAGCTAATGGAATGTTGACCTTCATTGTGAGAGGATTTGAGTTTAGGAGCAAGAAAGTCCTACTGCAGTTGTACAGGGCTCTGGTGAGACCGCACCTGGAGTATTGTGTGCAATTTTGTCTCCTAATTTGAGGAAGGACATTATTGCCATTGAGGGAATGCAGCATTGGTTCACGAGGTTAATTCCCAGGATGCCGGGATTAAAATATGATGACAGAATGGGTCGACTGGGCTTATATTCGCTGGAATTTAGAAGGATGAGAGAGGATCTTATAGAAACATATAAAATTCTTATAGGATTGGATAGGCTAGATGCAGGAACCATGTTCCCGATGTTGGGGGAGTCCAGTACCAGGGATCACATTTTAAGAATATGGGGTAGGCCATTTAGGTCTGAGAGGAGGAAAATAGTTTTCACCCAGAGAGTTGTGAATCTGTGGAATTCTCTGCCACAGTGGAGGCCAATTCACTGGATGTTTTCAAGAGAGAGTTAGAATTAGCTCTTTGGGTTTCAAGGAATCGAGGGATATGGGGAGAAAGGAGGAATGGGATACTGATTTTAGATGATCAACCATGATCATATTCAATGACGGCGCTGGCTCGAAGGGCTGAATGGCCTACTCCTGCACCTATTTTTCTATGTTTCTACTATTACCCTTTACCATGGTTCATTAGCATATATTCCAAAATTAGATTAACAGTGTGCTAGACAGGCTGCTGAAAATGAGATTAACAGTGTGCGAGACAGGCTGCTGAAAATTCAAAATCCATTCATCAAACCGCAGGGAGCATTCCAGCTAAAGAGATAATGTAAGTAGAGCACTGAAATATCATTTCAACATTTCTATTGTAAATAATAATATGAAATTAATGCCAGTTATAGTCCCTAATTTAAAGCACATTGTATCTGCAATGATGCATATGTTTTTGTCATTTAAGGATTGAACCAGGAAAGTTCATGACAGCAGATGTGGAAAATCTTACAAGTGTCAAATGATCTTAGAATGCCATGTGTTTTAACGAGGGTATACCATTTATGATTATAATTAACTTCACTCAGAATCATTTTTTAATACATAAAGTTACCATTCAATTATGCTAAATGTTGCTGGTGTTAGCAGAACTGAAGTTATAATTACAGTGAATAGTTTACATGTTCAGAATGATAGATGCTTGTTGATAGTCATGGTCATGCTTTATTGCATTTCTGAAACCAAGCTGTGTTTGCTCAGAATGTGGCCAATTACATTCAATTTACTTTAAAATAATATTACTGTGTTCAGCACAGCAATGGTTACTCTTAATTTAATGAAAATGAACAGCCAGTTGATTTTTCTGCCGAAGGACAATTGGGACATATCTTGGCAGAGGCTGATTTTTAATGAAACCTGATGACAGAAGAAAGTGAGAGGTTGTGCTATCGGTTGGTTTTGCTTTGTGTCTTTGCTTGTTACTGATAAGCAGATTTTGATGTAGACTTTGACAAAATCAATTGATCGCCTTAATCAATTGTCGTTGGTACAATGGAATAGATTTCCACTGGGTTTCTTGAATTCTGTCCTATTGCATATCATCTGAAGTTGTGATGGTGATGGAAGAGAAAGTCCAAAGAAATTCACTCATTATTTTCTTCAAAGGCTTGCAAAGCTTGTTTTCTCTTATTTAAACTAGAAAATTGGATAGAAATTAAGCCACAATGATTATCGCATTTGAGTCTGCTATAAATTATTGTAAATCAGTAGGTGTCCATCTATTTTGTGACATCATGGATAATAGACCTTGCAACTCATGCAAAATTGAATGGAATTTAAGTGACAATGTATAATAGGTAATTTTCCTCACCAAGCAGTCAAATTTGAAAGATGTTTGACTCACATTGTTACCACTGTGGGTCATGCAATCATGTGATTAGATTTGGCTGCTGCAACCATACTCGTATAAGACACAGATTCTGATTACAGGAATGACACACAGTATTTTAGAATAGTTTGTAGCATTAACTCAATGTGAAAAGCTATAGTACAATTTCAACTTTTTGCTGATAGCTGATTTACATTGTTGACACTTAACAATCATGAAGTGCAGGTTGTTATGTAGTGGTTTGAAGTTTTAAATTATAGTACAAGAAATGTGCTGAGAAAATCATTCATTGTAAGTAGTACTGAGCAAGATTGGTGCACTGCACACTGCCTGTAAAATGCATTCCATTAAAGTCAATGGAATTAATTTTGGAGGCAACATAGAATATGCCAGAATGACAATGTAGTACATTTTGCAATATTGATGGCATGAATTTATGGGTAACAATTTTTGTACTAAACAGAGGAATGCATAATTCACCACACCCTGTATTGCATTAACCCTTTAACTCCATTCGTTATTATTAGGTAGGGATCACACACTGTAGCATGTTTCCGTGTACAATCATCTGTGGCTTCCCAATCTTAGCATTGGGTTGTGAGAGGTTGACTTGGGTTGGATGTTGGATTAGGTTAATCACTGTTATTTCTATTTTGATCTTGCAGACTGTCTGCTCTTTCACCAATTGAAACCAAGGAACTCTATATAAAGCTGAGTTTGTGTATATTAGAGCATACTAGAGATTAAAATAATTACTTTATGACATAGAGAATCATAGAGTGATACAGTGTGGAAACAGGACCTTCGGCCCAACTTTCTCACAATGGCCAAAATGTCCCAGCTAAATTAGTCACACCTGCCTGCGTTTGGTTCATATTCCTCCAAACTTACCCTAGCCATGTACCCGTCTAAATGTTGGGATAGTCCCTGCCTCAACTACCTCCTCAGACAGCTTGTACCATATACCCACCACCCTTTGTGTGAAAAAATTACCCCTCAGATTCCTATTAAATCTTTTCCCCTTCAACTTGAACCAATGTCCTCTGGTCCTCGATTCCCCCACTCTGGACAAGAGAATCTGCGCATCTACCCAATTTATTCCTCCCCTTTATTTATTCTTGAATGCATCAATTCCACCCTCTCTTTGCTCCCCCTCACCTAATTTTCCTGACCTCACCTACACAGGTATCAATTTGCAACGGCTGTTAATCCACAAACTAGTAATGTATTTAACATGTGAGGAAAACAGAGCACCTGGGAGAAACTTGTACATTCACAGAGCAAGCTCCACACAGGCTGAACCTAAGGGTGGAATTAAACTGGGTCTCTTTGAGACAACAGTAGTAGTGCTAAATATTGTGCCATTATACTGCCAATGTCCTTGCACTAGCTTAATTTGTGTATGCTTGAACTAATCAATGTTTCAGGTCAATGACTGCATCAGAACTTGGGAAAAAACCATCAGTTTGAAACATCGATCTGACCAGCGAATGGAATATCTTTAAACAATACAATTAATACAATTAAAATTATCTGCAGAATCTTTTTTTATACTATAAATACAATCTGCAGAAAATGATGATCCAATACTTGTTATAATTATCTTTAATTTGCATTGCCAATGAGATTAATCTGTAAATGTTAGATAAATACATTCTGACGATAGTAAGACTAACTTTGATTCCCACACAGATTTTAAGTCGGCATCATATAATTTATCCTTCATGACTCCCAATGAACAGCATTTTTGTCTTGTTGAACAACCTGTTATTCTAGTTGTTCAGTAGTTACTAGAATAACTTCATTTAACTGCAGTTTTTACTTTGAAATATTTTAACCTGATTATTTGAAATAATTCAGCTCCCTCCCCTTTGCAGTAATAGTTATCGCTGAAAGTGAGTTGGTTGATGCCTTTCTTCCCTAATCACTGCTTGCCTAAAGACACCAACAGGAATTTTGTGGTGTACTGTTTAATTGATATCACTTCCACCCCATTACCAACCCACTACTATACCAGTCCTGACCACTAACCCACCCTCCCTGCCTCCCAATGTTAGATTTATACTCCATTGATCTCTGTACATTCATTGCAAAAAGGACAAGACTGTGGATTGTAACAGCCTATTATGGCATGAATTAACAATAAATCTCTTCCTCTGTATTTTAGTATCAATTCTTGGTCTTATCTTGCATGGTACGCAACTGGTAGGAGTCTTATTTTCACCCTCAAAATGGTATGTACTTGGTTTTCAAACTCAAAAGAAGTTAACATTGAATACTACAAGAAAAATGACCTGTCCATGTGTTCCTAGTGCAAGCTTCACTTGCCAGCATCACATGTTCATTTGAATGGACTTGATAAATGTTTATCAAGCATTATATTGACTATAAATGGACCAAGGGCTCCATTTTCACTGTCTAAAATACTTGGGTGGGTACACAATGAAATATTATATAGATTTAAAAATCTCATAACTGCTTCCATCAGATAAACTGGACGCTTATCTCCCAGTTTAATGGAGGAAGGGCAAGGAATGGCAAGACATAATACTGGGCCAAATAAATATCTAAATGTTAAAGGGTAAACTCAGATATTGTCAGCTTTATTTTCCCCCACCCTCCCGCCACATCGGACCACTGCTCCCAGGCACCCTATCGTGTAATTTGAGGGTTGGATCTGTCCAAGCTTGGTGAATAGACATCTCAAAATTTTGATGGAGAGGTTGGAGAATAGATCCCACCCCACCTCTGTTTATGCTTCCACACATAACAACATGAGTGCTTTGCAGCCCAGGTCAGTTGTGATATCTGCCAACACTGCCACGACTCAAAGCTTGTCTAAACAAATTCTTAAAGGGCCTGTCCCACTTGGGCAACCTAATCCGCAAGTCCAGAAGAGTGTCTTCGACCT
Organism: Okamejei kenojei; assembly: GCA_035221665.1. Lineage (NCBI taxonomy): Eukaryota > Metazoa > Chordata > Chondrichthyes > Rajiformes > Rajidae > Okamejei > Okamejei kenojei. The sequence goes on from CM069131.1 coordinate 95,833,877, forward strand.
TCCAGCTCGAGGGCACACTCCTGGAAAACCTCGAGCTAGATCGACCGGCCGCGTTGAATCTGCGAGCTGGATCAACCGAACCACGAGCTGCATTGACCGACCGACCGCACACACACACAAACACATCGCGAAGGCGGGGGCCATGAAAAGCGGAGGAGCGCTGTTTGTGCGATGAAGAGGAAGGCAAATGGCTGCCACAGTTACGGTAAGTCCTTTAGAGAGCGTGGGGGGGGGGGGGGGGGGGTGGGGTGGAGAGAAGGGGAGGGAAGGGTGGGGGGGAGAAGTGGTGGAGAAGGAATGGAGACAGACACTTTTAAGAAGTATAATAAAGTTTAGCGGGCATTTTACCTGAAACTCCAATGAGCCAATCTAAATGCCTGGTCAGCGAAGGAGATTGCCTACGGCTGCCCTCGACTGCCTGTAAGTAAATAGCGACCCCACTCCACAGTACTACGAGTTAAAAAGACCCATGCCGACCAAATTTTACTCGCGGAAAATGTTTCAATATACTGAAATTTTTTCCCCGACCTAGCTGAGGCACGAGTATTCAGGAACTTCCTAGAGCATGAAGGAGAGTTCCAGCAACGCTTAAGGGCCTGTCCCACTTGGGCGACCTAATCAGCGAGTTTAAAAGAGTTTGCCCTGGACTCAAACTCGCAGCATGGTCACATGAGGTCCTAGGAGGTCCTATGAGGTTGCTGGAACTCTCCTGCATGCTCGAGGGAAGTTCCCGCCTACTCGCGGCCTCAGCTAGGTCGAGGAAGATGTTTCAAGGGCCTGTCGCACTTGGGCGACCTAATCTGTGAATTTAGAAGAGTGTCTTCGACCTTCAAACTCACAGCATGGTTGACACGAGGTCTTAGGAGGTCGGTGGAACTCTCCTTTATGCTCGAGGGAAGTTCCCGAGTACTCTTCCCTCTGTTAGGCCGCGGAAAAATGTTCAACATATTGAAAAATTTTCCCCGAATAAAATCTGGTTGGCATGGTTCTTTTTAACTCGTAGTGCAGTGGAGTGGGGTCGCCCAAGTGGGACAGCCCCTTCACAGTATCTGGAGTCTCCCAAATGCTTGGGTTTTCCCCAAATAAATTTTGCTATTTGCAGGAATTCCTGTTCATCCACCTCTGCTTGCCAGCAAGCAGCCTGACAATTCAAACATGATTGAGTGACCAGGAGAAATGGTGCTGAGGTAGACCACATTATTGAGTGGTTTAAAATTAATGTAAAGTAAATGCCTTGCTGTGCGTGTGAAGGGTAATAAATGGGAGGACATTTTTTTTTAAATTTTCCCCCATTTAAAAAACAAGTAGTTTGACATGTGTGAAGTACGATTTTAAAAAGTTTTTTGTAGTTATAAGAATAATTTTCTAACCATGTGTTCCTAGCAAGCAGCATCACTTAAGGACACAAAGTGATGGAGTAAATCAATGGCTCAGGTAGCATATCTGGGGAACAAGAATAGGTGATGTTTCGGTTTGGGTCCCTTCTTCAGACCCCGTTTTTATCCCAACCCAAAACATCACTTATCCATGGTCCCCAGAGATGCTGCCTGACCTGCTGAGATACTCAGCACTTTGTGTCAATAGACAATAGACAATAGATAATAGACAAAAGGCGCAGGAGTAGGCCATTCGGCACTTTGAGTCAGCACCGCCATTCAATGTGATCATGGCTGATCATCCACAATCAGTACCCCGTTCCTGCCTTCTCTCCCTATCCCCTGACTCCGCTATTTTTAAGAGCCCTATCTAGCTCTCTCTTGAAAGCATCCAGAGAACCTGCCTCCACCGCCTTCTGAGGCAGAGAATTCCACACCCACCACTCTCTGTGAGAAAATGTGTTTCCTCGTCTCTGTTCTAAATGGCTTACTCCTTATTCTTAAACTGTGGCCCCTGGCTCTGGACTCCCCCAACATCGGGAACATATTTCCTGCCTCCAGCGTGTCCAAACCCTTAACAATCTTATATGTTTCAATGAGATCACCTCTCATTCTTCTAAACTCCAGAGTATACAAGTCCAGCTGCTCCATTCTCTCAGCATATGACAGTCCCACCATCCCGGGAATTAACCTTGTAAACCTAGGCTGCACTCCCTTAATAGCAAGAATGTCCTTCCTCAAAATAGGGGGCCAAAGATGCACACAATACTTAAGGTGTGGTCTCACTAGGGTTCTGTACAACTGCAGAAGGACCTCGTTGCTCCTATATTCTGTTCCTCTTGTTATAAAGGACAACATGCCATTTGCTTTCTTCACTGCCTTATATACCTGCATGCTTACACTGATATAGAAGGACCACCAGATCCCGTTGTACTTCCCCTTTACCCAACTTGACGCCATTTAGATAATAATCTGCCTTCCTGTTTTTGCTACTAAAGTGGATAACCTCACATTTATCCGCATTAAACTTCATCTGCCATGCATCTTCTCACCCCCTGACCTGTCCAAGTCACCCTGCATTCTCATAGCATCCTCCTCACAGTTCACACTGCCACCCACCTTGGTGTCATCTGCAAATTTGCTAATATTACTTTGAATCCCTTCATCCTAATCATTAATATATATTGTAAATAGCTGTGGTCCCAGCACCGAGCCTTGCGGTGCCCCACTAGTCACTGCCTGCCATTCTGAAAGGGACCTGTTAAACCCTACTCTTTGTTTCCTGTCTGCCAACCACTTCTCTATTTATGTCAGCACTCTACCCCCAATACCATGTGCCCTAATTTTGCCCACTAATCTCCTATGTGGGACCTTATCAAATGCTTTCTGAAAGTTCAGCTACACTACATCCACTGGCTCTCCCTTGTCCATTTTCCTAGTTACATCTTCAAAAATTTCCAGAAGATTAGTAAAGCATGATTTCTCCTTTGTAAATGAATGCTGACTCAGACTGACCTATCCAAATGTGCGGCTATTTCATCTTTTATAATTGACTCCAGCATCTTCCTCACCACTGATGTCAGGCTAACTGGTCTATAATTCCCTGTTTTCTCTCTCCCGCCTCTCTTAATAAGTGGGATAACATTAGCTACCCTCCAATCCACAGGAACTGATCCTGAGTCTATAGAACATATGTGTAAACCAGCATCTGCCGTTCCTTCTTTCCACAAGGAGCAACACTTGTCAGCATCATTCAGTAGTTCACATCGGCAATGTAAATTGCTAACTGAGCTCCATTTTCTGTCTTATAAAGTTGCTATTTATGATGATATATTCATCCTTTAGTTGTCCTGAAGAGCTACTTGGTGTCATTGTGATGTTATTGAAGACCCACATTCACCAACAGTGACTCTCAAAGTTAGTATGACTCCATTTAAGGTTGGTCAGAGGGAGTTCTCCCCACTCCACGGGTACCATGCAAACCCGTACTACCTGCTCCATAGACAGTTAGTCGGTGATTAAACCATCTCCCCGACCTGGTTTGCTGGTGAGGAGGGGGCTGTGGACCCCCAGCAGGTCCAAATACAAGAACTGTCAAAGGGCCGATGAGTTTCTAGTGAGCCAAAAGCCATCCACACTTCAGTAGAAGTTGCAATCACTGTCGGACATAGCATTGTAAGGAATGATGAGGAAGCACACACACCAAAATCCTATATTTCCAGCGGCGGATGTCCGCAGGAACTGGAGGACAGAGATGTGTGGTGCATCCGTCACCGTTCCCGTTGGAAACCAACATCACTGCGTTGCTAATGTTTTCAACGATGATGAATTTAAGCAGCACTTCCTCACCTTGGCCACTAAATTCTATCAAGTACTACACAGCTTTTAAGTATAATTGTTTGGGTTCAAGTACTGAATGTATTTTGTAACATTTGACTGGTTTTAATAATCGTCCACAACATTTATTGGGAGCGTTTTCAAGTTGTGAGCAAAGAACATATAGAAAAGAAATGCAATGTGAACCCTATGAAGTATTATTTTGTTTTGGAATTGCCATTTTTGACAAAGATTCCTCTTCACCTTTTGGTTCAATCTAGTTGTGGAAATCAAATGTAACAAATCCGGTCAAAAAATATATTGATAGCAGTTTTAAAGGTTGAGAAATGCATGATCAATAGTTTCCTGTTTGGTCTTTTGCCCAGGTTTTCAGTGAGAGGTGACGTCATCCACTTTGGTAGAAGAATGAACACATGTATATTTTATACTGTCAAACATTGGTATGGGTGTTAAGAGTGACTTCCACATCATGTAAATGAATCAATATGCAGGTACAGCAGGGAATTAGGAAGGTGTTTCATTGTAACAGGATTTGAGTACACAAGTTAAAATATCTGGAAAGCATATTTGGAATAATGTGAACTATCGAAGCAATCCCAGCTAAGGAATGTTAGGGATTGCAGTGAAGCCTTTCCTATCCATGTACGTGGCCAAAATGTCATTATAGTATCTGCCTTAACTATCTCCTCTGGCAGCTCGTTCCATATACCCACACCCTCTGGATGAAAAAGTTGCCCTCAGGTTCCTATTAAATCTTTCCCCTCTCATCTTAAAACTATGACCTCTGGTTCTTGATATCCCTACTCTGAGTACAAGACTGTGCAATTACCCTATCAATTCCCCTCATGATCTTATATACCGCTGTAAGATCATCACTCATCCTCTTGCACTCCGAGGGATAAAGTCCTAGGTGGCCCAACCACTCGCTATAGCTCAGACCCTCAAGTCCTGGTAGCATCCTTGTAATTTTTCTCTGAAGTCCTTCCAGCTTAATAACATCTTTCCTGTAGCAGTGTGACCAAAACTAAGCACACTTCTCAAAATGTGGCTTCAGAACATCTTGCACAACTGCAACATAATATCCCAACTTCTATACTCAGAACTCAGAATTCAACTGGCTGGAATTTCTGGACCAAGGGCTCAAAGTTTCTAATTAAGGGCATGGTCGTTCTAGGGAGTGACGAGAAGGAATTTATTTTACCCAGAGGGCAGTAACTCTGAATTCTCTACCTCATATAATTTTGGGTGGCACAAACTTTATTGCAGAGTTTAAGGAAAATCAACAGTATGGAAATAAAATTCTGTGGATGCTGATAAGCTGAAAGAGAAACATAGGAAACACTGCCATTCAACAGGTCAGGCAGCATCTGTGGTAAGAGAAGCAGATTTAATATTTCTGGTCGATTGTCTTTCCCTGCAAAGGATGTGGCACAATGGCAGAAGATCAGCTGTCATCTTTATGATCAGCAGAGCAGACTCAAGAGGCTGATTCGCCTACTTCTGCTTCTATTGCTTATGTTCTTACTCCAACACTTAATTTCTCCAAAGGCAGAAGGTCGATCTTCCTGGCCAAGGAGTTTCTGCAGCCTAATGGAAAAGCTCTGAATGGCATCAATGTATTGAAGAGAGTACTGGGGGGTGGTGGCCGCATCAGAACAAAGCCCACCCATAGGTCTCCTCTGGAAACTTTTAGAGAGATTGCAAGACTCCAATCTTAGTTTGTCAGCAGTCAAAGATATGAGAGCGTTCTAATATGTGTGAATGTCTGCCATTGAGGAAAATATTAAAACTGTGAAAATCAAATTATCATGCTGTTAAAATGTCAACAAAACACTTTAAGTTGAAAGTATTAAGGACAATTCAAACAAAGTAGAATACAACTTATTTTCTGCACATTCCTCATTCATATGAATGGGCTCAGAGATCCTGCACCTGATCTCATCTGGTGCAGGGCACAAGAGTGGATTTTACAGCACAGTTGCTAAGTGAGGCTGAGAGTCCAGCAATGGTATGCAGCTGAGGGATCGCTGGCAGAACTCGTCCAGTAAGTTTGGGACTTCCGCATTCAATCAGGAGACTAGAAACTTGCTGGCTCTATTGTTGAAAAAGTTGAACTGCTGGCAAGAACAAACACAATTTCAGCCAATACTTTTTCTTGTTTTGTCTTTGACCAAATGAATAAAGCTAAGGCCAAACTTTAACCAGAGTAATAATGATTATCAGTGACTCAATTGTCTTTAAATTTTGTTCCTTACATGAACATTTGCTCGCGCAGTGTGCTGGTTATGGATTCTAAATCTCATTCACAAACCCGGTTCTGAAGCTCTCCATCTCATTTCCATGTTTTGACTTTTGAATCAGAGCATTCACTCATTTATGGTTAAATGGTTACTTTAATGATCTCTTACAGCAATCCTACAACAGTCTAAGAAAATGAAAAAGATCCCCAAAAATTATTCATCCAACAGAACAGACAAAAAGGCAAATCACTGATGCTGCAGCTGAAGAAGCTCTCTTTCTCAAAACAGTTAAACAATCAGAGCTGTTTATGAATAGACCACTTTTACAGCTGTTTTGTTCCCTGCTGGATTTTATATTTGGATCATTTGCAGTGAGTTTATATCCATGTTTGGCAAAACAAGGTCATTTTGGCCATTGAAGAGAATGCACTCAAAAAGTGCAAGAACTTTTAGTGATTAAATTTAAAGAAATGTTCAGATTTAGAACAAATAAATATAACTTGAAAACATATGTCCAGAAGAGATTTGAATAGCATGAGGAGAATGCGAAGCACTGGATTAGATGTTTAACCCATCACGTGGCTATATTTGAAGATTCTCCACGAGGCAGTGGACTTTGCCGCAAAAATAGCAAAAGTCTTCTCAATCTTTGGCTAATTATTTCTACATATTTTGACATAGGTTATCCAATGTGGACTTGTATTATGAATCATCATGGCACATTCAGCTATCAGAAGAGACATGACATTCTTAGCCTTTGGCTACTGAACACGTTTTTCAAAGTTTAATCTGATGGAGTGTTGATGGTCAAATTTGTCACAGTCATATTCAATAAATATTTTCTTTATCATTTTATGAAATGTTTGAAATGTGTTTCAATGGTCTAGATACATGTTATGTGTAGAAAGGAACTGCAGGTGCTGGTTTATTCCAAAGATAGACACAAGTGCTGGAGTAAAACAGCAGGTCAGGCAGCATCTCTGGAGAAATAGATACTTGTTATGATCTCCAACAGTGGTATCCAGACTGACTATAAAACTAATTGGTTGTATAGATGCATGATTAAGCAGTAATGTGCAAGCATTTCAGTAAAGTTGGCAAAATTAGATCACATGGTATTGGGGGTAGGGTGCTGACATGGATAGAAAATTGGTAGGCAGACACGAAACAAAGAGTAGGAATTAACGGGTCCCTTTCAGAATGGCAGGCAGTGACTAGTGGGGTACCGCAAGGTTCGGTGCTGGGACCGCAGCTATATACAATATATATTAATGATCTAGATGAAGGGATTATAAGTAACATTAGCAAATTTGCAGATGACACAAAGCTGGGTGGCAGTGTGAATTGTGAAGAGGATGCTATGAGAATGCAGGGTGATTTGGACAGGGTGGGTGGGTGGGCAGATGCATGGGAGATGCAATGTGGATAAATGTGAGATTATCCACTTTGGTGGCAAAAACAGGAAGGCAGATTATTATCTAAATGGTGTCAAGTTGGGAAAAGGGGAGGTACAACAGGATCTGGGGGTCCTTGTTCATCAGTCACTGAAATTAAGCATGCAGGTACAGCAGGCAGTGAAGAAAGCGAATGGCATGTTGGCCTTCATAACAAGAGGAGTTGACTATAGGAGCAAAGTGGTCCTTCTGCAGTTGTACGGTGCCCTAGTGAGACCACACCTGGAGTATTGTGCGCAGTTTTAGTCTCCAAATTTGAGGGAGTGCAGTGTAGGCTCCCCAGGTTAATCCTCGGGATGGCGGGACTGTCATATGCTGAGAGAATGAAGCGGCTGGGCTTGTATACGCTGGAATTTAGGATAAGAGGGGAACATATTGAAACAAATACGATTATTAAGGGTTTGCACACGCTAGAGGCAGGAAACACGTTCCCGATGTTGGGCAAATCCAGAACCGGGGCCACAGTTTAAGATTGGCTGCTGCTCAAAGGCATCTGCTGGTTCCACCAATTCATTACTGGGCAAAAAGAACCGTCTAGAACATCAAAGCTAGATCTGGCCTTGCACCATTTGTATTTGTAACTCCATTGCCATTATAGCAGTCCCCTTCCCCACCACCACCCTCACCCCTTGCCTCCTGCTTCCTAATCTATTTAATTCAGATAACCTCTTCAAAGGAAACCATTTCATTTTCTTCTTCATCAACCAAATGTGTCTGTTTGAATACCAACAATACTTTGTTGTACTCCATTAAAAAAAGAATTGGAAATCGCTGCTTTTTCCCTTCTATAGAATCTGACATCCCTACTCATGCCACATTTTCCTGATACCATACGCATTCCCTATACACTTGCCTACACAGTTTGCATTTTCTGCAAATTGGTTTTCATGTTTTTTAAAGCATGAATAGGGCTTGGCTAAGGATATCATGAGTCAGATCACCTCCAACACTCAACCAGCTTCACCTAATGTGCATGTGAAAAACAGTTCCTTTGCTTTTCTTTAATATTGATCCAACCAAGAGTCCCATAAGAATCTCAATTGTACTTCTCAGCTGAAATAAACCAACACTCACTTATTTTCACTGAAAACCTATGTTCTTGGATTGTGACTGAAGTGCATCACCTTCTAACTGAGGCATGACTGTTTCCAGGAGAAGCAGAGCTGACAGTAACATGGTGATGAATATGTAGCCGTGTCTTCAAGAAGAAATATAGATGTTGACATTTGACTGAGTACCTTCTGATTCATCTCTATGGAACCTTAGTTGCTATGGAGATGTGCAGAAGAAAATGTTTTCATCTGAAATTGAAGGACCTGAAGCATTTCCATTTTCCAGAATTGTGAACTTTCAATTGCTACTTTATAAAATCCATCAAGTAGTACTCTGACATCTACCACTTGCAACATGATGATTCCACAAATGAGAACATAAGAGAGAGGATTTCTAAATGTGGGACAGAAGGCTAAAATAAAACAGAACCTTCTCAGCTGAGGAACTTAAAGAATGTTCAGACTTTAAAATCATGCTGGATTTGAATGTAGGTTACTTTGACTTACATAATGAATTTTACACTTTAGTCAGTATGCTGAAGTACAAAATAATTAGACATTCAGAAGAGTGACAGACAGCCGGAAAGCACATTACTTAATGTAGGGAAGAATATTTTGCCACTCTAAAAAATGCTGGGAACAGAAGGGCTGTTAGTTTTACGATTTCTTACATTTTCATTTCCATTGAAGTCAAATTGTGGAAGTATTTGGGCCTGGGTTAGGTGCTGAGAATTTATATGCTCCTAATCAATATTTATTATGTTGGGCATCTACAAATTTATGTAGCAAATTCCAGAATTTGCAAATTTGGTTATACTTTCAGCATTTCTGTGTCATAAAACTGTACAGTTTGTAAATGTATCCATAGAGCTCACTCTTATGATCAAACTACAATTTAATGCAGTTACACCATTTATGGTTAATATCTGTACTGCATTTAATGCATCAGTTGAGACGTGTATGAAATCTGTCTTCTCATTTTGAACAGTTTATTAAGAGTTATAAATCACAAAATTATGTCCATGGAATCTGGGAAAGAGATCACCAAATAAATGGAACTGGGGAGAGGTTGAGAGCACTACATTATTAAGTGACAAATAGGTTAGAATTGTTAAAGTTTTAATGTAAAACATCCATTAAGAATAATCCCATTTAAAGGTATTCTGGATCGAGTTACCCAGCACATAATTGCCAAGGGAATATGAAGGAAAGGTTTACTTAAATGTCTTTTCCAGGCTCTGATATATAATTCTTGATCATTTTGAGAATTTTCTGTTGGTCCTATTATGCAAAAGATTTGGTGGAAAAGACAAAATAAATTCCTTTGTTCAGAGGTTGAACTTTCAACTGTTATTTTATTAAATTAATATGCTGGTTTGATCCTTGGAAATGTGATGTTTAATACAACATGTGGATTTGAATATATGGGGAAGTGTAAACTACATAACCAACTTTAATTTTTCTGTGTAATTCCTGAAGCATTTTAAACTAAAGTAGCTGCAGATAACAGCATAAGTCACCCTTAATAATGAAACAGTGATATGAGTGAGAGAGTGAGACTACCCATTAACCTTTATTACAGAGTGTAACATGATGAATGCTTGCTTTCCTTTACCAAGGTCATCATTGATTCTGCAGAGAGTACAGCTATTTAAATGGATATGAATTCAGTTCTATAAACTGCCTTCAATTTACATTGTCCTTTTATTTTATATTCAAGCAATTTATATGAATTGCTATTGTTTTATTTAGTTATTCCACTAGTCATTACATTTTGCTCACTTGGTTGACCTCCAAAGGCTGTGCATAAGACAAAAATAAATTAAATGTATATGACATTCTTAAAGTAATATATCCATGAATTGTGCCTGCAATTTATAAGGCAGAATGGAAAACTTTGTATTATGTATTCTACAAGGTACTTTGTATTCAGGGATTTAATCTGTTAAAACTGTCATAAACATTGCAAAAGAAATCAGACATTGAGATTTGCTTTGAGATAACCCAGACATGATTTGTGATAAATTTACTAAAATAATGCACTGATGATTTTGCATATTCATAAGAAAATACTTTTTAGACAATTTTCTATTCTCTGACCATTCTCAGCTTCAAAGATGAGGAGAGCTGTTTGTAGTGGAAGATTGTTTTGGTAAAATCTTGACGGCAATTTTTATTTCTGCATAAATCAATTTACATTTCTCTTGTAGATCAATGTAATTTTGATATACATTTATGACAGTTTTCATACATTTTATGATTTAACATTTAACAATTTTATTTCTCACCTAGCGAGTCAGGCAGCACCTGTGGAGAGAATGGATGGACTACATTTAGACAAGAGACATTAGGTGCAGGAGTAGGCCATTCGGCCCTTCAAGCCAGCACCGTCATTCAATGTGATCATGGCTGATCATCCACAATCAGTACCCCGTTCCTGCCTTCTCCCCATATCCCCTGACTCCGCTATCTTTAAGAGCCCTATCTAGCTCTCTCTTGAAAGTATCCAGAGAACCGGCCTCCGCCACCCTCTGAGGCAGAGAATTCCACAGACTCACCACTCTCTGTGAGAAAATGTGTTTCCTCGTCTCCGTTCTAAATGGCTTATCCCTTATTCTTAAACTGTGTCCCCTGGTTCTGGACTCCCCCAACATCAGGAACATGTTTCCTGCCTCTAGCGTGTCCAAACTCTTAATAATCTTATATGTTTCAATAAGATCCTCTCTCATCCCTCTAAATCTCCAGAGTGTACAAGCCCAGCTGCTCCATTCTCTCAGCATATGACAGCCCTGCCACCCCGGAAATTAACCTTGTAAACCTACGCTGCACTCCCTCAATAGCAAGAATATCCTTCCTCAAATTAGGGGACTAAAACTGCACACAATACTCCAGGTGTGGTCTCACTAAGGTGGGGACTTTTCTTCAGACCCGTCTGAAAAAGGGTACTTACCCGAAACATCGTCTATCCATTCCCTCCAAGAAGCCTGGCGCACTGAGTTCTCCCAGCACTCCATTTTATTGCTTAAGATCCCAGAATTTGCAGTTTCTTTTGTCTCTGATTTATTTATTTCATTTAAAAAAAATCGAATTTTAAAATGTGCAATCGAATGATATTAGAAATTAAGGCCTCATTTACAGACTTCAAAATTAATTTATGTTTTATGTGATGGTCTCCATGTGGCTGGTAATTTTGCAAGTTCAGATATAAATAAATACATTGCACATCTCTTTGCAGTTATCTTTACTCTTTAAAAACTTTTGTTGTTTAACTGGAATAGCTTCCCTTTGGTCACAATTGCTAATTTGCAGGATATGGAAACACAACAAACTGCAGATGCTTGCAATCTAAAAGAAAAAGAAAAAGAAGGAAATACTCAGAAAGTCAAACCAGAGAAACAGAGTTAGCATTTTCTCATGTAAAATAAATAACACTGTGGTACATTTGTTGCTTGGCAGGGGGTGGGAAGTCAAATGTCGATTCAGAAGGGCGAAGGAAAGAGCTGGAAATGGAAGACAGAAATGCATGTAAGGCAGAATATGCAAGTGCTGAAAGATAGAAATTTGACATATATGAGATAAGGGTGATGATATGAAGACATACATAGGTTTGTTGAAGAATGTTGTTTTAATTATTAATGGTAAATGGCCCAAAGAGGGGCAGGAATGATAGCTAAATGTTCTCGACCTCTCTGTATGACCAATCACAGAGATGGTATGACGAAGAGGCAAGAAGGTCTTTAACAGAATTTGGGCTTGATGTAGCAACAATTTTGAAGTTTAGCATGCATAAGGAAAAAGAAGGCAAGTAAAAGTGGAAGAGAATAGGTAGGGAAAGATCAAGGTTTATTGAAAACTCACAAAGTAACCTGTGTACTTTATTGGAGTTTGTGGGTAATCTTAATGAAATCTTGTGGATGCTTTTCACATTATCTCTGGCTGTTATATAATTAGGGAGGGGGAGTGCAAAATAATGGAAGGGATAAATATATTAAGAGTTGATGTATGAAATAGTTTAGCATTTTTGAAAGTGGATAAATTGGATAATTCATTGGGTCCAGATGAACCTACCGACATGTACTTTTTAAAAAACAATTTCTCTGACGCTACAATGCCATAATGGTGTAACACTATATTCTGCACTCTACTACTTTCGTTTCACACTATTTGTTGTACTTGCACATGATTTAATTGTACTTACGTGTGGTATGACAGTTTAGTTTATAATTTGACAATAATATTCTGAGTGCAGGTAGATGGGACTAGGGGAAAATAAATATTCGGCACGGACTGGAAGGGCTGAGAGGGCCTGTTTCCGTGCTCTAATTTTTATAATTGTTGTATGGTTAATAGGTAAACATTATTTTCCATTGTGCCTCGGTACACATGACAATAATAACCCAATACCAATCCCTTTCACAGCATTTAAAAGTTGCACGGAGAAATTTACATGTTTTAAATAACATTTTAACACACGTTAAGAGTGGATTGTAGAATTCTCACATTGATGTGTGGAATGAACGATCAAGAAGAATCTTGGACTAAATGTACAAAGTGCACACCGACCAGCGATCCCCACACATTGACAATACCCTACACACACTCGGGCCAATTTTACATGCATACAATTATACCAAGCCAATTAACATATAAACCTGTGGGAGGAAACCGAAGATCTCAGAGAAAACCCATGCAGGTCATGGGGAGAATATACAAACATCGTACAGACAAACATAAATAGTCAGCATCAAACCCGGGACTCTGGCGCTGTAATGTGCCCCCATGGTTGTTTTAAACAGATGGTCATTCAAAACGATGTTTTCTTTTGCAAGATGAATCTCAGAATAAAAGATTAAGTTGTTTATGCTTGAAATGAAAACAGCAAGAGTTAGACACTGCTTGAGTACTTTACACTGTTCTGGTAACCAAATTACAGACAATATTTGATTGCTGTGGAGATTGCAGAGGAGATCTATGAGGATATTGCCAAAACTAGCTAATTTTACTTATTAGGAAATATTGAATCATCTGCAGTTTTCTTGGAACAGAGAAGGCTGAGGAAAGATGCAATTGATAACTATATTTAAAATGGGTCAAGGTAGAATAAGTAGAAATAATCTATTTCCCTTTGCAGAAGGGAGAAAAAGTAGTAGCAGACAAAGACCTAAAATGATTTGTTGAAGGATTAGAAGGGATATCAGGATTTTTTTCTTGCATAGTATGAAGTGGGACTGGAACTCACATCTTGGTGGAAAAGGCAGAAATACAATCAGATTTAAAATGTTTGAAGATCTGTGATTGTCAGGGGCAGAGGCCTAGGGGCTGTCAGGCGGAATTAAGCTCAGTAGTCTCCTGCATCGTATTAATGTTCTTTGGTTGCCTGATTCTTTGATTGCACACAGGAACAAAAAATCTTCATAAATTTTGCAAAGATGAGGTTTTATCCTTTGGGGAGAAACAAATTTGAGTAGACGTTGAAGTTATGAGTATATAATATGTTCAGGTAACAATGAGAAATCTGGGCAGTGTGCAGTCAAATTTGGCTAGAGTATGCGATTTGGATGATTTGCAAGGAATTACCACACTGACATGATGGCTTATGCTGGATTACACGTAACATCCTTGTATTTTGTTTTTTTCTCCTTTATGCATAATCCAGAATATATGTAATTTTAGAAATGTCCTTACATTAGTTATTGAAATATTAATTTGCATAGATATTGATATAATTAATATTATATGAATTATGTAATCCATAAATTAGACAAAGCCATTGTTACCTGTGACATATCAAACCTCTGCGTATATCGTCCAATTAGTTTAGAGGAGAATAATGGAGTTCCCTTTTATAGATTCAATATAATTCAAGAAACTCAATGTTCCCCAATACAACGCAACCCATTAGATTGGTAAATCGTTCACCATTCCAAACATGTACTCTCTCTCTCTGGTCCACAATTTAGTTTGGTTTGGTTTATTGTCATGTGTACCGAGGTACAATTAAACGCTTTTTTTTGTTGTGTGTTATCCATGAGCATAAAATAGCACAGTAACCTCAGTTTAGAATCTCAAAATTGGGCTAATATGTGATGAGTGTTTGAAGGCACTGGGCTTGTACTCTCTGGAGCTTAGAAGAATGAGGGCAGACCTCATTGAAACTTACCGAATAGTGAAAGGCCTGGATACAGTGACTGTGGACAGAATGTTTCCACGTGGGAGAGTCTAGGACCAGAGGCCGTAGCCTCCGAATTAAAGTAAAGGAGATGAGGCGGAATTTCTTTAGTCAGAGGGTGGGGAATCTGTTGAATTCATTGCCACAGGGGGCTGTGGAGGCCAGGTCAATTAATATTTTTAAGGCGGAGATTGAGTTTCTTGATTAGTATGGGTTATGGGGAGAAGAAAGGTGAATGGGGTTGAGAGGGAAATATAGATCAGCCATGATTGAATGGTGTAGCTGAATGGCCTAATTCAGCTCTTAGAACTTATGAACATCTACAAAATACTCTGTTGTTACTCCAGTAGCATCCTCTACCACCAAGATGAACACCGGCAACAGAGTCTTGGGAACACCACTACTTGCAAGTTTCAGTTATTTTTAGTTTTAGTTTTAGAGATACAGCATGCCCTACAGCCCACCGAGTCTGCACCGACCATTGATCCCCGCACATTAACACAAGCCATCACACACTAGGGTCAATTTACACTTATACCAAGTCTACAAACCCAAGCCAATTAACCTACAAACCTGTACATCTTTGGAGTGTGGGAGGAAACCGAATATCTCAGAGAAAACCCATGCGGTCATGGGGAGAACGCACAAATGACGCACAGTCAGCACCCATAGTTGGAATCAAACCCGGGTCTCTGACGCTGCAAGCGCTGTAAGGCAGCAACTCTACCGCTGCATCACCATGCCAGCCACTTCACTTCAAATACCACTCCAAATCACATACCCGCTTAACTTGGAAATATATTATTGTTCATTTGTTGTTGCTGGGTTTAGAAACCCATCAGCAATGGTTGGGATGGCCTTCACTCGAAGGGCTGCAGCTAATAAAATGGAGCCCTTGAAGCAGAGCATTACGCAAATGATGTGCTGGCTCATATTCTAATCCTATTCTTCTTTTATTCCCATCAATTTCACCATTCACTTACACATTAGTGGCAATTTATAGTGGCCGATCAATCTACCAGTAAGTATGCCTCAGGCCGTAGAAGGAAATAAGAGGATCTACAGGAAACCTGTGTGTTCACAGGGAAATTATCTAACTCCACTTGGCAGCACCGAAATGAGGATTCAATGTGGGTCACTGGCGTACTGTTAAGTAACTTAAACTGAGATTGCAGTTCCACTCCTCAGGATGTTTTAATTTAAAGCAAGGTTGAATAAACAGCGTTGAAAACATTGACACTGACGCAGTATCAAGTGACAGAAAAAAAATGATACTACAAGGATATATTTTGTTCCGTGTTTCCAAGGGATTCACTACCTTGTCAATATCAGATGACCACAATATAAATGGATTTTAGGCATTTGAGTAAGTTAGCAATAATAAATGAGAAAGCATCCCTGGTAGAGGCAATATTAGCTACATTTGTTAAAATCTTTTCTTTACATATATCTTTGAGAGAAATACTCTTAGTAAACGGAATATAACTGTTTGTATTTTTACTCCTTCCTCATGGCGTTAATTAATGATTTTAAAAAAATATCTTGTTAAGACATCACAAAGCTGAACGATTTTCAACTATTTCAAATTTTCAAATTAATTTGTGAATATTGATGAAGCATTGGTTTGCAAATCCACAATAATTGCGAATGTGGATTTGCAAACAGTTCTAAAATAGGACGGACAGTAGGAGATTATGCAATGATGGCTATGCATACCCACATTTTTTTCATTCCTGGAGTGAATCTGAGTGTTGCATTGAAGGCCAATATTTATTTTGTATATTGCGTGCCTTTCAGAGTCTGGTGATGAATGGTTTCTAGGGTGAGGGTACTCTTTCTTTGCCATTAGGCAGACCTTTCCATAACATTCTCCAATTCACCTCCAATCAAAAAGTGTGTTTATGTCAATGGTTTGTGACTTCAAAGGGTACTTTATGAAAGTAGCACAGGGTCGCAGCTCACATAGTCAGACTCCTCTCAATTCACACTCAGCCGTGGTAATTGGAGATGCTGCTGCTGTTATTTGCAAGCTCCCTTTATTACATGTTTGGGAGTAACTGTGGAAGCAGCCTGTGCAAATTGTTGCAGTCTACCTTTGTTGCACACAATGTAGATATACTGCACTTACAGAGAGCAACTGAATATTTGAGGTGCATTATGATGAAAGAGGTTGATTCTGGCAAGAAGTGTTTCATACAATGGACAGACATGTTGGACCATATTTCTGCCTTTGTTTAAATACCATGCCAATAAAATCACTATTTTAAGCAAGTTGACTGTGAGGAAAATGTATTCAACCATCTGAGATGATAAATAATTTCCTTTGGCATTAACCAAATATCAGGACAGCTGCTAATGTTAACTTTATATTCCGCAAGAAGCTTACTAGATTTCCTACATAGAAACATAGAAACATAGAAATTAGGTGCAGGAGTAGGCCATTCAGCCCTTCGAGCCTGCACCGCCATTCAATATGATTATGGCTGATCTTCCACTCAGTATCCCGTACCTGCCTTTTCTTCATACCCTCTGATCCCCTTAGCCACAAGGGCCACATCTAACTCCCTCTTAAATATAGACAATGAACTGGCCTCAACTACCCTCTGTGGCAGAGAGTTCCAGAGACTCACCACTCTCTGTGTGAAAAAAAAGTCTTTCTCATCTGGGTCTTAAAGGATTTCCACCTTACCCTTAAGCTGTGACCCCTTGTCCTGGACTTCCCCAACATTGGGAACAATCTTCCTGCATCTAGCCTGTCCAACCCCTTAAGAATTTTGTAAGTTTCTATAAGATCCCCTCTCAATCTCCTAAATTCCAGAGAGTATAAACCGAGTCTATCCAGTCTTTCTTCATAAGGCAGTCGTGCCATCTCAGGAATCAGTCTGGTGAACCTTCTCTGCACTCCCTCTATGGCAATAATGTCCTTCCTCAGATTTGGAGACCAAAACTGTACGCAATACTCCAGGTGTGGTCTCACCAAGACCCTGTACAACTGAAGTAGAACCTCCCTGCTCCTATACTCAAATCCTTTTGCTATGAAAGCTAACATACCATTCGCTTTTTTCACTGCCTGCTGCACCTGCATGCCTACTTTCAATGACTGGTGTACCATGACACCCAGGTCTCGCTGCATCTCCCCGTTTCCTAATTGGCCACCATTTAGATAATAGTCTGCTTTCCTGTTTTTGCCACCAAAGTGGATAACCTCACATTTATCCACATTATACTGCATCTGCCATGCATTTGCCCACTCACCCAGTCTATCCAAGCACCTTGCAGTCTCCTAACAGCTAACACTGCCCCCCAGCTTAGTGTCATCCGCAAACTTGGAGATATTGCCTTCAAATCCCTCATCCAGATCATTAATATATATTGTAAATAGCTGGGGTCCCAGCACTGAGCCCTGCGGTACCCCATTAGCCACTGCCTACCATTGTGAAAAGGACCCATTTACTCCTACTCTTTGCTTCCTGTTTGCCAGCCAGTTCTCTATCCACATCAATACTGAACCCCTAATGCCATATGCTTTAAGTTTGTATACTAATCTCTTATGTGGGACCTTGTCGATAGCCTTCTGGAAGTCCAGATATACCACATCCACTGGTTCTCCCTTATCCACGCTACTAGTTACATTCTCGACCTCAGGACCCAGTTCTACTACCTCAGGACCCAGTTTATAACTAAGAATAGACCACCAAGAATTCAATACTGTCAAAGACCTAGTGTTAGAAGTTCACATCACCTCGAGGATTTTATGGTTTAACTATGATGGAACAAGAGTATAAATGCGGATGGTGTAGGACGGGACTGCAGAAGCTCATGTACATTGCTCGTTCTAAGCTTCCCCCCAGTCTAGTTTCAGTCAAAAACCACTGAATCAAGCACTTGATCAACTAATCTTTATTTTAACAAAACACAATTACAGTTCCCACCACTGTACCTAACCACTGCGGGTTTGATCCTCGTATCTCCCTGTTCAAGCCCTCTAGGCCTCACTCAAACAGAGACACTCCAGAAGGTCACGCAGTTCTAAGCTCTCTCCCAGAAGATCGATGCAGGCCCTCGTGGCAGCGGACTTTTATAGGTCCCCGGACCTTGATGGGCCGAACCACAAGGGGGTGGTCTCTTTACAATCTAATTACAGATATCGATTAACCCCATACAGACATTTCCCTAACACAATAATACAGTAGCTAATACATTGTATAAGAAAGAAAAACCTAGAAGGAATCAAACAATAACAAACAATGAAACATGAGCCCTGAAATTCAAATAGTTTCTCCAAGGCTCAACAGTTTGACCAATCATCGATTAACAGGATGACCGTCTTGCAACATTATTTATACTATTTACAATGCTTTTGTAGCAACTTAATAGAAATTATGTATTTAAGGCTAGTTTGCAAAACTGTTATACATGTTATCAATTTAAGAGAAACAGGGAGAATACCTGGACCCCTCACCATCCTGCATACCAGTCTGACAAGGGTTAAGCAATTCTGACAAGTGCTGGGATCGTCCATTTTATGGTGTCTTTAATATTAACACTGTTTTACACTGAAGATAGCTTGTCTTCTAGATTCTAGCAATTTCAAATTCAGAACACTTGCCCAAAGCCGGAAGGATCCTTGATACTGTGCATTTATTACTGGGAAACAAATTTTAACCCAATATTGGTATGAGCAGTAAAAATGCATCAGCTTTTCTAGGATAAGCTGTGTATATTTTAATGCTAGGAGCATTGTAAGTAAGGTGGATGAACTTAGAGCCTGGATTGACACCTGGAAATATGATGTTGTGGCAATCAGTGAAACATGGTTGCAGGAGGGCTGTGATTGGAAACTAAATATTCCAGGATTTCGTTGCTTCAGGTGTGAGAGAATTGGGGGGACCAGAGGGGGAGGTGTTGCATTGCTTGTCAGAGAAGATATTACAGCAGTGCTTTGGCAGGATAGATTAGAGGGCTCGTCTTGGGAGGCTATTTGGATGGAACTGAGAAGTGGGAACGGTGTAGCAACACTTTTAGGGGTGTATTATAGACCGCCAAATGGGGAGTGAGAATTGGAAGAGCAAATATGTAAGGAGATAGCAGATATTAGTAGTAAGCACCAGGTAGTGATTGTGGGAGATTTCAATTTTCCAAAAATAGACTGGGAAACACATTCTGTAAATGGGCTGGATGGTTTGGAGTTTGTAAAATTTGTGCAGGATAGTTTTTTGCAGCAGTACATAGAAGTATCGACCAGAGAAGGGGCAGTGCTGGACCTCCTGTTAGGAAATGAGGCAGGTCAGGTGACGGAGGTATGTGTTGGTGAGCACTTCGGGACCAGTGATCACAATACCATTAGTTTCAATATAATTATGGAGAGAGTCAGAACTGGACCTAGGGTGGAGATATTTGATTGGAGAAAGGCTAACTTTGAGGGAATGCGTAAGGATTTTAAATGAGTGAATTGGGACACTTTGTTTCATGGGAAGGATGTAGAAGATAAATGAGGACATTTAAAGGGGAAATTGTAAGAATACAGAATCTTTATGTCCCTGTTAGGTTGAAAGGAAATAGTAAAAATTGGAAAGAGCCATGGTTCTCAAGGGAAATTGGACACTTGTTTCGAAAAAAGAGAGATATCTACAATAATTATAGGAGGCATGGAGTAAATGAGGTAATAGAGGAGTATAAAGAATGTAAAAAGAATCTTAAGAAAGAAATTAGGAAGGCTAAAAGAAGATATGAGGTTGCTTTGGCAAGAAAGGTGAAAGTAAACCCAAAGGGTTTCTACAGCTATATTAATAGCAAAAGGATAACGAGGGATAAAATTGGACCATTAGAGAACCAGAATGGGCAGCTATCTGCAGAGCCAAAAGAGATGGGGGAGATATTGAACAATTTCTTTTCTTCGGTATTCACCAAGGAGAAGGATATTGAACTCTGTGAGTTAAGGGGAAAATGTAGGGTAGCTATGGAAACTATGAGATTCAAAGAGGAGGAAGTACTGACACTTTTGAAAAATATAAAAGTGGATAAGTCTCCAGGTCCTGACAGGATATTCCCTAGGACATTGAGGGAAGTTAGTGTAGAAATAGCAGGAGCTATGACAGAAATATTTCAAATGTCATTAGAAATGGGAATAGTGCCGGAGGATTGGCGTACTGCGCATGTTGTTCCATTGTTTAAAAAGGGTTCGAAGAATAAACCTAGCAATTATAGACCTATTAGTTTGACGTCAGTGGTGGGCAAATTAATGGAAAGGATACTTAGAGATAATATATATAAGCATCTGGATAAACAGGGTCTGATCAGGAACAATCAACATGGATTTGTGCCTGGAAGGTCATGTTTGACAAACCTTCTTGAAATTTTTGAAGCGGTAACTAGGGAAATTGATGAGGGTAAAGCAGTGGATGTTGTCTATATGGATTTCAGTAAGGCCTTTGACAAGGTTCCCCGTGGAAGGTTGGTTAAGAAGGTTCAGTCTTTGGGTGTTAATGGCGGAGTAGCAAGATGGATTCAACAGTGGCTGAATGGGAGATGTCAGAGAGTAATGGTGGATGGCTGTTTGTCAGGTTGGAAGCCGGTGACCAGTGGGGTGCCTCAGGGATCTGTGTTGGGTCCACTGTTGTTTGTCATGTACATCAATGATCTGGATGATGGGGTGGAAAATTGGATAAGTAAGTATGCAGATGATACTAAGATAGGTGGTGTTGTGGATAATGAAGTAGATTTTCAAAGTCTACAGAGAGATTTGGGCCATTTGGAAAAGTGGGCTGAAAGATGGCAGATGGAGTATAATGCTGTTAAGTGTGAAGTGCTACATCTTGGCAGGACAAATCAAAATAGGATGTACATGGTAAATGGTAGGGAATTGAGGAATGCTGTGGAACAGAGGGATCTAGGAATAACTGTGCATAGTTCCCTGAAGGTGGAATCGCATGTAGATAGGGTGGTAAAGAAAGCCTTTGGTGTGCTGGCCTTTATAAATCAGAGCATTGAATATTGGAGTAGGGAAGTAATGTTAAAATTGTATAAGGCATTGGTAAGACCAATTATGGAGTATGGTGTACAATTTTGGTCGCCTAATTATAGGAAGGATGTCAACAAAATAGAGAGAGTACAGAGGAGATTTACTAGAATGTTGCCAGGGTTTCAGCAACTATGTTACAGAGAAAGGTTGAACAAGTTAGGTCTTTATTCTTTGGAGCGCAGAAGGTTAAGGGGGGACTTTATTGAGGTCTTTAAAATGATGAAAGGGATAGACAGAGTTGACGTGGATACGTTTTTCCCATTGAGGGTAGGGAAGATTCAAACAAGAGGGCATGACATGAGAATTAAGGGACAGAAGTTTAGGGGTAACGTGAGGGGGAACTTCTTTACTCAGAGGGTGGTGGCTGTGTGGAATGAGCTTCCAGCAGAAGTGGTGGGGGCAGGATCGATTTTAACATTTAAAAGTAAAGTGGATAGGTATATGGACGTGAAGGGAATGGAGGGTTATGGTCTGAGTGCAGGTAGATGGGACTAGGGGAAAACAAATGGTCGGCACGGACTGGAAGGGCCGAGAGGGCCTGTTTCCATGCTGTAATTGTTATATGGTTATATGGTTATAAAGGTATACAAAAACAGTGATTAACAGAGAAAGCCAGGGCCTAGGGCTGAGAGCTGCAGAGTGCAGAGTTTTCTTGTTTGATCTAGGCATGTGACTTCCCGCCCCCTTACCCCGAACCATATCCATCTGGCCTCTCATATTGTAGACTAGCCCGGATAATGCCATGGACTCCATACATTTCTGCACTTGCATCCCAACCCTGCTGAGAGATCTGACTTTAGCAACTCCGTAACAACTTCTTGGATGAGTATCTGTTCTGAAACAGGTGAGAAAACCACTTGTTAGGCAGCTGAGATCCTATTATAGGCATTCATCAGTTGGACCTCCTATTGCCATGGTTGGATCAAGGTAATATTCACTGTCAGTTTCTTGCCAGGGAATTAAAATTATTCCTTTGTGCACAGTCAGGACCATCCTTAGCGGTTGTTGCTTGTGTTCACTGGAATGTTCAAGCTTTGTAATGTAGTCTAATTGACCAGCTGCTAGACTGTAGAGCTTTTCACGAGGATAGATGATTTTCTGCTTGCCCATTATTTATTCATGCACTTGTTAGCAGGTGTCATTATGTGATAGTCAGGCACAAAGTGCTGGTGTAACTCAACAGGTCAGGCAGCATCTCTGGAGAAAAAGGTTAGGTGATGTTTTGGGTCATTCTTTGGCCTGAATGTCGGGGAATCGTGAGAGGGGGGGGGGGGGGGGGGGTGGGGGGGGGCTGGTGAAGAGCTGGTGGTGGCAAAAAAACAGGACCAATCAGGGCTGGCCACAAATGACTTTAGGCAGAGTGGTGCCCTGGTGGGTCTGTTGTTGGCTGGGGAAGATTCCTTGTGCTCCCTGGCAATCCACTCACTGACAGGAGCTCTGCAAGAGTTCCTCTCACTGCTCCCCCTCTGTGATCCCTCCTGCTCTCTGGCACATCTTCCCAAGCCAACTATGGGCCCACCAGGGCACCATCCTGCCTAAGGTCACTTGTTCCAATCCCAGATTGGTCCTGGTCTTTTTTCGCTTCCAGTTCTCCACAATCACTTTAGTTTTAGTCTGAAGATGGGTCCCAGGCCAAATCGTCACCTATCCTTTTTCTCCAGAGATACTGCCTGGGCCATTGAGTTACTGCAGCACTTTGTGTCTGTCTTTTTTTATAAACATTAATCTGCAGTTCTTTGTTTCGTTAATACATGAGAGTTCAGAAGCACAATTTCTGACAGATATGGAGACACAAGAAATTGCAGATGCTTCAATATTGAGCAGAAAAAACAAACGGTTGGAGAAACACAGAGGGTTAGGCATAGGGAAATGCACAAACCTGGATCTGACCCAAAACAGCTTTTGTCCATTTCTCTGCATAGACACTGAGTTCCTTCAGAATTTTTTTTCTGACAGGTATTTCCTTTTCTTATGCTGTACATGTAGAAGCTTACTGTTAAGCTAACAGTTACAACTGAAGACAGGAATACCCTTGTGTTTTGCAATAATAATTCCTAATCAGCAGAAAAGTTATTTTTCTCCTTTAATGTGCCAACATTAATGGAGGTAAGAAGCTATATTCTGTCTGGATTCTTCCCGTAGTTTCTGAGCAGTATATCTGACAGCATACGGATGTCTTAGGGACATCAGTGCATGTCTTGATACCTGACATAAGCTGATGAGATTCATCTCAATGGAACTGCAATATCTTAAAAATTAAGATAATTGGTTTACTTTATTTACAATAGCAATTTCAGAATAAAATGTATAGTGGGCATGTAATGCTGGAAATTCAAGTCACTCCAATGCAAAATGAAGAATGGAAAAGGTGTCACAATTAGGTGGCGAACCTTAGCTCATTGTCCAGGCCCAAATGCCCTTCCTACCATCCCTGCTTATGCTTTTTCTGTTTGCTATATGTAGAAACAAGTTAAAAGTAATTGCTATATTCCCAATGTGACATTTTTCCTGCTTTCACATGGTCAGTCTGGGTCAGTAATTATAAATAAGTTTAAGTTTGCTGTTACGCAATGCATTGCTTTATTGGATTTTTGTCAAAGTTGTATTCATTGAAACTCCTTATACCATTTCTGCATCAATGGGCTGCAATGACCATGCCCTATGTCTGATTAAGTGCTTTGTATGATCGACAAAGCTAGTAAGTGAGTGTCACTGTTGGGTCCACCCTGAACCCTTGTGATCACCACTATCAGCTTTGTCAATATAATACTGCTTGTAAGTAAACAGATAAAAGACTTGAACTCACCTGGGAGGAAACAAAAATAAATCCAGCACTTAATATCCTCATCACATTCTTTCGATCCCATTAATAGAGGAAGTGACTCATTTTGAACAGACCCAGGAGATGATCAAATTACACAAATAAACTAAACTTTCAACTAAACCATCTCAACACTCTCTAATGTAAAAATTGCATTCCTTTTAAAGAAAAATAAAGCAGTCTTCAATCATATGTTGAATTATCAAGTCAGCTTGGAACCTTTGAGTCAGTATTAATACAGGAGCATCAGCCAGTTTAGAAGAGAAAAATTTCCTAATGGCAAAGGGATGACAGGAAAACCGTTTGGAAAAGATAGAGAGGTACAAATTCAATATCTTCAGGCCCTCCAGAGGTTTTGAGCGTCTGACTTATGTGTAACCCATGGTGGCGCAGCGGTAGAGCTGCTGCCTTACAGCGCCGGAGACCCGAGTTTGATCCCGACTACGGGTGCTGTCTGTACGGAGTTTGTATGTTCTCCAGGTGACCTGCGTGGGTTTTCATCCGAGATCTTTGGATTCCTCCCACACTCCAAAGACGTACAGGTATATAGGTAAATTGCTTGGTAAACTGTAAAGATTCTCCCTCGTGTGTGTAGCATAGTGTTAATGTGTGGGGATCGCTGGTCGCCGCGGATCCGGTGGGCCGAAAGGCCGGTTTCTGTGCTGTATCTCCAAAATAAATTAAACTAAATTAAACATACGAATGAGCATTTGAAATGCATGCCTCATGGATTTGCCACGTACTGCAGTTATAAGCACAACAATTTGTTGTTGCCAATATCAGAACTCTGAATGGTCGCATTAAATGGCCTGGTTAAACTAAATGTTGTCCTCGGCTGGCCTATGTTATTTAAATATTTTGCAGAGCAACTACATTTTCAACCTGCGGACTGTTTGTGTCTCAAATAATTGTCAGGACTAGAAGTCATGTCAACTCGAGTTTATTGTTATATACACAAGTACTGTGAGGTACAGATACAATAACAATCTTGCCTGCAGCAGCATCTCAGCCTCATAGACTCCCACATCAACACACAATACATACATTATACAAGACAATGAAACAAAAAAGATTTGGCAAAAAAACACATCATTAGTGCAAAAACATACTTAGGAAACATTTCCATGGTGATGCAAAAATGTGGTCTGTATTGCTCCATTGCTGAGGTAGGATTAGGGTTATGCAGGTTGGTTCAAGGACCTGAGAGTTGCTGCTCCTGTAATGGGTGGTGTGGCCCTTCAGGCTCTGTACCTCTTACCTGATGGTCGTAGTGAGAATTGGGCATGGCCCATTTGATTGGCATCCTTGATGATAGATTCTTAATGTAGTTGATAGATTATTATTATTATTTTTTTTATAATTACATTTTTATTGGAGGCAAATACATATCATAGTCCAAACCACTACGAACTTTGTTAAACGATTACATATTAAATATCCAGGATTCCAGGGACCCCACTACCAATGTTGGGATCCTCATTTATCGCTTACATATTAACATTGACTCTAATTATTAAAAACATATATTT
The DNA here is from genome assembly GCA_035221665.1 of Okamejei kenojei. NCBI lineage: Eukaryota > Metazoa > Chordata > Chondrichthyes > Rajiformes > Rajidae > Okamejei > Okamejei kenojei. Next base: position 95,859,876 of record CM069131.1, read on the forward strand.
ATAGATAGAAAAAATCAAATAGAGAGCAAAAAGATTAGAAAAATAGAATAAACTATCAATAATACGTAGGTCAGAGAACATAACTATTCATCTAGTTCTGGATTCAAGTTTCAGTCAGGCTTCCGTGCCGGCCCATTCTACCCCTTCAAATAATCTATAAATGGAGACCACATTCTAGTAAATAATTCTGGTTTGTCAATTAAGACAAATCAATTTTTATCCAGATTTAATGTCTCCGACATCTTCATAATCCACATTTTGATTGTGGGGGTTGCTGGGTTTTTCCAAAATTTTAATATTAATATTATTTTTTTCCCAGTGATTATACTGTAATCAAGGACATTTCTTTGGTTTGTTGTAAGTTTTAGGTATTGTTCTGATATGCCCAATATTATTCATTTAGAATCGGGCTCCAGTTGAGTATTAACAACTACGGAAATAATTTTAAAAATATCCATCCAGAAACTTTTAATTTTTATGCAATTTACAAAGGTATGGGTTAAATTATCACAGGTAGGAGATATTAATAGAATATTGACTGGCCTTGAGGGGGATACGACATATATTGCCTGAAGTAGATTCATATTGCCCGAGTCGAAGACGAGGGCAATATGGATCTAGTGAGGGCAATATATGTCGTATCCCCCGAAAGAGGACAGTCAATATTATTATTATTACCCATATCAGACATCTAGAGGAAAATCTGAACATCTCAGCTCGGCGGACTTCCACGTAAAATTTAACCAAAATGGACGCGGCAGTCTTCCTGTCTGCCGTTTGAATATTCTAAATTTCCCACGCAGCGTCACGTTGCCAAGTTCCCGGATGTGAGACCAGGGGAATATAAGACTATATTCCCCGCTGTTTAACAGGTAAAGTCCATAGGCGTTCGCAAGAAAGGGGAATACAAGAAAATATTCCCTGTTACCCCTGCTGGCAGTAAAAAACGAAGGGAATACAATTTTGTAAAAGCATACCTCAGATGTGTGATATGGGTAATAATAGGAGATATTCTATTTAATTTTGTATTGGAATAATGCAATCTATGTAGTACTTTAAATTGTATTAAATAATGTCTGACATTCAATGAACATTGATGTATGTGTCATAGACTTTCATACCAAATATCTTTTGTTATGGGTTGAGCTAATTCATTTTCCCATGCTTGTCTATATAATTCCGTCGACGGAATCTCACTATCTAAAAGAGTATTATAAATGTTATATTATTATATTATAAATATTAATTTGGCTGTATTGGGATGTTTATTCTAACATTCATCTGGAATCTCTGGCTCTCTAGTTCTGTATTCTTGTGTATGTGATTTAACATAATCTTTAAGTTGTAAATATCTAAAAAAAATATTTGAATGTAATCCGTAATTCTGTTGTAACTCCTGAAACGAGAGGAAAATACCTTTTCTATAAAGATGTCCCATCTTTTTAATTCCATAATTTTTCCATTGTACAAAACCTTTATCCAATACTGGTTTAAATGAAGGATTATTTGCAATAGGGAGAGAGAGTGATAAATTATCCAATTTTAATGTCTTTTTTAGTTGTTTCCAAATTCGATAACCACTATGTATTATTGGATTTTCACTATAGATTTTTTAATTCAATTTAGTGGGAGTTAACAGAATCGGACAAATTTCAAAAGGCGGACAATCTCCCTTTTCCATCTTTAACCAGTCTGGCTGTTGATCCATATCTTCCACCCAAAAATTCATATTTTTGACATTGACTGCCCAGAAATAGAATACGAAATTTGGTAAGACTAACCCTCCATTCGTCTTGGGTTTGCAGAAGTGTTTTTTACTTATTCTGTGATTCTTAAAATCCCAAATAAAACTTGTCACAATAGAGTCGACTTTTTTAAAGACATTTTTTGGGAGATATATCGGAATTGATTGAAAAAGGTATAGTAGCTGCGGAAGGAAAATCATTTTAATAGCATTAATTCTACCGAGCATTGAAATGAGAAGTGTTTTCCAATATTGAATATTCTTATTCAATTTATTAAGTAAAGGCGTGAAATTTGATTTAAATAAAGAAGTATATTTCTTGGTCACATAAATTCCTAAGTATTTAAATTTTTCATTTACTATTTTAAAAGGTGACTGTTGCAATATGTATAAATTAGGTTCCGTTATTGGCATAATCTCACTTTTATTCCAATTAATTCTGTATCCCAAAAATAAACCAAATTGAGTTATAAGATTTAATAAGTTTGGAATGCTAATTTCTGGGTTTGTAATATATAATAATACATCATCTGCATATAGAGATTTTATTGACTGTATTTTTAGTATTATACCCATATATTTCTGGATGTACTCTTCCTGCTAGTTCCCTGGTTCGATTACGAGGGCGAATAATAGCGGGGATAACAGGCATCCTTGTCTACAACCTTTAGATAAATCTAATTTTGTTGATAACATTTGATTTGTCATTATTCTAGCTGTTGGGTTAGTATATAAAATCTTAACCCATGTGCAAAACATCTAATGAGATATCTGCTAGGTCTACATTAGCTATTCTATTTGAGTATATAATGTTAAATAATCGTCTCAAATTATAATATGAATAACGTTTCAGAATAAAGCCTGTTTGATCGGTGTCTATTAATTTATGAATCACTAAACTTAATCTATGGGATAAAATTTTGGTTAATATTTTCTGATCGGTGTTTAAGAAAGCAATTGCTCTATATGAACCTGGGTCTTTAGGATCCTTATCCATTTTGTGTATAAGTATTATTGTTGATTCATTTAAAGTTTCTGGTAGTTGATAGATTCTTAATGCTTAATGTGGTTGCTTTTGTTAGTGGGGTGGCTGTGTTTGTAATGGATTGGGCTGAATCTACCATTATCTGCTGCTTCTTCTGTACCTTTGCAAGTAGGCATACTGATTAGTAAGGGTATCAGGGATTATGGGGAGAAAGCAGGAGAATGGGGTTAAGAGGGAAAGATAGATCAGCCATGATTGAATGGAGGAGTAGACTTGATGCGTTGAATGGCCTAATTCTGCTCCTATCACATGATCTTATGAACCCTGCTATAGCCTGGGGTGGCTTATTATTTTTATGTTAGTGATTTAACTGTCCATGATATAATAACTTATGGGCCATTTCCATCGTGTTAGATTTTAGACAAACAGGAGGCTCAAAGAGATTTTTATTCTCAAATCATAATTCCATATCAGTAACATATCATCTGAATATGTCAGGAGTGATAACATAGCTAGTCTTGAATGCAGGTTTTAAATTTGCAGATGGCTTTCAAAAATGTTTCTAATAGGTCATATCCATGGCCATGGGGATGGAGAGACAGGAAAGTGTTGGACCCAAGATATGAAGAGCTCAATTAAGTATTTATACTGTATTCAAGGTCTCTTCACTGACTGGCTACCTCAGGAACTTTCGATGAAGAATAATACAATCCTTAAAGTAAGAGTATTCTCACAGTAAATCATTGTTCACAACTAATGTTTTCTGCCATACTTCTGCTTTTTATAAAAATAAACAGAATTAGTTTGTTTTCATAATTTATAAGTTTAGTTTCTGCTTTCTCTGTGTTCTTCTCAGCCCTGTCAGCGTCAATTAGGTTGAATTCATAGATGCACAGGTTTTGTTGAAGTGCTGCCCATCTTCAGACTTCACAATGTTATATCGTCATGACTATTGTCGAAAACCTCAGATGTTGAATATTGTTGAAGGATGGTAGGAATCATATCAAGCTACTTTCAATCTCACAGTCTTTGCTTGTTCCTGAGTATTGTTTAGTGGATTAAGTGGTCAATGTGGAATTTACAGAATATCTTTTCAATTTTAATTCCAAGATCTGTATACTTCCATTATTTCCCCACTGTACCACCTGTTGACCATTGACTCATTGAATGTATAAGGCAATCTTCTCCTTGTGGATTGTGTCAAATTAACGTTCCCTGCTTTAGCTGCTTCTCCATTTTTAATTCCAGAGTGGTTTGGACATGACACAACCATTTCCTGAGTTTATGTTCATTAACATGTCAGCTGGAATAAATCCTATTGTAAAAGCTGGGTGATAAAGAATAGTGAAATTATGCTTTATTCCATAGAAACAGTTTAAACTGTGGAACATTATCAGATGTGATTTCTTCAGGAAGTTGCATTTGGCAAAAATAGATCTTAATTTCTTAAATCGAGAGTGATAATAGATGGCACCACATGATTTCTGCAAGTTATTTCATTTGCCTGTCTATTTGTACTAAGAAATTATTTGCGTCTCTTTGATGGTACAACACAGGGACCCATTGGAAGGGTTTTGTAGGCCACCATCAAACTTGGAGCATTGCTTTGGTTTGTCTTCTACAACCTTGACATAACATCGTATACCTGCTGACTACATCTCCCATCCGTTTGCTAATCCAATGCTAAGCCAATGGACAAATCCTCACCCTGTTTATTTACTATAATCACATGTTCTGTATGCAATTATTCAATCATCATGCCTTGCAATATCCTTACTATCACTAGCCTTTGTCCCCTCTTTATACATTCCAGGTTGATGGACAGCTCCTTGTGTCTGTGATGAAGCATTTTTGGGTTTCTATTTAGACCTATGTTTGTACTTGTCCATCCAAGTTATGTACATTTATACAGTTGCTTTAAAGATGCAGGAGGGAAGTCCAACAGCTTGCACACATTTTGTTCTTCATTGTGGCTTCACTATGGAGTAATCTCAACAAGATATGAACTCCATGATATCCACAACCCCCCCCCCCAGCTTTCTCCCCCACTCCAATCAATCGGAAATAGGATCCTGACACAAAATGTTGCCTGTCCACATCCTCCAGAGATGCTGCTTGGTCCACTGAGTTACTACAGCATAGTGTTTTTTCTTTGTGAAGCAGCATCTATATTCCTTGTGTCGCCAAGGTATCTACTGTAACATTTTGCTTGGTTGCTTGGTACTTCAGGTTAAAGTTGTATTGAGTCTAAAGGATGGTCTTGCTTAGCTGCAGACTAAATACACTCCCCTAAATGGCTAACTGCTACTTCTGGCGAATGAACAATGCAAGTGACCTTCCCCACAACAAATGTTGAAACCTTGTCATTCGAAACCTTGTAAATGCCAATGTCAACTTTCCTTCTGAGCTTATCTTTTTTCCTGCTTTTGGTCAAATGTGACAATGTGTTAGCAATGGGCTTTTTGTGACCATTGTCAGTGATAAAGCTAAAGACTATAACTGAAAGCATTGCAAATAAGTGTTAACAGTTGGTTGTCATAATGCATCAAGATGTATTTGCTGCTGATGCTTTTTGCAGGTCTTTATCCCACTGCTATGGTTCATGTTTCTTTAATAGATGATGAAGTGCAAGTCAACACTGTGACAAGGTCGGGTAGAAATTTGAATTTAAGCTTGGCATAAATATGGGACAACAATTTAACAAAGATTTCTGCTCCTGTCAACCCAGAATATAAATCTGGAAATATGGAAAGGAGCTATTGTCTGTCATTTGCTGTTCATTTATTACCTTTATTATTTCTGCTGAGCCAGATTAAGTCAAGAGTCAAGAGAGTTTATTGTCATGTGTCCCAGATAGGACAATGAAATTCTTGCTTGCTGCAGCACAACATAATATTGTAGGCATACATACAGATCAGATTAGTGTGTCCATATACCATAGAATATATATATACTCCTGGACGCTCAGGTTGCCGAACCAAGCCATGATGCAACCGGTCAGCATGCTCTCTACTGTGCACCTGTAGAAGTTCAAGAGAGTCCTCCTTGACATACAGAGTCTCCGTAAGCTTGTCAGGAAGTAGAGGCGCTGATGTGCTTTCTTAATGATTGCATCAGTGTTCTGGGATCAGGAGAGATCTTCGGAAATATGCACGCCCAGGAATTTGAAGTTTTTTACCCTTTCCACCATGGACCCGTTGATATAAATGGGACTGTGGGTCCCCATTCTACCCCTACCAAAGTCCACAACCAGGTCCTTGGTTTTGCTGGTGTTGAGAGCCAGGTTATTGTGCTGGCACCATTTGGTCAATCGGTCGATCTCACTTCTATACTCTGACTCTTCCCCATCAGTGATACGTCCCACAACAGTGGGGTCATCGGCAAACTTGATGATGGAGTTCGCATTATGCCCGGCTACACAGTCATAAGTATAGAGTGAGTACAGCAGGGGGCTGAGCATGCAGCCTTGAGGTGCTCCCGTGCTGATTGTTATTGAGGTTGGCACATTTCCACCAATACGGACAGACTGTGGTCTGTTAATGAGGAAGTCGAGGATCCAATTGCAGAGGTATGCACAGAGACCCAGATCTGAGAGCTTGGTAACCAGCTTGGAGGGGATGATGTTATTAAATGCCGAGCTGTAGTCAATTAATAACAGCCTGACATATGAGTTTCTGTTGTCCAAGTGGTCTAGAGCGGAGTGGAGAGCCAGTGAGATCGCATCCACCGTTGATCTGTTGTGGCGGTAAGTGAACTGCAGTGAGTCAAGGTTTTTGTCGAGGTATGAGTTGATTTGCGCCATGATCAGCCTCTCAAAGCACTTCATCACCACATACCTTAGTGCCACTGGTCGATAGTCATTGAGGCACGTCACCTTATTCTTCTTAGGCACCGGTATTGTTGATGCCCTTTTAAAGCAGGTGGGAACCTCAGACCTCGGAAGTGAGAGGTTGAAAATGTCCGTAAAAACTCCAGCCAGTTGGTCCGCACAGGTTTTTTAAAACACACCCGGGTACACCATCAGGTCCAGGCCTTTTCCGAGGGTTCACCCCCCTGAAGGATCTTCTGACGTCGGCCTCTGTGAGTGTGACCAAAATACCATCACGGTGAATGGGGGCTCAGGAAGACACATCAGTGTTCTCCCTATCAAAGCGTGCCTAAAACGCATTGAGCTCGGCAGGCAGTGACGCTTCGCTGATATATGAACTGCCTCCTGATTTCGCCTTGTAGGAGGTGATTGCATTCAATCCCTGCCGCAGTTGCTGAACATCCGTCTCATCCTCCAGCTTGGAGCAGAAGTCCCTTTTGACCTTTTTGATGGCCTTACCAAGGTCGAATACCAAGGTTATTCTTGGCCTCAGGTACTACCTTCACTTAACTTAACTTAACTTTATTTATTTATAAAGCGCTTTAAACAACTACAGTTGCCACAAAGTGCTGTACATGAGAACTCATGGACAAGGCATTACAAACCATTAAAAACCGTAAGACGAAGGACTATAAAAAACACACTCTAAAAGTTAAAAGACATTAAAAGCACTAAGAACAGGAGCAAAGCCTCAGCCAGTGTCGAAAGCCAAGGAATAAAAATGAGTCTTGAGGGAGGATTTGAAGATGGACAGTGAGGGGGCCTGTCTGATGTGCAGCGGCAAGGTGTTCCAGAGTGCCGGAGCAGCAACAGAAAAGGCTCTATCCCCTCTGAGCCTCCGCTTAGACCTTGGTACCTCAAGGAGCAGCTGATCAGCTGACCTGAGGCACCGGGCAGGAGCATATAGGTGGAGCAGCTCAGAGAGATAAGACGGGGCGAGCCCATTCAGCGATTTAAAAACAAACAAAAGAATTTTGAAGTGAACTCGAAAATGCACTGGGAGCCAGTGAAGGGAGGCCAAAATTGGCGTAATGTGCTCCCTCTTTCAAGCTCCGGTCAAAAGGCGAGCGGCGGCATTTTGGACAAGCTGGAGACGAGCCAATGAAGCACTTGCGACTCCAGAGTAGAGTGCGTTACAATAATCCAGCCTAGATGTAATAAAGGCATGGATTACTGTTTCAAAATGCTGCCGCTCGAGAATGGGCTTCACCTTTGCCAGCTTCCTTAGGTGAAAGAAGCTGGACTTAACCACCGCGCCTATTTGTTTATCTAGTTTAAAATCACCGTCCATCCTAAAATCCAGGTTCAAAACGGTTGGCCTTACGGACAATGCCAATGGGCCCAAATCAACAAAGGGAGGATCACGGCAGCCATTGGGTGTTGTCCTGTCACCCTGCGCCATTTTCAACAAAACCCGATGCTACTCAGATTTCTTTACCTTTTCTTCAAGCTCAAGGTTCAGTACACAAATTACTGGCCTGGATTTACAAGGCATGGAGCCATAAAGATAGACTACGGAAAGAGGCCCTTTGCCCCCTGAGCCTATGCCGACTCATTGCACGATTTCTGCAACAATCCAATTTTTCATTCTCCCTACGTTCTCGTCAACCCCCCCACATTCTACCACTCACTACACAGTGGCTTATTCTGTTAACTTGCCTTTGAGATGTTGGAGGATACTGGAACCATGTGGTCACAGGGGAAATGTGCAACTCTACATAGCACTCAGTCAATATTGAAGCTGGTTCTCTAGCGATGTGAGACAGTGGCCCTGTTAACTGTGCCACTGTTCAGGCTATTTGTTTTCCTTTTTTAAACTTTTTGACACTCCTCAGTGCCACCACCTTGTATTCCCAGATAACTTCCTTCCCTAGTTCAGCCATCTCATCTCTAACCCAAAATTATTGATTGGAATCAAACTTCCCTTTAACTGCTTAATGACAGACCAGAAAACTCCTTAGTTGATAATTTCACAAAAGGAAATGTCATTTTTGTGCTCCATGATGTCTGTGTTGTATTGTGTTCTATCGGTTTTTGTGAATTTAGTCATGATATGCAATCCATTCCATTCCATTCCGAATTCTTCCACCTAGTTTGCTTCCTAACTGAGTTAGCACGTTGAAATAATAAGCCATTATAATTGGTAGACTTGCCTTTTGATTACTTAGTTCCCTTTATCCTGATATCCCCAAGGATTCATCAAAGTATGTTTTCAATGTTAATGTGATTCTTGTTAACATCATCTTGCTTAATTTCTGGTTATATGTCCTTGCTCTGATGTAGTAGCTTTCAGCCATCTCAGTTTACATTATCACTATTACTTATTAAACTTTGATTTTCAACTTGCTCTTATTTCCCTTTTTTCACTTTCATGGTGTGTATGCTATTTAAAATACTTGCTTCTGTAGCATTCTACTGTAATTATTTCCTTTCCATCTTCAATGCTATGCTGTCATGGTTAAGGCTTGCATTTATCAATTTAAACCTGCACCTACCATTCCTTGACCTCACCATCTCTATTGCAGGTGACACGCTCCTGACCGACATCCACTACAAACCTACTGACTCCCACAGCTACCTGGACTACTCTTCCTCCCACCCTGCTTCCTGTAAGGACTCCATCCCCTATTCCCAATTCCTCCATCTACGCCGCATCTGCTCCCAGGATGAGGTGTTCCACACCAGGTCATCACAAATGGCCTCATTCTTCAGAGAACGGGGATTCCCCTCCCCCACTATTGATGAGGCTCGCACCAGGGTCTCCTCCATACCCCGCAACACTGCCCTCGCTCCCCATTCCCCCACTCGCAAACAGGGCAGAGTCCCCCTGGTCCTCACCTTTCACCCCACCAGCCGGCAAATACAACATATAGTCCTCCGCCAGTTTCGCCACCTCCAACGTGACCCCTCCACCCGCCACATCTTCCCATCTCCCCCCCTGTCTGCCTTCCGCAAAGACCGCTCCCTCCGCAACTCCCTTGTCCATTCTTCCCTCCCCTCCCACTCTACCCCTTCCCCGGGCACTTTCCCTTGCAACCGCAAGAAATGCAACACTTGTCCCTTCACCTCCCCCCTCCACTCCTTTCAGGGACCCAAGCAGTCCTTCCAGGTCCGACAGAGGTTCACCTGCACCTCCTCCAACCTCATCTACTGCATCCGCTGCTCCAGATGCCAGATGATCTATATCGGTGAGACCAAGCGGAGGCTTGGCGATCGCTTCGCCGAACACCTCCGCTCGGTCCGCAATAACCAACCCGACCTCCCGGTGGCTCAGCACTTCAGCTCCCCCTCCCATTCCACATCCGACCTATCGGTCCTGGGCCTCCTCCACGGCCAGAGTGAGCAACACCGCAAGCTGGAGGAACAGCACCTCATATTCCGCTTGGGGAGTCTGCATCCTTTGGGCTTGAATATTGAATTTTCTCAATTCTGTTAACCCTTGCTGTCTCCTCCCCTTCCCACCTCTCCCTCAGCCCTCGGGCCCTGACATTCCCTCTATCTCTATCTCCCTCCCCCACCCCAGTCGCACCAGCTTCTCATTTTCACACCACAAGCAGCTTACAATGGCTTGTTCCCTTTATCACCGATACTTTTTTGCATATCTTTCACTCATTGTTCCTTATCTCTCCACATCACCGTCTATATCTCTCGTTTCCCTGATCCCTGACCAGTCTGAAGAAGGGTCTCGACCCGAAACGTCGCCTATCTCCTTCGCTCCTTAGATGCTGCTGCACCCGCTGAGTTTTTCCAGCTTTTTGTGTACCCTATAGAAATTATCTCTCCTTGCTAATAGCAGCTGTAATATCTTGCCACCTTGAGTTGACAGACCTATGCCAAATGATTCCTATGGCAGCAGTAACACGATTTTCTAGTTGTACCACTCATGCTCACATGATTCAGACTTAATATTGGAGTTCCTTCCCTTGTTCCTGCCTTTGGTTTGTAACCTGTAACATTCACTATCATCTAAAATGGATATGTATTTTCATCCAGTCGTTTGTTTATTAGTTATATGGCATACTTTAAAGACGTAGAAGCCCTAAAGTATTAAACCAATATTACATTCCCTGCAGTGGTGGGGGCCCAGTGGTTTGTTTTTTCATTATCGGAGTGTGAGAATGGGGGGTGGGGAGGACAACTATTTTCCTTGCTCCAAGATAAAATCCACAAATCTCTCTCTCTCTCTCTTTTTTTTTTTTTTATAGTTTCAAAAACTTTATTGACACAATCATATAATACAACACATCAAACCATAATCAAAAATGGCACTATATACAACCATTATAGTACAACTATTGTATTAATCATTGTTCACAATACACTGAACCCCACGCGGTGACCAACGCCCACGGAAGGCCTCCAGAGTCCCCGTGGACACCGCATGTTCCCGCTCCAGGGACACACGTGCACGGACGTAGGCCCGGAAAAGGGGCAGGCAGCCGACTCTACATTCTCTCTCTCTTTTTTTTTTTTAGTTTCAAAAACTTTATTGACACAATCATATAATACAACACATCAAACCATAATCAAAAATGGCACTATATACAACCATTATAGTACAACAATACAATCATTGTTCACAATACACTGAACCCCACGCGGTGACCAGCGCCCACGGAAGGCCTCCAGAGTCCCCGTGGACACCGCATGTTCCCGCTCCAGGGACACACGTGCACGGACGTAGGCCCGGAAAAGGGGCAGGCAGCCGACTCTACATTCTCTCTCTTTTTTTTTTTTTTTTTTTTTTTTTTTCTCTCTCGTTTCAAAAACTTTATTGACACAATCATATAATACAACACATCAAACCATAATCAAAAATGGCACTATATACAACCATTATAGTACAACAATACAATCATTGTTCACAATACACTGAACCCCACGCGGTGACCAGCGCCCACGGAAGGCCTCCAGAGTCCCCGTGGACACCGCATGTTCCCGCTCCAGGGACACATGTGCACGGACGTAGGCCCGGAAAAGGGGCAGGCAGCCGACTCTACATTCTCTCTCTCTTTTTTTTTTTTTTTTTCAAAAACTTTATTGACACAATCATATAATACAACACATCAAACCATAATCAAAAATGGCACTATATACAACCATTATAGTACAACAATACAATCATTGTTCACAATACACTGAACCCCACGCGGTGACCAGCGCCCACGGAAGGCCTCCAGAGTCCCCGTGGACACCGCATGTTCCCGCTCCAGGGACACACGTGCACGGACGTAGGCCCGGAAAAGGGGCAGGCAGCCGACTCTACTCTCTCTCTCTCTCTCTCTCTCTCTCTCTCTCTCTCTCTCTCTCTCTCTCTCTCTCTCTCTCTCTCATTCTCTCTCTCTCTACCCATCTATGTATCTATCTATCCTCTGATGTTGTGCTCTTCCAGTTTGCGTGTTTTTTTCTATTTGCGCAAAAACACTACGATATAGCGCTACGATTTTTTGCCAGCTCACTAACCATTCTCCTGTGGTGCGAGTGCAAAAGGTTTTGTTCCGATCGGTGGTATATTGTAAAAGTTAGTAAGGTTTAAAAATCTTTAAAAACCGCGAGTGCGCAAATCGATTTCCTTTCCTGCCAGTCAGCGGCACATGGATTGGTCGCTTCACCTGTCACTCCCCGGGACAGTCTGCCCATTCCTGTTCCATCGTGTCTTTAGTGTAGCTGAAGATGGCTGGTGGCGGTCTCCAACTTTCGGAGTGACTGGAAGTGGCGCGGCGCGGAGTCGGAGATGTCGCTGATGTCGCCAAACAGAAACTTTGGTCCCGGTGGAGGAGAACGAGCAGTGACCAGCGCCTGCTGTGAGTCTGCATCACACCACCAGCTCCAACCCATTCCCCTATGGACTCCATCGCTGGCTCCTGCCCCCCTCCCCCTTTTCTCTGAGCTCTCTCCCCATCCCCTCTCCCCCCGCCCACACACACCTCTCCCCCATCCCCTCTCCCCCGCCCACACACACCTCTCCCCCACACTCCCCCCGCTGCCCCCACGCCCCATTCCCCCAAAACCCCCCGCCCACACGCCCTTCCCCCCACCCACACATCTGTCCCCCCACCTACATTCCTCTCCCCCATAACCCATATTGCGTTGGGGAATGAGTTGTGTTGGGGGACCAGGTCTCCCGTGTGACTGGGACCCAACTATATTGTATAGTTTACAATAAAATCTTTCCATGGCCATGAATCTCGAAGTTGACACTGGCCTGAATGGGTTCAAGGTCACAAGGGGTATATCACAATCAGTAAACTTATATTAATTTCCTTCGAAAGACCATTCATGTAAGCAATAACTGTTTATCTTTGCACTGAAGCTGCTTCAACTATTGAGTATTTCTAGCATTTTTTATGTTTATCTTAGATTTTCACCATCTGCATCATTTTATTTTAGTACAAATGTAGGTCTCTGCCAGAGGAAAGTAAAATAAAAATGGTTGATAATTAACTTCAAAACATATGCTATGCTTTCCATTTGCACAAGTTGTTAAATATAAAAAAGTGGTTAAAATGGACATTTGAAACTTAAACATGTCTTTTAGTGATTTCTGAAGCAAGTGCTACATTAGTACATTACTAAAACAAACCTTGAGTGCCAATCACTCTGCTAATGAATTAGAATGTGCTGAAATTGACCTGTGTTCTGGTTTCCGTGTATAGCTCTGAAATTGGTACTCCTGTTTATTAACCCTTCTGTAATTTCATCAGCTTCTCTCTAATTGTAAGTGAAGTGATCGACAATAGTGTTGATTATTATGGTACTTGGCAAGCTGAAGACAGCAGTGTCACATGGCAAGAGACTATCGCAAGCAACTAGATTAATTCCAATGCTCAAACGCAAACAACTTGTTCAAAATATCTGCTTGTACTCCTCTGTGCTGTGATGAAACAAACAATATCTTGCCTACTGCTGCAAAGTAAGCAGGGGACACACTTGAGCATACCAGTGATATCAGAAGCATGGCAGAAAAACACTTCACCTCAGAGTTTCATTGAGTTTTGTACATCAAGCAAATAATAAAAGATATGCAAAAACTGATAATAAATGAGGTCATAATAGAAATGTGCAGTCTGATATTCATTAGTTGTTCTGCCAACCAGCGTTTGTGTTTAAATTGAACTAGAGGAATATTATTATTGAATATTATAATATTACAACATATCCAAAACTTGTGCTGAAGTGATGTCATGTGAACATTCTACTGAGGCACTCAGGCACCTCATTCTAGGTTCTTGTATCTGGCATTTCTTGATTTATGAATTCCACTACTTTTGCATCCAGTATCTTGGAAGTAAAACGAGTGGAATTTAAGGTGAGCTTTTTGCGTTTGAATGTTTCTCACCTTGCTGAGGTAAGACTGACAAGGTCTCAGAATCTTCAGAAAATCACATCAGTTGTACCTCCTGTGTTGCCAGTACATATATCTATTTGTGGACTCAAACACCCGTAAATCATAGATCAGATGTTCCAACCTACCACTTTCTCTCCAGGTCAAGGTTTGGTCCTACTGCTCCAGAATCCTCATCACCCTAGCCTCAAAATCAGTTGAACTTGTCCAGCTGAAAGTCAAACTTCAGCATTGAAACTTTGCAGTGGGCAGTGAAACCCAGACAGGGTTTCCATCCAAATATCACCTCTGCAGCCCTTGCAGGTTTATCCCTCTTTTATCCATATATGTCAGATTAGATGTTGGATGGAAAATTAGAGTAACCCAAAGTAAACTTGTGGTTTGAATAGACATATTTTGCAAAGTAATTTTCCAATTTGATCTCTACATTATTGGCAATTCTGTAAAGATCCAATACGCATTATCCACATTGCCAATTTATTTGTGGGAGAGTTTTAAAGTGAGCAAGTAAATGTTAATAAAATCTAGATGATGAATAGACGTATAATGCATTCAAGCAATGACACTTGAAATCAGACTTTCCTGACAAAAGGTAAAGTTATGACAAATCATTTGAAACACATTTATTTGTGTTGTGTATTGACACCCAACTAAAACAAGTAAATTAGTCTCCCCCCAGGCTGTATGACTGATCCTCAGTAGATGACAAGCTTCTGCTCCATCTTTCCCCATAGTCATTGATGCTGTTTATCAAGATACTTACCATTATAAAAAAGGACACAAAAATGCTGGAGTAACTCCAGGCAGTTTCTCCAGAGAAAATTAATAGGTGACATTGCGCATAATAGACCAACTTGGAATGGAATCAACATTATCTGAAGAACACCAGAAACAGTGGTAAATGTGGATAATCTAGGTTTTGGTCAGAGGTAAACTTTTCCTTAGGATGGATTGGTACGGGTGTCAGAGGTTATGTGGGGAAGGCAGGAGAATGGGGTTAGGAGAGACAGATCAACCATGCTTGAATGGTGGAGTAGACTTGATGGGCTGAATGGCCTAATTCTACTCCTATCACTTATGATTATTGGTCTCAAAGCTCATTGTATTAACATAGAAAAAGATGCATATGACTATATTACTGTCCTCTCAGTGGATTTTTCATGCAGCTGTGACTGGCTCTATGCAGAAGATTACAGGGAAGAGCTGATGCTAACGTGTGACACTTATTCAGTTATAAACTGCTGCATCCTGAACGCCATTGGAGGCTGAGCAGATGGTATATGAGTGTGTTAGTCCATGGGGACAAGCTGTTTCTAACCAAGCTTCAGAATTGTTTGTTTTAATTTCCTGAGATCAACACAGTTCAGCACAGAGACCTTAGCAATTCTGGTTTGGAAACATGCCAAGACATATGTGCGCCGTAATATTGTGGCCTCCGCTTCCATCAAAAAAGTAATTTTATCTAGACAGAGGCAAATAAAGAATAACTCTTGTCACTCAGAAATCGCGGTGAATGGGAAGAGTTAAACATTAACAAAGCTCTGTAAAGAGCTGATAAGAAGCTCTCTTTCCTCCAGTATTTTAATCCAGACCCTATACTGGCCATTTCTACCAATGGCCAGTTTTCTCACAGAGATATCTGATGCTATTTTATGGCCAGAACAACAACAAAATCAGTTTATATTACATTTTTGTAATAACAACTACCCAAAAATGTTTCCGAGTAGGGACCAACCCAAGCTGATGTATACGAGATGTGAGGAGAGGTGAGTGTTAATGCTATTATTGAGGGAGACATTGAGACAATTTCTAAAGTGAGAAAGATATTGGGGGAGATGAGGGATAGGAAGAGACTAAGATAAGCATTCGAAGAGCATCTAAGTTGAATACATGAACAAAAGTTGATTTCCAGAGGGGTGCCACCAGCATTGGGATAGATGGGTCTGTTATCTTAAATAGATGGTGAGGAAGTGGTGGATTGATCTTGCCAAAGTCACAGAGAGATCTGAGAGGGAGAGGATGGGTAATGCATCACTCTTCTGTGTTTGACCAAGATGTTTACTATTAAATATGACTGAGGAATATCAAATACACTTGAAGATAATTGGGTCTAAAGCTTTAGCATTATTGCAAACAAGAGTAAGGTTAGACGCGGAGAAGATAGATGGAACACTTTTAAGATTTAGCACAGAACACCACAGGAGATCCTTTTGCCCTGTGGCTATCAAACTATGCACCCCCTTCCCCTTCTGACTGACTCCCCTTCTCCCTCCCCAATCTTTGCACATCCCAAATTCTGGGCTTTCCACTCGTCACTTGAATTTCATATTTCATGTATCTTCCTGTGTTTTAAGACTGTTGGCAGACCAATTTCTATAAAGTTCTATCGTATCATATTGTATCGTATCTTCTGGAACAGGCTGTTCATGACAGTTTTGCATAAGGACAATAAAATATCATGAAGGAGGAATTAGGTGATTATGTGTTCCAATGTCCTTCGAAGCAGCAAATAAATGATTCTTGTCGTTATCTAAAGGAACAGCTATATTTATGCTATCGAAATCCACATATTGTATTGAAACATGTCCCTATTAATCCAGATAACTTTATTTGGCATGGTGAACATTTGTGCTTGTTTAAAATCGCCTACAGTGGCAATTTGAATTTGGATGTAGGCATTTCATTTTTGTTATTGATAGCTCAATATAGCTGCACATCATTATTAGTTGAACTCAAGATTGTAAAGTTCCAGTTAACTCAATGCTGCTGTCAGAAGCTGTAATATAGTGGTGAAAAATAAATTATTTCAAAATCATTACAGATTTTCCCACGACAAAACTAAGTTGTGGTTAGATTACCAGCCTTTGGTTACCCGAAATAATAAAATCAAATGCTAGATTTTCTTTCATGAGTTCTGATAAATTCCATTGACCTACTTCATTGATTGCCTTACTTGCATCTACCATGCTAAATAATACTATTCCACCAAACACAATAAATCTTTAGTGTTGGATAGCATTGGCAAATAAAATTATAACTTCTCTCCCTGTTAATGAAATGCCACATGCATTGAGCTCAATGCAACAGTATTTTGAAGTTAGTATAATATAAGGTTGCTGCTACGTAGCTTGCTTAAGCCAATGACCTGGGATTAATTTCAAGACATATTGTGTTTGACAGTATTCACAGTTGGCTAAACCAAGGGGCACAGCTTAGCCATCAGCTCAGCTATCACCTGTTCAACCATTTTGTTTCATAGGCAGGTGCTCTTCAGCATCCTGATACTACACCCTCCCCATCTGTCCTCAACTCTGCCTCCATATCCCAACCACCAATCTCCATGTATAAGGATTTTCTCAACCTGGGCATCTCAGGCGCATAAAGCATTCCCATTGAGAAATGAGCTGGAGCATGCCGGGAAGTTGACCCTGGACCATCTGTTGAAGATAAATGTGAATTAAGCACAAAAGTCAGTTGAGAAAGCAGCAAAGAATTCTATGTCAATATTTCCTTCAGTAACCTGTCCACTCTAGTGATATAGTGTTGGAAATAACCCACATTTTAATCTCAGTGCTATAAAGTGTTCCTTATAGAAAACAAATTGCAGGTGGGAGCAGGCTGGAGGAGATGGGGGGGGGGGGGGGGGGGGGGGGGGGGGGTGGGAGGGGGGGGGACAGCACAATTGCTGGAGTTATGGTCAACTATCAGGCTTTATCTCCAAGATTACCATTATTTGGCTGTACCTTGCTTTCAAAGGAACTCATAGCACTGACACATGAAAACATCAGAATCTCATGCTTTTCATTATCAATTTACTTCTGATTATACAAGGAACCTCTGTACTTCTGTTTATACAAATTTCCTGAGAGCGAGAATTCTCTTGTAGAGTAACCTAATCCCCAAAAGCTTTACAGTGTCCAAGCACGTGTTTTGGGTCATGACTTTGCAATAGCTTCAGACACCTGGATGAATGGATTGTCTCATCACCACGGCAGAAGCATGCAAAATGAAAGGAATTCAAATATTCAGTTTCAGACACTGGATGAGACAACCTTTGTCAGAAAATAGCCTTTAAAGCATCAGAAATTAGAATTAAATTGGCAGCTTTGTCCACTGAGACCCCAAGATGCAGCTTTGAAGTGAGGAATAAAAACTTACAGAAGTTGATAGAGAGGTTATTACAACTCTATTTGTGCATGCTCAGCCCACTAATCTATTACAGAATTAGCATTTTGCAAGTAAAAACACTTTCCCATAGATGCTGTGGTAATTCCTGTGGGCCTGGACTTTTTCCAAGTGTGATCCACACTTGCTGCTTGGGTTTCCTATTGCCCATTACTTACCTTGTTTGAACCTGTAAGGTCAGGGATTCTGAACATGAACCTCTGACCTTGCTCGGCAAATATCTTGTATGGACCCAGGACCTTAAATGACAGAATTAGGTCATGTAGGAGAATTTGAACAAGCCACAACTACTGAATAAGTATTTGGTGGACAGATATTGATGGCTCCCGCATTGCTGCTGTCAAAACCTTCAAGCCGTTGGGATGTTTATCAAACTGCACGGGATATGTGAAGAGATGTCAAAAACAATTTAGTTTTAATTTTTATATTCCTTGCATTTTGTATTTAGTTGGAAGAGAAATATGGTTATATATTTGGTACATAACTTGTATCCATGAAACATGTGATCTATCATACTAACCTTTGCATTACAAAGCATGTAGTGTTCTATTTTTCTCTTTGGACTCAGCAGGATACATTTTCACCTTCATTGCCCTGGCAGCAATCTTGTGATGGGAATAATTTGCCTGTTGCTGAACTTGCCTGTTCTTTATTTCATGACCTTAGAGTTAGGTAGGTTTTGCAGTGGGTGGGCCATCTGTTGCACTACATTGCTGTCCAAGTGTTGAAGGTGAAACTTAATCCAGTAATTAATCCTGAAGAATTCACTGGATATTTTGTCCTTTGAACAATGAGATGGTTTCTGTTAAAAGGAATGTCGCAGCTCAAGACAATACCATCATATTTGCTTGGTCGCATGTGGAGCGAGTTTGCTCAGTTACAAGTTGTTGATGTGAAAGATATTTTTTTCAACCTCCTGATTTACAGCTGACAGCCTGACTCAGTGTGGGTTTACTGTGATCAGAATTGCAAAACCTTCATCTGTGCATTTCTTACTGTTCCCTGGGTTGAATAAGCACCCCCCCCCCCCCCCCCCCCCCCCCCCCCCCCTTCACTGTGTGCCAGATTCCCTCCATGCTTCTTTTGGATCTTATAATGTGCAGCGTGCTTCAAAGTTTATTTCATTACTCACAAGAAAAATTAAGAGCTTAGTGTTTCGCCCCAGATATATTTTTCCTTGACATGACTGCAATATATCTCTACATTGCGGCCCTAAGGAGGGACCAGGGACAGTATTAAAGTAATGCCTTTAGGCTGGAAAGATAAAACAATCACCAGATGGTATTTTAATGACAAATACCGCGCAACATTATTCCATACTATATTCCATGCAACTGATAAGTTTAAACACCAGACTCATATTTCCAAAGCAAGGGTAGATTTTAGATGTATATAATAACTCAAGATTAACAACGTGCTGTTGGGGGGGGACAGCCTACCTGGGGGTAGCAACAGCGACCTGGCCTGCGGCACAAACACCGGCCCTGTTGCTCAGAAGTGTAAGGAAAAGAAGAGGAGGGCATTAGTAATAGGGGACTCTATAGTTAGGGGTTCATATTTGTGATTCTGTGGATGCAGTCCAGAGACCCGGATGGTAGTTTGCCTCCCTGGTATCAGGGTCCAGGATGTGTCTGAACATGTCCAAGATATCCTGAAGAGAGAGGGAGAGGAGCCTGAGGTCGTGGTATATATTGGTACCAATGACATAGGTAAAAAAAAGAGAAGAGATCCTGAAAGGAGAATTTAGGGAGTTAGGAAGAGAGTTAAGGAAAAGAACCGCAAACATAATGTGAGATATAGGTTGTGCTCACAATCACTACCCAGAGACTAAATCATGGAAACAAGAAATGCCTTCATTTGCGAGTCTGCAGAGTGGGTGCCTCTCCAAGTTGAGACACACAGAAGTCAGGAAAGTAAAGCTCCTTTATACACACAATTCTACATTTAACCTCCCCTTCTGGCCCTCTCCAATCAGAGCTCTGAGGTGCACAGTCTATAGGTACGTCCCCCCCAGTACCTCCCACATCATACATCACTTGTTCATACATGTGCATGGTAATGAGCAGTTTCTTGACCAGGGGTGTGTTAGTAATATTCATTTATTTCATTAAGCATGCTCAGTTGTAAATGACCTGCCCCAGTTCGCTCACCTCCAACTGACCTCCCTCAGTTCTCTTGTATCTGAATTAAAAGCAGCCTCTACTAACAAGGGTCGCATCCATCACTGCTCTATTGATAAGGGTCGCATCCATCACTCCCTTTTACCGCTATACAATGCCATCAATCCTTACTCAAGGACAGTTCTGGTACCTTCATCCACAGCTGAGTCAGAATCCTCTCCCTGGCCTCCATCGGTTAGAATCCTCTCCTGAACCCTTACAATAGTGGGGTTTAATCATTTTATCCCTCACAATCCTCCCTTTATCTTTTGCTACGCATCTATTGAGTAAACCTCAATTTCAAGCTCCTTCAGTTCGAATTGAAGTAACACTGTCCTAATCTCCTCTTCCTGTGGATCCTGGACCTTCCCTGGTCACATTATCATTATTTTCTGTATTACCCCTTTCTCTCCCATAGGCACAACTACAGCCTGCATCTGACTTATACTCCTTGCAATAAGTTCCCGAAAACAAGGGATACAACAGGGGATAAAGATCAGCCCAGCCAATGCACATAGAAACACGAGTCCCACCGTTCTCCACCATGTTCCTCCGAGGATGGAATCCCACCATCGGGTACCCATAATCGAATTCCACTTTTGTATTGGAACATGTGCCAACTTACGGATTCCTTCTGTTATGTCCATCACTGCCTGTCCATTGTCATCGATGTTTAGACAGCAATTAGAGAGGTTGAATTTCCCGCATACCCCTCCTTCTTCTGCCAGGAGATAATCTAGGGCCAACCGGTTCTGGTATATTGCTGCTCTCATCTGTGTCTGCTGCTTTGCCAGCATCTCCAGTGCCACCGCAGTTTGGTTGGTAATTACTACCAGTACTGCCTGAAGTCTTATGATCCGGTTTAACATGTATACTGGGGTTCGGTAGCCCCAGGATCCATCCTGTGCCCAAGTGGCTGGTCCATAGTATGAGATGATTCTTGCGGGTGGCCATTCATCATCTTCCCATTCTCCAATGTCTATTTTCCTCTTCTTCCGATATAGGTCGTCAAATACAGGTGTTCCTAACGACCGCCCTTCTTCGGTGTTTAACAGGAAAAATCCCGGTTGTACCAGTCCAATAAAGCAAGTCCCGCTCCAATTTGTTGGAAACATCGAGTATGCCTTAGTCCGCATATCCATGACAGTCCTTCAGGGGCTGGTCCACTAGAGGTAACCTTGTTCCATATGTCTCGCAACACCGGGATTCCTTGATAAGGGTTGTTCCCGGTGCAGTTCCATAATCCAGTCGATTCCATTCCATCGGTCTTCATCCAGATAGTGCAGTTTCTCCAGTCTTTCTTAGTTGGATACCATTTAGGCTCCTCTGGCCACCACACTCGGGACTGATTTGACCAATGGGAGATGATGCACTGGCAGGGGCTGCTGCCTACTAGGATGGCACCCTTTGCCCAGGGCCTAGCGATACACTCAGTCCCAACCGGAACGTCTGTCAGGACCCATGCCTGGGGATCTCGGTCTTGTCCAACTGTCAGGTTCCACTCCATCAAGTCCCATACTTCAACAATGGATCCTCTCCACGGCCAACGTGAGCTCATCAGTGGTCCGCCACAGACCCAACAGTTAGTCACATTCAGGGTTCCAGCTATTCGGAGGGCCAAGTCCACAAACAGGTTTTTCCCTCCTTCAGGGATCTCAATGTGCTTCTTTATTTCTTCATACATTGTCTGATGCAATTGAGGCTGAGTAGGTGGGGGAGGGGGAGGCTTTGTGACTACTACTTTCGTTAACCTTGTTAGTTCTTCCTCCTTCATTTTGTCTAATGTCCATTTTAAGGCATGGAAACGGAGACCTAACAGTTCTGTCCTATTCATACAAACCCATCTCTCCCCCTTTGGGCAGGTAACGTACCCAAACCTCCCTACATTTCCCCTATTCTCTACCATATAATACTTCTTTCCCCCATACCCACAAATAGTTCTAGTCCTCAGGTTATAGCAAGCATCATTCACATGGGAATGATGGGTAAATGATCTGGTTGTCCACCCTCCTTATCTGATAGGATGATAACATTTATCACAGTTATCAACACTTTTTACCATGATTACATGCAGAGCAAGCAATACCACGACTGCTCCTTTCATACTGCTAGTTATACATTTATTTTTTTCTAAAAGTTAATGTTAGGGGCTTATTTCCTGGCTTCACCATCCACTGTTCCTCTTTATCAGGAGCGGGTGGGTCAATGGGCCCTTTAACCTGGATTGCATGGGTCCACCCTTTTTCTTTTGTTCGTACTGCCGTCTTGGTTGTCAGTAATACTAGGTATGGGCCGGTCCATCGGGGCTGGAGTTTCTCCTCCTTCCAATTCTTGACCAGTACCTAGTCGCCGGCCTTTACAGCATGTATTAGAAAGTCGAGTGGTGGGCTTTGAGCCAATAATCCTTTAGCTTTTAATTCTGTAAGAGAACGAAATACTGCCAGTAAATAGTTCCTTAAGAATACATCACTGCCCTCTACGGTGGGTATTCCTTCTATCTTTCCCAAATAAGGTAACCCAAACAACATTTCATAGGGGGATACTACTAACTTTGCATGGGGCCTCCGTTGCTTTTCTCAATGCCTTTCTGTTTCCCTACTGCTCCAAACATGTGCCAGACTCCATGTACATATGCTGCTCTTAAAGCCTTAATTTCTGCCAACTGAGCTAAGCAAGATTGCAGGCAAGCTTCCAATTTGATTACCTTAAAGTCTAATTCATCCTGATGCATCACTTAAAACCCTGCATACTTGCTATTATGATCCCTTTAACAAGAAACATCCACAAGCGAAACCTTTTTGTCCCCTTCATTCAAAGGCTCTGACTGTAAAACATTTCTCAGACTTGTGTGTCCTTCTTCCTTCATTATTTTCCTTAATGGTATCACAATTTCAACATACTTCCCAATCTAGTCTGAACTATATCCTGCCATTCCCAAGATCATCATCATCCGTTCTACTGTCTGAGGTTTGAGAACTTCAATTATCGCTTCAATTTGATCCTGCGCTATAGCTTTTACTTCTTTAGATATTACTCGTCCAAAATATTCTACCTGCTGCTGACAAAACAACTTCTTCCTTGATACATTATGGCCTCCTATGCCATCTTTTCCAAGATAATTACAATGTCTCTCACATTGCTT
Source organism: Okamejei kenojei (assembly GCA_035221665.1). Classification (NCBI taxonomy): domain Eukaryota; kingdom Metazoa; phylum Chordata; class Chondrichthyes; order Rajiformes; family Rajidae; genus Okamejei; species Okamejei kenojei. Next base: position 95,883,304 of record CM069131.1, read on the forward strand.
CTCACTTGTGGAACAAACCAACAAATCATCCACATACTATATCAACACATTCGAAATCTGCCTACAACATCTGATTAAAAACATGGGGCTAGTATTTAAAACCCTGCCACATCCTAGCCTAGGTGTATTTAATACCTCTTCTTAAAGTTCTTACCATAGCTATGTTCACCACTATCTTAATATAATTATTATTATTTCCTGATTACCATACCTGTTCGCATCCCCAACACACCTTATCCATTACCCATCAGCCTTCCTTGACCTCCCCTTTGAGATCCCACCCTCCCTTGGGGACTCCAGTCCTGTCTGGGCTTATATCCAGATTTATTTCACTCCTGATAGGGCATTTGAGGAAATACTCTCCCAAATATATTTATTATTGGCATGGAATCTCTGGCCCCTGTTTGGCTCTGTCATGGGACTCACTGTGTGTCGGTGCATCACTTATTTCAGACATTTCAACCAGGTCTGTTGTTACTGACAACATTGTCTTTCCATTTTCACGCTCTTTCTTTTTGAGCTCTTCAAGTTACATTTGCATCATTTTTCTCTGCACCTCTTCCTGCTGGTCTGCAAGTCTTTTTCCTATCTTTGCGATATTTCTCAACCTCATTGACCAAATGATCACTGAATCAGGGGTGGGAAATAGATGACAATCCCATCACCTCTTCCAATCTAGACTTGACTTTAGGAGGAATGGCATCCACCACAGTGGTTCAGAATATAGTGTTCATTAACTGGTTGCCTTCTATTTTTGTTCAGTTTCCAGTCTCCACCTTTTCAGCTTGTTCTCCAGATAGGCTGCTGGATTTTTGTCTGAGGGCCTGCCATACCCCCTGCCTGACTGTCAAACAGCATGCCATTGTTTATTGCATTGTTCACAGCATTTTTATACCAGCCATCTTCAGGAGTTCTGTCAGTTTAGTGGTTCCTATCACTTTCACCAACAGTGCCTTCAAATCTCCCATAGCCAATAATCGTCCTCCAAAGCCGTAATCCATTTCCTGCCCCATCAGGAATATTGGGTAAGGTAGTTTTTTAGCTCTCTCAGTTTATGGGTGCCCCAAAGGATAATCTGTATCTGTCCTGCTCTTATCTGTTTAAAGCAATCTCATCAATTTATCCCTCTGCTTCCCACTTTAATCCTTTCTGATATGCCTTGTTTATCATTCTAAACTCAATTACTTACTTCTCAGATAGTCTATCCTCCTTTGCAAATTTATTCACCTTCCTTTTAAAATCTTCCACTGACTCCTAATGATTTATTACTTTCAAACCTGTTGTTTCCTACTTCTGTTACCTCCTCACTGCCTCTCTCTCCTTTCTCTCTAAACTGCCTAAGTACATCTAATTCCTTTCCTCTCCCCTTTTCCCACTTTTCCACCTTATCTGTGACATATAATTCATAATTAACACTTCCATCTTGTCACACATTTATCTTGAAAGAGCCTCACTTGGGCCACTTCCTCACAACTGTTTCTGAAAATCTCAGCAAACAATCATTACCCTTCTCCAACCAGAATGTTTACCTAAACAAACCACAAAAGCTGGTCATGTTTCAGCAATTAACTTATTTCCAATTATTTCAATCCATGCTCACCACTATTTTTAAATTTCCAATTCCTAGTACTGGTAACAATTTTCCAAATTAACTTTACTGAAAATAAATCTATAGAAACATCAGCAAAGCCAAGCAACCTACATTTTCCAACTTTTCCCTTTTAAGTTGCGATGATACAAAGCGTTGTTCGTTACCTTACAGCTGTTCGTAACCTCCCCCATTGATTACAATTTCTTAAAGGAACACACACACCTACCCTTACAGCATGTGGCCTATAGCAAACAAACTTATCACATATATGAACTTCCTCATTCATACAAAACCGGTTTTTACTCACAAATCACATTTGTTCCATTCTTACTTCAATGAAATTATGCAATTTCCAACATATTAAAGTTTCAAAATTAACATATTTTGCACTAACTCCTCATGTACCTGAAGAATCTGTATATGAGTTTCTTCTATAGATTGTGTGAAACAACTCAATATTTCTTTCATGTGCTGCTCCTTCCTTTTTTAACTTTTCGTACTCAAAACATTTGGCACTGTGATTTTCCTTAGATTTTTGCAATGTCTGAGTGATACTCTGAATATTCTGTACAGCCCAGTGCCACCAGACTGAACTTCCCCTTATTGGTTCCTTTAGTTAATCAAAATAACAGAACTTAATCATAGTCTCCTTACTCTTACCCTGAGTCCCCCTTCACCCCACTGTGCAACATTCGCCCCAACGGACTATCGGGCGGAACGTACGGCACTTTACCAGTGTGAGCCTTGTCCTGTTTCCCCGGACCCTCACTTTTCCCATTCTGGTTACCCAATGTCTTTTCGTACTATTCCCGTCCGACAGACCCTCGGTCGCCCAGGCAATACTTAATAGTCAGTTTTCTTACCCGGGTCTTGTGCACAAGAATCGCTCGACCGTCCCTTGTTTATTTTTCAGACGCTCCCTTTTGTTTCCCGAGTCTCTTGTCCGGATATCACTCGCTCAAACCGCTGATGGCAAGCAAGGAGATCAGAGACTGCAGATATCTGCAGGGTGCACCTTCCCTTCCTTCCATGCCTCCGCCGAGCGGCCGGAGTGGCGATCGCGGACGAGCCCCCACTTTGTGAGATACAGGTTGTGCTCATAATCACTACTCAGAGACTAAATTATTGAGTAATGAGGAAGGGTTGGTTAGCAGCCTTGTTGTACGTGGCCCCTTGCGCAAGAGTGACCATAATATGGTTGAGTTCTTCATTAGGATGGAGAGTGACATTGTTAATTCAGAAACACGGGTCCTAAACTTAAAGAAAGGTAACTTTGAGGGTATGAGACGTGAATTGGCCAAGATAGACTGGCAATTGATTCTTGAAGGGTTGATGGTGGATATGCAATGGAAGGCATTTAAAGACTGCATGGATGAACTACAACAATTGTTCATCCCAGCATGGCAAAAGAATAAATCAGGGAAGGTGGCGCATTCGTAGATAACGAGGGAAATCAGGGATAGTATCAAAGAAAACGATGAAGCATACAAATTAGCCAGAAAAAGCAGCCTACCAGGGGACTGGGAGAAATTCAGAGACCAACAGAGGAGGACAAAGGGCTTAATTAGGAAAGGGAAAATGGAGTATGAAAGATAACTGGCAGGAATCATAAAGACTGACTGCAAAAGTTTTTATCGATATGTGAAGCGCAAAAGATTAGTTAAACCAATGGATTAAATGAATGGATTAAAGGCCGATAAATCCCCAGGGCCAGATAGGCTGCATCCCAGGGTACTAAAGGAAGTAGCCCCAGAAATAGCAGATGCCTTAGTGATAATTTTTCAAAACTCTTTAGATTCTGGAGTAGTTCCTGAGGATTGGAGGGTAGCTAATGTAACCCCACTTTTTAAAAAGGGAGGGAGATTGAAAACGGGGAATTACAGACCAGTTAGTCTAACATCGGTAGTGGGAAAACTGCTAGAGTCAGTTATTAAAGATGGGATAGCAGTACATTTGGAATGTGGTGAAATCATTAGACAAAGTCAGCATGGATTTACGAAAGGTAAATCATGTCTGACAAATCTTATAAAATTTTTCGAGGAAGTAACTAGCAGAGTGGATGAGGGAGAACCAGTGGATGTGTTATATCTAGACTTTCAGAAGGCTTTCGACAAGGTCCCACATAAGGGATTAGTATACAAGCTTAAAGCACACGGTATTGGGGGTTCAGTATTGATGTGGTAGAGAACTGGCTGGCAGACAGGAAGCAAAGGGTAGGAGTAAACGGGTCCTTTTCAGAATGGCAGGCAGTGACTAGTGGGGTACCGCAAGGCTCAGTGCTGGGACCCCAGCTATTTACAATATATATTAATGATTTGGACGAAGAAATTGAATGCAACATCTCCAAGTTTGTGGATGACACTAAGCTGGGGGGTAGTGTTAGATGTGAGTAGGATGCTAGGAGGCTGCAAGGTGACTTAGATAGGCTGGGTGAGTGGGCAAATGCATGGCAGATGCAGTATAATGTGGATAAATATGAGGTTATCCACTTTGGTGGCAAAAACAGGAGGGTAGACTATTATCTGAATGGTGGCAAATTAGGAAAAGCGGAGATGCAACAAAACCTGGGTGTCATGGTACACCAATCATTGAAAGTAGGCATGCAGGTGCAGCAGGCAGTGAAGAAAACAGATGGTATGTTAGCATTCATAGCAAAAGGATTTGAGTATAGGAGCAGGGAGGTTCTACTGCAGTTTATTCAGAGTTTTGGTGAGTATTTGGTGAGTTCTGGAGTATTGCATACAGTTTTGGTCTCCAAATGTGAGAAAATACATTGTTGCCATAGAGGGGTTACAGAGAAGGTTCACCAGACTGATTCCTGGGATGTCAGGACTTTCACATGAGAAAAGACTGGTTAGACTTGGCTTGTACTCGCTAGAATTTAGAAGACTGAGGGGGGATCTTAAAGAAACTTACAAAATTCTTAAGGGGTTGGATAGGCTAGTTGCAGGAAGAATGTTCCCGATTTTGGGGAGGTCCAGAACAAGGGGGTCACAGTCTAAGGATAAGGGGGAAATTTCTTTAGGACCGAGATGAGGAAAACATTTTTCACACAGAGAGTGGTGAGTCTCTGGAATTATCTGTCACAGAAGGTAGTTGAGGCCAGTTCATTGGCTATATTTAAGAGGGAGTTAGATGTGGCCCTTGTGGCTAAAGGGATCAGGGGGTATGGAGAGAAGGCAGATACAGGATACTGAGTTGGATGATCAGCCATAATCATATTGAATCGCGGTGCAGGCTCGAAGGGCCGAATGGCCTACTCCTGCACCTATTTTCTATGTTTCTATGTTTCTAAGAGACACAAAAGACAACAGATCTTGATTCTTCAGCAAAACATAAAGTGATAGAGTCAGGTCAGGGAGCATAAGGTGAAGCAGCATCTCATTCTTTTTTTTTCATTCATTTCATCGTTGAAAACGTTAGCGACACAGTGGCGCTGGTTTCCGATGGGCACGGTGAAGGATGCACCACATATCTCTGTCCGCCATGCAGCTGGCAAGCTCCTCTTTTGTGTCTACATATGCGTCTTCCATCAACGTCTTCAGTATCGTCTTGATTGGCCAGCCCGGGTCACGTCTTTCATGGGTGGGTTCCCACAGCACAACCTTGTTTGCTGGCATTTCTCGGTGGCGTCTCAGTAGAAAATATCTACAAAATCTACTTTCACATTGAAATATGTCGAACTTCCAAGGCATGCTCAATAGCGTGCTAGAAGATTTTTGATGGAAGTGATAATAACTGGTTTCCTCACCATATCAGAGCCAACTTGGGTTCTAGTGTCAATACAGCTATTTGGCTTTGTGCATGTTTGGGAAGTTGGCCAGGGGTACTTTTGCAGACATTGGTCCTTCATGAATTTGGAGGCAAGGTTTGGAAATCCTTTTGGAATATTCTGTCCGGCACTAATTTGAAGACTCTGGGATGATTGATCAATGCCCGATAAGTAACCCCAAGAGCATGTGGTTAGAGGTTGAGGAGTAGGAACAGACATGGTTGCTAGAGGGAGTAGGGGAGTGTGGCTTATTGCCATCATGTGTACTGTGATAAAATGATAAAACTTGTTTGTGTGCTATCCAGTCAAATCATACTATGTATGAGTGCAGTCAAGCCATGTGCAAATACAAGAGGTAATGCAAAGGAAAAAATATATACCATAGTGAGGATTATACAGTATAATAACATCACAGTTATTAAATGAAGTGCATGTCCTATAGGGTAGATAATTACCTAGCTCTCCTTCAGATGCCCAACCGACCTTACTTTGGTTTGTGACCCAACTTTGACTAATTGTCTTCACCTATCTGTCTCCCACCTACTCCCTCCACTTACAACCACGTAAACTTTCATCTGACCACCAGCAGCTTCCCTGACCATCGACATCCTCTGGACTATGGAGCTACACAGAACCGCCAATGTTCCACTTTGACCTGACCTGACCTGACCACTGATTCCATACCACCAACCATAGCCTCCTGACTGCCTGGAATGGCATAAAGTCTGGCATTGTCTGAAGAATTAGGAACTAAGCTTCGCAAATCAATACTTTCATGAAGTTAAGAAATCAGAAATGTTACCAATGGTGTAACATATCAAAACAAAACTTGAGTTAAAATTGTGTAAAAGTGAAAGACATTTTTTAAATAGAGTAAATTACTGAAGTAAATTTAAAATACATTGATTCCTTTTTTAAAGTAAATTACATGTGTTTATATCTTTCATTACATTATTGCGTGATTGACAGTTGTCATTGATAAAGATGTGAAAATAATCCATAGGGAATAAATGGGTTGCCTACTTTCCATTTATGTATACACATACACCCACACACTAAAGCAGGCTTAAGACTGCTTTAGGGATTATTAAAAAAAAAAATCAGATTTCTGCAGTGCTGATTAGGCTGTCGGCAAATTTCCACCATCATGCGGGGAGGAGATATATAATTTATCAATGCCAGTTTTCGAAATCTCATTAAAATGGAAGATATTGTCTCAGAACTCTTGAACACATGAATCCAAAAAAAGGCATAAAAAGTTGCAGCAAATGATTGTAATAGATCTTTAAAATGTTAACCGTTCTGTTTTTTTTTGCACCATTCTTCCATATATCCATGATTGCTTTTTCTGTTCATATGTATTCTAATTCATTTTTGAAATGATGATTGAATCTTCTCTGCCATTCTTTCAGATCTAAGCTCCAATAATTAAAAAAAATGTTGGAAATACTTAGCAAGTCATGCAGCATCTGTGGAGACAAAGAAAGGTTACATTTCAGGTGATGACTTCTCAAGGATAGATGAATGTTCCCACCATTTTCTGTTTTTACTTATGATCTCCCACCACCCACCAATTTTTTGCTCTGAGATCTTAACACCTCAGTCATGGTCCCTTTGCCAAGCTGCTGAAATATACAGTGCATTCAGAAAGTATTCAGACCACTTCACTTTTTCTACATTTTGTTACGTCACAGCCTTATTCTAAAATGGATTAAATTCATTTTTTTAATCATCAATCTACACACAATACCCCATAATAAAAAAGCGAAAACAGGTGTTTAGAAATTTTTGCGAAGTAATTAAAAATAATTAACTGAAATATCACATTTAAATAAGTATTCAGACCCCTTACTCAGCACTTTGTTAAGGCACCTTTGGCAGTGATTACAACCTCATATTCTTGAGTACGACACTACAAACTTGGCACACCTGTATTGAGGTAATTTCTCCCATTCTTCTCTGCAAATCTTCTCAATCTCTGTCAGGTTGGATGGGGAGGGCGATGCACAGCTATTTTCAGGTCTTTCCAGAGATGTTCGATCAGGTTCAAGTTTGCCCCAGCCTGAGGTCCAGAATGCTCTGGAGCAGATTTTCATCAAGGATCTCTCTGTACTTTGCTCCATTCATCTTTTCCTCGATCCTGACTAGTCTCCCAGTTCCTGCCGCTGAAAAATATCCCCACTGTATGATGCTGCCACCACCATGCTTCACCGTAGGTATGGTATTGGCCAGGCGATGAACGGTGCCTGGTTTCCTCAAGACGTGACACTTGGCATTCAGGCCAAAGAGTTCAATCTTGGTTTCATCAGACCAGAGAATCTTGTTTCTCATGCCTTTTGGCAAACTCCAAACAGGCTGTCATGTGCCTTTTACTGAGGAGTGGCTTCTGTCTGGCCACTCTACCATAAAGGTCTGATTGGTGGAGTGCTGCAGATATAGTTGTTCTTGTGGAAAGTCCTCCCATCTACACAGAGGAACTCTTGAGCTCTGTCAGAGTGACCATCGGGTTCTTGGTCACCTCCCTGACCAAGGCCCTTCTCCCCCGATTGCTCAGTTTGGCCGGGCGACTAGCTCTATGAAGAGTCCCTGTGGTTCCACAGTTCTTCCATTTAAGAATGACGGAGGCCACAGTGCTCTTCGGGATCTGCAATGCTGCAGAAATTGTTTTATACCCTTCCCCAGATCTGTCTCGTCACATTCCTGTCTCGGAGGTCTATGGACAATTCCTTCGTCTTCATGGTTTGGTTTTTGCTCTGACATGCACTGCCAACTGTGGGACCTTATATAGACAGGTATGTGCCTTTCCATATCATGCCCAATCAATTTAATTTACCACTGGTGGACTCCAATCAAGTTGTAAAAACATCTCAAGGATAATGGAAATGGGATGAACCGACGCTCAATTTTGAGTGTCATAGCAAAGGGTCTGAATAATTATGTAAATGTGATATTTCAGTTAATTATTTTTAATTACTTTGCAAAAATTTCTAAAGCCCTGTTTTCGCTTCTTCATTCTGGGGTATTGTGTGTAGATTGATGATAAAAATAATGAATTTAATCAATTTTAAAATAAGGCTGTTAAGTAACAAAATGTGGAAAAAGAGAAGGGGTCTGAATACTTTCTGAATGCACTGTAGTTCTTTGAATAACTTTTGTTCTGCAACTGAGCTGTTACTTTGAACAACTCTATCAAAAATCTCACAACATTCTCTGAACTAAGGAAAACAACCCTATACTGGACTCGCGGAATGTCCCTATCCAGCTATCTAGCAAGTTAACCAATTAATCCAATAAAGACCCGTAGACACGAGATGTCGTTGATGCTTTACTGTATTCAACTGTGAAACTGTAACATACAAGCAGAAAAGGAAACGGCATAGTGTTTAGTTACGTTATACATTTAGTGTAAGAACATTAACAATGATGCCACCACCAAATACAGTGCTGTTACTCCAGAAACTAGCCAGAGGACATGAAACATTCTTAACTGTGTTAATAATAATAATCCGGCTCAGTAACGTTTGTAACACATAAAGATGATATTAACAAACATAATTACTTACAGACATTGCGTCTAACAATCTCTGTGGGGAAGGATGGCGATGGATTACACACTGTCTAAAACCATGAGCTACCCTCCCTGAGCTGGTCTTCTTAGTTTATGACAAAGATCCTATAGCGGAGCAAGACGGCCTATTCCCACGAAAAACGTGTAGTACGGTCATGGGCAAATTCATGGGTAATTATAGGACCCATTTCAGCAACCAGCCTCCGCCATCTTGCTTCCGCCATCTTGCTTCCGCCCAAAGATATTATCTTTGCTTCCACTTCCACCTCCGTCTTCGCGGTTGAGGCCAAAGATCCTATAGCGGTCCCGCTTCCTCCGCTGTTGCTGCTGCTTCATGGCCGCCGCCTCTCCCGCCGCTTCGCTGCAAAGCTCCTTCTTTTGGGGCCAAAGAATATCCAGTTTTATTTTTAAAAGGCGAGGAGAGGAGAGGCGGCGGCGGCTGAGACCACACTGGTGGTGCAAGGAGCGGGTGGGCGGACGGACGCTCCTTCACCGGGCGGGCGGGCGGGCTTTGCACTGCTGTGCAGTTCGGGCGCTCCTTCAACCGTGCGGTGTGTGCTGTGCTGAGCTGTGCAGGCGGGCGGGCGCTCCTGGGCTGTGCTATACTGTGTGGGCGGACGCTGCGGATCCCGGGGCTCCTAGGCAAAGATCCTATAGCTCTGCTATAGGATCTTTGGTTTTTCCGGAGCTCCCGCGGCAACAGCTTCGTCCACTGGACTGGAGGGCAGCAGCTTCAGCAGCCCCGGGCCACAGCCCGTGGCAATATTGGTGCCAAATGCTGCTGATGTGTCGTTATCAGATATTTAAGAAAATTACCAGAATTAAAATTTATAAACATTTTATTCTTTAACAAGAATTAACAGAATTATGAATCTAACCCTATATCACACACAAACTGTTCCCCCGCAACATTGATTACACTACGAGTCGGGTCGGGTCAGGTAGGTTCCGGTTACTATAAAAACAACTCAAACACAGCTTATGAGCCATTGAAAAGAAATGATTTTAAAAAGAAAATGACCAGAGTCAAATTTTATTCTTTAACAAGAATTCACAGAATTATGAACTAACAGAATTATGAATCTAGCCCTATATCACACACACAAACTGTCCCCCCCCCCCCGCCCCCCCCGCAACGTTGATAACATTGCGAGTCGGGTCGGGTTGGGTAGGTTCCGGTTACTGAAATGGACGAAAATAAATGCCCATGTTCCGCTCCGTTGTATACTACACGTCAGCCCATTTCATATCACAGGTGTGGCCTATCTTGCTTCACTATAGGATCTTTGGTTTATGATAACTTCCTGTATAACAGGAAACGTAACTCAATGCTGCTGTACCGGAATTTCCAGCAGATGGCATTAATGCATGTAAACAGAACGTAGTCCAGCACAAACCCAATTGCTCTAGTTTTAGAACATAACTGATGTATTTTTTCCCTGCTTCCATTCTCCTACTACCCTTTAAAGCTTTGACAGCATTGAGCTGGCAACAGTACTCCAGCCAGGGCCTATCCATTGTTTTGGAAAGATTAAACATGTGTACACCATATCACTAAAGCAATAGATGGATCTCCATAGCCTAGTCCAGGCAACTTCAAATGATTTTGTGCAATGGCTTCCTGACATTCGTTTGATGTAAACCCTTTAAACTCTCCATTAATAATGCATTCCTCTTTTAAATTCCATCTGCTATGTTTCATCCCATTTCAACAGTTTGTGTTTATCTGGTCTGTTATTAGCCTACTGAGTTTAGTGTCATCAAAAAAGTCGTCAAAAAGTCCATTTGTGCAAAAGACAACACCTACAGTACATTCATACCATACTTCACTTTAAATCAAAATACAAATGTCCGAAACGACCATTTGCATTTTGCTCATTTGAAGGTTTTATTTCCACGCAACGACAGTCATGTCAATGCCAAAGGCTATAATTTTGCTTTCAGATACATTGGAAAGTACAAAGACCTTATGCATGTCCACATTTGCAAGAGCAACTGCTGTACTTTCATCCTCCTTTTCTCTTACTTTAACAAACAATGCAAATTTTTCAAACTTTTTGCCCGTAACTGTTGCATACTAGTTTTCATTCATTATCTTTCACGTTTTTCAAGTTTCAAGCATACTTTCAAGTTCAATTATATTTTTGCCTATTTAATGTTTGCATAGATTTCCCAACTATCAACAATTATTGGGCTGCAATTGATAGGTTAATCCGTCGCCTCTATTTTTCCAATAAGAACTAGACTGAGTGGGACCCATTGAATCCCAGCTTCACATGGAGGGCTGGCCCCCCAACACAATATTCCACCTCTCCACCAATTCCAATCTTGCTGGCCAGTGGGGAGGGGGGGGCTTTCTTGAGCGCTAGCATGGGTGTTATGGTACGAAGGGACTGGTTTCCAAAACGCTAGTATGGACATTGTGGGCAAACACACACACACTCACACACACACTCACACGCTCACACACACACACACGTGCACGCACGCATGCATGCACACACACACTTACACACACACATAAACACGCACGCACACACACAGTCATCACACACACACACACACACACACACACACACACACACACACACACACACACACACACACACACACACACACAGTCACACACACACAGTCACACACACACAGTCACACACACACAAGGGACTGTCCCACTTTCCCAAGTTATTCACAAATTCTCCTGTTCTTCACAAATTCTCCTGAGTTATTCACAAATTCTCCTGAGTTTTCAACTCGCCGAATGTTCGTACAAGTCTGTAGGAGGCCATAGGAGTCCGTGGATATATCGTAGCAGTTCGTTATGTCAGCTGGTACTCTGGGCTGTTTTATTACTCTGAGCTGTTTTATTACTCGTGGCCATTTTTCATCATGCTGAAAAAACGTCCCGACTTATCTGATGCCCCGAGTACATACGGCTGGCATAACGAGCCACTACGATATATCCACGGACTCCTACGGACTCGTTACGAACATTCTGCGAGTTTGAAAACGGCTGGCATAAACTCGGGAGAATTTGTGAATTACTCGGGAAAGTGGGACAGGCCCTTTACACATACACACACGCACACATTCACACACACATTCACACACACACACTAACACATACTCTCACAAACACACATACACTTAGAAACACACTCACTTACACACACACACACACACTCTCTCTCTCTCTCTCAAACACACACACACTCACAAACACACACTCACACACAAATACACTCATAAACATAAACACACACACACACACACACACACACTCACATACACACACACACACACACACACACACACACACACACACACACACACACACACACACACACACACACACACACACACACACTCACAAACACATACACACACTCACTGACTCACACACCATATATATGGCAGTATATTTTCTTGAATACTCACACGGCTGAGCGCGGCCTCTTCACTTTGGGGCTTCCACAGTCAGTGGCACTTCGGTAATCAGCGTGACCTCTGCACTTACCGGAAATTAGGTAATTAGCGCGACCTCTGCACTCACTGGAAATTATGCAATCAGGGCAACCTGTTCACTAAGCGGATGTCACAAAATGAGCGGAACTTTTGAACCATACACAGTCGGACCTAATAAAGCATTTATTCCTTCTGAACACAGTCGGACCTAATAAAGTATTGCAGTTTCAAGCACAGGCAGGCCAGCAGACCAAACAACTCATGGCATTGTCATTAAGGGCTAACAAATCATTTATTGCAAGTACATTGCAGACTCACAGTTCAGTTGATTGACAGCTTAGAATGAGAGTCGTGGCCTCTCCCTTGCGATCTTGAAGAGTGACTGAGTCATGTCCAGGCATCCGGAGTTTTATAGTCCTGCCCCCCCCCCCCGCCCCCGGAAGGGGCATTACCTTCACCGCGGTGATTGACAGGCGGTGGATCTCTAGATTTTTTAAACACTCATAACCTTTTTATTTTTAATCAATGGGAAAAGTAATCTGGGCCTGCTCAGCGGAGGAGGACTGTGTGTAAAATGGCTAAAAATCATAGCGACATATGGTAGTGTTTTTTCTAAAATAAATATACAGTGCAGACAGGAAGTGGTCAAGATGAGACTTTTAATTATATAGATGTACCATTTACAGTCTTCCATTTCTTTGGTACCATTCACACATCCAACTAGAATTGGAACTTTATGGAGGGTACCTTCTCAATATCTAACATCTCTCAGCAGTATTAGATACATTCCATACGGTCATCACTGTGCCATCACCATTTTCTCCTCCTCCTTCTCCCACCACACCATTCATTCCTGCTCTGCTCCCTTCCCACTTTGGGAATGTGGAGACTATTTTGCTATAACTTTGCTATTGTGGAAAGAAGGATTTGCTGCATGATTGCACCAGCAGGGGTGGTTTTACTTTTGAACTAGTCATTGGGCACTGAGCACAATAGACTATAGCACACTTGGGGCTCACACTCAGAACCATTTGAAAGCATTTTAATCCAAAGCCTTAAGTCCTTGCAACCTGATTCCCTACTCTCCTTGTGTGTGCAACATCATGGTAAATTGATCAGCACATTTTTTCCTGTCAGTGAAAATATTTTCATGGATACTAATGTGGAGCTGTTTTATTTATTTTTTAAAGCCAGAAATGTAATATAATATTTATTTATCTTTAGTCAATCCAGATGATTTTTTTGTAAATGTAGAAACCATTACACTACCAAGATATATTATGATACTGTATGTTTAAAAAAATCAGTATGTCAGTTCTTTCAGGACCCCGCAGTTCCGTCTGGCAAAGAGTGGGATATTTCAGAGGAGAATTGCAAGGAACAATCTGTATTTTGTTCAGAACTAGATCGCATGTTTAGTCATGAGATGAAACGATCGTTGCCAAGAATCAAGCTTTTGCCTTTTTCTGAGGCCAAGTTATTGATATGGTTGCTCTATTAATTTCTGCTAATTCCCAGATTGTTGATAGTTTACTGGGCAATAATGATGCTGTTGAGATCATGAAAAATACTCTGATCTTTTCTTAAGGGTGGTAAGTCATTGCCTGGTTTTTACTGTATGTGGGTCAAATGTTACCAGCCACTTGTCAGCTGGATGCTTTCCAAATCCTGCTATAAGCTGCCAAGATCTGCTTTGCTATTCGAGCAGTTGTAAATGTAGCTAAGTGAACACTGTAGAATTGTCAGTGACTGTCCATTTCTGGCCACATGATGCAGAAGAGGACATTGATGGAACAGCTGAAAATGATTGGGCCAAGGATATTTCCTTATTAAATTGTGGCAATGATGTTGTGGGTGTGCAATGATTCTCTTATACAATTACAACCATTTTTCTGTGTGACCGCTATTACTCCAGCTTCTGAAGATCTTTTCTTTTGCTCCCCTTTGATCTCAATAATTATATGGGCATTTATACTTCTCGTCAGCCTTTCAGCTCTTGCAGAAAATCTGGATTGAGCCCATGCCAATTGGTGTGGTTCTTGCAGAACCTGAACAGAGCAGATTTGATAAGATTGTTTGTGAGTGGCATATATAACTCTTGCTCCTTGAGGAAGAAGACTAATACGTATTTAATTGATGGATCATGGTTTATGCATATTTCTATGTTGTGGTATATCTGTGCCATTTCCCATGCAGTTTGGAAGATGCCAAACTTGGGAATAGATTGCCATGAAGGGAGAAGGACTAGGTACAGAGCTTATCTAGGAAATGTGGTTAAATCTATGATGGAAATAAGTTAAGGACTTCAGAACATATGCTTGCAACATATGACATGAAATATGTGACACAAGCCAGCTAGTGAATCTGTCAATAAAGTATTCTTTATTGTAAAAGTCTTTGGAGAAATAGCACCCATATTTCGCTTGGGCAGCTTACCACCCAGTGGTATTCTGGGTTGATTTATCTAACTTCAAATCTTCTTCTTCTTCTTGCGTATGGCGTGCACAGCCTAAAGTTGTAGGACAACTTGTTCTATTTGATCTTATTTGAATGTGCACGCCAGGTTCATTGCATGCGGTGAAATTTTCCGACTAGTTTCACTGTCCCTCAGATTAATTTTACAGACTATGTGCTTCATTGTCACCTTCCCCTCTGCCAACAAAGAACCATTTTACATTTCCTTGATCATCGTCTGCTTTGATCTGTTGTTATCGCATCTTACCCTTCCATATCTCTGGTCTCAAATATAAGTGGGAAACAAGAGGATTGGGTAATGTTTAAGAACAACAGAAGATAACTAAAAATGCAATACGGAGAGAAAAGATGAGGTACGAAGGTAAGCTAGCCAAGAATATAAAGGAGGATAGTAAAAGCTTTTTCATGTATGTGAAGAGGAAAAGATTAGTTAAGACCAAAGTTGGACCCTTGAAGACTGAAAAAGGTGAATTTATTGTGGGGAATATAGGATATTAGTGGGCAAAATTACGGCACAAGGTATTGGTGGTAGAGTGCTGACTTGGATAGAAAATTAGTTGGCAGACAGGAAACAAAGAGTAGGGATTAATGGTCCCTTTCAGAATGGCAGGCAGTGACTAGTGGGATACCACAAGGCTCGTTGCTGGGACCGCAGTTATTTACACTATACATCAATGATTTCAAGGGATGCAAAGTAGCATTAGCAAATTTGCAGATGACACAATGCTGGATGGTAGTGTGAACTGTGAAGAGGATGCTATGAGAATGCGGATAATGTGGATAAATGTGACGGTATCCACTTTGTTAGCAAAAACAGGAAGTCAGATTATTATCTACATGGTTTCATGTTGGGAAAAGGGGAAGTACAACGGGATCTGGGGGTCCTTGTTCATCAGTCAATTAAAGTAAGCATGCAGGTACAGCAGGTAGTGAAGAAAGTGAATGGGATGTTGGCCTTCATGAGTATAGGAGCAGTTGTTCTGCAGTTGTTTAGGGCCCTAGTTTGACCACACCTGGAGTATTGTGTGCAGTTTTGGTCCCCTAATTTGAGGAAGGACATTCTTGCTATTGAGGGAGTGCAGCGTAGGTTTACAAGGTTAATTCCCGGGATGGCGGGACTGTCATATGCTGAGAGAATGGAGCGGCTGGGCTTGTATACACTGTAATTTAGAAGGATGAGTAGGGATCTTATTGAAACATATAAAATTATTAAGGGTTTGGACACGCTAGAGGCAGGTTCTGGACTCCCCAACAACCCAGGGCTCTCGCTTAACTTTTTTTCCCTGTTGCCAGCCGGGCAACCTAGGCAGCTTTCTAGGTTGCCAAATGACAGTTTAGGTGGTCATTTAAGACGGCTTGCATGACACGTGGGATATTGTGCTCGGAGGACGTGCTTAGTTACCAGTCAGAATTATGGTCAATGAAGCATTTACGTATTATTTCTGCTTTAAATAAAGTCACAAACTAAACATATTCACCAATCAAGACATGATATATACCACAATGACATGCAGCAAAATTACAATACAGTATCTCATCTCCTTTTACACGTTGCAATGAATGTAATTTCTATTATTTCTTTCCACTTCCAAACAAAATTCTTGTTGGATTATTCAGTGTATGATCAACCTCAGTGAGACCAAGTGCAGGCTTGGCGATCGCTTTGCACAACACCTACACTCAGTTCGCAATAACCAAACTGATCTCCCGGTGGTTCAGCACTTCAACTCCCCCTCCCATTCCGAATCCAACCTTTCTATCCTTGGCCTCCTCCATGGCCAGAGTGAGGCCCACCGCAAATTGGAGGAACAGCACCTCATATTTTGCTTGGGTAGTTTACACCCCAGCAGTATGAACATTGGCTTCTCTAATTTCAGGTAGTCCTTGCTTTCTCCCTCCTTCCCCACCCATTCCCAGCTCTCCCATAGCCTACTGTCTCCGCCTCTTCCTTTCTTTCCCCCCCCACCCGACATCAGTGAAGAAGGATCTTGACCCGAAACGCCGCCTATTCCTTCGCTCCATAGATGCTGCCTCACTCGCTGATTATCTCCAGCTTTGTCTACCAATGGGATCCCTCCACTGGCCACATCTTCCCATCTCCTCCCCTGTCGGCTTTCAGCAGAGACCTCTCCTTCCGCAACTCCCTGGACATTTCGTCCAAACCATCCCCTCTCCTGGCACTTTCCCTTGCAACCGCAGGAAATGCTACACTTGTCGCTGTACCTCCCCCCTTGACTCCATTCAAGGACCCAAGCCGTCTTTCCAGGTGCGGCAGAGGTTCACATGCACCTCCTCCAACCTCATCTATTGCATCGCTGCTCTAGGTGTCAGCTACTCTACATCGGTGAGACCAAGCATAGGCTTGGCGATCGCTTTGCCCAATTCGCCCGCTCGGTTCGCAATAACCGACCTGATCTCCCGGTGGCTCAGCACTTCAACTCCCCTCCCATTCCGAATCTGACTTTCTGTCCTGGGCCTCTCCATGGCTAGAGTGAGGCCCACCGTAAATTGGTGGAGCAGCACCTCATATTTTGCTTGGGCAGTTTACACCCCAGTGGTATGAAAATTGACCTCCAATCTCACGTAGTCCCTGCTTTCTCCTCCGCTTCCCAGCTCTCCCTCGGCCCACTGTCTCCGCCTTCTTCCCACCCCACGCACAATCACATCAGTTTGAAGAAGGGTCTCGACCCAAAATGTTGCCTATTTTCTTCGCTCCATAGATGCTGCCTCACCCACTGAGTTTCTCCAGCATTTTTGTCTCCACATTCACACAAATTCTGTTATCCCACTTTACTCACCCACTCCCTACACGTTAGGGGCAATTTTACAGAGACAAGTTAACCTACAAAGCCAATGCATTTGGGATGTGGGAGGAAACCTACATGCTTGCAGGGAGAATGTGCAAATTCAACACAGACAGTGCCTGAGGACAGGATCGAACACAGATCTCCTGGCGTGTCAGGCAGCAAGTCCACCAGCTGTGCCACTATATTTTATTTTCCAACACACAAAAAATTATACGTTGATAACTTTGGTTACTAAAAAAAGATAAACTATCCAATAAATCTCTAAGTGATGCTATGTCCCCCTTTACTGCTACTGTATGTTTAATTCAGTTCAAGACTATGGGACAGTACATTGGCCATAAAGTTGCCTCCTAAAATTGCCAGAGACCTGGAATTGATCCTGAATATTGATTCTGTCTGTATGAAGTTTGCTCCTTTTCCTTTGATCTCATGGGTTTTCTTCGGGTGCTCTTGTTTCCTTCCGCATTCCAAAGGTGTGCAGGAACCTATTTCAGACCCAACCCAAAACGTAATATTTTCCTTTTGTCCAGAGATTCTGTCTGACCTGTTGAGTTACTCCAGCTTTTTGTGTCTATCTTCGGTTTAAACCAGCATCTGCAGTTCTTTCCTACACACATGATACTATACTATACGATAGAACTTTATTAATCCCAGGAGGGAAATTGTGTGTGTGTGTGTGTATAGTTATATATTCATATATAAATATACACTGTTTGTTTTCTCGTTTATAACATTGTTTACAGAGTACTATGTTTACATATTCTGTTGTGCTGCTGCAAATAAGGATTTCCTTGGGACATGAGAGAATAAAACACTCTTGACTCTTGACTTACGTCGCTAATGTGCGGGATAGAACTAGTGTACGGGTGATCGGTGGTCGGCGTGGACTCGGTGGCCCGAAGGTTCAAGAGTCAAGAGTCAAGTGAGACTTATTGTCATGTCTCCCAGATAGGACAATGGAATTCTTGCTTGCTGCAGCACAACAGAATATGTAAACATAATACAGATTAAATTCCATTTAGAAAATGTTCAGAGGACCAGGAAACCAAGAAGTAAGAGTTACTCAGGGAGTTACTCCAGCTCCAGCGAGTGATTTTGCGTTTGTTTTCAGCGGTCGCGGCGAGGGGACAGCAATGGCAGCCAGATCTCCCACCATGCAAAGGGAGGGAGAAAGTGGCCGAAGCCGATCAGTTGCAGTGGCAGTGCGCATGTGCAAGGCGGCACATTCGCAAAACCACGGCTGATGATGTGCTGGCCAAAAATCCTTGCTACAGGATCTTTGGTGCTGGCCGTGGTTGTGCGCATGTGTAAGGCGGGCGGCCGGCCGTGCCGGCGGACGAGGAGCAGGCGGAGACCCGAGACATGGACACGGATAGCAGGCGGAGACGGAGAGTGACAGAGAGAGAAAGATGGAGAGGGGTCCCGCTCAGAATTAAACACTAGGTCTCCCGGGTGCTTGCCAAGCCGGGCAAAATGGCATGACTTTTAGGTTGCCCGGCGGGACTGTGGGTTGCCATTGGCAACTGGGCAACCGCTAATTTAAAACCCTGCAACCACCCGATTTATGGGGGAATCCAAAACCAGGGGCCACAGTTTAAGAATAAGGGGTAAGGCATTTAGAATGGAGAAGAGCAAACACTTTTTCACACAGAGATTGTGAGTTTGTGGAATTCTCTGCCTCAGAGGGCGGTGAAGGCCCGTTCTCTGATACTTTCAAGAGAGAGCTTGATAGGGCTCTTAAAGATAACAGAGTCAGGGGATATGGGGAGAAGGCAGGAACGGGTTACTGATTGTGGATGATCAGCCATGATCATATTGAATGGCGGTGCTGGTTCAAAGGACCGAATGGCCTACTCCTGCACCTATTGTCTATTGTCTATTGTCTCTCTCTCCCCTGACTCTCAGTCTGAAGAAGACTCTCGATCCAAAACATCACCCATTCTTTCTCTCCAGAGATGCTGCCTATCCCACCTAGTTACTCCAGCATTTTGTGTCTATCTTCGGTGTAAACCAGCCTCTGCAGGTCCTACACAAGTTGACTGTTCAACTGAACATGGAGTCCAACAGTACAGCACAAACTTGCTAATATTTGTTGGCTAAAGCACAGCATTGTCCTCTTTCAAAGTTTCCAAAGCAGTTTCATCAATTAAGCTTTTACTAACCTGATTGAGTGATCCAAATATGTTGTAAAATACCAGGTGCCAAACAGGAACTTTCTAATTAAGTTTTTAAGTTTTGAGAGATTAGGGCACAAGATCAAGGGCAAGGTCATTTTATTGTCACGTGTACCAATTAAGGTACAGTGAAATTTGAGTAATTTGAGCCATGTGGAACTTCCACCAATTACAGTGATGGGTTTGAGTTATTTATGCATGAGTTATTTGCCGGGCAAATTGAGCCTTAGGATCTGAACTCACTAAGTGTTTTTGTTTGTAGACAACATGGTGCTGGTATGCATATATTTCCATGCTGTTGGTGTCTCTGGTAAATCAACACTCTCTAATCTGCTGAAGAGCCTGACCGCTAATTTAATTAATATATTTTACTTTTAAACTTTAGTAATCTTTTTGCATTAAGAATTCTGAAAAATTCAAAATGTAGTTTTTAACTTTTTAGATGTGTCAGTACACCGAAACACTGCTCCTGAGTGGTAATTAATAGTGCATACATATTTTGTATCAAAACTAAGAAAATATATTTAAATTTTTCCATTGATTTATTGTAAGTCATTGTAAGGATTATACAATATATTAAATGTTGCAATATGCTTTTCACGGAGAATATGCTACTCAGTTAGTATTTTAACCTTGACAGTAAGTCTGGTTTTCAGGATTACTGTCTCATCAAGAGTCGCATAGTGGCAGTTTACCTTTGTGCACTGAGTAAAGAATTAATGCTCATTTTCTTGGCTGTGTATTATACCATTTACAAGGTCATCACATTCTGGTAGGCCACAATTACCACTTTGCAGCTGTCAGTTTGATTCTGATTTTGCAGCGCATGTTTGACAACTTCATCACATAACGACAGGCCATATGCACTTCTATATTAGTATCTTTCTGATTCAATTATAGATTTCCCTTAATTCTCATGATGGTGGCAACTCATTCTGGGATATTAGCTTCATCTGCTCCTTCACGAGATCAGCCAGGAGCATTAAATCAGCTTTAATAGTGAACTTCAACTTCTTGATCACCAGCCTTGATCGCCATACAATAAAGGTGAAAATTCTCACTTGAGAAATCCACAATTGGCAATAAACTATAACCTATGTTAGACAAAGTACACGACAGTGGGAACGTGATTTATACCTTTACACGATGAGTCACTTATTGTTTTTTATAAATGATAGCACTCAAAACAATGATCTCCATGAGTTAATGCATTCCAACCAGTCCTTAACCACTTTATTGATTACAATTAAATGCAGGCAATAAATGGCCTTGCCTAGATGTTGGGGTTGAAGATTGCAAACTTCACGTGGCCCGCCCTGTTTCGATGAATGCAATCAACCCCGACATGCATAATCAAATAAATTCAAATAGAACAAGTTGTCCTACAACTTTAGAAGAAGAAGAAGAAGAAGAAGAAGAAGAAGAAGAGAAGAGAATAAGAAGAAGAAGAAGAGAGAAGAAGAAGAGAAGAAGAAGAAGAGAAGAAGGAGAAGGAGAAGGAGAAGAAGAAGAAGAAGAAGAAGAACAACAACAACAACAACAACGACAACAACAACAACAACAACTTTAGATAATACTGCAAAGATCACACTTTAATAAGTTGCAGAAAACCGTTGACCATATTAAAATCATCAAATCCATATCATAAACACAATGTGTAGAAATGAGCTGCAGATACTGGTTTATACCGAAGATAGACACAAAGTGCTGGAGTAACTCTGTGGGTCAAGAAGCATGTCTGGAGACAAAGGATAGGAAAATTAGAAAATACCTTTTGGGTTGGAGCTCTTCTTCATAAACATGTTCTTTTTCTTCATTCAGAAATTGTAATTTAATTAGTTAGACTGCAAAATCGAGGTGACATGCAAGATTGCATCGATCAGTCCATTAGATAAGGCACCTGGGAGGCACCTTGCAAGATTGAGCAAGTATTGTGTAATAAATCAACCTTCAGAGGTCCTTCCCTACAATGCCTTAGTTTTGACAGCGTTTGGTGTTATTTTTAGCTATATCTGATGTTCAGAAAAAATTAATAAAGATTTATCAATATTTAGACTAAAATAATTATTTGAAAAATACAAACAGGAAATTGAAAATATTAAAGTAAAATAAAGTTACTATAATTCAATACATAATTCAAATGCTTATTTGCATTTAATTCTTGTCATAGGGTTGAAAAGCCCATTCAAATGGATGGGGTTACCACTCAAACAGTGCTGTGTGTATTCTAGCATATGATTTGCAAAAGACTAGTGTAGGTAGTAATGAATGAGTTAACAGTTAACAAAATGTTATAATTTATTTCAAGACAAATTGAATACAAAAGTAGGGAGATTATGCTTTAGCTACACAGGAGAGACGGGATTTGATGGAAATGAAGAATTGGAACCAGTAGGTTGATCGTTGGGCCCTGAGGGATTGGTTTAGCGACTTTGAAAGATGGATGAGAGACAATAGACAATAGGTGCAGGAGTAGGCCATTCAGCCCTTCGAGCCAGCACCACCATTCACTGTGATCATGGCTGATCACACACAATCAGTACCCCGTTCCTGTCTTCTCCCCATATCCCTTGACTCCGCTATCTTTAAGAGCTCTATCTAACTCTCTCTTGAAAGCATCCAGAGAATTGGCCTCCGCTGCCTTCTGTGGCAGAGAATTACACAGATTCACAACTCTGGGTGAAAACATTTTTTCCTCATCTCCATTCTAAATGGCCCACCCCTTATTCTTAAACTGTGGCCCCTGGTTCTGGACTCCCTCAACATCGGGAACATGTTTCCTGCCTCTAGTTTGTCCAATCCTTTAATAATCTTACATTTTTCATTAAGATCACCTCTCATCCTTCTAAATTCCAGTGTATACAAGCCCAGTCGCTCTATTCTTTCAACATATGACAGTCCAGCCATCCCGGGAATTAACCTAGTGAATCTAGACTGCACTCCCTCAATAGCAAGAATGTCCTTCCTCAAATTTGGAGACCAAAACTGCACACAATACTCCAGGTGTGGTCTCACCAAGGCCCTGTCCAACTGCAGAAGGACCTATTTGCTCCTATACTCAACTACTCTTGTTGTAAAAGCCAACATGCCATTGGATTTCTTCACTGCCGGCTGTACCTGCATGCTTACTTTCAGTGACTGATATACAAGGGTACCCAGATCTTGTTGTACTTCCCCTTTCCCTTACTTGACACCATTCAGATAATAATTTGCCTTCCTGTTCTTGCCATCAAAGTGGAGAGGCTCACATTTATCCACATTAAACTGCATCTGCCCACTCACCCAACCTGTGCAAGTCACCCTGCATTCTCATAGCTTCCTCCTCACAGTTCACACTGCCACCAAGCTTTGTGTCATCTGCAAATTTGCTAATGTACTTTTAATCCCTTCATCAAAAGCATTAATGTATATTGTATATAGCTGCGGTCCAAGCACTGAGCCTTGCGGTATCCCACAAGTCACTGCCTGCCATTCTTTTTTTTTTTTTTTTTTTTACTTTTTTTATTATAGAAACAATTTATACAGGGCGGCACGCGTTTGTGTTATTTGAATCCCCACTCTTTGTTTCCTGTCTGCGAACTCATTTTCTATCCATGTCAGTACCGTACCCCCAATACCACATGTTCAAATTTTGCCCACTAATCTCCAATGTGGGACGTTAGCAAAGGTTTTCTGAAAGTCCAGGTACACTACATCCACTGGCTCTCCCTTGTCCATTTTCCTAGTTACATCCTCAAAATCTTCAAGAACAAAACCGGCAGATTCAATGGCCAATGTGAGAGAACATATCTAACTGATTAAATGATAGGGGTGAGAGATCATGACCAGAATGAGTGATTGATATCCAGGGGTTGCCAATTCCAGGGATCAGATCCAGAGTATCAGTCAATTGCAGATTGCAGCAAGATCAGGACATGTGGAATTAGCCAGGGTAATGTTTGAGACAGGGTAAATTATGCTGAGTATGTTTGAGGTGGCAACCAACTCAAACTTGCTGAGTTTGACTGTGTCGAGCTGTGGTTAGTTCGGTGACTGCATGATGCATTTGACTAGAAAAAGTGAAACGCTGTTGGCTGAA
The DNA here is from genome assembly GCA_035221665.1 of Okamejei kenojei. Taxonomy (NCBI): domain Eukaryota; kingdom Metazoa; phylum Chordata; class Chondrichthyes; order Rajiformes; family Rajidae; genus Okamejei; species Okamejei kenojei. The sequence goes on from CM069131.1 coordinate 95,907,234, forward strand.
TTGTTACATTGTTGCATCTGACCTTCCATTGAGCTCAGCAGCATAGCTTACAGAGCCTAGAATAGTGAAAGGCATGGATAGGGTGGATGTGGAGAGGATGTTTCCACTAGTGGGAAAGTGGACTAGAGAACATAGCCTCACGTTCTTTTAGGAAGGAGATGAAGGGAAATCTCTTTAGTCAGAAGGTGGTGTATCTGTGGAATTCCTTTGCCACAAAAGACTGTGGAGGCCAAGTCAGTGGATATTTTTAAGGCAGATAGATAGATTCTTGATTAGTACAGGTGTTAGAGGTTATTGGGAGAAGGCAGGAGAATTGGGTTAGGAGGGAGAGATAGATCAGCCATGATTGAATGGCAGAGTAGACTTGATATGCCGAATGGCCTAATTCTACTCCTATTCCTTATGACCTTATTACAAGCTTTTTCAATAAGAATAAGATTAAGAGTTAACCTACAGTCACCCCGCCACCCCCCACCCTTTGCGTGTGTGCCTCTATCTCTGACTACTATCGATCTCTTCGGAAAATAGTTCCAAAAACATTCCTGATATTCTAAGAGAAAATGTTTCACATTATTTCTGCTTCAGATCAGCATTCCATGCGGAACAGGGCAATGTCCACTATCCTTCGTTCTTCAACTTTCGATTTATCGAACCAGGCTGTGATTAAATCAGTCAGTATACTCTCCACTGTACACCTGTAGACATTGTATAGACATCAAAATGCATTTGAGGAAGTGGAGGCATTTGTGAGCATTCTGTGTAATTGTATCAATGTGCCGGATTTAAACAGTCCCTGAATCTGAGGCAGTAGCATGATCTGCCACACTCCATGTTACACCCAATTGCTCATCTTTAATATTCAAGCTGCTGGCCCTCCCCTCTCTAGAATAGAGGTGGTTATGCCATTCTTATTTAAAATTGATACTAAACATTGTAGACTCTTTGGAGCCAGTAATTCAATGAATAGTTGTTGTTTCTTATTATTGCCAAGCATATGACAAAATAGCTGCTCTCTCTGAAGTGACCACTGCACACATTTATGCTTATCCACTGTAATGCTTATTTCAATGCATAAAATGTGCAAAATACAGAATGGTTACTTAAATTAGTTAACCATACCATTTTCCACTTGAGTTCAAAGAATTTACAATGGGCACTTCAGAAGAGGCAGATCTTAAAAAAAATAAATGTCCATATTTCTGAGAGGTCCTCGCCTTGTATGTTCAATGCACAAATCGCCAAAATATTGTTAACATGCATTTAGCCTTTCAGAAACAGTTGACATCCACTGAATCCAGATATATTTGCAGTGGATAAAAAAAAAGGTCTAAAAGGTCTTGTTAAGCGTTATGAGTTCATCAGGGATATAAATACATATAATTTAATGAATCGATTATGGTAATCACATCCTTTGTAACCATAAATATTGATTCAAGCTTAGAAAATGAAAAGTGACTGAGCAGTTTACATCCACCAGTTTCTCATGGGGGAGGGATAGTGTCTATTGGGAGTACATTAATGGCAAGGGGCAATTGTTTATGTGGTCTCCTTTTGCTCCTCTTTTCCATTTAAGATTTTACCATTTAGGTTAAGTTAAATAATTTATTTCTTTATCCTGAAAGTTAAATGATTTGTTTTCTTTATCCTCATTCAAAAATACATTGATGCCAGAAAAGCTTTAACTCGATAACTGTACTGAATTTCCTAAGATAGACACAAAATGCTGGGGCAACTCAGTGGGTCAGGCAGCATCTCTGGAAGGGGGTGATATTTCGGGTTGAGACCTTTCTTCAGACTATAGGAATTTCCTGGCAGTGACCCAGGACTTTAAAGGTCTATTCCACATTACCAGATGAGTGGTTTAACACTTTGTATGAGGTATGAGGAATTTTGAAATTTTGAAGCAATGGCACTCCCTATATTCCAAAAGTAATGACAATAGAAAACTGAAAAATAACATCATAACAATAGTCAGTGTTATTACGAATATGTGAGATTTGTGGTTGAAGTTAAGAGTTGGTTTTCTAGCGTTGTGGTGCTTAGCTATTTTTGCTATTTTTGAGTGAATTAGCCATTCACTTAAAAATAAAACTCAAAGGGGAACACTTCATGCCATCATTTAATATGATTCATTGCATCATATTCAGCTCAGCTGATTATTTATATACATAAATGCAAGTTATATCTTGGCCCCATTTCTGGCCATCCATGGCTGCCACTGGTGACATTTGACCAGCTGTTCCTGGCACAAGCAGACCTGGACAAATGCACATCTTGATATCCTTCCAGCATTGTCATCTGGTATAGTGCCAAAATGTTACAATCTGACTGCCTGCCATATCTGATGTATGGGCTAGTTGAGTACACAGAAAATCAACATTGTGCATGTTTCCTGTTGGCAATCATAAATCAATTCCCTGCTATCTTATTGTTTTCAGTACCTCCTGCCAACAATGGTGCATCCCAAAGTGGTTCACTGGGAGTTGTTTCTGCAAGACTGAAACTTCCATTTGCCATTGAATCAATGGTTACTCTGTTAGTTGTGAGGTAGCAGAAAATAAAGAGAGGCTTTGTAAGCTGTTGAACATTTCTCTGTAATTTATTTTGCTCGGAGCTTATGCTTTTTAATGTTTCTGAGTTCATTGGAGAAACAAGAAATTCTATTTGTTCCATTTGTCCCCCCGAGTCTTCATTTGCCTGCTCAGGCGCAGAAGATCCATGACGCAGGTCTATTTGTTCCTAGAGCCCAGTGGCATGTCCTCAGCAGCAACAGAGTCTCTGAAAGTACTCTGTCCCAGCAACTCCCCATCTAGCATTGACAGCTTTGCTTACATACCTTAATAATGACATCAAAACTTACATACCTTAAAAATGACATAGCTTACATACCTCAATAAAAACATCGAAAGAAAATGTGAAATGCACTAAAATATATTGGAACTTATTACTAGTTAAAAATATTTAAGTAGATCAAAATCATTAAAAAGCAAAACTAAAATTACCCCTTTTCCTCCTAATTGTCCGACAATCCCCAACAAAATTGATTGGGTCCCATATCCGGCTGCAGATTTTCAGTAGCAAATTCACATTTACTGCTGGGAATCTGCAGCTAGCCTTGGTTCTGACATTAAACTCCATGTGGCCTTTCAGATCTGGCAGTAAGTTGGCATGACGTTGCATGCACAGAAGTTCTAGACTGACTGCATTGTTAATGGCTGAACTGAGAGCACTAGTTGAAAGGATTTGGCCCATTGCTAAAGCGGTGAGATGCATGATATTTAAATCCCAAAGATTAAATGATGTATAAGGGTCTTGGTAATTCTATTTACAGTTGTCGTGGCTCAGTGGCACAGCGAGGAGGTCTCACGTCACCAGAGGCACAAGTTCATTTCAGACCTAGGATCTGTGTGGAATCTGTACGTCCTCGTCGATTTCTCAGTTTGATTCGCTCTCCTCCCACATCCGAAAGATTAATTGGCCACTGTAAATGTTTCCTACTGTGTGGGTGAGTGGGTGAATCTGTTGGAAGTTGATGTGAATGTGGAGAGAATGGGATTAATGTAGGTTTGGTGCAAATGCATGGCTGATGGTCTGTGTGGACACAGTGGGATAATGGATCTTTTTTTGTGGGGTGTTGTCAATGACTCTACATGTTCTGAAACCCCATCTGCAAAATTGGTTTCATTGATAAAGTGTAAATTGTATGTTTGCACAGTGTGAGTTTAGAGGCCCAGTATACAATCATAATCACCCACACAAATACATCTGTATTCCACCACTACTTTAGTTTTTTACCCACACCTTCACCAGAAGGTTTGCAGACTCTGGTAACAAAACTGCATTATTCAGGTTTGTAGTGGTGCTTAAACAATACAAGTGAAAAGATAATTAAAAAAGCCACTTGAAACATGGGAGTTTGGAAAAATGTTTCATTCTCTCTGTCTCAGTGTTCTGTGATTCTTACATCGCGACCATTATTAGGTCAATAGGGTCTCGACCCGAAACGTCGCCTATCTCCTTTGCTCCTTAGATGCTGCTGCACCCGCTGAGTTTCTCCAGCTTTTTGTGTAACCTTCAACAAATAAATATCCCTTTAAAACTGGTGAGAGAATATGTCTTGCATAGCCAACATATCAAGTCTTATGTCACTTTGGAATATAATACTATTGCAATTATCTCACATATGCTTCTTTCACATTGCTTGACCTGAATACCCTTGAACTGTAAAACATTACAATAAAATTGTAACTGTTATGTTATTGAGATAAAAATGGCTTCCTTCCTGTTAAGAAAGTAAAATAAACCCAGGAAATTAGAGACTTGTTAATGTGACATCTGTTGTTGGCAGATATTGGAATCTATAATTAGGGACAGAATGATGGAGCATGATCGAGCATTTAAAAGGAGTTTGAGCTAATTAAGAGGAAGCCAACATGTATTTTTAAAGGGTAGGTCATGTCTGACAAGCTCCACAGAACTTAAGTGGGATGTATGGGAAAGGCTGATGAACTTTGGGAGCTCGCAGATGGGATTACATAAGGTTCCATTTAGGAGACTATAAAATCAACTTAAACCTCCTTGGAAGTGAAAGATTCAGATGTTGATGTCTGACGAAGGGTCTCGACCCGAAATATCACCTATTCCTTTTAACCAGAGATGCTGCCTGACCTGCTGAGTTACTCCAGCATTTTATGTCTCTCAGATTTTGATATTCGGGAATAGAAGACAAATGTATTCAGATTATCAATAAGTAATTAATTATGTCCTCCAAGTATCTGTGCTGAGATATCGATGATTTGGAACACCTGCTAATAATGTAGAACCAAAATCAGCCAACAAAATCTTGATCAGTAATATCGGAAGTGTGAAAGTACAAAAAGCATCTTAGGTGATTTCCTGAATGGGAATGTGACAGATGGATTTCAGTGCAAGTGTATGTGAGGTCATTTATTTTGGAACAAAAAAAGAATTAATTTAAATATTAATTAAATTATGAAACGCTTGGAACATTGATGCCAGGGAAGTTTAGGAATCCATAAATGCAGATGACTAAAATAGTGATTTATCATGCACATACAATAATTGAAAGGTCTAAGCTAATTGAATCTTAGCATTAATATGCAGAGAGCTACAGCACTGAGAGGAGAAAGTTTGTACACAGTTACACTGAGCCCTGTTTAGAGAGCAGCTTGGCTGATGAATGCAGCTCCGTGCACTGCATCTGAGAATGAATATATTATTGACATTGGAAGGAGTCCAGTGCAGATTCAGCAGTATGTTACCTGTTTCCAATAATAGAGCATGAGGAGAGTTCACATAAACAATCACTGTCTCAAACATAGAAGCTTAAGGGAACATTTTATTGAGGTTTATAAACATTGAAAGGAATTGTTTAGTAGGTAGAGATGAAAATGTTCCAGTGTTTGCAGAATCAAGGGCAGGAGATTCTGAAATATTTATTGTAAAATAAGAGGCCATTAATGAAGAAATGCAAAGCATGTGTATACGTGGAAATGTTGGTTGAAAATTAGCTTATGCTAGTATATTTATTTGAAGAATTATAATCTGAAATTAATAGATCTTTGCAAGTGAAGTCTATGAGAAAGATTGTGTGAGTGGTTGGAGTTCAGGAAAAGGTCAACCATGATCTCATTGAATGCCTTATTCCTGCTCCTGCGCCTAATTTTCTCTACATTCAAAAACATTATTAGTGTAATAATGAAAATGCATGCAAATAAATTGAGTTGCATTTATTCATGTTGTAAATCGTTTAGCATTAATAAAACATTGCCTTTCACAAAAAATGCTTTGAAGGTACAATCATTTATTGCAAAAAATGTGTATATTTTCACAACTGATATAAGTGTGATTTTAAATCAGACTTTTACCTCCAAATTACAGTGTAATTCTGCAGTAAGTTTTTTTACTGTGATGAATATTTTTTTTTAAGTCAGGCCCACTTGGCATTTTAGTGTTCTGTAGGTTTTTTAACTTCATATATATTGGTCACTTATAGCACATGATGTAATCACAATGAAAGGGTAAAGATTGAGACAGAGTTGTGGAGGTGTATGTGTATAGTTCAGTGCACCTTTAGCCAAGCAGACTATAGAAACATTAAATAAGTATATTACATAATACATGTGTACACTACTGCAACACATGCATGACTTCACTCATCCAAAATTGTTTTTAAAGATCTAGAAATTAACTGAATAATGCCTGAATGAATTCAATAATGGAAACTGGATAACATTGAGAAGTGAGGTTGAATTAGCCTACAGGCTGCAATTTGGGGATGATTGAGGATATTTGCCTTGTGAGTTAACTGCAAAAGAGCACTCTAAAATAAATTATGTGGTACTCCTTTTATATCTCTTTTTCAGTTGAAGCACATTAATATAAAGGTAGAAAATGTCATTTTGTGGGGGGTTGAAATTGGCACATTATTTGCCTCACTTGATCTTTCTTGATAATGACATTCTTTCCTGTGAAAGGTCAATCAGGCTCCCATCACACAAGTTCATGCATTGGGCTTTTATTCACAATGAAGCTATTGATGGCATGAAAGGAATTTAAGTATGCTGGCCTTTGGAGGAACATGCAGATACAGTCTTAATATTACAGGATGAAGGAGTATGCATGTCATTACCTCTCAAGTCATATATTCTATATGAATGTGAAAGGAATCAAGGGATAAGGAATAATGCAGGAAAAATAAGTCAAGATACAAGACCAACCATGATTTTGGTGGATTGTAGAGCAGATTTGAAGAGGCAGGTGACCTATGCCTGCTTCTAATTCTTATGCCTTTATTTTAAAACCTTAGAATGACAGAAACAATGTTTGTTCTCTCTGATTTACAATTGTCAGTCGCACATATTTCAGTTAACCAGCAGATGAAATTTTACCTCCATATTAATTGTCCTATTGTAAAAATCCTGATTTTTTTTCCTATTGAAAAAACTCCTATCAGTAAATCAATGAGAGTAATTAACTTAAGGATAGTTAAACTGGAAGATTTAGGGAAGGTGCATTTGAATACATTGATGGGAAATGAAAACCCTCATTATTACAGACCTCTTTATAACGGGTTTTGGTTATAGTGGATGGACCTGCCGACCTACACTGGCAGGCCAGGCTGGTGATCCCACCCCCGACTCACAAGGTCTCCCTGGCCGTTTCCGGGTCGGGCTGCTTATGCCACCCCCAGCCCGCTAATTCCAGGTTGGACCTACTGCTGCAACTGCCGGGTCACTCATCTTTTTCCTGTCTGCCACCGCCACCAACCCTTACCAGCACTCCAGCTGCCCACGGACCACGACCAATGACTCTGCCCATCTTTGCCTCTCCCCTGGTCACTAGCAGGCCAAAGCCATCAATTCACCTGGATTGCAAGCCCAGTTCCAGACTGAGAGTTTGAAGAAGGGTCTCGACTCAAAACGTCACCTATCCATGTTCTCCAGAGATGCTACCTGACGCTGAGTTACTCCTGCCCTTTGTGTCCTTTGTGCAGTTCTTTGTTTCTACTACCTATACAATGATACATTATTACTGAATAATCCCTTAAGGGCCTACCCCACTTGGGCGTTAATTTCGCGCCATATACGTGACATCATTTACTCGTCACGACGCACGCGTCGTGATGTGTGCATAGCATGCATTACGCGTGCATTACGCGTGCGTGGCGCGTGGTGAGATGTGGTGGCATAGGCAATGATGCACAATAGCGCATGGCGCCCCGAGATTTGGGGATTCTGAAAATCCTCGCACGCCACGTACATGACGCCCAAGTGGGACAGGCCCTTACTTCGGTTGAATGGACAATATTCCCCTGGCTGAGGAATCCAGAACACAAGATCGCAGACAATCAGCAATAATGTACACCATTTCTCCCCTCCACTTATTTGGTTCATTATAACAATGATTTACTTTATTATGATGCTGAAGAGAAGGTCAAAGTGCAACAAAGTCTAGGTTACCTTTACATAAAAAAAATCATGAGGGTTCAGGCTAACATGAAAGTCAAAAGGACATTGAGACATTAATAGAGAAATAATGTAAGTACGGAGGGTTCAATTATTGATAAGATAATTAAGTTCAATATTAGAAACTCTAACCTAAATGGAAAAAGCAACATGCACAGTTTTAATCGTCATGGTAAAAGCTGTTTGCAATGATGTTAGAAGTTGGGTATCAGTTGAGAACTCAATAGCACTTTAAGGGATTTGTCAGGTGAATTATGTATGAAGATAAAGGATCTTGCTGATAAACTGATACACTATATTGATTTGGCTTACTTACGGATGTTAAAGCTATGGTTCCAGCATTTTAGGATAGATGAGAAGCCAAATAGCTTCATTAGAAATATCTGTGAAAATTGTATCAGCACTATATTTATGATTGATAGTGCAGTATTCAAGGTAATTTATGCAAAGTGCTGAGGGAATTACAGAGGTCATATATTCAAAGCAGGCATTTTTTATGCAAGCAAATTTCCACCTGACTGAGCAACAAGCTTGTAGCTGTTAGTGTGCCAACCTACCTTCTGAGGTTCTGCTGATATGATTAAATGATACAGGTTCTTCGGCCCAAAGAGTTCACACTGACCATCAATCATCGATTTACAATAGTGCTATGATATCTCACTTGCACATGCACTCCCTACACACTAGGAGCAATAGAAAGAGGCCACAAGAGCAGACAAACTCACTCTTCTTTAGAATGTGGGAGGAAACCTGAGGAAATCCACATAGTCACTGGAAAGACATGCACAGTGAGCAGTGAGCACTCAGGTCAGGATCAAATCTTGGTCACAAGTGATGTGAGGCAGCCTACCTTGTATTAACCTATGTGTGTGTGTGTGTGTATATATATACACACACACACACACACACACACAAATATATATATATATATATATATATATATATATATATATATATATAAATATAATATATAAACACACACGTACAACATCATGATTATACTTTGCCAATTACAATATATATTGGAGGCAACATGGTGTATTTTATGACAAGTTTGCAAAATACTGAAATTATATATATATATATATAAATAAATATATATATATATATATATATATATATATATATATATATATATATATATATAATATATATATAATGAGCATGACAAGTTAGTTGATTCATGAGAATTTTGTATTTTTCATATATAATGTAAAATACAGCATGTTGCCTCCAGTATAAATATATTTTAATTGGCAAAGAATAAAGAAATCATGAATACTGCTGAGTACATTCATTAACCCGAACAATACATTTTATCTATCATATCATATATCTATTAAAACTGTGTGTGTGTGGGTGTGTGTGTGTGTGTCATTTTGCATGTGAATTGTATCTCCTCGAAAACCAGGTGCCGAAACGGGAAAATGTTTACATATTTCAGTTGAGATTTTCCTTGCGTGTTTAGAAATCCACTCCTCTATATCGTTTGGTACATTATTTTCCTGATTTTTAAATTAAAATTGTTGACCAATCTGATCTTTTTTAAAAATCTGACCGCTGCCCAGCTGCTAACATTACAATAACAGGGACATTTTTACATCTTCCGATAGTAAATTTCCTTATGATTTAAAATATACAATCCTCTATAAATTTGGTCGATTTTTTTCCAGAGATATTTACTAACATTTATCACCAAACTGACATTAAAAAATATATATTAAGGTTACCCAGCTGCTGACTTCACAATGCCTTTGCACCTGGCCCAACTGCTTCCTGGCCCCGCCCGGCCCTGCCCCCCCCCCAGCCTGTTAGCTTGTTGATTCCATTGTTTTTCATTGAATTGAATTGAATTATTTCTCACTTAACATCACTAATTCTTAACATTAACTTTTAATTTCAAAGACAGATTAAAAAAAAACATTTGCTGTTTTCATTGACAGCTTAGTTCGGACCCGCTGTTCGTGTGTGTGTATGTGGGGGGGGGGGGTCCTCCCCTGAATTCCGTAGAGCTGCCGACAGCTTTCGTGTATGAAACGCGGACGCTTCATTTCCAGAAAATTTTGCTCACTGTCTCTCTCCCTCTCGCTCTCTCTCTCTCCCTCTCTCTCCCGCACTCTCTCTCCCCCCCTTTCTCTCCCCCACACCCCCCCCTGCCCTCCACACCCTCCCTCCCCTAAATCCCCTCCCCCCTCCACTCCACCCATCCCCACCCCGTCCCTCCACCCCTTCCCTCCACACGTTGGGGGAACAGACGCAACGGGTCTGCACTTAGTCTAGTATATACTTATAAAACTGTAATCTTGGATGTAGATGTATTTGTGTAATTGTGTGTGTATTTGTGTGTTTTTCTGTGATTCACATCTCCTCGAAAACATGACGCGCTAACGGTGACATTTTTACATATTCCGATAGAGATTTATCTCATAATCTCGAAAATTGCCTCATCTGAAAATTTGATTCATTACTTCCCGAGTTTTCTATTAAAATTGTTAAGAAATCTGAGATTTTTAATGCTAACGAGCTGATGACGTCACAATGGCTCTGCTCCTCAAGGCCAGCTGCGCACAGTTTTCAAAGTGCAGCCTGCTGGGCACTGTTTTTACACATACTGCGAGTAATGTTAACCATCCCCCCTGCAACTCGCAGTCGACACGCACTCGGACGGCTGTCCATCCCGCCCCACCCGCAGCCCAGCCGCCCTCCCAGCCGGGCTCTGGATTGAAGCAGCTAACGAGTTACGTTAACCCCCCCCCCTCCCGACACACAGACATTTAGTCACCTCCCGATTGCAGTCGACTCATACTCGGCTGGCCGGCTGCCCCACCCCGCTCCACCCCACCTACAGCCCAGCCGCCCTCCCATCCCCCCCCCCCCCCCCCCCCCAAGGCTCTGGATTGAAGCCGCTGAACACGCAGTAATTTAGTTGGGCTTCCGAGGCCTCCTCTCCCTCTCCCCCCTTCCCCTCCTCTCCCTCTCCCCCTTCCCCCTCCACACCCCCCCCTCCTCTCACCCTTCCCCCTTCTCTACCCCCCACTCTCGGTCTCCCCCTTCCCTCCCGCCTTCTCCCACCGCTCTTCCCCCTCTGCCCCTCACCCCCCTCACCCCCCTCCCCACTCTACCCCTCCCTCCCCCTTCTCTCCCCCTCTCCCCCCCCTCTCTCCCTCCCCTCCTACCCCCCACCCCCCTCCCCCTCCCCTTCCCCTCCCCTCACCCCTCCACCCACCCCTGTCCCTCCCATCCCCCTCCCCCCTCTTGGCCCCTCTCCACCTCCCCCCCCCCCCCCTCTCTCACCCTGCCCCCTCTCCACCTCTCCCCCCTCTCCTCCACACCTTCTCCCTCTCCTCGCCCCTCTCCCCTCTCCACTCTCCCCCGTCACCTCTCCCCTCCCCTCTCCTCTACCCCTCCTCTCCCCATCCTCTCCCCATCCTCACCCCCTCCACCCCCACCCTCTCCACTCCCTTTCCCCCCCTCCCTCCACCCCACATCTCTCCCCCCCCTCCCTCTCTCTCTGTCCCACTCTCTTTGCCCTTCTCTCTCTGTCTCTGCCCACTCTCTCTCCCCCCCACCTCCCTCTCTAGACGTGCCTGAGAGGTGGGGGCTATGCGTCAGTGGATAGGGCGGAGATGGGGTAAAAGGAGCCAATGAATAATATTAATATAATAGCAAGGGGGGCAGTTTGTGTGTGCGGGGTGGTTAGTGTGTGTGTGACGCCGCAGGCCATCCCTGCCCCCCGCAACCATGCATTTAGGGGACAGGACATAACGTGTCCCCCTTGGTCTAGTAATTTATAATTCTCTCACCTAAATATTTCAAAATGTAATAGACTTTTCAAATTGTTTTTTACAATAATTTTTGAAATCCTCTTTGTTCTTAAACTTTTTTGGCCTAATATTAATTCACTATTTTTGAAATTGTTAACTATTAAGTTGTGTTTCAAAGAATGATTCCTTTGAACTACATAATGACTAATAGTCATAGAACGTGGAATCAGACCCTTTTGCCAACTTGCCCACGCTGGCCAACATGTCCCGTCTACACTTGTCCCATATGCCTCTAAACCTGTCCTATCCGTGTACCTGTCTATATGTTTCTAAAACATTGCGATAGTACCTGCCTCATCTACCTCCTCCGTCAGCTCGTTCCATACACCTGCCAGAGGAGGTGAATGAACTAAAAATAATAAACTAATAAATAATACTCAGATATTGGAAACACAATGCACAATGATTTTTGAAGTTTTGTGGTCAACTTGCTTAAAGGTTACAAGGTCAGTGTTGCCCTGCCATTAAACCCAAAAAATAGACCAATACAACAGGCTGAGTGATTTTATATTCCTTCCTCTGCAGCATCTAAGAGTTACAACACATGATAGCTGCTAAACACTTGGAGTAAATTAATTAACCAAGTGGAGATTAAACAACCAAGTGGAGATTAAGCAACCAAAAAATGCATAACTATCTAATGTTCAGTCAATGTCTGTTTTAGTAAGAGAGGCTCAACTTTTTTTGTTCCTGCCCATTTGTCGATGTGCCCTCACCCGTAACAATGTTACACTCTGGGAAACCTCCAAACCAGTTCGTATTTCCACTCCTCGCCTTTCCTTTTATAAGACAAAGCATAAAATATATCTCATTGACCCAAGATTTGATTACTTGATATCAAGTTTTCTTTAGCTCAGGGTATTTTTTTTGTCTCGTGACACAGCCTATCATGTCTTATGGCATTAAACTATTTATGTACATTGAATTGTTGGTCGTGCATTGATTTAAATTATGCCATTCTCAGTTTATACAACTCCACACAGAAAATGCCCTCTAATTTATTGTTAATTTAGTCTAATTATTTAATGGAAGGAATAGCACTTATACTGCTTTTAGGGTCTTTCTGGGTCTTATGAAATACAGATGGAATTTTTATCTGGATTCATTTATACAACAGATGTCAATTAAACAAAACTTAATTTCTCAACTCTTGTTCTGACAGGCACATGTACAACTCTACATTTTACTTGCTGAGTGCATTTCAATGGTTAATTCAAAATGTCACCGCAGATAAGTATTAATAATATTTAAAAAAATCAAATGAGAGTTTATTACTGGCAAAATTCTTCTGTCCACACTGATTAAACAGCAGCAGCGTAGGCCCTTTCATTTTCTTTTATTCCATCACATGGGACCCATTTACTATCCCAGATACACTGACATTTATTGCTTAAAGAGCCATCTGTTCAGTCCATTATTTATGATGATTCATCACGACACAAATGTGTAACTGTTTTGCAATTGACTTCTGTGCCGTCCACAATATTGAGCAGGTGGATGAAGAAATCCGCTGCAGAGCGATTTGGTCAATAGGTATGCTGCTGGAGTCAACACCACCCACTGATGGCAAAGGATGGAAAGTCTAAACCTAGATGAAGCATGTCGCCCTGGGGCAGCATTCATATTCTTCTGTTCTGTACCATGCTGCTCGTTTCTTATTAACTGTCAAGTTGAAGAATAGACAAATTGATGATAAAAAAACCCTGCAATTTTCTGGCAAATTGCAGGACGTGAAAATTGTTTGAAATTACAAGATTATGTTCCTTCTTGGTTTTAGTTTTGTGTGCTGGAATTATTTTGCACGAGTCAGAAACCTGGAATAATACTTAAATAGCTTTTTCTCCATAGGCATCATGTGCAACTGTTCAAAGTCTTAGTGGTGGATCCTTGCTGCACAGTAACAGTACAAGGCAGCAGCAAACATCACATGATATACCTACAGAATATTTAAATCCATATTTTAAGTAAAATGAAATATCTTTCATGGTATCACTTGGTGCGTGTACAAATGTGGTGAAGATATCGCTGTTAGAGCATATTGCACACCTGTGGTCTATATTGCACACCAGTGGTCAAACTACGGAAAGACAAGTATGCAGAGTCTAAAGGTGGCCTATAATGATGCCATGACAACACAGCTACGGAAACCTAGATGGTGTAGTGCTAGTAACATGTTGCAAGAGTCAGTACTTTAGAAGCTGCAAGATTCAGTACTTTAGAAGCTATCCTAAGAAATCATATGTATATATTCATTTGCAGGATAAATTACTCTAAAAATGTAATTATCGTGGCCTTGTCAAACATAAGGTTTGACAAGGCTACGAATCCCAGTTGTGGAGACACTGGTATCACTGCCTCGTTGTAGGACACTGATTTTTCTTTTTTATTCTGGATTTTAAATCATATATAGTGCTATTTTTCATATATAATTTATGATGCTTTTATGTGATATACTAAGATTTTATATGTATTTTATGATGTTTTTATATACAATGCATTTTTATGTAATGTTGTCCCTTGTCTGGACCTTGAGTCCGAAATAAAGTATTATTATTATTATTATGAACCAATGTAGGGTACAATATATAAAAGATACACAATAGGTAAGTGGGTAACAATGGGAAACAAATGATCAAGTGACATAGAATAACATAACTCACCAGTAACTTTAGAATTATATCAAGGTTTTATAGAGTTCTGCTAAATATATTTCAATAATTAATTTAGTTTTGGAAAAAAATATCCCTGCATTACAGATAAATTCACTCAGAGATGACATGGTTGGCTGTCTGTTGTTCTGCTCCGCATTTACAGGCTGGAACCCACATTCACAGGCTGGAACCCGCCACCCTCTGTATAAAAAAAACTTGCCATGCACATCTCCTTTAAATTCTTTTCCTCTCACCACAAAGCTACGTCCTCTAGTCTTTGATATTTACACCCTGGTCAAAAAGGTTCTGACTGTCTACCCTATCTATATCTCTCATAATTGTACAGTATATACTTCCATAAGATTTCTCATCAACCTCCAGCATTCCAGAGAAAGCAATCCAAACTCATTTTTTTAAATATTTATTTTTATTAGAAGCAATTGTTCAGAGATAAACCATTCAGCATCTAAAATTATACAATTATTGTACAGCTTAATTTTTAACCTTATAACCTAAACTATGAAAATGAGAAAAGAAAAGAAAAAGAAAACAGGAAAGAAAAAAAATTGAAAGTGAAAAGAGAGATCGAAAAAGAACAAAAGAAAGTCCCCTAAACTACCAAAGTAGTGTGGCAGAAAGATATAGAAATAAAAAAAAAATAAAAAGAAAGGTGGAGATATACCTTGCCCCTAGTCCCCCTCGCACAATCCAAGCTCGTTCAACCTCTTCTCGATCGGCAATATCTTCTCCTCCGGGTAGCATTCTGGTAAACATGCACCCTCCGCAAAACCTCTACATCCTTCCTGTCAAGGGGCAACCAGAACTGCATGCTATACTCTAAATGCAGCCAAACAAATGTCCTATAAATCTGCATCATATCTTCCCGATATATCGATCCTTGAAGGCAAGCATGCATATAGCTTCTTTACCCATTCTATCTACTTATATTGCCACTTTCATGGAGCTATTCACTTGTACCCTAAGTTCCATGTGTATATCAATACTGCAAAGGATCTTGTCCTTAATTATGCCCTTTGTCCTTACATTCAACCCCCCCAAATATACAATATTACAATAAAGTCATAGAGTGATACAGAGTGGAAACAGGCCCTTCGGCCCAACTCGCCCACACCGGCCAACAATGCCCCAGCTACACTAGTCCCACTTGCCTGTGCTTGGTCCATATCCCTCCAAACCTGTCCTATCCATGTACCTGTCTAACTATTTCTTAAATGGTGGGATAGTCCCAGCCTCCTCTGGCAGCTAGTTCCATACACCCACCACCCTTTGTGTGAAAAAGTTACCTCTCGGATTCCTATTAAATCTTTTCCCCTTCACCTTGAACCTATGTCCTTTCGTCCTCAATTCCCCTACACGGGGCAAAAAGCTCTGTGCATCTTCTCAATCTATTCCTCTCATGATTTTGTATACCTCTATAAGATCTCCCCTCATCCTCCTGCGCTCCATGGAATAGAGATCCAGCCTACTTAACCACTCCCTGTAGCTCAGACCCTCTAGTCCTGGCAACATCCTCGTAAATCTTTTCTGAACCCTTTCAAGCTTGACAATATCTTTCCTATAATATGGGACAAATAACTGAACACAATATTCTAAATGCGGTCTCACCAAGGTCTTATGCAACTGCAACATGACCTCCCAAGTTCTATGCTCAATACTCTGATTGATGAAGGCCAAAGTGTCAAAAGCCTTTTTGACCACCTTATCTACCAGCGACTCGGCCTTCAAGGAACCATGCACTTGTACTCCTTGATCCCCTCTGCTCTACAACATTACTCAGCAGCCTACCATTTACTGTGTAGGTCCTGCCCTTGTTCGACGTCCCAAAATGCAACACCTCACACAGTGGGTTTCTGTGAATCTGCCTGCCAATCGTCAGCATGATCTAGATTGCTGTGGATTTCACACTGTCACCATCACCCCCCCCCCCCCCCCCCCCCCCCCCCACTCTCCACTGCCTATTTTGTGTAAAAGTAGTTGTTAACATCTGCATAACAAAGTTTTAAAAGCCACTTTATTGCATTAACTTCCAGGGAACACAAAATTAGCTTGTGATACTTTTAAACTGCCGCCATGCAGTAATTTAAAAATTAGATTAAAACCTTGAAATGCTTTACTTACAAAATAATCCGAGAATATGTATTTGTTGCACATTTGATTATTCCTCTGTTCAATTTAGTGTATTTGGTGAGATTGTACCTCAATCTTGCACCATTCTGCTGTTTCGCACTTGCCGTTGTATTTATTATCATATTTATCATTATTATAGATATACTGTTTGTGTGTTTCATGTGATCAAATAATTTCATTGCATGCAATAAAGTAATCTGAATCTGATCTCTGCCTTACATTAAGTTTATTCTGGTTGTAGCAAGTTTTGTAATGTCAATTCTCTGTCAGAGGTTTGAAGTTGTGTGTTTACATTACATTGATACTTTGGCATAGTAATGTGAGACAGTGTCATAAGATCATGTGATAGGTCAAATTACGCCATTCGGCCCATCAAGTCTACTCCGCCATTCAATCATGGCTCATCTATCTCTCCCTCCTTACCCCATTCTCCTGCCTTCTCCCCATAACCTCTGACACCTATATTAATCAAGAATCTATCTATCTGTGCCTTAAAAATATCCACTGACGACCTCCACAGCCTTCTGTGGCAAATAATTAAACAGATTCACCATCCTCTGACTAAAGAAATGTCTCCTCATCTCCTTCCTAAAAGAATGTCCTATAATTCTGAGGGTGTGACCACTAGTTCCACTTGAGAAACCATCCTCTCCGCATCCACTCTATCCAAGCCTTTCACTATTCTGTATGTTTCAATGAGGTCCCCCTTCATTCTTCTAAACTCATTTGATGTCATGAACTCATAAGAAGCTCTGTTAACCCTTGATTCCTATACCTGCTGACAGAGATTGTGTTCACTCTGGCAACAGCTTGATTTTAATTTGCATCTTTCTTTGCAATTTCCTACAAGACATTGATTCACTTTATTTCTGGAATCTTCTCCAGCCTTATGACCTGCTACAATATCTCGCTCCTTGCCTTTCTCGTTTCTTTGATCCTAATAACTCCAGCAGCAAATGTCATGCCCCCAGATGTCCTAACCGCTGAAATCCTTTCTCTAAACTGCTTATCTCCTTTACCTTCCCTCTTTTAATCTGGTATGTTATGCCTTTCTCAGGGTTGCCAACATTGGGTGAGAGATGTGAGTGAGAAATTGCGAGGGAGCGCAGCAACCGAGGGGAGGGAGGTTGTGGGAGCTTTCGCAATTTTCAGCTTGAAATTGTACATTCTGGTGCATACTGTAGCGAGTCTTTTAATTTACACTTGAATCCAACATTTATGCTTTAAATTGGATTAGGTATGAATAAGGTTAAGCTAGATTACATTCCTAATTACATTCCACAGTAGCGTCAGGCTCTGATCAACAGGTGCAGCACATGAATGATCTAGAGAGAGAGAGAGAGAGAGAGAGAGAGAGAGAGAGAGAGAGAGAGAGAGAGAGAGAGAGAGACAGAGAGACAGAGACAGAGAAAGAGAGAGGGAGAGAGAGAGATAGAAACAAGAGGAGTCGTATTTCCATCACTGTTATGCACAAATAAATTAATCAACCTTACTCTTTGACTATAGAAACAAGACAAAAATAATGCCACATATTCAATCAGGTATATGGTTCAATTAAATTAAGATATATATGTAAAACATATTAATGGAAACAGGCCCTTCGGCCCACCAAGTTCACACTGACCAGCAATTTACCATACACCAGTTCTATTCGACAGGCCAGGGACAATTTACAGAAGCCAATTAAGCCTGCATTTCTTTCGGATGTGGGAGAAACCGGAATCCCAGAGAAAACCCATGTAGGCATAGGGAGAATGTACAAATTCTGTATAGACAGCACCCGTAGTCAGGATCAAATCTGGGTCTGTGGTGCTGTAAGGCAGCAACTCTATCGCTGTGCCACTGTGCCACCCCATTAAATTATTTTTTCTGTAATATATTTATGGTGTCACGTCAATAAAGATGAACACATGATTCTGATTTCTGCCCTTAGTTGGATAGTTAGTTTTATTAGTTGTTTATGTTATGACATTGGATGGAAGTTGCAAACCAAATCTCGTTGCACATATGTGTAATGACAATAAAAGATATTATTATTATTATTATTATTATTATTATTATTATTATTATTATTATTATTATTATTATTATAACACACATCTCCAGTCATTGTGTTTTACATCTATATGGCTGGTTTTCAACCTCTTCAGTCTGAAGGTCTCGACCCGAAACATCACTCATTCTTTCTCTCCAGAGATGCTGCCTGTCCTGCTGAGTTATACCAGCTTTTTGTGTCTATCTTCAGTTTAAACCAACACTTGCAGTTCCTTCCTACACTTTTTGTTAAGTGAAACAGGTCCTATTCTCATAATATTATTCACCTCAACCAAGTCTTTTTTTCCACCTCCGTTGCTGCAGAGAATAAAATCCCAGTTATTTAATCTTTCTTCAAATTGAAAAAAAAAATCCAGCCCTGCCAACATCTTCATATATTGTCCCTGGATCCTCTCCAGAGCAATTGCGCCCTTTCTGCAATTCGTCCTAGTCTTACAGCATGGAAACAGGCCCTTCATACCAACTTGTCCATGCAAATTGAACATTAGCAGACACAAATTTACACCTAACTAAACAATTTGTAAATGTCGGCTACATAACAGCACCTAATTTTTATTAGCCTGCTTCCAGCAATCAAACTCAGACAATGAACAGTTTGTTTTATCCTCTAATTTGTATTCAAGTGATTGAAGTGAGGGTGTGTGTGGAGGTGTGTGAGAGTGTGTGTGAGAGTGTGTGTCAGTGTGTAACAGTGTGTGTGTGTGTGTGTGAGGGTGTGTGTGAGGGTGTATGTGAGGGTGTGTCAGTATGTGTGAGAGTGTGTGTCAGTGTGTATGGGAGTGTGTATCGGTGTGTGTGTGAGAGTGTGTATTGGTGTGTGAGGGTGTGTCGGGGTGTGTAAGTGTTTGTGAGAGTGTGTGAGAATGTATGTATGAGGGTGCGTGCCTGTATGTGTGAGGATGTGTGAGAGAATGTGTGCCAGGGTGTGTATCAGTGTGTGTCTCGGGTTGTGTGTGAGAGTTTGTGTCAGTGAAGTGGCGACAACACCTGGAGTGAGCGGACATTCGGAGACATAGTGATGTTCAGGGAGTGTTTCTCTCTCCCCCCTCCCCCCCTCCCCCCCTCCCCCCCTCCCCCTTCTCTTCCCCCCTGGGAATGTGGGCCGGCCCAGTTGCTCTGTGTCCAGCTAGGGTCCTGGGGAGGTGAGGGTCAGTGACCCTGGGGTCCGGGGGAGGTAAGGGACAGTGACCCGGGGGTCGGGCATCGGAGAGGAGTCTTAGCCTGAGATTCATCCCCATGGCTCCGGAGACGGCACCAACGCCCCACTCACCCGGTCAGCTCCTGACTCTGAGCCGGGGTTACAACTCCATGGGATGTGGACAGAGCGGCCGACGGACATAGAGCCGCCGGAGGTGATGGTGGGAGGTGTCAGTGGTGCTTCAGGGGTCGGTGCTGGGACCATACACACCATCTGCACGGGAATGTGTAGTTTAGTTAAGTGTCTAATCATTCCATGGGACGGATTGGACCCTTCGCGGGCCGGTAGGTTGACAGCCCTGCTTTAACCCAATGCCTTGAATCATATATCCTGGGAAAAAGATGATACATTCACCTTATATATTCACATTTTGGTTTTTACTCACCTCTAAAACAACTTTTGCTTTATTTTGAATTTGTGACTTTATTTTATTTATTTAAAAAAATATATTTTTTTGAGCATGGGAACTTTTGTGATCAACGTGAGAGCGTGAGTATTTCAAAAAATGCGTGAGCCTCAAGCTCAATGCGTGAGAATTGGCAGCCCTGCTATCGTCTTGATTCAGCTTTGTTTTTATTATCTTTAGTTTTGTCACGTTTTATATCATAGAAGTAAGTGCCTGTGGGCATTTTAAGTTTGTTGTAGAATCTACAAAACTACCACTAACTTATAACTTTAAAATTAAAACTAAAAGATATATACATTCTAATTAAAAACATATTCTAAAACCATATAAGTGTAATTCAAAAGAGCATCAGAGTAATTAGGCATCCCTGGAACATTCTGTTTGGTTAATACACAGAAGATGCCGTATGGGGTTTGTGTTTAACTTCCAAAGCTGACTGTATGTTTCCAATGCCCTTCGCTGACTAGTTCTCAGGAACACTGTGGTGTAGCATGCAAGACACCCTGCTTCTCCATGTGGTGCATACATATTTCTTAGGGAGCAGGTGATTTCTGCACCATGCTCACATCTAAAGTATCTGACTGGCCAAAGTGCAATTTCCTCTCTCTTAAGACATGCACAAAATGTATGGTGACGCCAATGAGTGTAGCTTGACTTCTCCTGACATAGGTGCTGTCATAGGTTTTCGACAGGATGATGTAGGTTGTGGCCGTTTTTCTGGTGACCTGCAACGACTATGACAGTCGCCAGCAGTTGCCTGAAAAATCGGCAAGTGGGACAGGCCCATTAGGATGCTTTAAAGTTACCAAAAGCATTTTTCAGATCACCTTGGGGAGCAAACTATTTAACCCTCCTTTCCTTTCAGAAGATGGGAGCAGTAATCACGTTATTCTAGCATTTGTATGTTACCATGGCTAAATTATTCTGTGCGTACCAAAATAATGGATTTACGATAGGAGTCCAGAGTAAAAATGTAATTAGATGATGTGCTTTGTTGGTTTGATTGAACAACCACTACTTATGTCAATGTTTGATTTTTTAATATTTTTGTAGGATGGGGCAATGACTTATGCGGATAGAGGGTTTAGCCTAAAAAAAAAACTATTTTCTTTCAGTGAGGAAACACACTTACACCCTGGGGGGTATGGCAGAAATGTGTAGCTCTTTGGTGTCATCAATTAGTGCCGGCTCCATCAGTGGCAATAAGGGAATAATAGAGGTACAAGACACTGCTAATGTTTTAATCTGGAGAAAATTTTTAGAGATATACGGAGTAAATCCACATATTTGCCAGCAACTCATCAAATAGCAGAACAGGTTCGGGTAGCTGAATTATTACTTTTGTTTTCAGTCTATGATCCTATGTTTTAAAAAAAATGTTATTCCTCCAACAAATACATCCTGAGTAGATGCTTGTGATTAATGGTACTGATGTACCATGAAAATAAATATTTTACTATTGTTAACTTCACATCTTTTACATTGAATTAATATTTGATTGCATAAATTGAACTTCATTCTAGTGCCATAGGAAGAAAGCAGAATTTTGTCTCTAATGTCTGGGAAATATTTCTGCATTGCAGATGTATGTCCATAAATGTAGCATTTATCTTGTTTGCAGAAAAAAAATACTTCGTATTATTTCATTTTTACCATTCCTTTCATCCTTTTAATTTATTTTTTTTTATATTCTGGTTTTAGAGCCAACTTTCTTTGAATGAGCTATTCTTGTTCAAAATAACAATGGATGCGGTGAAAACTATAACAGAGCAGCCTTACCTTCATCCAGTCATTTAATTTATCCAGCAGGCACTTTCCTGCAGCACCACACATATCTATTAGATCTTTTCTTCTCCCCTCTAACTGTGATGCATGTGTCCCATGGTATTTTTCATAGTCTGACATGTGCTAGTAATGGTTCTATTAGCTGCAGTGTATCTGCTGAGCTTGCAGTTTTCAGCAGCCTGCTTGTCATTACAGCTTTTCTACAGCGTTCTTATTAGTTTGTGCCCTTCGCTGACTGGAGGAGCCATCACAAAGAATTAGATGCTTTTCACTGGACCTGTCTCCGCATGGTCCACTCTGTTCCTCTCACACTGCCAAACACTGCTGATACTGCAATAAAACCACTTTTCATATGAATACGATACTTTTATGTCTGATGATGGAAATGCATACGGATGGATCCAAGAGCACTTAATAAAAGGGGCTTGAATGTCATATCAGCCAATTAATAGCTATCAGACTTAGTAAGATCCTTATTAGGTTAAGCCTACTTTAGTAGTTAAAAACATGTATCCTTAATGGAATGGACTGAACTGTTGACAAGGTAGCTCTCATTCAACTGTGAACTTCAATGTACGCTGTGAAGCTAAATCATGATGCATAAATACAGCAGCAGCCATCAGAGTGATGGCTTGGTTGTGAGCTGACAGCACAGGCCTTAAGATGAATCCTCCCTTTCCTGATGGCTCGCAGGCAATGGCACTCAAAATTGTGATAAGCAAGGTTGTAGGTTTCGTGTCCTAAGGGCAATGTCCTGAGCTCAACCATCGCCAGTTAATTCACCAACAACATTCCTTCCATCAAAAGGTCAAAAAGGGGAAATGTTTACTGATGATAGCACAATGTTCAACCCCATTTGAAACTTCTAAGCAAATGAATCAGCTCACATCAGTACACAGCATTCAGGTATGCCCTCAAACCTAGCATGCCATATTTGTGCCTCAAAAATACAAGCAATGACCATCTCCAACAAGTGAGAGTCTCACCATCTCTCCGTGACATTCAGTGACATTAACATCACCAAGCATTCCATTCGGCTCGAAGGGCCAAATGGCCTACTCCTGCACCTATTGTCTATTGTCTATTATCCACATTCCGGGTATCACTAGTGATCATATTTGAGATATTGGACAGACTTGGATTGATTCCGCTGGAGCGCTGGAGGCTGAGGGGAGACCGAATTATGGGAGGCATAGATAGGGTAGATAGTCAGAATATTTTTCCCAAGGTGAAAATGTCAAATACTACAGAAACATGACCAGGCAGGGGCTTCAGGGGTATACACCCCATGTAGACAAATGTGTAGTTTAACGGCATGGAGTTTGCCACAGACATAGTAGGCCAAAGGGTCTGTCCCTGTGGTTATGCTCTTTTATGTTCTATAAATAATGAGTACCAGCTCATCAAACATTTTTTGCCTTGAAGCCTATGGGTAACCTTCCGATCATTTACCTGTTCTCTTGTGTATATATGCATGGTGGAGAATGAAGCTAAAGGAAAATAGTTTCTGTCTCTCGCTATCTTCTTTCCTGTGCTGACAAACGTGTGGTTTCAGGAGACCAGGGACCAGGAGAGAACTATGAGCAAAAATGCAATGCAGCAGTATTTTTACACTTGGTGAAGCTAAGAAAATGATCAAAGATCACAGGGAAACTGGGAGGATCCACATCACAGCATGAACAACAGGATCTTATGAATAAATGGATGGCAGAAGCACATGAAGTTAAAATCTGTGAAGTCCATTTGAAGTTAGTCAAAAACATATTTATTTGCATATTAAGTGGCTAAAGCAAAGTCTATCTAGTAGAGGGATTGCTTGAGGTTTCTGAGGAAAGGCACAAGATAAATTGGAGAATTGTTGGTGTTCCCATTAAGCAATGCTTGACAATTACTGGAATTTGCACAAAGTGCCTGTGGCACCCAGGTTAACTTCCAGGATGATGCATCGCATGCCCACCCCAAATGGAAAACTGTTCAACAGTTTTCTGTTAAATCTATAAATTTTATGCTGCACAAGAAAGCGTTGTAAGCTCCTTTAAGCTATCAGGCCCAATTACAAAGCAAACATTTTAACAAATTTTCAGCAAGTTAAAGGACTGCAGAAGTATAGAGATATGATTGTTGGCATATTTGTGCATGATCTTAATATATTCATATATCATTCTCTACACTACCCTATTTGAAATATTCAAATTTATGCTTCTGGTATAATGAAGAACAGAAAAATATCACATAAATATGTAAATTCCCTATTGTGTGCCATTGATATCAATCGTAATATGATGATGTCATTGAAAACTAGTCAGTGCTGAACATCTGTTTATAAATAAGAGACAAAAAAATGACCTTTCGTCCAGATCTAAAAGTCCACAAATAACTCAGTTGGTTGAGCAGTGATCCGATGACCAAACAAATTTGGATATGAGCATTGGTAGATTGCTCTTAGCCATTCAACACTTTCAAGTAGAATGAATGCCCTGCCTTAGGTTGTGAAAGTAGGTTGGAAATGAACAGTACATGATTGCTTCATACCTAATTCCAATATCATCCAGATAGACTGGAAAAGAAGGCGTATCTTATGCTTTCCTTCATCAGTTGTGATATAAAAATTGGCAAGTCGTGTTGCAGCTTTATAGGATTTTGATTAAGCTACTTTTGATATACATGAAGTAATTTGTGAGTTGTGTTCGCTCCATTCAGGAAGGTTGTGGAGACATCGGGGAAGGTGCGGACGGGTTTTGCCCGGACGCTGCCTGAATTTGACTGTATTAGCTATAATGATAGCATTGTAGCTTGTTTTCAATAGTTTAGAGATTTCCGGCAGTATGCTGCGGAGGGGAGACTTGAAACCATGTTGTTACAGTCTCAGCTGTGTCTCCAATATTGTCGAGGTAGATGGCAGCTCCTGGTTGGGCCAGATTGTTTGTGTATGGAGTCAGCCATGCCATGATGTAGGTGAGTGCGCTTTTTGGGATCTGGGAGTCGCTTCGTGAGATTAGGGGCTCTGGAAGGCCAGGCACTCGGCCTGGTCAGGTCCCAATGTTAGGTCGGGTCCTCCACAAAATCAAGGCCTACTCTTGGTCAAGCGCGGTGCTCCTGTCTTAGTGTCAACAGCTTCAGAAGAGCGTTGGTACATTGGGTGGACGGTAGGTTGCAGAACTCGCTAGAAGATCTTGTTCCCATTTCTTACATTATGAGCCATTTTGATATACGTAAAAAGAAGAGACGGTGCTAGAAATTGAGTGACTAAAAAAGATTATTGCACAAATGTGGAGCTATGGCTTGTAACATATAATGGGAGATTTGGCAAGATGCAACAGGCCAGGAAGGTCTTCATTGTAATGGCAATGTCAATATGTAAAATAAGAGAGCAAAGTGTGTGTGTGTTTTGTGTATGCTAATGAAAGGATTTCCAGAATTAATGCTAGTAACCCGGAATCAATGCTTTTGAAAACTTCTGAATGAAGCTCTTTAAATAGTGATATTATTTCATATAAAATCCTGCCAACATGACAGAGGATCCTTTTTAACTTCATTGTTGATATTTGCATTTCAAAAGCCAATTCTTGATAATCTGAAAGCAATTTATGGCATTATAATGAAAAGTGGTAATACTGTAGTTAGAAAGGATATCAAAGCAACCAATGTTTTTTATGTTGAATTCCATTTTGCCAAAGGTGTGCTTCACCACAAAGCCAGTCTCGAGCAGCATCAATTGTCAGCTCTTTTGTCTCACAGAAACAGAAGGTGTCTCGGTTACTACTTAACAACTTTCAAATAAAATCCCGTCCTTGATTTTGTGAGGAAGGGCATTGAGTGGTGTAGCATTGGCAGTAGCAGAAGTTTATGTTATAGTGGTGACTTTATTCTGACTCTTTTTAGTTTTTAATTTTAGAGATACAGTGCGGAAACAGACCCTTTAGCCCACCGACACACACTAGGGATAATTTATACATACAACAAGCCAATTAACCTACATATCTGTACATCTTTGGAGTGTGGGAGGAATCTCAGAGAAAACCCACGTGGTCACAGGGAAAACGTATAAACTCTGTACAGACAGCATCCGTAGTCAGGATCAAACCCGGGTCTCTGATACTGCAAGCGTAAGGCAGCAACTCTACCACTGTGTCATCGTGCCGCCCACTGTTATTTTTGTTCAAGACAAATGTCAGTTTGCAATTAATGCACTCACACAAGTGAAATTTTAAGATAAATCCTTTCAAGATTTTTTCTTGCTGGAGTATTATTCATAATTTAGAAATCCTCAATGATTTAACAATATTTAGAAATCCCTTTCAATATTAAGTTCTGTACCCTACACTTCTTTTATTAAATCAAAACTGAATTTTCAAAATGTTCTATTTAGTTAAGTTCACTTTTTCATACCAACCCTGTGTTTTCATGAACTACATTTTCACTCGGCCCTGCTTTTTATGCATTCTGTAGTGCAAGATTGTATAGTAAATAGATGGTCACAGTGATTTCATTTGATGGACTTTTCATGGCATTGTATTTTGGATTTTTATGAAAATGTTTATAATTTTGTGCAAAACGATCTGAAAGATCAGCAGTGGCTTTCATTCTGTTTATCAATAGGTTTGTCTTCACTAAAGAAAAAAATCACTGTCTTTCAATATCTGAGAACATTTTACCAGAATTACTCTGTTTCTTAAAAGCAGTATTTAAATTAATGTTTTTCTGCACCTCAAAAGGAAATCCACATTGAAAGCACAGCAAATTAGCCTCACTTGAAATTGCAATAACTTAAATCAAGGTCCTGTATTTTTCAATCTCAGCATAAGGAATGAAGTAATCCATTATTTATCATTCAAACTTTAAGGGACAAAGGACATGAAATTTGATTATCCAGTGATTGCTACTGCTGCAAAATGTCACAACAGGTATCTGTCAGTGTAATTCGTTGCATGATAGCCCTCATGATTTGCTACCATAAAAGTTAGCAAGTTAACGTTCTGCAACGTGAATGAGGAAACCCAGATCCCTCCAGTCAGTGGCATGGAATGACTCCATTTAATGGCACAATGGCACATCTGATTGGCACTTATTTTGGGTGGGATATACGGTGTATTGGGCATATTGGATAATATATATTGGATATAATAATTATATAATAGTAAGATTAAACGAGCTTACCAGTTTGAAGTTTGATCTTTATTTTATGAGGAGTTACGATGAGCGATTACGTGATGAAGGCCGTCAGCCCGCATGCTCGCCAATCTTCAAAGCAGCGGTGTGAAATCACAGATAACAGTTGTTGAACTAACTGAGTAAGATTAGAGATGACTAGAACTACCAGATGATCTTTATGATACGAGGGTTGGGAGCGGAGGGCACGTAATCGCTCATCGTAACTCCTCATAAAATAAAGATCAAACTTCAAACTGGTAAGCTCATTTAATCTCACTATTTTACTTTGGAGTCACGTGAGTGACTACGTGAAGATTTTGAAGCTCTGTGATTTCATGCCGTGGATAAACGAGCACGACTGCATCAGTTGACCACAGATAAGGGAAACATTCATAATGCATACAGACATGACATAGATTTAAAACATGCTGATGCTGATAAATGAACAAATAATAATAACAGTAACCCCTCTCATCCGAGGGGAAACTATAAAATAGAATCTAAAAAAAGAGTTGTGAAATACCCCTGGTCTGGCAATGGGTTAAAATAAACTGTTGGAAACCTCGTTCGTTAGACCATCCTGCAGTCGGCAGGATGTGGTCCAGAGGACTGTACATAAGCCTTGCTGCTGATGTAGCAGCCCTGGTGGAGTGAAATTAGAAATTAGTATCTACTCCTGTATAAGCCAAAACCCCATATTAACCACCTGGAGATGGTCTGAACTGATACCTTTTTTTGTAATTAACAAACATCGCTAGTATCAGAGCCTCTAAGGCTCTAGATGACCTTGACATAATGTTGTAAATGTGTGACCATACATAACCGAAGGTGCATGGGGTGTGCCGTGAGAACTAGTTTGAGACCTGACACCCCTGGGCTGCCCTGCTTAACTAAATCATAAACATGAAATATTATATAGCAGGTGTAACCATCCGGTCCAGTGGCAGCGCCAGGGGAATAACTACCGATGAGAGCCGAACCAAAGATAGAGATATAGCTGGAGCCCCATGGTGAATAAATGTTAACACAATGTCAATATCCCATACTTCCATGTACTTGGGTCTGGGAGAACTTGTGTTAATGATATCCTTAATGACTGGACATCAGAGGGTGAGACCCGACAGAACGGGTCTTGCTCCCTGCAGCAACTATAATGAGAAGCACGTTGGGTACAGTTAAAGGGACTATAACTTAATTTATTGTCAAGGACCCATTAGAAAATGAACTCTAAGATGTCAGTGTCCGTGCCGTATTATATGTAACATAACATTTAAACAGAAAAACGCTTCCCATCTCCTGAAGAGGCAAAGTACTGCGTTTTTGGTGCTATCCCTGCACTCTGCAGTGAGCACATCCATGGATCGGTCTGACAGCTCGAGCCGCAGCAGCGGTCTTCTCAGATTCTGTAAAGCAATGAATTGATTAATCATGTAGAGGCTGGTTCCCCGAATCCCAGGCTGAACCAGCAAAGTTTTATGTTTAGAACCCCATATAAGTTTCTACCGCTGCACCACAAAGAGCATACTAACGTATGGCATCTCTGTGTAGTATCTCAGCTGCACGGAGGCGGAGAGGAGAGCTCTTCAGCGCATCGTCCACAGAGCGCAAAAGATTATTGGGACACCGCTACCAGCCTTGGAGGGCATCTACCACACACGGTGCCTCAGGAAGGCCGTCAGCATACTTAAAGACTCCTCTCACCCTTGTAATGGACTGTTTGAACTACTCCCTTCCGGCAGACGTTACAAGGCCTTCTACGCCTGCACCTCCAGACTCAGGAACAGCTTCATTCCCAGAGCTATAGCAGCTCTGAACCGGCCCTGCTGAGTACCTCCCCCCCCCCCCCCCCCCCCCCCCCCCCCCCCCCCCCCCCCCCCCCCTCCCTCCCCCCCCACCCCCATGGACTGTCTCCCCCAGCCTCGCACTTTAGTCTGTGTTGATTTTACTGGTCTAATGTTCGTTTTTACAAACCTTGTTCTCGGGCTATCTAAACCTAAATTGTATTTGTCGATTAAGTTATGACATCGGATGGAAGTTGCAAACCAAATCTCATTGCACTTTTGTGTAATGAAAATAAAAGTTATTATTATTATTATTATTATTATTATTATTATTATTATTATTATTATTATTATTATTATTATTCCCAACATTTGCGGGAAACCAAGGCTGCGTAGGCCAGTCAGACAGTACGAGAACCCTGAAGCGGGATCTTGCTGAATTATTGCAAGACCCAACTGATGAGGCAAAATGGAGAAACCACATAAAAGAACATTCCTCCCCCGTGTAGCGAGAATGTGTTTCTCGCCACTGTGATGCCCCATGTTTTTACATGGTGAATGAGCCTGTATGCAAACATATCAATATTGGGTGCCATCGAGCCATAATATCATAAAATACTTTGTGATCCAACATCCATTCTGTGTTGTCATTGATTTTACATGATGATACACAAGCGGCAAAAAAGGTTGGGTAAATGATGACAGGATGCTTTGACTTGATTTCACCCATGTGACTAACATATGCCACCACCACAGTGTATCAACTTGGAAACTGAGCATGCAGATTTTGCATATTCACACAATAACCCTTTAACCCATAGTATGCACCTAGTGTCTATAGGTAGTTGATACCAATAACTGAAGAATTGGTGATTCATGCAAATCCCATCCGCCCTCATTACTAGAGATGGCATTGGTAATTTTGAGCAGTAGCATCTGTTTGTGATATAACTGAAGTTTATTAACCAAAAACAACTGGAGCAATGCTGAATATAGTTCAACCACCATTGTGACTTTGGTAGCTTCAGCTGGTAATAGCATAGGTCTGTTAACAATGACCTATATGGCACTTGAGAGGTTACTACTTGCACGTTGAAAGTTCTGATAATACAAGGCCCAATTGCACAGCTGAAACACAGCTGCTATATTGCCAAATACACTTGATGAATAGAAGACTGCTTGATAACAAGGTTGTTACAGGCTTTTATTGATTGCAATCTGTTGCCCCAGGGCGGAGTCACAGATAAATTAATAGTTAAAGGTAAATCCGATAATCAATAACTTTTAGTTGGTATCAACTTAAATTTGACTGGATGGCTGAGGAACCTCAATTCCTCAAATATAGTTGTAGCTGAAAACAGTTGATTTGAGCAAAAAACACAGTGTTAGAAATATCATCTAGATCAATTTCAAATGTCTCCGGTGATCCCTGTGAATGGGACCTGAATAGTATGCATCTTTGAGATCGATGCCTCGAAAGACAACTCTGGCCATACTACTTGGCCAGCCTTGAAAAACTGCTCCGGCCATAATTCTGAGCCTTCCTCGAAAGACAATTCTGGCCATATTTCTGAGCTATCTCGGAAGGCAATCTTGGCCGTAATACTGAACCTGCCTCGAAAGACAACTCTGGCCCCAATTCCAAGCCATGCTTGGTACCCTTGCATACTGTGTAATAATAACCCATCACATGTTATCATTTTAGTATAACTGATCTGAATCTCATGTTATCATTGTCATTTGTACAAAAACAAGTGTAAATATTACCAACTTGTAAATGGTTCACTTACCCCATGTTTTGGAAGAACCAGACCCACCTATCTCCATGGTTACCGGTGGTCTTATGGTAAGCCCAAAGGCCCCTAATGTGGGTTCTATTCCCATCCTTGATTGGAGAGTAGGAATAGTAATGTATGTGAATTGCATATTTCCTGAGGCCGGCTTGGCCCTTGGCCTGAAAGACCTCTGCCCAGCGAGAAAGACCTCTGCCCATAAGCGGCCATCAGCTTCAGTGAACTGCTTACTGCCGATGAGGCATGGGGGTGTCGTCGCCGATACGATGAAGCTTGCTTTCTCATCCAGCTATACGTGTTGGATAAGTCTTACCTGAAGAGAAGATTCAGCGGCTGGTTTAATTTGATAGCTCTGTTCACTGTAGAGTGAGTGAAGGGAAATCTGGCCCCTTCCGGGTTTTCTGCCTCTTCGCTTGCGAGTATATCCTCGCACTCCCCTCCACAGAGTGGGAGACTCGTAGACGGCCCTGAGACAGATGCTGCCGCAGGCCCCTGAGGATACCTGCGCTGACATGGCCCTTCGGACCTATATCAGGATATTCCTCTGGGCCAGACTGAAACTGACCCTGGATGCTCCCCTCCTCAGAGAGGGAGACATTGTGCAGCCCTGAGACAGGTGGCGCTGCCAGCGGGTTCTCCATAATACCTGGGCTCAGATAGCTCTCTTCTTTGGAGCATATCTCTTTGGAGCAACCTCTCCATCAGGTGCTCCATGTGGAGTTTAGGCGTCCGCAGACGCTACCCATAGAGGGAGGGGACCCTCCTGGCCTGACTCGCCCGAGTCCCAAGGTCTGACCGGCTTCCTCGTGGTTTGACCCCTTTTCTGGGAGAACCATAGTGGTCTGTGAGCTGCTGACTTCATTGTCAGTGACTGGAGTAGTAAGAACAGCTTACTGCCAGTTTTCCCCTTATCTGGAGAAACCTTAGCGGCCTGGGAACTGCTGACCCCATTGTCAGCGACTGGGATAGCGAGACCAACTTTCCCTTGGTCTACCTCCTTTCTTGGGGAACCACCACTCGCATTCCCCTCCTGGATGGCGCTGACCTCCTTGTCAGCGACTTGGGAAGCGAATCCGTCGGCCGCCCGCTACCCGCGCTTCCGCGGTCCGTACCGGACCGGGATCTCCCCACGGTCCATAACCGCTTTCCCCGTGGTCCATCTGACTTCGCCCCCAATGCAGCAGGCAATTCTATAAGGAGCTTCTTGCAACAAAAAACAAAACCTAGAAATAAGTTTTAAATTTACCTTGCAGGTTTAAACTTACCGCTGGCAGGAACAGCGCGCCTGCCAGTCAGTCGTTGCGCAATGCGCTAGACGTAATGACGTGCATGCGGGCTGACGGCCTTCTTCACATAGTCACTCACGTGACTCCAAAGTAAAATATGTATTATCCAATACATAATACTATGTCGGATGTTCTGAGATTTAGATGAATGCATTATAATATATCTCCAAGTCAGGCTGGTGTGTGCCTTGGAGAGGAATGAGCAAGGAATGGGCAATGGGCAAGTGTTCCCATACACCCACTGCCTTGTTCTTAATAGCATTAGGCTCCTTAATTGTTGTTGGAGTTGCACTCATCCAGCAGCCTGGTCTACCTACAGCAGGATTGACAAGCACCAAAGGCATGTCAAAGATACCACCATTGCTATCTCCATAAAATACTTCAACCTCATTGGAAGGATAAGCAAACTAATGTAATTGTGCTCTCCCAGGCTAACATCATCAGCTCTGTGGCCCTCCTTGCTCTCATTTGGCTCCGTTGAGCAGGCTACATTGTTTGTATGCTTATCACCAGATATCCAAAACAGCACTGCATCCTGGGCTCCATCGCGGCAAGGACTAGATGGTCAGAGGAAAAGATTCAACAATGCATTGAAGGTCAGCATTAAAAAAATGCAGTATCCCCATGATAATCGATAGCTCTTTACTATAAAAAAAAAGTAAACTGGAGCCTTCCACATATATTAAGAGCTTCAAGTCCATGCATGAGGAGCACAGCAAAGACCAACATAAGCAGTGGAAGACGCACACCACCTAACAAATGAACCACCCATCTGTAACATGAGGCACTCACTACCTTATATATGGAAAAATCTATGGTTTGCCCCTTGGACTCATCAATTATCTTCAAACCCACAAAAATGGGTTCTAAGATAAAGCAACTCACCTTTAATTCCGAGCAGTTGCCTAAAACAAAAAAACATCTGGACAAGCAGTGAATGTTTCAACACACCCATAACTTTTGCCTTGTAGAGAACGGAGAGATTCTGAGTGACACTTGTTGCTAGAGTATTTATATGGCTAGTCCAGCAGAGTTTCTGATCAATGGTGATCTCCAGGCCTGGATGATTACAATCAGATATAGATGGATAAACTGTGATGCTGGGGATTATCATTGACTCACATTGTTGTGGCTTGTTTGTTACTTGCTGCACATCAGTCCAAACTTGACTGCTCTCCAGGTTTTGCTGCATGCAATATTAATGTTGCTAATCAAATTAAATCTCACTCCATGATCAGTGAATGTTGCCTCTTCTTACCTTGTAATAAATGGAAAACCATTAATGGAGCAACTGTTTTCCCCTTGAGAATGTGGGAATTCCAGTTTTAGTCAAATGTTGCCTTGAGGTGAAGACAATTTCATGAATGGAGTTTTGCTCTTTGGTCTGCGTTTGAACCATCGCATTTCATTAAGGCTTGGAGTCAGTAGTCCGGGCAAAACTCAGGCTGTGCATCAGTGAAAAAGGCTGTTGATGAATAAATGCTGCTTGATTACACTCTCAACGTCCTCATCAATTATTTTACTGATGATTGAGTGAAGCCTATTGAAGTGGTACCGTGGTGGTATGGGTTTGTTCTGCTTTTAGTGGATAAACCATACCTGAGCTATTTTCTAAATCGTTGGTTATATGCCAATGTTGTAACTGTATGCTAGAAAGCCTGACTAAAGCTATTACAGACTCTGAAAAAGTTGGTTTCAGTAAAATAGTTGACTGTACGGCCAAATTTGGCTCTAATTCCATCTACAAGTTTGCAGATTACACCACTGTGGTGGGCCAATTCATGAACTTTGATGAGGCAGAGTACAGGAAGGAGATAGAGAACTTAGTGACATGGTGCTAGGACAATAACCTCTCCCACAATGTCAACAAGACGAATGAGCTAATTATTGACTTTGGGAAGCATTGTTAACTATATACCCCAATCAGCATCAACGGTGCGGATGTGGTAATGGTTGAGAGCTTCAAATTTCCTGGCGTTAATATTAGCAATGGTCTGTTGTGGACCAAAAATATTGATGCAATTGCCAAGAAAGAACACCAATGACTTTACTTCCCGAGGGCTGAGGATATTTGCCATGACTCCAGTAACTCTTACAAACTGCTACAGATGCACCATAGAAAACATACTGTTAAGTTGCATTACAGCTTGGTTTAGAAACAGCTCTGCCCAAGACCACAAGAAATTGCAGAGTTGTAGCTCATCCATCACACAGACCTGATTTCCCACCATTGACTCCAACCACACATCACACTGTCTTGGAAAAGTAGCCAACATAATCAAAGACTTGTCCCACCCAGTAATTACTTCTCCTCCTGATCTAGGCCGGCAGAACATATAGAGGCTTGAAAGACGCAACACCAGTCTCAGGAACAGCGTCTTTCCCTCCTTTGTCAGGCTTCTGAATAAGCTAGGGTACTGTTCCATTCATCTCCCCATTGAGACTATTGGGCTAATGAACTGATGTGCTGTAATACTGAGAACAATACTCTGCACTCTGTATCTTTCCCATTGTTCTACCTACTGCACTTAAGCTTGAGATGATTGTATCTATGTGTGCTATATCTGAACTGTTTAGAAAGCATGCAAAATAAAGCTTTGCACTGCATCTCAGTGGATGTGTAAGATCAGTAGACAATAAGGAACTTAAAGCTAACTGCTGTATTCATGAAAAAGACACACACTAGAGTAATTCAGCAGTTCAGGCAGCATCCCTGGAGAAAATTGATAGGTCACATTTCGGGTCACGACCCTTCTTCAGGTATCAATATTCTCCAGAGATCCTGCCTGACCAGCTGATTTACTCCAGCATTTTGTGTCTTTTTTAGTTATCCAGCCTCTGCATTTCCTTGTTTCTGCTCTATCCTTTGCAGTATCCAAC
Source organism: Okamejei kenojei (assembly GCA_035221665.1). Taxonomy (NCBI): domain Eukaryota; kingdom Metazoa; phylum Chordata; class Chondrichthyes; order Rajiformes; family Rajidae; genus Okamejei; species Okamejei kenojei. The sequence goes on from CM069131.1 coordinate 95,942,180, forward strand.
CAACTGCATGTGTTAACATTGGTCCCAATTAACTTTTATGGTTAAATTGGTGTGGAAAGGAATGTCTAATAAATAGAATGCATGAGGAAATTTGTTTGTTTGCATTTCAACTTCTACTTTGAGCAAGAAGGAGAAGGTGCCTGGGAAGCTGCAAGATCTAAAGGTGGATAAGTCACCTGGACCAGATGGGCTACACCCCAGTGGTCAGGAGTGTTTTTTTTTACATGAAAATTGTAAATGTGACTATTATGTTAGCCTGACTTTAAAGATTGGTAAGATTTCAGAGTCCATTATGGCGGTCACGGTGACGCAGTGGTAGAGTTGCTGCCTTACAGCGAATGCAGCGCGGGAGATCCTGGTTCAATCCCGATTATGGGTGCTGTCTGTACGGAGTTTGTCCGTTCTCCGCGTGACTTGCGTGGGTTTTCTCCGAGATTTTCGGTTTCCTCTCACACTCCAAAGACGTACAGATTTGTAGGTTAATTGGCATGGAGAATGTAAAAATTGTCCATAGTGGGTGTAGGATAGTGTTAATATGCGGGGATTGCTGGTTGACCCGGGCCCGGTGGATCGAAGGGCCTGTTTCCACGCTGCATCTCTAAACTAAAAAAAAGTGATAAAGAATGTTTCCCATTAATGAGAAGCACATGATAAAATAGGTCGGTCAGCATGTTTTTGTGATGGGGAGATCTTGCGTGATGAATCTATTAGAATTCTTTGAGGAAGTATATAATAGGATACACAGAGGAGAATCAGTGGATGTTGTTTACCTGGATTAGCAGAAGGCTTGTGATGAGATGCCACACTTGAGGCTGCTAAAGAAGATGAGAGCCCAAAGTATTAGAGGGATGATACCAGCATGAATATGTTGGCTGAATAGCCCCAGGGATGATTGAGTTAAAGGATGATGAGGATTTGACAGCACTGGCCTGCACTTGCTGGAATTTAGAAGTATGAGGGGGCACCTCATGGAAACTTACTGAATCGTGAAAGGTGTTGATAGAGTGAATGTGGAAAGGATGTTTCCATGAGTGGGAAAGTAAGACCAGAGGGCATAGCCTCAGACAGATGGATGTGCCTTTATAAAAGAGATGAGGATGAATTCCTTTAGTCTGGTAAATCTCTGGAATTCATTGCAAGACGGCTGTGGAGCCATTTGGTATTTTGAAAGCAGCATTTGACAGATTCTTGACTAGTTAAGGTGTCAAACGTTACGGGGAGAATGCAGGAGAATGAGGTTGAGAGAGAAAGATAGTTCAGCCATGATGTGCAAAATTGACATATTCTATTCCTATGACTTAAATACTTATGAATTTATTAAGATGGAAATCATAAACATGTAGAGAAAATACTGATGGGTAATCTGTTCCTACCATTTACAATGTGCTGGGACAATTAATAAATGGGATTGGGTGAAAATAGTAACATTAAATAAATCCGACTAATTTCCATGGTGTTGGGAAAATAAATTATTGTTGTCTAAAGTAACCAAATTTTGGCAAAGGAAGTCTTTGTGAGAATAATCATTAATGTGGAAACTTGAGTAAGTAGTTTGTCCACCACAATAATCTATCATGCTTATCTTTTTGGTGGCTCAAAGCTCAATAGTACATTTTTTTTAATGTGATGGAAGACCAATTTCTTTTTCATGAATTTTGTGGCTCAAAAAATCATTTTGTGAATATTTCCAACTGTGATGAACAAGATTCATAAGTTTAGGCATCTTATCTAACAAGTATTATTTATAAACCTTTCCTGGCAAGCATGGTTGTTGATTTAAGTAATTGGCTCAAGTAATTTATGGACAACTAATGCACACTTGGAAACTGTTGCTTGCAAATTACTGTCACTCATGCTATCACATGCAAGTTTAATGCACGTATCAGATGCCTTCAACCATTCCAATGATGTTTATCTATTTTATCTATTGTCTCTATTTTTAAAAAAAATAGTAATTTGAGATTGAGTAAGATGTGCAAAAAGATAACATCAATGAAAGTAATTTCTATCCCTGAATTACATTTACCAGAATCATATTACCAAGATCAAAATATCATGTTGCAAATGCATTTCATTCACTTTGTATATTAACAATGTTAGATGACACAGTGGCATATTGACTGTTATTGAATATTATATTGCAGTTGCTCGCACCTGATTGACATGTGAAAATGAGTTGCACTGAGTCCTTTTTGCCAGCATATATTTTGCTTGGAATTTAAAATAAAGCACAAACAAAAATCTTTATTTTCATTTTCTGCCTTTTTCCTCTTTGAATTTGGAAAATAAAACATTTTGCAAAATATTTTCTCTGACATGGCTTTCTCTGGCTTTCAAAATGGAGAACAGATATGCACAAATTCACCATTACAGGCTGAATGTCATTGTGCATCTCTAAATTAAGAGGACAGCCAGTAAGTTTGCTTCAAACTGTGTTGATACAAACTTGGGTGGTGGAAGGAATAAAGGGAAATGTGGTTTCCTTGAAACGTATTCTGGCAACATGGTTATTTCCAAGATGGGGGAAGAAAGCAAGATTTAGCTTATTCAGTAAATCTACTGGTGGAAAACCCAGTGGGGTCCCTGCGAACTGATCTTTGCCAGTGATTCCCACATGTATTGCAGCATTACACCCCTCACTGAGGTCCAGCACTGCAACACTGCTCGCTGCAGTTTCTAGCTGTTGCTCTTCGGATTCTCTCCAAATAACGAGCACAGGATCAGTGAGCCAAATTACTTGAATGTAGATTAACAGCAAAATGTAAACATTTATTGCATTGTTTGCATTAATCATTTTAATTATTTAAATATTTAAAATGTCTTGCTTTTTAATTCTCTTATTATCATTGTAATTGCCTCTGAATGTTTTTGAATACTTCCATTGATTATTCAGAAGCATTCAGAGTCCATGGCAGCCAGCAAAGCTCACTGTCATGATATAGCTGTACATGTTTGTGACGCAGAGAGTTATGAATCGGTGGAATTCTCTGCCACATAAGGCAGTGGAGGCAAATTCACTGGATGTTTTCAAGAGAGAGTTAGATTTAGCTCTTATGGCTAAAGGAATCAAGGGATATGGGGAAAAAGCAGGAACAGGATACTGATTTTAGATGATCAGCCATGATCATATTGAATGGCGGTGCTGGCTCGAAGGGCTGAATGGCCTACTCCTGCACCTATTTTCTGTTTCTATGTTTCTATGTAGCTGTTTCTCAGATGGAGCTTTTTTTGTCTTATGTTCCCCATTTAGCCCCATAATGATCCAAGACTCTGCTGCCGCACAGAATCCTCCCCAGCATGGATAAGGACAACAGTAGAGAAAATGTCCAAACTAGTTTAGTTTAGTTTAGAGCCACAGCGCGGAAACAGGCCCTTCGTCCAACCAAGTTCTTGCCGATCAATGATCCCCAAGCACTAACACACACTAGAGACAATTTACAATTTTACCAAAGCCAATTAACCTACAAACCTGTACGTCTTTGGAGTGTGGGAGGAAACCAGAGCATCTGGAGCAAACCCACGCAGGTCATGGGGAAAACGTACAAAGAGCAGCTGCGGTCAGAATCAAACATGGGTCTCTAGCGCTGTAAGGCATCAACTCTACCACAGCTCCACAGTGCCCCACACAAATGTGTTACTAGTTCACATTGGGTGTGAACCACTTGCCATTGGTAGCACGTTTTCTTATTTGACAAACATCTGGGCAGGAGTAATAATTTTGGTATCCTCCACACTACAGTGGTAATAATGCGAAACACGTGCCTCTTAGTATTCTGGCACAATTCATACAAGCGCAGAAGCAGGCCATTCAGCTAAACCAGCCTCTGTTGATGTTTGTAGTTGATGTGAACCAATAGTCCCCCACGCCTTACCCACGATATATCCAAAACATTTCAATCCCCATTTCTATTATTTACCTAATATTGAATATTTTATTTCTATCTCAACCACAATATTTAGGACCTTGACTGTATGACAATAAGATTTAGAGTGATGTGTCCGAAAGGTTTGCACAAACAAAATTCACGTCGCACCCCAATAGGCATAGCAGGGCTCTCACTTAACTTTTTTTCCCTGTTGCCAGCCGGGCAACCTTGACAGCTTTTTAGGTTGCCAAATGACAGTTTAGGCGGTCATTTAAGACGGTTTGCATGACGCGTGCGATAATGTGCTCGGACGAAGTGCGTAGTTACCAGTCGGAATTATGCTCAATGAAGCATTCACATATTATGTTCAAGAAGGAACTGCAAATGCTGGAAAATTGAAGGTAGATAAAAGTGCTGGAGAAACTCAGCGGGTGCAGCAGCATCTATGGAGCGAAGCAAATAGGCAACGCTTCAGGCCAAAACCCATCAGTCTGAAGAAACGCCTATTTCCTTCGCTCCATAGATGCTGCCGCATCCGCTGAGTTTCTCCAGCACTTTTGTCTACATTCACATATTATTTCTGCTTCAAATAACTCACAAACTAAACGTATTCACCAATCAAGACATGATTTATACCACAATGACATGCAACAAAATTATAATACAATATCTCAACATTGCAATTAATGCAATTTCTATTAGTTCTTTCCACTTCCAAACAAAGATGTGGTTGGATTATTTAGCATATGATCAACCTGTGTCAATAAATCCTGGACCATGGTAACATATATGCTTAACCATGCACACTACAGATTGATGCAAGCATGTTCTCTGTGAAGGACCGAAAATTATCATGACATGGCCTTAGCATGGGTCGTTATTGCTATTGGTACAGAAACACTCTCGCTTTCCAATTGTTTTTCATAATTTTATCCATAACAAAAATTTATAAAGGTTGCAAGGACATTTCGGAAGGCATTTTATGATAATAGCTGTTAAAACCGACTATACCTATCAGACAGGTTAAACATTACACTAACTGACAGGAGATGGCCAAAAGACATTACTTCAGCAAATGTTCTTTTGGTAATATGTTTAAAGGTGTCAAAAGAAATAATAACATTGGGAATTAAAACACATTTGATTGCATTCCGTTATCAAACATTGTCAATGTTCGCTCTGAAGACCATGAAGCACAATAGGGTCAGGGAGGGGGGGGGGGGGGGGGGGGGGTGTGAATCAATGCGGGGTGGATAGATGGCGGGGGGTGGGGGGGGGGTGGGGGGGTTGAGAAGGCAATCGTGCGGAATGAATGGGTCGAGGTAGGTAAATTAGTACGTGTTGGTTGGAGTTATGTAAAAATTGTGAGGGGAGAGCATGGGGGGGTGTCAATGGATTTGAATGTGGGGGGTTCAGTAAGGATGGATGGGGGGGTCAGTACAGGATGAATTGGGGGTCAGTACAGAATGAATGGGGGTAAGGACAAAAAATGCTGGAGAAACTCAGTGGGTGAGGCAGCACCTATGGAGCGAAGGAAATAGGCAACGTTTCGGGTCGAGACCCTTCTTCATGACTGTTCCGCTCATTCTTCTAGAATGGGGGGATCAATACAGGATGAATGGGGGGGGATCAGTACAGGATGAATGCGGGGGGGGTGGTCAGGACAGTGTGGATCGGAGTGTCTGTGCAGGATGAATGGAGAATCACTACAGGATGAATGAGGGGATCAGTATAGGATGTTTGGGGGATCAGCACGGCATGAATGAGGAGATCAGTACAGGATGCATGAGGGAATCAGTACAGGATGCATGAGGGGATCAGTAGAGGATGAATGAGGGGATCAGTGCAGTATGAATGGGGGTAGAAGTTCAGGATGGATGGGAAGGGGGGTCAGTACAGGATGAATTGGGGGACCAGTGTAGGATGGATGGGGGTGGTGGCAGGAGAGAATGAATGCAATGCGGGTAGGGTGATGAATAGATTGGGGGGGGGGGGGGGGGGGGTAGATGGGGAGGGGATCACAGGGGGTCAGTGAGGACTGAATAGAGGGGGAATGGGGATCAGTGCGGGATGGAGAGGAGGGGTCTCAGGTCTCAGGAAAAGAGGGGTGGAGGGGTGCATACGAGAGAGAGAGAGAGAGAGAGAGAGAGAGAGAGAGAGAGAGAGAGAGAGAGAGAGAGAGAGAGGGGCAGAGGAGGTTGGGAGGAAGGAAGGTCAGCACTCCTCGGACTACATCGCCTGCTGCCTTGGCCGTCCCTGTCCAACGCCAAAGTGTCACCGCCAAAGGGGGAGGTGGTTGGGAACTCCTCCGCCAGCTGAGGGGAAGGTGCGGGGCCAAACGGTGCAGCTGAAAGATCCTATAGCTCTTGGATCTTTGGTGTAGTTGCTTCAAACGGCGGAAGGAAACCTCCCACCCTCCCTCCTCCCGGCCTCGGCGTGCGAGAGGGGTTGTTTTGAAAGCGCCGTTAATGGATTTGTAAGCAGCGGTCGTTATCAGGGTGATAGCAGCCGCTGCTTGCAAATCCACCAATGGTGCTTTCAAAACAACCCCTCTCGCACTCCGAGTCCGGGAGGAGCGAGAGAGAGGGAGATCTCCTTCAGCCAGGTGGGGTGCGGGAGGAGGCGGCGGTGGAGCCGCTATCGTGGCCGGTGTTGCCTCTGTTCGGGGCCCATCATTCGCTCCGACCCTTCGTCACCCCGCTCCAAGTATCTTTGCCCTGCAATAGAGCCGCCGCCGCCAGAGATGCTGCCTGACCTGCTGAGTTACTCCAGTTATTTGTGTCTATCGTTATAAACCAGTATTTGCGTGCCAAGCAGGACAAAATGACTCAGCGTTTAGGTTGCCCGGCGGCACTTTGAGTGGTCATTGGCACTCGGGCAACCGCTAATTTCGAGCCCTGCATAGAAAGTTAATGGAGAGCATGAATTAACATGTTACCCATTATTAATTTCCTCTCGATATCCCTAATGTATTATATGCAATATGATATAATCCACAATTGTTAATAAACTTAAAGAACGAGCTAGTAATTTAGAGATATTCAACTTGTTTAATTTAAATTATACTTGAACAAGAAAACACTTACAAATACTGAGTGAACGATGCACATCATTTCTCGATCCTGTCTTCTTGCTTTCATCAAGTTGTAACAGTCTTCAGCGCAGGCCAGTCCTGATGTCGTTATTTATTCTTGTGATTGAGCAGTGTAGAGAGCACTGCTACATCTCAGGTCAGACAATGTGATAATTTATGTGGTGCTATGAGCTTCCCATTGCCATTGCAGCTGCCATTATGCCAGTATTGCACACGGAAAAATGTTCCCATTGAATTGCCATTTTTGATTCTCAATAATAACAGTTGAGAACTGCAACTTAGTAACCCTTTGAGCTTTCACTCTGCAGCACTTGTGGATTTTGAAAATAATTAGATTTTACATTTGCATCACATTTTCCTTTAAACAGATAAATAATTTAAAGCAGTCTGCTAGAAATAATAGTGCTTAGCATGGCACCTGCACAAGCAAGACGGCAAAGGAGATCTCCAAACATTTTTGAGGATGGTGCATTTTTAAATAATGTTTAGCCTAGACAATATTTTTTAATTCATGCTTCATTTGCGAGCTAGCATAGCTTCCTTCACTCAGGAAGTACCAATGTGTCTCCTTGTGGTAACAGCAAACTCAATGAAGGACCAGGCCAGCTGCTGTTTTTTTTTTATAGGAGATGCATAATGGTCTGCTGTGTTGTGTACCATGATTACATTACTTATCAATATATTTCTGGTAAGTTTTATGAACATTGCACCTTACGAAAATTGCACAACACAAAAATTCTTACTTTACCCCCAAAAAATGAATGAATTAAATTCTGATTTTAAAGGTTGCAGAGCATGGTATCTACAGTGGGTACACAAAAAGCTGGAGAAACTCAGCGGGTGCAGCAGCATCTAAGGAGCAAAGGAGATAGGCGACGTTTCGGGTCGAGACCCTTCCTCAGACCCTTCCTCAGATCTCCTTCGCTCCTTAGATGCTGCTGCACCCGCTGAGTTTCTCCAGCTTTTTGTGTACCCTCGATTCTCCAGCATCTGCAGTTCCTTCTTTAACAACATGGTATCTACAGTGGCTTGCAAAAGTATTCATACCCCTTGAACTTTTCCACATTTTGTCACGTTACAACCACAAATGTAAATGTATTTTATTGTGATTTTATGTGATAGACCAACACAAAGTGGCACATAATTGTGAAGTGGAAGGAAAATGATACATGGTTTTCAAATTTTTTTACAAATAAAAAACTGAAAAGTGTGGCGTGCAAAAGTATGGATGAACCATGTATCATTTTCCTTCCACTTCATAATTATGCACCACTTTGTGTTGGTCTATCACATACAATCCCAATAAAATACATTTACGTTTGTGGTTGTAGCGTGACAAAATGTGGAAAAGTTCAAGGGGTATGAATACTTTTGCAAGCCACTGTATGTATTCTTGTTTATACTTGATCCTGCCTTGATATATAACTAATGGTCAGTAGCAATCTGGATGAAAGAATTGTGTAGAATCCTTGCTCTGTGACACTATGGAGTTCTTCCTCTGTATTATGTATCAATTCCATATTTGTTCTGTGAGGTAAACATATACATTAAACACATGTTTAATTACCTCTTGGGTCAAAGCAGGAATAAATTATGATTGTTCTGGAGTTCGTATCAATTCTCAGCCTCCTTTTAATTTTCCCATTCTGCAATTTACACTTGTTCTAGCTGGAATTAAAATCTACTATAAAGTAAAGCCAGGATGCCATTTGAATTCAACATCTGAAGGTCATTTATTTTTAACAGAAGCCTTGAGGGAGTACCACCATGTTGGCTTCTAAAACCCACGGAGTCCCACATCAATCTTGAGAGATTAGATAAGAAATTATTAAAATCCACTTTAATATCTCAGCAAAACATTCAGCCTTTTTGAAAGTTATTTACTTTAATCATGTGTAAGAAGGAACTGCAGATGCTGGTTTAAACCAATGGTAGACACATAAAGCTGGAGTAACTCAGCGGGACAGGCAGCATCTCTGGAGGGAAGGAATGGGTGACGTTTCGGGTCGAGACCCTTCTTTAATCATTTTGGGCAGGAGGCGGGGGAGAAGAATTATATGGCTGATCCTAGCCAAGTACAACAATGAAAATGGTTAGGAAGTAATGGTCAATCAGCTCTTTCGTGAGAAAGTGGTTAGGTGTTCCTCGGTGCCTGAGCAGCGTAGGCCTGTATGGTCAGGGGGTACTCCAGCTGCCTCTCTCTAGTCTCACAGAGGAGTACAAGTGCACTAAAGTCAGACTAGAGATGACCCTGGCAGAATCAAGGGACACTGTCATCCGAGCTGCTGCTCCAACCCTGGCAACAGGAAAGAAGTGGACAGCTAAGAATGCGACACAGCAGGCAAAATCTGCTCTCCAGCAAGGCGACATATTAGGGCAAATCCAACATGGAAGAAGTGGCTTGGGGCTTGGTGGAAAGCGACCTTGCTGGAATAAGGCATCATCACTGGAGCGCTGGAAGTTGGTCACGGCCGAAGTCCGCCGACAGGAGGAGTTGAGTAGGTGTGCCAAGGCTGTGTCGCAAGCTAAACAGGGCCAGTGGATGAGATGGGAGAGTGTGAAAAAGAGGATGATCAGCTGGAAGGACATGTGGGAGATGGAGGCGAGCAGGATAAGTTTCCTCATTCGGGCAACCTATGATGTCCTTCCTAGCCCAAAAATCAACCGATGGGCGAAAATCCATCATGCCCCCTGTGTTCAACACCAGCCACACTTAGGCACATTCTCACTGGGTGTAACGTAAGCCTCTCCCAAGGACGGTACACCTGGAGACATAATCAAGTGCTCAAATGCCTGGCAACGTCTCTGGAACGCAGAAGAACAGCCAACAATGCCTTGCCGTCCAGAACAACCAACCCAGTTAAGACAATTGCCTTTGTTCGGGGGGGGGGGCAAAGGCAATGGAAAATTCAACCAAGGACCAGGCTTGGACAGCTGGAGGCAGACCGGGATTGGCAGATGCTGGTGGATGTGGGCCAACGGCTTACAGTTCCATCAGAGATAACCATTCACCAACTTGAGGCCTGATCTTGTGCTCTGGTCGAACTGTCAGCGCATGGTGTACTTTGTGGAGCTCACAGTCCTTGGGAGGATGCTGTGCAGGAAGCCTTCGAAAGAAAGAAACTGCAATATACAGAGCTTGCAGCGGAGGCAGAACTGCGGGGCTGAGAGCTAAGATCTGCCGGCTTAGAAGTTGAATGTCGAGGATTTGTGGCAACATTACTTTAATACTGATGAAGGACCGGGGATCAGTGGACAAGCCCTATGCCAGGTCATCAAAGAAACATCATGGGTAGCAGAGCGGAGTAGCCAGTGGCTCTGGCTGAAGAGGAAAGACCCCATTTGGGGGGGGTCTCCCAAATAACCGACTAGACAGATGCAGAGGGGGGTGGTTCTGGGACGCCAGAATGCACCGCTGAGCCTACTGGAGCCGTCGTGGGTTCAATCAGCGAAACATTGATGAAAGTGGGTGCCCACTTGATAACCCCAATGACGTGTCTACCTAGCCTTTCTCAACATCGGAGGAGCATAGGTGAGTGCAGAAGGCTCCCATCACCATCGGGAGTAAATTGATATTTGGCACCTTGGATTTAACATCTAGTCCTGTGTATTTGCAAACAAACACCACATTTATATTATTCACATTATTCGTCTAGTTTTGCATATTATGAAGCAATATTTGTTTTATTTTTCTACTTATACAGAACCAATTTCATTAAGTGTTATAAAGGAACATTTGAATGTAATTTTCTAACATTAGGTTAACCTCCTGTACAACCTTGTGTTAACTAATATCTTTAAAACAAATAAGAAATCAATTACTTGGATAATGGGTTTGTTGTTTGAAGAAAGATTGAGAAAATGAGGCCTGAATTTTCATTTATTTTATTTTTGTTCTCTGTGACCACAAAGATGTGTGATTTGGTAGTTTAATTGACACCTTAAACTTGCATCTGGTGTATAGGCAAGTAGAAGAATCTAGGGGGGGAGTTAATAGGAATAACAAATAGATTGGCAAGAAAGTTAATGGAGGAATGCCAATACTCTGCAAAACAGGCTTGGATTTGAAGGGCCAAATGGCCTATTCTTAGTTATAAAAAAAACATGAAAATCAGTTTTGTTCAACCAATGGTATCAGAATAATCAAAATGTGCTTGATATAGTTAGGCTGTAAAATACTTGCACTTTAAAACAAATTATTTTTTCATTCAGTTGTGCTGCATGAAAAACAAGTAGATCTGCTTGTAATTGTAGTATAATACGTAATTAATAGGTTAGTCCATGCTGTGGCGACAATAAACTTAGCTCATATTTAAGATGGTGGTGTTGAAGTACTTGAATGGCAAGAATAATGTTAACTAATGTAAATTGTCAGAATTTTCCTTATGAACACAGATAAATAAACAGTTATTTTAAATGTTGCTTTTACTGGATGTTGCTACAAGATATCTTACTATTCTTGAAGATGTTTTTGAATACATTTTTTTAATCCTACTTATCTACCCTTTCTCATGTTATCATTAATTTTTCATAATTATAGGCTCTATAATAGGCTCAATTCATCTTTATTTGATTTCTTGATTCGTCATTTAACCATAACATCATGACTACTTTTTAATTGAATGTTATTAGTCTGCATCTTTCGGTTTTTGTTTTAATGCCACTATTATATTGTGGTAGTTCAGGATTGTGATATTTTGCATGTTCTTTTTTCTCCTTATATTTTTGTGAAAAATATCTAATAATCATTAAAAGTGCAGTTTCTTGGCCAGAAGTGTAATAGGCCAAATAACATCTATACATCAAGTTATTGATTTACATGGCTTAGTAAAGTGAATTTGCATTAAGAACCACTGACATTTAATTGGCCAACATAGTTTCACTGATAGGATTAAATCCAAAGCTATAAAGGAGACTCAGCCAGCACTTTAGTAAATTAATCAGCAGTTAGACATTTTTAGAGTATCTGGATCAGGTAGGATAGGCCATAGATTATCAAATAAATAACTATGGAATTAGGCAATTCACTTGCTAATATTTTTAAGAGCTCCATAAATTCAGGAACTGAGCCTGACAACTGAAGGATATCGATAATCATCCTGATGTTCCGAGTTGAACATATTGAAATATTATGAGGACATTTGTCTTAGTTTGGTTTAGAGATGCACTTGGAAACAGGCCCTTCAGCCCACCGGGTCCACACCAACTGTCAATCACGTGTTCACACCTGTTCTATGTTATCCAATTTTGTCATCCACTCCTTATTCACAAGGGCAATTACTACACAGGACAATTAATCTACAAACCCAAATATCTTTTAGATGTGGGCGGAAATTGGAAAACCCAGGGAAAATCCACAAAGTCACAGGGAGAACATGTGAACTCCATATGGATAGCACCCAAGGTCAGGATTGAACCTAGGTCTCTGGTGTTTAGACAGCAGCTCTACCAGCTATGCCAGTGTGCTGCCCCTGTATTGAGTCATGGCAAAAATACCGAGGAACATTTTACAGAATGCTTTCATTGCTCATTGAAATAACTGCAATGTTTTAAGGAATACTCAGTACGGATTCTGAACAGGACACCACATTTGACCACTATATCTGTGTGGACATATAAATTAGCAGGAAATGTCACTCAGATCCTCAAACATGCTGCACCATTTAATACCATTGTGGGTATTCTCTTTGTAACCTTAGTCTGCCCACAGTAATCTTTCAGTGGTCCCTCCAATTCCCTTGCTTATTAAGAATCCATCTACGTCTGCCTTAAAAAAATTGCTCAAAGAATCTGCTTCCACTCTCTGAGGAATAGAATTCCAAAGACTCATGGGTCTCTGAGGACTGGTTTACAAAACAAAGACAGTTTACTAGAGTAACTCAACGGGTCAGGCAGCATCCTTGAAAGATATGAATTGGTAACATTTCAGCTTGGGACCAATCTTCAGACTGGGTCTTCCTTTGTTAACCAGCATCTACAATTCTATGTTTCTACATTTTGACTGCATCACTGCAAAACCACCTCAAGGTATGCCTACTTTGAAGAACTTTTTTCTCTGACGGTAGTTCTGTAAACTCTCATTCACTGCTCCCCCTCTGTGATCTGCCTGAAGAATGGTCCAGACCCGATACATCACATATCTATGTTATCTGGGGATGCTCTCTGACCTGCTGAGTTACTCCAGCACTCTGCGTCTTAGCTTATTTAAGGGATTAGCCTAGTTAACCTACTTTGAATTAACATAATTCCTTAAACATGGAGATCAATACTACACACAGATGAGGGTTCACCAATCCCCTATATGTGAAAAAAACCCTCCGTAAAATGAACAATAACCATGTTAGCCTTCCTAATCGCCTTCTGCAACATATTAGCCTTCTGCAAATCACTCAGTAGAATACCAGATCTGTCTGTTCCTCAGAGTTCTGCATTCTTTCAGGAAATGCGTTTTTTTCTCTTTTCCTGCCGAGATGGACAATTCCACATCTTCCCACTTTATATTCCATTTGCCCACTCACTTAAAGTATCTATAGCCCTTTGTATGATCATTATGACTTCACAATTTACTTTCCTGCCCATCTTTGTGCCATCAATAAATTTAGCAACTAATACTTTGGTGCTTTCATCTAAGTCATTCATATAAATTGTAAGAAATTGAGAACCCAGCATCAATCAGTCTGTCACACACTCATTACAGGATATCAATCAGAAAAAGACCCATGCATGCGTGGTCTTCTCCATTTCCTTTCAGCTAGCTATTTCCAATCCATAGCAATGTATCACATCCAACATTACGAGTTGTTATTGTCTTAAATTATCTTTGAAACAGCACCTCAACACATATGTTTGAGAAATCTGTTTACGATATTCACCATTTCTACTTTATCCACATTATGTTACTTTAAAGAACTGCTATGTTTTTTTTTCAACTCAAAAGTCAAATCAAGCTTTGATCAGAAGATAACTAAATTAGTTGATGGAAATTATCCAGTGCATGTAATTTACTTTGGCTTTTGGGAAGCAGTTGATCATCTTTGTTCATGAATATGAGAAAAAAAAATGGCTTGTTTGTGATGTGGGAAAAAATAGAAGATGATGATGATAAATGGGATGAACTATTAGAGTTCGGTGGGAATTGCCTCTGGCTCATCCACAGTTTACACTGTGCAATTAAAAAGTGATGTGGATATGGAGAATTTTGGTATGGTTATAAAATATGATAATAATTTCAAGCAATGTATGGTTACAAGTAAAGTAGATCACAAGAGCACTTAATCTATCCATTGACTTCTAATGTAATAGGAATGTCTCCAGAACCGAGGTGCTGTTCTGATTTTAGGCTTTGTGAAGAAAGCTATTTTTCTTCCCTTTTCAATAAAGTCCTTTTGATCTGTCTTCAGTCAAATTCTGTACCATCTGCCATACTTTTTACATATTGTGCAGACATCTCATTTCTAGTTTGAAATACTTTTTCTCTTCGTATTTTCTTATAACTCACATACTGGTGAACAGCTTGAAGCCTTTAAGACTTTTGGAATGACTCTGCATTTGAACATTGGCTTTATTTCCTGGTGAACAAACTGGAATCAGAATTCCAAATGCCTGCTGATTGGAGTAGTGTGGAGATCAGTCCTCACTTCCTCCGACTCATATTTTATTATTTTCACTGTGCTTTGGTTTTCTTTCACTCTCACATTTGTTGCTTTACAATGGTGTTACATACCTGGAAATGTTTCCTTAGCCAGCAGGGCTGAATATACCACCTAACAGTAGCTATGTGGTTTGCAAAGTCATTGATATTGGGTCCATTAAAACCTCAAATCAGCGAGTCTAGTTGGTCACAGTGATAAAGAGCTAGTTGAGCTAAGGAGGCTTGTTGATATGTAAGCATTGGATTAGGTCATTAGAATGGCAGGCAACAGATGAGGCTTGGATATGAGGTGGTGGACATGACCAGAGGAAGGTTGTTTAGGTGGAGGACTGAGGTAGAGCTGAGAAATAAATTACTTAAAGCAAACTTAGCTGAGGCAGAATCCCAGCACTGTAATGGAACCTGCTTGGGCAGACCTTCTTTAAGCAATGCAGAAGCAGGCCTCATTGAGCTATGTAGACCTGCTTCTGAATAAATATAAAACTGCGTGTCATCCAGGCATGTCGATGCTGTGGTGCATTGGTGAGCTGCTCCGTGCATTAGTATGTCAGATGCACAGGAGATCTGGAGAGAAATCTGTGACATTGTGACCCATGTGGCAGTTCTGAATCGTTATGCTTTTATTACAAGGTATACAGATGTGACATTCCACAATCCAATTTCCAGGCTGCAATCTTTTGTCTCAGTTTGATTAACAATGATATGTAAACACACCAAAACAACTGTGCTTAGACAGGGATTGTCTTCTTCAGTGTTTCATCAAGAAAAGGGTGCATGAAGGTTAGAGAATGAGCGTATTATGTTCATTAATCACATACTTGACCATTTAAAGTAATACATAGAAGATCTGCCTGATGTTATTAAGCATATTCTCAACTGAATTTCCTCTGTGAACTTTATCCATGTGCAGGTAATAGCTAAATTCCAAGCAGGAAATTCTGCACTAGAATACATAAAATACTTGATATTCAGTGACATACCATATTATTGGATCTGAAACCCCTGGTTGTTATGCAACCATGTAATGTCTTCAAGCCAATCCATCATTCTCTCTATAAATTCATTTTGCACATTTATTATTCTATACATGCCTGGTGCTATGCATCATTAACTATCATATTTTTCACATCTAGGGGTTGCATTTCTGCTTGGTTCCTCTTTTGTTTGCCTGTATAAGACCTTCGGAATCTCAGAAAATAAAGATACTTGCTCTGCATGTTATAAATGCTTGAACAATTAGCATTAAAAATCATATTTCATACAAATATATTTGATTGGTTTAAAATTAATTTTGCTTGCACATTTTTAGGAACAATATAGTAATATTCTACTTTAGTAATCCAAGTACCACATAATTGTTTGAGTGTGTATGGTACATTTTCATGCTGAGCTTTAAGTCTAGACTTGATTCATCCTTCAATTAAAAAAACAATTAATCAGACAATAGATAATAGACAATAGACAATAGGTGCAGGAGTAGGCCATTTGGCCCTTCGAGCCAGCACTGCCATTCAATGTGATCATGGCTGATCATCCACAATCAGTACCCGGTTCCTGCCTTCTCCCCATTTCCCCTGAATTACTTGTGAATGTCTTTCACTTATTCGAATTCTCATGGAGGACAAGTATTCAATATGTCTTACATGTACGAATATGAATGACTGAAGTAGAAAGAGTACAAAAGAGTCTTATCTGCAACCAATGGTTAACACTTTCTATAGAATTAAAAACACAGCAATTATGGCAGCAATAAATTAAATTGTGGTGTTGTTGTTGTTAATGGCTTTGCAGCAAAACGCACTAGATAGAAAATTTTATCTCATCAAAATCTGATATGCCTGGTTACTTTGAGGGGAAGAATGTTACTGATGATATCATAATAATATAAACAAAATCTCCACTGGGGGGCGCCTGCAATGGCCGCCTCTCCAACAGTCTGTCTCGTCCCTTCCTTCTTTGTTGTTTTTTTATATGTGTTCAATGTATGTTTTAGTGTTCTTTGTTTTATGTGGGGCGTGGAGGTTGGGGGAAACTTTGTTTTAATCTCTTACCTTGACGGAGATGCAATTTTTTTCCATATCGTGTTGCGGTCTAACATCGAGGAGCTGGCGGCCTCTGCTGGAGACCGACTTCGGATGCTCCAACAGCGGGAGCCTGCAGATGTAACATCGCTGAGCTGGCGATCCCTATTGAAGATCGACCTCGGGAGCCTGCAGACTTTAACATTGTGCAGCTCGCATCTCTGGTTAGAGACCGACTTCGGGAGCTCCAAGCCGCAGGAGCTTCGACCGCTCCGACGTGGGAACTTCGATTGCCCTGATGCGGGAGCTTCGATCATCCTGATGCGAGGTTTCGGCCACCAGCTGTGGGAGCTTTGATCGCCCTGACTGTGGATGATTCGACTGCCCCAATCGTGGGAGAATAAAAGAGGAAGAAGTTTGGAATTTATTGCCTTCCATCACAGTGAGGAACATGGGGAATCCATGGGGAATGTGGATGTTTATGATAACTTTTATGTAGTTGTGTGTCTTGTTGCATTTTTTTGTATGGCTGTATGGTAAATTGAGTATCACTGTACCTTAATTGGTACACGTGACAATAAACTGACCTTTGAACCTTTGAAGTGTCCGTACTAACCAACCTGATCTCCTGGTTGCCCAGCACTTCAATTCCCACTCCCATTCTGAATCTGACCTTTCTGTCCTGTGCCTCCTCCATGGCCAGTGAGGCCCAGGTAAATTGGAGGAACAACACCTCATATTTCGCTTGGATAGTTTATACCCCAGCGGTATGAACATTGACTTCTCTAATTTCAGGAAGTCCTTGCATTCTACTTCCTTCCTCTCCCCCTTCTCAGCTCTCCACATAGCCTTCTGTCTCCGCCTCTTCCTTTCTTTCCACCCCCCCCCCCCCCCCCCCCCCCCCCCCCCCCCCACGACATCAGTCTAAAGAAAGGTCTCGACCCAAAACTTTGCCTACTCCTTTTCTCCATAGATGCTGCCTCACCTGCTGAGTTTCTCCCGCATTTTTTGCCTACTTTTGAACCTTTGAATATCTGAACTGCTATTTAAACAAAATGCCAATTAAGTTTAAATTAATTCATACCCATACACAAATAAAAATAAACAGATGTATGCAATTTCTAAATTTGAAACTCTTAGTGTGGGATGTGTCGGTGCACCTGGACACCGTAGGAGACCACATGCATTCTTCTTACTGGGAAATAATTAACAACAGCTAGAGTCCAACATTTTCAATTCTGCAGGGTTAAGTGTGCTGTTAGATTATTTTTAGACATATAGATCAATCCCCAAAAGCAGCATCATTTAGGACACATGCTGCAGCTACTCAGTATATTAGGCTGCTTTTGTGGGAAGATAAACAGAATCAAAGTGTAAAGGGCCTGTCCCACTTTCACAACGTAATTCACAACCTTTTTACCTCGTGGACATTTTTCATCATGCTAGAAAAACGCCCCGGCTTACTTGATTTCACGAGTACCTACGACTAACATCATGGCCTGCTACGACCTACCTACGACCTCATGACGACCATGCTGCGAGTATGAGTCAAGAGCAAACTCAGCAGAGGTCGTGAATTAGGTTGTAAATTAGGTCGTGAAAGTGGGACAAGCCCTTTAGTCAAAGACCTTTAACAGAACTGAAAAGCAAACAAATTAACTTTGTAAATCTAGTGGAGGAGAATATCCCTGGTTGGGTGAAACTAGATTGACCATAGATATTAGACACAAAAAGTAACTCAGTGGATCAGGCAGCGTCTCAGAAGAAAAGGAATAGGTGACGTTTCGGGTTGAGCCCTTTCTTCAGACCCATAGAGATGACCTGGTTACAATGTTATCTTGTCACTGAGTGAATGGGAGCAGTTAGTGAGAACGCAGACAAAAGAACATATAGAAACAATGTACGAGCTAATATCATCAATGGATTGATACAGATTGATAAACCAATTCACCTGAAGTTGTAGAATTCCATATTGAGTCCCGGAGATTGCAATGTGCCCGGACAAAAGATGAGGTGCTATTCCTCAAGCTTACATTGGGCCTGACAGTGGCAGTACAGGGGACCATGGACCAATAGGTCAGAGAGAAGGATGGGAATTAGAGTACAGACAATGGGAAGTCCTTGATTGACCCTGCAGAATGAATGCGTGGTTGTGGAGGTCAAGTCATTGCGTTGAAGTGGAAATTGACAGATTCTTGAATAATAAGGGTGTCAAAGTGAGACAGTGAGACCTTAGTGTGGCGGCGTGACTCACGTTGCAGCAGCCCCTACAGCCCTATCTTTTTTTTTTTGTGTAGTTAAATGTAGTTATTCGTGTTTTTGGTACTGTTTCTAACTGTGTATATGTGGGGGGTGGGGGGGGGGGGGAGGGGGAAACTTTTAAAATCTCTTCTCTGCACGGGAGACCCGACTTTTTCCCTGTCGGGTCTCCGTTGTTGTTGGGGCCTAGTACCGTGGAGCGGCCTCCGACTGGGACGACCTGGGGGCTCCAGTCTCGGAGCCTGCAGAGCTGTGGACTTACCATTGTGGGGCTGGCCGGCCTCGGAGCGTGGGGAGTGGTGGTGGCTCGCTGCTGCAGTCCGACTCCGGAGCTCCAGCTCCAGCTCCAGCTCCAGCTGCGGCCCGACTCCGGAGCTCCAGCTGCAGATTACTGCCGGTGGACTGTCGGGATATCGGGAGCTCGCGGGTCTGGGTGGGAGACCGCTTTCCAGAGCTCCCACTACACAACTTCTCCAGCCCGTGTCGCGGGGTTGGAATGACCCGGAGCGGGGCTACACATCTCCCGGTGCGGCTTTAATGGCCGCGGGACATTCCAGCGCCCGCCGGGGGCTCCAGCTTTGTGACTTTTGGGCCTAGAGCGGGGCCGTACATCACCTGGCGCGGCCTCAATGGCCGTGGGACTTAACATAGCCCGCCTGGGGCGTCAACATCGGGAGAAGAATGGTGCGGGGGAGAGAGAAGAACTTTGCCTTCCATCACAGTGAGGAGGAGATTCACTGAGATGGATGTTTGTGTGAATTGAATTGTTTGTGTATTTTTTTTAATGAATTATTCTGTTTGTATGGCTTGTAGAAACAGAGTTTCGTTTGAGCCTCTCTGAGGTTCGAATGACAAGTAATAAAATCTAATCTAATCTAATCTAATCTAAAGGTAATGAGGAGAAGGCAGGAGCATGGGGTTGAGAGGGAAAGTGCTAAGCAAATCAGTAACCAAATCTGAAATAGTTTTTGAGGAAATCACATTGTGAGCCCAAATAGGGCCCAATATGTCCATGCTCCAACTATGTCCATGTGCCCATATTTGGCCCATATCCATCAAAGCCTTTTTTTTATCTATCTATCTGGAATGACTGTTCGGGCCCTTAGCTGATGGGAAGGGAAGAGCTAAACGGAACATTTTGGGATCATCCCGTGGTTGCAAAACGAAGTGCTGAAATAAAAGGGCGTGTTTGATGGAAATGGAAGAATGGTCCAGGGAGTCATGAAGAGAACAGTCCCTATGGAATGCTGAAAATGGAAGAGAGGGGAACATGTATCTGATGGTGGAATCTCTATGAAGCTGGCAGAAATTGCAGAAATGATCTACTGAATAAGGCTGGTGGAGTAGAAGGCAAGCATCAGGGGAAATCTAGCCTTGTTTTGTCCTGGAAGAGAGGATGTGAGGAGGAAATGGATAAGATTCAGTCATGGGATTAACAATGTAGAGAGGAGGCTGTGGTTCAGAGAGAAAGAAGACATTTCAGAAGGAAGTGTAGAGTAAGTCTCATCATCAAATAAAGTATAATGGAGGCTGAGGAACGCGGAGGGTGTAACTGAGTCCTTACATTGAGCCACCCTTAAAGGAATTACAAATTCTAATTTTGATTAAGAAAGCTGTGCCATAGCAGTTCTGTTAGATATTGCAATCTGTTCACTCTCCCAAAACTCACCATATCTGCTCACCTGGATTATAGAGACAAGACCAGAGTGGAGGAAGGAGCTGCAGATGCTGGCTTACACCAAAGATAGACACAAAAAGCTTTTTGTGTCATACTTTGTTCAGGTCTGGGACCTCTTGCTTTTGAATGTATATTATTCCAGTTAAAATTTTGGTTAAAAGGAAATCCATTTGGAACATACTTTTGTAAAAGCACACATGAAAAATTGTATATTCAAATTCATGAAAATCAGGTGTTGCTATCAAAATCAGAGCATTTGCCCATTTTCTGTTGGACACAGTCTGCGGAGAACATGGGCATGAATCTTTCATAGGTTATCGAGAATATTTGACAACCAAAACAACTAATTTTTAAGCAGGGTTATTGCAAACAGTCAACATTACTTTGCACGATAATGCTACGGGAAAAGATTGCAATTGTGCCGGACAACTAAATTTGACCTAAAAAATCCAACGTTGCTCTTTTGAATAATGCGAACGTGAACATTATAGTTTCCAATACAAGATATTCAAATGTTCACATGCTATAAATTTTATAATCACATTTTATGATTACAATAATTCAAGCCACCCATCTCAGCTAGAAAATTACAATATTTTGGATGAAATACATGACAAATTCCATTTGAATTACTGTGCTGCTGTACGTTTGAAGTGCCGGCAATATGTATTCATTTGTGACAAAACCCCCCCTAAAATTTAGCTCAAAATTACTTTTGTATTGTTATGCAAAGATAAATGCATTTTTATAATATTAGCACCCAAGACTGCAAAATAACTCTGCCAGATAATACTGTAGGCTGTTCTCATCTGAATCTAGTGGAGTTGAGTGAGAGGCAACTTGACTGAAACATCAAATCCTGTGGGGTGTTGATATGATTGGTCTTCAGTTCAGCTCTGTTTAGTTAATTGTCAGGTGCAGTAAAAAGCTTTTGTTGCATGCTAACCAGTTAGTGGAAAGACAATACAAGATTACAATCGAGCCATATAGATACATGATACGGGAATACGTTTAGAAGATGTTTCCGCTTCTGGGAGAATTTACAACTGGATACAACTGGATGAGGCTTATGTATCAAAGAGGCTAGCCATTTAAGACAGAGATAGAGATTTTTTTATCCTCTCAGATGTTTATGAGTGCTTGGAACTTTCTTCCTCAACGGGCACTTGCAGCAGTCTTTGACTATCTTTTGATGTAGATAGATTCTTGATAAACATGGAGGCACACATTACAGAGCATCTATGGGACTGAGGACTTGAGATTAGAAGTAAATCAACCATGATCTCATTTAATGGCGGAGCAACTCTGAGGGACTGAGTGGCTAAGCCTATTTCTAATATAGAAGTTTGTATGTTTGTATCTGTCAGTTTTATTCTTGTAGTACAAACATTATTTTTCTGTGATATTGATATAATGGTTTCCATCAGAAGCAGGCAAAACTATTTAAATATATATATTTTAAATTTAATTAATAATTCTTTGTGGTGGTGTTTGTGGGTTTAGGATTGGGTGTTTTGGGTGGAGGGACTGGTGGGTAGTGAACGTGCTGGTGGGTCATTAATATGCCAACATTTTGCATTTTTGAGATTCCCGTTTGGGAGTTTCTATTTTATTTCACCGTTCTGGGTGAGGTCTTTACAATGGTTCAGTGGTGCTTAATTTCACTACATGGAGAAATTCTTATTGCATATATTGCACAGGTAGGCACTGCCATTTTTCGGGCCATTATTCAAGGTCCAAAGTCCGGATGGATGGCGGAGTAGACCTCATGGGCTGAATGGCCTAATTCTGCTCCTATCACTTCTGACCTTATGGCAATGGTTTTCCAACAGCCTCAATGGCACCAAAAGCTAATTTTTGCAAGTGAAAAATGTAGATGTTTTTATCTGTAGTTTATTTCAATAACATTAAAATAATTTCATCATTTTGGTTTCATCCATCTTACTTTATTTGTTTTTCTCTCAGATGTATTTAGCTTTTTACTTACATTTCTGTCCACAATTTGACATTAATTAATTGTGCTAACTCGGTTAGAAAATCTCGGTGAGACATGGGCTAAATGATGTCCCTCTCTTACTTTTTCTTATGAAATCATTTTCTTAGTGGGGATGTGTCCATCAAAAACACCAATAGATGCATTGTATAGTAGACATTTAGAGTCATAGAGTCATGCAGTGTGGCAACAGGCCCTTCAGCCCAACTTCTGTAGTCACAAACATGAGTATTTCCCACTGCAGTATCACCTATCAGAATGAGCATGAGGCATTTAGAGCAGAATAAGTTGTTGGAAGGATAAACAGAGGGAGAGAAGGTCCATCCAGGGGAAAGCATAGTGGCCAATGGTTTTTAGGGAGGAATTCTTTGACATGGACATCAGTGAGTAGCAGTATGTCAAATATCTTCAATTTAACAATGGCATCCTAAAAATTCTGCTGCTGCCTCAATGCAGTTTCAAGTAGGTTAAGGACCTTGTTGCCCATAGCTGTGAAGGTAACTGTCTAAATGAACTATTGTGCATCTAGTTGCTTATAGGTTGGAGCTGGTGATATTTGCAATTTCCCACAATTTACCATGTGAAGGAAGTCACTGATGCTCTCCTTTCGAAGAGGGCAAATTACTTTTCATACTCTCTTAATCAAAACCAGAGCGAGGGAGGGGGAAGGGAGGGAGGGTTTGTAGTGTGACTAAGATTTCAAATTTCATAAGTTTATAGGTTCATAGGTCACAGGAGCAGAATTAGGCCATTCAGCCCACCAAGTCTAATCTGCCATCCAATTATGGCTGATCTATCTCTCTATCAACCCCATTCTACTGCTTTCTCCCCATAACCATTGACATCCTTACTACTCAGTAGCTATCAAATCTCCACTTTGAAATACCCAAAGATTCAGCTGTCTGTGGCAATAAATTCCACAGATTCTCTTTTGCTCAAGAATCTCCTCCTCATCTCCTTTCCAAAATTATATCATTTTATTCTGAAGCTGTGCCCTCTGGATATAGACTCTCCCAGTGGTGGAAACATCATCTCCACATCCATTCTATCCAGGCTATTCATTATATCCTAAGTTTCAATGAGGTCGCCCCTCCTCATCCTTCTAAACTCCAGCAAGTACAGGACTAGTCGTCAAACACTCATCATACGTTAAGCCAGTCAACCCTGAGATTATTCTTGTAAAGCTATTTCCTTGAACCATTAGGTTGCTTGGCAGTCTTCTCGTTAATCTTCCAAAATTGATTGTGCTCTTTCAATGTGCAATTGGTTTGTGACCATGGGTAGTGCATTATGCTGACTGGGAGCCCTCTCTGTAACATACAGCTGTAAATGTATATTCATTCATTGTCAGATCATTTTTACAGCTGGATTTAAGTTTCTTCAGCAGACAATAGGGTAGTTATGTGATGATGATGCCCATCGCCTATGATTTGGCTGGCGACTCCATTGTAGAAACCACGCCAACAGTAAAACTGTGCTCTCACACAAAATGTCATAGACCAGACCATTGACATGCTGTGCTGTTGCTTCCAGATCTCCCTGGAAGAGGATTGCAGTCATCAATAGAGTCAGTGTGAAATTAATGGTGGCCAGTTCATAACTGCACATCATACCAAAAAGATAGTTCTTTCCTTGCCACTAGCTTAACAGTAGCATCTGAAAAGCAGAATCAATAAAGCTGAGGCTGAGGTTTATTGGCAATGCAATGAGGAATAGTTTGTATCCAAGTATGCTTGTTTTTTCTAGATGTTGGTTGCCCAGTGGAAATATATTTCATTTTTTCCAATCCATTGCTTAATTTCTGAATATACAGTATCATGAGAAACATCATGAGAATATTAAGACAGGTAAATAAAAATAAAGTGAAAATATTCAGGGAATATATAAAGAATAAAACATAGCACAGTAAAGGTAATAAAACTGATTCATAAAAAAATACTGTAATTTTTACAGAATTGATGGAACATGACATGACAGTGCTGCAATGGTGAAGTAATGTTTACATAAACGTATTTATGTTAATTTACAGTGCTCAGAATCAGTTTTAAACAGGACATCACATGGCAATTCAAAATAGCAATTGGCTTTGGTTTAAAATTTGCAGAAAAAATCTCAAATAATCACCATGAGAAAATAACATCCTATTTTGTGAGTAATTTTGAGATAAATGCAATGTTAATTTATCACGTGGCAGTGAATGGATTTCGGTGTCCAACGATTCTGTGAAGTAGGCATATTCTGTGAAGGAACTGGTTGAAATGCAGTGTACACCAAAATATCTGTAGTGAGGAGACAAGCTTCTGTAATCTCAATGTCCTTTCTGTCTTGTATAAAACAAGCTTTTATATAAAGATCCAACATGGGATATTCATATATACATGTTATTGTCTGGGAAAATAAAAATCTTCCTTATGCCAGGATGTATCAGTGTGTACCAGAAAACAAATCATTCAGTGTCCAGTTGTTGAAAATCAGAAAGAGTAACTACATTGTCCTCCAGCCGTAAAGACTAGTATTCCCATTTCAACATAAACTTGGTTACGGGAAATATGAAATAATAAAAGGAAAATTGAATCAGAAAATATTGGAATGACTAGGCCAGGCTGCAACTGGAAGAAAACATTTGGACTACATTATGAAACGTTTGAGATCAGGTCCATTCTACATCTTCTTTAGTGCTATATTTGATTTTTCTTTTTCATTTGTCTCATCAATTGCCTCTTAATCTATTCTCCTTTCCACCTTCTCAGTTCTGTTTTCTTCCCCCCCCCCCCCCCCCCCCCCCCCCCCCCCCCCCCCCCCCCCTATGCGCTCTTACACAATAGACAATAGGTGCAGGAGTAGGCCATTCAACCTTTCGAACCAGCATGCCATTCTCTGTGATCATGGCTGATCATCCACAATCAGTACCCCGGACCTGCTGTCTCCCCATATCCATTGACTCCACTTTATTTGAGCTTTATCTAACTCTCTCTTGAAAGCATCCAGAGAAACGGCCTCCACTGCCTTTTGAGGCAGAGAATTCCACAGATTCACAACTCTCTGGGTGAATAAGTTTTTCCTCAATTCCGTTTCAAATTCCCTTATTCTTAAACTGTGGCCGCTGGTTCTGGACTCCCCCAGAATCAGGAACATGTTTCCTGCCTCTTGCTTGTCCAATCCCTTAATAATCTTATATGTTTCATTAAGTTCCCCTCTCATGTGCGGTGCTGGCTCGAAGGGCAGAATGGCCTACTCCTGCACCTATTGTCATCCTAAATTCCAGTGTATAATCCCAGTCGCTCCATTCTCAATATATGACAGTCCCGCCATCCCGGGAATTAACGTCGTGCACCTACGTTGCACTCCCTCAATAGCAAGAATGTCTTTCCTCAAATTTGGAGACCAAAACTGCACATAAAACTGCAGGTGTCGTCTCACAAAGTAGTACAACTGCAGAAGGACCTCTTTGCTCCTATACTCAACTCCTCTTGTTATGAGCTAATATGCCATTAGCTTTCTTCACTGCTTGCTGTACCTATATGCTTACTTTCTGTGACTGATGTGCAAGGACACCCAGATCTTGTTGTACTTCCCCTTTTCCTAACTTGACACCATTCAGATAATAATTTGCCTTCCTGTTCTTGCCACCAAAGTGGATAAGCTCACATTTATCCACACTAAACTGCATCTGCTATGCATCTGCCCACTCGCCCAACCTGTCCAAGTCACCCTGCATCCTCATAGCATCCTCCTCACAGTTCACACTGCTACTCAGCTTTGTGTCATCAGCAAATTTGCTAATGTTACTTTTAATCCCTTCATGTAAATCATTAATGTATATTTTAAATAGCTGCGGTCCCAGCACTGAACCTTGCGGTACCATAGTAGTTATTGCCTGCCATTCTGAAAGGGACCCGTTAATCCCTACTCATTCTTTCCTGTCTGCGAACCAATTTTCTATCCATGTCAGCACCACTAATATGTTTTGCCCCTATGTGGGATCTTATCAAAAACTTTCTAAAAATCCAGGTACACTATACCAACTGGCTGTCCCTTGTCCATTTTCCCCTTCATACATCCATGCTGACTCAGACCGATCCTGTTACTGCTATCAATTGTGCCGCTATTTCATCTTTTACAATTGACTGCACCAATATCAGGCTAGCTGGTCTATAATTCTCTGTTTTCTCTCCCTGCTTTTTTAAAAGGTGGTATAACATTAGCTACCCTCCAATCCACAGGAACGGATCCTGAATCTATAGAACATTGTTGTTTCACTATCATCCCTGCGAGGGTTTCTTTCCAATCAACTTTGGCCAGCTCCTCCCTCATGCCTCCATAGTCCCCTTTGCGCAAATATAATACTGATACTTCTGATTTTCCCTTCTCTCTCTCAAATTGTAGATTAAAACGTATCATATTATGGTCACTACCTCCTAATGGCTCGTTTACCTTGTGTTTCCTTATTAAATCTGTAGATTACACAACACTAAATCCAGAATTGCCTTCTCCCTGGTAGGCTCCAGTACAAGAATCCATCTCGGAGGCATTCCCTTTCCTGGGGTCCAGTACCAACCATATTTTTCCAGTCTACCTGCATGTTGAAATCTCCCATAAGCACCGTAGCATTACCTTTGTTACATACCAATTTCAACTCTTGATTCAACTTGCACCCCGTTTCCAGGCTACTGTTTGGGGTCCTGCAGATAACTTCCATTAGGGTCTTTTTATCCTTACAATTGGCTGACCCCGAGTTTTCACTCGTGGTGATCACGTAGCGGGAACGTACGAGCAACTTATCGACATGAGTTAACTAAAAAATCAAACATGTTTGATTTTTTTCTCAAATTAACTGTTCAAGTTAAAAATGGAAACATTTAAACTCGTTGTAATAACGTAGTGGCCCCGTTGCATCTTAGTGTCTCGACTGTGGGAACTTTAATAATCTGTTCTTGCTCGAGTAAAGACTGAACCAAAGATAGACACAAAATGCTGGAGTAACTCAGCGGACCAGGCCATCTCTGGACGAGACCCTTCTTCAGACTTAACCAAAACGCCCACCCATTCCTTCGCTCCAGAGATGCAACCTGTCCCGCCGAGTTACTCCAGCATTTTGTGTCTATCTTCGGCCTTTCTGCCACTTTTGATGCCGAAGGATATCCACCCCCCCGGGCCGAGTGATTTCCAAGCTCTGGTCTCTTGCGAAGAAATGGTGGCCATGTCTCTATTCCTTCTCTCCATTCTCTCACAACACCATACTTGCTATCTCTCTCTCTCTCTCTCTCTGTGTGTGTGTGTGTGTGGGTGTGTGTGTCTCTCTCTATCTCTGTCTATCTGTTGTATCTGTGTTGTGTCTCTGATGTCCACTTTATTTTGTATACTTTGTCGCATTCATAAACTGCGTCTGTGTGTAGTGTGTATCACTTTAACTTCGGTTGTATTCACCTCTCCTCTCGCACCTGTCACTATTGCCCTGACCTTACTCTTTAAAAAACTTATCCCTTGATACGGTCGAAACTTTCCTTCCCATTAATTTGGGTGTACTCACTTCCCTTTAAATCAATTTTTATACTTCCCCCTTGCAATTTGTCAACCCCTCCCCCTGCTATTTAGTTTTGCAAACCCACACATGTAGCACTAAATGCAAAACCTTTTTCTAAAATTTATACTTCCAATTTTGATTATTTAGTTTAAACCGACACATTCATTTTTTTTAAATTAACATCTTAATCTATTATTGCACTCTTAATTTTTGACCCAAAGTCAACCTAATTTTTGAATTAAAACAAAAACAGAAGTTTAAATATTGTAAATAGCTGTAGTCCCAGCACCAAGCCTTGAGGTACCCCACTAGTCACTGCCTGACATTCTGAAAGGGATCCCATTTATCCCTACATTGTCCAACGTGACCTCTCCACTCGCCACATCTTCCTATCTCCCCCCCGTCTGCCTTCCGCAAAGACCGCTCCCTCCGCAACTCCCTTGTCAATTCTTCCCTTCCGCTCCACCCCTTCCCCGGGCACTTTCCCTTGCAACCACAAGAAATGCTACACTTGTCCCTTCACCTCCCCCCTCCACTCCTTTCAGGGACCCAAGCAGGCCTTCCAGGTCCGACAGAGATTCACCTGCACCTCCTCCAACCTCATCTACTGCATCCGCTGCTCCAGATGCCAGATGATCTATATCGGTGAGACCAAGCGGAGGCTTGGCGATTGTTTCGCCGAACACCTCCGCTCGGTCCGCAATAACCAAGCCGACCTCCCGGTGGCTCAACACTTCAACTCCCCCTCCCATTCCGTATCCGACCTCTCGGTCCTGGGCCTCCTCCACGGCCAGAGTGAGCAACACCGCAAGTTGGAGGAACAGCACCTCATATTCCGCTTGCGGAGTCTGCATCCTCTGGGCTTGAACGTTGAATTTTCTCAATTCTGTTAACCCTTGCTGTCTCCTCCCCTTCCCACCTCTCCCTCAGCCCTCGGGCCCTGGCATTCCCTCTATCTCTATCTCCCTCCCTCACCCTAGTCGCACTAGCTTCTCATTTTCACACCACAAACAGCTTACAATGGCTTGTTCCCTTTATCATCGATACTTTTTTGCATATCTTTCATTCATTGTTCTTTATCTCTCCACATCACCGTCTATATCTCTCGTTTCCCTGATCCCTGACCAGTCTGAAGAAGGGTCTCAACCCGAAACGTCGCCTATCTCCTTCGCTCCTTAGATGCTGCTGCACCCGCTGAGTTTCTCCAGCCTTTTGTGTACCCCCCATTTATCCCTACTCTTTGTTTCCTGTCTGCCAACTAATTTTCTATCCATGTCAGTACCCTACCCCCAATACCATGTGCTCTAATATTGCCCACTAATCTCCTATGTGGGACCTTATCAAATGCTTTCTGAAAGTCCAGGCACACTACATCGACTGGCTCTCCCTTGTCCATTTTCCTGGTTACATCCTCAAAGAATTCCAGAAGATTAGTCAAGCATGATTGCCCCTTCATAAATCCATGCTGACTCAGACCAATCCTGCTACTGCTATCCAAACGTGCCGCTATTTCATCTTTTATAATCCTTACAGAATCCTGTCTCGGAGGTCTACGGACAATTCCTTCATCTTCATGGCTTGGCTTTTGCTCTGACATGCACTGTTAACTGTGGGTCCTTTCAAATCATGTCCAATCAATTTAATTACCAATGGTGGACCAATCAAGTTGTAGAAACTTCTCAAAGATAATCAATGGATACAGAACAAATCTTAGCTGTCATAACAAAGGGTCTGAATAGTTATGTAAATGTGATATTTCAATTATTTATTTAAAATGATAACACCTGTTTTCACTTCTTCATTCTGGGGTATTGTGTGTAGATTGATGATAAATAAATGAATTTAATCCATTTAAAAATAAGTGTAACATAACGAAATGTGGAAAAAGTGATGGGGTCTGAATATTTTCTGGATGCACTGTACAAGATACAAAGAATTTATTAGCCAAGCTCTTATATATTTGATTCAAATGACTGAGTATGATGGCACTGACAGAAATAGAAGCCTTTGTTCTCAATGAGAGACCTTTTGTTCAGCATGTCAGGCACCTTAGTGTTTGGATGGGAGAATAATGCAAATCATCCTAATTTCTTTATTTTTACTTGTTTTACTGTGTTTTATAAATTAGATGGTGCAGTGGGCAGGGTTCGTTTTGTTTGTACGTCAGAAAGATAGCAGTTTACATAGGTGGTGTTGTATCAAGCTAAACTATACAGCAGACATTTGTAATACAGGTGGCACTGTTGGTACAATTATAAAGCAGGCATATGTGACTATTGGCAAAGTTGGCACGGATGGCACAACTGAGAACTTTGGAGCAGATGGGAAATTTGGCATGGTTGACATAGTAAATCTGGCTGAGAAGATTTTTACAGATGGTATAATTGGCACAAAGAAGGATGAAATAGTGCACATGACACATTGGCTCACAAAAGTATCAAGCCTCCTCCAAAACAGTGTTGCAATAATTGCCATGCATTTCATCTAATTTTATTTGGTATTGTGCTATAGTCTAATTCTATATGTTATCTATACCCTCAGCAACCTGCAATGACAATAAAGTTACACAATGGGATTACATTTTTACAGGAATTCTTACTCTCCTCCACCGTAAACGTGATGGATGAATCTGGAAGACTTACCTACTACTTAAAACTTACTACTACCACTACTAACTATCTACTGAGGTTTCAGTGCTTTTCCATTTACGTGATGGCAGATAGAGGAAAGATTCCATAATTGTTGCATTCCAGTCCAAATATTGGTCAAAAATTAAAGTAAATTTAAATTGACCTGCAGATTGAGACCAAGTGATGTCCCATCAGCTTGAATAACTCATAGTTCTATCCATGCATTGATTTTGTAAACAATGACATTTTATTATACACCCCACCATGTAATAATATATTCATCAAATATGCTGTCAGATTGAGCACAAGTACATGATTAGTTTGATGAATGACAACTACAAGGGATCTTTGTTGCAAATTCTAACA
This sequence comes from Okamejei kenojei, assembly GCA_035221665.1. Lineage (NCBI taxonomy): Eukaryota > Metazoa > Chordata > Chondrichthyes > Rajiformes > Rajidae > Okamejei > Okamejei kenojei. The sequence continues at coordinate 95,973,262 of CM069131.1, forward strand.
GATCTGGTGCTTAAAAGTCTTGGCTACAGTAAGGACGCCACCAAAGTTGAGAAAAGGTGATACAATACAATACGATACGATAGAACTTTATTCATCTCAGGAGAGAAATTGGCCTTCCAACAGTTATAAAACACAACAAGATAAATGAAACATGAAATTAAAGTGACAAATGGAAAGTTCAGGATTTGGGACAATACATTTGTGATGTATGCATTATAAATATGATGATATGCATTATAATATGGTGTTTAGATGTGAGTTTTAATAGCTTTACATTGTAGAAGGAAGAAAAGACAAGTACAAAAGAGAATAATTGTATAAGTCTAGGACCAGAGGCCATCGCCTCAGAATATAAGGACATTCCTTTAGAAAGGAGATGTGGAGGAATTTATTTAGTCAGAGGGTGGTGAATCTGAAGAATTCATTGCCACAGATGGCTGTGGAGGTCATCAATGAATATTTTTAAAGTGGAGATTGTCAGATTCTTGATTAGTGCAGGTGTCAGGGGTTATGGGGAGAAGGCAGAAAAATGGGATTGTAATGGAATGATAGATCAGCCATGATGGAATGGCGGAGTAGATGTGATGGGCCGGATGGCCTAATTTTGCTCCTATTACTTAGAAACTTATGAAGTGGGTGGTTTTGCAGATAGTGAAGATGGTTGGGAAAAATTACAGCAGGATCTTGATCGATTGGCTAGGTGGGCTGAGGAATGGTTGGTGGATAGAATACAAAGAAAGGTGAAGTGTTGCATTTTGGGAAGTATAACATGGGCATGACCTACGCCGTGAATAGTAGGACTGGGGAGTGTTGTAGAGCAGAGAGATCTAGGAATGCAGGTGCATGGTTCCTTGAATGTGGAGTCGCAGGTAGATAGGGTGGTGAAAAAGGTATTTGGCATATTGGCCTTCATCAGTCAGAGTATTGAGTATAGAAGTTCGGAGGTCATGTTGCAGTTGTATAATACATGGGTGAGGCTGCAGTTAGAGTATTGTATTCAGTTCTGGGCCTCATGTTTTTGAAAATATGTTGTCAAGCTGGAAAGGATAGAAGATTTCTGAGGATGTTGTCAAGGCTAGAGGGTCTGAGCTATAGGGAGAGGTTGAATAGGCTGGGACTCTAATCCTTGAAGCGCAGGAGCATGAGGGGTAATCTTACTGAGGTTTATAAAATCATGAGTGGAATAGATCGGGTAGATGCTAAGTCTTCTCCAGAGTAGGTGAATCGAGGACCACAGGACCTAGGTTGATGGTGAAGGGGAAAAGATTTAATAGGAATATGAGGGGTAACTTTTTCACACAAAGGGTAGTGGGTGTATGGAACAAGCTGCCAGAGGAGGTAGTTGAGGCTGGGACTATCCCAACATTTAAGAAACAGTTAGACATGGACAAGGTTAGGCCAGGTTTGGAGGGATCTGGACCAAATGCAGGCAGGTGGGACAAGTGTAGCTGGGACATGTTGGCTGGTGTGTGCAAGTTGGGCTGAAAGTCCTTTTTCCACATTGTATCACTCTATGACTCCATAACTACGAACAATTGTACTGTGTTATTTCAGAATTAAGTGAATTGTGATACTACAGTATATAGTTGGACTGGCTAATAATAAACAAGATAAAGTCCATGTTAGAAGGTTGGCTTCAATGTAGGTAATATATAAAGAGAGTAGTAAAAATGAATGCAGCAGCATATGAGCAAGATGTATTGTGGTAAACTACAGCTAGCTACGACATGCAACATCTGTTACATCCTATATTTTTTAAGTGAATATAGTTACAACAAACAGTGACATTTGCTGCTGGACTATATGTTGAAATGTTCATTATGGATTTCAGCAAGCTTCCATTATATTCTTTTTGCTGCATATAACAACATTGTTACTTTGCGAATTTACTTATGTAACTACAACTATGACACTTATAGTCATGTTTCTTCTAGCCCTTTCGTCGAGTGACTTTCTCTGTGGTGAGTCAACCTCAGGATCTACATCAAGGGTCCCTACAGAGCTGTTATGACAGTGGCCTAGAGGAATCGGAAACTCCTAGCAGCAAGAGTTCATCGGGACCAAGGCTAGGTTCACTCCCACTTCCAGAAGACAACTATGAGAGGACAACTCCTGACGGAAGCGTTGGTGAGGCAGAGCATATGGAAAATGGTAAGGTCATAAACTCACTCCTGTTTTCTTCAAACCACAAATTATAATAATATTGATGCTCAAATAAAGGATTGGCAGAGAATAACGACAATTAGATTTTGCCTGTTTTTAATATTCCACCACAAATGAAATAATGTTGCATTCACATTGTCAACTGTTTTAAGATGATAAAATTAATTCAAATTCCCTACAAATATATTCTGGTACTAGATTTATTTAATGTGCACATTGGTCAAAGGGTTTTTTTAATATGTTTTTTCTGAATCGTCTGCAGATGCATTGAATGCATCTGCTGAACTGCAAACAGTTTTATTTTTATTTTATTAGTCTCTGTCAAATTATTGAACAAAATTATGTTTGCTTCCTTCACTTTTCTAAAGGCATTGCACTTTGATATAGGATTGTTCTGCAGACACTGGTTCGATCCCTCGCTCAAACCTAATTCATGTGTGCCTTTGCAAAGTGGCAGGTGACTGTTGGGCTGTGCCACTAGGATGCCTCACTGTTGGAAGCTGGCAATTGCCCCCATTGTAATTAGCTATCTCTGGATCAGTGGAATATTGGGCATCCTGAGGCTGAAATGGATATTAGGTCATGCTGTTAAGGAGGAGGTATAGGCACTGAATAAGATGATGAGCTGAGGAGAATAGTGAGCTGCCATATCCCAAACAGGACTATTTCTATTGCTTATGGTTATGTAAAAGTAATTTTAAATCTGATTCCTTTTCCACTCTGCCTTCTCATAAATTAGATGAAGCTTAACCACTGCAAGCATCCACTCAAATATCACAATTTCAAATGTAGGTCATTCAAGAATGAATCAGCAGCTGAATGATAGTGGATGGTAACTTTAATTGTCCATCCAATTGCAGTTCAGGTGGAATTACTACAAAAATACAGAAAGCTTATTCATTATCAGATGAAAATAAATTTTGCATTAACAATTGACCTACGTTGGGAAACTAGCTGAGAATACAATAGACAGAGTACCTAGGGATTTTTAGAAGATGTATGGTTTATGCTGCATTAACACTGGAAGGTCATTTGTTTCACTTTCACAAAAAAAAATCCTTTCAGCTGAAATAAAGTTAAAGCTTTGTATAGCCAACGATATTTTATGCTGCGTAAGAGAATTTATCCAAGTAATCATTCATGTCCTTGCTCAAAGATATATTGACCTGAAAGAAAGTTATATTGGCTATTATGTCAGGATACAAGCTTCATTGCAAGAGAAGCTGCAACTGTCAGCAGTTACTGTAGTTACTGTTACTGTGTGGTTTGGGCTTGTATTAAGCCGAGCATTAGGATGAATTACATGGGATAAAATGAATGAGTTCGCTATTTTGCTATGTTGCACAGATACATTTAGATAACACCAGTGACTTCCATTTTTACTGTATTATCATCTTATGTATATGCTTCCTACTTTCTGGCAGGAAAATGTTCTTTCTCTCAAAAGCTATTTCCCTCCTTTGTGGTATTTTCTTCCTTTTGTGGCCTTTAATCTGTGCATTATTAGTTTGGGGAAATAAATTTATTTTCTAAACATAGGAAGTTGGCATTATCAGTTCTATTTATATTCCTCTTCTATTTCTTTATCCAAGTATTTTCAGCATCAGATGTTTTAGCTGCCTTTGCTTAGAGCATATGCTACTTAACGCAATGTGTAGGAAGAAACACCCCAAAGAGACAGTTCACTCCACAACTCCCTGGTTAACTCGTTGCTTGCCACCCAAACCATCCCCTCCACTGGTACCTTCCCCTGCAACCGCAGAAGATGCAGCACCTGTCACTGTACCTCCTCCCTCGACCCTGTCCTGGGACCCTGACGGTCTTTTCCGGGTAGGCAGTTGTTCACTTGCACCTCCTCCAACCTCATCTACTGTATCAGCTGTTCCAGGTGTGGACTACTATATATCGGCGAGACCAAGCACAGTTTCGCTGAACTCCTCCGCACAGTCCACCTAAACCTACCTGATCTCCCGGTTGCTAAACACTTTAACTCCTCCTCCCATTCCCACACTGACCTTTCTGTCCTGGGCCTCTTCCATTGTTAGAGTGAGGCCCGGTGCAAATTGGAGGACGGCACCTCATATTTTGCTTGGGCAGCTTACACCCCAGCGGTATGAATATTGACTTCTCCAACTTCAAGTAACCCTTGCTTTCCCTATCTCTGCATCCCTCTCCCTTCCCAGTTTTCCGACCAGTTTGACTGTCCCCATGATTGCATTGTATCTCTGTTTGCTTTGTTGTCACCTTCTCCTCGCTGACAATGGTCTACTTTACATTTTAGTTGAACTTCATCTCTTTTGATATCTTACATTTTCCTTTCCACTATAACTCCCTCCACCCTGATGCTCAGTCTGAAGAAGGGTCTCGACCTAAAATGTCACCCATTCCTTCTATCCAGAGATGCTGCCTGTTCCGCTGAGTTACTTCAGCATTTTGTGTCTCTTCAGTGATAGATAACTAATTTAAATACAGTCCTTCTACATGCCATTTTACGTGACATTAACCAATTTAAGAGGAATCTTCAAAGGAAGATTTGACATGAGAATTAAGGGACAGAGGTTTCGGGGTAACGTGAGGGGGAACTTCTTTACTCAGAGGGTGGTGGCTGTGTGGAATGAGCTTCCAGCTGAAGTGGTGGAGGCAGGATCGATTTTAACATTTAAGAGTAAAGTGGATAGGTATATGGACGTGAAGGGAATGGAGGGGTATGGTCTGAGTGCAGGTAGATGGGGACTAGGGGAAAACAAATGGTCGGCACGGACTGGAAGGGCCGAGAGGGCCTGTTTCCGTGCTGTAATTGTTATATGGTTATATGGTTATATGGAAATAGTTTTAACACTTCTTTCAAAGCAGTGGTCAGAGAAATTTAATATAAACATGTAAAGAGCATGTATAGAAAATCACACAGCATACTGTCCATGTTGTTATTTCCTCTGCAATAACATATTTCAACTTTGGCAAAAAGTTTTTCGAGGCTACTTTTTTTTTTCAAATGGCTTTAATGCTATTGTGTACATTAGTTTTGTTTCAGAAAATATATAGTGAATCTCAAAAATTGAAATTTCATTTTTAGCAATAAATACATTGTATGAATGATCTTCATAATTTAACTAATCACTTACTTGAAAGGAGAGTTAATGGCCTGTCCCACTTGGGCGTCATTTGCGCGTCATTTACGTGACATAATTTATGCGTCACGATGCATGACACGTGCGTTGTGATGCGCACATGATGTGTGCATGGTGTGCATTACGCGCGCATGGTGCGTGGTGACATGCGGTCGCGCACAGCGCCTCAGGATTTTGAGATTCACACAATCTTCGCACGCTACCTGCGTAACGAGCAAATGATGCCCAAGAGGGACAAGCCCTTTAAGCTGTTGGTATTTACTAATTAAACAGCCTACATAATTCCTGCAGATTTCTGTAGATTTAGAGGGGTACAGGCCTACCGCAGGAATGTGGGACTAGCGTAGATGGCGCATGTTGTTCAGCATGGGTAAGTTGTGTTGAACGGCCTGTTTCCATGCTGTATGACTGTGACTGTTTTGTTGCAAATTTTCCAGGCCAGAAACATTTCTCCGTATAGGACATTAGCTTGATTCCATGTATTAAAATCCTGAGAAATAATGCTAATTATTTAAATAATCTGTAACCAAGTACCAAAGAGGCAGACAAAGCTGATCAAATGATAATGTTACTTTATATAATTTTAAGTGTGCAAGTTGAAGTATTAGAATGAATGAAAACTGTTTCTTAAGCAGTTAACCATGTAAACTACTTATTCCACTGGATACCTGCGGTCGAAATTGACCTCCCTACTTCTCACCCTCGCCCTAGCAATTATCAGCATTTCCTTTGGGGACAGTTGTACTGCGGAATCTATTTCAACAGTGTGTGATTTTTACATTGCACCAACAAAATAAGCAATAAACATGTTCCAAGAATTGAGCGTGGGCATACCTTCAGAATTCCTTAAGGAGTATGTCCATGATATTTAACCTACACAGCCAATACCAATGAAACCACATTTCTGTATTTTTACAGCCAGCAAAAGGGCTGGCAAGACAGTCTGTTGAAATGCACAACCAACAGATATTCCAAAGGGAGGGAGTGGGGGGGGGGGGGACTATTACAAAGTAGTATTCATTGTTCTCAAACCATACTGATTTCAAGCAGGTTCCTGCAGCTAAACAAGCCTAATAGATGAATCCATGAAGAGAACCAAGATTATCCCTCTTTTAGCTCATGATAGAAATGAATACCGAATTGATTACACTGTGGAGATAGTTATATGATTTGTTCACCTATACCAAGAAGCAAATTGCAGTTACTATTACAGATTTGTAATTTTCTTTCTGCTTGCACACCAATCAAATTTTAACTTCTAAAATGTGTATCATATTGAAAGTCTGCAAGAAAGTTATTTTATAACTTAAGAAAGTTATACTTATATTGAAGCAGATGGAGACCATTCAGCCCATTGGGTCTTATTGGCTTCGAGAAAGCAAGTCATTTTGTCCCATTCCATCCTTCGCACATGTGCATCAACATTTCTTTGATTATTTTTCATTAAGAGGTAACTTACAACAGCCAGTACATCATTGGGATGCACCATGTGGTCAAGGCAAGAATATGCAAACACTGCATTGGCAGCATATGAGGTCAGGAATGAACCCGAGTCCCTGAACATGTGCACCAGCCAAACTAACTGTTGTTCCACCACAATCAGGGACGGCAGGGTGGCTCAGCAGTAGAGTTGCTGCCTTACAGAGCAAGGGACTTTGGTTCGAACCTGACTATAGGTGCTGTCCGTATGAAGTTTGTACATTCTCCCCGTGACATGCATGATTTTTCACGGGATCTCCGGTTTCCTCCAACACTCCAAAGACGTAGAGGTTTGTAGGCTGATTGGCTTGGTGTAATTGTAAAAATTGTCCCTAGTGTGTGGTACGGGAATCGCTGGTCGACACGGACTCAGCGGGCCAAAGGGCCCACTTCCGGGCTGTACTCCCTAAACTAAACTAAACTAAAAATCTCTCAGATGCAAGTGAATGCTTAGTGTCAAATTAAGCTTATTTTTTTCTTTAACAAGCACTCATAATCTAAGTAAACTGATAAAGTGAATTCTGAGTCTTGAACGAAGTTGGAAGTCTTACTGCAGATTCATTTTCAGCATATCCCAACCATGTGGAGAAAATATGAAGTTTGTGTGAGTGTAAAACAGATCCTATTGAATCAAAGTTACTGAAATAGAGGTAACAGAAATGGGTAGAGATAAATGGGGAAACCATTTCAACATCATTCAACACAGAGATTTGCAGAATGTTACATTTACTCTGTGTGTGTGTGTGTGTGTGTGTGTGTGTGTGTGTGTGTGTGTGTGTGTGTGTGTGTGTGTGTGTGTGTGTGTGTGTGTGTGTGCACGTGCACGCGTGTGCGTGCATGTGCACTTGGACAGATTAGAGATTTGAGATAAGGTTTTGAATTTACCACCACGAATTTGTAGACTCAATATTGTGTTTTGGCATCAAGTGATTGTAATGGTCATGAAATAAAATGCAAGGCAAATGCACTTAGATTGAATAGATTTAATTGAATAGATTGAAACTGAACAAAACCATTTGGTCTGCCAAATCTATGCTGGGTATCAAGAGAACAATCTCATTAGTCCCTTTCCTCTGTTCATTTCCCTTAAACTTGCAGCACATACTTCTGCACACATGCCCATCAGTTTCACTTTGATCCTTCTTACCATTAACCATGAATAATGGGTAACATACAGTGGCTAAATAAGCTATAGCACATCTTTGGGGTGTGGAAATAAATGCAGAATACCCTGAGGAAATGCGCTTGGTCACAGAGAAAGGAAGCACATTCTGCAGTCACAAGTCAAGATCAAAGGTAGACAAAAATGCTGGAGACAGCGGGTGAGGCAGCATCTATGGGGCGAAGGAAATAGGCGACATTTCGGGTTGAGACTCTTCTTCAGACTGATGTGGAGGTGGAGGGGGGGGTGGGAAGAAGAAAGGAAGAGGCGGAGATAGTGGGCTGTGGGAGAGCTGGGAAGGGGAGGTGAAAGGAGGAGAAAGCAGGGACTACCTAAAATTGGAGAAGTCAATGTTCATACCGCTGGGGTGTAAACTACCCAAGCGAAATATGAAGTGCTGCTCCTCCAATTTAAGGTGGGCCTCACTCTGGCCATGGAGGAGGCCCAGAACAGAAAGATCAGATTCGGAATGGGAGGGGGAGTTGCAGTGTTGAGCCACCAGGAGATCAGGTTGGTTATTGCGAACCGAGCGGAGGTGTTCGGCGAAACAATCGCCAAGCCTACACTTGGTCTCACCGATGTAGAGCAGCTGACACCTAGAGCAGCGGATGAAATAGATGAAGGTAGACAAAAAGGCAGGAGAACCTCAGCGGGTGAGGCAGCACCTATGGAGCGAAGGAAATAGGCAACGTTTAAGTTTGAAACCCTTCTTCAGACTGATGTGGATGTGGGGGGGGGGGGGAAGAAGAAAGGAAGAGACGGAGACATTGGGCTGTGGGAGAGCTTGGATGGGGAGGGGAAAGAAGGAGAAAGCAGGGACTACCTAAATTTGAAATCTGAAGAAGGGTTTCGACGTGAAACATTGCCTATTTCCTTCGCTCCATAGACGCTGCCTCACCCGCTGAGTTTCTCCAGCCTTTCTGTCTACCTTCGATTTTCCAGCATCTGCAGTTCCTTCTTAAACAGATGCAGTAGAGGAGGTTGGAGGAGGTGCAGGTGAACCTCTGCCGCACCTGGAAAGACTGCTTGGGTCCTTGGATGGAGTCAAGGGGGAGGTAACGTGAGAAGTGTAGCATTTCCTGCGGTTGCAAGGGAAAGTGCCAGGAGAAGGGTGGTTTGGGTGGGAAGGGACGAACTGACCAGGGAATTACGGAAGGAGCAGTCTCTGCGGAAGGCCGAAAGTGGAGGAGATGGGAAGATGTGGCCAGTGGTGGGATCCCGTTGGAGGAGGCGAAAATGTCGGAGGATTATTTGTTGTATATGACAGCTGGTAGGGTGGAAGGTGAGGACAAGGGGGACTCTGCACTTGTTATGAGTGGAGGGATGGGGAGTGAGAGCAGAGTTATGGGGTATAGAAGAGACCCTGGTGAGAGCCTATTCTATAGTAGAAGAGGGGAACCCCCGTTCCCTAAAGGATGCCCTGGTTTGGAATGAAAGGCCCACCGTAAATTGGAGGAGCAGCATCTCATATTTCGCTTGGGTAGTTTACACCCCAGCGGAATGAATATTGACTTCTCCAATTTTAAGTAGTCCCAGCCCCTGCTTTCCCCTTCGTTCCCCTCCCCTTCCCAGCTCACCCACAGCCCACTGTCTCTGCCTTTTCCTTTCTTCTTCCCGTCCCTCCCAACCTCCACATCAGTCTGAAGAAGTGTTTCGACCCGAAACGTCGCCTATTTCCTTCGCTCCATAGATGCTGCATCATCCGCTGAGAAATCCAGACCAGTCAAGATCAAACGTGGATTTCTGGAGCTGTGACACCATTTCAGTGTGTTGTGAAATGTTTTCTTGCAGTTTTTTTTAAAGGTTCAGGTTTACATTCTTGAAATCTGCCCCAGAGCTGTGATAAGAGCTCAGCTGCTGGTGATAATTGCCTAAATAAATGTTCCTCTTTCTTGGAAGCTGCCAGATAATTTCAGATCCTGCATTTGCTCATTCCCATCATACCAAATGTCGCATCTTAAATGGGAAATTGTACTTTATTTATTGGACAAGCAGAATTGAGTCAGAGGATTTTTCTCATTTTTTACTATTGGGAATCGCTACATTAGCTAACAATCTCGTGAAACTGCTGGTGATAATTGCCTGAACTAAATTCTAATTTGTCAAGAGAACAACGCATCTTAAAGCTGATAGTGCTGATGCAAAATGTTTTAGACACCACACATACAAGTACAAATATCTAGCTCCCAGTTTTTTTGTAATTCAAGCCAACACCATTTTCAGAGCAGAAAACGTAGTAGTCATTTAAACAGACACAATTCAATTCTGTGATAATAGAATATCTTTATGAAAATCACCATTTTGCCAAAAAGGAACTTTTCAAGATGTTTTGCAGTCTCATCATTAAAACTATGATTAGCATGGATTGGAACTGTGCTTAGATTATTATTTTCAATCATTACAGAGATTGCTGCAGTTGTATCTGCTTTGCTATGGGTCCAAGTTAAAATTGACATTTGTAATTATGGTGATATTATTGGTCCTGCAAAATCAATAATTGTTGCTCAATTTTATTTCGTGATCAAATAACTGTTTTATTCTCCATAATTATTTAACAAGGCTCAGCGCTACAAGAAAAAGGTCAGGGAAACAAGCCACAAAGTACTCCTACGGTGTAAAAAATCATCAATAAAACAATGGTGAAGAGCTATTACATGATATTCCGAATCGCAGCTGATTAACCAGGAGTTCGTAATCCCTCTGATCGAATGTTGATTAGTACCTGATAGCGAAGAGTAACTAAGAGAAGGGAAAGTAATTTTTAGTAAAGAGTAACCTGATGGGAAAGGTACCCCTAAAGGTGTCCCACTGCCGCGACCTTATCTGCGAGTGTAGACGAGTTTGCCCTTGACTCAAACTCGCAGCATGCTCGTCACGTGGTCCTAGGAGGTCCTATTAGGTCAGTGGAACTCTCCTTCATGCTCGAGTGAAGTTCCCGAATACTCACGGCCTCAGCTAGGTCGGGAGAAATGTTTCAGCATGTTGAAACAATTTCTGTCAGTAAAATTTGGTCGGCATGGTTCTTTTAAACTTGTAGTGCAGTGGAGTGGGCTCGCTATTTAGTTACAGACAGTCGAGGGCAGCCGTAGGCAATCTCCTTCACTGACCGGGCATTTTGATTGACTCATTGGAGTTTTCTCTTCCCCCCACTCCCCCGGTGCTCTCTAAAGGACTTTCCGTAAGCTGTGCCAGCCACCTTTTACCTTCCTCTTCATCACGGGTGTGGCATTTCGGCCATGCTTTCCCCGGCTGCCGCCTTTGCGATGTGTTTGTGTGTGTGCGGACGGTCGATCCAGCTCGAGGTTTTCCGGGCGAGTGCCCTCGAGCTTGAAGGTCGAAGACACTCTTCTTAACTCGCAGATTAGGTTTCTGCAGTGGGACAGCCTCTTTATGGCATCAATTTGAGAACTGGGTATTCTTCCATTAACAGTGCATGTGTTGGTTCATGGGGAAATGGTAATAATAGTTTGTGAGAGGATTTTCTCCTTCCACTGTTTACACCTTCCATTTGATTCATTTGCATGATCTCGAGGATTGCATTACCACCCAAATGTTTCATCTCCACTTTGAGTGGACATGGAACACAAGTGCTCAGGTGTCAGAAGGAATATTGCACCTCTGCAAAAACATTAGCATAAAAAAAATCTATCTTGACATTTTGGTCTGACACCTAGGGGAAAGGGTGGTGAATCTGTGAAATTTGCCACAGATGGCTGTGGAGGCCAAGTCACTGGATATATTTAAGGCAGTGATAGATTATTGATTAGTGCAGTTGTCAGAGGTTATGGGGAGAAGGCAAGAGAATGGGGTTAGGAGGGAGAGATAGATCAGCCATGATTGAATGGTGGAGTAAACTTGATGCCCTAATTCTGCTCCTATCATTTATGATCTTATGCTCTTTGTAGGAGGTGCAGTGATTAAATGAAAGATCAAAACTGAAACTTTTTCTGCGTCTTGAATGGACATAAAAGGTTGCTGCTTAAAGGGCCTGTCCTACCAGCATCGGACTCCATGCGGTGAGCGCGACCAAACCGGCAGCGGGGGCCGTGTGGAGGTTGGGTGATCCCTGTACAGGGCCGTTCACAACAGCATACACCTGCATGCAAAAAGCGGGAGCAAACCAGCAGCGGGGGCCGCGTGGTGGTTGGGTGAGTGGCGCAACACGGCGGGAAGTGAGGCCAACTTGGAGCGAAGTCTGAAAGGTAAGTTCGCCAGGACAGAGAGGGACACACAAGAGAGGGGCACAGAGGCACACACAGAGAGGGCCATGGAGCCACATACAGAGAAGGTCACGGAGGCACCTACAGAGAGGATCACGGAGGCACGACGTCGAGGCGGTGTGTAATGCGTCGAGGCAACTGCAAGCCGACAAGCCGTTGCCGCGCGGAATTTTTGAACATGATCAGTTTTTCGGAGCCCCGCGCGATGTCGGGACGAACTCCGCACAATTCCGCATGGCTCCGGCGATTGAAGTGGGACCGGCCCCACGACGCCGGACGGCTCAAGCGACCACGTTAGGTCACGCTCATTGCATGGAATTGCATGCTGGTATGACAGGCCCTTAACTCTCAGAGTCACGGCCTCTAACCTATATCAAAGTCATGAGAAAATAGGTTGGGACCTGATGCCCCTGGTTTGCTCTGCTTAACTACATCATGAACATAAAATATTATATTATTAGAAGATGTAGCTGTCCTGTCCAGTCACAATATAAGTAGTGGCTGGACGCGTTGCGCTGAGACTAGCGCCATGAGCATAACCACTTGTAAGTGAGTTTGACCAGGGATAGAGATGTAGCTGGGCTCTACTGGCGAAGCAGTTTAAGAACAATGCACGACGATGGAGATCCCATATCTCCAAGTACCTGGGCCTGGGAGAATTTGTGTTAAACATATCTTTATAAATCTAGATATCAGAGAGTAATGGTGGGTCCTGATCGCTGCAGCAACTATGATGAGAAAGCATGTTGGCACTGTTAATGGTATTATAACTTAAATAATTGTCAAAGACTCGTCTGAATGAACTCCGAGACGTTAGTTATCCATGCCGTATTATATGGAACATTAGCATTAAAACAAAGCACTTCCCATCTCCTGATGAGGAAAATGTGCTGCTTTCTTGTTGCTATCCCTGCACTCTGCAGTGCGCACGTACATAGATCGGCTTCTCAGAGACTTCAACTCTATGAACTGATTTTATCATGCAGAGCATGGTTTCCTCAGTCACGCGGTGAACCTCCAATTTTTTTGTTTAGGATCACAATATAAGGTCCTATAATCATTCCTAACATATAGCAGGAGCCATAGCTGCATAGGCCAGTCAGGCATTATGACATGCCTGAGGCGAGATCTTGCTGGATTTTGTGCAAGACCCGACTGATGAGGCAAAATGGAGGAACGACAAAAAGAACATTCCTCTTCAGAGTAGCGAAAATACATCTATTGCTACTGTGCCACATATCGAACCACTATGTCATTAAATACGTTGTGATACAACATCCATACTGTGTTGTCATAGATTTTTATGTGATGATACACCATCGTCAAATGAGGTTAGGTAAATTATCACATGACATTTAACTTGACTGCGCCCATGTGATTAACATATGCCACCACCATAGTGTATCAACTTGGAGTTGAGCATGCAGATTATGCATATTCGCACAAACTTTCAACCCATAGAATACACCTAGTGTCTTATAGGTAGTTGATACCATAGAACTGAAAATAGTTAACTCATGCAAAACCCATCTGCCTCCGTAACTAGAGATGGTATTCATAATTGTTTCCTCTTTTAGTACTAGTATCAGTTTGTAATATAATTGAAGAATTGCTGAGCAAAAGTACAGGAGCAATGTTGAATATAGTTCGTCCACCATTGTGACTTTGATAGCTTCAGCTGGTAATAGGATAGGTCATGATGTTAATAATGACCTACATGGCACTGAAAAGGTTACTCCTTTGCCCGTTATAGGTCCTGATAATGCAAAGGCCCAAATGTACAGCTGAAACACAGCTGCTACACAGCTGCTATATTGCCAATTACACTTGATGAATAGAAGACTGCTTGATAACAAGGTTGTTACAGGCTCCTATTGATTCCAATCTCTTGCCGCAGGGCAGAGTCACAGATAAATTTATAGTTAAAGGTAAACCCGAATAATCAATAACTGTAGTTGGTATTACTTAAATTAACTGGATGGATGAGGGACCTCAATTTCTCAAATATAGTTGTGGCTGAAACAGTTGATTTTAGCAACAGCCTTTAGAATATCATCCAGAAAAGCCATAGCAAGTGTTTTTGAGCTCTGAGCAGTCCCAGAACCGGTTTAGTAATTTGATAGATGACCTGGGAGCTGAAGTAGCCCATTTATAATGCATTAACTTTTATCATTGCCCCATCCAGATAAATTCTAATGTCTCCTAGTATCCCTGTGTCTGGGACCTGAATAGAATTAATCTTCAAAATCGATGCATGTCATAAAGATGCTAAGGAAATAAGTTTGTTACTCAGGAACTAAGTTCCATACTGCAAATCTATGTTGTACATGCAAGTTAAATCAAGTATAAACTGACATCCTCCACTTTCACAATGAACAGGCCACACCTGCCACAATTCCAAGTCTGCCTTGAATGATAACTCTGGCCAGATTCCACTAGCCTACCTCGAAAGGTGATCCTGGCCATAATATTGAGCCTGCCTTGAAAAGAGAACTCTGGCCATAATATCTGAGCCAGCCTCACATGTTATCAATGAATCTGAATCTTATCATTGTCATTTATACAGAAAACAAGCGTAAATATTACCAACTCGTAAATTGTCCACATACCGCATGTTTTGGAAGAACCAGACCCACCTACCTCCATGGCAACCGGTGGTTTTATGGTAAGCCCAAAGGCCCCTGATGTGGGTTCTATTCCCGTCCTTGATTGAAGAGCAGGACTGGTCAGGTGTGTGTTTTCCATATTTCCTGAGACTGGCTTGGACCTTGGCCAGCTTTCAAGCTGCCACCAGCTTCAGTAAACTGCTTACTGCCCATGAGGCGTGGGGTGTGTTGTCACCGAAAGGAGGAAGCTTTGTTCATCGCCTTGATTAGTCCGACAGCTTTTGCTTCCTCATCCAGGTATACCTGTTGGATAAGTCTTAACTGAAGAGAAGCTTCGGCGGCTGGTTTCTTTCCTCCAACATCACCCCTGATAGCGCTGTTCACTGCCGGCCGTGAGGGGAACTCTGGCCCCTTCCGGGTTTTCTGCCCATGGCAGTAACCCTTTTGTTTGAAAGAATTTCCTTGGTGCCATATGCATGTGCTATGTTCTACGGACATACTTCGAATTTGAAGTCAGTTATATACTGATCTCTCGCAGTCCCCTCCACAGAGAGGGAGATTCATAGGCAGCCCTAAAAACAGGTGCTGCCGCAGGCCCCTGAGGACACCTGCACTGACATGGCCCCTCCATGGACCTATATCAGGTTTTTTGCTCTGGGCCAGACTGAAACGGACCCTGAATGCTCCCCTCCTCGGAGAGGGAGACATTGTGCACCCTGAAACAGGTGCCATAATATCTGGTCTGATAACTCCCTCCTTTGGAGTATATAATTGTGGAGCACCTCTCCATCAGGTGCTCCATGTGGGTTTGAACGTTTAAAGACGTTACCAATGAAGGAGGGGATCCTCTCCATCAGGAATCCTTCTAGCTCGACTCGCCTCTTCCCTAAGCTCCCCTCCTCAGAGAGGAAGATATAATATCGTGGCTACCCTCCACGCGGGTTGCCTAAGTGCTCCTAGCCCGACTTGTTTGAATGAACGGGCCTCTTCCCTACGCTCCCCTCCTCAGAGAGGAAGATATAATTTAGTGGCTAACCCTCCAAACGGGGTTGCCTAGGTGCTACCGGCACCAGTCTGAAGCCACTGGCTCCACCGCCAGCGACTCGAAAGACGAATTTGACCGCCGCCCGCTACTTCCGCGGTCTCCGTAGCGGGTTACCCGCGGTCCGTTTCCGGGATTCCCCGAGGTCATGACCGGGATTCCCTATGGTCCGTGACTGGTGTTCCCCGCAGTCCATAAAGGTTCCCCCGGACTTCACCCCGAATGCAGCAGGCAATCTCTGTAAAGAGCTTACTGCAATACAAAAAAACAACCCTAGAAATAAGTTTAAAAACTTACCTTCCAGGTTTAAACTTACCGCTGGCAGGAGCAGCGCACCTGTCGGTGCGCAATGCGCCAGACGTATTGACGTGCCTACGGGTTGACGGCCTTCTTCACGTAATCACTCACGGGACTCCGAAGAAAATCAAAGTTGTCTGGCAGAAATTAAACCCGAAATAGGAAAAAGGTGAAAACTTGAGGCACTTTACCTGAATGTAAAGACTATTTGTTACAAGAAAGATAAGTTGACCACACAAATATTAATGTGTGAGTATGATGTAATAGCTATCACAAATACGTCATTACAGGATAGCCAAGTGAGGAAACTCAATATTCCAGGTTACACAAGATTAAAAAATAATAGTCCAAAAAAAAAGACAATTGCTCAGGAAATATCAGTGCAGTGGTGGGTAGTGAATATAGATGCAAATATAGAACAAAGAATATAGATGTGAAATGAGTTTGGGTGTAAATAAGGAATAGCAAGGTAAAGAAGACATGGATGGGATTAGTCTATAGATCATTAAAATGCTGCCTTTCGATGGGACAATCCATAAACGGGGAAATATCAAAGCTATGTAAGAAGAGAAATGCAATCATCATGGGTGGTTTTAATCTGCATATCAAACAGACAAAGGGAATGTAGAAGCGGAATGTGTGCATTGATATGCACAACTGAAGCCACGTGCATTAAGAAAGTTATGCTTCTTGCACAGTTTTGGACCTAATCCTTTGTATGCATAATTGTGCACAAAAGGTCACAAGATTCCTGATTCTCTCATGCAGAGTATTTTGGAATGTTACTCCACATGTTGTGTACCCTCACACAGTAACGTTTGAAGGCCTGGTTCAATACACTGATGATTTCTAGTCCATTTATTTCAAAATAAATAAGTATAATAAGTTTTTTTTTTAAACTGCTGGAGGAACTTTGCAGATCAGACAACATGTGGTGGAATGAAATGGATAGTTGATGTTTCGGATCACAACACATATGCACTGGACTTGTGCCTCTAAGTTCAATACTCAATCTGACAATATCTTCCTCAATTGTAAGAAAAACAGAAACACATTTTTGTTTCCACCATACTATCTATCATCCGATTTAGCTCACATTGGACCTTGAGTAAAAATATATTAATTATTTGTGTAGCTGAATGTTGTCATTACATCTCAGGCTGGACAGTACAAGAGAGCAATGAGATTAGATATTTTTATTGTTTTGCATGACAGGCTTCATAATCAAAATCATGTTATTGTCGTGGTGTCAAATAATGATCTCATTTCATATTTGTGAGTTCATAACAGGATAAATCACATGCATATATTGCATCCTAAGCCAGGTACCTCAACAGCTGTGCGATATGATATAAATTGTCATAATTGAACGGTTAGTTTATTTAATACAATTTAATAGATTCTAAATATACTGATTAATATTCTGATGCCACAGGTTCTGTTTTTACATAGTTATGTGGTGTATGCAGCTAATATAAGATGGCAACATGCCTGGACTTGAATACTTGATTTAAAACCAGTGTAGAAAATCTAAACACAAAATAAAGCATTCATAAAAAAAGAATAGCAACATGATTTATGTGACATAATTAAAATAAGCAAATTATATATTTTAACCTAAAATTCAGAAGAAGTCACCTTAACATATGAATCATTTATAAGATAATGAGTTGGCAAACATTCTGCACATGGTAAATTAACTTAGTTAACTGTATTTAAATAAGGACATTTATACATAATTGGCCGTTGTAAAGTCACATTTTTTGCTATTTACAATTTGCAAAAGTAGAAATGCTAATGCATTTGTATCAATAGTAGTGTGACCTTTTGTTGAATCAAAAGTCAAAAGCAAGGCATAAGAAGGAAAAGCTTAAACAAAGGACCATTGAGCAGATTGAAAGGAGACCGTGTTCCTTTTCATAAGGTCATGGGTGATAGGAGCAGAATTCGGCCATTCGGCCCATCAAGTCCACTCCGCCATTTAATCATGGCTTATCTATCTCTCCCTCCTAAGGTCATTCTCCTGCCTTCTCCCCATAACCCCTGACACCCGTACTAATCAAGAATCTATCTACCTCTGCCTTAAAAATATCCATTGACTTGGCCTCCACAGCCTTCTGTGGCAAAGAATTCCACAGCTTTTCCACCCTGACTAAATAAATTCCTCCTCATTTCCTTCCTAAAGGAACATCCTTTAATTCTGAGGATTTGACCTCTAGTCCTAGACACTCCCAGACTTTCAAGCAATTTAACTTCAAGGCAAAGCTCAATCTCAAAAGCCACGCACAAAATATTTTGTGTGGTCCTATGAAACAGATATCTTCTTGTTAGAGACAGAGAGCAACCACTAGTTATGACAAGAAGCTACCTGCTATTAAGAGCTGGTTTGCCAATCTAGGCTCGAAAGTGCCTTTCGACAGGTGACAGATGTGTAGATGAACTTTAGTCTAATTGATAGTGCAAGAAGGAACTGCAAATGCTGGTTTATACCAAAGATAGACACAAGAAGTTGGAGTAACAGCAGGTCAGGCAGCATCTCTGGAGAAAAGGAACAGGTGATATTTCGAGTCGAGACCCTTCTTCTGACTGAGAGTCAGGTAATCAGGCATCATGATCCCATTAAAGATGGAAATCCCAAGAAATTCTTTGAGTTAAGCATTTTGCATAAAACATTGCTTGTGTATTTGCCCTTTCTTTGGAAGAGGGAAAATACTATAGGGTTTGCAATCCACCATGGACAGAACCCACAGGACATTTATATGCATAATATGTTGATTTTAAGCAACCGTTTAGCTTGTAGCAAGGATCATTCATGTGGACCTCCTCATGCTGCTATTGTCCAGTATCTGAAAAACATCTTTGAGGCAGACGATGTTAGTGTTTTCAGATCCTTGAGGTGATAACAAGCTTACTTCATAACCAGGCTTTGCAGGAATTGGTAACTCTTCAATATACCTCGGGTTATCTGCAACCTCTCAGCAAGAACTTTGCATGTTCTAAAAGACTAAAAAGTCAAATCAAGTCGATTTGATGTTTTGATGACTATACACGGAACGTTTCTGACCCAATCCCTCTCTATCTGATTGTTTCAGAGAGTAAAATTACTGTGCACAAAGTGAATTTATAACTGCTTCAAAACAATTAAGGGAAATTCATTGAGGGAAATTAAATTTTATGTTCACTAAACTCAAAATAAAACTGCCAATCAAATGCACAGATAAACAAAACCGACAAGGTGATTATAATTGTTTTCAATACAGTGATATATGACCATCAAAATGTTCATTCTATGGTTTTATTCAAACAGGCTGGGCCATTTTCTTTCATAGACCTCAAAAGGCGGAAAAAATACGATCTGTATTATTGAAGAAATGTTTTTTTTCCTGACTCGTATTGTGTTTTTTGATCTTCTCTGAAGTCTCAAAAGATTTAGTTTTCGCATTTTACTTCATTTCATGGGTGCTCAACCATCGAAAACATGCATCTGCTTTTTGGGCTTTTTAACATCAGATAAATAACTTTACTTACAGTCCAGAAATAAACAACTTTGAGAATCAGTCAGGATCTCAAATCTGCATGAAATAAATGAATAACGTCTTTTTTATGATATTATTGCTTTAAAAATGGGGATCTGCTTTAGGTGCTTCTGCACTAAACATATAGCCAATTGGGCACAATGGGCAGTATGTTCCTTCTCCACCATCTGCACAAATCAAATCATACTCTGTGTGGTCAATCAAAAAGGAGGCAAAAGCCATGTGGTGTGAAATTTATAGGTTGTAAATAAAATTAGTTATTAGCTTATGAAATCATTTATAGGAGTCACCTTTCGCTTCCGGTGCACTGAATCGTATTAATCTTTTGCTGATACATTGGAGGAGAACAGTGGACAAGATCCTCCATGTGTTCTTGTCTCCAGCATCTACTCATTCAAAAAATGATGGGCTGGTGGTCATGTGACAGCACATGTAACCTTCCACTCTGCCCTGGGATTCAGCTCCAAGTCTGGGATCAGCGCAAAAATATCCTGAGTTCAAGGGCTGGATATACTTTACATCCAGCCTCTTACCATTATGGCAGCCATTTGAAAGGGGTCATCATTATTTATGGAAAAGTTAGTAAAGGGCCTGTCCCACTTACGTGTCCTTGGCATGCAAATTACGTGACCCCGTGGTCGCGTTGAGGCGTACGGGCACCGTATGGCCGCGCGGGGCCGGTCCCACTTAGAATCGCGGAGGGGTATGTAGTTGTGCGCGACATCGCGTGGGGCTCCGAAGTTTTTGTAGTGAACAAAATCTTTGCGCTCCAACGGCCTGTCGTGGAACTGACAGCCAAAGTGGGACAGGCCCAAGACCCTGGCGCGATGCAACGTCTCACCTTCAACAGCAGCAGAAGCAGGCAAATGATCGCCGAACTCGGCCTGGGGCTCACAGCCGTTGCAGTCCTGATCTGCCCCCCACTTCTACTCCCAGAGCGGGGCCAAGAAAATAGAAGATAGACACAAAATGCAGGAGTAACTCAGCGGGACCGGCAGCATATCTGGAGAGAAGCAATGGGTGACGTTTCGGGTCAAGACCCTACTTTTCAGACTGAAGAAGAGTCTAGACACGAAACGTCACCTATTGCTTCTCTCCAGAGATGCTGCCGGTCCCGCTGAGTTCCTCCATACAAACGGTCTTACAATTGGTAATGTGTCAAGTTATTCTTATCTTATGCCAACAGGCATACAGATGGCCATTAGGTCAGTTACCGGTCTAATCACATTTTTCCACATACTCAGCATAATCAGCACTAACGACTAAATTTCTAGACATGTTCACCTTCTACACTAATCCATCTTCCAGTTACTTCCCCTATGATCGGTGTAACTATACAGATGTTCCCTCCCGTGGTCTAATGGTACCATTCAGTTAATCCTAAATTTGCCGTTTGCCCGTAGACCTCACTATGAAGTAAGCGTTGCTAGTCTCATTTAGTGCCTCAATTTTAATTAGGTAATGCCTCTATACTCAGCTCCTAAACTCGAGCACAGTTCAAGTAAAATATTTAAGTGTTCAGCATTTAATCAAGCATTATCGGTATATAGATAAAGCATTTAAAATTTATTTCACAGGTGCACGCATTCAAAATTAAACAATACATTTTTAAATTTGTTTTCATGATTTTTAATAATTTAAATTAATCAATTGCATTTTATCGGTTATTAAATTACATTGATTATAAGGCACATGCAAAAAGCGCTACCAAATGGAAATCAGAGCAGTGTGAGGTAGGGTTTTCAGACATCACTGCCTGCAGCCTGGGTGCTATTCACTAACTGCTCCAGTTTTTGGGACTGCAGTGGCAGTGAGGTCTCGACTTTATTTCGATTTGCAAGGCTGCCTCTAGTTGGTGCGCAGCAGAGATTTTGTGAGGCCAGAATGCTGGGCACAGTACATATCAGGCACGATCTGAAATATGTTCTTTTTATTTGCAAATCATAATAGTAAGATTAAATGAGAACTTACCAGTTTGAAGTTTGATCTTTATTTTATGAGGAGTTACGATGAGCGATGACGTGAAGAAGAACCCCACCAGTCGGTATGCGTGTCAATCTTCAAAGCAGCGGTGTGAAATCACAGAAGAACAACGATTGAAGTATTATAGTAAGATTATAAATGTAGAACTACCAGATGAGCTTCGTGATATGAGGGTTGGGAGCGGTGGGCATGTAATCGCTCATCGTAACTCCTCATAAATTAAAGATCATATTTCAAACTGGTACGTTCTCGTTTAATCTTACTATTTTACTTCGGAGTCACGTGAGTGTTTCCGTGAAGATTTCAAAGATCTGTAATTTCACGCCGATTCAAATCCAGGCGTTTCACACTGCAATCAGTTGACTCAGGAGGAGTGAATATTAGCAAAACATGATACTGATTAACATGTTAAAGGCTTTAATTCACAAATATACAATAGCGACTCCTCTCTCCCAAGGAGAAGCTATGAAACAGAACTTAAACACCCCGGCTTCAACAAGCGGCTTATTATAAAACCTTTGAAAAGTCAATTCCTTTGACCACCCTGCGGCCACGAGGAAATGGTCTAGAGGGACGTCCATTGCCCTTGCCGCTGATGTTGATGCCGTCCTGGTGGAGTGAGATTTAAAACTGTCAGTATTAATTCCTGCACACCCCATCACTTGCTTCAGCCATCGTGAAATGGTCTGAGCTGACACTTTCATATGTGGCTTTTTGTGGCTAGTAAACAATGCTTGCTTAGAGCCTCTAAGGGTATTTGTGACTTCAATATAACGCCGCAAGTGCGCCAACACACACAGCCGTAAATCTGTGGGATAAGCTGATAGTACAAACTTGAACCCGGACACCCCTGGCCTGCTTTGTTTAATTAGGTCATACATGTAAAATTTAACATCATTCTGTGAGGACACCATCGTGTCCAGGCGCAGTTTATGCAAGGTCTGAACCCTTTGCGCTGATATGAGCGCCATGAGCATAACCAACTTAAGGGTAATCTTTGTTAAGGGCAAAGATGTGGCTGTACCCCATTGATGAAGCAGCGTCAGTACCATGCTTACATCCCAGATTTCAGAATACCTAGGCCTGGGAGGATTAGAATTAAATACACCTTTCATAAATCTGGAAATTAACGGATGAGATCCTATAGACGGAAGGTCTGACCGCCAGCATAGGTACGAGGACAAAGCGCTCCTGGCACTGTTGATGGCACTATAACCCTTCATCGAAATGTAAGTTGGACAGAAAATCGAGCATATCTGGGATGGAGGCTGTGTGGTATGTAATGTTCCCCTGTAAACAAAATTCCTCCCATTTCTTGACATGAGAGATTTACTGCCTTTTCGTACAATCCCTCCAGGACGCTGTGATGACATCCACGGTCCGATTAGATAGTTCCAGACCCAGATATGGCCTTCTTAAAATCTGCAAATCAACAAATTTAGACAATCATACAATGGGTGTTGATCTCCAGTCACAGGGTGCATTAACAGATTATGACATCTTGGAACCACCATAATAGGCTGTGTACTAATATCCAAAACCAGAGGGGACCATGGCTGTGTAGGCCAGTCGGGTACCACCAAAACCCCTGAAGCGGAGTCCTGTTTGATCTTAGTCAACCACTCATCAGAGGCAGAAGGGGGGAAATGCATATAAAAACATTCCGCCCCAGTGCAGCGAAAATACATTCACTGCAACTGCCCCTGGGTCTCGTTCCCATGAAACATACTTCGATACCTGGTGATTAAGTCTGGATGCAAACAAATCGATATCTGGTACCCCATACCGGAGAACAATTTCCTTAAATGCATCATAATTCAACATTAACTCAGTGTTGTCGTTGAATTTGCGTGACCTGGTGTCTGCCACCATATTGAATCTGCCTGGCAAGTTGACAGCTGAAATCCAAATATTATTTTTTATGCACCAGTGCCAAATAAGGTTAGCCAAGCCGTCACAAGATTTTGATTTGATTTCACCCATTTGATTGACATACACCGCTGCCATGAAGTTGTCAATCTGAAGCTGAACATGCAAGTGATGCTTAGTGGTACGGTAAGCTTTGAGCCCATAAAATTCTCCTAAAAGCTCTAAACAATTAATTCCATGTGATTGGAGAATCAACGCCTCATGCATATTCCATCTGCCTCCACAGCTAGACCTGGTGTCAGTTGCACCCCAACCTAGGGCACTAACATCAGTCTGCAAAACAACTGAAGGTGTTTTGATCAAAATTTTGCTAGAACAATTTGAAATGTTTCTAATCCACCACTGTACTACAGTAATGGCCGCAGATGGTAAGTGCATGGGCCGATTGAAATGACCTGCATGTATTCTCAGTGCCTGTACCTTTGCCCTCTGAAAATGTTGGTAATGCAAAGGTCCATATTGCACAGCTGGAAAGGCAGCCACCAATTTACCAATTAAGATGGCCACCTGTTTAATTGAAGGTGATTGCTCCCCCAAGAGCTTGATACAGCCTTCAATTAAATCTAATTGCTTGCTCTTGGGCAGAGTCACACACATGTTAGTTGAATATATTGTGAATCCCAAGTAGTCAATTGTGTTAACCAGCACCAATTTGGATTTAGCTGGGTGAATAATGAACCCCAACCTCTCAACCATGAGTTTAACAGCTGATACTGATAATTCGGCTGCCACAAAGGTGTTTCCAATTATTAAAATGTCATCCAAATAGGCCATTACAATATGGCCCTGTTAGCGTAATAACCATAGTACTGGTTTTAGCAATTTGGTAAATAAGCGAGGGGCTGAGGTTAACCCATTAGGCAGTGCTCTAAACTGCCATAATTGCCCCCATCCAGCTAAATTTCAAATATCTCCGATACTCTTTATAAACAGGCACTGAATAATATGCATCTTGAAGATCTATACATGCCATATAACACCCTCTGGAAGACAATTGCTTGGCAGTAGCGAACATTTCCATCTTAAAATGATTATACTGCATCAAATGGATTAAGTCCTGTCAGGTCCAAAATAATCTGACCCCCACCATATTTCTTTGGTCTAGGAAACACATTAGACACAAATTGATGGGTTTGATAAACTGTTTTCTCAATTACACCTTTAAAACATAATTTTGCTATTTCAGCTTGAATCTCCAAATTCTCCTGCTCGAGTGCGCCAATTGCGCACATTGAATTACCGGCTTGGTCCTTGTCCGGACCCGGTTTCAGCAAAACGTTTGTAAGGGTACCGTCGCCGTAGGGTTCTGCTGGTCACTGGCACCTTGATGAGCCCGATGTTTTTTGCCTCTTTGTCTAGCTCCTTTACCCTCTTTGCGAGGTCTTCCCCGAACAATACGTTGGGGCCCTGGATGTTGCCAGGCTTGCACACGGCAGCGAACCTTGGGTTAATGGTAGGGCGAATGGTGCTCTTTCTAAGACAGTTAATTTCAAAGTGCACATTGCACATGAGAGCCAGGGCATCCTGTTGAGCCAGGGCATCCTGTTAGTCAGGAGCCCACCATCCTCTGACCTACCAAAAGCCGTAATGCCGGCTGCGAGCAGTTTCAGCACCCGTTGTAGTTTCAACTCCTGCGCTCGTATGCCTAGTCCCATATGGCCCCAAATGGCATGGTTGATGGCCGGCACTTTGTGCAGAATACATTTTTCTGGGGGGTCATATTTTCTGACCATTGTGTCCATGGCCAGTCCCTGAAGCTGGTGCGAAGCCAAGTAATTTATACTGGCAGCCAGCTCTTCCCCCAGTGGCTCTCCAGAGTCTATTGGGACGGCAAACCTGGCCGCCAGGAATGGGACCTCTGGTTGGTGCCGTTCATCCCGTGGGGCAGCCTCCAATGCTAAGCCCTCAGAGTCAGCGTCAGAATCATACTGACCCGGTATACTCTCCTCCTACAAGAGGGAGATACTAGGCAGCCCAGTAGGTGCTGCTGGCGCGGGCTCTTGGAGAGGCCGGCGCTCTTGATGGAGCATCCTTTCCAATGGGAGCTCCATCCTGGATACCCGTTCTACGGTATCCATTCTTGAGGGAGAACCCTTCCGACCGGACTCGTCCGAATCTATCGGCCGGACAGACTCCAGTGGACTTACGCCCCTCTGGCGCAGCCACGATGCTCTCAGACACCAAGTCTGTAGTCGCTGGTCTCACTACCAGCGACTCCGTAGATGAGTTAGGCAGCCGCCCGTTACCTGCAATCCCGCGGGCATTAGACACTTTCGCTACGGCTCGCCTTGCTGCTAACAACTTCTTCATGCTTGAACTTGCCCTCCTGTAACAAGAATTAAAAAGCACAGAAAATCGACCTCCAACAAGTTTGACACTTACCCGAGGCTTTTAAAACTTATCGCTGGTGGAGCGCTGCTCCTCCCAGCCAGTCGCTGCGCCATGCGTCAGACGTAATGACGCGCATGCCGACCGGCGGGCTTTTTCTTCATGGAATCACTCACGTGACTCCGAAGTAAAATTGAGAATTTTGCAGCATACACCCTGTGTAGCATTGACATGTACATATTCATTAGTAATGTGCAGGAAAGAACTGCTGATGTTGGTTCCTGCACCATTAAATTTAGTTTTAATTTACTGTACAAGGTAAAGCACCGAATTAATGTCTGACCTTGTACATTGAAAGGGAAATGTGCACTAAATTCCACGGTCATATTTGCCATGTTGTTATTTCTCAAGGCAATCAATTGATTTTCCTTAAGTTCTTTTATAAAATATAAACTCCTTGGCTTGGCCTATATAATTTATTTGCTTGCTTGCACATTGATGTAAGAACATTTTGCATATAATCAATGAGTATAGAAAATAACACAGCCAGGAAATCAGAGTAATGGAGGTGAATAACATTTCAGATTCTTGTGAACGATTTCCTGATGCTGACACATACATTTATGGCAATTATTGTTCCAAAGTTGAGCATATACAGAAATTCTTGGAAACAGAAGCCCATCAAACCTACCCCATTGCAACAAAATCTTTACAAATCTCATTCTCTTATTTTCTGCTGTTAGTCTTACATCTACTCGAAATCCATCAGCAAACTCTTCTGTTGAAACAACAGAAGAAATAGAAGAAAATACTGGAAACAGTCTGCGTATCGTGCAGCACCACAAAAGGAAAAACTGAGGTTATATTTAAAGGCCCTTTCACATGTGCTAACTGACTACTTTGCTTTCAACATTTACTAATTGTTTTAAGTAATTTAAATTTTCAGAGTTGGTTAATAAGGAATACTTTCTTTGATATTTCCGGTGTGGATATGTTGGGCCGAAGGGCCTGTTTCCATGCTGTATCGCACTATGACTCTAATATTTTCTCAGTACCATCATAAAACATTCGCCTCCATTTTATTACTGAGTTTGAGTCCCTTTCCCAACTGTATTCCAAATCTTTATTCAGCTTCTTTGCCCACTGGAACGTTTCCTCAGCAACCCTCCCCCAGCCCCAGTGTGGTCCTTCCCAGCAATCACCACACCATTTGCTCCATATCTAATGTATTACCTTTTCCATCACTGTTTTTTTTGTCTTCAGCAATTTTGAATCAAAGATGAAGGTCCTTTAAGCATGAGTATATGTGCTGGCACCATCTTACCAGAACTGCTGCCTTTTTGATGGGTGGAATATGTGGAATGGGGCCACCCTCCCAATTCACCCGTGCAGCATCTCCAGTGCATAGAAACATAGAAAATAGGTGCAGGAGTAGGCCATTCAGACCTACGGCCCATTCAATATGATCATGGCTGATCATCCAACTCAGTATCCCATATCTGCCTTCTCTCCAGACCCCCTGATCCCTTTAGCCACAAGGGCCACATCTAACTCTCTCTTAAATATAGCCAATGAACTGGCCTCAATTACCTTCTGTGGCAGAGAATTCCACAGATTCATCACTCTCTGTGTGAAAAAAATATATATCATCTCGGTCCTAAAAGAATTCCCCCTTATCCTCAAACTGTGACCCCTTGTTCTCGACTTCCCCAACATTGGGAACAATCTTCCTGCATCTAGCCTGTCCAACTCCTTAAGAATTTTGTAAGTTTTTATAAGATCCCCCTCAATCTTCTAAATTTTAGCGAGTACAAGCCAAGTTTATCCAGTCTTTCTTAATATGTAAGTCCTGACATCCCAGGAATCAGTCTGGTGAACCTTATCTGTGAACCTCTATGGCAAGAATGTCTTTCCTCAGATTAGGAGACCAAAACTGTACGCAATACTCCAGCTGTGGCCTCACCAAGACCCTGTACAACTACAGTAGAACCTCCCTGCTCTTGTACCCAAATCCTTTTGCTATGAATGCTAACATACCATTCGCTTTCTTCACAGCCTGCTGCATCTGCATGCCTACTTTCAATGACAGGTGTAGCATGACACCCAGGTCTCATTGCATCTCCCCTTTTCCTAATTGGCCACCAATCAGATAATAGTCTACTTTCCTGTTTTTGCCACCAAAGTGGATAACCTCACATTTATCCACATTATACTGCATCTGCCATGCGTTTGCCCACTCACCCAACCTATCCAAGTCACCTTGCAGCCTCCTAGCATCCTCCTCACAGCTAACACTGCCCCCCCAGCTTTGTGTCATCCGCAAACTTGGAGATGTTGCATTCAATTCCCTCATCCAAATCATTAATATATATTGTAAATAGCTGGGGTCCCAGCACTGAGCCTTGCAGTACCCCACTAGTCACTGCCTGCCATTCTGAAAAGGACCCGTTTACTCCTACTCTTTGCTTCCTGTCTGCCAGCCAGTTCTCTATCCACATCAATACCGAACCCCCAATACCGTGTGCTTTAAGTTTGCATACTAATCTCTTATGTGGGACCTTGTCAAAACCGTCTGAAAGTCCAGATATAACACATCCACTGGTTCTCCCTTATCCACTCTACTAGTTACATCCTCAAAAAATTCTATAAGATTTGTCAGACATGATTTACCTTTCATAAATCCATGCTGACTTTGTCCAATGATTTCACCACTTTCCAAATGTGCTGCTATCCCATCTTTAATAACTGACTGTAGCATTTCCCCCACTACCGATGTTAGACTAACTGGTCTGTAATTCCCCGTTGTCTCTCTCCCTCCCTTTTTAAAAAGTGGGGTTACATTAGCTACCCTCCAATCCTCAGGAACTACTCCAGAATCCACTATTTCTGGGGCTACTTCCTTAAGCACTCTGGGATGCAACCTATCTGGTCTTTGGGATTTATTGGCATTGAATCCATTCAATTTACCTAACACCACTTCCTGACTAACCTGGATTTCACTCAGTTCCTCCATCTCATTGCACCCCCAGTCCCCTGCTATTTCTGACAGATTATTTACGTCTTCCTTAGTGAAGACAGAACCAGGTAGTTATTCAATTGGTCTGTCGTGTCCTTGTTCCCCATGATCAATTCACCTGTTTCTCACAGCAAGGGATCTACATTTGTTTTAACTAATCTTCTCCTCTTCACATATCTATAAAAGTTTCTGCAGTCCGTTCTTATGTTCCCTGCCAGTTTTCTTTCATAATCTATTTTCCCATTCCTAATTAGGCCCTTTGTCCTCCTCTGATAGACTCTGAATTTCTCCCAGTCCTCTGGAAGGCTGCTTTTTGTGGCTAATTTGTATGCTTCATCTTTTCTTTTGATCTTATCTCTGATTTCTCTTGTTATCCACGGATGCACTACGTTCCCTGATTTATTCTTTTCCCAAACTGGGATGAACAATTGTTGTAGGTCATCGATGCAGTCTTTAAATGCCTTCCATTGCATATCCACCGTCAACCCTTTAAGAATTAATTGCCAGTCTATCTTGGCCAATTTACGTCTCAGTTAATTCAGAAGCCTTGTTTCTGAATTAACTATTTCACTCTCGATCCAAATGAAGAACTCACCCATATTATGGTCACTCTTGCCCAAGGGGCCACGCACAACAAGACTGCTAACTAACCCTTCCTCATTACTCAATACCCAGTCTAGAATAGCCTGCTCTCTCATTGGTTCCTCTATATGTTGGTTTAGAAAACTATCCCGCATACATTTCAAGAAATCTTCTTCCTCAGCACCCCTGCCAATTTGTTTCACCCAATCTATATGTAGATTGAAGTCACCCATTATAACTGTTTTATCTTTGGTCACCTTTTTTTCAGAAATGCTACCCCACCTCCTTTTCCTTTCTGTCTATCCCTCCTGAATATTGAATATCCCTGGATGTTCAGCTCCCAGCCTGGGTCAGCCTGGAGCAATGTCTCCGTGACCCCAACTATATCATACTCATTAATAATTATCTGCACATCCACCTTATTACGAATGTTTCTTGCATTGAGACACAAAGCCTTCAGCTTGTTTTTACAACACTCTTACCCTTATACAATTATGTTGAAAAGTGGCCCTGTTTGATTTTTGCCCTGGATTTGTTTGCCTGCCACTTTTAATCTTCACCTTGCTATCTATTGCTTCTACCCTCATTTTACATCCCTCTGTCTCTCTGCTCATGCTCCCAGCCTCCTGCCGCATTAGTTTAAATCCTCCCCGAAAGCACCAGCAAACACTCCCCCAAGGCCATTGGTTCCATTCCAGCCTATGTTTCATGCCCATGCCAGGTTTCAGCCCATGCTGAATTCCTGCATGTTTTCATATGTTGAGGAATTGCGAGCAAAAGGATCCAATTCCAATTTCACTGTGGCTTCCTCTATCAGACAACTCAGTGTGGACCAGAGTTGCTCAGAAATTCATCTTTGGATCTGCAACACCAAACGTGGAACATTTTGCAGAGTGTGCTCCCAAATTTGGTTTCATTGTTGTGCAGTATACAAATATTATTCTAACATTCAAATGCAACACTTTCCCCATGGTCTTTAGAGCACAGGCACATCAGCCACATGCCATGTTTCACAACCAAAGCCATTCAAGCACAATAAAAATATTTATATTGCGAATTTTTGTTTGACAAAAATGAATTCAAGGTTCCCTAAACTCAAGCTTGAATAACAATGTCATAAAGAAACAATGTTTGATTTATCGAGCATGTTTACACTGTAAATTGTCCCAAAGTGCTCTGAGACTCTTATCAAATAACATTTGACACCAAGCCGAACACAGAGATATTATGACAGATTACCAAAAACTTTGTCAGGGAAGAAATATTTTGAAGCATGAGAGTTTGTTGGTAAGAAAACGTTCAGTTTAAGGAAGGATTCAAAGGCTACAGGATGAAACAATGAAGACCGACCACTACTGATGAAGAAATTGAACAGATTTATTTGGACCAAATTACCAAATTGTAGAGATCTCAGGGGGTTGCCGGACTTGAGATAGGTTGAAATCCATTGAACAACTTAAAGGATGAGGATTTAAAACTGTACAGCACAGAAACAGGCCTTTCAGCCCAACTAGTCTTTGCCCACCAAGTCCTATCTAAACAAGTCACATATGCTTGTACAAAGACTCAAAATGCTGGAGTAACTCAGCAGGGCAGTCAGAATTTCTGGAGATAATGAAAGGGTGATGTTTTGGGTCGAGGCCCTTCTTCAGACTGAAAGCCAATGGAGAAGGAAACTAGAGGTATGAAAAGGTTCAGAACAAATCAGAGCCAGCACCGATGACCAAGGAAAGGTGGAGCCTACAATGGTCCTTTCTTGACTGTAGAAGAGGTGATAATGAAGGGTTACATGGATGCAACTAGTGGAACTAGTGGTATATCACTAGGGTGGGAAAGGGCAGAGAGAGAAGGTAAGCAAGGGTTACTTGAAGTTAGAGAAATCAATATTCATACCGCTGGGTTGTAAGCTGCCCAAGCAAAATATGAGGTGCTGTTCCTTAAATTTGCACATGGCCTCCTGACAGCGGAGGAGGCCCAGAACAGAAAGATCAGTATGTAAAAGTTAAAGCTGTTCATAGACTTCAGTTCAGCCTTCAACATGCTAGTCCCCACCAGACTGGCCGAGAAGCTGCTGGAATTGGGGCTCAACACCCGACTGCGTGTCTAGCTCCTGAACTTTCTCTCCACTAAGCCCCAGGTACTCAAATGGGGGGAAATACATCAAAGTCCCTCACCCTGAGCACTGGATCCCCCCAGGGTGCGTCCTCAGCCCCCTACTGTACTCCCTGTACACACATGACTGTGTGGCTAGGTTCAGCTCTAACTTGATAATCAAGTTTGCTGATGACACTGTGGTAATGGGCCTGATCTCAAACAACGATGAGAAGGCCTACTGGTAGGAGGTGGCTGATCTGACACTCTGGTGTCAGGACAACAGCCTCCTCTTGAATATCAAAAAAACGAAAGAGCTGATCGTGGACTTTAGGTGGGCACATCATCCGAGGACGGACACACCATTGAAGATAAATTGGGATAGGGTGAGCTGTTTTAAATACCTGGGAGTCCACATCTCTGAGGATATGACTTGGACATCACACGCTGCATCACTCGTGAGTAAGGCAAGGCAGTGCCTTTACCACCTCAGGCAATTGTGGACATTCAGAGTGTCTCTGAGGATCCACCAGTGCTTCTACTCAGCGGCTGTGGAAAGCATCTTGTTCCCGAAAAATCACGATATGGTTTGGGAACTGCTCTGCCTAGGACAAGAAGGCTCTGCAGAGAGTAATGCGTTCGGCCGAACGCACTATGGGAACTTCACTCGCCCCTCAGCAGGATCTATGCATCAGAAAGTGCAACTCCAGAGCCAACAAGATCATGGGAGACCCTTTCCACCCCAGCAACAGACTGTTCCAGCTGCTACGGTCAGGCAATCGCCTCCGTTGCCATGCTGTGAGAACGGAGAGGATGAGAAGGAGTTTCTTCCCAGAGGCCATTAGGACTGTAAACACCTATCTCACCAGGGACTAACTTTACTGGACCATTTGACTGTTTTTCAAAAATTGCTGTTTTTTTCCTTTTTCTTTCCTCCCACCTATATGTGTGAATATGTGATTCTGTTCCATTCTGTTTGTAGTTTGTTTGTTGTTTGTTTGTTTTTTTGCACAATCCATGAGCATTGCCACTTTTCATTTCACTGCACATCTCGTATGTGTATGTGAGGAATAAACTTGACTTGATTTGACGACTAAATTTTTAGACATGTTCACCTTCTGCACTACTCCATCTTCCAGTTACTTCCCCTATCATTTGTGTAACTATACAGATGTTTCCTCCCAAGGTCTAATGGTACCATTCAGTTAATCCTAAGTATTCTGTTTGCCCGTAGACCGCACTATAAAGTAAGTGTTGCTTAAGCCTTGCTAGTCTCATTTAATTCTCCAATTTTAATTAGGTAATGTCTCCATGCTCAGCTCCTAAACTTCGTCATAAGTATGGGAATGGGAAGGGGAGTTAACCGGATGACAACCGGGAGATCACATCGGCCAAGGCAGACTAGAATCATAGAATCATCGAATCATAGAAAATAGGTGCAGAAGTAGGCCATTCGGCCCTTCGAGCCTGCAGTGCCATTCAATATGATCATGGCGGATTATCCAATTCAGTATCCTGTACCTGCCTTCTGTCCCTACCCCCTGACCCCTTTAGCTACGAGGGCCACATCTAACTCCCTCTTAAATATAGCCAATGAACTGGCCTCAACTACTTTCTGTGGCAGAGAATTCCACAGACTCACCACTCTCTGTGTGAAAAAAGATCTTCTCATCTCGGCCCTAAAAGACTTCCCCCTTATCCTTAAACAGTGACCCCTTGTACTGGAGATCCCCAACATCGGGAACAATCTTCCTGCATCTAGCCTGTCCAACCCCTTAAGAATTTTGTAAGCCTCTATAAGATCCCCCCTCAATCTCCTAAATTCCAACGAGTACAAGCCGAGTCTATCAAGTCTTTCTTCATATGGAAGTCCTGCCATTCCAGGAATCAGTCTGGTGAACCTTTTCTGTACTCCCTCTATGGCAAGAATGGCTTTCCTCAGATTAGGAGATCAACACTGTACGCAATACTCCAGGTGTGGGCTCACCAAGACCCTGTAAACTGCTGTAGAGCCTCCCTGCTCTTGTACTCATATCCTTTTGCTATGAATGCCAACATACCATTCGCTTTCTTCACAGCCTGCTGCATCTGTATGCCTACTTTCAATGACTGGTGTACCATGACACCAAAATCTCGTTCCATCTACCCTTTTCCTAATCGGCCACCATTCAGATAATAATCTACCCTCCTGTTTTTGCCACCAAAGTGGATAACCTCATATTTATCCACATTATACTGCATCTGCCATGCATTTGCCCACTCACCCAACCTATCCAAGTCACCTTGCATCCTCCTAGCATCCTCCTCACAGCTAACACTGCCCACCAGCATTGTGTCATCCGCAAACCTGGAGATGTTGCATTCAATTCCCTCATCCAGATCATTAATATATATTGTAAATAGCTGGGGTCCCAGCACTGAGCCTTGCGGTACCCCACTAGTCACTGCCTGCCATTCTGAAAATAAACCATTTACTCCTACTCTTTGCTTCCTGTCTGCCAGCCAGTTCTCTATCCACATCAATACTGAACTCCCAATGCCTTGTGCTTTAAGTTTGTTTGTTTAAATGGTGGCCGATTAGGAAAAGGGGAGATGCAGCGAGACCTGGGTGTCATGGTACACCAGTCATTGAAAGTAGGCATGCAGGTGCAGCAGGCAGTGAAAAAAGCGAATGGTATGTTAGCTTTCATAGCAAAAGGATTTGAGTACAGGAGCAGGGAGGTTCTACTTCAGTTGTACAGGGTCTTGGTGAGACCACACCTGGAGTATTGCGTGCAGTTTTGGTCTCCAAATCTGAGGATGGACATTATTGCCATAGAGGGAGTGCAGAGAAGGTTCACCAGACTGATTCCTGGGATGTCAGGACTGTCTTATGAAGAAAGACTGGATAGACTTGGTTTATACTCTCTGGAATTTAGGAGATTAAGAGGGGATCTTATAGAAACTTACAAAATTCTTAAGGGGTTGGACAGGCTAGATGCAGGAAGATTGTTCCCGATGTTGGGGAAGTCCAGGACAAGGGGTCACAGCTTAAGGATAAGGGGGAAATCCTTTAAGACCGAGATGAGAAAGACTTTTTTCACACAGAGAGTGGTGAGTCTCTGGAACTCTCTGCCACAGAGGGTAGTTGAGGCCAGTTCATTGGCTATATTTAAGAGTGAGTTGGATGTGGCCCTTGTGGCTAAGGGGATCAGAGGGTATGGAGAGAAGGCAGGTACGGGATACTGAGTTGGATGATCAGCCATGATCATATTGAATGGCGGTGCAGGCTCGAAGGGCTGAATGGCCTACTCCTGCACCTAATTTCTATGTTTCTATGTTTCTATGTTTGCTAATCTCTTATGTGGGACCTTGTCGAAAGCCTTCTGAAAGTCCAGATATAACACATCCACTGGTTTTCCCTTATCCACTCTACTAGTTACATCCTCAAAAAATTCTATAAGATTTGTCAGACATGATTTAGCTTTCATAAATCCATGCTGACTTTGTCCAATGATTTCACCGTTTTCCAAATGTGCTGCTATGCCATCATTAATAACTGACTGTAGCAGTTTCCCCACTACCGATGTTAGACTAACTGGTCTGTAATTCCCCGTTTTCTCTCACAGTCCCTTTTTAAAATGTGGGGTTACATTAGCTACCCTCCAATCCTCAGGAACTACTCCAGAATCTAAAGAGTTTTGAAAAATTATCACTAATGCATCCACTATTTCTGGGGCTACTTCCTTAAGTATTCTGGGATGCAGCCTATCTTTCCCTGGGGATTTATCGGCCTTTAATTCATTCAATTTACCTAACACCACTTCCCGACTAACCTGGATTTCACTTAGTTCCTCCATCTCATTTGAACCCCGGTCCCCTGCTATTTCCGGCATATTATTTATGTCTTCCTTTGTGAAGACAGAAACAAAGTTGTTATTCAATTGGTCTGCCATGTCCTTGTTCCCCATGATCAATTCACCAGTTTCTGACTGCAAGGGACCTACATTTGTTTTAACTAACCTTTTCCTCTTCACATATCTGTAAAAACGTTTGCAGTCCGTTTTTATGTTCCGTGCCAGTTTTCTTTCATAATCTATTTTGCCTTTCCTAATTAAGCACTCTGTCCTCCTCTGCTGGACTCTGAATTTCTCCCAGTCCTCTGGTAGGCTGCTTTTTCTGGCTAATTTGTATGCTTCATCTTTAGTTTTGATACTATCCCTGATTTCCCTTGTTATCCATGGATGCACTACCTTCCCTGATTTATTATTTTGCCAAACTGGGATGAACAATTGTTGTAGTTCATCCATGCAGTCTTTAAATGCCTTCCATTGCATATCCACCTTTAAGAATCACTTGCCAGTCTATCTTGGCCTACCAGAGGACTGGGAGAAATTCAGAGTCCAGACTGAGTGTAAGTATTCAGCAAAATGATCATCCAGTCTGCGCCTGGTCGTGTGATTGGTCCATATCCCTCTATAAAGTTCCTATCCATGTAATTATCTAAGTGGCCGTAAAATGTTATTTTACCTGCCTCAACAACCTACTCTGGCAGCTCATTCTCTTTATCCACCACCCTCTGTATGAAAGGGTTACCCCTCAGGTGCATATTAAATATTTCCCCTCTCACCTTAAATATATGTGCTCTATTTCTTGATCCCCATATCCTGGGAAAAGATACATTTTTTATAAACCTCTATGCGATCACCTCTCAGCCTTAAGGATTAAAGTTTTTTTGGTAATGAGAGATATGACAACAGCATATTTGTCAAAACGGTGGGAGGGAAGTATAGTCAGCAATTTGATAGGAATTGAGTCAAAGGAATGAGAGATGGGTCTCATGGTCATATCTGATCTAATAGGAGGTTGCATAGGTGATGAGAGGAATAAATTATAATCAAGTCAACAGTTTTAATTAAAAGTTTTGTGAGTTAAGCTTTCTAAATTAGAAGGCTGGGTTCTTCTGTTGATGTCTCCTTAAGAATAGTTGACCATATTTCCACGAAGGAGGAGATAATCTCTTACAAATAAGAGATACTAAACAGAAATAAAATGTTGAGAGATTCCAATAGTGGACAAATAAATTTCTTGCAAACTCCTAAGACATGCTTACTAATATAACTAATAATAATTTCCACATTGATTACTTGGGATTTTTTTTTTACATTGATCCGTTTTACTGCTAGATGTGGAATCAAAAAGGAAACCTATATTTATTCTGCACAGCGAGGAATAAAAAGTAAATATCAGCTTTCACAG
Organism: Okamejei kenojei; assembly: GCA_035221665.1. Classification (NCBI taxonomy): domain Eukaryota; kingdom Metazoa; phylum Chordata; class Chondrichthyes; order Rajiformes; family Rajidae; genus Okamejei; species Okamejei kenojei. The sequence continues at coordinate 96,010,062 of CM069131.1, forward strand.
TTAAACATACATTTTGAGAAATTTAGACCCATTTATGTAACGTGGTTTTATGATTTTGCTACACCACAGGAAACATAACTGCACAATTAGTTTATATTTTGTTTATATTTATATGAAATGCTATTTGATGTAAAGGCTTCCAAAATTATTGGAAGTATTATAATTTTAATAAGATAATATGTTTTTCCAAGATTTTGTTTATTTATGAAATTTAAATTTTAGATTATTGTTATGAGAAGTGCTTTCTGTAGCAGTATAATGTACAATTCAGTTTGTGGAAGGAAAATCTGATGTACCAAAACTTATTATCTTGCATGCATGCTCCACTTAAGTGTTGTTAAGCTTTTTAGGTTGTGTGTAAATTAATTATGGCACTGGAAGCTAATAGCACTAAATTGCTAAAAAAAATGAAAGATCAAGATAAGAAAGCTGAACTCACAGAAATCTTCCCCTCAGGGAATAAACAATGCTAAATATAATACTTCAAATTGGATATCTGCAAATTTACTCCTCCAGAGTTTGTAGAATGGAAACAGTCTAAAATTGTAGACATAAAGTACCCCTTGATTGTGAGGTTGCAACAGATCAAAATGTGTTCCTTGTTAGTTTTTTTTTGGTGGTATGAAGTTACTCAGGTGAATACAACGTCACAGGCATTTTCCTTCTTTGGAGGACCTGTGTCTTCAGAGTCATTTAAAATTTAATAGCTGAAAATTGTTTATAAAACGTAACCCCAGTGACATCAAGAATTGAGGAATCTATACATATTTTTGGAATAATACTGTCAAAGTGGACCCATTCCACTCAAGAATTAAAAATAATTCCTCTCATTTCTTAAACATAATGTTTACTTTTCAATGTATCTTTCTGACCAAACTAGCATATGTGTACATCTTGAAATAATGTCTGTCGTCTAATTAGACGAGATAAGCAACTATTTAACTATTTTATAGAGCAGTGTATAAATAACACAATTGATCATAAAATTAAATTTCAGTGCTGGAGTTACTGTACGTTTTGCTCGTATTTTTCTTTATGCTGCCTCAACCAAATCATTTTTAGTGATATTACACCCTGATGAATATTATGCTCTTGTGTAGATTTTGGTACCAGATTCCATCTTTAAAGTAGAGACAGCTCACTGACAAATGATTTGAAATTAACTAAAAAATATAATTTTAAATCACAGATTATTTTTGAAAAGTAGCTCCATCTATTCTATCCAGGTTAGAAAAGCATGAGATGTAGTTTTTTTTTTCATTTAGAGACTGAAGGGTGGTTGTCTACTGTGGACATTGAGGACCAGTATCACACAAATACTATCAGTCATAGAAATCTTCCAGTGCCAATGTTTGGACTAATTGACAAATTTTCGTTATAATTATTACAGAAATGCTGTTGATGTTCTGGATGGCACAGAGGAGGTTTACCAAAAAGATGCCTGGCGTAGGTGGTATTAGCTACAGAGAGAAGCTGGACAGGCTTGGATTGTTTTTCCTGGAATGCTGGAGATTGTGGGGAGATCTGATAGAAGTATATAAAATTATGAGAGGCATAGTGGCAGCACAGTGGTGCAGCGGTAGAGTTGCTGCCTAACAGTGCAGGATCCTGGTTCAATCCTGACTATGGGTGCTGTGACCCTGTGACCGTGTCTGTTTTCTCCAGTTGCCCTGGTTTCCTCCCATATTTCACTGACGTACAGGTTTGTAGGTTAATTGGCTTCCATGAAATTTTAAATTGTCCCTAGTGTATAGGATAGTGTTAGTGTATGGGGTGATTGCTGGTCAGCGTAGACTCGGCGGACCAAAGGGTCTGTTTCCACACAGTGTGTAAAGTTGAATGTAAAGTCTAAAGTAATCGAAAGGGTAGATAGTCAGAATCTTTTTTCCCAATATGTAAAATTCAAATACTACAAGGTATAGCTTTAAGAAGAGAGTTTAAAGGAGATGTGCTGGGCAAGTTTTTTTTACACAGGAGATGGTGAGTGCCCGGAATACACTGCCGAGGATGGTGATTAAAACAGAGAAGTTAGTAGCATTTCAAAGAATTTTGGATAGGCATATGGATATGCAGGGAATGGAAGGATATGGGTTGGGTGCAGGTAGTTAAGTGATGGCATAGACATTGTGGGTTGAAAGGCCTGTTTTTGTGCTGTAATGTTCTATGTTCTAAATAATGATGCTACTTTTATGCAACTCCAGCAAAAAGAATCAAGCCAGCAATAGGCAAGAGGTAATTTAATGTAGGAAATCAAGATATCTGTTCCCTTTCTTGGCTGAAAGATGCACTTAATTTCACATTACATTCAACAAAGCCAGCTGTGGGCTGTTGAGAAAATTAATATTTTTATTTACTCTGCCATGATTGACACCCACAGGACAGAACTCTGCACAAGGAGTTTATTTCCACAGCATATGCTGATGTATCACTGGCATTCAATAATTAAAAGCAATGAGCACATCTTCATTACATTTAATTGCTTAAGCATTTTCTTCATAAGGAGTTAAGTTGAACATGGACAACACTCATCCTCTAAATTTAGACTCATTTATGAAAATAATATCATCTTATTAAGGCAAATGTCGCTATGCAGATGGACACCCAATGTGAGGTTCCCAAAGGTAGTTAAATGATTTCAGAGACTTGCATTATCAAAAGATGCAAAACATGGAACAATCAAAGACCACTTCTGCTGTGAATCAGGTTGGCAAAGCTCAAAGGGACCCACGACTCCCATCTCTTTTGGATCACTGCCTAAGATTTGTCAGTTGTACACAGAACATAATAAGTGGCAAATATTTTACCAGATGTTGGACAAGTTAAGGTTGCCAGAAAGAAGGACATAACAAGTCAGAGTTCTGAGTTCAAAATAGAAACATATGTCTTTATAATCGTATGCATTTGTTGTAATTCGACTTAGAGATGACATTGCTACAATTGAGAATATTAGAATAGGCTGAATATTTGGGCAAATGCTAGTCATCTTGCTCTGTGAATATTACATGGGGGAAATTGGCAATGGACGGGGACACCAAAAAGACTAAGAAATAGCAATTCTTTATTATTTGTATCTTCTATGTCTTATAATGAGCAGCGTGGGCTGGTTCACTTTGATTTTGAGACTGCAAAACATTGTTCTTTTACTGTAGCTCTAAAGTCAATATCATTATACATGCAAATTCCATAACATTTACATCATAGCTAACTATGGAAACTATCCTATTCAGTAATTTTCCACAATCAAATGGCTGTCTAACCTTAACAATAATGTGATCTAACTCAAATGCATTTCATTTTTTAATGATTTCTTTGATCTTTGTATTCCACCTGGAATGTAATGATACTGTTCATTTATGGGAACATTTTCACTGGTTCCATATAAAAGACAAATTACTGAGTCTGCTTGCATCTCTCATGCACACAAACATATCTACCATATCCATTGCCTGCCTTCATCACTACCCCATTGAGACAAATCTGTTCTTTATTAAATTCATATTTAATTACTGTCTTCACTACATTCTCAAGCAAACCCTATATGCCACATGCCGCATTGAAAAAAAAATCCTGATTTCTTGAAAGCAGTTGCCCATTTGACTTTCTTCTCCAAATTTTATGAACGTATTGTTGCCATGTTTTCCCACCCTGGCTCTTCTATCCCATCACATCATGTATGGTTTCTTCCAACAGCTCTTATCAAAATCACAATCCTTATGTGATGGGGAACTAAGATGCACTATTTTATTTTTATCCTTCTCAACCTACTTGTATCCTTTGACACTGTTCACAATTTCATCATCCTCTTTTATCCAGGTGTGTGGGATTGCTCTCAGTTGATTCCATTCTTACTTAGTCCAGACAAATGTATTTTTTTGGAGGGGGGTGGGGCATTGTTGATATAACAATGATAAATTGAACCCAGTAACACATGGTAAACTCATCAAATGTCCATAGTCCCTTCATAGTGCATCTTCAATGTAATATTAGCAAATTTGGAGATGACACAACGCTGGGTGGCAGTGTGAACTGTGAGGAGGAAGCTATGAGAATGCAGGGTGACTTGGACAGGTTGGAGGAGTGGACAGATGCATGGCAGATGAAATTTAATGTGGATAAATGTGAGGTTATCCACTTTGGTAGCAAAAACAGGAAGGCAGATTACTATCTAAATGGCAAGTGCAACGGTATCTGGGGGTCCTTGTAGATCAGTCTATGGAAGTAAGCATGCAGGTACAGCAGGCAGTGAAGAAAGCGAATGGCATGTCCGCCTTTATAACAAGAGGAATCGAATATAGGAGCAAAGAGGTCCTTCTGCAATTGTACAGAGCCCTAGTGAGACCACACCTGGAGTATTGTGTGCAGTTTTGGTCCCCAAATTTGAGGAAGGAAATTCTTGCTATTGAGGGAGTGCAGCATAGGTTTACAAGGTTAATTCCCAGGATGGCGGGACTGTCATATGCTGAGAGAATGGAGCAGCTGGGCTTGTACACTCTGGAGTTTAGAAGGATGAGAGGGAATCTCATTGAAACATATAAGATTGTTAAGGGTTTGGACATGCTAGAGGCAGGAAACATGTTCCCGATGTTGGGGGAGTCCAGAACCAGAGGCCACAGTTTAAGAATAAAGAGTAAGCCATTTAGAACGGAGACGAGGAAACACTTTTTCTCAAAGAGAGTGGTGAGTCTGTGGAATTCTCTGCCTCAGAGGGTGGTGGAGGCAGGTTCTCTGGATGTTTTCAAGAGTGAGCTAGATAAGGCTCTTAAAAATAGCGGAGTCAGGGGATATGGGGAGATGGCAGGAACAGGGTACTGATTGGGGATGATCAGCCATGATCACATTGAATGGCGGTGCTGGCTCGAAGGGCCAAATGTCCTACTCCTGCACCTATCTAATGTCTATTGAACATTTTCACCAGCAGATACAAATTCTCCCAGGTGCACTTTATGCCCTTCAGCTAATCTTTCTCTATTTTCAAGACTTGCACTGAGAGATAGCATTTTGAGTTTAACTTGTTAATTTTAAATCCAGGTGCACCTCAATGTAAAGTTAAATTACAATGTATTTTTAATAAAAAATGGCACATTTGAGATTCTCTCCCGAATTGAAGTGGCTTGATAATTACAATGTTATTACTGTTCAGTTCAGTTTAGTTTATCGTCACATATACCGAGGTACGGTGAAAGGTTTACTGGGCAAGTTAAATCTGGAGTTATTTCTTGGCGTCATTCTCATGATATTAACAATTATGAAACAAGGCCAAAGAGCTGGCTGGAGCCTCAAATTTGCTTTGTACCTTTTTTGAAAATGAGAAACTGAAATCCACTGAAGTCTTATGTGGTTATAAATTGTGTGTGTATTGTTTTTAAATTGTTGCATGCAACCATCTCTTCTCCACATGTTTTGCAACAATACTTAAGAAGCTTTCAGAAAGGCTTATATTGAACTGGTTTGCTTATCTTTGGGAATAGCACAGATAAAGAAACAAATGGGTTTTCTCTCCCTCAAACCACTTATTTAATAAAGCGGACAAAATGTGTTGGAAAGAACTGCAGATGCTCTTTGTTAATTTAATTTACCATAGATGCTGCAGTATCTTAGAAAGTGAATGCTGCTTCTCAGCCTGTTCATTATTGTAATGCTGAAAATAGGAAAACAACTCAATTCATTCTTGATCTGAAGGCTCTGAATACCTTTATTCAAAAAAAAAAAGAAAATAAACACAGAAATCTTCTCATGGATCATCTAAGTGATGGTCACACAGACTTATCACACTGACTGATAATACCAGGACAGCCTAATAAGATAACCCCCACCTCCCCCCAAAATTCCAAAATTCCAAAAATTGTGCTAAGTATGTTAGTCCCCCTCCATCCATTGTGTTAGTGATCAATAACTTATGAATGTTTTTAACTTGTAACTATCACGTAAACTGATAGTTGTATCTATCTTGACCATGTATAGGTTTACCCCAGGAGCTTCATACCAACAAAAATTCCATAGCAACATGGGTGCTTATCACAATAAACGGATCTCAATCTGAACTGACAGTTTGAAATTACAAGCATTACAATTATATATTTTAAAAGTGTGCTGTGATATGCTGCACTATTTTGGAAGAGTGCAATATATGCATCAGAAATTAGTGAAGAAGAATATCTGTCTAACATAAATTAGTAAGATTAAAGGAGAACTTAGCAGTTTGAAGTTTATTCTTGATTTTATGAGGAGTTACGATGAGCGTTTACGTGAAGAAGGCCGTTAGCTCACATGCGCGTCAATCTTCAAAGCAGTGGTGTGAAATCACCGATAAAAATGGTTGAACTGAACATAGTAAGATTAGAGAAGAGTAGAACTACCAGATGACCTTAATAATATGAGGGTTGGGAACGGTGGGCACGTAAAAGCTCATTGTCACTCCTCATAAAATCAAGATCAAACTTCAAACTGGTAAGTTCTCGTTTAATCTTACTATTTTACTTCGGAGTCACGTGAGCGACTACGTGAAGATTACAAAGCTCATTGATTTCATGCCGGCAATGAGTCCATGCATTACACACTACATGAAGTGACCATGGAAGAGTGAAAAAGATTAATGCATTCAGACATGACATGTTAAAATGCTGATGCTTTAATCATCAAAAGAAAATAATAGTGACCCCTTTCATCCAGGGGGAAACTATAAAACAGAATCTAAAATGGTGTTCGCAAATACCTGGGGTTTGGCAATGGGTTATATAAAATGTTGGTAAAGTTTATTCGTTTGACCATCTTGCAGCTGCTAGGATGTGGTCCAGTGGAACATACATAACCCTTGGAGCTGATGTAGTAGCAGCCCTGATGGAGTGAGTGTTGTAAATATTAGTATCGACTCATGCATTAGCCAAAACCCCATTTTAACCACCTGGAGGTGGTAGAACTAATACATCTATGAAGTTTTTTTTTTTTTTTTTTTTGTAACTAACAAACATTGCTAGTTTAGAGCCTTTGAGGGTCTAGGTGACCTAGACGTATATTGTAAATGTGTGACCACACATTATCGAAGGTCCATAGGGTATGCCATGAAACTTTTTTCAGATCTAACGCCACTGGTTAGTTCTGGTTAATTAAATAAAAAACACAAAATATTATTAGCAGATGTACCCATCCTGTCCAGTCACAATCTTTGTAGTGGCTGGACCCGTTGCACTGAGGACAGTGCCATGAGGATAAGTACCTTATGAGATCTGGCTAAAGATAAGGATGTAGCTGGAGCCCCCTGGTGTAACCCCTAATGTTAACATTACATCAGTGTCCCATACTTCCGTGTAACTGGGCCCGGGAGAACTTGTGTTAAAGATATCCTATATAATTCTGGATATCAGAGTGTGAGACCCGACAGTGTGGGTCCCACTGCTGCAGCAAATATGATGAGAAGGCACGTTGGCACAGTTAATGGCACTTTAACTTAATTATTGTCAAAGACCCATTTGTAAATGAACTGTAAGACGTCAGTTATCCGTGCTGTCTAGTATTTAACATGTGTATTTAAACAAAAAGCGCTTCCCATCTGCTGTACTGGAAATGTACTGCCTTTTGGTGCTTTCCCTGCACTCTACAGTGAGCACTACATGGATCGGTCGGACAACCCGAGCCGCAGGCAGAGTCGTCTCAGAGTCTTCAAGTCAGTGAATGGATTTTCTTGCAGAGGCTGGTTTCCCATGTCATAGGCAGACCCAGAAAGTTTTATGTTTTGAATAACCATATTAGGTACTATATTATTCCCAAAATTAGCGAGAACCAGTCAGGCAGTTCGAAACACCTGAAGCGGTATCTTGCTGGATTTATTGCAAGACCCGACTGATGTGGCAGTATGGAGGAGAGACACGCAAGAACATTCCTCGCCAGTGTGGCGATAGTGTATCTCTCACCACTGTATCCACATATTTTGCAACTGGTAAATGAGCCTGGTGTTCATTTAAAAAATATAAATATTTTTATTAGAAGTAATGTACATTACAGTAGTATAAGCCAAAAATAACAATACATTTCATGTACTACTTCTTGTTTTAAACTTTAAGAAGAGGAAAAGTAGAGAAAGTTAGATAAAATAGATGCGTGAGAGAGTGAAAAGAAAGAACCCGTAGAGGCGTAGAACACGAAAAAGGGAAAGTGAAAAATGTAAAAACGAAAATATAAGAAAATAAGATAAGATATAAGGGATGTACCTACTTCTTATCTTTGCACACCCCTTGCCAGGTCCTGAAACCGTTTATTTTCAGTTATGTTGCACCCTATGCTTGTAATAAATCGATAAATGGAGACCAAATCTTTTGGAATTGGTCTGATTTGCCTGCTAGGACGAATCTCTTAACTTCGAGGTGTAATATTTCGGACATATTTGAAATCCACATTTTTACCGTTGGTGTGGGAGCGTTTTTCCAGAATTTAAATATGTTCTTTGCCATTATTAAGCCATAATTTGGAACAAATTTCAGCTCAGAACTGACTTCCATTGTTCCAAAAATAATCAACTCTGTGTTCGGATTCAATTTTATTTTAAATAATTTTGTAAACATTTCAAAGATTTCATTCCAAAATGTTTGGATTTTCAAAAAACAATGGAATGTGCTAAAGTTGCTTCTTCAGATAGACATTTAACACAAATGGGGGAAACATTTGGAAAGATGTTACTTATTTTAGTTTTCGAATAATATAATCTGTCTAGGATTTTAAATTGGATTAGAATATGTCTTACATTAATCGAGCATTTATGCACATATAGCAAGTGTTTATTCCAACTCTCTTTCGAGATTTTTATGTCTAGTTCTTGTTCCCAATCTCTTCTAATTCTATTGGATGATTGTATTTCTATACTTGCGATGATATTATACAAGTATGATATTAAATTAATTGAGCCCGCCTTTCTATTCATAGCTTCGTCTAATAGGTCTGGAGTCAAATTTTGGTATTCTTGTGTATATTTGATAATCGGTTCCATCGAGCCATAATGACATTAAATACTTTGTGATCCGACATCCATTCTGTGTTGTCATTGATTTCCCTTGATGATACAATAGCCTCAAATGAGGTTAGGTTAATATCATAGGATACTTTAACTTTGTTGCACCCATGCGACTAACTAACATATGCCACCACCATAGTGTATCAACTTGGAGTTGAGCATGCAGATTATGCATTCTCACAATAACCTTAGACCTATAGAATGCACCTCGTGTGTATAGGTAGTTGATACCAATAACTGAAAAATTGGTGACTCATGCAAACCACATCCGCCTCCGTAACTGGAGATGGCATTCGTAATTTCTCATCTTTGAGGACTAGCATCAATTTGTAATTACTGAAGATTACTGAGCAAAATTACTGGAGCAATGCTGAATATATATGGTACTTGAGGGGTTAATTCTTTGCACGTTGTAAGTTCTGATAATGCAAAGGCCCAATTTGCATCGCTGAACACAGATGCTATATTGCCAATTACACTTGATGAATAGAAGGCTGCTTAATAACAACGAGGTTGTTACAGGCTTCTGTTAATTCCACCTCTTGCCCCAGGGTGGAGTCCCTGTTAAGTTGATAGTTAAATGTAAATCCCAATAGTCAATTGTTCTGATTGGTATCAACTTAAATTTAACTGGATGGATAAAAGGACCCCAATTCCTCAAATATAGTTTGGGCTGCAACAGTTATTTTTAGTAAAATACAGCACTTAAAACATCATCCAGATAGGTGATAACATATGTTCTAGAGCTCTGTACAGCCCAAGCACCAGTTTAAGTAATTTGGTAAATTAACCTGGGAGCTGAAGTTAGCCCATTTTGCAATGCTTTAACTGTTAGCATCTGGATACATTTCAAATATCTGCGGTGATCCCTGTGAATGGGAACTGAATAGCATGCATCTTTGAGATTGATGCTTGTCAATAGAATCAATAGTTAGACAGTAACAAAGTTTCCCATTTTGACATCCTCATGTTTTTTGCCACCAAAGTGGATAACCACACATTTATCCACGTTATACTGCATCTGCCATGCATTTGCCCACTCACCCAGCCTATCCAAGTCATCTTGCAGCCTCCTAGCATCCTCCTCACACCTAACACTGCCCCTCAGCTTAGTGTCATCCGCAAACTTGGAGATGTTGCATTCAATTCCCTTGTCCAAATCATTAATATATATTGTAAATAGCTGGGGTCCCAGCACTGAGCCTTGCGGTACCCCACTACTCACTGCCTGCCATTCTGAAAAGGACCCGTTTACTCCTACCCTTTGCTTCCTGTCTGCCAGCCAGTTCTCTATCCACATCAATACTGAACACCAATACCGTGTGCTTTAAGTTTGTATACTAATCTCTTATGTGGGACCTTGTCGAAAGCCATCTGGAAGTCCAGATACACACACCCACTGGTTCTCCCTTATCCACTCTGCTAGTTACATCCTCGAAAAATTCTATAAGATTCGTCAGACATGATTTACCTTTCATAAATCCATGCTGACTTTGTCTAATGATTTCACCACTTTCCAAATGTACTGCTATGTCATCTTTAATAACTGACTTAGCAGTTTCCCAAATACCGATGTTAGACTAACTGGTCTGTAATTCCCCGTTTTCCCTCTCTCTCCTTTTTTTTAAAAAGTGGGGTTACATTAGCTACCCTCCAATCCTCAGGAACTACTCCAGAATCTAAGGAGTTTTGAAAAATTATCATTAATGCATCCACTTTTTCAGTGGCTACTTCCTTGAGTACTCTGGGATGCAGACTATCTGGCCCTGGGGATTTATCGGCCTTTAATCCATTCAATTTACCTAACACCACTTCTCGACTAACCTGGATTTCACTCAGTTCCTCCACCTTATTTGACCCCCGGTCCCCTGCTATTTCCGGCAGATTATTTATGTCTTCCTTAGTGTAGACAGAACCAAAGTAGTTATTCAATTGGTCTGCCATGTCCTTGTTCCCCAAGATCAATTCACCTGTTTCTGACTGCAAGGGACCAACATTCGTTTTAACTAATCTTGTTTTAACTAATATCTATAAAAACGTTTGCAGTCAGTTTTTATGTTCCCTGCCAGTTTTCTTTCATAACCTATTTTTCCTTTCCTAATTAAGCCCTTTGTCCCTCTCTGCAGAACTCTGAATTTCTCCCAGTCCTCTCATTGGCTGCTTTTCCTGGCTAATTTGTATGCTTCATCATTTGTTTTTATACTATCCCAGATTTCCCTTGTTATCCATGCATGCACTGCCTACCCCGATTTATTATTTTGCCAAACTGGGATGAACAATTGTTGTAGTTCATCCATGCAATCTTTAAATACCTTCCATTGCACATCCACTATCAACCCTTTAAGAATCACTTGCCAGTCAACCTTGGCCAATTCACTTCTCATACCTTCAAAGTTACCTTTGTTTAAGTTCAGAACCCTTGTTTCTGACTTAATTATGTCACTCTCCATCCTCATGAAGAACTCAACCATGTTATGGTCACTCTTGCCCAAGGGGTCCCGCACAACAAGACTGCTAACTAACCCTTCCTCATTACTCAATACCCAGTCTAGAATAGCCTGCTCTCTTGTTGGCTTCTCTACATGTTGGTTTAGAAAACTATCCCGCATACATTCCAAGAGATCCTCATCCTCATCACCCCTGCCCATTTGATTCACCCAATCTATATGTAGATTGAAGTCACCCATTATAACTGTTTTACCCTTGTTGCACGCATTTCTAATTTCCTGTTTGATGCCATCCTCAACTCCACTACTACTGTTAGGTGGCCTGTATACAACTCCCACTAGCGTTTTCAGCCCCTTAGAATTTCGCAGCTCTACCCATATCGATTCCACATCCTCCAAGTTAATGTCCTTCCTTTCTATTGCATTAATCTCCTCTCTCACCAGCAACACTACCCCACCTCCCTTTCCTTTCTGTCTATCCCTCCTGAATATTGAATATCCCTGGATGTTCAGCTCCCAGCCTTGGTCCCCCTGGAGCCATGTCTCCGTGATCCCAACTATAGCATCGTCATTAATAGATATCTGCACATTCAACTTCGCCCACCTTATTACGAATGCTCCTTGCATTGAGACACAAAGTCTTCAGGCTTGTTTTTACAACACTCTTCCTCCTTATACAATTATGTTGACAAGTGGTCCCTTTTGATTTTTGCCCTGGAAACCCACCACCTCTTATTCTCTGTTTATTATTTTTTTCTTCTTTCCCCCCTACATGTTGGGTCTGAGTGCTTCCCTTCTCTGCCTCCTGCCTCAGACCCTGTCTACTGGCTTTCTCTATTTGAGTCCCTCCCCCCCAACTGTTCTAGTTTAAAGTCCCCCCTGTAGCCTTTGCAAATTTCCCTGCCAGGATACTGGTCCCCCTCGGGTTCAAGTGCAGCCCATCCTTTTTATACAGGTCACTCCTTCCCCAAAATTGATCCAGAAACTTGAATCCCTGCCCTCTGCACCAGTCCTTCAGCCAGGCATTTATCCTTCACCTTGCTCCATTCCTACTCTCACTGTCGCATGGCACAGGAAGTAATCCTGAGATTGTTATGTTTGCGGTTCTTTTCCTTAACTCTCTTCCTAACTCCCTAAATTCTCCTTTCAGGATCTGTTCTCTTTTTTTTTAACCTATGTCATTGGTACCAATATGTACCACGACCTCAGGCTCCACTCCCTCCCTTTTCAGGATATCTTGGACCTTGCCGGCTTGTGTTTCGTTTAACCCCCTTCCGGGGAACCACAGCCAGTCTGGAAGCCACTGATTGTGTTGTCAGTGACTTTTGGGTGGCGAATCCGATGGCCGCCAGCTACCCGCACTTCCTCGGTCTCTGTAGCTGGTTTCCCATCGGTCCCGGTATCCGTGGCCGAGACCGGGATTCCCCGCGGTCCATGACCGGTTTCATGGCCCGTCCGGACTTCGCCCTAATATGTCGAGCAGGTATATCTCTGAAAAGATATTCCTGCAAAAAAGAAAACTCAAAAACCTGGAAATAAGGTAAAATTTACCGTCAGGTTGAACTTACCGCTGGACAGAGCAATGTTGCCGCCAGTCGGCTCGTTGCGCAGAGCGAGTCAACATAATGACGCGCATGCAACCTAATGGCATTTTTCACGTCGTCACTCACATAAAGAAAATCCCATGGATTCAGATTTGCTGTCCATAATCTTAAAATTTGTTGGAAGTTATTTATTTCAATATTTCTGTCATTGAGTCGTACGGCACGGAAATGGGCCCTTTGGCCTAACCTGCCCATGCTGGCCAAGATGCCCCATCTTCACTAGTCCATCTGCCCCTCTGTGGCCCATATCCCTCTAAATATTTCCTATCTGTTTACTTGTCCAAATGTCTTTTAAATATTTTTGTAGAACCATGGTATGTATTAGGTTGATGTCAGTGAAGTTTTATACGCACTGTGGTTATTAATAGTTTATATTATCAAAGAGCTTAGAATTTGAAGTTATAAGAACCCACCCTCCCTTAGACTATCCCCAAAATATTTCATCATATCAATTGTTGGAGAGATTACATATTTGCATTTGAATATAGAAGATACCAAGTGGACTCTTAATTTGAAGCAACATCGGTCAGTTGGTCAACTTGGCACCATGTGTAGCAAAAACATCGTGGGCTGAAGGACCTCTTTTTCACACAGAGTGTTGTGAGTCTGTGGAATTGTCTTCCTGAGAAGGCAGTGGAGGCCAATTCTCTGGAGGCTTTCAAGAGAGAGCTAGATAGGGTTAAAGTCAGTGGAGTCAGGGGATAAGGGGAGAAGGCAGGAACGGGGTACTGATTGGGGATGATCAGCCATGATCACATTGAATGGCGGTGCTGGCTCGAGTGGCCTACTTTTGCACCTGTTGTCTATTGTCTATTGACCCATTCCTGTGCTGTACTATTTTATCTTGTAATACAATTTTCATTGTGGTGTAAATGCTTTACTCCCTTGCTACAATTCATCACAAAAATTAAAATAATTATTTTAAATGGGCTACTGCTTCCATTAAAATACCAGAAAAAGGTGCCATTTTACTGTGTGAAATATTCAGTAGCTGATATTACAAACTGTAATTTCTAGAAAAATGACACAATTAAGATGACAGCTTTGAGAGAATTTTACTACACATGAATTGTGATTGCAAGTAATGCACGTTGACAACTGTCTCAAGAATTGAGTAACTTAGTTTAAACTTTTATTGCAAATAATCAAGTGCAAATTAATGGGGTTTTGGGTTATTTTTCTTGTTCCCAGTAATTTGACAGTAAGAAATGTTTTTTCAACATCAGCAGATTTTAGCCAACTAGCCAGGAGAATATAACTACTGGTGGCTTTTCCTATGGCTGACCACATCTCTGGGTAATTGTAGTACTAGATAGCCCAACAGTTCTTAGGACCAGAGAAAGATACCTGTGAGTCTATGGTTGGCAGTGGTAGCACTAATAGTATTAGGCATCTGTCCATCTGCGAAAGATGACAGTGCGGTTTTGACAATGTCCTGCTTAAAGAGGGGAATGTTTCATCTGTGGTTAATTTCCTGCTGTGGCTGACTCAGCCTACCTTTGACAGGCAGACCCTTCCACAGCTTTCACAGGTGATGGTGTCTATGGCCGTTGGATGGGAAGCGTTTTGCTGTTGTCATTGACCATTTGTTGTATTGCATTATATTGTATTGTAATTAATTTATTAGCCAAGTATGTAAAAAAATATACAAGGAATTTGTTTTGCCATTCAGTCATACCAAAAAAGCAACAAGACACACAACTACATAAAAATCAACATATTGTTCTTGCGTATGGTGTGCACAGCCTAAAGTTGTAGGACAACTTGTTCTATTTGATCTTATTTGATTGTGCATGCCAGATTGATTGCATTCATTGAAACAGGGCAGACCACGTGAAGGTTGCAATCTCCCACCACAAAATCAACATAAATATCCACCGCAGTTCTCTGGGATGGAAGGCAATAACGTATTATCTTCTTCCCTCCTTTTCTCCTGCGGTCAGGGCAGTCAAACCATCCGCAGTTGGGACGATCAAATCTCCCGCAGCTGGCGTTCACACCAGGGCATTGAGCCACATGCTGTTGTAGTGCTTTGTACCCGCGTGTAGGTCCTTTCTCCACCTCCCCCAGTCCTCAGCCACTGTTTCCCAGTTGTCAGTATGCCAGCAGCTCAATTTGTCAGGTCTCTCTTAATTGTATCCTTATAGCGGAGCTTTGGTCTTCCTCTTAGCCTCCATGGATTGGAGACTTCACCGTATACCACATCTTTGAGGATGCATCCATTTTCCATCCTGTGTACGTGTCTAAGTGGAGGCACTTCTGCTTGAGGATCTCAGGGATGCTAAGCATGTTGGCCAGGGAAAGGACAGATTCATTGGTGATTCTGTCCTGCCAAGAAACTCGCAGGCAGTCAATGGTCAATGACAGCGAAAATGACAGCGAAATGGAAAGGATTCAATTTTCACTCTTGATGTAGGTAATTCATCCAAGCTTCACTGCAGTACGGTAACGTACTCAAGACACATGTTTTGTAGACAATTATCTTAGTCTTGATTGTGAGTTTCCTGTTCTTCCATTCGCGTTGGATAGCCTCCTGAAGGTGGTTGTTGCCTTCCCTGAAAGAGGCTATCATTCACCGTTGATTCCAGGTAGGTGAATTTGTTGACAGTTTCCAGCAGAATGGTTTTTAAGGTGAATTCAGGTGGGAGTGGTGTGGCCTGACCCATGCAACAGTCTTCTTAATGCCGACTGTCAGTTGGTATTTGTTGCAAGCATGAAACTGTCTGTTCCTCAGCCACTGAAGTCCTTCTTCCTTTGGGGCGACAAGTGCAGCATCATCAATGTACACAAGTTCCCTTATAAGGAAAGTTGTCACCTTTGTCTTGGATTTCAATCTTGATAAATTGAAGATGGCCCTGTCGCTTTAAAGTCACAGAGTGATACCATCTTCAAGCAGGCCCTTCGGCCCAACTTGCCCACACAGGCCAACAATGTCCCAGCTGCACTAGTCCCACTTGCCTGTGCTTGTTACATATCCCTCCAAACCTGTCCTATCCATGCGCCTGTCTAACTGTCTCTTAAACAATGGGATAGTCCCAGCCTCAACTACCTCCTCTGGCAGCTTGTTCCATACACACATTCCCCTTGTGTGAAAAAGTTACCCCTCAGATTCTAATTAAATATTTTCCCCTTCACCTTGAACCTATGTCCTCTGGTCCTAAATTCCGCCACTCTGGGCAAGAGACTGTGCACCTACCCTCTCATGATTTTATACACCTCTATAAGATCCCCCCTCATCCTCCTGCACTCCACAGAGACCCAGCCTACTCAACCTCTCCTCATAACACACACCCTCTAGTTCTGGCAACATCCTCGTAAATCTTTTCTGAACCCTTTTAAGCTTGACAATATCTCTCCTATAACATGGCGCCTAGAACTGAAGACAATATTATAAATGCGTTTTCACCAATGACTTATACAATTGCAACATGACCTCCCAACTTATATACTCAATACTCTGATTGATGAAGCCTAAAGTACCAAAACCCTTTTTGACCACCTTATCTACCTGCGACTCGACCTTCAACGAACAATGCACATGTACTCCTAGATCCCTCTGCTCTACAACACTACCCAGAGGCCTACCATTTACTGTGTAGGTCCTGCCCTTGTTCGACGTACCAAAATGCAACACCTCACATTTCTCTGAATTAAATTCCATCAACCATTCCCCGCCCACCTGGCCAATCGATCCAGATCCTGCTGCAATCTTTCACAACCATCGTCTTTATCTGCAAAGCCACACACTTTTGTATCATCAACAAACTTGCTAATCATGCCCTGTATGTTCTCATCCAAATCATGGATGCAGATGACAAACAGTAACGGGCCCAGCACCAAACCCGGAGGCACATCACTAGTCATAGGCCTCCAGTCCAAGAAGCAACTTTCCACCATCACCCACTGCTTCCTTCAATGGAGCCAATTTGCTATCCATTTAGCAATCTTTCCTTTGATCCCATGTGATCTAACCTTCCAGAGCAGCCTACCTTGTTAAATGTCTTACTGAAATCCATGTACACAACATCTACAGCTCTGCCCTCATCGACCTTCTTGGTCACGTCTTCAAAAAAATCAATCAGGTTTGTGAGACACGACCTCCCACATGCAAAACCATGCTGACTAACCCTAATCAGACCTTGCCCTTCCAAATGCCTGTATCTCTCCTTGGTAAATACAGAGGGGAAATACTCATTGAGGACCTTGCCCATCTCCTGTGGCTCCACGCAGAGGTGACTGCTTTGATTCCTGAGAGGTCCCACTCTCTCTCTAGTTACCCGTTTCCCCCTTATGTATTTATAAAATCTTTAGGTGTGAAGGCACAAAACTGTGAGAAGGTGGGAGGAAACTCAGATTTTATTATCAGAGTTAGGATGGAGAGAACAATAATGCCCAAGGTGATTTTCTGATGTCTGGTGGGAAAATTTCTCCCACTGTCAGCCCTCCTAAAATGAAGGACAAGGATGCAGGATTATATAACAGAATTTCTCATGTTAATTTGTTGCTCAGTTACATTCAAAGTTGGTATCTGGGATCCTGCCTACATTGCAAGATGCAGATTTTCCATTTAATTCCCCCTGATTCTCAGTTGCATGTGTGCTGTGGTCCAGCAGGACATTATTATTGATAGCTGCAAGAAACTGGTAAACTAAGCCAATGTTCCATGTCTGCACTGAAATTCTGATGGGATAGAGAAACTTCCCATAAAGCACATCAAAAACAAGTCAATTCTGACAAAAAAATCTGTACAGTTGCCCAATTTTTGAAATTTGTTTTTACTATATGTTCTATTTGTTCTCTTCCATCATGGTGTTCCATTTGGATGATTTTCTGGCCAAAAGAAATGTCAGACACGGCTATGCTGTTATGTCTCCCTTTAAAAAAAAACAATTTACTTCAAGATACAGGATGTTATTTCAACCTGGTGAATTTCACTTCAGGCATTTAATGTGCCAGTAGCCTTTGTGTAATTTTTCCAGGTATCTCTTCATCTTCGGAGGATTGTCGCAGAACCATGCCGAAGACTATTAACCTTAACAACTACCTGTCAGCATGATCAGTACCAGGCAATTCTTAGAAAAAGTTAACAGAAATTGTGAGACAGTATTTTTTTCAGAAAATATGGGTATCTTATGGATATCTTATGAAATACAGAGTGCATTTAAAAGAAAACAAATCATAGAGGATGCTTTGAGAGTTGAATTCTGAGAAAGATCAAGATATCAAGATTGATTGCATCATGATGAAGCGAGAACTTACCAGTTTGAAGTTTGATCTTTATTTTATGAGGAGTCGAGTTGAGGGACTACGTGAATAGAAGCCCGTACAGCCGTTGGTGCGTCAATCTTCAAAGCAGCGGAATGAATTCACAGCTAACAATGACCGAAGTATAAACGGTAAGATGATAAAACTAGAACTACCAGATGAGATCTATGAGGGTGGGAGCGGAGGGCACGTAGTCCTCAACTCGACTCCTCATAAAATAAAGATCAAACTTCAAACTGGTAAGTTCTCGTTTAATCTTACTATTTTACTTCGGAGTCACGTGAGTGACTACGTGAAGACTTCAAAGCACTGTGAATTCACGCCGCAGACTCAAATCCGACGTTCACTACTGCCTGGATTGACTCAAAAGTCGTTAACAATCAATCATGCATCAGTAATACATTTGTTAAATGGAATAACAGTTTATTTACAAACAGATCATAACAAACCCCTCTAACTCAGGGGAAAATGTAACAGTACTGACACCAGAATCAGCAAACACCCCGAGCCTTGAAATCGGCTTGTGACAAAACCTCTGAAAATTAGCTCACTGGACCATCCTGCGGCCGCGAGGACCTTGCAATCGTTTGCACCGACACCTTACTGTGTGGTTTTTTGTGACTAATAAACAAAGCCAACTCTGTTCCTCTCAGAGGTTTAGTAATCTCAATGTAAAGAGATAAATGTGAGACTATACAGAAGCGATCATCTGCGGGGTATGCTGAAAACACCATCTTACATCCTGTCATGCCTCTTTTATTATGTTTAAGCAAATCATAGATATAAAATATAATGGCATCAGCCGACACATGCATTCTATCTAGCCGTAGCTTTTGCAATGTTTGTACACGTTGGGCTGAAACCAACACTAGAAGCATGACCACCTTCATAGTTAATTTGGCTATAGATAGGCTTGTAACCGGAGCCCACTGGCGAAGAAGCATAAAAACCTCACTCACATTGCAAATACCGGCATACCTGAGTTTAGGAGGATTAGAATTGAAACTCCCTTCATGAATCGTGAACTAACGGATGTGTCCCTACTGTATGCAATTCTGCATTCATAGGTAAATAAGAAGACAGAGCACTTCTGGCTGAATTAATTGCACTGTAACTTAATTTTTTTGGTCAAAATAAAGAGTTGACAAACTCCAATACATCCGTGATCCCTGACGTGTGGTATACAATATCCTGCTGTAGGCAGAATTGCTCCCACTTCCTTATATAGGTGATATATTGCTGCTGTGTACGATCCCTGCAGGCCGACGTGAGAACATCCACCGTCCGATGAGACAGTCCTCTCCCCAGGTATGGCCTCCTTATAATCTGCAAATTAACAGATCAATACGATCCTATAAAGGATGTTGATCCCAGTGACTGGATTTACCAGTAGATTTTTATTCTTGGGCATAAGCATGTAAGGCTCCCTAGCCATTTGTAATACAACGGGAAACCATGCTCGTGTAGGCCAATCTGGCACTACCAATACCCCTGAAGCGGAGTCCTCCTTGATCTTTTGCAAACATCTGCTGATGAGACAGAATGAAGGAAATACATACACAAACATTCCTCCCCCAATGCAGCGAAAATGCATCCACTGCTACTGCCCCAGTATCTGGTTACCATGAAACATATCTAGGTAACTGATGATTTAATCGAGATGCAAACAAGTCAATATCTGGCAATGCATACTGATCAATCATTTGGTTAAACACATGCTGATTTAAACATCCATTCAATGTTGTCATTAACTGACGTGACCTCTTCCTGGCAAATAAAGTGCTGAAAGCCAGATATTTTTGGTCAATACACCAGCTCCAAATCTGGTTAGCCAGTCTATCACAAGACTGTGACTTAACTCCACCCATGTGGTTTACATATGCCACTGCTGTGGTGTTGTGAATCTGAGCTGCACATGCAGATCCCTCCTTGTAGAACAATAAGCTTTGAGCCCATACCAGGTGCCCAACAACTCTAAATAATCAGTCCCTCTTAATTGAGGAAGCGATGTCTCATCCACATTCCATCTGCCTCCACAACTAGAAGACATATCTGTTTCACCCCAACCCAGTGCACTCACATCAGTCTGTAATATCAGTGACGGTGATTCCACGAAACCTTCCTTAAATTTTTTGAAACATGTACTATCCACCATTGTATGTCAGCAATCGCCCCAGCTGACAACTGCATAGGCCTATCAAAAATAGCCCCTTTGTATTCTCAGTGCCTGTTCCTTTGATGGTTGTAATTGTTGATAATGCAGAGGACAATACTGCACAGCTGGAAAAGCTGCAACAACTTCCCAATAAAACTGGCTACTTGTCTAATCAAAGGCCGTTGTTCTCCAACGAGATTAACACAGTCCTCAATTAACTGATTCAATTTATCCCTGGGCAATGTTACCAACATGTGATTGGAATTAATGGTAAATCCCAGATAATCAATAATTTGGACTGGTGATAATTTAGATTTACCTGGGTGAATAACAAATCCCATTTGTTCAAAAATGATTTTAACAACTGAAACTGATGATTGAGTTTCAGCATCAGTCTTTCCAACAATCAGAAATCATCTAAATAGGCCATTACCACATGCCCCTGAGCTCTAAGCAATGCTAACACAGGTTTTACCAATTTAGTAAATAATCTAGGAGCTGAAGTTAATCCATTCGGCAATGTCCTGAATTGCCACAGCTCAGTCATCCAAATAAATTTCAAATATCTTCTATCATCACCATGAATAGACACTGCTTAATATGCATTCTTTAAATCAATGGTTGCCATATAATACCCTTTGGACACTAGATGTTTGCCCGTGGTAAAGTTCTCCATTTTGAAATGCCTATAACAAACAAATTTGGTCAAATTCGATAAATCCAGAATAATTCTACATCCCCCAGTCTTTTTAGATCTGGGAAATACACTTGACAGAAATTGTTGACTTTGATAGACAGAAGGCTCAATTACCCCTTCTCATGTAACGACTGAATCTCTGCTTGAATAAGCACATTTTCCTCATCTGAAAATAAGTTTACTACTAGGAAAATGTTGACTAGGTAGACTGTCCTTATAGTAAAATCCAATTTTTCACCCCTTCAATACACTAAGTATGAACAAATCTGATGTCAACTGCTGCCATTGTTTGAGAAATAATTTTTACCTTCCCCAATTTGAATAGGAACATCAGTTAATTCATTGTCTGTCAATGGTATATTCCTTACCAGCATCTTTCCTTGCGGCCTTGTTGTCCTCGACTTCTTGTAGAGAACCTTTTTTGCCTTGCTTCCAGCTGGCTTAATGAGAGCCATGGTTATAACAACCTCATAACAGTCTTTGACCCTTTTTGCAAGGTTACCACCAAACAACAGATTTCGTGGTGGTACACTGGTTTCAAAATGCATTACAAAGGAGTTCCAGTTCATCCTGCTGTGCTTCAACCATATCATTTGTATCAATAACTTTCACCACAGCTGTAATACCTGCTGACAACAGTTTATGCACTTTTTAAAACTTCATCTCCAGGGCCCTAGCAGGTAAACCCATCTATGACCAAATTTGGTGACTAACCACCGGTACCTTCAGGAGATCTCAATTAACAGGAGCTTTATAGTTTTTTGCTACTTCATCCATAGCTAGCTCCTGTAACTGGTGGGAGAGCATATACTGAATGGCTTCAGCCAATTCTACATCAATCGCCTTTCCTGCCTCTCTACACTCAGCAAACTTCCCAGCAATGTTCGGAATTACCTCCCACCGAACACCTTCACTGCTCTCCCCCAGCAAACTGCCCTGATAGAACATCCTCCTCACAGGCAGGATAGTTCTGCAGCCCTGAAACAGGTGCTGCTAGCACAAGCTCTCCATCAGCCTGGCTTGGGCATCACTCCTCCTCACGGAGCTGGAACATCCTCCTCACAGGCAGGATAGTTCTGCAGCCCTGAAACAGGCGCTGCTAGCACAAGCTCTCCATCAGCCTGGCTTGGGCATCACTCCTCCTCACGGAGCTGGAACATCCTCCTCACAGGCAGGATAGTTCTGCAGCCCTGAAACAGGTGCTGCTAGCACAAGCTCTCCATCAGCCTGGCTTGGGCACCACTCCTCCCCACGGAGCTGGTCCCTGTCGAGCATTCTTTTGAAATAGAATCTCGACGTGGGAGAGCCGTGAGCAAACGGACTCTCCTATGGAGGGTATAACCTCCAGGCCCGACTCATTTACGGGCCACAGAGACTTGCCAGCGGCCCCCTACTGACAAGCCTCCACTGCCCCCCGGCAGTGGGTCCGCAACCACTGGCTGTGTAGCCAGCACCGGACCAGGTGTACCAGACGGGCCTCCATTCTCAACACTCTCCTGCCACTTTTCATTTCTACCCCCGGAGCGCCTCGCCGACACCTTCTTCCCTTTCTGCAACATATCTACAAAAACTCCCAACCGTCACAGAAAAAGACCTGTGGTAAAGTATTTCAACAAACCTTACCTCGTTTCAACTTGTTAATGAAAACTGCAGATGCTGGAGAATGGAGGGTGAAGTCTGAAGAAGGGTCTCGACCCGAAACGTCGCCCTCTCCTTCGCTCCTTAGATGCCGCTGCACCCGCTGAATTCTCCAGCTTTCCATGTAACCCGCGGTTTAAACTTACCGCTCGGAGGAGCGCTGCTGCTCCCCCCGCCCGACTGCACCAGCGTCTGACGTCATGACGCACCAACGGCTGTACGGGCTTCTATTCACGTAGTCACTCACGTGACTCCGAAGTAAAATTGCATCATGATGAAGCAATGGAATTTGCAGGATACTAATAGGAAAGCTTACTCGAGCATTCCGATTTGGACAATGATTCTGCCACCATTTTCCTTCGAGAGCATATTTATGGGGAAATTGTCAAACTACCAGATAAATCTTACGAAAACAATATAATATGGAAAATGCTGGAAAATCTTATATTTGGTCAGACAGGATCTGCAGAAATAGCAACAGGTCAGTACCTTACTACAGAGCTGGGTATAATCGAGGTTTAAAATGCATAGAAAATAGGGTGAGGATGGGAGAATAAAAAAGGCCTTTGTGAGGGCTGAAGACAGGAGTGATTGAATCATCGAGTAAAGGAGCGATAGAGCGAAATGAACAAATATGATGAAGGAGAACAAAAGACAATAGGTGCAGGAGTAGGCCATTAGGCCCTTCGAACCAGCACCGCCATTCAATGTGATCATGGCTGATCATCCCCAATCAGTACCCCGTTCCTGCCTTCTCCCCATATCCCCTGACTCTGCCATCTTTAAGAGCCCTATCTAGCTCTCTCTTGAAAACATCCAGAGAACCTGCCTCCACCACCCTCTGAAGGTGAGAATTCCACAGACTCACCATTCTCTGTAACAAAAACTGTATATCTCCGTTCTACATGGCTTACCCCTTTTATTCTTAAACTGTGGCCCCTGGTTCTGGACTCCCCCAACAACGGGAACATGTTTCCTGCCTCTAGGGTGTCCAAACCCTTAATAATCTTATATGTTTCAATAAGATCCCATCTCATCCTTCTAAACTCCAGAGTATACAAGCCCAGCCGCTCCATTCTCTCAGCATATGACAGTCCCGCCATCCTGGGAATTAACCTTGTAAACCTATGCTGCACTCCCTCAATAGCAAGAATTTCCTTCCTCAAATTTGGGGACCAAATGTAGTAAAGGTAAAATAATTCTGAGAAATTATTTAGGGAATATGGAGTCATTCTGAAAATTGGATGTAAAAGTACTATGAATGCTGATTATCTGTAATTGTGCTTAATTTTTACACCAGAAGTCAGCGTTACAGCAGTTGATCAGTGTTTCCAAGCATACCTTTAGCTTAATTGAAACGATGTTGGAGGCTAAAGCAAGGGAGCCTGGAAATGAGACAGAGAGAACAGATACCATGTTGTGAACAGGACAGTTTGTGAACAGGTCATGGATTTGGGCAGGCACAATGGTCACCCAATCATTTTTGTTTCATCATTGTTGAAAAGAGCACATGCTGAGCGGCACAGACAGGCGAGCAGTGGTTCACTTGGAAAGAGCATCTGAAGACATCGAAAATGAAGGAGGGTGAGGGGGAGGTAACGGGGAAGATATTGCATTTCCTGAAATTTCAAAGGAATATGCAGGTGGTAGGGCAATAGGTATTGATTAAGATACAAGAGTACACCAGAGCATTCCAGACATAAAAGTCCCTCTGAAAATGTCGGAAGGGGAATATGATCTTCATTAAATGCACAGGTAAATGAGGCAGATGCTCTATTGAATGTGAAGGCTGGTGGGATGGAACAAAGGGAATCCTGCCTTGGTTCTTGGTAGTAAGGGTGACTGTGTTAATCCTGGCCAAATTGGAGAGGCAAGGACTTTAAAATGGGGTAAAAGTTTAAGGGTTTCTGGGACATTTGGTCAATTTGGAATTGCTCTCTGCAGAACTGGGTCAAGCTGCGGAGTGGTGCCAGTTTGTCTAGAGCCTAGATATAAATTGCAAGAAAAGAATAAGAACATCTGCAGACCCTGTCAATCAGGTGCAAAATGCATATAATGGATTGGATGACTGCAATCCAGATATACACCTTGTAAATAATTGTAAATAATGTTGCAATGTTCTACTTTGGCGCGTGTTGATTGGATGAGGTATTGAGCCTTGTCAGGGTTTCTGGCAATTGGTTCTTGAAGGGTTGACGGTGGATATGCAATGGAAGGTATTTAAAGACTGCATGGATGAACTACAACAATTGTTCATCCCAGTATGGCAAAAGAATAAATCAGGGAAGGTGGTGCATCCGTGGATAACGAGGGAAATCAGGGATAGTATCAAAGAAAAAGAAGAAGCGTACAAATTAGCCAGAAAAAGCAGCCTACCAGAGGACTGGGAGAAATTCAGAGACCAACAGAGGAGGACAAAGGGCTTAATTAGGAAAGGGAAAATGGAGTATGAAAGAAAACTGGCAGGAAACATAAAAACTGACTTCAAAAGTTTTTATCGATATGTGAAGCGCAAAAGATTAGTTAAAACAAATGTAGGTCCCTTGCAGTCAGAAACGGGTGAATTGATCATGCGGAACAAGGATATGGCAGACCAATTGAATAACTACTTTGGTTCTGTCTTCACTAAGGAAGATATAAATAATTTGCCGGAAATAGCAGGGGATCGTGGGTCAAATGAGATGGAGGAAATGAGTGAAATCCAGGTTAGCCGGAAAGTGGTGTTGGGTAAATTGAATGGATTAAAGGCCGATAAATCCCCAGGGCCAGATAGGCTGCATCCCAGGGTACTTAAGGAAGTAGCCCCAGAAATAGCAGATGCCTTAGTGATAATTTTTCAAAACTCTTTAGATTCTGGAGTAGTTCCTGAGGATTGGAGGGTAGCTAATGTAACCCCACTTTTTAAAAAGGGAGGGAGAGAGAAAACGGGGAATTACAGACCAGTTAGTCTAACATCGGTAGTGGGGAAACTGCTAGAGTCAATTATTAGAGATGGAATACCAGAGCATTTGGAAAGTGGTGAAATCATTGGACAAAGTCAGCATGGATTTACGAAGGGTAAATCATGTCTGACGAATCTTATTGAATTTTTTGAGGATGTAACTAGTAGAGTGGATAAGGGAGAAGCAGTGGATGTATTATATCTGGACTTTCAGAAGGCTTTCGACAAAGTCCCACACAAGAGATTGGTATACAAACTTAAAGCACACGGTATTGGTGGTTCAGTATTGATGTGGATAGAGAACTGGCTGGCGGACAGGAAGCAAAGTGTAGGAGTGAACGGGTCCTTTTCAGGATGGCAGACAGTGACTAGTGGGGTGCCGCAAGGCTCAGTGCTGGGACCCCAGCTATTTACAATATACATTAATGATTTGGACGAGGGAATTAAATGCAACATCTCGAAGTTTGCGGATGACACGAATCTGGGGGGCAGTGTTAGCTGTGAGGAGGATGCTAGGAGGCTGCAAGATGACTTGGAGAGACTGGGTGAGTGGGCAAATGCATGGCAGATGCAGTATAATGTGGATAAATGTGAGGTTATCCACTTTGGTGGCAAAAACAGGAAGGTAGACTATTATTTGAATGGTGACCGATTAGGAAAAGGGGAGATGCAGCGAGACCTGGGTGTCATGGTACACCAGTCATTGAAAGTAGGCATGCAGGTGCAGCAGGCTGTGAAGAAAGCGAATGGTATGTTGGCATTCATAGCAAAATGATTTGAGTACAAGAGCAGGGAGGTTCTACTGCAGTTGTATATGGTCTTGGTGAGGCCACACCTGGAGTATTGCATACAGTTTTGGTCTCCTAATCTGAGGAAAGACATTCTTGCCATAGAGGGAGTACAGAGAAGGTTCACCAGACTGATTCCTGGGATGGCATGACTTCCATATGAAGAAAGACTGGATAGACTCGGCTTGTACTCGCTGGAATTTAGAAGATTGAGGGGTGATCTCATAGAGACTTACAAAATTCTTAAGGGTTGGACAGGCTAGATGCAGGAAGATTGTTCCCGATGTTGGGGAAGTCCAGGACAAGGGGTCACAGCTTAAGGATAAGGGGGAAGTCTTTTAGGACCGAGATGAGAAAATCGTTTTTCACACAGAGAGTGGTGAATCTGTGGAATTCTCTGCCACAGAAGGTAGTTGAGGCCAGTTCGTTGGCCATATTTAAGAGGGAGTTGGATGTGGCCCTTGTGGCTGAAGGGATCAGAGGGTATGGAGAGAAGGCGGGTACAGGATATTGAGTTGGATGATCAGCCATGATCATATTGAATGGCGGTGCAGGCTCGAAGGGCAGAATGGCCTGCTCCTGCACCTAATTTCTATGTTTCTATGTTTCTTGCAGATCAGGGTAAATATTGCTAAGTTTATTTCCTTGGGAAGTCCGGTTTGAATACAATGTATTAGCTGCTCTATTATTGGGTTAGAGAAATGTCTGTTATGTATGGGGTTAATCGATATCTGTAATTGGATTGTTAAGAGATCATCCCCATGTGGTTCGGCCCCTCAAGGCCCCGGGACCTATAAAAGTCCGCTGCCACGAGGTCCAGCGTCGATGTTCTGGGAGAGCGCTTGGGATTGCGTGAACTTCTGGAGTATCTTTGAGCGAGGCCTAGAAGGCTTGAATAGGCAGATACGAGGATCGAACCCACGGTGGTTAGGTACAATGGTGGGAACTGTAATTGTGTTTTGTGAAAATAAAGATTAGTTGTTCAAGTGTTTGATTCAGTGGTTTTTGACTGAAACTAGACTGGGGGGAATCTTAGAATGAGCAATTTAGAACTGTAGGAATGTGGGAATTGGAACAGGCATCATTGAGGGCTACATCATCTATCAGCCATTAATTACACTGATATATAGTATAAAATTCTTGAGAGCAAAAACTGAAGTGATTTTGTACAGATACTTGTTAAAAAATGTGGAGGTCATTTTTCCAAAGAAACTTTAGATATAGAAGATAGATATAGAAGATATAAGTTGGTGTTATGAGTTCTAGTCTCTTCCTTGTGAGACACCATTTTGGTCAAGATGATTAGCATGTGTAACGAACAGCTGGCTGGAGGAACTAGGCAATTAATTTGGCTGATAGTGTTCATTAAAGTGGCTGTATGTCTTTTTGATGATGATCACTTCAATTAATGACTTCTAAGGCAATCAGCTGAAAATAATAAAGATGACTTTGCTGAATATTGCAAGCTGTACATAAATCCATTCACATAGAAACATAGAAAATAGATACAGGAGTAGGCTATTCGGCCCTTTGAGCCAGCACCACCATTCATTGTCATCATGGCAGATCATACACAATTAGTACCCTGTTCCTGCCTTCTACCCATATCCCTTGATTCTGCTCTATCTAACTCTGTTTTGAATGCATCCACAAATTCACAACTCTCTACACATTTTTGTTTTACTTGTGCAGTGAGTTATTTAACTTAAAGGCCTGTCCCACCAGCATACGACTGCATGCGGCGAGCGCGACCAAATGTGGTGGCTTGAGCCGTACGGCCTCGTGGGGCCGGTCCCACTTCCAACTGTGGAGCCGTATGGAGCTGGTCCCGAAATCATACTCACCAATCAGCTGGGCAGGAGGCGGGCCGACTGAATTTGGACGTCGCACGGTGTCTGGCGGTGATGTCATCACGTATTGGCACGCCGGGCGGTGACGTCATCGCGCAACGCCACGCACTAAGCGTATGCCATCAAGACGCTGCGTACGGTGTCCAGACATTGCGTACAGCCTCAATGCGGCTGCGGGCCAACAGGCCGTTGCTGCGCGGGATTATTGAACTGTGTCAGTTTTTCGGAGCCCCGCGCGATGTTGGGACTAGCCCCGCACAACTCCATACGGCTCCGGCGATCAAAATGGGACCGGCCCCGCGAGGCCGTATGGTTCAAGCGACCACATTAGGTCATGCTCGCCACATGCAGTCGCATGCTGGTGGGACAGGCCATTTATAAACCTAACCTGACTACTGGTTTACAGATCCTGCCTGATCGTCTAATAGTAACAGGTGTAACATGTTTAGGTGTTGACTCAACTGCAGGCTTGTGTGGCTCTGTTTTAATACCTTTAAGGGCCTGTCGCACCAACATGAGACTGCATGCAGCGAGCGCGACCAAACGTGGTGGCTTGAGCCGTACGGCCTCGCGGGGCAGGTTCCACTTCGAACCGCGGAGCCAGCTGGAGTTGTGCGGGGCTGGTCCCGACATCATATTCACCAATCAGCTGGGCAGGAGGCGGGCCGAGTGAATTTGGACGTCGCACGGCGTCGGGCGGTGACGTAATCACGCAACGGCACGTCGGGCGGTGACATCATCGTGCGACGCCACGTGCTGCATACGCCGTCCAGACGCTGCGTACGGCATCATGATGCTGCCTACGGTGTCATGACGCTGCGTACGACATCGAGACATTGCGTATGGCCTCGATGCGGCTGCGGGCCTATCGGCCGTTGCCGCGCGGGATTTTGAACAGTGTCAGTTTTTCGGAGCTCCGCGCAATGTCGGGAACAGCTCCGCACAACTCCAGATGTTCCAGCAATCGAAGTGGGACCGGCCACGAGAGTCTGTACGGCTCAAGCGGCCACATACAAGCCCTTATGTGTGTTGATAGTCCGGTACCACTGACTTTCCTTGTCAACATTGAGTTGGGCGTAAACATGAGACAAATCCAGTTTAGTGAAGAGTCTTGCTCCGCTAGGTTCTGCGTACAGATCTTGCAAGGTTGGTAACGGATAGTGTTCGTCATCAATGGCTTGGTTGATTGTGACTTTATAGGCACCACAAAGTCGAACAGTTTTGTCGGCGTTGGGTACGGCCACAGTTGGCGTTGCCCAGTTACTCTGGTCTGTCTTCACGAGTACTCCATTCCGCTCTAACCTGTCGAGTTCTTCCTTGTTTCTTTAGTGCATATGGTACATGTCTTGGTCGACTATACACAGGTTTCACATCGTGCTTAAGTCGAATGTGTGCAGAATACCCTGTTATTCCCGTGTAACTGTCAGCAAAAATTTCTGCATGTTTGCTGATGACGTTTTCAAGATGTGATTTGGACAAATTGATGCTGAAAATGTTCTTCCAGACTAACTCTATTCTTTAAATCTTTCTATTTTCCTATATCTATATAAAAAATTAAAAAAAAATGTAGAAACACATTACTTTAATTTTTTGATATTAGTACAAATATAAATATTATTAGATTTATGAGAATATTATTAATATTATTAGTACTTTTAGTTTTATATACCTTTAATTATATAAAATTACGTATTCTTTATTACGTATAATTATCCTTAATATTAGGAAGGAAAAAAAAAATGGAAATTTTATAAGTTTTATTAACTTTTTGTATCAATATTATTACTAAATTTGGCCTTATACCTAATGAATTAGAGATAAAATGAAAAACTTACTAATAGTATAATGCTATATTATAAATGTATTATTAGTATTATGTACTTTTAATCATATAAAATATATAACTTTGGAAGTTATAATTAAGGATAATACAGCATAAATAATATTGATATTATTATTAATATATTAATAGTATGAATTAATTATTAAGACTATGTACTACTACTGTAGAAATGTAATATGTTATTTTGTTTCTATAATAAAAAAATTTTTAAAAAAAATGAAAATGTTCTTCCAGACTAACTCTATTCTACTCAGCCAATCCTTTCAAAGGAAGGTTGGTTTATTTCTGTATCTGGCCACTATGATGGGCAGTGTTATTGACTGACCATTATGCTGAACTTTACAGTTCATCTGTCCGCATGCCTCCAAGACTATTTGACAAAAATAGTAGAGTAGGATGATGAATGATTTGGAGCCAGCAACAATAGAGCAAGCAACTGGAGATGCTGGTTTACAAAGGACACAAAGTGCTGATGTAACTCCGCACGCCAGACAGCATCCTTGGAGAACATGGATAGATGATGTGAATAGAGCAAGCTACCTATTTCCAAGGCAGGGTGGTCTGATTTGGAAGTGAACTCGCAAGAAATACCCAGTCAGTGCACCTGCTATCCTTACCAATGCTAGGTGGTAGAGGTGACGTGTCTGAAAGGCATGACTAGCCACAGTGCAATATGTGGGCAGTGTGATAGGATTGAATGTTTAGAATATTTGATTAAGTGCAAATCACAGATGTTACTTTGCATTAATGGTGTCAAACTTTGAATGGGATTGAACCTCTGGGTTCAACTGGGCAAGTCCTGAATATTCCTCCATGCTCTTGTTCCGTACCTGGTAGAAGATAGAATAGTTTTGAGATGTTGAGGCGAGGCAGTCTCTAGTCTGCTTTTGTGAGCACAATATTCGTGAGCTGGTCAAATTAAGTTTTATGATTTTGATGGTCAAGAACTTGGTGATGCTCAACGATATTCAGTTGCATACTGATCTCCAATTTCCCACAACAGCTCTTGTTCTAAGTCTGGTGGAACTCGTACAGAAATGGTTGTCATTTTCACTTTGTGCAGGCTACTCCTGTAATGGTTCAATTGATCAGGGCCAGTATTGCTGGTGGCATTTTATACATTACTCTTCGTATCTGATTTCGATCAAAGCATTTCAAGGAATCTATAAATGAGTTTCTACCGTAACCTAGAGCCAATAAAATCAAAGTCGCTAACACTATAAATCTTTTCTGATCAAGTGCAAGAGGTATTGGAAGTTGACACACAATTTATCTAGTTCCTATAATCAATCTCTAGAGAGAAAAATCAGGAAGAATCCATGGAAACGAAGTGGCCCAGAATTCACAGACTGACAATATTCACTCTGTATTTCAGTTTTGTTTAAAGGCAAAAAGCAAATTCTGGAAGGACAAGTAAAATTTAAAGAATATGCAAGGTCACTTTCTTCTTAATTCATGATCATTCATTGAATTTATTTAACATATTGACGCATTGTTCTTCAGAACCAAGGTCACCCTAACTTACTTCATTGAGCTGTGGTTTGTAGACATTGCTTGTCTATGTGAACATTGGAGCCTTAGATCCAAGTCATTGTCAACATGTTCGTTGAAGCAAATGAGAGAACAGACCTTATGTGTCTGAACATGAAAGAAAGATTGTATAAATTATAATGTTGCATTCAATGTCATATACTTTGAAGAGGAACTAGAAAATGTGGACTAATTCCTCTTTCTTGTAAGCCATTTTTCAACAAAGGGAGACATCATTGATGACTTTCAAATAACCTTCAGTGTACCAGTAAAAATTTTACTGGTGCGGATCTAAAGTCTCTTAAATGCTACTATTGTATCCGCATCCACCACATCCCCTGGTAGCATGTTCCAGGCACCCACCACTCTGTGTAAATTTAAAAAATGCTCCGCACATCTCCTTTAAATTTAGCACCTCTCAACTTGAAGCTATGCCCTTTAGACTTTGACATTTGCACCCTGGGAAAAGGGTTCTGACCATCTACCCAGTCTATGCCTCTCATAATTTGACATAATTCTATAAGAACTGCATAACCTTCTCAGACTCTTTCATTTCAGCATTCTTTTGTTTTCCTATATCACCTAAGATCATTGCAATCCGCCCTTGCCCGTACCTCCATGAATGAAGTGTTTTCTTTGCTGATCACCCTTCCCCATCTGTCTGCTCCTCATTATCTGAGCCCCTCTGAGGTACACCATAATCCATAATCATCTTCCATCTGACTCAGTTGTGTTTTTCCATATCCCATTCTCCTTGATTTCTCTTCCCGTCTCCATAGTAAGACGGAATCAAAATTTTCCTCATCTTGCTTTTAAATTCTCTTGTTATAGATTCCAGCATCTCCCTTATGGTGAAGGCTTCCTCTGCTCCTATTCAGGTATGCACTTCTCACTGAGCTATTTAACCATCTGCCCCTCTCAGACATAAAGTGCATTCAGAAAGTATTCATACCACTTCACTTTTTCCACATTTTGTTACGTGACAGCTTTATTTTTTAACTAATTAAATTCATTTTTTTTATCATCAATCTACACACAATACCCCATAATAAAAAAAGGAAAACAGGTCTTTAGAAATTTTTGCAAAGTTACTAATAAAAAGTAACTGAAATATCACATTTACATAAGTATTCCGGTCCTTTACTCAGTGCTTTGTTGAGGCACCTTTGGCAGCGATTGCAGCTTCAAGTCTTCTTGGGTATGACCTGTATTTGGGTAATTTCTCCCATTCCTCTATTCAGATAAGCTCTGTCAGGTTAGATGTCGATGCACAGCTATTTTCAGGTCCCACCAAAGATGATCGATCGGGTTCAAGTCTGGACTCTGGCTGGGCCACTCAAGGACATTCACAGACTTGTCACGAAGCCACTCCTGCATTAGCTTGGCTGGGTGCTTAGAGTTGTTGTCCTATTAGAAGGGGAACCTCGGCCCCAGTGTGAGATCCTGAATGCTCTGGAGCATGGTTTCATCAAGGATTTGTCTGTATTTGCTCCGTTCATCTTCCCCTTGATTCTGACTAGTTTCCCAGTTCCTGCCACTGAAAAAAATCCCCACAGCATGATGCTGCCACCACCATGCTTCACCATTGGTATGGTATTGGCCAGGTGATGAGCAGTGCCTGGTTTCCTCCAGACGTAATGCTTGATATTCAGGCCAATGAGTTCAATCTTGATTTCGTCAGACTAGAGAATCTTGTTTAGGTGCCTTTTGGCAAACTCCAAGCGGGCTGCAATGTGCCTTTTACTGAGGAGTAGCTTCCATCTGACTACTCTACCATAAAGGCCTGATTGGTGCAGTGCTGCAGATATACTTGTCCTTCTGGAACATTCTCCCATCTCCACAGAGGAACTCTGGACCTCTGTCAGAGTGACTATCGGGTTCTTGGTCACCTCCCTGACCAAGGCCCTTCTCCCCTGATTGCTCAATTTGGCCAGGCAGCCAGCTCTATGAAGAGTCCTGGAGGTTCCAAAGTTCTTCCATTTAAGAATGACGGAGGATGCTGTGCTCTTCGGGACCTGCAATGCTGCAGAAATTGTTTTATACCCTTCCCCAGATCTGTGTCTTGACACAATCCTGTCTCGGATGTCTAAGGGCAATTTCTTCATCTTCATGGCTTGGTTTTTGCTCTGACATGCACTGTCAACTGTGGGATCTTATATAGACAGGTGTGTGCCTTTCCAAATCATATACAATCAATTTCATTTACCACCAGTGGACTACAAACAAGTTGTAGAAACATCTCATGGATAATCACTGTAAACAGGATGCACCGAAGCTCAATTTTGAATATTAGAGCAAGGGATCTGAATACTTATGTGAATGTGTTATTTCAGTTATTATTTTTAATTACTTTGCAAACATTTCTAAACACCTATTTTTGCTTTTTTATTATGAGGTATTGTGTGTAGATTGATGATAAAAAATCAATTTTAGAATAAGGCTGCAACGTAACAAAATGTGGAAAAAGTGAAGGGGTCTGAATACTTTCTGAATGCACTGTAAATACAAACACTGGAGGAATTCAGCCGGTCAGACAATATCTGTGAAGTGAAATGGACAATTGACGTTTCTGTCAATTTCACTCCAGAGATGTTGCCTGACCTTCTGAGTTCCTCCAGCACTGTATTTTGTTTAAGATTACAGCATCTGCAGTCGTTTGTGCCCCTATGCCATACAGTCCCTGTTTCAAGTCAGATATATGGATAGGAAGGGTGCAGGGGGATTTAGGCCAAATGCAGGCAAATGGAACGAGTCCAGTATGATAGTTTGGTATCATGGACAAGGTGGGCCGAAGGGCATGCTTCCATGTTGCACAGTTCTATGATTACCTGTCTGTAAGTCAATGGTGAACAAAATTGTCCAACTGGTAATAATTTGCTGATCAACTCCTATTGTTTCCAAACAAGGTTCATGAAATGCTAAGTATCTCCCTTCCTTAAACAAAATATTGAATTGATGAATAAATGTTGTGTATAATCTATGATCTATTTAATTTCCCCCAAAATAATTAATTTTATGCAAAATGGTGGAAGCCCAGCAAAAGAGAGAGACTGCTAATCAGATTCAATTATTTACTTTTACTGTGTTTGCAAGTTTGAAATTCAGAACCATTGGTATAATGAGCCCTACATTTTAAGTTGTGATTATTTTAACAGTGTTAAATGAAAATTATTTTCTTTAATCAATTTCTATACTTAAATTCATTAAGGACCTGTAGATAGTACTCAATTTATTCTTAAAGCTTCATGTCACTTGATATTGATTTTTGCTTGCAGTGTTGGTAACTAATTGTGATATTTTATTAACAAACATTTTGTCTTGTAGTGGTTATGTCATGTGCAATTCAATCAATTGTGTTTTTTCTTGTTGCCTTACACTGATTTATGTAGATTTGTACAAATTACTGATAAATCAGTATTTTGTTTGACTGATAACTGCGAAGCTATTATTTAAACACTGACACCATTATGATCATGTATTACTGTGGTGAAAACTGAATAGAGTCTACGGGGACTCTAAAATATGTAACTTGAATGAAAAATGTTAAAGAAGCTTTGAGTGATTAAAATCCTGTAGTGGAAAGAAAATAGTCATAGGGGATTATGTTTGGGGTGTAAGATCTTATCGGTTGGCAGGAATCTGACAAACCAAATATTATGCAAACTATTCAGTAAGAAAACAATGATCACAGAAAAAAAATGGGAATGTGAACCTAATGGCATCTATATGTGATGCACTGAGCTGTGTTTTCATAGAGAGAAGCTCTGGAATATCTAAAAGCTAGAAATCTGAACAAGATAAATAACAGATGCTAGAACAAGCAAGTTCAGCTGCATCTGTGGAGAGAGAAACCGATTTAATGAGTCAAGTTAATGACCTATCACCCAAAATACATACCACATTCGCACAAAAAGAATCTTGGCATATTTCATCTTTGTTCAAGCACTCAGACCTCTTGCAACGAATCTATTGATATCCTAGCTAAGGTCAGCTAATGCAGGCTGAACATGGAAACTGAAACTCTCCCAGCATTAATGTTGCAGCTGCACAAAGGATAACATTTCTATGTCAACCAGAGGTGATTTTCAAACTTTAAAGTCTTGATTTTTAGATGTGTGGAAAATAAGTTACACCTGGGCAGATAACACACTTATTATTTTTATGAGTGCAAGGCAGCAACATTACTTAGTCTCATAATATTAGTTTGAGCCCTGCATGTCTGATAGAGTACAGTTGTAGATCTCGTTGGGCATGGAGGCAGGGTATTACAGGGGAGCAGGGCCTGTTAGAAGTGTCATAGAGTCATACAGCATGGAAACAAGCTCTTTGGCCCAACTTATCCATGCTGACCAAGCTACTGTATCTACTGCCTATAGAATCATAGAATCATAGTCGTCAGGGATAGGGTTAGGGAATCTGTATCATGGACTAAAGTATGCTCAAGCATTGAGTCAGATAATGGATATTAGAATGAGATGATGATGGGAGGGTCAGGTTAGTAATTGATGGAAAGTTATTGGGTTTGTGGTTGGGTGATGATGATATAGAGTTGACGTGGATAAGCTTTTCCCATTGAGGGTAGGGAAGATTCAAACAAGAGGGCATGACATGAGAATTAAGGGACTGAAGTTTAGGGGTAACGTGAGGGGGAACTTCTTTACTCAGAGGGTGGTGGCTGTGTGGAATGAGCTTCCAGCAGAGGTGGTGGAGGCAGGATCGATTTTAACATTTAAAAGTAAAGTGGATAGGTATATGGACGTGAAGGGAATGGAGGGGTATGGTCTGAGTGCAGGTAGATGGGACTAGGGGAAAACAAATGGTCGGCACGGACTGGAAGGGCCGAGAGGGCCTGTCTCCGTGCTGTAATTGTTATATGGTTATATGGTTATATGGTTATATGGCCAGCAGAAAAAGTGCACAAGGAGTAGTGCAGTAGTGATCATGAATGCTGGTGGGTGTCAAGACTGGACTTGATGGGCCCACTAGAGAGCTATTTCAAAGGATAAGTAAATGACAAAGAAGACCTGCCTGAGAAAGGTTCCCAAGGATGAATCATATGCACTTCCTCTAAAGCAGGACTCATATACTGGCATCACTTTAAGTAAGCCATTGCGTAAGGAATAGTCATGAAGGTGGATGCCATCGGATGCTCCTGGAATTGAACCTCTGTGTAATCGTATGTCACTTGCATTTTTGGATAGATTGCATGATATGCGATGGAGAGACCCAATATTCTTTGATAACAATCTTTTTATAGAAATTCAACTATGTAGGTTAATAGACATTGCACCATTTGACAGAATTGCCAAGGCTTTATATCTCTGCTTCTTGAACTTAGAGAAAATGTAGTCTTCTGGTTGCTACAGATACATGAATAAATGTTTTTTTGCTGGCCTTGTTTGACTTGGAAAGATAGGCCTGATTTTGATGTCTAATATGTGTGAGATGCGCACAAACATTTGTGCCATGTCAAGGCTACTCAATATATCCAGGTAATGTGAAAACCCACCCTGGTAGATGCCAAGATAATTTGAATTGTGGTTAATATTTTCCTTCAATGCTACTTTATTGATGATACCACAACAGAGAGAATTAGAAGATGCGTTTTTATAATCCGGATTAGAAATATAACTTCAGGCTATCTTTGATTTACCAATTTGTAATGATCCTTAAATTTGCCCTTGTGGGCAGGAAGAATATAATTAAAACTGGTATAAAATGTAATAAGTGTTAAACTTTAATTAAAATGGAGCTTATGTGTAACTATTATAATAGACTGGGGTGGGGGCAACTCTGGGGTTAGATTTAATGCACTTATTTATTACGGCAATGTAACAAAAAAGTAAAGTGAACTCTAATGTGTTCAATCCAAAAAATAGTGATGATGGTGCAAGTTATCTTGATCTTTCATATTATTATACAAGATTTTTATTTTTAATGGGAAAAGTTCACGTAGATCAGAGAAATTCCATTAAAATCACATATATTTTGCTACTAAAACTGGGCAATTCTTTATTATATTATTTTTCATCTTCCCAGCACAGAAATGTATGTAATACAGCAATCCCACTGTACCATTAAGATCAACTTCTATGCTGATGAAGATAATAATAACTAAAATGGAAAACAGACCTCTGTGTCCTGTGCCTGAATTTCCAACATCAATGCTGCATAAAGTAGTCTGGCTGACAACTCCATTTCACTATTCACTATTCATGTTTCAAGGAGTCCCCCCCCCCACCCCTCATTCTTCTAAACTCCAGTGAGTTCAGGCCCAGTTCCGACAAATGCTCATCATACTGTATGTAAACCCATTCATTCCTTGGATCATTCTTGAAAACCTGATGCAGCACTGCATGTAATTGTGAGAAAAGTCCAAATTGAGAGACACATCCTTGTTATCAATTAGGAAGGGGATCTCCTTTCATTCTCTAATGCACTGTCTACTGTGTTCCCTTTCTATCCCCATTCATTGGCCATGATCATATTGAAAGATGGAGCAGGTTTGAGGAGCTGAGTGGCCTACTCTTGCTCTCAGTTCCTTGTGTTCCTCTCTGGTAAAGGGTAACTCCAACAAAATGCCAGGAACCAAACAGAATAATTTTACTGTTTACATCACATGCTCATGGTTTCCAGAATAAATGGTGATTCAGGTAGCAAAACCTTTTGCAAATGTATCACAGAGATAATCCTGATGTGCTCCAGAAGACATCTTCCGAATGTCCAAGACTAAGTAGAATGTCATACTGTATATATTAAGCTCTCAAAAACTAGTTTACTCACTCACTTGCCTGGTTGTTGATTGATCAAGATCAAGCATAGAAACTTAAGTTGCAAACATCCTCCATGGGAGATACAGTACTACCTTTGGTGGTGTGGGTATCTACTGCTGTGGTGACCCGAGTTCCATTCTGATCTCTGTTGCTCTCTCTGTGCAGTTAGTATTTCTTCTTGTGACCAGGAATTGATTATTTGGTTAAGTTGCTGCTATAACTTGTTCTTGGTGTACTGGTTGTGTGAGTTGGGGGTGGAGGGGGGGGGGGGGGGGGGGGGGGGGGGAGGTGTTATTGGACACATGAGAAAGAATAGGTTACTGGGAACTAAGTTGGGGAATGGGATTGATGGGGCTTCTCTGAGTGCTGACATAGATTCAATGGGCCAAATAACCTCTTCCTATGCCATAGGGACATTTAAGGAAAATAATCACATAGAACGAGTAAATAATGCATGGTTTTATGCATGCTGACAGGAAGTTCAAGTGCCATTCATCTGCTTAATGATCTCCTGGGCAGGCACTCCTGGTTCAAGTTTAAACTCCTTTATTTAAATGCCATTAAACACTGGCTAAACCAGCACTGCAGCTCAGAAATAAAACAAAAGCTGCTGGAAATACTGATCAGTGTTAGGCAGCCTGTGGAGAGAGGTGACATATCTGGTCAATGACCATTCATCAGAACCTGCATCAACAGTATTTTGCTTCTGGATTGTATATACCCTTGAATTGTGCAGTTAATTAAACAAATGTCTTTTTCTGAATGGTTGTACTCCAGTAGTGCTGGAGGTAGTCTGTTGAAGTATGAGTTACACACAGTTTAGTAATTCTGTAAAGTCCTATAAAGTTCTTATTTGATTGACTTCCATTCAGATAATCTAATGCAGTGTTTTCCTAGATTTCTCTACTTCGGATTTGGCTTGTGGTCAATGAAGTGTGATCTTGAGGTGTGCAAGTCTAAGTAGATTGCAAAATTGCTGAAGTCCACACAGTAGAAAGCTAACCTGTTGTTCATCCTTACTAGTTGTGGTACATCAAAAAATTCAAAGATGCAATAAAGGTTTGGAATGATAACTCTCACAAACGTAAGTCTAATTTTTATAACAAGTAATTAGTATCATCGTGAAAAATTCTGATTAATGATCTCAAGAGTATCAATGCTAATGTTATCACATTATTCTTTAGGAACTCTCACACGTGTCGTGGATCTTGTAGATTTGACGTATTCTTGATAAGCTATGCTTGAATGAATGAATACATTTATTGGCCAAGTATGTACACATACAAGAATTTGCCTTGGTGCTCTGCTCGCAAGTGACAACATGACATACAGTGACAATTAAGAATGACGCATAAAACATTAAACATTAATAATAAAACATTATTGATTAAACATGTGAATTAAATAAAATACCAGAGAAAAAGGAGGCTACAGATTTTTGGTTATTGAGTAGAGCTACTACTCATGGAAAAAAGCTATTATGTCTGGTTGTGGCAGCTTTGACAGTCCAGAGTTGCCTTCCAGAGGGAAGTGATACAAAGAGTTTGTGGCAGGTGTGAGAGGGGTCAGAGATGATCTTACCCGCTCGCTTCCTGGCCCTTGCAATGTACAGTTCGTCAATGGACGGAAGGTTGTAGCCAACAACCTTCTCAGCTGATCGGATGATTTGCTGCAGCCTCCTTGGTGGCTGAGCCAAACCAGACCATGATGGGAAGGTGAGGACGTATAGAATTGGACCATCATTGCCTGTGGCAGATAGTGTTTCCTCAATGTCCTCTGTTGTGCCTTTTTGACTGTGGAGTTGATGGTGGCCCCCCATTTAACGTCCTTGGAGATGATGGTTCCCAGGAACTTAAAAGACTCCACAATTGCGACTGTGGTGTTGTTGATGGTGAGTGGGGTGAGGGGAGAGTGGAGCTCTCCTAAAGTCTACAATCAATTACACTGTCTTAAGAGCATTGAGCTCTTATACATTAGTCATCTATGTTCGACCAACCTATCTTTTTCCTGGGAACCCAGTCTACTACCGGAACAAGTTATGAGTCATTTCTCTCCAGATTTCCATTAAATCTGCAGGATAACAATGTAAATATTCCATCTCTTAAGATTTGAGATGAGGACATTTTACAGTTCATCACACAAACTTTGCAGACATTTTGCAGCGTATGTGCAATACCAGAACAGGATGTATTTTCTATGAGCTGTTTCTATTTCTATATTGGATTGTTATACATGGGGATAAAACAACATCTTGCTTCATTCTAGCTGTGCTTTAGCTTAGTGTCATCATTTTTGAATCTCTCATAACTCATTTGCTGTTCTGCCACCGTGGCTGGTGGAGTGGCGTAGCATTGGATGCACGATATTTACCTTGTGAAAAGCTGACACTGTGTCAAAACCCAAGTGTAGCACAGTCTCCCGAGACTACATAGAAGGTCTTGTTCACACTCTTGTATCGAATGTCTTTTCAGAAAAAATAAATGTTCCCAGAACTGTCAAAGGACATTTTCTGGCATTTCCCTGCAGAGTTGGATTAGGATGACAGTGAAGTATATTCACTCATCACAGTGTAAACACATTTTTATCGCCTGGTGCATTAATTTGCAAGTTGCAAGTGTACACCTCAATCCATGGTTGAGTATTCAGAAGAAATCATTGAATGACCTAAGTCTACTCAGGATCATCAATTGTTCTTGATTTCTATATTGGCTTC
This sequence comes from Okamejei kenojei, assembly GCA_035221665.1. NCBI lineage: Eukaryota > Metazoa > Chordata > Chondrichthyes > Rajiformes > Rajidae > Okamejei > Okamejei kenojei. Next base: position 96,051,307 of record CM069131.1, read on the forward strand.
CGCACTTGCTACATGGTCTGAATTCTGGGTTTGTTGAATGACAAGTTTGCGCAACAGCATTGAATATTCCACACACTGTTTGCCTTTACCAGGCACTCAGTTTTGACAGTATAACTGCCAGTACAATAAATGATGCCGGGGATTGTTCCTTGTTGGCTGGTTCCAGAGAAAAGTTTGTCTCTGTGTGTGTGTTTTTTTTTCTGATCCTAATTACATTACCTTGCAGTCGTTTTACACCATGCTTTCCATTCTCTGAAAGCAACAATGATGGTGCTAATTCATGCAGCTTGGAGATTTTTCAATCCATTTCAGGAGCTTTCCATCAGGGGTGCTTTGATTTGCATCCCTGCTGTAATTATCTGCTCTTGCTCAAGGTCACGATAGTCACAGTTTGCAGCAAGCTCTCTTAGATATGAAAGAATAGATCAATATTGCACAATCGCTCATACCATCTGCAGTAGGATACAATTGTATCACGTACCACATCCTATTTGTGCAGCAAAATAAGCAATCAGCACAACTTCTGCCTCATTTTAGTAGCCAGTTGGAATTGAATGTGCCAAAAATATCCCGTGGTTTCTCACCACAATAGAATAACAGGAGAGTTGACAAGCAAGGCTGGAGTAACTCAGCGGGACAGGCAGCATCTCTGGAGGGAAGGAATGAGTGCCATTTTGGGTTGAGACCCTTCTTCCTTACATAATAACAGGAGTGTTATTTTCTTACATAATCCACGATGCTACATAATGTAATATCTCCTTCGAACGTGTGAAACCCCTTTTCCCACCAGCGTAGAATCTAGGATGATACCATGGATATTGAAAGTGGACATGACCACCAATTTCACAGAATGCGTTTTGGGGCTTAAGAGCTTAGCAAACTGAAAGTTAGTGCTTACTAAAACATGAGTTAGTTTGTACAGGCATCTAATTATTTTGACACGGATTAGTATTCACCACAGGTGATGTGCACCAAAGGAGATGTGCTGGGCATTTTTTTTAAGCAGTGGGTGGTGGGGGCATGGAATGTGCTGTTGAAGGTGGTGGAGGAGGTAGGTACAACAGTGATATTTAATAGACTTTTGGATAGGAGCACGGATATGCATTGAATGGAGGGCTATGTATTATGTGCTGACAGAAAAATAGTTGGTCTTGGCATAAATGTTCGGCACAGTCATTGTGGCCTGAGGTGACTGTTCCTGTGCTGGATTGTTCAACATGTCCTACTTGGGTTTTCAATGGCTGACTTTTGGACACCTTGTATGAGCTTTGGAAGATGGCGATAGTTTGGCGGTTTCTGCGGGGCAGCATGCATCCTCTCCCAAATGGGTATGGGGCATTTCGATGTGCCTGCACTCCCCACCCGCACACCTCCCACTCACTTGCTGTGCGGCTGGCTGGGGGGTGATCTTCCTGAACATGCTGGCACTCAGTGACTCCAACTCTCCCGCTTTCGGCGGGAGATCGCCCGCTGAAAGGCCATTTTCGCAAAATCTCCCGCTCTCCCGCTTGAGATATAATTTCTCCTGCCCGGGAACAGAACTCTGTCATAATCTGGGGACTGCCTGTGTTTCAGCAATAGCAAGGAAAATTAGCAGCCCGACACAGCCTGTCAACACCAAATGTATGTTTCAAATGAAATTTCCACACTCAAAATCAAAGTGACAGCAATCACAGTTAAGTTTGTTCACCCTCAATGCCAATGTAAACTGCAACTGGCAAGATGTTGATCTGTTACATTCATTAAACTCACCACTCCATGATATGTAACAAATAGCAGCTTGCTATATTTCCTAGATGCTAAGCATGTTCAGAAGGATGCACAGTCCCAGAAAGCAAATTATTTTAATATTTAAAGAAAACATAAGAACAAAGAATAATAACAACATTACAGACTGCAACCCCGAGCCCCACCTGAAGGGCTCATTTATTAGAAGAAATAACATCTGAGGTATGAAATCAACATGGAGAGAAAGTTACTGTCCCAAGAAATGTCCGGGTAGTTTAAAACCACTAATGTACTTACTGCCTTGTTATTTAGAAATTTATCGGAATTTTATTTCTTCCAGCATTCAGTAAACACCAACAGTGTGATTGCCCTGTTTTGGGGTTCTTAGAATTCATAGGACATTATTTTTTATTTTTGTTATCCTCCTATTATTGGTTTCAAAAACAATATTCAACGCTTCCTCCTTTATTACTCTTGTCCTCGATCTTGAAACACATAATTGTTAATGTTGAGTTAACATTGCTGTTTATCCTAAAGTAATTTTTCAGTTATACTCATTCCTGAAATCATAATCTCACATTTCTATCTCACATCCATTCATAATAGAACCCCCAATTTCCAGTACTCCCTGCAATAATATATAAACATCTGTGGCACAGTGGTGCAGTTGGTAGAGATGCTGCCTCACTCCGCCAGAGATCCAGCTTTGATCCTGTCCTCGGGGGCTGTCCGTGTGGAGTTTGCACGTGCTCCCTGGGACAGAGTGGGTTTTCTCCGGGTGCTCCAGTTTCCTCCCACATCCCAAAGATGTGCAGGTTTGTTAGCTAATAGGTCTCTGTAAGTTGTCCCCAGTGTGTAGTGAGTGGACGTGATTTAGACTTCTAAGAAAATAGAATATAAGAAAAGCGTTATATGCTTTATTTGTGATTAGTTGTATGTGCAGATTGTTCGACAGGTAATCTGAGATGCTAACATCCAGGTATTTGAAGCTGCTAACTCTCTCCACTCCCGACCTACCATTGAAAACTGGTATGTATTCTCACAAATTTTCCTTTCTGAAGTCTACGATTCGTGGCTTGGTTTTATTAATGTTCATCAAGAGGTTGTTGTGGCATCACTTAGCCAGGTGGGGGATGGTTTAACACTTAGCAGAGCACTACAAAGACAGCATGAATGGTTTTCCTGTGTGTGAGAACTTGAGGGCTAAGCATCTACTCAGTGTATCTTATTGATTAGAGTGTGGAATCGCTCCAGAGGTTGACTATTAAACTGATCAATCATGTTTGCTTCAGTGATCCTTCCCAAAAAAATATCCATCTGAATATGTTGCGAGTGCAATTCATTTGTGCATTGAAGCTAAATTTATAGTGGTGTGAAGGAGAAATTTTAAAATGCTTTATTTATATACCTATAATGCTTGATTAAATGCTGAACATTTAAATATTTTACTTGACCTATGCTCAGGTTTAGGAGCTGAGCATAGAGGCATTACCTAATTAAAATTGAGAAACTAAATGAGACTAGCAAGGCTCAAGCAACGCTTACTTCATAGTGTGGGCTACGGGCAAACGGCTAATTTAGGATTAACTGAATGGTACCGTTAGACCACGGTAGGAAACATCTGTATAGCTACACTGATGATAGGGGAAGTAACTGGAAGATGGAGTAGTGCAGAAGGTGAACATGTCTAGAAATTGAGTCTTTAGTGCTGAGTATGCTGTGGCAAAATGTGGTTAAACCAGTAACTGACCTAATGGCCATCTGTACATCTGTTGGCATAAGATAAGAATAACTTGACACATGACCAACTGTAAGACCATATGAATTATGTAATTGAACTCATGATCACCTTTGAATGCTTCTACTTTTTATGTGTATAAATATGCTGCTTACCCACTCTTTCAGTGAGTGGGTCTCCGAGAGACAAGTAGTATGTAACCATACTGACTGTAACTCCCCCACTCCCGGTACCGTAATAAAGCTTGATTCTTTTAAATGATAATTTGTCTGATGTATTCTGTTGTCTTCTAATGAACTTTTACATTTGGCGCAGCGAGCTTTCATTTTCATCATCCCCAGGTTGTAAGGGAAATTCATATTTGACTTTAGCGAGGCCAGAGGAGGAAGATTCAGCATCTTTTGAATTGCCCCAGAAAGCGAATACCGCCTTCGTTGTTGGGCTTCGGTATTATCTGCCCAATCTGTACCTGTACATTCAACAGTGGCTGAATGGGAGATGTCAGAGAGTAATGGCGGATGGCTGTTTGTCAGGTTGGAAGCCGGTGACCAGTGGGGTGCCTCAGGGATCTGTGTTGGGTCCACTGTTGTTTGTCATGTACATCAATGATCTGGATGATGGGGTGGAAAATTGGATAAGTAAGTATGCAGATGATACTAAGATAGTAAGATTAAACGAGAACTTACCAGTTTGAAGTTTGATCTTTATTTTATGAGGAGTAACAATGAGGGATTACGTGAAGAACCCCGCCTGGCGCTGGAACGGCATACTTAAAAGCAGCGGCATGAAAACACAGAACATAATAGCTGGAGTAAGATAGTAAGGCTTCTCATAGATTTAGAACTACCAGATGATCATTTATTTTATGAGGGTGGGGAGTGGAGGGCACGTAATCCCTCATCGTTACTCCTCATAAAATAAAGATCAAACTTCAAACTAGTAAGTTCTCGTTTAATCTTACTATTTTACTTCGGAGTCACGTGAGTGACTACGTGAAGATTTTGAAGCTTTCTGTGTTTTTAATGTCGTAGAATTTATTCCATACGACAGTCTGGCTCATTCAACACAGTGACGAGCGAATAACACATTTTTCCCCCAAACATTGCCTCAAGTTATGTGATAAATTATTTTCACATTATAAAGAATAAAAAGTAATGCCCTTTCCATTGAAAGGCAAGTTTATCACAAAATATCAATTGATATATATATTTTGATGGTATGACAAAGCAACAATTATAGAGAACCCAACACTCCGTGTCCAAACCTGACACCATGACTGGTTCCTTTTTACTTTAACATTAATTTACACCCTCCTGCGGCCTTGCATCTTTGCTCGAGCGGCTCATCCCGTGCCATTCCTGTGAATGTATCTACCTCATTAACAGAGTGATTTTCCACCTTTCAGTGTCTAGTTCCACTGAGTGTATCCAATTTCTAACCATCTAGAATACATTCCTCTAGAACCATCAGTTTTTACTGAACCTAATGTGGTTTTTGTGTGTAATAAGTAGTGCTGTCTCATTACCACAGAGACTCTTACCTACTTCAACATATTTCATCAATGTTCACACACACACACACACACACACACACACACACACACACACACACACACACACAACTTAAGGCCGACAGGATATGCTTATAGGTTTACCTTGGTTTCAGCTCCTCTTGGTGTGCTTTGTTTGGTAAATTCTTAAACATATATGATAATGCAATCTGTATCCACATGCAATTATAACGTAACATTTGCAATGTTTGCACTCTTATATTGATACTAAAGTCATCAGCATTATTATTTTCAATGTTAACTTTTTTGAATCATTGATAGAGTTAGAGTCCATTGCCTTAGGCAATTCAGGATTATTTATCTCCCGACTTATATATTACAATTTTGGTCAGATTATATATATATATATATATATATATATACACACACATATATATATATATTTATATTAATATCCACATATATATCCCTTTCCATATCGGGATATTATGAATGTACCTGATAACTTCTTGGTTAGTATATTGTCCGTTAATAGGACGGTAACACTCTGAGCCCTATTATTGGCTCTATCAATTAGATATATATTTATATTAATATCCACATATATATCCCTTTCCATATCGGGATATTATGAATGCACCTGATAACTTCTTGGTTAGTATATTGTCCGTTAATAGGACAGTAACACTCTGAGCCCTATTATTGGCTCTATCAATTAGATGCTCAGAAAAATGCAATCCACAAGGAACTCCATATATCTAATATGATAAAATAACTTTACTGTATACACAGACTTCCAATTTCTTATAACAAAATATTGTTTTTTAAACTTATTTCTGCAAATTGCAGGTATAACACTTCTTTTATACATAATTATTTTATTGTTATGTTGTTATATTAGTTAAACATTCATAGACTTCTTTGACCATCAGCTGTTGTTGTAATGGTCTGGTCAACCTGCAGATAGTCAAATTCATATTTTCATGTCATGGATGCCTTTGTACAACAATAAATTACTGCAGGGTTACATAAAACTGGAGAACCCAGCGGGTGCAGCAGCATCCAAAGAGCGAAAGGAGATAGGCAACGCCTTGGGTCGAGACCCTTCCTCAGACTTCAATAAATTACTGCAACTATGAATCATCACAAGTGGTTCAACATCACTCAATATTTATGAAACCATGATGGATCCGTATTGGGCCACCAAAATGCCTCTGGCAGTGTCCTGCTACATTTTCATCAGACACTGCCCTATCAAACAAAATGAGGAACACAAAAGAACATCTTTTCCTCATGTAATTGAGAGAAAAGCATCCACCTTTCCTGTTCTTGGTTTACCCACAAGAAACATTTGAAAGATCAGTGAATTAATCTGTATGCAACCAGATTAATCGTACGTAATCCATCTTAATGACAATGTGTTTTTCCTCCCAAATTTGTTGTCTCCGATACCATTGTCTCTTCCTTAGAGATAAACAGCTGGACTAAATTTTTTAGAATATGCCACATCTGTTTACTCAGATAATCCCATGATTGTTATTTGACTTATCTTGTGTGTTTTAACATATGCCACAGCCGTGGTATTGTTCACCTTGATACGACATGGACACTTCCATAATAAAACAATCGATATTTTAATCCATAACTCCTTATACTTCAATAATTAATACAAATGTTTGGAAAATTTCTTAGGACAATCCATTTATGCTCACCTGGTATTATTGTCCGCAGTCCCAACAAGAGACGTATCAATTATTCTTATAAGAATAGATAATATTCTTATCTTTACCCAAACATTCACAGAAGCTGTACATCATCTGTAACATTTGCTTCAGTTTGAAACAGCTGTTAAGCTTATAGTTGAAGCAGCTTGTGAACCTTTTTTACATTACTTTAATAATGATAATGTATCATTTGATATTTGCATAAGCCTCTCACAAAGGCATACATTTTCTTATAAGCTTCTGTATTCCTTCTTTTGGAGCTTTATTTACCCTTTACCTAACCTAATGGAGGGACAAAGTATGTCAACAACAATGAGACATATTTGTATCATGGAACAATTTTCCCCCTCTTATGGTGCTGAATTACTTCTAAATTCAGAATAGTAATTTATGAATATTTTAATAATGCCTAAGCATACGCTTTATATAATGGGTCAGGTCCTTACCTACCACCAGGTTTATAATTGCAGCACTAATTTGCAGCCGACTCTTATAACCTTCCAATTTAAATGTAATCAAGATAACCCATGACCATGACCTCATTAGTGCAAGTGCTGATCTTTTATCAGCATAATTGTTCCTCCAGTATTCTGTTTAACAGCCTTGAACTGGTTTAATCCTTTGGACAATGTTTTAACTTGCACAGCTTGACCTATTTTAATTAATTTCAAGCACCTGTAATATTGATTAACAATTTGTTAATAGCAACTGTATTTCCATGTTCTAGATGTTTCCATTTTAATAAATGTTCTTACACTGTGAAAGTGTATATAAAATGATGTTTTGTATGGTTTATACCATCAAATCTTTACACTGAGGTAATTTTATAATATATATGTACGTACCCTTCTTTATTGGAGTTACTTTTGAGTGCAAACCTAAAATCAATTTTTAAGGTTTTCTTATACAGGTGAACCAATCCTTCCTTAGTTATATTAAATTAACGATCATAATACACCTGTAATCCCCCACAATTGGAGATTTCATGAACTTATTTTGTAACAAGATGTTTGCACCTCTTCAACGTACTTCAAGCCTTCTTTTCCCAATTATATGGTTTGGATAAGGCTATGTTGGATTATACCACTTCTGCCTTTGTTTTGATCCATTATCAAATCTTTCATTGGATCATAGTTTTTCCCCCAAGTTTAAAGATCTTTGCCTTTGTTTTGATCCATTATCAAATCTTTCATTGGATCATAGTTTTTCCCCCCAAAGTTTAAAGATCAGTAGTCTGTTCTTTTGTAATCAATATCTTTGATTTATCATAAGGGAGGTTTATTCCATAATAATCAGGAGTTTAACATAACCTGATTTATATTGATCTGCGAATCTAGAGTGCAGATTTGGTAAATTATATATATTTCTTCCCATTGAGCTCCACAAACTGATGGCAATTTATTTTATTTTAAAAGTATTAGTTATTTGCACAACGTTTTATTTTATTTTATTTTTCTTTTTGAATAGTAATGCCATGCACCAGTTTGAAATATTTTGAAATTGTATTTCTTTATATCTCATAATTTGAGACATGGATATCATAAACGGATTCACCGTTGATATCTTTATAAAACATAAAGGTTTTATCATATTCTGCTGTTTTAACCATAACAGCTTTTAGTGAGAGACCAACTAATTTTGGTTTCCATGGTAATTTTCCATGGCCTCACTTCTTATTCAGGTGTTGTGCATACACCTGTGTATATATATATATATATATATATATATATTTTGGTGCTGTGGTGGGTACTTCATGACCAGCCACCACTATCAGTGCATTTTTAGGGTCAGTTTTTCCATTTTATTTTTTACTGCCCTTGTTTCTCCCGAGTCTTTTCCCCCTCAAGGAGACTACCTTCAGAAATATCTGAGGTAGATATTCCCACCATATTTCATCATATTTTTTCCTTTTTATATGTGAAACCCCCTTAGGGTAGGTTAGGGAATATTTCCATTATTTTCCGCCTGAAGGCCTTTATTAACTTTTTAAATTATGGCCTTTCTGACTTATTTAAAATTTCCCCCCCCCCCCCCTGCCAAAAGTTTGTGGAGCATCTAAACCTCCCTAACATATTTTTAACGGTCACCAGTATCGGAACCGGCTCCGTAATTAATCTCCCGTCCCGATCGCTGGGTATTCCGTCGGGACGTTCTTTTTTAAACTCCGTTGTATTATACAGAGTATTTTTGTTTTACTTTACTCTTTTATTTTATTTTTGTTTTTAAATTCATTTCAAATCCTGGTTCAATACACCAGGCACGGAGTTTTCCAGACCCTAAAAGTTTTTCAACTGCACTTACCTGCCGGTTCCGTACCTACCGCTGTCGACGAGCTAGCCTCTGCAGCTCTTCCTTCTGCCGTCAGCGTCGACGTAATGCCGTTCCAGCGCCAGGCGGGGTTCTTCACGTAGTCACTCACGTGACTCCGAAGTAAAATAGGTGGTGTTGTGGATAATGAAGTAGATTTTCAAAGTCTACAGAGAGATTTGGGCCATTTGGAAAAGTGGGCTGAAAGATGGCAGATGGAGTTTAATGTTGTTAAGTGTGAAGTACTACATCTTGGCAGGACAAATCAAAATAGGACGTACATGGTAAATGGTAGGGAATTGAGGAATGCTATGGAACAGAGGGATCTTGGAATAACTGTGCATAGTTCCCTTTAGGTGGAATCGCATGTAGATAGGGTGGTAAAGAAAGCCTTTGGTGTGCTGGCCTTTATAAATCAGAGCATTGAATATAGGAGTAGGGAAGTAATGTTAAAATTGTACAAGGCATTGGTAAGACCAATTCTGGAGTATGGTGTACAATTTTGGTCGCCTAGTTATAGGAAGGATGTCAACAAAATAGAGAGAGTACAGAGGAGATTTACTAGAATGTTGCCAGGGTTCCAGCAACTATGTTACAGAGAAAGGTTGAACAAGTTAGGTCTTTATTCTTTGGAGCGCAGAAGGTTAAGGGGAAACTTGATCGAGGTCTTTAAAATGATGAAAGGGATAGACAGAGTTAACGTGGATACGTTTTTCCCATTGAGGGTAGGGAAGATTCAAACAAGAGGCATGACATGAGAATTAAGGGACAGAAGTTTCGGGGTAACGTGAGGGGGAACTTCTTTACTCAGAGGGTGGTGGCTGTGTGGAATGAGCTTCCAGCAGAAGTGGTGGAGGCAGGATCGATTTTAACATTTAAGAGTAAAGTGGATAGGTATATGGACGTGAAGGGAATGGAGGGGTATGGTCTGAGTGCAGGTAGATGGGGTTATGGGAAAACAAATGGTCGGCACGGACTGGAAGGGCCGAGAGGGCCTGTTTCCGTGCTGTAATTGTTATATGGTTATATGGTTATATGGTTATCTAAATTGGTTTTTATTTGTGATGCCACCTTTGGCAGTAAACAATTCATCAGGATTGCATGTAAACTAAGGCGATAAAGCACCTCGATTATATGCTTTCTATTAGTCTCAAAACAGTAATTCCTCTTACCACAAGTTTCTCCTTCACAGTGGCTTGCACAAATGTGTGTGTGTTGTTAGCATTCAATGGACATTAGACAATAGGTCCAGGAGTAGGCCATTCGGCCCTTTGAGCCAGCACCGCCATTCAATGGGATCATGGCAGATCACCCCCAATCAGCACCCCGTTCCTGCCTTCTCACCATATCTCCTGACTCCGCTATTTTTAAGAGCCCTATCTAGCTCTCTCTTGAAAGCATCCAGAGAAACTGCCTTCACCGCCCTCTGAGGCAGAGAATTCCACAGACTCACCACTCTCTGTGAGAAAAAGTGTTTCCTCGTCTCTGTTCTAAATGGCTTACTCCTTATTCTTAAACTGTGGCCCCTGGTTCTGGATTCCCCATTGGGAACATTTTCCTGCCTCTAGTGTGTCCAAACCCTTAACAATCTTATATATTTCAATAAGATCCCCTCTCATCATTCTAAACTCCGGAATGTACAAGCCCAGCTGCTCCATTCCCTCAGCATATGACAGTCCCGCCATCTCGGGAATTAACCTTGTAAACCTACGTTGCACTCCCTCAATAGCAAGAATGTCCTTCCTCAAATTAAGGGGCCAATACTGCACACTATACTCCAGGTGTGGTCTCACTAGGGCACTGTACAACTGCAGAAGAACCTCTTTGCTCCTATATTCGATTCCTCTTGTTATAAAGGCCAACATGCCATTCGCTTTCTTCACTGCCTGCTATACCTGCAAGCTTACTTTCATAGACTGATGAACAAGGACCCCAGATCCTGTTGTACTTCCCCTTTTCCCAACTTGACGCCATTTATCCCATTTTATTATGTATTGTCCACAGGCTTAAAACTAATGTTCATTTATTAAACACTAATTAAATACAAAGTTGCACATCTCTGCATATTTCCATTACAGCTTTTTTTTAGGGCTGATGTTGCCAAGATAACAGGGGGAGTTTGGGACTGGCAAGATAACAGGAGGAGTTGAGACTTGCTCAGCATGGAAAATAGTAGAAGAAGTAGAAAGGGTCAATTATATTACAGTATTGTTGATATTAATCTTATAAGGTATAATTGATTCTGAATTTAGAAAGCTTAATGTAATGTTCTGCACTACTTCAGAATGCACTGCAATCTTGCACTATTTTGCTATGTTACACTCATTATTGTAAATATTGTAGTATTATTACAATATGTATATTGTTTGCTCTGTGAGCTTCATGTGAATAATTAATTTTGTTGCACCCTGGGGTATACGACAAACTCATCAGAATCAGACCTGAAACTGATTGGGACAAGTGGTAGGGATTGTGTCATTACCTCTAGTATCCGAAGCTAAATGAAAATAGTGCAAATACTGTGAATCACAGATGTGTAATTAAAGAGTATGGCTGTAATTTTCTTTTGAACATCAGTATTTCACTTCTTGAAATATTCCTCAGAATCATTTGCTCAATTATTCCAACTGGAAGTGCATATGTAATCCCGCAACATTCAGGACCCCATTGCAACCTCTTTCCTCTGCTCTACACCCATAACAGGAACAGCAAGCTAAAACCCCTGTCCCACGGTACGAGTTCATTCCAAGTGCTCTCCCGAGTTTGCCCTGATTCGAACTCGGAGATTTACGGTAATGGCCAATCGTCAGTACTCGGGGCTCTCGTGGACATTTTTCAACATGTTGAAAAATCTTCACGAGTCTTCCCGTGCTTACCTGCCGTTAGTGAGTCTTCTCGAGTACCTGCAGTTTGTGTTACGGGCCAGTAAGAGACGTCCCCGAGCTCCGACGTACCTGCTATGTTCATTCTCCGTGCTTACCACGAGTTTGTTTTTTTTTAAACTCGGGAGAGCTCTTGGAATGAACTCGTACTGTGGGACAGGGCTATAAAACAACTCTGTTCAAATTCAGCAGCTCTTGATGTCTTCTGATATGGATGTTGCCAGGCTTCAGTGTGATGTGAGGGAGAGCTAAGAAGATTGGACACGCATTATGATTTTGCCAATGAAGGAACACGTCATATTGTGCTTTTTGACTGGACGGAACAAAGCAATATTAAGCATCCATTTTTATACTGTGAATAACTCTGGTGCCTTCAGAAAATTCACCATCCAAAGATGGATACAAAAGAGAGCTCTGTAGCACGAATAAAAAATGTCATTTTCCATATACTAATGAAAATATGCACATAAAAAACCACAACATAATTATACTTTTTTTCCCCATTATTCCCTATGCACAAGCATTTGCGTTCAAAATCGATGAAAAAAATCTCACTCTACTTGATTCTTGAGAAAGGCACTTTTTAAATAGACTAAAGGGGATGTCCCACGTGGGCAACCTAATCCGCGAGCTAAGAAGAGTGTCTTCGACCTTCAAGCTCGAGGTCACTCGCCTGGAAAGCCTCGTGCTGGATCGACAGTCTGCGTTGAAACCGCGAGCTGGATCGACCGACTGCACACACACAAACACATCGCAAAGGCATGGGCCAGGGAAAGCAGGGGAGCGCTGTCTGAAATTTACACCTGCGATGAAGAGGAAGGTAAAATGGCTGCACATTAAAGATAGGTCCTTTAGAGAGCACGGGGGCGGGGTGGGGGGGGCGGGTTAGAGAGAAAAGGGGAGAGAAGGGGGGGAGAAGGGGAGAGAAGGGGGGGAGAAGGGAAGAGAAGCGGAGAGAAAGGGGGGAGAGAAGGAGTGGAGACTCTTTTAAGAAGTATAATAAACTTTAGCGGGCATTTTACCTACCGGTAGGTTTTCCTTGGTCCTGAAAACTCCAATGAGCCAATCAAAATGCCTGGTCAGCGAAGGAGATTGCCTATGGCTGCCCTCGACTGCCTGTAACTAGATAGCGACCCCGCTCCACTGCACTACGAGTCAAAAAGAACTATGCCGACCAAATTTTACTCGCGGAATATTTTTCAACATGCTTGATAAATATTCCGCGATCTAGCTGAGGCCACGAGTATTCGGGAACTTCCCTTGAGTATGAAGTAGAGTTCCAGCCACCTCATAGGACCTCCTAGGACCACGTGTTGACCATGCTGTGAGTTTGGAGGTTGAAGACAATCTTTTAAACTCGCAGATTAGGTCGCCCAAGTGGGACAGCCCCTTAACTCTTCCCTTTTCTAGTTCAACTGTCCAGACAAATTGTGAAAGGCCTGGATGGAGTGGATGTGGAGGGGATGTTTCAGCTAGTGGGAGAGTCTAGGACTAGAGGCCGTAGGCTCAGAATAAAAGAACATACTTTTAGAAAGGAGATGATGAGGAATTTCTTTAGTCTAAGTCTAGTGAATCTGTGGAATTGATTGGCACAGAAGGCAGTGGAGGCCAAGTCAACAGATATTTTTAAGGTGGAGATTGACAGATTCTTGATTAGTGTAGATGATATGTGTGTACACCTTTAATTTATAGTGACGATGTCCATGCTAACCACTCCCCCACCAGTTAGTATAATTGTAACCCACACACCCCTAGCTCGCTCTCTGGTGATCGTGACAGACCATGTACAGCTAGGGCTATATGATGTATGATTAATAAAGTAGTGAAGACCTAAAGGTGTCTGTGAACATACTTTACAATTAGTATGGGAATCAGCGATTATGGGGTGAAGGCAGGGGAATGGGGTTGAGAGGGAAAGATGGATCAGCCACGATTGAATAGTAGAGTAAACTCAATGGGCCGAATGGCCTAAAGGGCCTGTCCCACTTGGCAATTTTTTCGGCGACTGCCAGCATCATATCAGTGTCGCCAAAAGATTTTGAACATTTCATAATCCAGCGGCGACAAAAAAAATGTTGCGACAATTGAAAAAACATAATGTCATTACATATGTCATTACACCGCGTCACCGCCGCATCACGCCACATCACACCACATCACACCACGTCACCGCCGCATCACGCCACAGACTTTTCGGTGACCTGATACGTCAGTTAATGATGCCGGCAGTCGCCGAAACATCGGTAAGTGGGACTGGCCCTTAATTCTGCTCCTATGACTTATGAACATGATCATAGAAGGGTGTGTTAGCCTCAAAACCTGGCCTTAAGCATGGAGCCTGCCCTTTGGAGTTGTTTGAGAATTATAACTTCAGTGCTCGGGGTGCTGACCAGCTTGAGGAAAAAAACCAATAATAACAGGAAAAAAATGTATGCAGAATTATAATATGTTCCTTTCACCTGAAAAGTGGAATAAATTTCTGATTATAAAACCCCAGCATAAACATGATGGCCTAACGTGAATCATTGAACACTGCTGCCAAATGTTAATGATGAAAATAGCTTACCATTTGTTTTCTTGGCCAGGAGGCAATTTTTTAATTTAATTTGATATTGGATTAGTTAGGTTTGGGTTACTTTAGTTTGAACCGAAGTTGAACTGAAGCCAGTAGTGTTTTTTACATTTTTACATTACTACATCTTTTGTTTTTTTTAGTATGTACAAGTGTTTGGTTTAATGTCTCTGGTATGTCTTGTGTGGGGGGTTGTGAGGGGGGAACCGCTTTCATTCGCCTCCTACACGGAGAGGCGACTTTTTCCGTCGCCTCCCTCGCGGCTTAACACGATGGATTGGTGCAGCCTTTCCCGGAGTTGGGAACCGGTGCTTCAGCAGCGGGTGCAGCGTGGACATTTTTTATCGCGGAGCGGGGCGAAACTTATGCCATGGTCACCAGAAAAAAGTTCTCCGATCGCTGGCCTGCGGACTGTTACAGCCTGAAGTTGCTGTCTGTGGAGCTTCTAGCCGCCGGCACGGCGTCTGGAGCCTAGGAATCCTCGTTGGGGATCCCCGGAGGAGAAGCCTACAACAGCTTGAAGCCGTGGTCTGCGGAGCTTCTAGCCACGGACGCGGCATGGACTTACCGTCCGGAGGGGGATCACTCTCCGGGGATCCCTGAAGGAGAGCTCCGACTGCCGGCCTGCGGCCTACAACATTACTGAAGCTGCGGTCTCCGATAGGGAAGCACCGATTCGGGACTTATCTTCCAGATGGGAGGGCCTGTACATCTAGCCATCCGCCATCGTTTATGGCCCCGAACACCGGGCAACAATGGAAGAGGACTGACTGTACTTTGTGCCTTCCACCACAGTAAAGAATGCTGTGGTGCATGTTTGTGTTAAATTCTATTTTGTATTGTGTGTTCTTTTTGATTGTACCGCTGCTGGCAATTCATTTCACTGCACTTTATTGTGTATGTGAATAAATCTTATTGATTGATTGATTCATTCATTCATTTATCTGCAACTTTGTACATCGAGTGGTCAAGTGGTCAGTTTCTCATTTGTTTCTCATCAATTTCTCATCTGCTGGAGCAGCATGCTGTTCAAACTGTGTTCTTCATACATCCAGAAAATAACTGCACAATGTAGCAATGTTACAAAATTTTGAGATTGTGGAAATCAAGTCCGCAATTTTTTACCATCAGATAAAGCATAAAAAGAAGTTTAATTTGACACCTAATTCACTTTCATATCTTCAGTATTAAAAAAGTTATGGCCATTTTCATACTCGGAAATTAGCATCTTGTTCCCTATTGCTTTTGCATTGACTTAACACAAAAGCTGTGATCGAGGACAGTCAAAAGCCTATAACCTTCTTAAAAATTAAGAGAACTGAAATAAATTTTCAGTTATTATAGATTGAAGCATTCTGAAACAAATATGAATCAATCTTACCTGGATGACCTGAAATTAAAGCATATAATTAGTTAGTTACCCAATTGTAGCGAATTACAAAATTCAATTACTAGATCTCAACATCTATCCATTTCTTAAGAAAAGATTAACATTTTTAAATAGCCTGTGTCCAAATAACATTCACACAAGAATTCACAATATAACATGATTTTTAATGAATTTCATGAATTGATAGGCCAAATGGAAGGAATTTAGTGTTTAGTGTTTTTAGTGTTTAGTGTTAATGGCCATTTAAATGATCTTGCGAGTGTGATTTTGTGGAACGCGATCATTTAGAACGTTGCAGTTGCGGTGAATTTAAACTCCATATCGCCAGGAAAAATACTGCCGGTTCGTATGGGGCCTAAATCACCTTTCGGTTATCAGTGTTGACGGCATTAGAAGCGGCTTTTTATTTTACTCCAGCGCTGAAATTGTCCAGCGATTTAAAAAAAAAATCACAAACGGCCGTCGGATGAATTCTTTAGCTTTCGCTAGCTCCCCGAGAAAATATATCCAGGACAGGTGGTAGAAAAACGCATTTTAACCCCCCCCCCCCCCCCCCCCCGCCCCCCCCTCAAAGGCGCGCACACGGCCAGTGGCAGAACTGCAGCGCCGCTGAAGGTAAGTTTTGTAACATACCTACACAATGGTTAATAGAATTAAATTTCTTCAATGTTTTATGTTATTTACTGAATACATTTATTAAAATAAACAAATAGTTTCTATCATCTTAAAAATAAATACTACTTGATATTGATGTTTGCTCATCATTGGGGTTTTTTTTTAATACTAAATGGATTACAAATTAGTAAAAGAAAAAATAGCTCCAATGAAAGTTACAATTTTACTTCGGAGTCACGTGAGTGACTACGTGAAGAAGCCCCGCCAGGCGCATGCGCGTCATATATTTTGTTAAATTTTTAAAAACCGTTATACTAACGAAATAATACCCGGGCAGGTAAAATGAAATAAAATAAAATAAAATAAAATAAAATGAAATACTAACTTTATTTCCCAACTGCCTCCATCAATTTCCAGTGCTTCAAGGCACTTAGAAATACCACACTAAAGTACTCTCAGGCTCATTTGCCATGAGTCTGATGATATGGAAGATTCCCTCCTTTTTAATTTAAAGGTATGGGGATGGCTCAACCAATGGGGGGAAATTACTCCAAATTTAAAGAGCCATGGGGGTGGGGGGGAATTTCAATTGGAGTCAAATGCCCTAGGATTCCCACACAGCCTCTCGCAGAGGTCCATATAGCAAAGAAGAAAACATTGTTATAAATAGCAGTGAGAATCATCCTCCCCAGCACCTTGTTTAGGGCTAAATGAGACCTTCCTAGAGCATAACTCAGGAGAAGCCGGGCAGGAGCAATCTGGTCCTGTAGCTGGTGTCACTGCTTATGTGCACACACCAGCGCACACGAGCCATGCTCCAGGTGTCCCGGACGTAGCGTTAAACTTCGCTAAACCCGGTAGGGACTGGAGAGGCTATTGAAAAAACTCTAGCCGCCAAATGTAAATTACATGGTTTCTCACCAGTTCCAGAATACGTTCATGAAGACTGCCATAAGTTATAAAACACCTGTAAACTGTGCTTCACTCAAAATGTTCATCATGAACTCGGCAAAGGCACAAATGAGTGCAACGATGCAGAGACAAAAAGTGAGATTTCAATGCATCCCCAAGTTGCTGCTATTTAACAAGATATGCTGGCCTGTTCTGCAACGCCTAGGTTGAACCCGAAGTTGCAGCTCTATGTAGGTCCACCAATATCCAAGCCAGATTATTTATTTGGGGTGGACCTCCTCCAACAAGCCAAGGACCTGGAGGAACATGCCAAAACAATCCGTCTCAGCAAGGCAAACGTTCCTTCTGCTAGGATGCCGTCTCGCAGGTAGTTTCAGCGCTAAAGGTGACGGATCCAGGGGCAGGGCCAAGCAGAGTGGGACCAGTGGGACGAAGGTATTACTCACCTGTGTATCCCAGCTACAACCCCAATATGGGCAGAAATAGTAAAGGCTGACTGTAAAGGTACAGGTGATTCATTTTGTCCAGGATAAGTTCTGGGACCTTGGTTGGGGGTAGGTTGCAATTGGGTATGATGAATGGTGCTGCACAACATCTCATCAGTTTATACTACACACTGTCTCAAGCTCGAATGCAGTTTATGTCAACAATTGATCCGCCTGTACACAATATGCCTAATAGAGTATTGGGGGTTTCTGCACAAACTCAGCAGGTAAAATAATAAATTACGGGTTGTCCCTAAAAAGGGGAATTGAGAGGACGATAAACCATCCTCAACAATTGTGTCCAAAATTTTCCCCAGACAGAGAAAAGATGGGGGATGTAGAGGTATTCTGGACCTAAATCAGGTTAATTTCCCATGTTCAGTATATGCATTTTAAATAGACCCCTTCAATACTGTGAAATGGCTATCACAAGGCTGTTATATAGCAACTATAGGCCTGAAAGATGCATATTATTCAGTACCAATTCATCATCAGTATCGGAGATACTTGAAATTTAGTTGGATGGGACAGCTGCGGCAATTTAAAGCATTACCAATGAGTTAACCTCAGTTCTAGGCTAGTCAAGAAATTGTGCGAACCAGTGCTAGCACTACATTGGGCCCAGAATTGGTAAAGGCTTATCTAGATGATATTTTAATAAGAGGCAACACTCAAGAGACAGCTGAGGAATCTGTTTGATCAACCAAATACATATTAGAAAGGTTAGAGTTCCTGGTCCATCCAACTAAATCCAAGGTAGAGCCATCCTAAAAAAATGTTTATTTGGGATATGTCAGTGACTTTGCCTACAGCCAAGGCTGTGGAGATCAGAGAGGTCTGTACCAGTCTTACTGGAAAACAATATCCCTCCATCCGGGAAGTAGCTACTGTTATTAGTCAATTGGTGGCAGTTTTCCCTGTAGTGCAGTTGGAGTGCAAGCTAGAGGTTATGGAAAGTGCTGGGAGAGAGTCTGTTCGCAGGAAGCGTGGGGCACGCAGTGATGCGGTTCCATCTCAGCGTTCGAGTCGGGAGCTATGTGCAGTAATGCCGGCTCTGATACCAATGGCTTTTGCCCTGGTGAATGAACAGCGTCCAGCTGCTCCAGTGTCGCAGGGCACTGAGGCCACGGCAACATTTTAAAAATAAATAAATAAGAAATAAAAAAATAAAAAAATTCAAATAAAAAAATAGAATTTAAAGAAGAAAAAAAAAGAAAGTCTGTCAGACCAGTTTTATCTGACGGGTCTGAGGAAGAAGAAGACTCTCCTCCAGACTGGAAAAGAATGTAGGGGAGACTGGAACAAATGGAGAAAATGCTCCAACCTTTAATCAGTCAAGGGTCCAAAGACCCAAAGATTTCCCAGGCAGCCTCTGAAGGAGTTCCACACACTGAGTATGGTGCCTATCAAGAATGGGAATCTGACTCTCTAGTGCCTTGTTTAGGTCTGGATGAGGTCTCCCTAGAGCAAGACTAAAATGCTCCAAACTTTACTCAGTCAAGGGTCCCAAAGACCCAGAGATTTCCCAGGCAGCCTCCGAAGGAGTTCCATACACTGAGTATGGTGCCTATCAAGAATGGGAATATCACTCTCCAGTGCCTTATTTAGGTCTGGAAGAGGTCTTCCTAGAGCAAGACTCGGGAGTACCAGGGCAGGAGGGGACTGACCCTGAAGATGGTGTCCCTACTTATGTGTATACACCAGAGCACAAGAGCCACGCTCCGGGTATTCCCGATGTAGCAATAAGTTTTGCTATACCGGAATGGACTGGTGAGGCTATGGACAAGAAACTGGTGGCCAAGTTTAATTGATTTCTCACCAGCTCCAAGAAACTGTTATGACTGAAACAGCTGAAATATATAAAGCACCCGTCAATTGTTCCTCGCTCAGGGTGCCAACAGTAAAATCTGCAATTTTGGCACCCATGAGTGCAACGATGCGAGGGCAGGAAATGCGTTTCCAGCATGTCCTCAAGCTGATATCAGCAGGCATCACTGTATTTGGGAAACACATACAAGGGTCGACAATGTCCAAAACTCAAAAGGACATTGTTCTGCAATGCCTATTTCGAACTTAATTGTTTGAGGAAAATCGCCATTCAGCCAACATTACACCCACAATTTCCAGGACTGTGTAGGGCAAGCAACATTCAAGCACCAGATTACTTGTTCGGCGACAACCTCATCAAACAAATTAGGGACATTGACGATGAGGCAAAGACAATTGGGCTTATGAAACCATTCATCCCTGTTCCCAGGATGTCATCTAAACAGTTAGGATTGAAGCGCCTGGTGTCAGATCACAGGGCAGGGCCAAGCAAAGGAAGGCAGATGGGGCAAAAATATTACCCACCAGTGCAGCCCAACAACAACCCAATATTGGGAGGTAGACCAAATCCTCGGGACCACAAGATGGTCTAAGGAATCGAAGTTTCTACGTTTTATGATAAACTTGTTCTTACAGTACCAAGGTTTGGGCATGCTGTGTTGGGTCCTGTACAGGGTTTAAAGCATACCCTGTTGACCAAAGGTTATGTGTAGTTAAGCACCTGAGTCAATATATCAAGGTAACTTAGAGTTCAGAGGCTCTTAGACAGCAATGCTTATCAATCACAAAAAAAAAAAAAAAACTTCATAAAACGTGTCAGTATAAACTATTTCTCGATGGTAAAACAGGTTTTGGATTCTGCTGGAGTAGGCACTCATTTATTTAAATCTTACTCCACCAGGGCAGCATCAAAATCCGCAGCAAGGCCGAGGAATGGTCTAAGGAATCTACTTTCTCAAATTATGTTAAACCTGTCCTGACAGTGCTGTTTTGATTTCCGTTTGATTTGATTTGCTTTGTCTTTATAAGATTCATTTGTGATTTCCCCTGGGATCGAGGGGAATCAGGCATGAAATCACAGGGGTTTGAAATCTTCACGTAGTCACTCATGTGACTCCGAAGTAAAATAGTAAGATTAAACGAGAACTTACCAGTTCGAAGTTTGATCCTTATTTTATGAGGAGTTACGATGAGGGATTACGTGCCCTCCGCTCCCGGCCTTCATAATCGAAAGGATCATCTGGTAGTTCTAGTCTTCTCAAAGCCTTACTATGTTACTTCGGCTATCGGTTTCTGTGTTTTCACGCCGCTGCTTTGAAGTATGACGCACATGCGCTTGGCGGGGCTTCTTCAAGTAATCCCTCATCATAACTCCTCATAAAATAAGGATCAAACTTTGAACTGGTAAGTTCTCATTTAATCTTACTATTAAAATCTTACGTAATGATGGGTAGACTTAAATAATAGTGTAATCTGAAAATCATTTTAATCATCAGTATCACAACATAATAATTTATTTTTTGCTGAGCGTTGTAGAAAATGGCAGTGCAGTTCAATGTAAGTAGATTTAATAATGATTCAATTGTATTTATTTGATATCTTTTGACCTCCAGACTTAGACTAATAATGAGTTAGTAATTTCTGAGTCTTAATGTATTGTCAAACTTAGATAATATTTCAATTGAGCACCTTATGTAATTGGTGCTTTCAGACAAAGTTCAGTTCTTCATTTTATCAGATCATTAACTTTTTTTTGGAACAATGTCAATTAGGTTGCATGACCTGTGACATTGATCAATGAGTGAAAAATGCACATAAATTCACATACGCGCAAAACAAAGCCATCAATTTTAGGTTTCAAAATTGTCCTTTCATGTCGAAAAAGCAATTGACTGTGTGACAGAATTTTTGTCTGCCTTTTCCAGCATTAATCTGTCAACTAACACAATCAAAATAAAGATTTTTTTTTCTCTCTATTTTTTCTGTTTCTTCTTTGTGTGTCTGCTGTATGCAAATTGAAGAATTTTGACACCTGTAATCCATGGAACTTAATGCCCTGTGAAGCACCTAAAGACATTTCAAGGATATAAAAAGGCAATGTGATACTATTTATCTTTCATATGTACAAATGTCGTGCATTTATTTTCTTTCTGACTGCACCAGCTAAGAGGAAATTACAAAGACTTTTATAAATCATTGGTTAGACAGCGGTTAGAAAATTTGATTCCATTTTTTGATTACCCTAATTTAGGAAAGGTCTCACGGCAATGGAGAGAGTACAGAAAATATTTCAATTATATTCGGAACAGAAGGCTTTAATTATGTGGAATGCCTAAAGAAACTGGTACATTTCCATAGAACAGAGACATGTTTGAATCCATTTTAGGTTGGCATTCAGTATAACAGATAAAACTAAACAGAAAAAAAAACATACTTCCACTTTTTGATGAACTGCTAATTAGGCAATTGATCATCAAGAAGAGATGTATCAAAAGAATAGGCACAGATAGGAAATTTGTTTTCACTGCAAAGGGTTGCTAGGGCGTAAATATCTCCCTGTAACTTCAAAGAAGTACATTTTTGAGGCAAAGTAGAATGCACAGGCATGAATGTGAGTGGATTTCTCAGCGCAGTGCTTCACTGAAACAACAGTTGATGCTGAACGTATCACGTTTATTAAATGGAATAGTGGAGGAGTATTTAAAAACAATAAATGAGCATTGTACAAGGCATGGAAAGGGTAAATTGTCAGGCTTTTTCTAGCACGTTCACAATAGTGCACATCTCTTGCTCCTGCAGTGCAAAGAATCTTGATATCATAAAATAAATGTCCAATCTCGGTGTTTATTTTGCAACAAAATTCTTGGAATATTTGAACTTTCTATTCAATCTTTTAATCTTTCCATTCAAACTTGGCTGGTTGATAATTCATCTTACTCTGTGGAGGAAATCATGCAATTCCAGATGTGAGGTTAATGAAATTCATCATGACATTCAATTTTAGCTTACTAAGAATTATCTGCTCACTCCTGGAGATCAGGTCACCTTGAGTGCCTGTTTCATCTCCCTTCTGGAAGTATGGTTGAAGAGGAGATTCAACCTTTTTCTGTTTTTCTCCCTATCTTGTTTGAATCACTTATTATCATATTATCTCTTCTGGTAGCTTCCTCAATCTCCTACACAATGGAGAGTGGAATATGTATTTCCATACAAACCGTCTCTCACTCATTATTCTTGAGATATTGTGTCCACAAGATAGCTTTGACTAAGCAATTTGACACTCCTACAATGTTACTAAGGCTTTGCTTCTATTCCATGTATTTGGATAGATCCAGTGATGGATTTCAGTTTACAGTTTCTACACACAAACACACACACACACACACACACACACACACACACACACACACACACACACACACACACACACACACACACACACACACACACACACAGCCTCAGCTCACAACCATCCGCCCGGACCCCGGCATCTGCTCCTGGCGCCAGCCCTCTCCCTCCCTTCTCTCCTTCCCTTCCCTCCGTCCCTTCCCTTATTCCCTCCCTCCCTTCTCTCCTCCCCTCCCTCCTCTCTCTCTTTTCCCTTCTCTCCTTCCCTCCCTCCCTTCTTTCTCTCCCCTCCCTTTCTCTCCTTCCCTCCCTCCCTTATTTCTCTACTTCCCTCACCCTTCCCCCTTCACTGTCTCCCTCCCTTCTCTCCTTCGTTCCTACACACACA
Organism: Okamejei kenojei; assembly: GCA_035221665.1. NCBI lineage: Eukaryota > Metazoa > Chordata > Chondrichthyes > Rajiformes > Rajidae > Okamejei > Okamejei kenojei. Next base: position 96,074,733 of record CM069131.1, read on the forward strand.
CATAACGCACAGACAACTAACACACACACATCACGCACAGGCAATTAATACACACACACACACACACACACACACACACACAACAAAGTTAGTATGGAGTAGAAGCTTGAGTGGGTGCAGGATTTTCTGGAGCTCCTTCCAAATGGCAATATTTTGTATGTTCAAAGTTAAAAAGGAGGGCTAGGTAGGAATATCAAAATGATCACCTGCAGCTGAGAAAAAAAACACTATGATTTGTGCATGAAGAAGCCATGACCAAAGCAAAGATACTAGAGCAGGGACGGAAGCCAGTTACGCAAATGGTGCTGAAGATTACCCATGACCCCACTATGGCTTTTTCGTCGAGTGGACTATCTTGCTCTGCTATAGGATCTTTGGCTTCTGGAGGAAAGTGGCACTGTAAGGGCAGTCCACGTCTTTCACCAGCTCATTGGAACTTTTCCCAATTCCATAATAACTGTCTAAGAACCTGGCCCTCATCAGACCTGTCGTCTCGACGCTGTAAACTAAGTTCACCTCCTGGACGCTCAACTCGTAGACCACCCGCTCCTTCCTGAAGCGGATATTAAACAGCTGTAATCCGTTGGCGGGACTGTGGTGGAACACAAACACCCAGTCGAAGTAGCAAACGTGGTTGTTTACAACGTGGTATCTTGGTCCACGTGGCTCGAACTGGAGGGGGCCGTAGGTTTGAAATTCTGGCGATGTCTCAGCGAGGTGTAGTTGGGATCCGAATCCGTCCTTTGGATCTCTCTCACTCCCTCTCTCTCACCCTGTTGCCTTGGCATTCCCGGAATCATTTGCTATTTTGTGGGAACGGCTGCATCTGCAGTTCCTTCCTGTTGGGGGGCGGGGGGGGTGGGCGTGTGGGGGCGGCCCTGGCCCATGGTCTGTTCCCTCTGTGGGTGCCGTTTGGCCCGCTGAGTTCCTCCAGCATTCTGTGTTTTTTGTTTGGCTCTGGAGTTAAAGGTGGTCACGGGGAGGCTGGGGTGGCTCAGCGGGACGGGCGGCGGCTCTAGGGAGTGGGTGGCGTTTCAGGTCCAGACCCTTCTGTAGACAATCACAAGTACTTTCACTGACGAGACTTCAGTTCAGTCTGAAGAAGGGTCTTCTCTCCTGAGTCGCTGCTTGTCTCGCTGAGTTACTCCAGCTTTATGCCTAACTTCAATTTCAAGAGTTAAATAAAAAACAGCTGGAGCAACTCAGCGTGCTAGCCGGCACCTGTGGGGGGGATTGATTTGGAGTTATTTCGGGCCAAGGTTCTTCAATAGGAAGGAACTGCAGATCAAAGATATCTTTGCTGCAGATCAGTCATGATATTCTTCCAATTTAAATTGTAATTCCGATTTTATTGTTTTTGTTTTCCTATATTCAATTTTTTATGCCCGTTTATTTGGTGGCCAATCAACCGCTGTCTCTAAGGGGGTTGCGTCCAATCACCGACCAGATTCCCTTAAAATTCCCATCCAATCAACAAATTGGTCTCCTACCGTCCAATCACCCGCCGTCTCCAAGTGCAATAACATAATGCACTGGTCGCTCGGCGGCCAATCAGACACAGTCTCCACGGTGAGCGATTACATGAAGAAGGCCCACCAGTGCGCATGCACGTCAATCTTCAAAGCAGCGGCGTGAAATCACAGTAACCACAGTCAAAGTAATATAGTACTAGAACTACTTCGGAAGACTAGAACTACCAGATGATCTTTGCGATGAAGAGGGCCGGGAGCGGAGGGCACGTAATCGTTCACCGTAACTCCTCATAAAATAAAGATCAAACGTCAAACAGGTAAGTTCTCGTTTAATCTTACTATTTTACTTCGGAGTCACGTGAGTGATTCCGTGAAAATGTCATAGTTCTGTGATTTCATGCCATTGATCCAGTTCCATACTACACACTGCTTTGGTTAACACAGGATGAACAAATAATGCATTGAACATTGTTTAAATTATACAATGAATGTTTTTAATAACAAAAGGAACAGTAATAACCCCTCTCTCCTAGGGGGAAATTACAAAACAGAACCCAAAACAGCATGCCCAAATCCTTCCGTCTTGAGGACAGGTTTGTCATAAAACCGTGTAAAAGTCCCTTCACTGGACCATCCTGCGGCCCGCGGATTTGGTCTAAAAGGACGTCCAGTGCCCTCACTGCGGATGTTGACGCCGCCCTGGTGGAGTGAGATTTAAACACATCAGTGTCTATTCCAGCACAATCCAAAACCTGTTTCAGCCATCTAGAAATGGTTTGTACCGACACCTTTCTATGAGGTTTTTTGTGACTGATGAGCATCGTTGTTTCGGAACCTCTGAGACTTTGGGTGAACTCTATATATTGATGCAGGTGCGTAACTACACATAGTCTCAGATCAATGGGGTATGCTCTAAAGCTTGTTTTGGTTCCAGTCGTCCCTGGCCTGCTTTGTTTGATTAGATCATATACATGAAACGCATTATCTACATAAGAATGCATGCTGTCCAGTCGTAGCTTTTGCAATGTCTGGATCCATTGCGCTGAACTGAGCTCCATGAGCATGACCACTTTGAGCGTTCGTTTTTGGAAAGACAGAGATGTAATTGGAGCCCATTTCCGAAGCAGTGTGAGAACTATGCTCACGTCCCAGATTCCCGAATATCTAGGTCTGAGAGGTTTCTTGTTAAAAACACCTTTCATGAATCTGGACACCAATGGATGAGATCCAACAGAGTGTTGTCCCGACCCCTGCCATAAATAGGAGGACAAAGCACTCCGAGCACTATTAATGGCACTATAGCTCAATTGCTTGTCAAAATGCAATGTAGCAAGGAACTCCAATACATTAGGTATGTCTGCAGTGTGCTAAGATATATTTGACTGTAAGCAGAACATCTCCAATTTCTTAATATGAGATACGTATTGTTTTTTTAGTACTATCTGTCCAGGTGCAGTAATCATATCCACGGTCCGACTCGATAGTTCGAGCCCCTGGAACGGTCTGGTCAGAATCTGCAAATCATACAGATTAATACGATCATGTAAAGGGTGACTCTCTCCTGTCACAGGGTGAACCAACAAGTTGCTGCATTTGGGGATAATCAGCAACTTGTTGTGTCATCAATCTCAGAACCAATGGGAACCATGGCTGTGTGGGCGTCAGGAACTACCAAAATGCCTGAAGCGGAGTCCTGCTCAATTTTGGTGAGACATTGACTGATGAGGCAGAATGGGGGAAAAGCGTAAAAGAACATACCTCCCCAATGTAGTGAGAATGCATCCAACGCTACTGCCCCTGGATCCGGTTCCCATGAGATGTATCTAGGTAACTGGTGATTTAGCCTGGATGCAAACAGATCTATGTCTGGCAATCCATACTGGGTGACAATCTTTTTGAAAACTTTAGGATTCAGCATCCGTTCTGTGTTGTCATTAAATTTACATGACCTGGTGTCTGCCACCACATTATCTCTACCTGGTAGGTAGATAGCTGAGACCCAGATATTTCTCGTAATACACCAGTGCCAGATGAGGTTAGCCAGATTATATTATCACATGATTATGACTTAATACCACCCATGTGATTGATATATGCAACAGCTGTGGTATTGTCAATATGGAGCTGAGCATGTAAATCATGCATTGTTGAATAGTATGCTTTTAGGCCATTGAATGCCCCCAACAATTCTAAATAGTTTATACCATGCATCCGCAGGATCAATGCCTCTTGCATACCGCCACAGCTAGACTTGGCTCCCCATCCCAAAGCACTCACATCAGTTTGTAAAAGTTGTTTAGTCAGAATGTTTCTAGTACAACGTGAGCAGAGATGCCAAGTGTCCCGGATTCGCCATATTTTGTCCCGGCGAAATAACCTTATTACGGTGTTCTGGCAGCCAAACATGTCGTTACGGAGAAAAACAATCAAAACAATAAACGGGAAGGGCGGGAGCGGGAACGAGCGGCGGTTGGACACGTGCAGCGGGAAGGGCGGGAACGAGCAGCGGTTGGACACGTGCAGCGGGAAGGGCGGGAACGAGCGGCGGTTGGACACGTGCAGCGGGAAGGGCGGGAACGGGAACGAGCGGCGGTTGGACACGTGCAACCTGGGAACTCACTCACCTGGGAAGGTGGAGCTCCACGTTGTAGCAGGCAGGCAGCGACGGGGCAGGGCACCAGTCTCCTCCCTCGGGCCCAGCCCCACCGCGGAAAGGCGTCAGGGAGATCACAGGCAAAGATCGCTGTAGGATCTTTGATCATAGCCACCGGCGAAGGAGGGAGGGAGGAGGGAGGGAGAGGGACTTCATCGTTGTCCAGGTCGGGCGAACACCAGCGCACCTTTGACACACTTTCCTCGGGAGGGAAAGAGCCAGCGAGAATGAACGCAGCGATGCAGGACGTTCACTTTCTCAAGTCCGCCTTGCCGTCGGACGCCCCGGTCCCCACCCTGGCCGTCCCGTCCGTCCGACAGCTGGACCAGCGCAGCGAGCACCGGCAGGGCAGCCAGCAGAAGAGCATGAGGGTCCAGGAGCAGGTCCTCACCATGTTAAAGAGCAGCAGCAGGGCCAGCGCCAGCGCCAGCACCCTCGTCCTACGGCAGCTCCCTTCATGAAGGTAAGTGGAGCCCAGCTCGGCACCTCGTTCAAACCACTCCAAGAGTCAACAATGTTTTACCTTTGGGGGTACACAAAAGGCTTGGAGAAACTCAGCGGGTGCAGCAGTATCGAAGGAGCCAAGGAGATAGGCGGCGTTTCGGGTCGAGACCCTTCTTCAGACATTTACACAACGCTTTACCTTTGTCATGTACCTTTTAGGGGGGAGATGAGGAGGAATTTATTTAGTCCGAGGGCGGTGAATCTGGGGGAACCATTACCACAGAAGGCTGCGGAGGCCAAGTCAATGGGTATTTTTAAGGTGGAGAGTGACAGATTCTTGCTTGGATGTCAACGGTTATGAGAAGGCAGGAAAATGGGGTCCAGAGGGAAAGATAGATCAGCTACTATTGAATGACGGAATAGACTTGATGGGCTGAATGGCCTCACTGCTCCTATATCTTATGAACTTATGTGTCCTGAAAGGGAACAATGAAACTTACTTGCAGCAGTGCAACATATGTAAGCACAGTACTCTGTAAAACACATACTAAGCAACAAAACATTCATTGTATACACCTATGTACATAGTGTGTGCAGGAAGGAATTGCAGATGCTGGTTTACACTGAAGATAGACACAAAATGCCGGAGTAACTCAGTGGGGCAGGCAGCATCTTGGAGAAAATGAATAGGTGATGCTTTGGGTCGAGACCCCTTTTCAGACTAGAGTCAGGTGAGAAGGAAACTGAAAGTATGAAAAGGTTTGGTTTTGATATGTTCAGTACCTTTTCATACCTCAAGTTCCCCTCTCCCCTGACTGAAGAAGGGTCTCAACCTGAAATATCACCTATTCCTTTTCTCAAATGATGCTGCCTGACCCGCTGAGTTACTTCTGCATGTTGTATATACAGTGTGTTTCTATATATGTGTATATATATAAAACAAACAATAATAGTCTAAAGACAAAAACAGTGCCCCTAAGTTGATATGGCTTATTTGGAGGTGATAGTGTTTAATTGCCTAATGGTTGTAGGATAGTAGGTCCTGAACATTGTTTTACATTTCTCAGGCTCATATTCCTTCTTCCCACCCTTCACACCCGGCCCCATCTCTTTTCCCCGCTTCCCCCACCCTCCTGACTTTTTAATAATTGGTAACAAGTCTTACTGTTCAGACCAAAAAAGTCACTTATCCATGTTCTCCAGAGATGCTGGGTTACCCCAGCACTTTGTGTCTTTTTATACTGTAAAACAGCACCTGCAGTTCCATGTATCTTCCTTTTTAATGTTCTTCAAGTGTGTTGCGAGTATAACTAGACTTACTATTACTAGACTATGGGGGCAAAAAGGACGCGAGCACTTTTTTTTATGGCTTGACTTTTTGAAGTAAATAAAAATTGTGCGAAACTGTTTCTGTAAACGAAAGGTAGAGCGAAAACTAGCCAGGATAGAATTTGTGCTGAGTAGCTAGCTGCTAGTGAACTGGGCGTAGTCCTTTTGTATAAAGTTAAGGATTGAGGTGTTCTTAGTGTAAGTAGTTCTGTTGTTATTTGCAAAGGTGTTACTGGCAGCAGAGATGCCAAGTGTCCCGGATTCGCCGTATTTTGTCCCGGCGAAATAACCTTATTACGGTGTTCCGGCAGCCAAACATGTTGTTACGGAGAAAAATAATCAAAACAATAAAAAAAAAACAACAAGCAAATGCGTTGTCCGCTCCCGGAGTAATTGGGCGGGATCGTTGCTGTTTAAAAGCCGCGATAATTGTCTTCAAGTTGCAACGCACAAACGTCCGTATGCCATTGCACACGGCCAAGGTGCAGCGCCGCGTATTTTTGGCTATTTGTGACTGAAAAATCATTGCGAGCAGACTCACATGCTTGAATGTGTAAAACCAAGGACTCGCATGGCGGCGCATATTGCTATGCACGCACGTGCACAATGCTCGCTGAATCCTTGTTTTGTGACAATGCACTCCGCTGGTGGCCTGGATTATACTGTGCATGATTACCAACTTCATCCTGATTTGCAACTTTTGAAAATGTCCAGAATTTATATGCAGCTTTTGAAAATGTCCAGCATTGATATGCAACTTTTGAAGATATCCAGCATTGTTTATTTGCAACTGTTGAAAATGCCCAGCACTGATTTACAACTTTTGAAAATGTCAAGCATTGATATGCAACTTTTGGAAATGTCCAGAACTGATATGTAACTTTTGAAGATGCCCAGCATTGGTTAGTTAATTTTGAAATGCCCAGCATTGATGATTGTTATGCAAGTATTGAAAATGCCCAGCATTGATTTGCTACTTTTGAAATTGTCCAGCATTGATATGCAACTTTTGAAAATGTCCAGCATAGATATGCAACTTTTGGAAATGTCCAGAACTGATATGCAACTTTTGAAGATGCCCAGCATTGATTATTTACTTTTGAAATGCCCAACATTGATATGCAATTTCTGAAAATGTGCAGCATTGTGATATTCAACTTTTAAAAAGGTGCAGCAATGATTTGCAACTTAAAATGTCCAGCACTTTTTCAAGCATTTTGACTAGACACAGTTTGACATGAGTGACACTATGTCTGACACTTTTGTAACACCAGGTATGCGTCCTCTCTCATTCAGTGATTTGCAACTTTATAACTGAATTGTGTTTAAACACAGTTTTGTTATTGTTAGCTGTGCCTGAAGGCTAAAGCATTCAAGACTCATCAATATATATATAAGTACATCTTTTAAGTGATACTGTGTATACTAAAGGATGTTTATGTGTGTTTAATGAGTTTGTATATAGTACTAGTTGAAAAAAGGAAGGTTGGATTCAACGCGCGTTGCAGATTTTGGGTCGTTGCCATGCATATTTCTGGTGCCGCAACATGTTACTGAGAGAAATGCATTTACCCCCATTTGTTACTGACAAATGGGTTGAATGTTACTGTGAACTAAATTTAGGGTTGGCATCTCTGCGTGAGACATTAGTTATCCACCATTGCAACTCGGTGATAGCTTTGACTGGCAACTGCATTAGTCTATCGAAATGACCTGCATGTTTTCTGAGTGCCTGCCCCTTAGCTCGTTGCACACTCTGATAGTGTAGAGGCCCGAATTGCACTCCAGGGAAAGCCGCCACTAATTTACCAATAACTCTGGCTACTCGTTGGATGGAGGGTTGCTGTTCGTATACCAAATTGCTGCAGGCTTCCATAATTTCTAAAGTTTTGACCCTAGGCAGAGTCACTGACATGTTAGTTGAATTAATGGTGAACCCCAAATAATCAATGATTCTAGATGGCACTAATTTGGATTTAGTTGGATGGAGGAGGAAACCTAACCTCTCAAACATTTGCTTGGTAAAGGAAACAAACAATTCAGCTGCCTCCTGAGTATTGCCTATGATCAGAACATCATCCAAGTATGCCATCACAATGTGATTCTGAGCCCGGAGTAGTCCTAATACTGGTTTCAACAATTTTTTAAATAACCTAGGGGCTGAGTTTAGCCCATTGGGCAACGTTTTAAATTGCCACAGCTGTCTCATCCAACTAAATTTCAAGTATATATGGTATTTGTGATGAATTGGTACTGAATAATATGCATCTTTCAGATCTATACTCGCCAAATAACATCCTTTGGAAACCAGTTGCTTAGCAGTACTGAAAGTTTCCATTTTTAAATGTTTATACTGAACATAGGAGTTCAGTCGGGTTAGGTCTAGAATGACTCGACACCCACCATCTTTCTTTTCCCTGGGGAATATATTAGACAGAAATTGTTGAGGCTGATAAGCCGTCCTTTCAATTACCCCATTTTTGAATAACGTTTCAATTTTATCATTTACCTGTAGAGTTTCTGGTTTTGAAAAAAACAATACCCGACTTGGTGTATGTTGAACAGGTGGATGTACTTCAGAGATAAACTCAATTTGAGACCCCCGGATACTGTCCAGTATAAACTGATCTGATGTTATGCAGCACCATTCATCGTAAAACAATTGCAATCTACCCCTACTGGCGACTGGTCTCTAGGGGATATGTCCTGGACAAGTCCAGTTACTCGTACCTCCATCGTTGCTGGATTCCTTTGTCTCCTAGTCCTGTTGGGGGTATGCACTGGTGCATGCCAATGGCACAGAGATGGAATAGCCCGGATTGGTCTATGCCCTGCACCAGCGTCTGCGGCCCGTCTGAAGGGGTATGGTCTATGAGGCGGCATCCTGTCTGAGGGATGTGTTTTGATGAGGCCGATGATCTTTACCTCATCATTCAAGTCCTTAACTTGTTTTGCTAGATCCTCCCAAAATAACAAGTTTGGTGGCTGAATATTGGAGAATCTGCATAAGGCTATGAATCTTGAGTTGAGCGTAGGCTTGATGGCGGTTTTTCTTTGGCAATTAATATCGAAATGGACATTACACACCAGGGCCAACATATCCTGCTGTGTGTTCGATAGTGGTGCACCTTCAACTGTTTGCCCAAATGCTGTTATTCTTGCTCCAATTAATTTTATGACTTTTTGCAGCCTTAACGCATGCGACCACATGGTTGCGCCCATTTGCCCCCAGATAGCCTGGTTCACTGTGGGCACTCTGAGCGATGCACAGTTTACAGTTGTTTCAAACCTCATTGATGTTTCTTCAATAATGGTTTCTTGGAGCTGGTGAGAGGCCGTATTATTGATGTTCCTGGCCAGATTTTCTTCCATTTCCTCACCAGTTCCTGCCGGTATGGCAAATTTACATGCCACATCTGGCACACCTGGAGCTAAGCTCATGTGCTTTGGGGTATGCTCCTTCGATATACCACCAACTTCAGGGTCAGAGTCATACTGCCCTGGCTCTCCCTGCTCATGCATAAGGGAGGTATTGTGCAGCCCTTGACCTGGTGCTGCTGGTATGGGTCCCCATGCAGACTCATGAACATATGGTTCCTCCTGAAGTATAGTTCCTCCCTATATGGACTTCTGCTGGAGGTTGCTGCTGAGGGCTGCTGGGGAAACCCGGGGGTATAAAACCCTGGCTGGAACACCTCATGATTGAGTATTTTTTCTAAGAGGTGTTCCATCTTATCTGGACGTCCCCAAGCTTTTTTACTGGTGGGAGGTGAGTCTTCGTGGCCTGACTCATCGGAGTCGACAGGCCTGATTGATTTTCTCTTGGCATTCCTCCCGACTGGAGTGGCCATGGTGCTCTGAAGCACTGGAGTTGCTACCGCTGGCTGTACTGCCGGCGGTTCTGGAGCCAGCGTAAGCGCCCGCCCGCTGGCCACGGTCCCGTGGTCAGGCGATCTGATTTTTTTGGTGGCACGCCTCGCCCTACCTTTAGTTGGTTTCTCCATTGTTCCTGCTGGCTCCTGAAACCAGGCTTATGGAACCTTAAACAAAATCGCAGCAAAGTTTGAAACTTACCTGCGAGTTTTTAACTTATCGCTGGTGGAGCTACGCTCTCCAGCCCATTGCTGCGCGATGTGTCTGATGTAATGACGCGCATGCGTACTGGCGGGCCTTGTTCACGGAATCACTCACATGACTCCGAAGTAAAATCCAAATCTAGGTTTGTGTTTGTCCTTATTTCACTTCAATGATTACCTTCTACAAAGGAGATCTTGACTACCAAGTTATACAATGATACAATGATACAATTATACAATTTATTTGTGGTCATTTGAACTTCATTGAGGTTCAAACAAAATTTAAACTAATATGAATATAAATGACAATATTTACTGATTCCTGTTTAGAGCAACCCAATGACTGTAACTGACTATTTCACTAATATTTGTTATAGATGTTTCCTTCTTGTGGTTCACAGGTTCTTTGATGAAATTAGCAATTTCAAGTCAGCTCACTGCTTTATTTTTGAGGAGCATTATATTGAGCAATCAATTATGGATGTTTCAGGGTGTATTAATGAATACAATCTTAATTTTCCTGAGGGAGATATTGGATTTGATTGAAGCTTGTGACACCCCAACAAGTGATCTCAGATTGATAGTTGCAGTATTGACACAGTACTGACACTTGATTTACATTGCCTTGCTGCAAATTCAATTTTGGTAACCAGAAGGTTGATCTATGGATACCTGTTCTATTTTCATTCGGTATATATTAAACGTAATGTGAATGCAAGTGACAATACTTTCTCAAAGCAGTTAAATAAGTTTTGCTTCAGTTAGTAAAATAGCCAGGAGGTTTTAAAATTCAACATGATTCGGCATTGTAATTGTATCATGCCTGCTTTCAAGCCAAATAATGGGAAACAACTTTCCTGAGGCAATGTTGCATCATGATACCCTGTGGCAGCTAAAACATGCTGCCATTTTTGCTGTGAAATGAAAATTTACTCTGCATATATTCTTTTTGAAAAATCAAGAAAGTCTGTTTTGCAAGATGTATTTGCACAGAGGATTATTGTATTTTAGTGCTTGCTACCTTAATTAAATATTTTAATTTGATTAAAGTAACTTTTGACCTTTCACCATTTACTACATTGTTCTAATGGGAATATAAACGTGAACAGTCATTTACATGTATTTTCATCTCCATGGAGAGGAATTATCAGGAGCAAGTGGATAATTGTTGTCAATGCCCAGAACATGAGGAAAAGCAGTATGGAATGAAAGATTGTGGAATTCAGTAGTAAAGTGTCAACAACAGCAAAGATGTTCACTTAGAGAAACATTAACGTTAGTAACTATTGTCAAGCAAAACGAGTACAATGTAGACATTGGCACATAATCCTATAGATCAGTGAAAGAGATATAGAGGGAATTCCAAACCCTCAGATCCTAACAACCGGCAATTTCAAAGGAATGGTAATATCAAAGGAAGTTCAATTCTTAATTCTTAAAATGCTATCCTTTTCAAGAGCCATGGAACCCCATTGCCAAAACTTTTGTCAGTGCCTGAATAGTTTTCTCTTTCAACTATTTATCCAATTTATACAGTTTTTAATAAATGTTTTCACCACCTTTCCAGATATGTTTCAGATTAGAACGTCACTATATCAAAACATTTCTTCATGATGCCTTGGGTTTTTCTGTCAATTACTTAAAACCGGTGTTCTTTGATAAACAATATATCAGCAACTTCAAGACACCTTTTCATTATTCATTCTACAATACAATGATTCTTAACACCCGTATCCATTGATTTTTTTCTATTCTAGAAATGACCCCAATTTGTTCCAGTCTTTATGTATTTTAGTTTTCCATCACTGGCGTCATTCTAGTATTCTCCTTTCACTTTCTCTGAAATCTTCACATCCTTCCTTGAGTGTGGTACGTGGAATCGGTTGGGATACTTCACCTGGTCCTAAACAATCATAAACTTAGCTATGCAGAATGGGTAGTCATGGATTGGATTGCACCAGGATATGCATGATCCAGTACAATACCTCAATTGAGTGCCACATTGCCAGGTGCATTCTTCAGTGAGTGTTAAATGGATTTGAAGGAGCTATGCAAAGGTCAAAGATTTTTATTCTCCAGCTTTTTGGACAACAGTACTATCAAAACAATGTTTGATTATTCATTCACCTCAGGAATGTTTAGGAGACATTACTTGAATAACTTGAATAAGATACTGAAGAAGGGTCTCGACCCAAAACATCACTCAATTCTTCTCTCCAGAGATGTTGCCTGTCCCGCCGAGTTACTCTAGTTTTGTGTGTCTAACTTGAATAGCTTTATTTTCCAAAGCAATCACTGTTGATGTAACATTTCCCAGCTGTCTGCTGTTCAGTTTAGTTCACCACAGTAGATGACATCACATTTTTCCATATTACATACCGGTAGCTTGTTAGTCTCCCAATGCCTTACTCCTGCTTATAATTCTGTATTTGTGTCCTTATTCATTATCGGCACATGGTCTTTAATTTAGAAGAAGGAAGATGAAAGTAATGTTTGACAGAATTACACCATTGCTAAACACTATTGGATTCTTGCTGGTTGTCCACAAAGATAGGACAAAAAAAAACTATTTGATAGTCTTCCAACACTTAACTCAAAAATATGTGAAGAAGCTTCCAAAATATTAAAACAGTCTGGTAACTACTACGTTCATTTTTTAAAGATTATGTTGGCTTGCTTTTTCAACAACTTCAAATGTTCCAGAACTCTCAGTTCTTACATAGGAACGAGCATAACTTCTGGTTATATGTTTTCTTGTCCTATCATTATGATATCACACAGTATTTCTTTGCTTTCTTCTGTTCAATTCAAATGTTTTCACTCACTCTTCCCTTGCTGTTAAGCATCAAAATCCTTAATTGCTTTTCCGGGTATAATTTGACTTATTGAGTTCTCTTTCATTCATCAAAGATATTCATGACATTTTAAAACTTAAGTAGGATGTTGTGGAGTATAGAGAGAGAGAGAAATTTATTTAAAAAATGAACGTGAAGAAAAAAGCACATTTTTACCATGTAAACTAAATACGACCTTCATCAGCAGACAGCAATAAACACTTGTTCTACAATTAGTTCCATTAGTCTGTTCATTAGTACCACTTTTGCATTGATACTTCCTGTCAATCTCAATATGTAGAGGCTTTTGTATACAAATTAAAAGTAATATTTTGACTTGATGGGTGCGGTTTGTGGAGTATAAAACATTTTCTATGGTCCAATTCTAGCACATTTCAAGTTATAACTGCCACCGGCAGAAACTGGTTAAATTATTATGGGAGCAAGGAAATGGCAGAGGAGTTGAAAAGGTACTTTGGATCTCTCTTCACTAAGGAAAACACAAACAATCTCCCCGCTGTACTAGGAGAGTATATCTAGAGGATCTAGGGAGGCAGAGGAACTGAAAGAAATTTGCATTAGGCGAGAAATAGTATTGGGTAGACAGAATTGAAGGCTTATAAATCCTCAGGGCCTGATGGTCTGCATCCCAGGGTACTCAAGGAGGTCATATTCCAATGTGCTACAGATTCAGGACCAGTTCCTGTGGATTGGAGGGTAGCTAATGTTATCTCACTTTTCAAGTAAGGAGCAAGTAAACAACACAGGGAATTATAGACCAGTTGGCCTGACATTGGTGGTGATGAAGATGCTGGAGTCAATTATTAAAGAACTAATAACAGCTCATTTGGATAGCAGTAAAAGGATTGGTCCAAGTCAACATGGATTTATGAAGCGAAAATCCCGCTTGACCAAGCTACTGGAATTTTTTGAGGATGTGACAAGTAAAATGGATGAAGGAGAGCCAGTGGATGTAATGTATCTGGACTTTCAGAAAGCCTTTGATAAGGTCCCACACAGGAGATTAGTGGGCAAAATTAGAGCACATGGTATTGGAGTAGGGTATTAACATGGATAGAGAATTGGTTGGCAGACGGGAAACAAAGTGTAGGAATAAACGAGTCCCTGTCAGAATGGCAGGCTGTGGCGAGTGGAGTGCCGCAAGGCTCGGTGCTGAAGATGCAACTATTTACAATATATATTAATGATTTAGATGATGGAATTAAAAGTAACACTAGCAAATTTGCAGATGACACAAAGCTGGGTGGCAGTGTGAACTGCAAAGTGGATGCTAGGAGGATGCAGGGTGACTTGGACAGGTTGAGTGAGTTGGCTGATGCATGGCAGATGTAGTATAATGTAGATAAATGCGGGGTTATCTACTTTGGCGGCAAGAACAAGGAGGCAGATTATTATCTCAATGGTGTCAGATTAGGAAAAAGGGAAGTGCAACGAGACCTGGGTGTCCTTGTACATCAGTCACTGAACGTAAACATGCAGGTACCGCAGGCAGTGAATAAAGCTAATGGCATGTTGGCCCATAACAAGAGGATTTGAGTATAGGAGTAAAGAGGTCCTTCTGCAGCTGTACAGGGCCCTGGTGAGACCACATCTCGAGTATTGTGTGCAGTTTTGATCTTCCAATTTGAAGAATTATATCCTTGCTATTGAGGCAGTGCAGCGTAGGTTCACTAGGTTAATCCCCGGGATGGTAGGACTGTCATATGAGGAAAGATTGGTAAGACTGGGCTTGTATTCACTGGAATTTAGAAGGATGAGGGGGAATTTTTTCAAAACTTATAAAAGGACTGGACACGCTAGATGCAGGAAAGAAAATTCCAATGTTGGGGCAGTCCAGAACCAGGGGCCACAGTCTAAGAAGTAAGTAAGTAAGTAAGTAAGTAAGTAAGTAAGTAAGTAAGTAAGTAAGTAAGTAAGTAAGTAAGTAATAAGTAAGTTTATTGGCCAAGTATTCACATACAAGGAATTTGCCTTGGTGCTCCGCCCACAAATAACAACATGACATACAGTGACAGTTACGAATGACTCACAAAACACTAAACATTAATAATAATAAAACATTTGTGATAAAACACCATTGATCAAGCATGTGAACCATCAAAATACCAGATCAAAGGGAGGCTACAGATTTTTGGCTGTTGAGTAGAGCAACTACGCGTGGATAAAAACTGTTTATATGTCTGGCTGTGGCAGCTTTGACAGTCTGGAATCGCCTTCCAGGGGTAAGTGATTCAAAGAGTTTGTGGCCAGGGTGAGAAGGGTCAGAGATGATCTAGCCAGCTCGCTTCCTGGCCCTTGCAGTATACAGTTCATCAATGGAGGGAAGGTTGCAGCCAATAACCTTCTCTGCTGATCAGATGATTCGCTGCAGCCTCCAGGTGTCGTGCTTGGTGGCTGAGCCAAACCAGACCATGAGGAAGAAGGTGAGAACAAACTCTACGATGGCCGTGGAGGAGGCTAAGAAGGAGGCCATTTAAAACTGAGATGAGAAAAAAACGTTA
The DNA here is from genome assembly GCA_035221665.1 of Okamejei kenojei. NCBI lineage: Eukaryota > Metazoa > Chordata > Chondrichthyes > Rajiformes > Rajidae > Okamejei > Okamejei kenojei. The sequence continues at coordinate 96,090,063 of CM069131.1, forward strand.
TCACCCAGAGAGCGTGAATTTGTGGAATTCTCTGCCACAGAAGGCAGTAGAGGCTAATTCACTGGATGAATTTAAAAGAAAGTTTGATAGAGCTCTAGGGGCTAGCGGAATCAAGAGGTAAGGGGAGAAGGCAGGCACGGGTTACTGATTGTGGATGATCAGCCATGATCACAACGAATGCTCAAAGGGTCAAATGGCCTCCTCCTGTTTTCTATATTTATATGGTTTCTATTTCTCAAACCTATTTATTAACACCTGCCACTGAATCACCACCCCTCTCCCTACAGAAACTTTAAACCATATGAAATCCTGCCACCATTGCTACCCTATGCACACATCTTCTTAATCCTTGCCAAATGTTATGTTAAAACCATAATTTCAACCTTCAAACCATTCTGTTATACTTTGCAGTCTCATACAGTTCTGTGTCTTGCCTATTGATGTCCCTTTGGAAATTTCTATCATAAAGATGTGGAATGCCAATAGCTTGAGCCTCAATTATAGGAATAGATCTTTCCCAGAGGTCGAAGGCTTGTAAAGTTCTGCAAAGTACCCAAACTCACCTAGGTCATTGGTGGTAAGTGGGTGCATCAATCAATTCAAAGGGATGATTAAATGTGTAAGAAGGAATTGCAGACGTTGGTTTAAACCAAAGAAAGACACAAAAAGCTGGAGTAACTCAGCCGGACAGGCAGCATCTCTGGAGAGAAGGAATGGGTGACGTTTTGGGTCGAGATGAGTTGTTTTCGCGTAGGTACAATTACTTTTTCCAAACTACTAGAGTCCCCGACCATCACCATGTCTGCCAAGCCTGTGGTGCCTCAGCCCAAAGCCTGACCTTACTACTCAAGACAAAGTCTTCCCCAAAGTGCCCCCACCCAGCAATTCAACCCACGAGTCTATTCCTTTCCACAATCCTTCCACAGTGGAGGCAAAGTTGTGCTTTGTGCATATCCTTGAGCATAAGATAATGCTTATGTCAACAAGGATGGGATTGCCAGTTCTCACAAGCATTGTTTGCACACTTTGTAGAATTACAAGCACAAATATATTTCTGTATTTCTGCTTTGTTTTCTGATTTTTAAGATCTTTTGAAAAAAAGTTTAAATCAGAAAAAAAATAAGCCGATGATTTTTTTAAAGATTCAAACTTCTTTTTCCCAAGTTCTTAAAAAGCAAAAGACAGAGCTTTTTTTTAAAAAAGAACATCTGGCTTTTGATGTTCCATGTAATGGTGTTTTTCATCAATATAAGATTACCAGCTAGAGAATTGACTGTTTTGGTAACTTTACTTCCAGCTGTGTAAATTGTGATATTTGTTAATAGTATTTGGCAGAATTCATGCAAACATCATTCCTTTTCAGGAACTGAGGCAGGGATTTTCCTGCCGTTGATGTTAAAGTGTTGTTTACTAGTCATTTTTTCTGTATTATGAACATGTTTTCTGAACTCTGCAGATAGCAGATTCAGAATTGATGTGCAGCTTGTTGGTGAGATGTCAAATCATGAAAAGGCTACCTTCCATCAGTATGATAACCGTGTGAATTGCCTGGATAAGATTTTTGCAAACACTTGTACAAAGACTGCTTTGAATGCCTGTGCTGATAAATGGACCAATTTATACATTGAAGAAACTGGTAGCAATTTCAGAAAGCCAAACACTGCCCTCTCTCCCCATTCCCCCACTCGCAAACAGGGCAGAGTCCCCCTGGTCCTCACCTTTCACCCCACCAGCCGGCAAATACAACAGATAGTCCTCCGCCAGTTTCGCCACCTCCAACGTGACCCCTCCACCCGCCACATCTTCCCATCTCCCCCCCTGTCTGCCTTCCGCAAAGACCGCTCCCTCTGCGACTCCCTTGTCAATTCTTCCCTCCCCTCCTGCTCTACTCCTTCCCCGGGCACTTTCCCTTGCAACCGCAAGAAATGCAACACTTGTCCCTTCACCTCCCCCCTCCACTCCTTTCAGGGACCCAAGCAGTCCTTCCAGGTCCGACAGAGGTTCACCTGCACCTCTTCCAACCTCATCTACTGCATCCGCTGCTCCAGATGCCAGATGATCTATATCGGTGAGACCAAGCGGAGGCTTGGCGATCGTTTCGCCGAACACCTCCGCTTGGTCCGCAAAAACCAACCCGACCTCCCGGTCGCTCAGCACTTCAACTCCCCCTCCCATTCCGTATCCGACCTCTCGGTCCTGGGCCTCCTCCATGGCCAGAGTGAGCAACACCGCAAGTTGGAGGAGCAGCACCTCATATTCCGCTTGGGGAGCCTGCATCCTTTGGGCTTGAACATTGAATTTTCTCAATTCTGTTAACCCCTGCTGTCTCCTCCCCCTCCCACCCCTCCCTCAGCCCTCGGGCCCTGGCATTCCCTCTATCTCTATCTCCCTCCCCCACCCTAGTCGCACTAGCTTCTAATTTTCACACCACAAACAGCTTACAATGGCTTGTTCCCTTTATCATCGATACTTTTTTGCATATCTTTCATTCATTGTTCTTTATCTCTCCACATCACCGTCTATATATCTCATTTCCCTGATCCCTGACCAGTCTGAAGAAGGGTCTCGACCCGAAACGTCGCCTATCTCCTTCGCTCCTTAGATGCAGCTGCACCCGCTGAGTTTCTCCAGCTTTTTGTGTAACCCTCGATTCTCCAGCATCTGCAGTTTCTTCGTTAACACAGAGTATTATAGAACATTTGATCATCATTTACCAATTCTTCCCAACAATAGGAGTATACTGGATGATTGGAGGATATTCAACGGTACACCATATTTTAAAATGGGCAGACGATTAAAAACTTAGTAATTAGAGTTCAGTTTATTTAACTTCCCATTCAATTCAGAGGGACAGTATAAACCATTTGGATAGATGCAGATTAATCAAGGACAGTCGACATGGATTTGCCGAAGGAGGATGATGTCTGACTAATATTACAAAATCTTTTGAAGAGATAATGAGGAAGTCATTAAGAATTGTGTGTACATAGATTTTGACAAGGCTTTTAACTAACCCCACTTAGGTCAAAAAAGGTAAAAGCGCATAGGTTCTACACTAGAACGACAAATTAGAATCAAAATTGGCTCACCGGCAGGAGGCAAAAGATGAGAGCTTTGGCATCTGAAAGACCGTCATCATAAACTCAGCACTCAGTCCATTTATTTCTACAATGTATATATTAATGATTTACACATGTCATGGGTGAATGAAAAATAAATTTGCAGATGATTCAAAAATTGCCATGTAGTTGACAGTGAGAAGAAAGACTTGAGTCTTAAGGAGGTCATGGATCAAATTATCTGGAGAAGCATGAGCTGATGTTGCAACAAGGCAAGGGAATACACGCAAGTATGAGGATGCTGAGAAGGGTGGAGGAACCACAGAACATATTTCATACATCTTTAACAATAACAAAACATTGATCAGATTAAAAGCTAATGGGATGCTTGAATACTGAGACTGATCTGGTCTCCATTTTACAGTAAAGATGGGATTGCATTGGAGAGGATATGGTGGAGACATACAAGGATGTTGCCAGGACCGGAAAATCACAATATTGAGGGAAAGATTGGACAGGCTAGGTTTTGAAATAGAGAACGGTGAGGGAAGATTTACTCGATGTGTAATATTATGTGGGTTTGGGTACTCGTTAAATAATAATAATAATAATAATAATAATAATAATAATATATTTTATTGTCATTGCACATATGTGCAACGAGATTTGGTATGCAGCTCCCATCCGATGTCATAACTTAAACAACTAATAAAATTTTAGTTTAGATACCTCGAGAACATGGTTTATAAAAAGTACAGTAAAACATTCAAAACAGTCTAAAGTGCAAATGTGTCTGTGCGACATGACATCCGAGGGAGACAGTTCATGGGGGTGGGGGGCACTCAGCAGGGCCAGTTCAGTGCAGCAATAGCTCTGGGGATGAAGTTGTTCCTGAGTCTGGAGGTGTGGGCGTAGAAGGCCCTGTAACGTCTGCCGGAAGGTAGGAGTTCGAACAGTCCATTACAAGGGTGTGAGGAGTCTTTATGGATGCTGATGGCCTTCCTGAGGCACCGTGTGTGGTAGATGCCCTCCAAGGCTGGTAGCTGTGTCCCAATAATCTTCTGCGCTCTGTGGACGACACGTTGAAGAGCCTCCTCTCCGCCTCCGTGCAGCTGAGATACCACACAGAGATGCCACACGTTAGTAAGCTCTCTGTCGTGCAGCGGTAGAAGGTCGTCAGCAGCTGTTGGGGCAGACCAGTCTTTTTCAATGTTCTCAGGAAGAACAGTCGTTGCTGTGCCTTCTTGACCAGCGCAGCGGTGTTGGTGGACCATGTGAGGTCCTCTGAGATGTGAGTGCCCAGAAACTTAAAACTGGACACTCGCTCCACACTGTCCCCGTAGATGGAGATTGGGGCATATTCCCCATTATGTGTCCTCCTGAAGTCGATAATCAGCTCCTTGGTCTTGGAGGTGTTTAGGGACAAAGTTGTTACGTGAGCACCAGTCCGCCAGGTTCTGCACCTCTGCTCTGTAGTTTGTTTCATCACCGTTGGTGATCAGCCCGATCATCGTTGTGTCTCTGCAAACTTGACGATGGTGTTGGTGTCGAATGCAGGAACACAGTCATGAGTGAAGAGGGAACAGAGCACGGGGCTCAGTACACAGCCCTGTGGTGTGCCGGTGCTCAGGGTGATAGTGGAGGACAAGTGCGGGCCCAGTCTCACAGCCTGCGGTCGCTCCGTCAGGATCCAGTCGCATATCGGCAAGTTGAGGCCTAGCTGGTGGAGTTTGGTGGTGAGCTTGGTGGGGATGATCATGTTGAAGCAGAGCTATAGTCTATGAAGAGCATCCTCACGTACGTGCCCTGTCCTTCCAGGTGAGTCAGGACAGTGTGAAGAGCCATAGAGATGGCATCCTCTGTGGATCTATTTGCCCTGTATGCAAATTGATGAGAGTCCAGTGAGGCAGGGATGCTGGATTTGATGTGGGAGAGGACCAGCCTTTCAAAGCACTTCATTGGTATTGGAGTGACGGCAACCGGACAGTAGTCGTTCAGGTTGGTGACTTTTGACTTTTTCGGCACTGGCACTATGATAGCTGTCGTCAGGCACTTGGGGATGTTGCCAGAGATAGAGACAGATTAAAGATCCTCGTGAATACCTCAGCTAGCTGTACAGCACAGTCTTTTAGTACCCTACCCTGGACTCCATCCGGGCCTGCAGCCTTGCGCGGATTGATCCTTAGCAGAGCGCACTGTACCTCCTGAATGCTCAGTGTTAAGACCTGTCCCTCCGCTATGGCCAGGGTTATTCCACTCCTGGTGGTGTTGCCAGTTTCGAAGCGGGCAAAGAAGGTGTTTAACTCGTTGGCCAGTGTGATATCACTGTGGAGGCAGGTGGGGCTGCTCTTGTAGTCAGTGATGTCCTTGACACCCTGCCACATGCTTCTGGTGTCCGTGGTATTGAAGTGGTCTTCCACCCTTTGCCTATGGATGTCTTTGGCCTTTTTTATACCTTTGTTCAGGTTTGACCTGGCAGCACTGTATGCAGAACTGTCCCTGGATTTAAAGGCAATGTTGCGTGCCCTTAGCAGATTCTGTACCTTGTTCATCCACGGTTTCCGGTTTCTTGTCCACTGTGACAACCTCCACACAGCAGTTGATGTAGGAGAGCACAGTGGATGTGTACTCCTCCAAGGCTACCTCTGTACCACTGGTAGCCTGTGCAAATAGGTCCCAGTCGGTGCGATCAAAGCAGTCCTGGTTGTAGGGTGGTGTCATATTTTGACCGTCTTTATTGCAGGTTTGATCTTGCAGATGAGGGGTTTGTATGTAGAAACAGTGCAAAGTGATCAGATTTTCCTATGGATGGGCAGCAGAGACCTCTGTATGCGTCCTTGATGTTGGTGTACACTTTATCCAGCGTGTTTGAGCCCCTGGTAGGGCACTGCACATGCTGGTGAAATTTGCAGAGTGCAGCTCGTAGGTTGACCTGATTAAAGTCCCCTGCAACCATGAAGCCGCCGTCAGGGTGAGCATCCTGCTGCTTACTGATGGCCGAGTGCAGCTGTGCTCGTGCTAGGTTAGCATTAGCCTGTGGTGGGATGTATATGGCCATGATGATAACCACAGTAAACGACCGAAGCAGATAAAACGGCATACATTTAAGCAGTAGGTATTCCAGATCTGGGGAAAAATAGCTCTCTACTGCAGTGTAGTTGGTGCACCCGTCATTGTTGATATAGATGCAGAGCCCGCCGCCCTTGCTCTTACCGGAGTCCTTTGTTCTGTCAGCACAATGCAGTGATCAGTTCACTAGGTCCACAGCCCCGTCGGGAACCAGCGCGCTGAGCCAGGTCTCTGTGAAGATCAGCACACAGCAGTCTTTCAGGGATCGCTGGGTGTTGATCCAGAGCCTTACCTCATCCATCTTGTTGGTGAGTGATCGGACATTCGCGAGAAAGACGCTTGTTAGCAATGGTCTTTGCGGAGCCCTACGTAGCCTGTCCTGCATCCCCGCTCGCCTTCCACGTTTCTGTTTTCTCTCCCGGCGCTTGCTCCGTCTCCTACCCTCCGGAATGGTGATCCAGGGGGCTGTTCTGCCTAGCTCCATCGGGATTTTGGTGAGGGTACCGTAGTACTCACAAGCCAGTTTCTCGCAGCCATGAGCAGCTCCGTTCGGCAAATAATGAAAGTGTACATTTTAAAAGGAAATCAGAAATACAAAAAGAGGATATGAGAGAGCTTTGGCAGATAAGGTAAAGGAAAATCCTACAAGATTCTATGTATATTAAAAGCAAAAGGATTACTAGGGAGAAAATAAGTCCCCTTAGGGTCAAACATGTTGTTCACTTGTGGAGCCATGGGTGATGGGCAAGGTGTAGCTAAGCAAATGAATCTTGAGAATGAATGGAATTGAATAGAGATGTACTGGAATACATCCGCATTACACAAGAAGAGGTGCTGGAGGAATTAAGGGATATAGGATAAATTCCCAGCATTTGATGATGAAAATATTTTTCAGGTAGAGAGTGGTTGAGGTCTGGAACTCATTGTCTGAAAGGATGTTTGGGGCAGAAAATATTTGGATGTTACGAGCCATGAGCTGCATGGTCATAAACGTCATGGTGAACGGTGGGATTTGAATGGGTAGCTATTTTTCAACCAGTGGGACACAATGTGATGATCGGCCTACTTCTGTGAGTTAAACTTTGTACATTCTGCTACGTTACTTGATATATCAATGAAATATGACTGGGATTATTCGAAATTTTGGTTCTTGATGTTTGACCCTAGTTGAAGATATTAGTGTACTATTCTCAAAGCATGGATTAATCTGTTTATTCCCAATTCAACCCAAATTCTCGTGATGACTTTGTTTCCTTTTTTCTAAGTGGATACGAGCATTAAAGAAATTACAGTTTTATGATAATGCATTCTTGAGTTCAGCATCTGGAGAGTAACGGCAAAGAGGTTAGCATTATGATCAAATCGTTGATTGAGAAATAAATAATGCTTTCTGTGACCTACCAGAACCTCATCTGCAATTAGCAATAAATGTGCCTCAGTGTAAACAAAATAAACAGGACCTACTTAACACTCCAAATGGCTATCATCATAGAAATGTATTTCACCATTATGAATTCAAGGGCTGAAGTTGTATTATTATCAGTGGGTTCTAGCATCAGCTCCTTCTTTCTTCACTTAGGTGAGCAGTAGATTTGTTACACCCCACTCACAAACCCTGAGTGGAAATATAAGTGTGGCTGTGCTCGGCTCACCAGTAGATAAAGACTATTGGTTTCTATTAAAGCTCAGCAAGAGATTGACATTGTATTTGAGGAAGATGAAGCAGGCATGACAGGAAAAATGGAAAGCTGTCAACATGTCAGATACATCTATCATATGCATAAAACAACAAAATTAACTGACTTACTATAAACTATCAACCACATAGATAGAAAGTTATACTGTAACAGTCTAGCTGCCAAAATGTGGGAAGTAATATAGTATGCCTTGGTAACTTATGGATTAATAATTCCAATGTTAATATCTTCTGCAAGAGAAAATCTGTACATCTGTATTTTCTTCCAGGAATGTATAAATGGTAATATTGCTGCCTCAGGAAAGCAAGAAGCATACTGTGTGGGTGTGGCGGCGCCTAACGGCAGAGGCTCAACTACAGTCGACTAATTTTTGTCTTGTTACATGTATGTCTGGAGCTAGTTTTTATTATTTTTTTAGCTGTGTATATGTGGGGGGCGGGGGGGGGGGGGGTGGCTATTTACCAAACAAGAGAGAGCAACTAAAAGTACACAATAGAACACAAAGTACTGGAGTAACTCAGCTGGTCAGGCAGCATTTTTGGAGAAGATAGATAGGTGACATTTTGGGTCGAGATCCTTCTTAAGTTACTTGGGTCCTGAATAAGGCTGAAATCAAAAAAAGGATGAAAATCATTCATCGCCTCCTACACAGATAATCAGTTGTCTGCGATACTAATGCAAAAGCAAATACAAGATAGGAAATATTCTGAAATAAAACAAACCATTAGTTAAGTCTGGATGATCATATAAGTTAGATTCTGCTTTTAATAATGTATTCTTTTTCAGAGACCTTTACATTCTTCACGAACCAAATATTGTTTTGGAAGGTTTTATTGCCATCTTGCAATGAATATGATGTTTTATTGAACATTTGTTCCAACTTTGTAAGATAATTAAAGGAAAATAAAAAAAGACATGTCAAAATCGTGCATTAGATTTTAGCACATTGACATACATCACTGTCATATGTTAGGTCTGTAGATCGACCAGCCTGTAGATCTTTTTCATTGACTTGTTTCATCCTGTGTCACAGCTTAGAGTTTGTGGATACCTTTGGTTATTTGAAGGATTAACTTATCCACTATTTAAATAATTTCATCATCAGAAGTTGCATCTTATTTTAGGTGCTTGTCTTTAAATACTTAGCACTTTCTATGGATGACCTGTTAATTATGTGTCACTCGCCACAGGTTATATTGAATCTACCTGGTGGCAGGTTTTAATATTTCCAATAAAAAAGGGTAGAAACCAAGATAAATTGTAGAAAACAGATTATTACAGATACTAAACATTTTAAATATGAGCAAGACATACTGCAAGATTGTGCAGCATTTGTAGGAAAAGTAACAGAGCTGGTATATTGGAATAATGTAATTTAATTTCTTGTGGGGAAAATAAGAAAGACTAAAATAAAAGACATAAAGTGTTAGAGTAAATTAGCATGCCATGGCAGCATCTCCGGTGAAAATGGATAGTTATATTCTGGATGACGACCCGATACATCACCTATCCATTTTTGAAGATAGACACAAAATCTCTGATGAAAAACGATGGGTGACATTTCGGGTCAGAACCCAAACCGACACGTGACCAATTATTTTTCCCCAGAGATGCTGCCTGACCCGTTGTGTTACTCCAACACTTTCTGTCTATCTTCAGTATAAACTAGCACCTGCAGTTCCTTCCTACGCACCTATCCATTTTCTCCAGAGTTGCTGCCTGACCCGCTGAATATATCCAGCAGTTTGTATCTATCTGTGCCCTTCTTCAGTCATGCTGAATAAGGGTCCAGACCCAAAACTTCACATCCATGATTTCCAGAGATGCTATCTGTCCTGCTCAGTTACACCAGCTTTGTATCTTTTATTGTAAACCAACATCTACAGTTCTCTGTGTCTCCAACACAATCTAGTTTCAAAACAATATTCTGGAAACAAGGACACAATGGGAGAAATTAATGTAGAATTGATTATAATATTTATCTTGAATTAGTTCCAGAAATTCTCTCCCCAAAATCCACCTTGATAACCAGTTTGGGATAAGGTAAATGAGATGCAGTAAATTATTAATTTGTGATGCTAATAAGAAAACAAGATCATTTCACAGTTAAGCCAAACTTCCTATACAACATCTATCACAAAGGTCATAAGGTCATAAGTGATAGGAGTAAAATTAGGCCATTCAGCCCATCAAGTCTACTCTGCCATTCAATCATGGCTGATCTACTTCTCCCTCATAACCCCATTCTCCTGCATTCTCTCCATAACATTTGTCTCCTGTACTAATCAAGAATCTAACTATGCCTTAAATATATCCACTGGCGGCCTCCACAGCCGTCTGTCGCAAATAATTCCACAGATTCACCAGCCTCTGACAAAATAATGTTTTCCTCATCTCCTTCCTAAAAGAACATTCTTTAATTCTGAGACTATGACCTCTAGTCCTAGACTCTCCCACTAGCGGAAATATCCTCTCCACATCCACCTTATCCAAGCCTTTCACTATTCTGTATGTTTCAATGAGGTCCTCCCTCGTTCTTCTAAACTCCAGCGAGTACAGGCCCAATGCTCATTCCTGGGATCATTCTTGTAAACCTCCTCTGGACCTTCTCCAGAGTCAGCACATCCTTCCTCAGATATGGTGCCAAAAAGTTGCATACAATATTTCAAATGCATCCTTACCAGCGTCTTATGGAGCCTCAACATTACATTCCTGTTTTTGTATAAAAGCCCTCTTGAAATAAACGCTAGCACTAAGTTTTCTTTCTTTGCGACTGATTCGACTTGCAGATTAACTTTTTGGGAGTCCTGCACCAGCCGTCCCAATTCCCTTTGCACCTCCGATATTTGGATTCTCTTCCCATTTAGAAAATAGTCTATGCCTATTCCTACTACCAAAATACATGACTCCACACTTTGCTACACCATATTTCATCTGCCACTTCTCTGCACACTCTCCCAAGTCCTTCTGCAGAGTTCCTGCTTTCTCTACACTACCTGCCCCTCACCTGTTTTTGTATCATCTGCAAACTTGGTCACAAATCTTCTTGTCCAAATCATTAATATACAACGTGAAGAGTAGTGGCCCCAGTACCGACCCTTGTGAACTCCACTTGTCACTGGCAGCCAACCAGTAAAAATCCCCCTTTATTGCCACTCTTTGTCTTCTGCCATCCAGCCAACCTGCTGTCCATGCTACTATCTGCCCTTTGATACTGTGGGCTCTTATCTTCCTGAGCAGCCTAATGTGTGACACCTTATCAACCACAAAGTATCATAGGCTTTCTGAAAATCCAAGTAAACAATATCTATTTATTTCTTCAAAGAATTTCAACAAATTTGTCGAGCAAGATCTCACGTCTACAAATCCATGCTGACTTCGGCCTATTTTATTGTGAACTAAGTACTCCGTAACCTCATCCTTTATAATGGACTCTAAAATCTTACCAACCATCGAAGTCAGACTAACCGGCCAATAGTTCAGACTATTCTGCTTTGACACATTACTCGGAAGTTTGCAGACTGAGTGGAGGTTGTATAACAAAGTATAAAATCATGAGGGTCATAGACAGCGTGCAAGCACAAAGATCCTTCTGTGTATGAGAATCAAGAAATAGAGGACATAGCTTTAAGGTGAGAGGGGGGAGTTTCAACAGGGGCCTGTGGATCAGTTCTTTTTCTCACAGTAAGTGGAAGATACATGGATCGAAGTGCCAGAGAGGATAGACGAGGCAGTATGACAACACTTATCCTTTAAGGTCTGCTCAGATCGCGACCACAGGTGAACGAGCCGTAGTTAGATCCAATTAATGGTTATTGGCACAATTAATCTGATCCCTATGCTTATAAACCTGGAATCCAGCCAAAGGGGGAAATGGAGACACTTTTTTGTTGATGGAAACAATGCCCATCTTGAGTTCGCCTTCCTGCATGTTCCAGTGTGCCCATTGAAGATCAGGACTCATGTCTGACACCACACTGATGGAGCATATAGTATAACTGCTTTGTTCTTTTGCCTCTGTGATTAATAGGAATTGCGACCTCCAAGAGGTTTCCGTATTTCCCGAAGTAAAAGATAATATATACGGTATTAAGCCGTGAGAGACATTTATTGAGAAGTGATGTATGAATTCATGCGTGGAAAAAACATATGCCACCCAGTTCTTCATTGAGACAGGAGATGAAAAAAAAGACTTCCTCTGCAGAAAATAGATTTTTAGATTTTTGTCCACAAAACTCTGCAGTCTATCATGTCCTAAGAAAATAAAATAAACCTTTGTAGAGCAACTGAATGTTATGTTCTTTTTCCTTTACTTTTGACATTGTAAATGTATGGCAAAGGTTTTCTTTCATTGAAGTGCTGGAAAAAAGTACAAATGATCAAAAGTTACAAAAACGGAATGCTTTGGGACTGTTGTAAACGTCTCAAATATTTATAGATTTTTTCCACAAAGCTCTGCAGTCTATCATGTCCTAAGAAAATCAATGGCATTAATCCAATTGATTTACAATGATACTGAATTGCAACACACAATGGAGACTTTTGTGCTGATTTATTTTCCTTTAATTTCCTGTTCATTTATCAGTGGATTAAAGCACTTCGGTTTAAGATAGAAAATTCATCTGAAAACTAGAAACATGTGGTTGAAATACTTTCCAGCACTCGGCGACAGTATCAAGGCTATTTATCTAATCAGATTTGAAGGAATGCTGCAATTGATAAAGGTGCTCTGACCACGAACATTGGGCCCATCTGCAACTCTGCATAAATGATCCCCTAGTACAGCAAGCGAGTTTGGTATTCCAACTGCGCATGCCCAGGTCATAGGTCACTTGCTATAAACAGTCTCGGCAACGGTGGAGCTGCGTTGTGTGCAGGCTTGCATTTTGTCACCTTGGTCGGGGTGGGGCCTGGCTCTCCGGTCGCTGTTGACTTGCTGCTGAGTCGTCCCTGTCCCCTCCTGGGTGCCCTGTCCCTGTCCGGAGGTGTCCGGGGTGGCCCTGGTCTGGCGGGGCGACCCCGGACTTGCAGCCGACGTTGCAGCCGCTGGATCCAGCTCAGCTCTGCCTGTCCCGCCGGGTTCCACCCCCCTCCTCTCAGTCCGACACTGAGATACAGCTGAAGATGGGCAGCCGCCGACCTTGCTCAAAGGCGGGCGACTCGGACCAGCTGCTGCTGGAGTAGTTCTGGTCAGAGAGAGAGTCTGTGGACAGGCTCCTGCTGGCCATGGGCAGGCCGGGTGCCCGCTGGAGCTCCTGATGCTGGGTTGGGGTGATGGTGGGGATGGGACACTTGAGTGGGTGGGGGGACAGGTGGCGGTGGCGGTGCCGGGGACCTGGGTTCGATCCTGACTGCAGATGAGGCGCGGGTCTGTGTGCGTGCTGCCGAGAATGTCTCTCCGCCGGTCCAGTCTCCCCAACCCCCCACGGTCTCCCACTCGCATCTGCCTCCCCATCTGCCCCTCTGACAAATACAAGCTTGAAAAAAGACAAGAAATATCAGACCCAAACTATACACTGTATCTACAGAGCTTCGTTCGATTTTTCTTTATAGCATTTGACCTTTGACAAATCCCATGATTCCTTGCATTTTTCGGAATACCAAACTCGCTTATTGCAGGAACATTCTCAGAATTCTTTACTAGTCTCATCCCACACAACATATTTGATAATTTGCCTTGCTTTTGTTTTTGGGTTTTGCTGTGCCCAAGCTGATTGCAGTACTTTTCAACATTATAGCATTGACCATGTTTGATGTTTTGACTCCAGCATTACTGAATCCCTCTTTTTCCCTGGCTAATATTATCTGCAGCATTTCCTGTTTGTGTTCTCAACCATTTGCAATGAAAACTTTACTTATATAGCAACTGTGTTTTTCTCCATGACTTTGCAATGCCTTTCCCTTTATGACAAGAAGATAAAAGGAATGTGCATAGCATTGATTTTGTTTGTGCAAACTAGGCATTCTATTCTATACATTCAAAAAGGTTTATGTGCATTGTTCCTGTAAACAAAGCATTCTTGAAGACTGTCAGAATCCTTTGGGGTGTGCAAAGAAAACAAAACATCAGTTGTGAGATTTGCCTAGCTCAAGTGTTAGCCAAGGTTGTCCATTGCATAAATGTTTTTTTTTAAAGGGCCTGTAACGCTTGGGTATCATTTACACGTCACGCAGGTGGCGCACGAAGATTTTGCGAATCCCAAAATCCTGGGGCACCGCGCGCGACTGCGCAAAACTGCCTACGCCACCACGTGCCATGCGCGCGTAATGCATGCCATGCGCGCAGCACGTGCGCATCACGACGCACTGGTCGTGCGCCATGACGCGCAAATGATGTCGCGTAAATGACGCGCAAATGACGCCCAAGCGGGACAGGCCCTTTACTCCTTGATGATGGTGGGTTGAACTGGTGAATGAAGCCTGTGTCAGGAGTTAAGCATATGGTGCACGTACTGTTTTGTCCATCCTTGAATGGTAATTTAACCACTGACTACATAATAAAGCAACTATATGAGCTGCACCCAGAGCTTCTGCCATTGTACAGCTTGAACCACAACTTTCTGATAATTATTTCTGCTCCCTGCTCCACAGTATGCAATGTACTCTGAGCTTGAAGATCAGTATTTCATTGGCAGCATGTTTGAGTCTGTCTTTGATGTATTACACTGATCCAGTAGGAAAAAAAATATGTTCCTAGTGTGATTTTGCTTCTGGGATTTACACACAGTCACACATGCATATATGCAAGTATGCATATTTACATTCACATGTACATTTCTGTTCAAGGTAAGAAATAAAATCTAATACAGTAACCGAGAAATTTCTGAAAAAATCTTATTGAAAGATTTTTCCCAGCAAATGGTGAGAAATAGGAATGTAGTACCACAAAGAGGCAGATTGGATAGACATGCTTAAAGAGAGGCTAAATGAGATGTGAGGGAAAATGGAACATGAGTAATATGATGAAGGTTGGAAGAAGGCTTTAATTTGAAAAAAAAATACCTGCATGTGCGGGCTGGAATAACTTGCTTTAGTTCTGTAGATTCTATGTATCCATGTTTTGAATTCTAACAAGATGAATACATTCCTTTAATTGACCACCTTTGGTTAGCTTATGGGCCTGTCCCACTCAGGCGACTTTTTAGGAGACTGCAGGAGACTATGAGTCGCCACATGGTCGCCACATGTTCGCGGGTGGTTGCCGTGGAGTCGCCTTCATGGTCGTGAGGAGTTCCTGCATTCTGGGAACTAGTCGCAGCCTCATTATGGTTGCCATGAATTTTTCAACATGTTGAAAAATTAGGGGTGTCTAGAATGAAGCCGCCATGGAGAGTAGCGAGGATTCACATGCCATAGGTGGGTCGCCAGGAGATCCAAATATGGTGCCAAGAAGTCGAAGGTTCTCGGAGATTCTCATAGTTTGTAGCCGGTGCTGACCGGTGAATTTGCTCATTAGGAGAAAAAAAAGTAAGCAGTAGTTTTCAGAACCAAGGGTGACCGACCGGTAATGTTAATGTCCGCCAAGCTTCACAGCCGTGTATCTCTGGCTTATTAAAAGTTGTCTCCACTCCCCTCCTCTTTTAAAGGACTTACCATACACTGTGCTTTAGCCGTCTTTTTACAGCGCCAACCTTCCTGTTCATCGTGGTGTGTATCTGTTTCTCCTTGGCTTTGCACCGTGTAAAGATTTTAGACAGTGCTCCCCCCTCCTTGCCCTATCCCCCGCCTGCATAACGGCTTGTGAAGGAACCGATGTGTTTGGGTGTGTGTGTTCCACTCTGACAGTCGCCTCTCCAGTTTCCAGTTTTCTCACGCGACTGCCAGCAACTTGGCAGGCGCCGGCAGTCCGCTGAAAAATCGCTGAAGTGGGACAGGCCCATTATGGACAAGGTTAGGGGAGAAAGGGTCTGCTTCCTAATCTGGTGTGGATGGTGTCTTCGACCCCATTAACTTGATCTCACAGACTAGCTGGCAGGACTATTCGCAGATAATCTCTCACATCCATTCTGAGGTCCCCACTTGCTGCCAAAGTAAAACAAGGTGGCATGCCTTAATGACTACCATCCACTAGCTCCGACATCCACCATCATGAAGTACTTCGAGAGACTGGTGATGGCCCACATTAACTCCAGCCTCCCAGCCAGCCTTAATCTACTGCAGTTTGCCCACCAACCCAACAGATCCGTGGCAGACACCATCGCCCTGGCCCTATTCTCATCTCCAGAACATCTAGCTAACAAAGACATTTATGTCAGACTCCTATTTATTGACCATAACTGTCTTCAACAACATAATCCTGTACAAACTCCAGAACTTATAAAGCAGCACCCCCTCTGCCACTGGGTCCTTGATATTCTGACCCATAGAGCACAATCAGTGAGGATAGTTGACAAAACATACTCTACATAAATTCTCAATGCTGGTACCCCACAGGAATGCATTCCCATCCCCTTATTAAAATCCCCACTCATTCACAACTATGCAGCTAAATTTGGATCCAACTCCATCTACAAGTTTGTGGATAATGTCACAGCAGTGGGCCAGATCTCGAACAACGACAAATCCAAGTACAGGGAGGGGAAAGAGTGTTTAGCAACATGATATCAAGAAAATTGCTCCCTCAATGACTGCAAGGCAAAGGAGCCATTTATTGACTTTGGGAAGCATGGTGGAGTACATGCCCCAATCACCATCAATGGTGCTGAAGTGGAAATGTTCGAGAGCTTCAAGTTCCTGGGTGTAAATATCACTAACAATCTGTCCTGTCCTGTCATTGAAGCCATGGCCAAAAGAGCACATCAATGCTTTTACTTCCTCAGAAGACTAATGATGTTCCACCTGTCCCCTACGACTATTACCAACTTCTACCGGCGCGCTAGAAAGCATACTGTCAGCATGCAACACAACTTTGTTTGGGAACAACTCTGCCTAAGATAGCAAGAAAATGCAGTAGCCCAGTCCATCACACAAACCAGCCTCCCCACCATCAACTCAATCTACACTTCATGCTGCCTCGGGAATGCAACCAAGATAAACAAAGACTTTGTTCACCTCAGTCATTCCCTCTTTTTTCCTCTCCTCTTGACAAAATATACAAATGCATGAAAGCATATATTACAAGAGGAAGGAATACCTTCTTTCCCTCTGTTATCAGACTACAGAATGATCCTCCCTTAGGTTAGGGTATAATCCCAATCTTCCGTCCTGCTTCATAGCAGACGTTGGCTTTTTTTGCTCTCTAAATGTAAAGCTGTAATACTGTGACATCATATTCTGCATTCTGATATTGTTTTCTTAACTGCTATACATGACTGTACTTGTATATAGTATGATTTGACAAGATAGCACACACACAAAAGCTCTTTACTGTGCACATGACGATAATAAACCAATCCCAGCTTTTTTAGTACAATTTGCAAGGGGATGATTTCCACATTCTGTTAATAGAGTAAGCTAGAGGAGAACTGAATCTATCAAATTTATTGATGCAGACTAAATAACTTTACCTCAGAATCTATTGCACTAATATAGATGTTGCTGTTCTAATTTAGAAATTACAACGCACGATTTATAGTACTTTATTTCAATATAGGTAAGTGAATTGTCTGATTGGAGCTCACAATATTGCTATAAATAATACCGTTCCAAATAAGGTTTCATTGCATTCATATAAACAGGAATATCTCTGCAGCATTAGATAGTTGCAATGAAAATTCTATTCTATATAGCCATAAGTGATTCATTGCTAACTGTGTACCTACCATAATGATTTGTTGCAGAGAGAGCTAGTTTAAATTCAAAGCACACCACATACTTCAACACAGTAACATGGTTTCAGAATTCAACACCTGTCATGGAAATCAGTAAGGCAAATGGTTTCCTAAATCCACCATATTCTCCTGATACAAAAATATTTTCAAAATTAACGGACTGCCACATTGTAAGAAACACCATTTATCTTGAGAGGAAGAAAAATAAACTGTAAATGCCTTGTACAAAAGGTAAACCATTCATACGTTAAAAGATGGAGGAGCTGGAGTAATATTCATTACATAAAACTGAACTCCAAACTGTCACTCATATGTCAGCAGTGACCTCAGGGAAAAGGACAATAAAAAAGATGATAAGTTGATTACATGTTTTTTGCTATACTTTAAAATACCAATGTTGCAGTAAAATGAGAAGAAAAATGACAATGCTAAGGTAGAGCTCAAGTATCTTAGTAGATTCAACCATTGATTCTCACCCTAGCGACTCAAGTTTAAATTGCTGCTAACATAGACAAAGAGAGGGTAAACCACAGCTGCCTTAAGAGTTATAAAGTTAATTTATCTTACAACAAACAGGGGCGGGGGGACATTTGGTGTGGGTTTTTTTTAAATCAATTTATTTAAGTTTAACAGTAATGGCAGCCAAAATAGCTTAAGGCTGACATTGTCATTAGTCTGATGGGTATCACTGCAGGAATATCTCAACTATTATTACCAATTTAGGAATAGCTATTAATAATTCTAATAGTGAAGAGTTGTCACATTTTCTATAGGAAATATTGACACAAATTTTGTTGTGAAGTTTGAATTCTATGCATTGAGCTAATGACCCATCTTGAAAATTATCATCTGCCTCTTTGTTGCAAATGGTTTGGGGTATCCCACCCACTGCAATCAGGGAAGATCCAGTTATTTAATGTTGCACATGATGCTTGTGAAAAAAAAAATAATGCTTTCAATATTGATATTAACACATTTGTGCTTTTGGTAATATAGTTAATATGGTTGAATTGAAATGAAGACAGAAATTACCATTGGCAATTTAACCATGATAACAAAGTTCTTACAACAATTTACCAAGAGTAACCAAGAGTTTTCAATAAAATTAATATTCATGGGTTAATGTTTCAATTAACACAATGCAATGAAACTTGATTTGAATTAATCAAATTACTCCAACTTTTTGTGACTGCCTTTGATTTGAATTAATTTCAACATTTTTGTAAAACAAACCATGTAACAAGCCTTGATATATCCCTTATTTCAATATTTCATTTGCATTTATTTCCTTGAAGGTCGGGAGAGGTGTGCAGAAATTATTGATGCAATTTAGTTTAATATGACCTCTGAACTACAGGTGATCATTCAGAAATATAATGTTTAAATTTTACTTTTAAAATATTTCTACTTAAGTAGTCCAACTTTTATGAAGATTTATTCGATTCTGGAAACTGAAGAAGCCTTATTCACAATTATCTGAGGAATATCTCAAAAGTTGATGATAATGTTTTCAGAGGCTGCCACACCAAAACAAAACCAAGTCGAATGAGCATTTGTTGCTCTGGTCATTATATTAAAATAATGATTTTTAAAAATCATAATAAAATTGTGCAATTAATTCAAAAACTAATTGGAATCTCACGTAAGTTGTTTTCCGACCCACATACCATCCTGACTTGGAATTATATTGTTGTTTCTTCACTGTCACAGGGTCAAAATCCTGGAACGCCCTCTATAACAGCAGTGTGAGTGCACCCACGTCTTAAGAAATGCAGCAGTTCAAGAAGCCAGCACACCACTATTAGGAATGGCCAATTAAATGCTCATTTGGCTGCAAAGTCTCATATCCCCTGAATGACTATAAAAAATGGGTTTGCTCGTTTCAAGTTTTTTTTTTAATACAATTTTCAGATGAGTAAGGAATGCTTCAGTGCACCATGTTATCTGTATTGGACTGATAAACAAAACCACAGCTTTAATAGTTTAATCTTTTTAATTCCGCTTTTTAGCTAGTGCATTTATTAAAGTGAGCCTGAATGTTTTGTGCTTTACTGTCATTGATTTATTGAATGACGATAATATGATTAGTTTTAATCTACAATTTGAGAGGGAGAGGGGACAATCAGAAGTGTCAGTATTACAGTTGAGCAGGTAGACAAAAGTGCTGGAGAAACTCAGCGGGTGAGGCAGCGTCTATGAAGCGAAGGAAATAGGCAACGTTTCGGGCCAAAACCCTTCTTCAGAGAGTTGAGCAAAGAGGACTAGGGAGGCATGAGGGAGGAGCTGGCCAAAGCTGACTGGAATGAGATCCTGGCAGCGGAACAACAATGGCAGGTATTTCTGGGAACAATACAGAAGGTGCAGGATCAGTTCATTCCAAAGAGGAAGAAAGATTCTAAGGGGAGTAAGAGGAAACTATGGCTACCAGTCAAGGAAAGTCAAGGACAATGTAAAAAATAAAAGAGAAGAAGTATTACATTGCAAAGATGAGCGGGAAGCCAGATGATTGGAAAAATTTAAAGAGCAACAGAAGATAACTAAAAAGGCAATACAGGGAGATGAGGTAAGAAAATAAGCTAGCCAAGAATATAAAGGAGGATAGTAAAAGCTTATTGTGAAGAGGAAAAAACTAGTTAAGACAAATGTGGGTCCCTTGAAGACAGAAACAGGTGAATTTATTATGAGGGACAAGGAAATGGCAGATGAGTTGAACACGTACTTTGGATCTTTCTTCATTTAGGAAGTCACAAACAATCTCCCAGATGTACAAGTAGCAAGAGGACCTAGGGTGACGGAGGTTCTATAGATTCAGGATCAGTTCCTGTGGATTGGACGGCAGCTAATGTTATCCACTTTTTAAGAAAGGCAGGAGAGAGAAAACAGGGAATTATAGACCAGTTAGCCTGACATCAGTGGTGGGGAAGATACTGGAGTCAATTATAAAAAATAAATAGCGGCACATTTGGATAGCAGTAACAGGATCGGTAACTGGGAAAATGGACAAGGGTGAGCCAGTGGAAGTAGTATACCTGGACTTTCAGAAAGCATTTGATAAGGTCCCACATTGCTGATTAGTGGGCAAAATTAGAGCACATGGTATTGGGGGTAGTGTACTAACATGGATTGAAAACTGGTTGGCAGACAGGAAACAAAGAGTAGGCAGTGACTAGTGGGGTACCCCAAGATTCGGCGCTATTACCACAGCTATTTCCAATATACATTAATGATTTAGATGAAGGGATTAAAAGTAAAATTAGCAAATTTGCAGATGACACAAAGCTGGGTGGCAGTGTGAAGTGTGAGAAGGATGCTATGAGGATGCAGGGTGATTTGGACAGGTTGGGCGAGTGGGCAGATGAATGGCAGGTGCATGGCAGATGCAGTTTAATGTGGATTAATGTGAGGTTATCCACTTTGATGACAAAAACAGGAAGGCAGATTATTATCTGAATGGTGTCAAGTTGGCAAAAGGGGAAGTACAATGAGATCTGGTGGGTCCTTGTTCATCAGTCACTGAAAGTACAGCAGGGAGTGAAGAAATATAATGGCATGTTGGCCTTCATAACAAGAGGAGTTGAGTTTAGGAGCAAAGAGCCCTAGTGAGACCACACCTGGAGTATTGTGTGCAGTTTTGGTCTCCAAATTTGAGGAAGGACATTCTTGCTATTGCGGGAGTACAGCGTAGGTTCACAAGGTTAATGTAATGTATGCTGTAAGACCCTGTTGTGACTAGCACAATTAATACATGTCCGACATCTTCCAAGAAAAGTTTATTATATCCAACAACCAACAGAAACTACTAGAAGGTCACTTGTCATCAATCACGAGACACCGGCACGCTTCCCAGGCCTCAAGAGGGCATTTACTGTCCTCCTGGCCTCAAGAGGGCATTTACACCTTGATGACTAGTACTAGCATTTACATCACATCTCCCCCTTCAACTTTGGGGTCACAAATTCATGTACAATACAAACTATTTTCAATACTTATAAATTTAACCTTTAATCAATTTAATGTGGATAAAGTACCACAATTAACATAGTGCACTTATACTACAAAACTCTAAAATCATTGCCTAACACCATCAAGGTAACAAATCAAACATCATCAACCACCTCATTTCGCACAAGAAGCCCCAACTTCTCACACGTCAGTTTCGCAAATATGGGTTTCACATCCCCCTCACTATTTAAAAAACAACACTATAGTCCTTCTTACCTAATTTAACGTTCCCCTTTGCCTGTCCCACAGGCTTCATTGTATGGCCAGAGTGTGACCTTCGTGTTACATTAGTGTTCATTAAGGCAAGACCAGTCTTTCTGAACAAGTTCTCTTGCAGGATGTCAACTTGAGCTCCAGAGACAAGCTTGAACTCAATGTCCACATTGTTAATGCTGCACAACTGTCCCCATTCACATGTCAAATCAATCACGGCGTTAATCACAGCATCAATGTAGAATACATCAAAGTCGCCGTTGACCGGCTCAGTGATCTCGACCTCCATGTCACGGACGTCAAGGCTCCTGTCCCCGGCCCTCTGTCTGATTAGCTGGTCATGTTGTTGGGAACGTAGACGGCTGTTGGGCACTCCATTTCTCAGGCAGTTGGAGGATCTGAAGAAATGCCCGATCTCTCCGCAGGTGTGACATCTCATGTACTGAGTGGGGCAGTAGTTGGTTTTATGCACATGGGTGTGTGACCGGCAGATGGCAGCATTACCATAATTACGGATTTCTGTGTGTGGTTGTCTGGGTCACAAATCCCTGCCTCGGCCCCGGTCCCATGGCCGACTGGTTTCAAGTAATCAATTGTCTCTTCGGTGGTGATGGCGGTTGAGGCAATCTTTTCACGTGCTTCGCTGATGCTTCGGCGATCATACACATGTCACTGCATTTTTCCAGTGTTAAGTCAACGCATTGCAGTAGTTTCTCCCGGAGCGGTTGGCTGGTTATGCCGCAGACTATTCTGTCTTGCAGCAACGACTCATGCAGACTACCAAATTCGCAATCATTAGCTAAAGACTTAACTGCAGTCAGGTAGCTAGAGAAGGTCTCCCCTCACCGCTGATTACGTGTATTAAAGATGCATCTTGTGACAGTTAAGTTATTTTTTGGTTCACAGTATGTCTGGAACTTTTACTTCAGCGGTTGTATTTTATCACATTCCTCCGAGGTGGACTGAAAAAATCTGCTGAGCGGCCGGTTCCGCCACGTGGAGGAATGTTGCACACTGAATCTTATCTGGCTTACTGGTCAGCTCTGTTGCCATCTCGTACAGCTGGAATGCCCTTATCCAGTCCCTAGAATTCTTGGCTAAGTTCCCTTGCATGCAGAGTGGTCCCGGTGGCTTGAGTCCTGCCATTTTTTTTACTCTGACACCATGTAATTGCTGCTGTAAGACCCTGTTGTGACTTGCACAATTAATACATGTCCGACATTGTGTAAGAAAAGTTTATTACATACAACAACCAACAGAAACTACTAGAAGGTCACTTGTCATCAATAATGGGGAACAGGCACACTCCCAAGCTTGTAATCCTGGCCTCAAGAGGGCACTGGCATTTACACATTGATGACGAGTGCAAATGTTTCAAGATGGCACTAGCTTTTACATCACAGTTAATTTCCGGGATGGCGGGACTGTCATGTGTTGATAGAATGGAGCAGCTGGGCTTGTACACTCTGGAATTTAGAAGGATGAGAGGGCATCTTATTGAAACATATACGATTATTAAAAAATTGGACTCGCTATAGGCAGGAAACATGTTCTCGATGTTGGGAGGAATCCAGAACCAGGGGCCACAGTTTACGAATTAGGGGTAGGCCATTTAGAATGAAGATGAGAACAAACTTTTTCACCAAGGGAGTGGTGAATCTGTGGAATTCTCTGCCTCAGAAGGCAGTGGAGGCCAATTCTCTGGATGTTTTCAAGAGAGAGTTAGATAGAACTCTTAAAGATAGCGGAGTCAGGGGATATGGCGGGAAGGCAGGAACGGGGTACTGATTATGGTTGATCAGCCATGATCATATTGAATGGCGGTGCTGGCTCGAAGGACCGAATGGCCAACTCCTGCACCTGTTGTCTATTGTCCGTCTATTGTCTATTGAATCTTATGCAGTATGTAGAGGCCCCCACATATGAGAGGGCAACGTTGGATATAGTATTGGGAAATTGGGAAGGGCAAGATAATGAAGTGTGGAGGAACATTTTGCGAACAGTGACCACAGTTCGATAATGTTTATGATATGTACGCAAAGGGTCCACGTGTTAAAATGTTCGACTGGTGTAAGGCCAACTTTGAGGGTGTGAGAGAAGGTCTCGCACAAGTTGACTGGAGCAGGTTATTAGATGAGATGGGAACATCAGCCAAGTGGGATGTTTTTAAAAGTGTATTGAAGAATGCTCAGGATGTGTACGTCCCCGTTAGAGTGAAGGGCAAAGGTAAGGAAGCTTTCCTTAAAGTAAGGAAATTGAGACATTAGTCAAAACCAAGAAGGATGCATGGGATAGGTATAGGCAGCTGGGATCAAGTGCATCCCTAGAGGAGTTTCGGGAAATAAAGAGTAAACAAAAAAAGGAAATCAGAAGGGCAAAAAGGGGCCAGGAGATAGCTCTGGTGGGTTACAATCCCAAATTATTTAATAAATACATAAGGGGGAAAAGGGTAACTAGAGAGAGAGTGGAATCTCTCAGAAATTAAATATGTGGAGCCACAGGAGATGGGCAAGTGCTAAATGAGTATTTCTCCTCTATTTAACGAGGAAAAATACAGTAGGGTGGAGGACATTGGAGCAGCCACTGGAAGTGTCTTGAAGGGTTACCCGTGAAGGGTTACTATTGACGAAGTACTGAAGGTACTGTCGTGTTTGACAGATCTCCAGGGTCTGATCTGATATATCCGAGGACATTGTGGGAAATTAGAGAAGAATTTGCTGAAGCCTTGGTTGAAATTTCCGAGTCGTCCTTAAATACAGGACGACTCGTAAGACTGGAGGGTGCAAATGAGGGTGGCGGCAGACTGGAGGGTGGCAAATGTTGCACCTCTTTTCAAGAAGGGCTGCTGGGAAAATGTGGGAACTATAGGCCGGTGAGCTTAACATCTGTAGTTGATAAGTTACTGAAAAGTATTCTGAGGGATTGGATGAGCTATGGTCGATTAGGGACAGTCAGCATGGTTTTGTACGTGCGAGGTCGTGTCTCACAAATCTAATTGATTTTTTTAAGATGTGACCAAAAAGGTTGATGAAGGCAGAGCTGTAGATGTTGTGCACATGGACTTCAGTAAGGTGTTCGACGAGGTTCCGCATGGTAGGCTGCTCTGGAAGGTTAGATTGCATGGGATCCAAGGAGAGATAGCTGAATGGATAGCAAATTGGCTCCATGGAAGGAAGCAGAGTGTTATGTGGGAAGGTTGCTTCTTGGACTGGAGGCCTGTGACTAGAGGCATGCCTCAGGGTTCAGTGCTGGGCCCATTACTGTTTGTCATCTACATCAATGATTTGGATCAGAACATACAGGGCAAGGTTAGCAAGTTTTCTGATGATACAAAAGTTAGTGGTTTTGCAGATAGTGAAGATGGTTGTGAATAATTGCAGCAGGATCTAGATCGATTGGCCAGGTGGGTAGAGGAATGGTTGATGGAATTTAATACAGAGAAGTGTAACGTGTTGCATTTTGGGACGTCGAAAAAGGGCAGGACCTACACAGTAAATGGTAGGCCTCTGGGTAGTGTTGTAGAGCAGAGGGATCTAGGAGTACAGGTGCATGGTTCCTTGAAGGCCGAGTCGCAGGTAGATAAGGTGGTCAAAATGCTTTTGCACTTTGGCCTTCATCAGTTAGAGTATTGAGTATCTAAGTTGGGAGGTCATGTTGCAGTTGTATACGACGTTGGTGAGACCGCATTTAGAATATGGCTCAGTTCTGGCCACCATGTTAAAGGAAGGATATTTTCAAGCTTGAAAGGGTTCAGAAAAGATTGAAGAGGATATTGCCAGGACTAGAGGATGTGAGCTATAGAGAGATGTTGAGTAGGCTGGGTCTCTATTCCATGGAGCGCAAGAGGATAATGGGTGATCTTATAGAGATGTATAAGATCATGAGAGGAATAGATCAGGTAGATGCACAGTCTTTTGCCCAGAGTAGGGGAATCGAGGACCAGAGGACATAGGTTCAAGGTGAAGGGGAAAAGATTTAATGGGAATCCGAGGGGTAACTTTTTCACACAAATGGTAGTGTGTGTATGGAACAAGCTGCCAGAGGAGATAGTTGAGGCTGGGACTATCCCATCGTTTAAGAAACAGACAGGTACATGGATAGGACAGGTTTGGAGGGATATGGACCAAGCACAGGCAAGTGAGACTAGTGTAGTAGCGACATTGTTGGCCAGTGTGGGCGAGTTGGGCCGAAAGGCCTGTTTCCACACTGTATCACTCTATGACTCTAAGTAATTTCAATCTACATATATCAACCTCAGCTGATATTTTCTGTCCACAATTTTTAAGGCAGTTTTTTATTCCTAGCAGTTAATCCTTTGGCAATATATTGGAATTTGTTTGGTATATATCACTGATTAACATTAAAACATCAATGTTAATTACAATTAATTATCATACATCGTCATTGAATATGTTTAATTAAAGGCAATCAAAATAAATGTAATTTAGTTAAAACTATCAATTTAATGTTACTTTAAAAAAAGATTTGGTGATATACCTATACTGTATATTGTTTTCATACCTTTCGTTTTTTACATTGCTTTATAGTCCATATCAGGTATCTCTATATCATATTTCATCCATGTTAAAATTATCATAAATGTGATAAGGTCCCAAGGTCTGTCAATACCATTTTGGATCCAGTCAGTACTCCATGACTCATTCTCTGATTTTCTAATCAACTTTCCAAAAGAAAATACCTGTAAGAAATTATAAAAAGACAACATGTTTCCACTAAAAATGATTGGCACGTCAAATTGCTCAATATGCAAGTCGTCTCTATGTCATTCTATTGTTCAGCAAAGTCCAACATAACTTCCAACTCTGCTGCTGCAACTATCTTTGATAGTTATTTTTCAATGGCCCTTGATGAATCAGTGAGTTGTCTCAATTTGACACCACAGTTAGGATTAAAGGAGTGTTCATGCGACAGTAGGGACAAATTTCTGACCCTCAGGATCATTCAATCGTTAACATTAACTGGGAAATTGGTTATTGATTTTGATGATTGCTTCAACTTTTGACATATGAATGACAAAACTTTTGCTGAAGTGACAACATGGATGAACTCCTGGAGATTCATTTGCAGAGGATACTCTCTCTACTGCTATACCCGTTGAACTGTATTGTGGTCTGGACTTAAGTAATTAATAATTCAATAAACAAGGTGTAATGAGTTATCCTACAATGTTAAAATAAGAACAAAACAGTAATTGAACCCCATCAGTCCAATTTTATTTCCACGTTATTGATTTCTCCATATAGATCCCCACAACCTCATATTTTATGTGATTGAAAAGCAATGTGCTGCATCTGGAGCCCTTGGGAGAGCAAATATCAGAAAATAAGCTGATAGTATAAGTATAAATAATCAGCCTGCATTTATTTCAAGATTCAAGTAAATTGTTACATGTGCCAATTAAGGTACAGTGAAATTTGAGTTACCATACAACCATACTAAATGAGAACATAGAAACATGGAAACATAGAAAATAGATGCAGGAGTAGGCCATTTGGCCCTTCGAGCCTGCACCGCCATTCAATATGATCATGGCTGATCTTCCAACTCAGTATCCTGTACCTGCCTGCTCTCCACACCCACTGATCCCTTTAGCCACAAGGGCTACATCAAGCTCCCTCTTAAATATAGCCAATGAACTGGCCTCAACTACCTTCTGTGGCAGAGAATTCCACAGATTCACCACTCTCTGTGTGAAAAATGTTTTTCTCATCTCGGTCCTAAAAGACTTCCCCCTTATCCTTAAACTGTGACCCCTTGTTCTAGACTTCTCCAACATCGGGCACAATCTTACTGCATCTAGCCTGTCCAACCCCATAAGAATTTTGTAAGTTTCTATAAGATCCCCCCTCAATCTTCTAAATTCTAGTGAATACAAGCCGAATCCATCCAGTCTTTCTTCATATGAAAGTACTGCCATCCCAGGAATCAGTCTGGTGATCCTTCTCTGTACTCCCTCTATGGCAAGAATGTCTTTCCTCAGATTAGGAGATCAAAACTGTACACAATACTCCAGGTGTGGTCTCACCAAGGCCCTGTACAACTGCAGTGGAACCTCCCTGCTCCTATACTCAAATCCTTTTGCTATGAATGCTAACATACCATTTGCTTTCTTCACTGCCTGCTGTACCATGACACCCAGGTCTCGTTGCATCTCCCCTTTTCCTAATTGGCTACCATTCAGATAATAGTCTACTTTCCTGTTCTTGCCACCAAAGTGGATAACTTCACATTTATCCACATTATATTACATCTGCCATGCATTTGCCCATTCACCCAGCCTGTGCAAGTCACCTTGCAGCCTCCTAGCATCCTCCTCACAGCTAACACTGCCCTCCAGCTTCGTGTCATCCGCAAACAGGAGATGTTGCATTCAATTCCCTCATCCAAATTATTAATATATATTGTAAATAGCTGGGGTCACTAGTCACTGCCTGCCATTCTGAAAATGACCCGTTTACTCCTACTCTTTGCTTCCTGTCTGCCAGCCAGTTCTCTATCCACATCAATATTGAACCCCCAATACCATGTGCTTTAAGTTTGCATACTAATCTCTTATTAGAAAACAAACAATACACAATTCAGCCATTTAATATAGAATTTAACATAAACATCCACCACAGTGGAATCCACATTCCTCACTGTGATGGAAAGCAAAAAAGTTCACTTATCTTCCTTCTTTGTTCACCCGTGGTCGGAGCTGAACCCTCCGCACTTGCCGTTGCCATCAGTCCACTTTTCAAGCCCTCTCGTCAGGATGATCGAAACTCGGGACGGGACGGGACGGATCGGAAAACTACGTGGCACGAAGCTCCCGAGTCAGCCGCTTCTTACCGGAGGCCGCAGCTTCATGTGTTAAAGTCGGCTACGCGATGGTACATCTGTGCCGCGTCTGCGGCTTGAAGCTCCGGGCTAGTCTCCAGAAAAGGCCGCACCACTCCATGTTATATGCCGCGGGGGGGGGGTGGAGATACGACACGGAGAAAAATTGCATCTCCGTCAAGGTAAGTGACTGAAAAAAGTTTCCCCCACACCCCCCCACATAAAACATACCAAGAGAAATTAAAACAAACATTCAAGACATACTTAAAATGATAAAAATGAGAAGGGACGAGACAGACTGTTGGTGAGGCGGCCATTATGGGCGCCACCCGGTGGTATTCATGCATATGGAGGAAAATAAAGTTATTTATTTTCAAGCATAACGTATGCTCCAAATCAATAGTTGAATTGAATCAATAGGTAATCTAAGATTGTATTTGGATTGTCCATTGAGAGTCAGGAGTGTTTGATTGTTATATGCACTGGAAATGGAACAATGACAATCTTATTAGCTGTAACCTTAGCAGGCACATTAGTGTAACAACAAACCAAATAAATATAGTATGAACAATAATAGTAAGATTAAACAAGAACTTACCAGTTTGAAGTTTGATCTTTATTTTATGAGGAGTTATGATGAGGGATTATGTGAAGACGAACCCGTCAGTACGCATGCGCGTCAATCTTCAAAGCAGCGGTGTGAAGTCACAGACAGGAACAATGGACCTGAGAAAAGTAAGATTCTTGAAACTAGAACTACCAGCTGACTTTTATGAGGTGGGTTTGGGAGCGGAGGGCACATAATCCTTGATCGTAACTTCTCATAAAATAAAGATCAAACTTCAAACTGGTAAGTTCTCATTTAATCTTACTATTTTACTTTGGAGTCACGTGAGTGACTACGTGAAGATTTTAAAGCTCTGTGACTTCATTCCGTGGAACGAGTCCATGCGTCACACACTGCATGGTTGACCAAGGAAGAGTGGACAAAAAAGAGTGTTCAGTCATGACATAAATGAAACATGTTGACAATTTAATGAACATAAAGAAAAACAACAATAGTCATCTCTCTACCCGAGAGGGACTATCAACCCTAACTTAAAACTGAGATCGCAAACACACTTGGTCTGGCTAAAGGTTTGTTATAGAACGTTGGAATCTGGCCTAGCGGGACGTCCATGATCCTCGCTGCGGACGTAGCTGCAGCCCTGGTGGAATGAGATTTAAACAATTCGTTATCAACCCCAGCATCTGTCAGAACCTGTTTGAGCCATCTGGAAATGGTGTGAGCTGAAACCCTCTTATGTGGTTTCTTGAGGCTAATGAATAATGCTAACTCAGACACCCTAAGCCCCTTGGTGATACTGATGTATAGCTGGAGGTAAGTGACTACACATAATTTGGGATCCAAGGGGTACGCCATGAACTGTAACTTAAGACCTGAAGTACCTGGTCTACTCTGTTTGATAGGGTCATACACAAAAAAGGTGATACCGCTGTCAGAAGTGAGCATCCTATCCAGACGTAGCTTCTGCAACGACTGGACTCGTTGAGCTGACAATAGAGCATGGCCACCTTGTATGTGAGCCGGAGTAGATACAGGGATGCTGCTGGAGACCATGAGCGAAGCAGATTAAGGACCACCCCTACATCCAAAATTTCAGTGTATCTGGGCCTAGGAGGGTTCGAATTGAAGACTCCCCTCATGAACCTCGATACAAAAGGATGAGACCCCACAGGCTGGTGTCCTGAACTCGACAGCAAGTATGAGGACAGCATACTTCTTGCACAATTTAGGGCACTGTAGCTTAATTTGACATCAAAATGCAGTTTTGAGAGGAACTCTAAAACATCCGAAATGTGCGCTGTGTCATATGAGATATCGGACTGCGCACAGAACGCTTCCCATTTCCTTATGTAGGAGGTGTATTGTTTTGGGTACTGCTTCTCCAGGCTGGAGTTAGCACATCCATCATGCGATCAGCTAGTCCCAGTCCGAGGAAAGGTCTTCTCAAAACCTGCAAACCAATAAGTTCAGCCGATCATGCAGAGGTTGTACTGCCCCAGAAATGGGGTGAGTTAACAGTGACCTGTTTTTGGGAACCGTCATGAATGGTTCTACAACCATGCCCAGGAGGAGAGGGTACCATGGTTGAGTAGGCCAGTCAGGGACTACTAGGATGCTGGAGGCTCATGCATATTCCATCTGCCTCCGCAGCTAGAAACGGTGTCAGTGGCGCCCCATCCCAGAGCACTGGCATCAGTCTGTAAAAGAACAGAAGGGCTTTCGATCGAAATATTGCCGGAACAATGCAAAATATTGGCTTTCCACCACTGCAGCTCGGCAACAGCTTCAGCCGGTAATTGCATAGCCCTGTCAAAGTGGCACAAATTGTGTTTAAGTGCCTGCACCTTTGCTCTTTGTTATTGCTGACAGTGCAAAGGTCCATATTAAGCAGCTGGAAAGGTGACTACCAATTTTACATGGTAAATGGTAGGGAATTGAGGAATGCTGTGGAACAGAGGGATCTAGGAATAACTGTGCATAGTTCCCTGAAGGTGGAATCGCATGTAGATAGGGTGGTAAAGAAAGCCTTTGATGTGCTGGCCTTTATAAATCAGAGCATTGAATATAGGAGTAGGGAAGTAATGTTAAAATTGTACAAGGCATTGGTAAGACCAATTCTGGAGTATGGTGTACAATTTTGGTCGCCTAGTTATAGGAAGGATGTCAACAAAATAGAGAGAGTACAGAGGAGATTTACTAGAATGTTGCCAGGGTTCCAGCAACTATGTTACAGAGGAAGGTTGAACAAGTTAGGTCTTTATTCTTTGGAGCGCAGAAGGTTAAGGGGGGACTTGATCGAGGTCTTTAAAATGATGAAAGGGATAGACAGAGTTAACGTGGATACGTTTTTCCCATTGAGGATAGGGAAGATTCAAACAAGAGGGCATGACATGAGAATTAAGGGACAGAAGTTTCGGGGTAA
The DNA here is from genome assembly GCA_035221665.1 of Okamejei kenojei. NCBI lineage: Eukaryota > Metazoa > Chordata > Chondrichthyes > Rajiformes > Rajidae > Okamejei > Okamejei kenojei. The sequence goes on from CM069131.1 coordinate 96,121,703, forward strand.
CGTGAGGGGAACTTCTTTACTCAGAGGGTGGTGGCTGTGTGGAATGAGCTTCCAGCAGAAGTGGTGGAGGCAGGATCGATTTTAACATTTAAAAGTAAAGTGGATAGGTATATGGATGTGAAAGGAATGGAGGGGTATGGTCTGAGTGCAGGTAGATGGGACTAGGGGAAAACAAATGGTCGGCACGGACTGGAAGGGCCGAGAGGGCCTGTTTCCGTGCTGTAATTGTTATATGGTTATATGGTTATATGGTTATAATTGTCCAATTAAGCTGGCCACTTTCCGAATTGAAGGCAGCTGCTATATAATAAGATGATTGCAGCCGTCTATTATCTTTAATCTCTTGCCTTTGGGCAGAGTCAATAGTAAATCCTAAATAATCCATAACTCTGGATGGTGTAAACCTAGATTTTAGTGGGTGAATTAGGAACCCCAACTGCTCGAACACAAGCTTGGTAGCTGAGACTGATGAAATAGTAAACTGCAGACTTTTACCTACAATAAGAATATCATCCAAATAAGCCATTACTATGTGTTTTTGAGCTCGTAATAGAGCTAGAATAGGTTTCAATATTTTAGTGAACAATCTGGGAGCTGAGGTCAACCCATTAGGCAACACTATAAACTGCCATAGCTGCCCCATCCAGTTAAATTTCAGGTATTTTCTGTCACCCTCGTGAACAGGCACTGAATAGTAGGCATCTTTGAGATCGATACTTGCCATATAACATCCCTTGGAAATCAATTGTTTGGCAGTAACAAAGATTTCCATTTTGAAATGTTTGTAGTGCACAAAGGTATTAAGTTGGATCAAATCCAAGATAATGCGGCACCCCCATCCTTCTTTTGCCTGGTAAAAATGTTGGAAACAAATTGGTGGGGTTCATGATACCTTTTTTCAATGACCCTTTTTCATATAATGCCTGAATTCCAGCCTGAACCTCCAAACCAACCAGTTGTGAACGAACAAAAGTACGGTTTGGAGCATGCTGCGTGGGTGCAGTGAGCCAGAACATTCAATTTCTAACCCAACTATACTGCGCAGTATGAACAAGTCAGACGTTATCCACCTCCATTCATGCAAAAAGAAACGTAACCTACCACCAACATGCAACAGACCCACACCCCCTATATTCCATGACGAACCAGACCCACCTACCTCCATGGTTATTTGTGGAGTCTTGATGTTCATTTCCTCCCCCGAGGTTTGGGGGATTGAGGTGCTGGAGTGCGCCAGTTGCGCTTCTTCGCTGTTAGCTGGCTTGGGCCATGTCCTAAAAACGACTTCTGGACGGTTTTTTCGGCCCTCGAGCTTGAGGTGGTTTCCGCAGACCGTTTGTTGTTGGTAGAGGCATTGGGGTGCTGCCGTCGAAAGGACCCAGGTCTGTTCGCAAGCGGAGCCCGAAGTAGCCCCACAGCCTTCGAATCGTCATCCAGTTCCTTCACTTGTTTGGACAGGTCTTCTCCAAATAAATAATTTGGAGGCTGTACTTGGGCCATGCTGAGCAGTCAGCGACCACGATGGCGAAACGGACGGCCGCCCGCTGACCACACTCCCGCGGTCTCTGAAGCGGTTCTCTCTGCGGTTCATTGAGACTTCATCTACATTTTATCCATTGTTTGTCCGTTCTTGAGCTGTAACAAGAACGGGAGAAAAAACGACCGCAGACTAAATAGAAACACTTATCTGAAGGCCTTTTAAAATTACCGCTGATGGAGCGATGGGCCAACCAGCGCCTTGCGCTAGACGTAATGACGTGCATGCGAGCTGACGGGTTCTTCTTCACATAGTCACTCACGTGACTCCGAAATAAAATACAATAAATTATCAGTTATACAACATCACCAGACCAAAACGGTGCAAGCGAAAGTGTAGTTCAAGAACCTGATGATTGGTGGGAAGAATCTGTTCTTGAACCTGGAGATAACAGTTTTCAAACTCCTGTACCTTTTTCCCAATGGTAGCAGTAAGATGAGAACACAGGTAGGGTAGAATGGATGTTGGATGGTATTAGCTGTCCTCTTAAGGCAGTGCTTCCTATATATTCAATTGTAGGGAAATCAATACAGCTTCCTGTAGATCCTTTTTGAAGGTGAGGAGACCAATATTTGGGATGGTTGAGGCAACGTCCATCACTTTCTGCAGCCTCTCATGTTATTGGGTGTTTGAGTTACCAAACCAGGTCATATGTTCTATATGAACTAAAATCTTTCCTGGTAAGTTTTGTGAAAAAGAAAATTGAGCTTTTCTTGAACTTGATTATCTGAGACACAGAACCCAAGTGAGGTTTTGAACTGAAGGAAGGAACATGTGTGGATGAAGTGGTCTCCTCCTGGTTTGAATTGAGTTGGAGAAAATGTTTTTGGTTTTTCCTCAGATCATTGATTAAAAACCTCTGAATTGACCTCGCACCAAAACACTGTTGAAATATTCTACAATCCCTGTGAACTCCAGGTGCCCACAGGGAGGATAGTCAATGCAAAGCTGCATAAAGCTGAAGTGGTACGTGGATAGGACAGGTTTGGAGGGATATGAACCAAATGCAGGCAGGTGGGGCGAGTGTAACAGGGACATGTTGGCCGGTGCAGGCCGAAGGGCCTGTTTCCACACAGTATGACTCCACTCTATGACACTCTGAGTCTATGGTGTACAGAGTCAAGTAATCCCTGGACTCATGGCAGGTTGCAAAGTAAACCTGAAGTAAAATAAAGCTTCAGATTTAATGCATTAAAATAATCCCACTTAGTCATGCACTAATTGTGATTACTTAGTTCATGACTAAGGATGTATTTTAAAGAAATAGTAGAGTAGTAATGTGCTCTCTCATGTGTTCATAAGTTCTTGGAGCAGAATCAGGCCATTTGGCCCATCAAGTCTACTCCGCCATTCAATCATGGCTGATCTATCTTTCTTGCCCAACCCCATTCTCCTGCCTTTTCCCCGTAACCCCTGACACTTACTAATCAACAATTTTGCAATCTCTGGATTTAAAATATCCATTGATTTGGCCTCCAAACATGTGTGGTGATGAATTCCACAGATTTACCACAGTTTGATTAAAGAAATTCCTCCTGCTGGCCAGGTGGATACTCAAACTTTTGACTTGGGTGTGCTTTCTTGCTGCCAGCAAATATGACTGGTACATTCAGAAAAGGAGATGGATGAAGGTATCGATTATAAGCTTAAAATTGAGAGTGGGACATCGAGTGAACTCTCCACATGTGTGGGATTCTTTAAATTTGTTTGGGTTCCTGGATATTTGGTGCCACCTGTGAGACAAGATCAAAATGAGAATATTCAAATGAAGTGGGAGCTAAGTTTTGAAGATGTATCTTGTGCAGTGTCCAAGCACAGCATCCGATAAACAGTTTGTTTGTGCTGCAGAAAGCAGTTGATGACCCTCACTTGTTTTCAGACTTCCTGCACTGCTGAAATGTGACAGGGAGTTGTAGTAAAATGGCTCTCTGTTTCTGGGCACACAGAGATAATTTGTGCTTGTGGTAGAATTGAAGCATTTATAGTTTTTCTTGATCCAACAGTATGCATTTAAAATGGAATTACAACTCATGCAGAATGTTCTCGTACATTAGTGGCAAATGCTGGAGTTGAATAGGAATGTACATTCAAGAACAACCTGTTGTTCAGCCAATACACAATGTGAATTCAGTTGTCCCACAATATAATTTCAGTGGCAACCATAACTCAATAAAGTATGTCCTATTGAAACCAATATTTTATATCAATGCATTCTATGCTGCATTTGAAATACGCTTTAAGTCTGAAGAAGGGTCTCGACCCAAAACGTCACATATTCCTTCGCTCCATAGATGCTGCCTCACCCGCAGAGTTTCTCCAACATTTTTGTCTACCTTTTACGTGCATAAATGGTGAGTGCTGATGTATGAATCAAGATGAGGCATTTGAGTGATATGTAAACTCTTGCTCTGTGCATCTCTTAGTATCAGACCTGTTTTGTAATTGTTAAGCAGGCCTCAAGAAATTGTCATATGATATTGTTTATTAGCTTACAAGTCACAGCACTACGCTCTTTGTAATTGATGGCTAGCTGATCAATTTATTAGTGAAGAGAAAGGAATGATAGAACTCTAGGGAATTATTCGATTTGGTTTGGCTGCCGCAGCTGCTATTCTGTCCAACATTCTGGTAACACTAATGATGAATGAATTCATTAACCTCTTCAATTACAAAATCTCCCCCAAAAAAGAGTCTGTGTATAACTCATTCATTCTGTTGGCTTTGCAAAATTGCTGTTGTAAAGGCATTCTGGCTTCTTAGCCAGAAATACTTGGTGACAAGTGTCTCAGTATGTTATAGTGTGAAACTGTAAACATTTGATTCTGTTACACAGATTTGTGGAACATAAAATATGGAAGGAAGGACATTCTCCATGAAAGCACAAGGTCATAAGAGATAGGAGCAGAATTAGGCCATTCGCCCCATCAAGTCTACTTTGCCATTCAATCGTGGGGGATATATCTCTCCCTCCTAACCCCATTTTCCTGCCTTCTCCCCAAACCCTCTGACACCTGTACTATTCAAGAATCTATCTAACAGCCTTCTGTGGCAAATAATTCCACAGATTCACCACCCTCTGACTAAATAAATTTATCCTCCACATCGACTCGATCCAAGCCTTTCACTATTCTGTATGTTTCATTGAGGTCCCGCTCGTTCTTCTAAACTCCAGTGAGTACAGGCCCAGTGCTGACAAACACTCATCATACGTTAACCTACTCATTCCTGGGATGAGCACTCGAGCCCAGGCATTCCCAACTTACTAACTCTCACAGTGCTACAATATTTATTCCCCAGTGGCAGAAACTCACTGGCTCAGTTTACAAATTGGGCACTCGCTTACTACTTTAATATTCTGTTTATCAAATTTCTTTCACCTGGCATCACAGTGTTGTAATGGAATAACAAATTGACCAAATTACTTTTATTATTCTCAAAAAATTCCCTACTCCCTAAGAAGCTGACAAAAATCTGTTCTCCTGAGAAAAATGTCATACCATTTCAAAAGAGTGCATTGAAGCCAACAGTTTTACACCAGTTTAGAAACATATTGTTATTAAAATAAAAGCATCTTACAAACCAAAATCATCAAACACAAACAAGTTAAGGGATAACAGGTACATGAGAAGAACACTATCTGTAGATTTGTTTCCAAATTGCACAACATCCAACGTCCCTTACTCTCAATTGAAATTAATTCCTGAAATCCCTTATCTAACAGCATTGTGGGAGTATTTCCACCAGACGGATGGTAAAGGGCCTGTCCCACTTTTGTGTCCTTGGCATGCAAATTATGTGACCTCTTGGTCGCGTTGAGGCGCACGGGCATCGTATGGCCGCGCGGGGCCGGTCCCACTGAGAAGCGCGGAGGGGTATGTAGTTGTGTGCGACATCGCGCGGGGCTCCGAAATTTTTGTAGTGAACGAAATCTTTGCGTGCCAACGGCCTGTCGTATAACTGACGGCCAAAGTGGGACAAGCCCAAGACCCTGGCATGACGCAACGTCTCACCTCCAACAGCAGGAGAAGCAGGCAAACGATCGCCGAACTCGGCCTGGGGCTCACGGTCGTTGCAGTCCGGAACCGCCCCCACTTCTACTCCCAGAGTGGGGCCAAGAAAATTGAAGATAGACACAAAATGCTGGAGTAACTCAGTGGCACTGGCAGAATGGATGACGTTTCGAGTCGAGACCCTTCTTTCAGACTGAAGAAGAGCCTCGACATGAAACATCTCACCAGAGATGCTGCCGGGCCCGCTGAGTTACTCCGGCATTTTGCTTCCATCTTCAAATGACGTCATTCGCTCCAGACGGCTGTGTGGTCGAATGAAGTCGCACGGGACCGAAGCAACTCAACGCGACCACGAGGTTGGGTAATCTGCATGCCAAGGATACGTAAGTGGGGCAGGGGCTTAACAGTTCAAAACGACACGTCACTTCTGAGTAGTAAGGGATGGACAATAACGCTGGGGTGGGAGATTGCAGCCTTCATGTGGTCCACCCTGTTTCGACGAATGCAATCAACCTGGCGTGCACAAACAGAAGATCAAACAGAACAAGTTGTCTTGCAACTTTAGGCTGTGCATGCCATATGCAAGAAGAATGCCTGCATTCTGAAAACATATCAATGAAGGGAAAATAGGCTATTCAAATCTGTATTCAAATGCGTAAACTTTGTCAATACCTGTTTAGTTTTGCATGGTCACCATTGTAATTTCTGAGGTATGACAACCAATTTATGGCAATTGCTATAGATTTAATGATACTTCTGGCCCACATACTCTCCTCACTAATCTACGGTTAGCAGGATTGACACTAACCAGATTTAAATCTCTTGGCAATGATTAACCCAATTTGAAAGGAGGGGAAATGTTAAAGATTATTTATTAAGCAAAAGCAAAAAATGGATAAAAGAAAATTGGAAAACCATTTAGCACCCATCAAATAGTTGTTGCCTTGAAATTAGAAGTAAAAATAAGACAGAGCACTGATTCATTGTTCCCATTCAGCATTTGTGTCTAAGATTAATTTTACCTCATCTATGTCTTTGTTAGAATATTTCTTGTTTTGCTCATTGTATCATAGTCATTGCAAAATATTTACTGTTAAATGTTCCTCATAATATACATTTTGACTGAGTTTTTACATAAGGTGTTAGGATTTTAAAAAATCATAATAATATTTTTCCACATTTAAAGATATTACATTTTATTTACATACTCCCGTTGTCAGGGACTATATGTGCAGTAATTTACAGAGGTGGATATTGATGCATTTTGGCCCAATTCTATCACTTCTAATCAATTATATCACCTGAATCTAGCCTTCATATAAAGATCACCTTGCTTTGTGATGACTGATATTGGCACCTGCTATTTCACATCTACACAAACATAATATCTTCTTCTCCCTTGCCCCCAGCTCCCAAATATAGAAAGCAAATTTTCAAATTTCAATAATGTTAAGGAAACAAAATTGGGACTGCAAATTCTTTCATTACATGTAATGGCTACAGGGTTCCATTCATAATTATATTTTGCAGGAGCATTGCCCAATTCATACAAAAGTCCTGACTTCAGGAAAAGTCCCCGTAGATTAAAAGGTAGCAAATATAATGCAAGAAAAGAGAAAGACTAGCGACTAGTTGAAATGGCAATTGTTATCAAGAACAATATGGAATCTATCATGAAGAAATTGTTGAGAGCACCTAAGAAACTGGGATTTCGCATGTATTTTTATCAAAGGAAAGTTGTCAATAATACGTTCCCATTTCTTGAGAATGTTGCAAGCAGGATGGATAAGGGGGAAACCAGCAGGTATCACTCAAAGAAAGGAAGTAGTTATTGGATTGGCAATAACATTTCAGGATAGTTTTTGGTTTAAGGATAGGATACAGAGAATACACATTAAAATTCATGATAATGCTGCAGGCTGTTATTAGTGGTGTACTGGTAATACCCTGATGAACTGGTCCCAATGCCGTGAGAGGCTTTAACATGGTGCATGTAAAATTGATTGAAAAGTGCAGCAAATGTCAACTCGCAACACTATGACATCCACATGATCGCCACAATTCCAACACTCCTGATTGCATACAAACGTGCACATGCACAGCGATGCAAACATGGCAGGCAGGGGAAAATAATGCTGAATATTTGTAAATGGTGACAGATTAGGAAGTGGTTGTGTTCATAGGGATCTTGAATACCTAACACCTAACATGGAGGTAGAGCAGATGTTTAAGAAGCCATATGGCATGTTGGGTTTTATTGTTGCTGTATGAGAGCAAAAAAGTAAAGAACTACAGTTCTACATGGCCTTGGTGACCTGGGGTATTGTGTACAACATTGCTCTTCTCACATTAAATAAAATAACATATTTGCTACAGAGGGAATGTGGTGAGGATTTATTGGACAATGTCTTGGCATGGAGGGCCTAACTTGAGAGGGTAGGTGGAGAGACCAGCTCTGATCTTTAGAGTTTAGAAGGATTGGAGGTGACCTTATTGAAACTCAACAAGGTTGTTATGTGTAAGATGATCACTTCTGGCTGAGAGGTTTGGAAGTAGGGATCACAATTCTGAAATAAGGAATTACCATTTTAGACTGATATACGAAGACATAGTGTGATGAATCTTTGGAATTCTCTACTCTGGGGGGTTTTTGGCCACTCAGTAATTTGTTTAATAGGCATTAGAGCATGGAAATGCTTCAGAGGTGGAATAGCAGCCAAGATGTGTGTTGTTTGGCACAGCAATCACATGGGGTTGAATGGCCTACTTCTGTTCATGCTTCTTTTTCCTAAGTTGTTATATAATAAGTACACATTACAACTCTACTCTGTTTTATCTTGACAGAGAAGTTTTCTCACAACTCCAGAATGCAGCAGCACACAGCTGTTCATCTCCTTACAATGCTGCTTCATATCCATTTTGGTGTATTCCTAGGTCCCACTGCATATGGAACTTCTCGCCACCCACATCTCATGATCATCATCAATAGAATTAGATATTTTCTCAGTCTAGCTGATGCCAAAGATAAATATTAGCGTTCGATCTGCTTGGTGCTGATTCTGGCCTTGTTAGAAGAGAAACCCTGTAATTCAAACCATAATTATAATTATTAAACAGTTGTGAGCATCAACAATATTATTTCCACACTAATGAGATGCTTTGTGATCGCTCGAATGAGCAACAAGATTTTATTATAGCTGTATAAAATTATGAGGGGCCTAGTTAGAGTGAACATAAAAAACTTACTTTCTTCAGCAGAGAAATAAATAACTAAAGGGTTAAGGTTTAAGGTAACAAGTACTTCAACGGAAGTGAAGGAACAACTATTTTCATACAAAGAGTTAAGCACTCTCTGCCTTAACCCATGGTGGGGGTAGAAAATCTCAGAGCTTTCAAAAGAAAATATGTGATGTGCATTAACCTACAAGCCATTTACTGCAAACTGGAAAGAAAGATTAGTTCAAATACTCTTTCATCGCTGACTTGTACAGGTTGAGGCAAGTGACTTACTCTTTGTGATGAAGATTTCTATGATTCCATTCATTTTCCATCTTCATGTTCCCTTTCTATTCTTAAGATAAGATGTACTGTAAATAAAATTGAATGTAGAATATTTGCATTTCCTCTTTCTGGTAATATCAGGAAGAATGAATGCATGGGTTGTACAAGGAGTTAGGTACTTACCATTTATTCATTGCTTCATTGTTGGAATCATGCTATTATTTGGACATTTTGGCACATGGCTGTAATTACTTAACAGCTTGAAAGAGAAACATTAAAAATTATACTGTTTTTCTTTGAGTGTATCAAAACGCCATCACTGCGAGTCTAGTACACCGACTCTTCATGTGTGCTTCACAGTCTTTTCATGTCAGTCTGACTTAGTATTTCCCTCTATATCCCAATTTTAGTACAAAAGATATTTACAGCATCATTTCTAATTTTACGCACAACGCTCTACAGCCATCTTCATGCTGAGGGGATGGACTGGTGCCACAGCTGCTTTTTAATTTAATTTGAAGTGGCTTATGAATGTCCTACGTTTTTGAGCATGCACGGTTCTCAGTATCGTGTTTGCCTTCTCTCTTTGATTTGATTTTACTCCATTGAGGAATGTGCACAGATCTCCAGTGACTGCACGCAGGTCTACAATTAAGGGACCAAGAAGGAGGCTTATTTTTTGGGACAGACAAGGATGGCTTACTACTTTACTTTTGATCATATTTTCCCTTCTTCCTGAAAGGAAACTCCTGATCCTGACTCCCTGTTATCAGAAACACCTTGCAGTTTACCAGTAATGATGCCCCACAGAGTAACACCCATTTCTTTGCCATGATTTGACTAAATGCGCGGCTGACAGCCCATTCATATAAGTGGGCTGGGTTTTGCATCACATCCTCAATAGAATAGTGAAAGGCTTGGATAGAGTGGATGTGGAGAGGATGTTTCCACTAGTGGACGAGTCTAGGACTTGAGGTTCTAGCCTCCGAATTAAAGGATGTTCTTTTAGGAAGGAGATGAGGATACATTTATTTAGTAAGAGGGTGGTGAATCTGTGGAATTCTTTGCCACAGAAGGTTGTGGAGGCCAAAGTCAGTGGATATTAAGACAGAGATAGATTCTTGATTAGTGCGTGTGTCAGGGGTTATGGGGAGAAGGCAGGAGAATGGGGTTAGGAGGGAGAGGTAGATCAGCCATGATTGAATGGCAGAGTAGACCTGATGGGCTGAATGGCCTAAATCTGCTCCTATCACTTATGATCTTACGATGAAATGTGCAAGCACAATGTACATAGTGCAAAATGTATTTGACTGTTGAGAATTTCTACAAATAATTGCCATTGCCCTCCTGTTCTAATAGTTCAGCGTAGTACATTAGGATAACGTGCTTAATGTGGAAATTGCATATTTAACTTGCATATTTAACATATAAAAATTGTTTTTTTTTTTTAATTGTGCTGGAGTGTTATGTGTGATATGGTAAATTTTAATTTGACCGTTTGGGCTGTGATACAACATATCAACAAATGTGTTTTTAGCAAAATGTATGTTTACTTATGTGGAATCTAATTTCCAAATTGTTGAAAAATTTAAAAAAATACACAACTTAAAAGATGCATGCATTAAGCGTGCATTGTAATAATGCAAGCTTATTGAACTCTGCCTCCAAAACTCAAATTATAGAAATCGCGTTCGACATAGACACATAAATACATTATATGTTTGGCACAACTACGGGAAGACAAATTTCTACATTTCTTTCTTTGTATCCTTTATTTTTATCCCTCAATCTCATGTATTGTTTCAGTATTTATTTTCCATCATCGTACTTCATATACGTAATCATTTCTGCTTTTGACTGTGAGCTATAAATTGTTTTAAGACAATGTTATGATATTGGACAGATGATAATTTATTTTAGCTACCTGCAAGGGAGAAATGTTCTTACACACACGATGTGCTAGGAGTTATATATGCAATGTTGCAAATCCCAGACCTTCAATACAGTTACACACAGTAACTGTATGCAATTTCAAGCAGATATTAAAAAGGCTGCATCTTATCCGTCAATCACCTGTTATGGCAGGAAGCTGCCAAACAGTGAAGTTCAAAATAGTGGGATTGAAGTGAAATGACTGAAACAGGATGGATGGACATGTTTCCAACAGAAGTACTATGCAGAGGAAGGAACTGCTGATGCTGATTTATGCCAAAGATAGACATAAAATGCTGGAGGAATTAAGCAGGTCAGGCAGCATCTCCAGAGAAAAGGAAGAAGGGTCTCGACCCGAAATGTCACCTATTCTTTTTCTCCAGAGATACTGCCTGACCCCCTGAGTTACTCCAACATTTTGTGTCTATCTAAGAGGTACTATGTGGTTCTATTCAGAATTTAAAATGAATTTTATTAAAGGAATGTGTCTTTTTGAATTAAGAAATGAGTAAGTTAGGCAATGCTCACCCACTGGTGCTTGAGACAGTGCCACTCATTGATACGCCGTTTCAGGCATTGTGGACTGCTTATGTGATGATGGGGATGGCTGTAAATCTGTTTAACAAAATCCTACCAGGAGATCCAATGCTTCGGTAATTTAATTTGATCTCAATGAAATCCAGTTTGACAATGCCCCTGAGGTTTGACTTAAATGTACTTATAGTTGTTAGCTCCTTATAGAAATTGTAACATTGTCCAATGATAATGAAGCAGTGTAAAAGTGGGCCCCTCATAGTGTCAAAGTTGACTCCAAGTGTGACTGTTGAGCATTATTAAAAAGACATGAGGATACAGTGATGATGGTCTTTCATGCACTCATTAATCTATAAATCGGAGTTGACGCCCATCAACTCAAACGTTGATAATTTTGATAGTGGATTACATAACTGTTTACATAATCTTGTATCCATGCAACTTTACTCATCCACAATCATACTCTTAATGTGCTCTCTGCCGTTTTAGATAATATTTATCCCTCGTTTGCCTTAAAAAAATTATGAGTAGTTTCCTCCCTAGATTTTAAATATAATGCCCCATTTATCCAACAACTCCTTTCCGATCTGTTATATTGCCCTATTGTGCATCTTGGCATTCATCGACCTCACTAATGCCGAAATTCGGTATCAAGGGAACTCTTATGGAACGTCCTATCCACCTTTGGATGTCCTGAAAAGTACATTTGAATTCTGAAACTCCTCCGCGATGACATGCTTGTCACAGTCATGGCAAGCAACAGCAAATGTGAGCCATTTCAAGTCAGATCAGGAGTGAAACAGGGTTGCGTGATTGCCCCAACATTGTTCACCAACTTTATTGCGACAACCATCCACATCATCCAGGATGACCTACCGCCAGGAATCAAAATCGTCTACAGAACAAATGGCAGACTTTTCAATCTTGCCCGTCTCAAGTCCAAAACTAAGACATCTATGAGCTCCCTCATTGAGTTCCAATACGCAGACGACAACTGTATTGCAGGTCCCTCAGAAAATCATCTGCAACAGATCCTGATTGCCTTCAACAGTGCATACACACAACTTGTACTTACCATCAACTCCAAGAAGACTCAGGTTATCTACCAATCGTTACCAACTGAGACAAATCGGAAAGAACCGTCAATTCAACTTGGTGAAACAACCCTGGAAAATGTGGATCACCTTCCGCACCTTGGAAGTCACCTCTCCTCCAATGTCGACCTTGATGACGAGATCCAACATCATCTTAAGTGTGCTGGAACAGCTTTTGGATGTCTTCGAACAAGAGTCTTTCATAATCGTGGCATCCGAATAGACACCAAAATGTTAGTATACAAGGCAGTGGTGATTCCAAAGTTCCTGTATGCATCAGAAATCTGGACAACATAACAACGGCATCTGAAAACACTTGAAAAGTTCCATCAACTATGTCTTCGAAGCAGCTTAAATATCAGTTGGGAAGACAGAAGAACCAAATTCAGCATGCTGAATGAAGCAAAAACATCTAGCATCAAAGCCTTCATCATCAAGAACCAACTAAGATGGGTCGGTCATGTCGTTCGGATGGAAGACAAGCATCTAACAAAGCAAACCTTAAGCAAAGCAAAGCCAGCTTAAAGAAGGCAAATGGAAAAGAGGCAGACAAAAGAAGAGGCAGACAAAAGACACCTTAAAAGCCAGCATGAAGAAATGTGAAATCAACATCGACATTCGGGAACAGAAAGCCAAGGACAGGAAACACTGACGAACCATCATCCAAGAAGGAACAGCGACCTTCAAAGCCAAGAGATGCGCAGAATTAGAAGAAAAGAGAAGAAAATGAAAAGAGAGGCAGTAACAACCAAATCCCGATCTGCCATCTGGAATTACCTGTCCTGAATGTCGAAGAACTTTCAAAGCCAGGATTGGACTCATAAGCCATATAACCATATAACCATATAACAATTACAGCACGGAAACAGGCCCTCTCGGCCCTTCCAGTCCGTGCCGACCAGCCACCTGAGAGTCCATAAAAACAACAGAACGTAGACCATCATCCTCGACCTTGAGGGATAGCACGACGGCTTGTATAAAGTGAAAGTTAAATACCATCAATGCAAGAAATTATTTAATGCTCTTCAAGGAATGTTCGTTATCTGCATATAGTCAATTATGAAGCTGTAAACTATATTAATGAAGCTTAGAAAATATTTGAACACTGGAGTAGTGCCCGGGGTATTCCAATCTATGTGTTTTTTCATTGAAGTTAACCTGTGTAGTATTTCAAACTACAGAAGTAGAAATAAATATTGACTGATGAAGAACAGGACACTTTGAGTTCATGGTTAATCACTGTTTCCTGGGATTTTGATTTGACAATCTTCTAAAGGTCACCACCATGCCAGGGAATCTAAACATTATTGCATTTTAATAGGTCTCATTTTGGACTTTAAAAGTGCAAGAGGAATTCATGGCCATAGACCTATCAATCCTTAAAATAAACAAAGCTCAAGCTTACATAATACCCAACAGCCTTTTAAACATTCCCACTTGGAAAGTATGATGAATATCCTCCTTATACAATAGCTTACATTGTGAGGAGTTTCAAAGGAGTATTTTATTTCTGGGAAAAACTTCATTGTTTTTGTTTGCAATCTAGGTGTACATTTTCAGATATATGTGCAACGTGCGACTGTGTGATTTCTTGCAACTATGCTGCACCTTGCTTTCAACATGTTCCCTCTGTAATGAAACTAACTGCAAGAATATGGGAATCTAGACATCCAGCTTATTTCCACTCAGGAACCATGAGTCAGCAGCCCAACCTGCAAGTCTCAGCTGCAGTACATAGACAAAAAAGCATAGATATGTGTTTGGAAACTGAGCTCCATATCACCAATGAAACATTTACTGAAGGAAATGAAAAAACGAACTTGCACTTAATTGTCCGCAGAAATCCTTCACAGAAGTGTCTCTGTTTTGCCACGACAAAAGTAGGAAGGCATCCCAGTCCACATAGATGCATTGGGATGAATGGTCTGTTTTTTGCCCCTATTACTCTATAATTATTTTACTCTAAAGTCAACAAAGTGCATATTGTGGAGTACTGTGAATGCCCAATGTTCATATTTTTAATTGAAATGGAACCTGAGGCTCAAAATAGAGTGGGAATTCCTTTCCACTGAAACCATCTCAGTGCAATACTTTTACCAAGTTATGCACTTGATCAGCTGGGGATGCCAGCTTTACAAGATCAAGCGTGATATTAGGAATTTTCAGATCTGTTTTCTACCTCTATTGATATAAATACTGTAAATGGGTTCTTCACTGCCTAAATTACGCAGCACATCCTTACATGCAATGCACGATGTGGCTTCATCTTAATTGAAGAGGGGCAGCCTAACCTTGTCAGCATTCACGTCAGAAGACATAACATGACTCTGGCTGACAAATGCATTAGAAGATTTGTATGCATGAAGACACAAGAAACTGTAGATGCTGTTTTATCAAAAAAGATGTAAAAATATTGGAGTAATTTAATGGGTCAGGCTGCATTTGTGGAGAATATGGACGGGAGACTTTTGGGGTTGGGACCCTTCTTCAGACTGAAGTCACCTAATGTTGAAAGAATGGAGCGACTGGGCTTGTATACACTGGAATTTAGAAGGATGAGAGGAGATCTTATTGAAACATATAAGATTGTTAAGGGATTCGACACGCTAGAGGCAGGAAACATGTTCCCGATGTTGGGGGAGTCCAGAACCAGAGGCCACAATTTAAAAATAAGGGGTAGGCCATATAGAATGGAGATGAGGAAAAATGTTTTTCACCCAGAGAATTGTGAATCTGTGGAATTCTCTGCCTCAAAAGCAGTGGAGGCCAATTTTCTGGATGTTTTCAAGAGAGAGTTAGATAGAGCTCTTAAAGATAGCGGAATCAAGGAATATGGGGAGAAGGCAGGAATGGGGTACTGATTGTGGATGATCAGCCATGATCACAGTGAATGGTGGTGTTGGCTCGAAGAGCCGAATGGCCTACTCCTATATCTATTGTCTATTGTCTATTATCCATGTTCTCCAACCCATTGAGTTCATAAGATCATAAGATCAGAAGTGAGAGGAGCAGAATTAGGCCATTTCCTCCATCAAGTCTACTCCGCCATTCAATCATGGCTGATCTACACTATCTCTCCCTCCTAACCCCATTCTCCCCATAACCTCTGGCACCCTCACTAATCAAGAATCTATCTATCTCTGCCTTAAATATATCCACTGACATGGCTCCACAGCCTTCTGTGGAAAATAATTCCACACAGATACTACTCCACCCTCTGACTAAAGAAATTCCTCCTCATTTCCTTCCTAAAAGAACATCCTTTAATTCCGAGTTACCCCAACATGTTATGTCTAAATTCGTATGCATTTTGCATTCAATTCACAGAGGCTTTTCAGTGAAAAGCATAGAGTTTGAAAATGTTTTTATAATGTTTGGTGTAAAAAAGATTGTAGAACCAAAAGATAATGTGTTGGCATTGTTCATGTTCACCACCTTTTTATCATTAATGTTGCTAATTGGATTCTAAAATTCAAATTTGTTAATTCAAGTGGAGAACTAGGTTTTGATATTTGATGTGGTGACTGCAACAAATCCAGGCTCCCATGCTTACTGATAAATGTGCTCTGTTGGTGCTTACATTTTAGATGCACAAATACTTCTCGTCCTATTACTGCTACTTTGGACATAGTTCAGAATTATAATTGATATTGGTAATGGCTTTCTTGTTGACACATATAGTGAGATACAGTGACATACTTTTTTTTGTGTGCTATATGGGCACATCTTCAAGAGTACTATCAAATCATACATAAATATAGGTGCAGTGCAAAACGACAAAGGGAACTGCAGAATATATCATTACAGCTTCAGAGAAAATGCAGATTAAAAAAGTGCAAGGGTTGCAGCAATGGTGATTGGGAGATTAGGAATACATCCTGATCTTATGAGAGGACTGATAGACTGAAAGAGTCTGATATAATTGGCAAAGAAGCTGTTTTTGAATCTGTTGAATCTGTTAGTCACCTTTATTTCTCTATGCCAGATAAAAGAATAAAACAGAAAAAGACATATGCTTAGATACTGGAATTCACCCTTTGTTGCTGCACTTAGCATATGCCAAATATAGACACAAAGTACTGGCAGCAAGTCATGGGGCATTCCTGGTGAAAAAGGATGTGTGATGTTTTGGGTTGGGATCCTTTATCAGGCATATTTAATGTGTTTCGCTAGACATATGCGGTGTATTGTATCGGCACCCTTTTTGTATGAACATATATTGTCAAGCTTGAAAGATTTACGAGGATGTTGCCCGGACTGGAGGGTCTGAGCTAGAGAATGAGGTTGAGTAAGCTGGGTCTCTATTCCTTGGAGCGCAGGAGGATGAGGGGTGATCTTATAGAGGTATATAAAATCATGAGAGGAATAAATCGGATTGATGCACAGAATCTCTTCCCAGAGTACGGGAATCAAAGACCAGAGGGCATAGTTTTAAGGAGAAGGGGAAAAGATTTAATATGAATCTGTGGGGTAACTTTTTCAAGCATTGGGTGGTGGGTGTATGGAACAAGCTACCAGACGAGGCAGTTGAAGCTGGGACTATCCCAAAGTTTAAGAAACAGTTAGACAGGTACATGGATAGAACAGGTTTGGAGGGATATGGACCAAGCGCATTCAGGTGGGACTAATGTAGCTGGGACATGTTGGCCAGTGTGGGCAAGTTGGGCCATACGGCCTGTTTCCACACTGTATCACTCTATGACATACTAAACTGGGAAATTGTTGGAGGGAAGGAAAAAGTTGTATTGAGATGGTATCGATCCCAAAGACTGCACAAAAAACCTCGACTGCACATTTCACGACCCAAGCTGCCTGCAAAATTTGGAACTATCACCTCATTGCCACACTGACAACTGTGAAGTCATTCACAGCTTAGATAATACTTCCCAAGGCAGCCACATTAGCTCCATCTAAAAGCCTGTCATTGAAATGAGTATTGAGGGAGGGACTCAACACTCTCCTTTATATTTGAGCACATGGTATGTGATCGACTGCCTGATCTTCCTATATGCCATGAGTGGCCCAAAGCTCATTAAGTGACCAGTGGAGGCAGCATCTTACACATTGTATAGAAATGCTGGGAACTTTATGACTGATTTAAGGAGACAAAAGTGGCATACAGAATAATGACTCTGTCAGAGGCTGTGATCAAAATGTACCAATAGAGTTCCTGTAATTCGAGTTTGAATTTAAGTTTAGTTTATTGTCACTGGTACCACGGTACTGTGAAAGGTTTTGTTGCTTACAAACCAGTGAGCAGAAAGATAATACATGATTACAATCGAGCCAGATATGTGATAAAGGGAACAACGTTTAGTGCGAGATAAAACCAGTAAAGCGCACGGTGGCATCGCGGTAGATTTGCTGCCTTACAGTGAATTCAGCGCCAGACACCCTGGTTCGATCTTGACTACGGATGCTGTCTGTATGGAGTTTGTACATTCTCCCGTGACCTGCGTGGACTTTCTCTGAGATCTTCGGTTTCCTCCCACAAGACGTACAGGTTTTGGTAAGCTTGGTAAATGTAAAAATTGGATAGTGTTAATGTGCGGGGATCGCTGGTCGGCTCAGACCCGGTGGGTTGAAAGGGCCTGTTTCCGTGCGGTATCTCTAAACTAAACTAAACTAAAACAAAGATAGTCCGAAGGTCTCCAATGAGAAAGATAGTAGTTCAGGATTGCTCTCTGGTTATTGGTAAGATGATTCAGTTGCCTGCTAACAGCTGGGTCGACCCAAAACATCACTTATTCCTTCTCTCCATAGATGTTGCCTCACCCGCTGAGTTTGTCCAGCATTTATGTCTAGCTTCTGAATCTGGAGGTGCTTGTTTTCACACTTCTGTACCTTTTGCCCGATGGGAGAGGGGAGAAGAGGGAGTGGCTGGTGTGTTACACATCCTTCTCTATGCTGTTGGCCTAGCCAAGGCAGTCTGAAGTGTAAGTGGAGTCAGTGGAAGGAAGGTTGGTTGTGTGTGATGGTCTGAGCTGCGTCTATGCTGGGTGATTTGTTGCAAGGTTGGCTTGTGGAAAAAATCAGATCATAGGGCATCCATCTCACAGGCAGTTTGTGTCAGTGATCACTGGAGGCTGGACAAATGCCGGGCGTGCTAAAGTGAAGCACACCATGGAGGTACCAAGGCCAGTTCCACAATGGTCATTAATCAATCTGGATTTGATTGTTATGTGTAGGAAGGAACTGCAGATTCTGGTTTAAACCGAAGATGACACACAATGCTGAAATAACTCAGCGGAACAGGCAGCTTCTCTTGAGAAAAGGAATGGGTGACCTTTCAGGTCGAGACCCTTGTTCAGCTTATGTGATCTGTTGTGCAAAAATGACTTATTTGCAGGTCACTCTTTATAAACATATGCAAACTGGTCTAATTATTGGCAGACCAGGAAAACAGTCTAGTTTTTCTCTAGCACATTTGCACAAATATAATAAGAATCATTTTATCTCGTTCACAAAATAAAATTCAACAGACAACCATTCTGAGATGCATTCCCGATATTTTGAATTTGGAAATAGTCACATCAGTCTGCTTACCATTAAAAGCCATGTTCCTTCCAGGAATAGCTAGTCACCTTGACTAAAAACTAATTAAGACATCATTATTTTTCCATTAGCAATTGCCAGTATTCATCTTTACACACTGCCTAGAAAAGTCAAGCATTGAGTAAAAATATCACATCTAAATCATGCATTTTTATACCTCATCAAAGCCCAGTAACAAAGTTCATGTTTTACATGGCATTGCCCTGCAAATGTCTACTATTTTGACCAAGAGCAACACTAGATTTAAAAATGTCTGTGTCCTCTCTGGCACAAGCCAGAACCTGTTTCAGCCACCTTGAAATGGTCTGTATCGACAGCTTCTTATGAGGCTTATGTGACTGATGAGTATTGTTAATTCGGAGCCTCTGAGACTCTTGGTGACCTTGATATACTGCTGCAAGTGCGTAACTACACATAGGCGAAGGTCTATGGGGTATACCATAAAAATAAGTTTAAGCCCTGACGTCCCTGGCCTGCTCTGCTTAAGTAAATCATAAACATAAAATGTTATGTTATTTACAGATTAAACCATCCTGTCTAGTCTGTCTGTTAAACCATCCTGCAACGTCTGGACACGTTGCGCTGAAACCAGCGCCATGAGCATGACCACTTTAAGAGTGAGTCTGGGCAAAGATAGGGATGTTGCTGGAGCCCATTGGCAAATCAGCGTGAGAACCACGCTCACATACCAGACCTCCGTGTACCTGGACCTGGGAGGATTACAGTTAAAAATACCCTTCGTGAACTGGGATATTAAAGGGTGAGACCCAACAGAGTGTTGTCCCGATCACTGGCACAGGTAGGACGATAAGGCACTCCTGGCACTGTTGATGGCATTATAGCTCAGTCGCTCATCAAAATATAGTGTGGAAAGAAATGCCAACACATCAGGTATGCTTGCCGTGTGATATGATATGTTCTACTGCAAGCAGAACACCTGCCATTTCTTGATATGAGAGATGTATTGTTTTTTAGTACTATCCCTTCAGGCCGCAGTAAACACATCCACCGTACGACCTGATAGTCCGAGCCCCAGGAACAGTCTCCTCAAAATCTGCAAATCAATAAATTAATACGGTCATGTAGTGGATGGTTCTCCCCAGTCACAGGGTGAACCAGCAGGTTACTGCATTTGGGGACAGCCTTAAAAGGCTGTGTTATTAGTCTCAGAACGAGTGGGAACCATGGCTGTGTAGGCTAGTCGGGAACTATCAAAATGCCTGAGGAGGAGTACTACTCGATCTTAAGCAAGCACCGACTGATGAGGCAAAATGGGGGAAATGCATATAAAAACATTCCACCCCAGTGTAGCGAGAATGCATCTACTGCTATTGCCCCTGGGTCTGGTTCGTGATTTAGTCTGGATGCAAACAAATTAATATCTGGTACGCCATACTGAGCGACAATATCATTAAATATTTAATGATTCAACATCCATTCTGTGTTGTCATTGAATTTTCGTGACCTGGTGTCCGCCACCATGTTAAACCTAACTGGTAAGTAGATAGCTGAAATCCAGATGTTTCTTGGAATACACCAGTGCCAAATAAGGTTACGCAATTTAACACATGATAACGACTTGCTTCTACCCATGTGATTAACGTATGCTACTGCTGTAGTGTTGTCAATCTGAAGCTGAACATGCAAGTCATGCATACTAGTACAATATGCCTTTAAGTCATAGTGCTCCCAACAACTCTAAATAGTTAATACCATGTGATTGAAGAATGAATGCCTCACGCATATTCCATCTGCCGACGCAGCTAGAGATGGTATCAGTAGATCCACATCCTAGAGCACTAACATCAGTTTGTAAAATAACTGAAGGTTTATCAATCAAAATCTCACTGGAGCAATGCCAAATATTCGCAATCCACCACTGTAACTCAGCAATGGCTTCAGCTGGTAAACGCATGGGTCTATTGAAGTGACCTGCATGTCTTTTGAGTGAATGCTCCTTTGCACATTGTAAATTTTGATAATCTAATAGTCCAAACTGTGCAGCTGGAAAAGCAGCCACTAATTTGCCAATTATACTAGCCACCTGCTGAATAGATTGTTGTGAATCAACAAGATTGTTACAAGCTTCTACTAACTCTGATCTCGTGCTCCTAGGCAGAGTCACAGACATGCGAGTTGAATTAATTGTGAATCCCAAATAATCCATAACTCTAAATGGTATATATTTGAATTTAACTGGATGGATGAGAAAACCTAACCTCTCAAACATGTGTTTGGTTGCTGAAACAGATAATTCAGCTGATTTCTGAGTCTTGCCTATGATTAGGACATCATCCAAATAGGCCATTACAATATGATTCTGAGCCCGGAGTAAGCCCAACAAGGATTTTAACAATTTTGTAAATAATCTAGGAGCCGAAGTTAACCCATTAGGCAATGCTTTAAACTGCCATAGTTGCCTCATCCAGCTAAATTTCAAATATCTCCGGTGATTGTAATGAATGGGTACTGGATGGTATGCATCGTTAAGGTCTATGCATGCTACATAACATCATTTGGAAACCAGTTGGTTAGCAGTAACAAAAGTTTCCATTTTGAAATGTTTATACTGCACATAGGAGTTAAGTCGAGTTAGATCAAGAATGATTCAACACCCACCATCCTTCTTTTGTCTATGAAATATATTAGACACCAATTGGTGAGATTGATGAAATGACTTCTCAATTACCCCTTTTTTAAATAACGTTTCAATTTCAGCTTGTACATCAAAAGACTCTTGTTGTGAGAAAACCAATGTCCGGCTTGGTGTATGCTGTGTAGGTGGATGCAATTTGAATAGGAATTCTATTCGAAACCCTTGTATATTGTGCGGTGTAAACAAATCTGATGTTATGCAACACCATTCATTGAAAAACAAGTGCAATCTCCCACCAACTTGTAACTGATCCATACATGACATGTTCTGAAAAGAACCAGATCCACATACCTCCATGGTTGTTGGTATAAACTTCTGTCCCCGATTTCTGGAGTGGAAGAATGTTGGAGTGCGCCAATTGCGCATGGTTGGCAGGGGCCGGCTTGGCCCTTGGCCTGAACCAGCTTCAGCAAACCGTTTGTAGGGGTGCTGCCGCCGAAGTGCAATTTCGCTAGTCGGTCGGGCTTTTATGATGCCGACCGTTTTCGCCTCGTCGCGAACTCTCTGACTCGTTTTGATAGGTCATCACCGAACAGTAGATTCGGCGGTTGCACATTGCTAGATTTGCACAGTGTCGCAAACTTGGGGTTCAGAGTTGGACGGATAGCACTCTTTCTGAGACAGTTTATTTAAAAATCCTGCGGCACCTCCGACAGGGGCCCCCCATCGACCGACCTAGCGAGAGCTGTAATGCCTGAAGCGAGCAGCTTTAGTATCTTCTGGACCCTCACTTCCTGGGCTCTGATCACGTGACTCCGAAGTAAAATAGACTGTTTCTAATGAAAGCAACGAAATCGGTCAAATAACATTCAAAACTTACTTCAAGGTCATTTCTATAGCTGCATTTAACCTAACTAACTTCACTATCACTGGGAAATTGGGTTAATACAAGGCACTGTTGTTGACCCATCTGATTTTGCCCTCCATTTGCATTAAAATTGAGAGGGATGTAAAATAGTTATCTGATCCAAACCCATCCATTCCCGTGCAAAAAATTATGTTGAAAATAAAAGTTTTTCGGAAAATATAGCAAAAGATAAAAGGCATGGACGTCATGGTGGAGCAGCAATGGGGTTGCTCCCTTATAGTGCCAGAGACCCGGGTTTGATCCTGATTATAGACACTTGTCTGGAGTTTGTACGTTCTCCCCATGACCTGTGTAAGATTTCCCCAGGATCTCCAGTTTCCTCCCACATTACAAAGACGTACAGGTTTGTAGTCTAATTGGCATGGGATAATTGTAAATTGTCCCTGGTGTGTGTAGGATAGCTCTAGTGTGCAGAGATCGCTGCTCGGGCCGGACTCTGAGTGTCAAAGCGCCTGTTTCCATACTGTGTCAGTAAACTGCACTAAACATAATCAAATGAGAATAGATAAAAGCTAAATGCTTATATTGTTTAATAATGTTGTGATGCAGGTGCATTTCCTATACTGGTACTGATCCTACGTTAAAGGTAATGGCCTTTTAAGGACTGGAGCCATAACCTATTTCATCTTAGCAATGGAATAATAGCATTCCTTAAAGGCCACATAGAAAACACAAGTAAACACACACTGAATGAAATGAAAATGTGATCTAATTTCAGGGTCCAGGTCAAAAAACAAATAGAGAATTAGACTGCTAATATCATTTTTGGTTCTGACACTTGCACCATTTAATATTCTGTGTACATTGTCAATCAATATATTTAAAGTTTATTTTGCCAAACAAAATAAACCTTAAATATAAGGGTAGGGTAGTGTCTCAACCCCACACATAGTCTATCAATTTCTGCCTGACCCTCTAAGTTATTTGATATCTGTGGTCTTTCATCTCTTGCTTTGAGGCACAGATTCAATGTGCCAATGACACCACTGTTTTAAATGCTGAGATGACCAGAGCCTGAATTGACAATTATTCATTCTTTGCAACTAATGTTGTTGCAGAGATTGTCAAAAAGTTGAATTTTCAGGCAAAATTACCAGTGATGGAGAAGCAGTCATGAAATATATAAAACCCACTGTAAAAGTCATTAGTGCCAATGTTAGCAAATACAATTGTTGTTTTTGTTCATTAGCAATTTGGCATTCCACCATTCAACTCTAGTTTACTCATCCAGCAGATAACTAATGTATCCTACACCATCATGACACACGCATTAAGCAGTCACTCATCAGGACTACTGCCAAGCATCAGACCTTTGTCAATAAATTCTTGTTACAGTGATGTCTCACAATGAACCTTAAAGCCAATTACCTGCTTTAAAGTTGCCTGGATTTGTTCACTAAAGTGTTGTCATTGGTGTCCTTCTTAGAAGTTATTTCCTTTTTTTTTATATGCTTTGTGTTGTTACGATGAATCTGTGGTGATAAAAAGAACGTCCTTTCTTTCACTTTTTCTAGAGCACAGGTAATCTGACATGCTGATATTCACCATTGTTAGATTTAAATTATGTTTCTGTTTTCCATGCTTGTTGTATGTCTGTACAATGTAGCTCTGTTAGTATTATGCAACAGTTGCATTCATATAGTGCCTTTAGCATAGAAACATATCGCACAAAAACAAAGTTCAACAACATACAAGGACCAAATGAGTTTCCAACTACTGTACCACCCAGCCAATAACTTGATATGGAATATAAGATGGCTATGTAAAATCGTGCAAAAGAATATAAGCTCCTAATTATATGATCTGATGGAAAAGTACATTTTTATATTATTTAATGGACGCCTAATTTTTTTCAATTTGCACTTCTTGAAGACTTTCATGAGTTGAAAGCAGAGTAATTTTTACTGTGATGTTCGTTTTTTAAATTAAACATGAGAAATTCATTTAAGATTCCACACCGTACATTTCATTCTCTTGGGGAATCTACAAAATATCTTATTCATATTGGTTTGAATTACAGTTTATGGGTTTGCCAGAAACTTGAGCAGTACCATAGCTATTTTCGAGGAGTCTTGTGGAAGGATATTATCTCCCACTTTAGTATCACTAAGCATCTAAACTGCACTTTAAGTGCCCTTGGGTATTTCATTGGCAAAAATGTGCATGAGCAGCTTAAATGTAACTAAGTTTTAGTTGATCTTCAGTTATGAATTGAATATAAATGGGTTTAGCTATTTAAAGCATGTCTTTGAACTGCCATGAGATTGTCTGGAATTTAAGCTTTTGAGTCCCCTTGAGTAGTTTGGATTTAAAGATAAAAGTATTGAAAGCAAATTTAGGTGCACCAATTACAATATTGATGAAGAGATAAAGCAAAGTACTCTATTGATTTTATTTGAAAATGAAATGTCAAAAAACATAGATCAATTATCTTGAACTCCAAGTGTATGCAGGTTTATCTTTGTCATCATCAAGTTCATAAACCAGATCTTTTCCAGAGATTACATTCACTGTTGTGAATCATCATATATTTGATTTCTTAAATTATTATTACAAAAATGATACATTGCACTAAAGCTTCCCAAGGTTTTTTTCAAATAACATGCAGTTGTCCATCACCATTTAATGGCATCTAGCTCCATTTAATTAAAGTTTTCTTTGATCACCAGTATAATTTACAATATTCTTATCAGTCTTGCAGTGTACAATTATTGTGCTGCACTCTTGTTCGTGAAATGATTGTGAGGCAGCTTGAGATGAGAAATAGTTTCAGTTTGGAATGAACATTGCTTTAATTTGATTTCCCCAGAGCAACAAAATAAGGATTTAACCTGACATTATTCTGATTTTGCAGTGTGCATTGGTTTTACTCTCATCTAAATTCAACGTGATGTGCAGAACAGCTTTCCTAGAAATCAAAGGTTGATCTCAGACTGAATAGAGTAAATGCAGTCAAAACTAGATTCATTGTTGCATTTTACAGCATTTAAATGTCCTGTTCCAAAGTTATCCATATTCATTTTCCAAACAACGTCAGAATTAAAACTAGAACATTGCTTCATTTTTTTTCTGTTGAGCCGAAGGGTCTGTTTCCATACTGTGTCACTCTATGACTCTATGACTCTAAGTAATTTCAATCTACATACATCAACCTCAGCTGATATTTTTAAAACAGGTTTCTATTCATAGCAGATAACCCGTTGGCAATATATTTATGTGATTGGAATGTGTTTGATAGATGTCACTGATTAGCATTAAAACATCAATGTTAAACACCATTAATCGCCATAACGAAATAAACAGATAAGAGGCAAGAAATGTTCAGAAATTAATAGTTTAAAACCAATCACATCATAGTTGTGGAATTCTATCTTATAAATGCAACAACGATGAAGTGATTAGACTGGAGTCTACTTGAGAGAAGGGGAGGAAAATCTGATCAGCGTAATAAATCTGTTTTTCTTGATTGAGAGTAAACCACATGCTGTGTCGTAATTGGTATTCAACAGCTCATCATTTCAACTTTGTAAACTGATGGTCATCAAACTCAAATCCTTGCCTTAGGCCACTAATCTGCCCGAAGGTAACCTCTGGAAACAATCACTGGGGGAAGGGGCAAGTAAAATCACAGATAAATATAGCCTCAGGTCTGCAACAATAGCCTGTGGCTCAGGCATCAAAATCCAAGTTAAGGATTCAATAAACTGTTTAGCCGTAGAGCCCAGTGGTCCAGGGAGTAAGTTAGTAGCCTGGACAGAGCCCACAAAACCATATTTTTCTGATCATTTGCGATCCATCAGAAAGGAAACATAGGCTAAAGGGGTCAAATGGTCTACAGTTTCCTTATATTCCAGGCGGCAATCTTGCCTGCTTAAGTCCAAGGAGCAGAATTCTACCTTGGCATTAGCTGGTCACCTAGCCCATCCTCTCATTTGCATTGTCCCACAAACTCAACCAGCCTGAGTTCAAATTAATTATTTCTTCAAAAATAGAATACAACAGATGTAAAAAAAAAGCAGTAAATGCCAAAAATATTCAGCAGGTCAAGCAACACTACTGGCAAAGGAAATAGTTAATACTTTATAAAGGTTAACACTAATAATTTTAAAATGTAACACGGAAATTCAATAATCTTCCTAGAAAACAATGGATACTTTGGGTTTAGAACACCATGACTGGTTTATGACAGCTGAGCTGTTGCAGAATTACATTTGTAATTTACACCCAATGTACATTTAAAATAAATAAGGAATTATCATAAAGACCGTTGAGCTGAATGGTAGGCATAGAATGTGCAATTGACTCATAAATATAAGAAAACAAACAGTTGGAGGAACTCAATGGGTCAGGCTACATTTGCAGAGGGAAGTGGGCATTTGCTGTTTTGGGTTGGAAAGAATTAGTTGTTGCCTGACCTGCTGAGTTCTTCAGTTTGTTTTTTTTTTACTCAAGTCTAAATAACTATCTTCTAAGTAACTAACTGTTATCTTGCTGAATCCTTTGACAGCCTATGTCACTGTTAGCAACCCCACCAAATGTTGTATCATTTGCAAACTTAACCCATCTTTTTAGACTCCATCCGTCATTTCTCCACTGATTTTCGTAGCTGATTTCTATTCCGATGTAAACCTCGACACCCTACCTCACCCTACCCACGATCCTAGCAATCTTGCTGTCATTTGCTGCAAACTTATTAGCCAATCCGTTGATGTTTACAGCCAAGTCATTGATATATGCCCCAGAACAGCTCCCTGCAGGTCTCCACTGGTGACAGACCTCCAGCCTGATAATTGTGCTTCCACCACATTGTTCTCTAAGCCAATTCTGAATCCCTATGACCACGTGCTTGTTGATCCTGCGCATATAAATCCTCTGGATCTGCCTACCATGGGGATCATTATAAAATGCATTCCTCCAGTTTAATGACCTCGAAAAGATCATCCACATATTTATCTCCTCCCGCCTAGATTATTGCAACCCCCTTTATACTGGCATCAGCCAATCTTCCATGTCCCGCCTGCAACTGGTCCAAAACGCTGCAGCGAGACTCCTGACAGGCACCCAAAAAAAGGGACCACATCACCCCGATCCTGGCCTCTCTCCACTGGCTCCCTGTGCAGTTCCGAATACATTTCAAGATCCTCCTTTATGTCTACAAAGCCCTCAATGGGCTTGCCCCCATCTACATTAAAAGTCTGCTTACCCACCACACCACCTCCAGATCCCTCAGATCGGCCGACTTGAGGTTGCCGAACATCCCGCGGTCTAGGCATAAGCTCAGGGGCGACCGTGCCTTTGTGGTTGCAGCTCCTAGACTGTGGAACAGCGTCCCTCTTCCCATCAGAACTGCCCCCTCCATTGACTCCTTTAAGTCGAGACTAAATCTCATCTCTACTCCCAAGCCTTTCTTGACGTCCCCTGAGCGAGGGCTATATGTATCCAGTGATGTTTGTATTTAATCTATGAACCATTGTTGTTTGTAATACTATTCTTATACCACTGCAAAACACTTTGGCCAACGAGAGCTGTTTTTAAATGTGCTATATAAATAAAAGTGACTTGACTTGACTAAAATCCATGTAAACAACATCCACTACTCTCCCCTTTTCAATTACCTTTGTCACCTCCTCAAATAACTCACTCATCAAGACATGACCTGCTGTGTACAAAGCCATGCTGACTGTTCCTAATTAACCACTTATCTTCCAAATCAAAGTATTTCCTATCCCAAAGAATCCTCTCCAATAGCATCCTGGGGATTTATCCACTTTCATGTTCTTCAAGAGCCCCAACACTCCTTCTTAATCTCAGGTTGCCCTGTATATTAGTATTCTCCACATCAATCTTACTTTCCTTCATGTCATTCCCCTTGGTGAAAAACAGGTGCAAAATACTTGTTTAGTACCTCAACTACAGCTGCAGACTCTAAACACAAATCCCCTTCTTTATCCTTGAGTGGACTCCCTCTCCCTGGTTACCCTCTTGTTTTTAACATGTGTATAAAAGACTATGGAGTTTTCTTTAATTCAACTCCCTAAAGCCCACTTGTTATTGGAGTGTCAAATGTTTAATCCCTTTAGAGTGCTTGCACATTTCATATTTCTAAGCTCTACCCATATTGCTTCAGTGAACAAACTCTCCAGAAAGTCCTCTTTAATTGCCGCCGTAACTGTCTACCTGATTAGTAGTGCAAAACCTCCACCTCTTTTGCCTTCCTCCTGATCACGTCTGAACGGTTCTGACCATTATTTAGGATGGGAAAATAAATTAAGATCTGGGAAAATCTAAGCACAAATTCCCTTCTTGAAACTTGAGTGGTCTACCTTCTACCTGGTTACTTTCTTGTTTTTTAATATAGATATAAAAAGCTATGGGATTTTCTTTAATCTGACTGATGGACTGGAACATGCTTATCTTTCGGAGGAGAATTAGGATCAGGACAAGCAAAAAATAATCACAACAGTGTGTAAAGAAACTAATGGTTTCAAACACAACCAAACTAATATCTTAAAACAACTCACTTATTCCTTTCTGTCTTTTTAACAACGTATGTTGATACAAGTCTACAAATAGAAAACCCAAGTATATATTTCCTGAAAATGATTTTGCTCCATTTGCAAATAGAGCAACCCAATGATTATCATGCTGGTTTATATTGCCACTTAATCTGTGGGAATTTGTATTACTGGGCCTGGAAGGTCTCCTGTATGCAACGCATGAAGAGTCCAGCTTGGTACTGCACTGTGATGGCAAGCGGATTTCCATTGCAGATGCTGATTAAGATGGGTCTGTTTGTATTCCAGCAGCAAGTGAGAAGAGTTCCTGAAAAAAATTGTTTGACTCTTCCGTTGAGCTTTACTGAAAGTCTAATATTTTCAATGTCACTTTTTATTAATATTAATTAGCATTTTTCTAGTTTAAAAAATTATATATCAGCGATGATTACAGAAGCCGTATAAATATGATGTTATTAGTTAAAGTTTATATTAGTTATAGCTATGATGAAAATGAATATTTTAGCTCGGAATGCAGTTAGATGGTAAATCAGTTAACTGTGTATAACTTTCCATATGCTGTTCTTAATTTATAAAATAATATTTTGCTTCTAATAGTTCAGCCGTGAAATCCATTTAATTCAGATGCTAAAGAATGGAATATCATTAGATCGTGTGATAGAAGTAGAATTAGGCCATTCGGCCCATCAAGTCTCCTCCGCCATTCAATCATGACTGATCTATCTCTCTCTCCTAACCCCATTCTCCTGCTTTCTCCCCATAACATCGGACACCTGTACTAATCAGGAATCTATATATCTCACCCTTAAATATATCCACTGACTTTGCCTCCACAGCCTTCTGTGGCAAAGAATTCTACAGATTCACCACCCTCCAACTACAGAAATGTCTCCTCATCTCCTTCCTAAAAGAATGTCCTTTAATTCTGAGTGTGACCAAATATTTTATGTTTTAATATTAAATGTTTACCAAAATATTTACATGGCCTATGTCACAAACAGTAACAGAAATGGGAGGTGAGGTGGTATTTTCATTTGTGGCTTCCAGGTTTAAACCTGAAGCTATTGTTTAAAAAACAAATATTTGAACATGAACACGAGAAAATAGGGGCAGGAGTTACCAAGCCTCCTAAGCCTGCCCTGCCATTCAATACCATCGATGCTGATCAATGTTGGCCTATTCTGTGCCAGTTCCATGTAATCCTCAAACCTTTGAACTTTCAAATATTTATCTATCTCCAGCTTAAACATATATATTGATCTGCCCTCCATCGTACTTGGGAACAGAGACTTGCAGAGATGTTCTACCCTTTGGGAAAATACATTTCTACGCACATCAATTTTACATGTCTGGTTCCCATGTGACTACATCCTCTTGTTCATGATTCGCAATGACAATCTCCTGCTCAAAATGATGGCAACATCTCAACATTTATCCTGTCAAGCCCTCTAAGGATCTTAATATATTTGAATGAGGTCACCCCTCACTCTTCAAATCTCCAAAAAATACAGATCAATACTGGCTAGCCTCCTCTGATAGGACCAATCTTTTACTTCAGGAATTAGCCTGTTGAATCTCCTTTGGACTGCCTCCAATGCTACTACATTCTCTTTCAAATAAAGGAACCAAAACTGTGCACAGTATTACATGTATGACTTCACAAGTACCCTGTGCAACTATATAAAAGCCTCTTGATTCTCACACTCCAACCCCTTTGCAATAAAGGTTAATATGTCTTTTGCCTTCTTCACTAATTGTTGGACCAGTCTGCAACATATTTATAATTCATGCAGTAGAACACCAAGATCCCTCTGATCTTTACTCATTTGCACTATTTCATCATTCGGATAATAAATTGCTTTTTGATTCCTTTAACCAAATTGCATGACCTCGCACTTCTCAACGTTAAACTGTTTGCAAGGTTTTCACTCAATGACTCAATCTATCTGTATTGCATTGCAGAATCACAATGTCCTCCACACAATATGCCCCTCAATCAGCAAATTAGGGAACCTTATTTTAAGATCCCCCCTCCAGGTCATTCACATAAATAGTTAACAACTGAGAGCCAAGAACCAATTCGTGGTCACTACATTAATTTTATCCTCAAGCCTGAAAAGGATCCATTTATTCCAATGTTTTGTTTAATATGTGACAGCTAGTTGTCAATCCATGCCGACACACAACCTCCAATAACTTGGGCTCTAAATTTATTTTAGCCTTTATTTATGGCACGTTGTCAAGTGCCTTTTGGAAAACTAAATACACTACATCTACAGATTATCCTCCATCAACTTCCTGTCACATCCTCAAAGAAATTGTGCAAATTTGGTAGATATGACTTACCTTTCATATGTTGACAATGTTGGATTACATTCAGCTTTCCCAAATGATCAGTTATTTCCTCTTTGATTATTATCAGCAGTAGATGTTAAATGAAGCATAATGAGCTGGAGTAACAGTGGGTAAGCATCATCTGTGGATGGAATGATATGTGGTATTTTGACACGGGACACAAATGCTGCCTGACCCACTGAAGTTACTCCAAGACTTTAAACTTTACCTAAGCTTCTATCATCCACTGTTCCTTGGGCTCTATGTTAGTTCTTTGAGCTCTTCTTGTAGTTCTTTGCCTTCTTTCTTCTTCCCTTTTTGATTACAAGAGTTACATTAACTGTTTACCAATCTTCAGTAGCTTCCCTGATTTTGGTGTGTTCCAATGGTTAATTGTTTCCACAGCCACTTGCCTTAATATTCTTGGGTGCAGGCTGTTGAATCCCAGTGAATTGCTCACCTTTAGTGAGTTCCTCTAATACTTTATACTATTTATTCCATCTGTTTTTTAAATTAGCTCATCTGTCATCTTTACAATATCCTCCACAGTGAAGGCAGATGCAACGATTGATTTAAGTGCCTACTATTTCTTTGTTTCCTGTTTTAATTCACCAAATTCATTCTCAAAGTCGCACTCCTAATTTAGTCACTTTTTATCTATTTGAATGTCCAAATAAACTTTTGTTTATTTGTTCTGTTATTACATGCAATTGTCATTCAAAATAAGTTTTTTTCCATCTTATGAACTTTTCAGTCTTTCACTCCTAGCTCCTTATTGCCACTGTGTTTCCATTTTTTTTTCAATTTAACATTATACATTGTCTTTACCTAACCAAAGATGGAACCACTTTCGCAATGAACCCCCATTTTCTAATTGGGAGAAATGGCGGCTGAATATTATGGCCACAGAAGACAGCGGAGGCCAAGTAACTGTATGTTTTCAAGAAAGAGTTAGATACAGCTCTTTGGGCTAACAGAATCAAGGGATATGGGGAGAAAGCAGGAATGGGGCACTGATATTGGATGATCATATTGAATGGCAGAGCTGGCTCGAAGGGGCCGAATGGCCTACTGCACATATTTTCTGTCTGAGAAATCACAGAAAATGTTGAACAAAACGCAGATAGGATTCAAATAATGGTGAATGAGATTTAATGCAGACAGTGAGTCATTTATTTAATGAATTCTTGTGTTATTTTCAATATTTTAAGTTGATTTTAGCATGCAATTATTTATTTTAGTGTTTTAAATGAAAATACATTTCTTTTAATCTTTTGACTAGCACCAAATGTGACAAAATAATGGAAATGTCAAAGATGGTCACACGTGCAATGACATGAGCCCACTGAGTGCATTGACAACCTGTAGGGGATGGGATGTGGAGACTCAGCTGCCAGTCTGAAGCGGGCATATGTGTTGAGACAACCAACCACATCAAAGCACTGAGCATCAGACTCTTAGCTGAAGCTTAGATTAGTGGGCGTGCTAGAGCAAGCTGTGGGCCCAGAGATAGGGAGCCAGAAATTCTGGGAATTGGAACATCTGCTCCAGAGTTAAGAGTGTTTCTTTATCATATGTATCGAAATGGAGCAATGAAATTCTTACTGAGCAGCAGCATAACATGTCTGTGAACACAGTACCCAAGAAATAACTTAACAAATGAAGAAAAATAAGGTAATTCAATCATAAAAAGCCAATAATAATGGAAAACAAAGGATTGTAAGATTAAGAAATGGAATTGGTAAATATCAAATGTCAAATCCAACTGTACAGTTAAGAAAACGGGACAACTTCGAAATAATTCCCTTTACGTTTGTAATCAGATAATTAACAATTGTTTTAGAAATTGGATCTCATATCACATGTTACTGTCAAAGGCCAACTTCCACAGATTGTTAGTGAGCTTTATGTTTGCATTACTGCATCCATTGATTTGGACAAATTATTGTAACTATTGAAGGAATGTCTTCACTGTGGATGTTTCTACTTGTGAATAGATTTTTAGGCACTTCCCTGCTTTTGCTCTCAAAATACTTTTCAGGTTCTATACTTGTAATGTAGATAATTTGTTGATTCATTTATTGTGTAAACGATATAAATGTAAGAAAGAAAAACAACAATTGTTTCCTTGCATGTACTAACATACGTATAAACTGAATGCTTTTTGGAACAGTCAGTTTTCATTTTATTAATACATTTTAAATATTAGGAATCGAGTAATTATTTTCATGTCAGTTCATTGCAACTTTCCAGAATGACTCAGATTACTGCAGAATAAATAATGTATTTCATTACATGTTATTTTCTTTCCAGCGAGAACTTACGATGTGTCAGTGAAACAGAGAACTTAGAAAATCCAATGTTGACTATTCAAGATTATATTTGTAACCGAGACTTAGTTATTCTTTTAGGATTGCAGCAATGATTTATAACAGCTCAATTCTTGGTTCGTTGCCCTCCAAATTATTCCAAATGGAATTTAAACTGGAGGTGGTGGAGGGTGGACTTAAGCAAAAAATGATTCTTGGAGAAGAAGAGCTACCTTAAACTTAGTTGCAACCTGTATCCAAGTAAAAATGAAACCGCACACCCCAAAAAGAAAGTAACCGTATGGTGTCATCAATACATTACGGGAATGGTAAATGTCACACTATGTTGTGAGAGTAGAGTAACCATATACAGCTTCAAAGTAATATGAGACAAATATAGAACTGTAATTTTGTCACAAAAAGCCTTATGGAAAAATGCGAGCTGTGAAATATCAGTGGTAGTACAAAGAAGACAATAATGAATTTTCAACCCGGTATACAATCTATTCATAGAACAGTACAGCACAGGAACAGGTTCTTTGTCCCAGAGTGTCTGTGCTGACCAGGGTGCCACATTAAACTAACCCGTATCTGCATACACTGATACATGTCCCCGTATTCCTTGCAGGTTCATGTGCCTATCTAAATGTCACTATTGTGTCTGCATCCAGCCTTCCTCATGACAGTATGTTCAAGGCACCCACCACTCTCTGTGTAGATAAAAACTTACCCTGGACGTCTCCTTGAAACTTCCCCACTATCACTTTAAAACTATGCCTTCTATGATTTGTCATTTATACCTTGGGGGAAAAAAGACTATCTACAATTTTATAAACCTATTAAGAATCCACTCAGCCTCTGATGCCCTCGAGAAAACAATCCAAGCTTCTCCATCCTCTCATATAACTAATCCAGATAATATCCCTGTTGACCTGTTCTGCACCCACCCCAAAGCTTCCATATCCTTTCTGGAGTGCAACCACCAGAACTGCAATATTCCAAATGCAGACCTAACCAAAGTTTTATACAGCTGTAAGATGAACCATTTTACTTTCCCCTTAGCTTCAACAGAAGTGAGGAACATCTGTGAAAGGGTTTCTTAGCCCGTTCCAGTTGTCATCTAATTGTTATTTTAATGGATCATTTATTGTGCCATACCATAGGGGTGGCACGGTGGTGCAGCAGTAAAGTTGGTGTCTTACAGTGAATGCAGCGCCAGAGATCCAGGTTCGATCACGACTACGGGTGTTGCCGTTACGGAGTTTGTATGTTCTCCCGTGACCTGCGTGGTTTTTCTCCGAGACCTTCGGTTTCCTCCCGCACTCCAAAGACGTACAGTCAGTTAATTAGCTTGATAAATGTAAAAAAATGTCCCTAGTGATGTAGGATAGTGTTAATATGCGGGCATTGCTGGTCGGCATGGACCTGGATTTAAGAGAGAGTTGGATAGAGCTTTAGGGGCTAGTGGAGTCAAGGGATATGGGGAGAAGGCAGGCACGGGTTATTGATAGGGGACGATCAGCCATGATCACAATGAATGGCGGTGCTGGCTCGAAGGGCCGAATTGTCTCCTTCTGCACCTATTTTCTATGTTTCTATGTTTCTATGGTGGGCCAAAGGGCCTGTGTCTCTAAAGTAAACTAATTTAAACTAAACATCCATTTAGCCTGTTTTCTGTCTTGGCTGCAAAGTTGGGAATAATCTTCCTTAATTTTGTAGTCAGGTTGGTAAAATGAATCATCAAATGCATTAGATATTTGATCTCATACAACATGGTATATCAAGGAGGTGATATATTGACTAACACATGTGCGGGAAAATATATATTTGGCACATAAACTAGGAGGCTTGGGATTGTCCTACAAAAATTGGACAACTATCTGCACATATATGGCAACCAACCGTGACTCAGGGTTAACAAGAGCTTCATGATAACAACAGATTATACCTCATTTGAGCTTGGCATTGCACTTGTGTTGCTATAGCTAATGAGTATCTACATTAAATTGAACTCGCCCTTTATCTATGCTACGCTGGGTACTATGTAGGTGCTTGTACCATACTGCAGCATCAGTATAAGACACATAGCATATGATGACAACTGGAAAATGCTTTAATGAGCAATACTAGTACTGGCAGGAAGCAATCTCCAAAGTGTCTGAAGCATTATAGATGAGTGGAGGAAAATGGTCATTACTATTTCAGGAAATCAGACAATTTTTGACAGGCCATGTCGATGAGAGATTTTTTGAAGGGCAGTGACCATGGAGCTGATTAGCTGTAAATTATATATTTTTTCTATCTGACTGAATTTTCCTGCTCCTTTGCACAGAATTCTGCTTTAGTAATGTATTTAATAAAGCAATAGCTTTGTTTTGCTCAGGGATTTTGTGTACCCTGCGTAAGTAAGAGCTGGGAAGAATGGAATAGGAATAGGAATACTTTATTGTCACATGTGACTAGGCACAGTGAGATTCATTGCTTGCATACTCAATGTATACAGATAGCAGCCACCTACGGCACTGACAAGTTACAAAGCACGCCGGCTCCCCCTTTTGTCCCTCCTCCCCCCCACCACAGCAGTTCCCCATGCCGGTCCCCATTGTCCTTTGCCCCCCTCCCATTGCCCATTGTTCTTCTCCTCTCCCCTCACGGCGGTCCCCCATGCCGGGACCTCATATTTTTAACAATGGAGGTCCCGGCAGATGAGGCAGTAGTTTTCAAGTTATTTTCTGTTCCCAGATGTGTATGTGAATTTTAAATATAACTTGAAAACTACTGCCTCATCAGCACAATTTACAGGTGCACTATTTTATTTTATGCTAGAATGCAATCAGAAATCACGCAAATATAGAACCTATATGGAAAGAGTGAATGTGGAGACGATGGATTGAGTGAATGTGGAGAGGATTTTTCCACTAGTGGGAGAGTCCAGGACCAGAGGTCACAGCCTCAGAATAAAAGGACGTACCTTTAAAAAGATGAGGAGCAATTTATTTAGTCAGAGGGCAGTGAATCTGTGAAATTCATTGCCACAGACAGCTGTGGAAGCCAAGTCAATGGATATTTTTAAGGCAGAGATTGTCAAATTCCTGATTAGTACGGTTGTCAGGAGTTCTGGGGAGAAGACATTCTCCTATGGAGTTGAGAATAAAAGATAGATCACCCATAATTGAATGGTGGAGGAGATTCGATGGGTCAAATGGCCTAATTCTGCTCTTAGAACCTATGAGCTTATGAACTTCCCATTGAAGGCTGATCACGTTATCAATATTGAAGTGTGAGGGATTACTTGGTTTAAACTTAATAAATATGACAGAGATTATTTCAATGTACCATTTAAGAAGAATTGTACATTAGCGTGTCAGCAAGGCTATGTGGTACCCTTTTATTGTTACCGATGCAACCCCATAAATCAGACTGCTGTACTTGTGCAGGCCATTGACAACTGCAAGTATGTCATTTTCACCTTCCTTCCCAAGAACATAAAAACCAGGATTTTGCAATATCAAACAAGCTACTGTATGAATATGTCTCACTGGGCTGGGAGGGAGAATACTGCAGTAAAAACTATGTACATGTGCGACAACAAAGCACCTGGAGTCAGACATCAAGAAACTGGAGAATCTTGGGAGGTAAGGTGACTAAAATTATCAAAGCGTTTAAAGGAATTATGAGAATAATTAAGTGAATAAAGAGCGAGTTTTAAATTCCTTGGCTTGAGATAGAACACATCACTGTCTATACCACAATCGCACGTTCACAGAATAATTTGCAGCTGAAGTTAGCAAGTAGTGCATGTTAATTACATGCAAGCATGGCTTACAGCAATAACAGATGCCAAATGACATTTAAGTGATGCGCTCAGGGGCAGAGCCCGACAAAATTTAAGTTGCGGCGGGTGGGTTTGGTGTTGGTGCTATTTTTTACTGTAGATGAGGCAACCAAATTACTTGAATAGAAAAAACAGTTTTTAGACTGCTGACTATAAAACTGCTAAAGGATATGGAGAAGGAATAAACTCACTGATTCTCTTTCCACCCAATGAGTTAAAATTTCATCTCCAGCTGGCATTTCTCCCAACAAGACGATCTGAGATTGGCAACTAATTTTACACAGAATTCTGGATAGTCTTATCGTACATTAATACGTGGTCCTAAATGAATAACAACATAAACTCTTTCTCTTTGAACTAACACTGCGGAACCATATTTTGTGGTGCTATCACACTCAAAACAGGAAGGAGCGTAGGCGACTTGCAAGAGTTATTTTAAACTACTTATGTTGGGTTAGTGGATCCTTAACTGGCATAACTTTCAACTATTGCTTGAGTACCAGATGCAAAAAATAATCATTTTAATTTACATACAGTAATTGCCTTTTTGCATTAAGTAGTATTTGTCTCAGTAAATAAGTGCCCGCTGAGTTTCTCCAGCCTTTTGTGTTCAAGTTAGAAACCTGTTTGGTAACTTAGTAGCAGTGGACTTTGAATTTACTATAATTAGCAATATGTAACTCCCATAACTTACTTTGTAAACTACACTATTAGTATTGTGTAATGGTAACTAATTATTAACTCATGGAAAATATATGATGTTTTATTGACATTTTCCATTGAATTGTAATTTTCCAAGAAATTGCATAGGGGTGTGGATTTATCCCAGGCATTCGCACAAACCAGTTTCCGTTCCAATGACTCCATCCACACTTCACGCTGCCTCAGCAAGACCACCAGCATAATCAAGGACTAGTCTCACAAAGGTCGCTCCCTCTTCCCCCCCTCTCCTATCAAGCAAGAGATACAGTCATTTGAAAACACACACCTCCAGATTCAGGAACAGTTTATTCCCAACTGTTATCAGGCAATTGAATGGTCCTCTCATCAGCTAGATTGTGTTCCTGATATCCAATCTACCTTATTGGAGGCCTTTGAACTATCTTTAATTGGAATTATTGGACCTCAATGTTATCTCTTGCACTAAATGTTGTACTCTTTATCCTTTATCAGTGCACTGTGGATGGCTTGATCGTATTCATGTATAGTCTTTTCTTTGCAAAGCTAGCATACAAACAAAAGCTTTTCACTGTACCTCGGTACATGTGATAATAATAAACTAAACAAAAGCTAAACCAATCATTCTTTTTTCTCCCCTCCACATCGGGTTGCCAACTGTCCCGTATTAGCTGGGACATCCCGTATATTGGGCAAAATTGATTTGTCCCATGCGGGACCACCCTTGTCTCGTATTTGGCTGCTATTTGACTCGGGTCAAGGGGACTGTCGGGTTAGAGCGGCGCACCAGCCCCGCCACACCCGTCCCGATGTAGTGCAGCCCATGGAGTGCGGCAGTTGTGCCTCGCCCATGGCCCTGTCGGTCAGCAGCCCGGACAATTGTCCGACCTTCGGACCTTCGCTTACTGCCGACACCACCATCCCCCCTTCTCATGGCCGATCATCGGTTCATGAGTTGGATGGTGCCGGACCTTGTGTGCGACGTCGCCCGGGCCAAACTGCCTCAGCTGGCCTGCCGGCTGTGCTTTGTGTGCAGTCCAGCACCCGGGCCAAGTCATTATTCACCCAGCCACGGCCAAGTCGGTCAACGAATTGCCATCAGGAGTTTGTCCCTTATTTTGACCTTTTGACCCTTATTTGGGAGTGAGAAAGTTGGCAACCCTACCTCCACGTGAAAATATTTGTGAAAAATCATATGTTGTTCATTAATATTTATTTTCAGATACATGTTTCTAAAAACAATTGGTTGGTTGAGGAATCATTGTGATCTTTGAGTCACTTAACTTATCATAAGAAATGACTCCGATTACAGTTGGGCACCAACTTCAGAAATGTTTCTTAACTCAAGTAGGCTCCTATGCTTATTGGGAAGGAACAAGACATAAAAAAGCAGGCAGAGCAGAGAAAATTTGGCTTCATGATTGTGCTTTATGGAATTCAAATAATTATCCAAATAATTGCTAATACTACCAAATGGTTGATAGAAAACTGTATTTTCAGCTCCAAATTTATTGTAACCAGGTCCCACAAAACCTTAAAGTACCGTCACCTCAAATAATAATCAATCTGAAATATTACCACAGAAAATACTTTTGGAGCTTGAAAAAGAAGGGTTGTATTTTAAAGGCTGCAAATTACATTCAAAATGTAATGGTTTTATCATTTTACAGATTATTCAGCTGAGAGATACTAAAATATTTTTTTGGCTAACATTGTACATTGGAAATATATACAGGTTCAAAAAATAATATCTGTTTTCAGGAACTATGTCCCAAAGGTCCCTTTTATGTCCCAAAAATTCCATTTACCAAAGGTTGTTTTAAATTATTTTTTTCGTATTAGATTCTATGCTAAGGTCAATAACAAGGGTTAGAATTGTTATCTCCAGCCATTGCCTTAAATCAGTCGCATTTCATTACTGAGCTATCAAAAGCCAATCCCCACTGCAATAATCCTAAATTTGAAATGTAATGCAGGCTTTAATCAAAATATTACAAATTTCAATTTGCTCTGACTAAATATCTGAGAAGGAGTTATCATAACTGTCTTATACATAAACCTTATCCTACTCTATGTTATTAAGCTTTTTAAATGCTTAATATCATTATTAAAGGCATTATGTAGCTGAGGACATGTTTACAGATAAAAGTTCCTATGTAAAATTCATGGGTTATAGCCTTTTTTGTAATCTGGTCTTGTATCCTTGCCTAATGTTGTTTAAAAATATTGCCTCACACAACTAGATATAATGCTATTTGGATTATTGTAGAGTAAAATAGGACACTGCAATTTTCAGAGATCTGAGCCATTTCTCTAATTTATAAAACTTCTGCCTGAGAAGGGTTGATAATGCAAGATGCATCAAAAATAGAGCAAAACTCTTATTAATCATTGTTGACTTCAAATTCATTCAGGTATTGATTGACATTGAGAGCAGTGCTGGACTGATACTGTATATCTCACAGGAAGATAGACCTGCTAAACTTCTGCCAGCATATTGCTGGTATCAGACACAATTCTTCATCTTTATGGGTGGTGAATTAGTTACCCACTGCCTTTCACATGAACTGTTAACTTTTCAATTGATTTGATAATACGTAAGAGAAAAGGCCAATCAACGGGCAGGTACTTTACATCTAATGGCCCTGTCTCACGGTGCGAGTTGACCCACGAGGTACCCCGAGTGAAAGACACGTGGTTGTGTACGAGACTTCAAGTTTATGATCAAGTGTTTAACCGAGTTCCCACGGGTATGTCAGTGCTGCGATGTTCCAACTTCCTCTCCCGAGTTACCAAGTTCCTCTCCCGTTACTCTTGAGCCAACCGTGAATGAAGGTATGTTTTAATAAAGCAACAATGTTAAAGTAGACATCTCCATCCTGTGGCTTTGAGTTAAAAATAAATTCAGCGTGGCCGCATCTATTGATATGACCTACAAAGGGAAAATGTGCACCCTCCAGTGCCAGAGCAGTTATACTTATGATTTGTTTGAAACACACATCACGTAGTTAGAAGACCAGCGGGCAGAGGTTTGTTATATTTTAATTGAATTTACTGTCAGGTCTACACACTGCGGGGAGATGGGAGATGAAATCTTTGAATGTGGACGGATGTCTCCGCGCCTGCTCGTTCTAAGCGGTCAGAAGAGGTGAAAAGGTGAAGAGTGAACTGGTCGAGATGAAAGAGCAGGTTGAGGGCTCAATGATCATTTTGTTCATACAATTGAGGAAGTTATGACTAAATCAGAAGAACAAACCGAGTGCTTTGGAAAATCGTTTCAATTCCGTCGGCACCAACCACGGAAGAAGAGTTTGAAGCTCTTTAAGGTGCAGGTTTAACTAAATACGTAAGCACTGCAGCTTTGATTTCGCAGTAAGCATGAGTCAATATCGACCTTCGCTTCACGAGCAACTTTTCCCTTTGGAGGCCATGGAGATTGTAGATGCTGGAGTCTGGGACAAAAGCAAACTGCAGGTAGAAGCCAACGGCCAGGCAGCATCTGGCAAACAGGTAGTCAACCTTTAGGGACCCGGCCCGAAACATCCGTGTACATTTTATGATTTCCCTCCAAAGATGCAGTCTCCCGTGCTTTGTTTGCACAACTCTCTCCCCTTTCTCTCCCAAAACGGGGGGGGGGGGGGTCACAAGATAGTTTAAACGGACCTTACCGCCACTTCATGCTTCTGTTGCGCATAATTCAGCAGTAAAACCACTCTTCCCCTTACTCAGCGACGCCCGATTCCTCACACCCCCATAAGTTCACCTCGACGAGGGAAGAATGAGTGAAGAAGGGTCCCGACCCGAAACATCACCCATTCCTTCTCTCCAGAGGTGCTGCCTGTCCCGCTGAGTTACTCCAGCATGTTGTGCCTATCATCGGTGTAAACCAGCATCTGCAGTTCCTTCCTACACACGGACAGTGAAGTGCCTCGGCCAATCTGCATGTATCCTCGGTCAAACCATACACGCCAATAAGTACTGGGATTGTTTTAGTTTGGGCTCAGTGTGGTGTCCGTACCTTGGCACACTGCCAGAAAAAGTATCGATAAATATGTGTGGAACTTTCACAAATAAGGGGTTAGATAGGTCTGGAGTGTGGTGTTAACCGCGGGACCGTACCCTGCTGAGATAGACACAAAATGCTGGAGTAACTCAGTGGGACAGGCAGCATCTCTGGAGAGAAGGATTGGGTGACGTTTCGGGTCGAGACCCTTCTTCACATCAGCTGAAGCAGATATTCACCAGCAATGAAGTGAAACGCCCTCGATTGAGCAGGTCACGTGCTGATGTTGAAATCACCTTTTTTTTACGCCCACGAGTGCCCACCTTTTTTTAGTCTATCCAGCTGCCGAGAGTGCCCACGGGTTAACACGTTAGACTCACGAGACACTAAGGTCAACACACGGGCCCTACGTTATTACAACGAGTTAAAATGTTTCAATTTTTATCTTGAACAGTGAATTTTGACTCGTGGAAAAAATCAAACATGTTTGATTTTTTTCACGAGTTATCAAGTTTCATATGTACCTACCGTTAGCGCCACGAGTGGACAAGTTGATCGCGCGAGTCCCGATGTTGCCACTATGTTCCTGGTACGTGATCACCACGAGTGAAAACTCGGGGTCACTCGTGGGCCAACTTGCACCGTGAGACAGGGGTTTAAGGCTTTGTAGGATTTCTGCGAAAAGATTGGTTGCTATTTTTTCTTTTGCTGACAATTGTAGTCTTTGATAAAGAATCCTGCTCATTTATTTTTCTTGTCACTGGAAAATATCTTACATTAGTCGCAGTATGAAGACTGCCGTTATCTTTTAAGTTAATAAATTATAATTGGCTTTTAAAAAGAGCAGATCAAAAAAGATTTAGATGTTGTTTAATTATTGAAAAAGGCCAGTATGTTAAAATAATCATTAAAAGAACATATATAAATTGAATGATCTATCCTGGTTCAACTGATTTAGACCTAAGGGCCTAACGTTTTTTAGAAATGTTGTATAATTTATTCATAAATATGTGAAGCCTATTGCTGCTGTATCAAAAAGAATAGTTTACACTTGCAATCCATTTTTCAGAAAAAGGGAATCACAGGCAAGGCCATCATTTACAGCCATCTTCAGTTGCAATTGAGAAGGTGTTGGTGTCCCATCTTCATTTACAGCAATAGTCCCTCCAATTATGGTACAATGCTGTTTGATAGGGGTATGGAGAGAAGGCAGGTACGGGATACTGAGTTGGATGATCAGCCATGGTCATATTGAATGGCGGCGCAGGCTCCTATTTTCCATGTTTCTATGTTTCTATGGTAGAATTCCAGGATATAGACTCAGTGACATACTGTATTAGGACTGTATTAGGAACCTGGAGCAGCAGCTCGATGACCTCCGTCTGGTCAGGGAGAGTGAGGAGGTCGTAGAGAGGAGTTACAGGGAGGTAGTCACTCCAAAACCACAGGAGGCAGACAAGTGGGTCACGGTTAGGAAGGGCAAGGGGCAGAGGCAGGGACTAGAGAGTACACCGGCGGCTATACACCTTGACAATAGGTACTTCTGCTTGAGTACTGTTGGGGGGGACAGCCTACCTGGCGGTAGCAAACAGCGGCCGGGCCTCCGGTACAAAGACCGGCCCTGTTGCTCAGAAGGGTAAGGAAAAGAAGAGGAGGGCAATAGTAATAGGGGACCCTATAGTTAGGGGGTCAGATGGGCGATTCTGTGGACGCAGTCTGGAGACCCGGATGGTAGTTTGCCTCCCTGGTGTCAGGGTCTGGGATGTGTCTGAACGTGTCCAAGATATCCTTGAAATGGGAGGGAGAGGAGCCTGAGGTCGTCGTGCATATTGGTACCAATGACATAGGTAGAAAAAGAGAAGAGGTCCTGAAAGATTTAGGGAGTTAGGAGGAGAGTTAAGGAAAACGACTGCAAAGGTAACAATCTCAGGATTACTGCCTGTGCCACACGACAGTAAGAGTAGGAATGGAGCGAGGTGGAGGATAAATACGTGGCTGAAGAACTGGTGCAGAGGGCAGGGATTCAAGTTTCTGCATCATTGGAACCTCTTTTGGGGAAGGAGTGACCTGTATAAAAAGGACGAGTTGCACTTGAACCCGAGGGGGACCAGTATCTTGGCGGGGAAATTTGCAAAGGCTACTGGGGAGACTTTAAACGGTTGGGGGGTGGGACTCAAATAGAGAAAGCTAGTAAACAGTGTCTGAGGCAGGAGGCAGAGAAGGGAAGCACACAGACCCAACATGTAGGGGGGGAAGAAGAAACAAATAATAAATAGAGAATAAGAGGTGGTAGGTTTCTTAAATGTGTGAGCAGAGAGAAAGGGGGTATAAAATGAGGGTAGAAGCAATTGGTAGCAAGGTGAAAAGTAAAAGTGGCAGGCAGACAAATCCAGGGCAAAAATCGT
Organism: Okamejei kenojei; assembly: GCA_035221665.1. Lineage (NCBI taxonomy): Eukaryota > Metazoa > Chordata > Chondrichthyes > Rajiformes > Rajidae > Okamejei > Okamejei kenojei. The sequence continues at coordinate 96,166,469 of CM069131.1, forward strand.
AAAGGGCCTCTTTTCAACATAATTGTATAAGTAAGTGTTGTAAAAACAAGCCTGAAGGCTTTATGTCTCAATGCGAGGAGCATTCGTAATAATGTGGATGAGTTGAAGGTGCAGATAGCTATTAATGACTATGATATAGTTCGGATCACGGAGACATGGCTCAGGGTGACCAACGCTGGGAGCTGAACATCCAGGGATATTCAATATTCAGGAGGGATAGGCAGAAAGATAAAGGAGGTGGGGTAGCGTTGCTGTTTAAAGAGGAGCTTAACGCAATAGAAAGGAAGGACATTAGCTTGGAGGATATGGAATCGATATGGGTAGATCTGCGAAACACTAAGGGGCAGAAAACGCTAGTGGGTTGTGTACAGGTTCCCTAACATTAGTAGTGGAGTTGGGGATGCATCAAACAGCAATTAAAAATGCGTGCGACAAAGGTAAAACAGTTATAATGGGTGACTTCAATCTACATATAGATTGGGTGAATCAAATTGGCAGGGGTGCTGAGGAAGAGGATTTCTTGGAATGTATGCGGGATAGTTTTCTAAACCGACATGTAGAGGAACCAACGAGAGAGCAGGCTATTCTACACTGGGTATTGAGTAATGGGGAAGGGTTAGTTAGCAGTCTTGTTGTGAGTGGCCCCTTGGGCAAGAGTGACCATAATATGGTTGAGTTCTTCATTAGGATGGAGAGTGACATAATTAATTCAGAAACAAGGGTTCTGAACTTAAAGAAAGGTAACGTTGAAGGTATGAGACGTGAATAGGCCAAGATAGACTGGCAATTGATACTTAAAGGGTTGACAGTGGATGTGCAATGGAAGGCATTTAAAGACTGCATGGATGAACTACAACAATTGTTCATCCCAGTTTGGCAAAAGAATATGTAGGTCTTGCAGTCAGAAACAGGTGAATTGATCATGGGGAACAAGGACATGGCAGACCAATTGAATAACTGCTTTGGTTATGTCTTCACTATGTGTTCCTGAGAATTGGAGGGTAGCTAATGTAACCCCCCCTTTTCAAAAAGGAGGGAGAGAGAAAACGGGGAATTACAGACCAGTTAGTCTAACATCGGTAGTGGGGAAATTGCTAGAGTCAGTTATTAAAGATGGGATTGCAGCGCATTTGGAAAGTGATGAAATCATTGAACAAAGTCAGCATGGATTTACGAAAGGTAAATCATGTCTGACGAATCATATAGAATTTTTTGAGGATGTAACTAGTAGAGTGGATAAGGGAGAACCAGTGGATGTGTTATATCTGGACTTTCAGAAGCCTTTCGACAAGGTCCCACATAAGAGATTAGTATACAAACTTAAAGCACATGGTATTGGGGGTTCAGTATTAATGTGGATAGAGAACTGGCTGGCAGACAGGAAGCAAAGAGTAGGAGTAAACGGGTCCTTTTCAGAAAGGCAGGCAGTGACTAGTGGGGTACCGCAAGGCTCAGTGCTGGGACCCCATCTATTTACAATATGTATTAATGATTTGGGCGAGGGAACTGAATGCAACATCTCCAAGTTTGCGAATGACACGAAGCTGGGGGGCAGTGTTAGCTGTGAGGAGGATGCTAGGAGGCTGCAAGGTGACTTGCACAGGCTGGGTGAGTGGGCAAATGCATGACAGATGCAGTATAATGTGGATAAATGTGAGGTTATCCACTTTGGTGGCAAAAACAGGAGGGTAGACTATTATCTGAATTGTGGCCGATTAGGAAAAGGGGATTTGCAACGAGACCTGAGTGTCATGGTACACCAGTCATTGAAAGTAGGCATGCAGGTGCAGCAGGCAGTGAAGAAAGCGACTGGTATGTTAGCATTCATAGCAAAAGGATTTGAGTATAGGAGCAGGGATGTTCTACTGCAGCTGTACAGGGTTTTGGTGAGACCACACCTGGAGTATTGTGTACAATTTTGGTCTCCAAATCTGAGGAAATACATTCTTGCCATAGAGGGGTACAGAGAAGGTTCACCAGACTGATTCCTGGGATGTCAGGACTTTCATATGAGGAAAGACTGGATAGACTTGGCTTGTACTCGCTCGAATTTAGAAGATTGAGGGGGGATCTTAGAGAAACTTACAAAATTCTTAAGGAGTTGGACAGGCTAGATGCAGGAAGATTGTTCCCAATGTTGGGGAGGTCCAGAACAAGGGGTCACAGTTTAAGGATAAGGGAAATTCCTTTAGGACCGTGATGAGGAAAACATTGTTCACACAGAGAGTGGTGAGTCTCTGGAATTCTCTGCCACAGAAGGTAGCTGAGGTCAGTTCATTGGCTATATTTAAGAGGTAGTTAGATGTGGCCCTTGTGGCTAAAGGGATCAGGGGGTATGGAGAGATGGCAGGTACAGGATACTGAATTGAATGGTCAGCCATGATCATATTGAATGGCGGTGCAGGCTCGAAGGGCCGAATGGCCTACCCCTGCACCTATTTTCTATGTTTCCATACAAGAAAAGCTGAAATGCTTCCATATTAGGATAGTGTGTGATGTACGAGTGAACAAGCAGGCAGTGGTTCAATATGTAACCTGCTGTCTGTGCTTCATGATGGTAGAGCAGCATAAGATCATAATGGGGATGGATAAGGTGGATAGTTTTCACTGAGAATCCAAAACTTGAAGGAGTGGACTTAAGTTGAGTAGGAAAAGATTTGAAAGGAAACTAAGGAGCAGGGTGATAGGTATATGGAACTGGCTGCCAGAGTATAAACTGTACGTACAGTATGCAGTTACAACATTTAAAATACATTTTGTGCAGGTACATTGATCAAAATAGTTTAGAGGAAAATACTGTAGGTAAATTGGACTAGCTCAGATAGACAATTGGATATGCATGGATGAGTTGGATTGAATGAGATTATTTCTGTGATGAATAACTTTATGACTTGACAACCCATTCCTGTACGTTATCCAGGTCTTGCTACACACAGACACGGGCTGTTTCATTTGCTGGAAAGTTGCATATGGAATTGAACATTGTGAAATCATCAAGGACCATATCGATTTCTGACTTATGATGGAATGTTGCACCTTTTAACCTTTATCTGTGCACTGTGGATCGCATGATTGGATTCATGAATATTCTTTTCTATGACTGGATGGCATGCAAACAAAAGCTTGTCACTGTACTTCTTTTCACGTGACAATGATAAACTAACATAAATTAAACTAAAAGGTCATGGATAAAGCAGCTGAAAAGGATTGGGACATCGACTCTGTGCTGAGGATCTTCTGCAGTGATCTTCGGGGGATGAATCTATTGACCACCAGCAATCACAACTATTTATTTTTGTGCAAGTTAGATAGCAACCATTAGCCAATTGATGTCAATTGATTTCAATTTTATTTGGACTTTTTGATGCCGTGCCCAGTCAGATGCTCACTTGGGGGCAGTCACTTTACCTCTGGAACTCAGCTCTTTGATCAATATTTGGATCAAGGTTGTGATGAGTGTCGCACATGAGTGTTCCTGGTGAAATGCAAACCAGGACAAGAGTGAGCATGTTTTGGTGATTATGGGCCATTTGGTAACACTTGTCAATGGCGTATTCCATTAGATCACCTTACTGATGATTGAGAGTTGACTAATTAAGCAATAATTAGCCAGATTAGATTCACATGAGTTTTTTTGTGTACAGGGCACCTTCACATTGTCATGTTAGTGTCAATATTGTAATTGTGGTGGATAGTGTCTGGTCCCATAGCATTTGTTGCATCTAATGCTGTCAGCCATATTCCATGGAGTATATTCCATCGGCTGTGGACTGGTTTCTGTGATTTTAGGAATCCCAGACTAAAATCATGACAAATCATCTACTCATACATATGCCTGAACATGTTACAAATATTTCACCCTTGTTTTTGGCACTTAGTTTCTGGGTCCTGCTATTAATGAGGATGTTACTTGATAAGTAAGTCACCTTGTCCCTCTCAAAGTGGGTTGAAATTTACATTATGCAGTTGCTAATAGAATTTTCCTTCAATACAGAAAACACTAAAACATTATAATATAATTTTGTATAAATATGCAAGAACATCTCTGTGCCTACAAGAAACGTGTGCTTTCACAATATTACTTTCAATAACAATGTGGAAATTCTGGTGCAGTTCTCAAAGTTGTGTGTATAGTAATATTTAAAACATTTTTACCATTACATTTTCAAATATAACCTCACTTGCTTTAATTGGGCTGGTTCTTGCCAATTTAAAACTATTGATCCAACGGGAACCCAATGAATTTTAGCAATTTATATCTGACTGTCCGCTCTGTTGGACTAAGCAAAGAATCATGAAGCAAGCTGTGACTCTCTGGTCGGGATGCACTTTGCTTTATCTGAGACCAGACACCACATGGGTGTTGCTTCTCTTCACTTCTGTGGGCCGGAGGGCCTGTCTCCCTGTAATCTGTCTCTATACCTCAATTCACTCAATTGCTGCTCTGCTCCTTCAACTTCTGCAGTTCTATAAAACTCACCTCCGATATTTTACTACGCCACTTCTACTTAACATTCATAGTTTTGTTTCCCTTCATGGAAAATCTCAGGATTTATTTTTATATTAGGAATGAATTATAAGTGCAATGGAGCAATGGACCTCAAACTGCAAAGGTTCTGCAGACTTCGATGTCTGATGTTACTAGGTTGCAGTTTAGGTAATTAATTTGTTGATGGAGAAATTTATAAATTTTAATAAGCATGTATTAACAAAATAATTATTTGATCATATGATAGTTTGCTTGTCCATAACAGTGGATGGTTATAAGAATTCTAGCTGTAATGATCATGAGGGTCAGAAAATCTGTTCAATTATAAGAGTGGCAAATACACACTGATTTTACAGTGTGCTGGCAATATTCAGTAAACTGACGACATTTCATGTGTTTGTCAGAAGGACCACTAGAAATTGAAAATTGTGTACTGACAGCCACTATAAATAAGTAAATCACACATATTTTTAAAATGCAGCAGATGATTGCAATGTCAAAATCTTGAGTAAATGGTAAATGGGAACTGCTCTCATTTGTACAGATCCATTGGGCATCTTGGAGAAATGTTTAAATAATAATCACTTTTACATAAATTATAGGAATCAGATTCACATTGGTATATGTTTGTAAAACTTATTTTTGACCAAGGAAGACTTTTGTGTTTTTTGAGGTTGTGCTGGAAGACAGTGAGATTAATTTAAAATCGGTTATCAAGAGTAAAAGGACTCTTCTTGAAAGGGTTGCTTTATATACTCATTTTAAATAATGATTTGGCTGATGCTCTTAATCAATTTTAGATCTGTGACAATTTGAAACACCATTCAATTTAATTTGGGTATTGTGCACAGGTATGTCAAACTTTTATGATTGTTGTATGGTCTGCAGGACAGAGAAAGTAAAGTGATTTACACTTCAAATCCAGATTTGAAAACATCTTCAAAATAAGGAAGAAATTATATTTGTGTTGCTTCATTCTTCACAGTGGGATATTCCATAACAACTAATTAACCACATTGTGTGGTGTTGTATAAATTGTAATATGCAGCACTGTTGTTGCAGAAAACCTTTTGTGCATATTTATTTATACATTTTTTATATATTTTTATTAAATACCCCTGTGAATAATGTCAGCATTTTCCTTTTCTCCAATGACAGTGCGGTCTGCTATAATAAACCTTGAAAGCATAGTAATAAATAATAAAACCCAATAATATGGACTGAGTGATGACCAAGTGCAGCTGAATATAGAAACACTGCTGTGTGTTTTCACCACACATTCGCATCTGCCAGTTATTTGTGGTTATTAGGTTTTTGTAAGAGAGTGGTGCTTTATGTTCTTCTTCACTAGTGTATACAGTGCTGAATCAGCACCACTGTCAGCTCCACTCTGCCTTCTACTTTTCATCCACAGAAATATCTGAGTAAAGTGAAAGAAGCATCAGAGTGCATTACATTCTCAGCCCAGAAGAGGATTAATATCACTTAATAATATCAATGGCAATTGCATTATTTTTCAGTGCACATCACAAAAATGTTTCTCTAAACTGCAAAATATAATCTTCCTTAAATGTGCATTCTGTGGTAACCACTTTCCAGCTTAAGAGTAGAATGTGGCTACATGCAACTTGACAGTTAAAACTAATGGCTTTTATAGAGCAGCAGAGAGGCATTTTCAATAACAAACCTTGCACAACTGGGGATGCATTAACCTGTCCCAAAGGCCAGAGGGTCACCTCATCACTGTCAAGATTAGAGAAGAGAAACAGAAAGTTGTAAATCCAGATTTTGAATGGAAATATTGGCATTCTACTCTGTCCCTCACACCTGCTTGTATTTTTCCATGCAGTTTTAAAATCGTGAAGTTGGGTTAAGCAATGTTTTATTTAATTTTCTGAGTTTTGAACTGTCCGCAAAAAACTGTTTTTCTCACACAATTCCAAATGAAGATCGTAAATGTTGCAGTAATTATTTGTATTGAGTCCACTCATATGTCCTCTATCAGGTTGTACTTGGCACAGGAATTATTTTGCATTCACTTCAGCACAGGAGAATATCTGTGATTGACTAACTGTAATTGAATATCATTGATTGACTTAGTAAATTTGGATCTTTGACAAGTGTTTGGATGGCATAAAATGTTTTTAGTGTTTTCACTTGTTTTAAGATTTTGTAATATCTATTTTCTTAATATTTTGTAATATCTACTTTCTTTATTTTTTATAACTTTTCAGGTTTTTGAATGCCATAATTTTTTTTTGATGGCTTTGTCAAATCAAACTAAATTTGAAGTTGTTGACAGCCCAAATCTTCATTGCTGCAGAACGTATTCTCATCTCACCGACACCATGTCACCAACATGTTTTCTACGCATTGCAGAAAACCCAACCACCACACAGGGCTCACCTGAGGGATCTAAATGATTCTCACTCCTCTGCGTCTGTCAATATTGCATAAGCTGATTCTATACCTACTTTAGAAGTTGGTGGCTTACAGCTGAACACTAGTTCTGGAAGAAAGTGTTCTTCCCTTTTCTTCAAAATATAGATTCCTGGCCAACTTTTCCTCCAGCAATACCCACTTCAAATTCCATGCAGTTACAGGAGATTGAGCACATAGGAATATCTGATAATTTAAATGTCTGGTATATGATATTCTAGATAACAGTACAACCCTTTCCAAAGTTGGGCTGCCAAGGTCTAAACTGATGGAATAATTCAGACTAGCATTTCAAAGCCATACAGTTTCGTAGGTTAATTGGCTTCTGTAAATTGCCCCCAGTGTGTAGGATAGAACTAGTGTATGGGTGACTGCTGGTCAGCGCAGATTCAGTGGGCCGAAGGGCCTGTTACCACCCTGTATCTTTAAACTAAACAAATAGGGATAAGACCTGATATGTATTGGATAAAGGGCCTGTCCCACTTACGTGTCCTTGGCTGCAAATTACGCGACCTCGTGGTCGCGTTGAGGCGTACAGGCATCGTATGGCCGCGTGGGGCCGGTCCCACTTAGAAGCGCGGAGGGGTATGTAGTTGTGCGGGGCTCCGAAATTGTGCGACATCGCGCGGGGCTCCAAAATTTTTGTAGTGAACAAAATCTTCGCACGCCAACGGCCTGTCGCGGAACTGACGGCCAAAGTGGGACAGGCCATACTCGGCCTGGGGCTCACGGCCGTTGCGGTCCGGATCCGCCCCCACTTCTACTCCCAGAGCGGGGCCAAGAAAATTGAAGATAGACACAAAATGCAGGAGTAACTCAGCGGGACCGGCAGCATGTCTGGAGAGAAGCAATGGGTGATGTCTCGGGTCAAGACCCTTTTTTTCAGACTGAAGAAGAGTCTCGACATGAAACATCACCCATTGCTTCTCTCCAGAGTTGCTGCCGGTCCCGCTGAGTTACTCCAGCTGTCTGTCCATCTTCAAATGATGTCACGCGCTCCAGACGGCTGTGCGTATGCATGTAATCGCGCTCGACCTTTGCCAGACCATTGCGGGCTCAACGCGATCACGAGGTCGTGTAATTGCATGCCAAGGACACGTAAGTGGGACAGGCCCTTAATTTCTTTGAAAACGAAACTACATTCCTTATCTGGGGAGGTCTCGGCTCTCCTAATGTCATAGTACTCAAAGGTTTGCTAACACTGCATATTAACTTGGTTAACCTTAAGGTCAAATTCAGCTTCTCTCATGACAGAAGGTTGTTGTGGCATCTACTGTGCCTCAGTGATCGCAGACTGAATTGACTTGGCTAGAACCTAATATCCTGCACCTTTCTAATGTTCTCATCATGGCTGAAGAAAGATTGCTTGTGACATGGGCTTTCAGTCCATACACAATATACAATACATGGAGTCTTTGAAGTTCATATTAGCCTTGAACAGTAGAACGAATAGGATGTCATTCTTTCTGCTTGTTATATTCCATTTGTTGTTTCACTGTTGAAGTAAGGTGTGTGATAGAAACATAGAAACATAGAAAATAGGTGCAGGAGTATGCCATTCGGCCCTTCGAGCCTGAACCGCCATTCAATATGATCATGGCTGATCATCCAACTCAGTATCCCGTACCTGCCTTCTCTCCATACCCCCTGATCCCCTTAGCAAAAGGGCTACATCTAACTCCCTCTTAAATATAGCCAATGAACTGGCCTCAACTACCTTCTGTGGCAGAGAATTCCAGAGATTCACCACTCTCTGTGTGAAAAATGTTTTTCTCATCTCGGTCCTAAATGACTTCCCCCTTATCCTTAGACCGTGACCCCTTGTTCTGGACGTCCCCAACATCGGGAATAATTTTCCTGCATCCAGCCTGCCCAACCCCTTAAGAATTTTGTAAGTTTCAATAAAATCCCCCCTCAATCTTCTAAATTCTAGCGAGTACAAGCATACATTCAAGAAATCCTCTTTCTCAGCACCCATGCCAATTTGAATCACTCAATCTATATGTAGATTGAAGTCACCCATTATAACCGTTTTACCTTTGTTGCACGCATTTCTAATTTCCTGTTTGATGCCATCTCCAACTTCACTACAACTGTTAGGTAGCCTGTACACAACTCCCACTAGCGTTTTCTGCCCCTTAGTGTTTCGCAGCTCTACCCATATTGATTCCACACCCTCCAAGCTAATACCTTCCTTTCTATTGTGTTAATCTCCTCTCTAACCAACGACACTACCCCACCTCCTTTTCCTTTCTGTCTATCCCTCCTGAATATTGAATATCCCTGGATGTTCAGGTCCCAGCCTTGGTCACCCTGGAGCCATGTCTCCGTGATCCCAACTATATCATATTAATCGATAACTATCTGCACATTCAGCTCATCCACCTTATTACGAATGCTCCTTGCATTGAGACATAAAGCTTTCAGGCTTGTTTTTCCAACACTTTTAACCCTTGCAGAATTATGTTGAAAGGTGGCCCTTTTTGATTTTTGCCCTGGATCTGTCTGCCTGCCACTTTTACTTTTCACCTTGCTACCTATTGCTTCTACCCTCATTTTACACCACTCTGTCTCTCTGCTCACACATTTAAGAATCCTACCACCTCTTATTCTCTGTTTATTATATTTTTCTTCTTTCTCCCCTACATTTTGGGTCAGAGTGCTTCCCTTCTCTGCTTCCTCAACACTGTCTACTAGCTTTCTCTATTTGAGTCCCTCCCTCTAACCGTTCTAGTTTAAAGTCTTCCCAGTAGCCTTTGCAAATCTCCCCGCCAGGGGAAATAGCATCTGTAATTGATTTTTGCATCCTCAGTTTGCCTTGAAGTACTGACGTGCTGGGTTTTGCCTCTTGGTCTGTTTTCCAATAGCAATTCATGTGATTTTTTCCATCGCTAATGAAGAGAAGTGAGTTCGGCTGCATTTTTGATCAGTGCCATTTCTGTTTGTACAATCCTTCATGCCCCTCCCAAAGGAATTGACATTGTTTGATGAAGATCAAATATTGGCAGCCAATTTTGATTCATGCCACAGACACCCATGTGCCTACTTTCAAATGCTTAAGGGCTTGCCCACTTTCACAACCTAATTCGCGACCTCTGCCGAGTTTGACCTTGACATACTCGCAGCATGGTCGTCACGAGGTCGTAGGAGGTCGTAGGTAGGTCGTAGCAGGCCGTGATGCTAGTCATGGGTATTCATGGCAACAAACAGGTCGGGGCGTTTTTCTAACATGATGAAAAATGTCCACGAGTAAAAAAGGTTATGGATTAGGTCGTGAAAGTGGGACATGCCCTTGAGTATCTGGATTATAGGTGATTTGTTGCAGCTGGTATTTTATTGAGTGAAGAAAGTTTAGGATTGCAAGGCTTTATATGTTAGAAAAAATTATGAGATTTCCTTACCAGCAATCCATTTTAAATCCCGATTTATTGATCACGATAACTGATGTGCTTTCCACAGCTAGTGCAGCCTCGACACCATCAAAGACCTCTGAATATAGTGGGGTATTTAAATCTGTTTGGGTTTAATGATGCAGTGCTCCATAATGCATCTCTCGTGTATCTGGCATGAACCTGGTTATCCTTTAATTGTGCACAGTGTGTGAAGAATGGTCTTGACCCGAAACGCCACCCATTCCTTCTCTCCAGAGATGCTGCCTGTCCTGCTGAGTTACTCCAGTTTTTTGTGTCTATCTTTGATTCTCAAGAAGGGTTCATTTGGTATGTTATCAGATGGATACAAACAGAGATGGGGATGGGTGTCTTCTGATTGCCATAAAAGCATTGGTAAATCAAAATAAAACCTTTTTTAATTCTCAGAGTAACATTATTGCTGCTCTGGGATGTACTGTTGAGCAATTTTATGGTGAGAAATCTGGTTACTCTGATGAAGACTATGACCCAACCAATCAAACTGGAATCGAGAGATTCTGGTTTGGTCCTTAAAGCACTGGTAAAGCCAAGGAAATCTAAACTTCCCAAATCAAGTAAATCTCACTCAGTAAAATGTTGAAACAAACATTAATGTCACAAAAATAAAGTTGCCAAAACTATCTTTCCTGTTTTATCACTGACCTTGGCCTCAGTCAATAATGAGGCATCTCCCTTTCTCAAACACCCAATAGATATTACCTGAGTGTTTCGTCATTCATAACAATTTGGTCGGGAAACTCGTCAACAGCACAATATAATGAGTACTTTTACTTGAGATACAGTAATTATGTGGCTAAGTGAGTTTTGTAATTAACACATTTTAACAATAAAGCTGACGATGACGCTGTTTTATAGAAATGCACTGTGAAAAATTGGCTCGGCAAGCCTTTTCTGAGTGGGAGTCATTTTAATAACATATGCTGCTGCCATTTAGGCACAGATAACATTGTTACATCTTGCATTTTTTCATAAACAACTTGATGTACAAGTTTTGATGAAGACGTTTGAATTTCAGTTACTTCTCAGTCGTGTTCTGCCATTTGAAAAGCTTTAAACTACATTAGCCAAAATCAGAAATGATATTCTATGTAACCATTCAGTGTTTACGGATTAGAATGCAACACTCCTGCTTGTACCCTCTCTTTAAACCCACAGAGCTACTTATGCATTCAGGACCAGAATAGCCACCACCAGTACCATTAAGGAGACCATCAACGGCTTTCAGATCAGTGCTGATTGATTTCTAGTGGCTTTTTGCTATGATTTTACAATGAATGATTTTTCATCTCATCAGACTTTTAGCATGCTGAACATTTACTCGACAGAATGGGTGTCAAGGTTCCCAGTGACCTATTCTAATCTAGACCTAGTCATTATGAGGGCGCAGTCTGTGCCTGCTATAGAAGAAGGCACAACCTCTTTCATTCTGTTGTCCTGGAGCAACTCCATTAATCCCCTACAGTCTCTTTCATTACCTTTTCATTGCAGCTAAACATCACAGCATTTTCCTGACCTTATCCCTACCACACCAATACCACGCAAACCAATAGTATGGATTAAATTATTCAAGATTGTATACAAAGATTCAAGGGGCTGTCCCACTGCGGCGACCTAATCTGCGAGTTTAGAAGAGTTTGCCTTTGACTCAAACTCGCAGCATGGTCGACATGTGGTCCTCGGAGTTCCTATGAGGTCACTGGAACTCTCCTTCATGCTCGAGCGAAGTTCCCGCATACTCGCGGCCTGAATTTGGTCACGAAAATGTTTTTAACATGTTGAAACATTTTCCGTGAGTAAAAATTGGTCGGCATGGTTTTTTCTAACTTGTAGTGCAGTGGAGTGGGGTCGCTATGTAGTTACAGGCAGTCGAGGGCAGCAGTAGGCAATCTCCTTTGCTGACCGGGCATTTAAATTGGCTCATTGGAGTTCCCAGGACCAAGGAAAACGGACCAGTAGGTTAAATGCCCACTAAACTTTATTAAACATTGTCTGCTTAAAAGTATCTCCACTCCCTCTCCCCCTCTTCTCCCCCCTTCTCTCCCCTTCTCCCCCCTTTTCTTCCCTTCTCTCCCCTTCTCTCCCATTCTCCTCCCCCCCCCATCCGCACTCTCTAAAGGACTTACCGTAACTGTGACAGCCGTCTTTTACCTTCTTGTTCATCGCAGGTGTGAATTTCAGACAGCGCTCCCCCGCTTTCCTTGGCCGCTGCTTTTGATATGTGTGTGTGTGTGCGGTTGGTCGATCCAGCTCGTGGTTTCATCGCTGAAGGTCGATCCAGCTCGAGGTTTTTCAGCCAAGTACCCTCGAGCTTGAAGGTCGAAGATACTCTGAACTCGCGGATTAGGTCGCCACAGCGGGACAGCCCCTTCAGAAATAATTTCTGTGTCTCTCCCAGTATCCAAAGCTGTGTTTGTCAGTAATGTGTTTAGTTTAGTTTAGTTTAGATATACAACACAGAAACATACCATTTGGCCCACCGAGTCTGTGCAGACAAGCTATCCCCGTACACTAACACTATCCTACACACACTAGGGACAATTTACAATTTTGCTGAAGCCAATTAACCTAGAAACCTTAGAGTCTGGGGGAAACAGCAGCACTCAGGGAAAACCTACTCACCAGGGTGCATGCACAAACTCTGTACAGACAGCACCCATAGTTCGGATCGAACCCGGGTCTCTTGCAGTTTCAGATATCAACTTTATCGTTGCGTCACAATGGAGCTCTTATGCCATGTGGCTGGTGAAAAGCCACTAACTTTGAGTGTCAAAATCTAAAGATGGTCATACAAATAAGAGCCAAAAAGTCCCAGAGTTTGTACTGCATGTGTTAGCAATGTGCAGCAGCATTCTGAGCAAGTCCCTTGTTTATCTCATGTTGGAATTGAGTGTGTTACTTGTAAACTTCGGATTTTATCTCCCATTTTCACATAAGATGCATCTTTTTGCCACATATTTCTGTCACTCCAATATCCTATATACAAATGCAATATTTATTATATGTTGGTTTGCACGTAAAATGTAGTATATTTGAATTTTGTCCATCATAATTGTGGTTCTGACTTAAACGCTTTTCCTCCACTCTTCCCCCAAGGTTTGTCTGAACTAAACTCAATCATATTTGTGGTCATCAAAGCATTAATAACTCAGCAGATGTCAAACCCATTGTGGAAATGTGCCATCATTCTGTACTTTAATAAAAGGCCAATAAATGATAAACCTGTCTTGCATGACTTGATCTAAAAAGCAGATAGGCGCAGCGGTAGAGTTGCTGCCTTACAGCGAATGCAGCACCAGAGACCCGGGTTCGGTCCTGACTACGGGCGCTGTCTGTACGGAGTTTGTACGTTCTCCCCGTGACCTGCATGGGTTTTCTTCGAGATCTTCGGTTTCCTTCCACACTCCAAAGACGTACAGGTTTGTAAGTTAATTGGCTTGGTAAATGTAAAAATTGTCCCTAGTGGGTATAAGATAGTGTTAATATAAGGGGATCGCTGGTCTGCGTGGACCTAAAGGGCCTGTTTCCACGATATCTCTAAACTAAAGATGTTGAAGTTACAATATTGAGACTGGTTTGTCAAAAAGCCAACACAGTCTCACCTGACTTTGATTTCTGTTCCCTAATTTGTAGCTCTGCACAATTTATGATTAAAATAATCCAAAAACGTTTGTACTACTTTACCAAACAGCTTTAAAAAAAATTATAATTATTTTACAACCAATTAATTTTGATCTATGAATTTTGTCTGGTGCCATACAGCTTCATTTCCTGTCTAGCAATGTTATTTTTACCATCACCAACAATTTTTATCATTTTAATTTACCATTTCCTTGTGTTTGGTCTATTAACTGAAATGTCACACACACCTAATTATATACACAAGGGCTTCCAATGTGATCAGCATGAATCTGAGCAGCTACTTAGCCTTGTTCCTGCAGTTATTGCTTGAGAACTGTCATTATATTCCAAATTCCCCTGTGCTTTTTATTCAATAATTTGTTGTTTCATACTTAGACTAATCTCTGCATGTGGCTGAAGTTAAAACAAATGGTCACAGGCTTCCAGACTCATTCGCAAACTATTTACTTGAGCTCACCAGCAGGCCACTAGACCCTATTTTATTATTTGATTTACTATTATAATTTTATTAGTTGATATTATACCTTCATTGGCTATTTGGAATGTATGTGTGTATATATGGACATTCCTTGCTTTTAACCTGTATAATGCCATGTGTACAATGCAATGGGAAAAGACGTGAAGAGTTAGAATATCAGTAGTTAGTTTATTCCACCAATTAAATAGATAGCATACTTTCATGAACGTTATATATTTTTATTTACCATACCGGACATATCAGGTCACATTTGTTGTGCAATGCTATGGCAGCTGTTATAGCCTTCAACCAGTTGCATAAAAAACTTTAGGTTTCAATCAGATGAGATTGTGTTTTTATAAACGCAGCTTTAAGGTTCTCAAGGAGGAAGATACCAAACAATTTAATTGCAAAGGGAAATGTTAGATTAAAGAGCATGTATAGTGATTCAATCGAAACAGTACAATAAACTTGGATTAGTTTAGTTAAGTTTAGAGATACAGCGTGGAAACAGCCCCTTCCGCTCACCGAGTCCACGCCGACCAGCGATTCCCGCACACTAACACTAACCTAAACACACTAGGGACAATTTACATTTTCACCAAGCCAATTAGCCTACAAACCTGTACTTCTTTGGAGTGTGGAAGGAAACCAGAGCTCCCAGAGAAAACTCATTAAGGTCACGGGGAGAATGTTCAAAATCTGTACAGACAGTACCCATAGTCAAGATTGAACCCGAGTTTCTAGCTCAGTAAGGTAGCAATCCTACCGCTGTGCCACCGCGCTATCGTCCATGGTTGCACCATGATCAGCATGCAAATCAATAATGTCAGCATGTGGGAGTCTAAATAGTGTCACAGCAGTTTACGTAAACACTATGAAATCCTCTTACACAAGTAGGTTTTGGTTGAATGCACCTTTGTTACACTGACCCCGACCGCCGATCAGGTGCAATCTGGATTTGTAAATTCAGTTTACCATGTACCTGAATATACCCCAGTTAGGAGCCTATATATTGAATCAGAAGAAAAAGAAACATTGCTTTAAGCCTATGGGCGTGTTCTAGGGCTCCTCAAGGCCAGTCAGTCAGGGTGTACATGGACTGTTTTCCTAATAAAAGGACATACATTTGTGTGGTACCTTTCAAAATTCCGTGGCATCCCAAAGCTCTTCATACCCACAATTTTTTTGCAATTTATTCACTGATATACTATAGAAAATAATAATTTATCTTGTTATTTATTCATTTGGATGAGAAAACATGAAACACCTTATGTTGCAATATTGTGCAAGTGATATGCTGCAATCTGATGTTTCTATCGGTACAAACAAAAACATAATTTTTGATGATTATACATTTTGATGAACCTATAATATTTCATATCCAATCTTTAAAGAAAATCCTTTGTTTCTAAAAGGAACATGCAGTGACCATGATTGCATTGAATTTTGACTTTTATTTATGTGTAGAATCAAGGTGAGGGACATATTTTGTGACTTGGTACTCAGAATGTGATTTAAATAGGCATCAGAAAATCTAGTTGATGCAGAACTGAGTGTAAAATATCGGAATCTAGCTGGAACTGGACTTACCATAGCATTGTGTATGATCCAAGGGAATGCAAAAATAAAACAATTTAAAAATAATGTTGTTGTTGCCAAGTGAAAATCAGTGCACTGATACAAAACTGCAATACATCCTTAGCACACTAGTAATCTGCCCTTCTAATCTCATGTCTCTACAAGTGAACTAATTCTTACTAATGACCATTGATGTTTCTGTTAAATATTGTATTCAATATTTTTTAATTTGTTTTTCAAAGCATAATGGCTTTTCAAAATGTAGCAACGTATACATTTTGTAAAAATAGGAGCAAGATGTGGCCATTGACCCCATTGAGCTTGGTCCTGCTTTCAGTTCCATCATAGCTGCATCTACCTCAACAAGTATGCCTAAGATCTCCCTAAATCCTATGGTCTCTTTTAGTGTAGAAAATTCGACAGGTTCACCATCATCTCATGAAAAAAAATCTAATCTCAGTCCAATATGTCTTGTCCTGTATCCTGAACCTGTGAATCTTGTTTCTGGACATATCACAACTAGTTGTAACAGCTTCCCTGCATCGAGTTTGTCAAGGCCTGTCAGCACTTTGTATATTTCAATGATTTCTCAACTCATTCCTTTAACTTCATGGGCATGGTCTAGATATAATCTATCTTCATACAATAGTTCTGCCAACCCAGGAATCATCACAATCACTTCTTGGCAAGTGCATCTTTTCATAATTGAAGAAGTCGTTGGCCTCACTGATGAATCATTATACATCTTGAATTAGTAAGCCTGAGTGATGCTTTCAAATTGTGTAGTTCATATAAGGGTGGCACGTTGGCGCAGCGGTAGAGTTGCTGCCTTAGCACCAGATACCCAGGTTCGATCCTGACTTGTGGTGCTGTCTGTATGGAATTTTATGTTCTTCCCATGACCACATGGGTTTTCTCTGGGTGATCTAGCTTCCTCCCACATTCCAAAGACATACAGGTTTGTAGGTTAATTGCCTTTGATAAAAATTGTAAATTTTCCCCAATGTGTATAGGATAGTGTTAATGGTCAGAGCGGACCCGGCGGGCTGAAGGGCCTGTTTCCATGCTATATCTTAAAACTAAACTAAACTAAACCAAAGCCTGACAGCACTTTGTACATTTCAATGAGATCTCATCTCATTCTTTTAAATCCTGGGCCTGGTCAACATAATCTCCTACAATATTCCTGCCAGCACATGAATCATTGTAATTACTCCCTAGCAAGTGCATCTCTTCTCAGTTAAAGAAGTAGTTAGCCTCATGTGCTGTTTCTATTCACTGATCCTTATGCATCCTGAGTAAGGGAGAATTATGTAGATCATATAAAGGCTATCAATATTATTAAACTCCAAAGGACTCAAAGTCAATTGTGGAATATGCTATTCAATTGTATTAGTTATAATAAATTGCAGATTGGTATGTGAGTCAGTACAGTAGTCTTTAAAATGAAATATTTGTTTGAATTGAATGACTTGTCCATGATGATGTAATATTTAACAGCTGTTGCAAAATGCAGGCAAATGCTTAATTTTACTTTTTTTTACATCAAATTGCTCAATTGGAGAGCCTATTATGGAGCCAAAAAAAAAAACCACATTGCTGGAGGCACTCATCAGCTTGATATGGAAAATGGATGAACTTAAATAAGTCTATGTTTATCTTCGTGTAATTGAATTAAGGCCTGAAAATTAAAATTTGGTTGAAAACAAGCGTATTCTGGTGCTTTGCAGATTGCTCCAGTGCAGTTGGAGTATGCTTTTAGTGCCAAGTTTTAGTTGCAAGTGGTACACTTTGGTATCCTTTGCATGGCTGTCTATACTAAATGAGTGGCTGTTCTGGCTGGAGCTCTTTAAATACATGATTCCTTACTGTATCGACTGCACAAGAAATGGGAACGTTTAGACCCAGGCTGATCTGCGGTAACAAATCTGTTTACGCACATCACTTCAATAGCTCTGCGCTGAGTATTTCTGGACATATAAAAATAACCATTCACCAAAGTCATAGATCTCGACATCAGAGTGCAAAGCTCATTAATTAATCTTGATTATAAAGATCCATCAGTGATTTTCTGGTACCCTTAGTTTCAGACTTTTGCTGGATTATCCGTTTTGTTGGAGGACCAAGATACCGGCCTGCAGAGTTGGCCTCGGAAGTCATCTATGTGAACGAATCTGCCAGCTCCGACTGGGGGCAAATTCAATCTGCCAACCAGCCACATAAATCAGCTGTGTAACTAATCTGCCTGCTCCGGCTGGGCCAAACTTACAGAGCTTCTGCCGCAGTGGTCCCGATTGGCACAGAAGTCCCGATGAGGTTGAGATTGGCCGATTCACCCAACCTAGGCGCCAGGTTAAAGGAGGTGCTGAACCATCAGTTGTTGGAAAATCTGTGGTGGACCTGTATCACAAACTGCATGACCTATTTGCGACAGTTGGCAGGCCAGAATGTTTTGCATCGCACAACAGGAGTATCCAGGTTGCAGCCATAAAGATGTTTCTGACTGTCTACCCTGCTATCACATTTCACTATCCTAGTGACAGAAAAGGGACAGAGAGAGAAATAGAGAGAGAGAGAGAGAGAGAGAGAGAGAGAGAGAGAGAGAGAGAGAGAGAGAGAGAGAGAGAGAGAGAGAGAGAGAGAGAGAGAGAGAGAGAGAGAGAGAGAGAGAGAGAGAGGGAGAGGGAGAGGGAGAGGTTGTGTTTTCTACTCAGCTCTGCGGTTGAGAAGGATTGAAGCAGCCTTTCGAGGATTTTGCTGTTGGAGAAGGAACAGAGGCAGAGGGGCTTCATAGTTTAACTTATCGTTGGACTGTTGAAACTTTCCTCTGGTCTAGGATTCCTCTACTAGTGCGAAAATTCCTGAGTTGTCTCTACATTGTCGAGGGTACGGTTGTCGTTGGCGGACTGCCAAGAGTGCCTGGAGATCAAGGGCATGAAGATTTCGGTGTCTTTGTCTTTTTTGCACCGTTTCTCTGCCCTTAAGTCATTTTGCAAAGTGCGGCTGCCTGGCTTAATGTGAAGAAGGTACTTTTGCTTCTGGCTAGACTGGGATAGAGCTTCCCAAAAGCTGCTCTCGGCTGTGGACAAACTTGGGGACTTTCCTGCTTCAGCTGGAGGTTTCTGCATTCTGCTGCCTGTCTTTGACTGTGACTGTCTCTGGAACTTAACTTGGAGCTGAGCTGCTGGGGTGCCTGGAGCTGATTTGTGCCTCTGTCAGGATGGCGATGGCTGGGGCGCGGCCGAAGGTCCAGACCTACGCAGCAGCGGCAACAGTGGCGGGTACGAGGCCATCTGAGCATGAGCCTCATGTTGACTTCGATTGGGACGGGTTTGGTATCTCGGTTCAAACTGGGCCTATGATGTCCAGGGGAGACATTACAAAGGCCTTGAATGAACTTCTTGGGAGGGGAGCTATTGTCTCTTCCGAGCTCGAAAGAGGAAAGGTTGAGGTGATACTAAAGACCCAGGAGGGTGTGGCCCGAGCATTGGAGCTGGGGGTTTCAGTGACGGGGGTCCACATACAGGTGGATCCATGGGTATCCAGGGTGAGACCGGTTCTCCTGCGGAGTTGCCCCACATGTTTGTTGCACAGAGCGGTGGTATGTAATAAACTTTTGAGTCGGTTCACGGGATCGTCTGCCGCATGTATTTTCTGCGGCGAACAAGAGACCGTGTTCCACGTGTATATGGAGTGTGAGAGGCTACTGCCCCTGTACCAATATCTGAAGGGGTTGTTCCTCAAGTTCTGGTTGCATTTTAGTCCCACGATTCTAGTGTTCGGACACAAGGCAGGGAGTGGGGAGAGCCGAGTGGGGGGGGGGGGGGGGGACTTCCCTGTCGGTTTGCTCCTGGGCCTGGCCAAGATGGCCATTCGTGGGCCCAGGCAGCGGGCGGTCGATGGTCAGGCTAGAGTCGGCTGCCTGCCCCTCTTCCGGGCCTACGTCCGTGCACGTGTGTCCCTGGAGCGGGAACATGCGGTGTCCACGGGGACTCTGGAGGCGTTCCGTGGGCGCTGGTCACCGTGTGGGGTTCAGAATATTGTGAACAATGATTGTATTGTTGTACTATAATGTTTTTTTATATAGTGCCATTTTTGATTATGGTTTGATGTGTTGTATTATATGATTGTGTCAATAAAGTTTTTGAAAAGGAAAAAAAAAAAAAAAGAGAGAGAAATTCTAGGACCACTCCAAATAAAAAGGTATTATTTCAACAATCTAAGAAACCTGATCAGTTGTTGCATGTGATTGATCTCACCCATGTATTTCGCAACCAATGCCCCAATTAAGCAATGATATTGTATCCTATATGTTGCACGTGGCCTGCTTCCATCACGATCTAACTATTTCTTCATATTGCATCCATGATTTGGTATAGCAGTTGACAACACAAGTATTTTCAACAACAATCAGTATCTTTGTTGCACTACCATTGCCCTTCATGCACAGACTAACATACATGGAAGAGTGCAATCAGTGTTCCGATACGTGGTGTAAGATTCTTGTAGGCTTTCTGCAATTGATTTTACATCTCAACTTAATAAAACATGACTGGATTTCAAGGCAATTATGTATTTTTAGAGCCATGTGGAATTTGTACATTTAACCTACATTATGGAAATTGTTGATGCTAGGTTCAAGAAGTGGGAAAATCAATTTTCCAGAGCTGACATTTGTCATCTTAATGAAAGGACATCTTCCTGTTATATTTATAAATCAATATTGGCAGTGGCTGGGGTATAGATCATATTTAGCATTCTACACAAAATAATAATATTTGATATTGAAAGTTTTAAAGGTAAAGTAAACTAAACCATAAAAATCTTAAGCGAACCAGTTAAATAATTGTATTGCATTGGTCGCCTTTTGGAATATATATCCTGCAATTTGCTTAGTGTATCAAAGTCTGTCGTGTGCATTGCTTGATGTGTGATAAAGAGAAGCTGTTGTTCTTTGCAAATAATGAAGAAATAAAGGGCATGGATTAAAGTGATTGGCGATAGAACCAAGGGCCAGATGAAAATGTTTTTTCTAGGCAAGAAGTGGCTGTGATCTGGAATGCAATGCCTGAAAGGATGGTAGAAGCAGTTTTAACTAGCCAGAACAAAAAGTTGTGACGCACCGGAGAAAGAGTTGAGAAATGCTGGTGGGTAATGCTTAATATGAAATGGCTACATGTTGTGTTCTAATGATTCTATGGTCTTACGTTTCGCTCAAAATTATAATTGGGTGCGGAGCAGATTTGTGTGTTCCTTGGAACACTGTTGTTTCAACTGTTTCAGTTCTGAAAAAGTTCAGTAGCAGGGACTTATACTAGTGCAGGTTTGGCTCATTATTCTCCAGACTTTCCAGGATACCACCATTATTTTGTGTACTTGAGAGGGATGGGAACGGGATCTTATGACTGAATACAACTCCCGAGACACTTCTTTGAAAGCTGGATTTTATTTTTTACGTGAATTTTTTAGTTGTCCTAAGTGCCAGCAGGCAGGTCAGTCCCTGGCTGAAAGGTTAATGGAGCTACATACGAAGTACCCTCGTAGCCGCTGACTGGCTACTTGACGATAGCGATACTTTCAATCTTGGGAGCTAGAGCCAGAATCTACAACAATTGATTCATGTCAATAGGAGTTGCACTCCAGCATACCCTAGTTTGTTGAGGAGTCTGTCTGCGGAACAAACAATGATGTGGAACTGAGACCGCGTTAAATCAGCAATAATCTTGAATGGTGCAGGACGTTTGAGTGGTCACACTGCCTACTCCTGTTCCTATTTCTTATGTACAAGCAGAGCAAGCCAAATGGAATCTTGGAAAATGTCCTAAGAATCTTTATACACCACAACAACCCATAAGAACATATGCCGTGTTAAGCTAAATAAAAATAAAAACTAAAGGAATATTAAATGAGCACAAATAATAATGTATTTGCATCAGAGAGAGGAGGAGGCAGATTTAAGATAAAGGCTAATGTAGATTGTAAGGCTGACAACAATGCAGGAAAGTTGACAAAGCTGGGAATAATAATAAGCAATATTTTAAAGGTTGGATGAAAAGAAGACACATTCCACTAAAATATAAAAATGTCAAGAACAAAGCATTGCAATTAAAATTGAAACTCATAACTGCTGAGAGTACATGAATAAGGAGAGAAGATGATAAAGGAAATAGAAAGGATACAGATAATAAAAAAAAGCACAACATATATTTTTCAAAAGAATATTAGGAAAATGCACAGTTGAATAAGAGAATAATTAAATTCATCATCCTATTCATCAGACTATTATCTGAATAGTGGCCGATTAGGAAAAGGGGAAATGCAACAAGACCTGGGTGCCATGGTACACCAGTCATTGAAAGTATGCATGCAGGTGCAGCAGGCAGTGAAGAAAGCGAATGGTATGTTGACATTCATAGCAAAAGGATTTGAGTACAAGAGCAGGGAGGTTCTACTGCAGTTGTACAGGGTCTTGGTGAGGCCACACCTGGAGTATTGCATACAGTTCTGGTCTCCTAATCTGAGGAAAGACATTCTTAGAATCATAGAAAATAGGTGCAGGAGTAGGCCATTCAGCCCTTCGAGCCTGCACCACCATTCAATATGATCATGGCTGATCATTCTTGCCATAGAGGGAGTACAGAGAAGGTTCACCAGACTGATTCCTGGGATGGCACGACTTCCATATGAAGGAAGACTGTACTCGCTGGAATTTAGAAGATTGAGGGGGGATCTTAGAGAGACTTAGAGAGGTTGGACAGGCTAGATGTGGGAAGATTATTCCCGATGTTGGGGAAGTCCAGAACAAGGGGTCACAGTTTAACACTCCTGCACCTATTTTCTATGTTTCTATGTTTCTATAATGCAAACCTGAACCAGGAATTGCTTCGCAGTCTTCTGACTGAAACCACCTGGCTGAGTCACCAGTGTGCGCAAGACAATCTATTCGACCAGCCACTTAATCAGGAATACTGTTGTAGAGCGCCTACCGATTATAATATATACATTTTTGATTCACAACATAAACCTGCAGGTCAGATAAAAATTACTACTTGCCAGACCGGCTTCTTGCTGGTAGCTATCTATCCCGAATGGCCTACTCCTGCACCTATTTTCTATGTTTCCATGTTTCTATTGCACCAAATTAGAGGTAAATTGGTTGGGAAAAAAATGACAAAGCTGGGAAGAACAATAACAATAAAAGGATAATTAAAATGCATCATCCTTTCCTGCTCCAATTTTAACAAATAGAAAGTGAATCTGAATTAGTGAAGTGTACAGAGTAAAAAAAAACATACCCAGTTTACACTGAAGAGGCTAACATAGAGGAAATAACATAGAACATTTTTAGCAGGGGGGGGGGAGGGGGGGATTACAGCAAGTAAGATGGAAAGTCAGACAGAAATATGCGTTTTCACCTGAAGTTAGGGTACATTTATTGGTAAGCATATATTTCAACGGAGAATATATTTAATTTCTTTATACAAACAGGAAGATTAAACTCATTCAGGTGAAAAAACTGCTTAGAATAAGTAAATAACACAACAATGTGATGCGAAGAGTATTATTAGAATAATATGTATTTCTAAAAAAGATTAGCTTTGTTATATTATTGATACGTGTAACAAGATACAGTGAAATACTTTATTTTTATTCTAGTTTGGTTTAATTTATAGAGATGTGCAGTGAAAAGCTATCATTGGGTGCTATCCAACCAAACAAAAGACAGAATTACAATCAAGCCGTCCACAGTGCACAGATAAAGGATAAAGGATACAATATTTAGTGCAGGATAGATAGTTCAGAGGTCTCCAATGAGGTAAATTGGAGGTCATGAGCCCAATCCAGCAGGTGAGCAGACGTTTCAGTTGCTGGTTCGGTTTGGTGCAGATAGAAGCTGGGAAGAAATTGTTCCTGTATCTGGTGTCTGTTTTTAAACTTCCATACGTCTTGCCTGATGGGAGAGAGGAGAAAAGGGAGTGACCAAAGTAAAATTTGTCCTTGATTATGCTGGTGGCCTTGCTAAGGCAATGTGAAGTGAGCATGGAGTCCACGGATGATAATTTGGGGTTTGTGTTGGTCTGGACTATATCCACAAATTTCTTGCGGTCTTGGATGAAGCTGTTCCCAAACTATGATGTTTCCCAATAGAATTATTTATATGATTCATCTGTAGAAGTTGGTGAGGGTTGTTGGAGACATTCCAAACTTTCTAAACATTCTAAGGAACTTGAGGCATTGGTGTGCAATCTTGGCCATAACCTCGATGTGACTGGTCCAGGACAAATTGCTGGTGATATTTATTCCTATGAACATGAAGCTTCCAACTTCTCAATGTTGATGCTGTTAATGTACCAGAGTGTGTGTACTGTTTTGCTTCCTGAAGTCAATCACAATCTCCTTTGTCTTGCTGACACTGAGGGAGGTCTTCAGAAGATTCCTTCTATCCAGAGATGCTGCCTGTCCCACTGAGTTACTGCAGTATTTTGTGTCTATCTTGAGGAAGAGGTTGTTGTCATGTCACCATGTTACAAGGTCCTCAATCTCATTCCTGTACTCATCTCGTCATTATTTGATATCCAGCCCATTATGGTGGTGTCTGCAAACTTGTAAATCGAATTGGGTTGGTATTTGGCTGTATTGTCATGAGGGTATAAAATGTATAGTAATGAGCTGAGAACACATCCTGTGGGCATCAGTGTTGAGGATTAGAGGATGATTTGTCACCTCTGCTCACTGATTGTGGTTTGTTGGTCCGGACGTTGAGGACCCATTTGCAGAGGGGAGTGCTGACTCCAAATTCCAGGAGTTTGCAGATGAGCTTGGTTGGGATAATGGTAATGACAGCAGACCTGTTGACGATGAATAGGAGTCGGATGTAGGTGTCTCTCTTATCCGGATGTTCCAAGAATGATTGTCGTGCCAGGGAGTTGGCATCAGCTGTGGACATGTTGTGTCAGTAGGCAAATTGCAGTAGACGAAGGCTGCTTGGTAGGTTGGAATTAATGTGTGCCGTAACCAGCCTCTTGAAACACTTCATGATGGTGGATATCAAGGCCACTGGAATGTGATCATTAAGGCATGAGATCGGTCTTTCTATGACACCAGGATAATGGTGGTCTTCTTGAAGCTGGTGGACACCTTAGAATAGAGTACGGTGAGATTAAAGATGTCCATTAACACTTCCAGTAGTTGGTCTGCGCAGTTCCTTAAACCCCTGTCCCACTTAGGAAACCTGAACGGAATCCTCTGGAAACCGTGTGCCCCACCCAAGGTTCCCGTGAGGTTCCCAGAGGTTCCCGTGAGGTTCCCAGAGGTTCCTGGGGGTTCCGGTCACTCTCCATGAGTCACCAGACGTTCTGGTCAATTGCCTAGAGAGCCTCAACCGAAGCGTGAGCTGCATCTACTGACCAAAGATCCTATAGGATCTTTGCTGCTGACCGCGTGCACACACACAAACACATCGCGAAGGTGGGGGTCAGGGACAGCGGAGGAGCGCTTTTTTGCGCGTTGAAGAGGAAAGTAAATGGCTGCCACAGAGCATGGTAAGTCCTTTAGAGAGCTTGGGAGGGAGGGAGAGAACGACAGAGAAGGGGAGAGAGAAGGGGGCAGAAGGGCGTAGAAGGGGAGAGAAGGGGACTGACCGGCCATTCTGATTGGCTCATTGGAGTTTTCAGCAAATAAATCTTATTTGGTTTTCAGGACCTAGAAGATCTGCCAGAAGTTAAAATGTCCGCTCACTTTATTAAACTTCCTAAAACTGTCTCCACTCCTTCTCTCTCCCCTTCTCTCTCCCCTTCTCTCTCCCTTCTCTCTCCCCTTCTCTCTCCCCTTCTCTGTCCTTCTCTCCCTCCCTCCCGCACTCTCTAAAAGACTTACTGTGCTCTGTGGCAGCTGTTTACTTTCCTCTTCACATCCAGAAAACACTCCTCCGCTGTCCCTGGCCACCACCTTTGCGATGTGTTTGTGTGTGTGTGTGCGCACGGTCGGTAGCAAGTGTTAGGTACTTCCCCCCCCTCTCTGGTGAAGGCTATGTACTTAACTCTTCTGTTTCTCTCCTGAGTGCAGGCCCCGTGGCTGGGAGTCAGGAATCAAGGGGATAAGGGCTCCTGTACGTGATTGACCAAGCTGCGTCAGGTGACGGTGACTCATCGGAAGCTTAAATACCAGAATCTCCCAGAATTCTCTCTCTCTTCGTCGACCCTGGCTCGGGAGCAGGTTGCTGGTGTGAGCTGCAGGAGGCTGGCCACATGGCATAGAACTTTGTGTATTATTAGCTACATTTGTCAATTAATATTGAATTGGGACAGATAAGGGCTGACCTGAGGGTTTTCGTGTATTTTGTTTAAGGGTTATTTCCATTTAGGCAGGTTAGAGACTCTAGTTCGACGGCCCGTTGCAAGGCTGGCTGGAGCACTGTTATCTTTGTTTAATAGTTTATTCTTGTCCTTGTCTGGGTTGTTTGAATCAGGTTTGAGTTTTAATTAAATAAAAGACTATTTTCTTGAACTTGAGCCTGGTTTTTGACTATGTTACATGACTCTGAAGTACCTGCATTCGGGAGTCGTAACAGCAAGTCAGTAGATGCAGCTCACGCTTAGGTTGAGGTTCTCCAGGCAATTGACCTGAACCTCTGGTGACTCATGGAGAGAGACCGGAACCCCTGGGACCCTCATGGAAACCTTGGGTGGGGCACATGGTCTCCAGAGGTTTCCAGTTCAGGTTTCCTAAGTGGGACAGGGGCTTTAGGATGCAACCAGGGATTCCATCCAGGCCAGTTGCTTTCCGTGGGTTCACCCTCAGGAAGTCCAATCTAACTTCTACAGTGACCGTGGGAAAAGGCAGACTTACATACTGAGCAGGCAAATCTTACGTTAGATAAGTACATCAAGCAGTATAATCGAGAAAAAACAATGAAAGGGCAGAATATAGTGTTACAGCTACAGAGAACATGCAAGATCAATTGTATCTGATCACTGACTTCCTGGAACAGAAAATGATTGATAAAGACAAAACATTCTGTATAGTCAAGGCCCTGTCCCACTTACGTGTTCTTGGCATGCAAATTATGCAACCTCGTCGTCGCGTTGAGGTGCACAGGCATCGTGTGGCCACACGGGGCTGGTCCCACTGGGAAGTGCGGAGGAGTATGGAGTTGTGCGCGGTATCGCGCGCCACCGGCCTGTCACGTAACTGATGGCCAAAGTGGGACAGGCCCAAGACCCTGGCACGACGCAGCATCTCACCTCCAACAACAGCAGAAGCAGGCAAACGATCGCCGAGCTCGGCGTGGGGCTCACGGCCGTTGCGGATCTGGATCCCCCCCACTTCTACTCCCAGAGCGGGGCCAAGAAAATTGAAGATAGACACAAAATGCCGGAGGAATTCAGCGGGACCGGCAGCATCTCTGGAGAGAAGCAATGGGTGACGTTTCGGGTCAAGACCCTTCTTTCAGTCTGAAGAAGAGTCTCAACCTGAAACACCATCCATTCCTTCTCTCCAGAGATGCTGCCGGTTCCGCTGAGTTACTCCTGCATTTTGTGCCCATCTTCAAATGACATCACGCACCCCAGGGGGCTGTGCGGACCCATGAAGTCGCGCACGACCTTCGCTGGCCCATCGCGCCTCAATGCGACCACGAGGTCGCGTAATTAGCGTGCCAAGGACACGTAAGTGGGACAGGGGCTTCAGTGTCAGTGTTATTTTGGAGAGTCATGTAAAGATTAAGACAAATGGGCATAAAAAATAGTGGAATGGATTGAATAATGGCTCTAATTAAGGGTAGTAATTAAATGTTGTAGGAAGGAACTGCAGATGCTGGTTTAAACCGAAGATAGACACAAAATGCTGGAGTAACTCAGCGGGACAGGCAGCATCTCTGGATAGAAGGAATGGGTGACGTTTCGGGTCTTGACCCTTCAGTCTGAATAAAGGTCTCAACCCGAAACGTCACCCATTCATTCTATTGAGAGATGCTGCCTGTCCCACTGCGTTACACCAGCATTTTGTGTCTATCTTCGGTAGAAATAAAAGTACGTTTCCAACACCATCAGTAAGTGGGACGTAATGGTGCACATGGTATTGAAATCTCTGCAGTTCATTATAAAGAACGGATAAATGACAGATAGCGTTAAAAATGTAGTAAGGTGGCCATGTATGATAGGGAGAAAGTTGTCATTTAGTTCTTAGAAGTAAAAACAAATTAACCGTGCTGAAGAAAAAATCCTGAAATATATTTGCATA